>OV702291.1:14707717-16069384 GCA_916181665.1 Avena sativa | reverse complement strand
TTAATATGTTCTTAGTCTAAGTGTGGTCATAAGAAATGATGTGGTGGTTCAAGTGAGGCTGCATCTAAATACTCTGAATAAAGTAAGATTATAATGTCCTGGTTCAAGTGAGACCACAACTAAATACACGCTGTTTTCACATCAAAGAATTTCATAGTCATAATTAACTATTAGCATCCTGCTCATCATGATCTTTCATTTCTTGTTATTGCATTTCTTGTTCTTCAATTCCATCATCTACACAAATATTGAAGAATAAATGACAGGTGTATTTCTTTTGGGGGCTCATACACACAAATCTGCACTAGCTAAAATTGCACGACACATTCATGATTGGTAGAATGAGGTTACTGTCAGCCATGCAAGCAAATATATTTCTTTATTTTTGTAAACATTCATGATTGATAGCTATGCACAACCGTATTCACTAGTATACTGCATGTTGATTCTGATCATCCTCTTGGTCTTTAGGTGGTGGAGTAAAGTTGAGGTCAAAAAGTGGTCGTGCCATTCTTGCAATTGAGTCATGTGCCCTCCTATGCCTTGCCGAAGTAGGCTCCTTGCCGTGCCTGGTGGCGGCGAGGTGCTGAGCAAGTAACAACACCCTAGGCGGCAAGGAGGATGAGGTGTTGCTGCTACAGATCGCGGGGCGGCCGTGGCTTGTCATGCCGGAGAAGAGCAGAATCAAAGTGAGGCGTAGGTACTGCCGGCTAGGTGACGTGTCGTGCCATGCTGGGCGCGCGTGGACATGAAAGGATCATACAAGCGTCCGGGAGCACCTTGCCAGCAGACCGGGAGAACCGCCCCCACCAGGAGCCCTGGGCGATCAGGCGCGCGTGGAGAGATCGATTCAAGGGCGGGCGGTGCGGCTGGCCGGCGAGCTGGACGCGAGTGTAGGTGATGGGCGCGCATGGAGAGATGGATTCAAGGGCAGGCGGGGCAGGCGGCCGGCGAGCTGGGCGCGCCCGGAGATGTCGGAGGGCGCGCGTGTAGGTGTTGGGCGCACGTGGAGAGTTCGATTCAAGGACGGGTGGCCGGCCGGCGAGCTGGGTGTGGGATGGATCCCGAGCTAGGTAAGGGATCAATCCGAGATGGGTGATGATCTCGATCTTGCAGTTTGAAAATTCAAATTGTCGATCGCACCCATTCAGACAAGAGTAGAGGGGTATTTTTTGTACAATTCACGTTTTGAGTTTTGAGTGCTGTCGAAACATATTGTAGAACCTCTTATATTTTGAACAGGAGGGAGTATAAACGCTTATTATTCATGTAGGAAAAATTGAAGGACCCGAATTATTAGCGGCTCTTTTGGTTAATCCTTTTGTAGGGATTCACTTTTCTTTTGTTTCTTTTTTTGAATTCGGGTTCACTTGTTTTGCATCTGCGAAACGAACGACGAACGAGTGACGACAGAGGGGAAAGTGTCTGACAGGGCCAGGATTGCCCCAGCAGCCATCAAATCCAGAGAAGCAAGTTGGGCCTACTGCTTTATGTGTAGGAGTTGGGCCTACAGCTACCAGAACTTTGTTTTTCGCCAGCTAGTACGTAGTACTACCTAAGTCCAGTCTACTTTGACGGTGACAAAAGCAAATACGTAGGTCCGGAACTGCCCAACACAAAGCCAGACACTTTCTGGGCCTAGAACCGGCCTACACTACATCTCACCCCGGCCTCCAACACGCTCGCCCTACTACGTCAACAACTGCTCCAGTTTCCAGCTAGAAACACTCGCAGGCAGCCATGAAGCAGCAGTAAACTCTCCCACTTCATCCTGTTCCCGCTAGGCCCTAGTACGCTAATCAATCAGCGGCTTTAAGCTTTTGGCCCCGCCCGCCCGTCCCTCAGTCAGTCAGAAAGCGAGAGCAGGCAGGCCAGGCCCAATGAACAGCGCGTGATGCGAAAGGGCGCTCTGGTTTTTATACGTGTGTGTAGGTTTTGTCGTTCAAGACGAAATCAGAGCGCCACAAACAGCGCTAGCCTAGCGTGAGTTTCGGGCATGATGAAAATAAAACGTCTTTAATTTGTCCGGTTCCATTCCATCGGTGGACGTCAGGGCAGGGGCCAGGGATGGACAGCTACCTGACATTGATTGGGCTTATGTCTTCCCTCAAAAAAAAAAAGATTGGGCTTATGTCAGTTCTGATACGGAATCAGGTGAGCTGAGTGAGTCCTAACGGGAATGTAAGGCTACGTCTCTGGAACAGCTGGTTTTATTTGTTTGCCTGGTTCCTGACAGAGCCAAACGGCCCATCACAGAATCCAGATGGTGAAGAGTCATCTGGTGAAAGCTTTCTTTTTCTTTCAGACAAAAACCCATACGAGATGTTCATGTTCTGCCTGACACTGAAAGCAAAGGCCATGCAATGCAGTGCAGCGCCCAAGTACAGGGTCCGGCGTTACTCCGTCGCAAGTTGGCCAGTTGTGGGGGTCCGGGTCTGGCCGTACGCAGGCTCTGCATGCGGTGCGGGCGCCGGCGAGTGCAGCGAGCGAAACAAAAGCAACATGCCATCATTGATGCTCCTCCTTCCCATCCGCGCGCATATATCCGCCGGCTGGATCGGCGCTCCCAAATTCAGCGGCCGCCCGCACATTACGCCGGACTGTCTCGTTCTTGCAACCTTGCGCATTACTCCGGTTCGCTGAACGGACATGTACTCCTACTATACTGCAAAATTCTCCGATTTATCTCATGCCAGGGGCGTGAGCTTTAAATTCTGCATTCTGATTTTAATCCGGCCGCGGACAAGCGTTTCTTCAAACAGCGTGATACTGTACATTCATGGTGGGCGGCCACCGTGTTAGTGTAAACCAGCACTACTCCCTCCATACCAAAATAAGTGATTTCGATTAGTCTAGATTCATATGCACCTAGACATATTTTAGGGTGTAGATACGTCTGAATCTAAACAAATCCAAGTGGACGGAGGAAGTACATCTAAGATTTTTCACTGAAAATGGCATTTCTTTCCCACCTAGTACTCCACAATCCACATTACAGCCTCTATAAAAGGGCAAAGAGACACGCAAGTATAATCACGATGAAAGAGAGGGCGAAACTAAAGAGGTCCGCAGATCAATTAAAAACTTTTCAGAAAAGGGAAATAGCTCCCTTCGCTTACCAGCCAGACACAAATGGGTGGCCTCTGGCGGGCACACATGCATCATGCATGCATGTATCCACGGCAGACACGTATATCCACGCACGGCGCACTCTCGACCCGTTTCAAAATATAACATGTTTCAGAGTATTTAGACTTTTTTAGTGCGTAGGGTCATTTCAAATCTACATAAACCTACACAATAAAAGCAATCTAAATACTTACACTCTTTTTATAAAGATAAAATATCTTATATTTTAAAATAGAGGACGTACATGCGTGCATAGCTGACCATTGGTTACAGTTAAACCTAGGAACTCCCGGTTTAAACGGTTTCTATTGGTTTCTCAAACCAGTCCGTAGCTACTAGTTTAAAGTGGGTCGGCCTAGTTTAGACTGCTTAGAACATCTCTAACCTATACCCAAAATTTTAGAGGTGAAAAAGGCTTCCTATCTTTTAGAGGAGCAAATATAGTCCTCTAAATTTTACGCCGCGGAACCGATTCCCAATTTAGAGTAGTAAATTTTGTTTTGTTTTGAACAAAGTTTGCAAATTTGAGCACATGAATCTATGAAAACATATCACATAAAGATTCATAGTTCATATATATCGATAAATTAGTCAGATATAGTGATAGCATCATCCTAGTTTGCTAAAATCCCACGTCAGCTCATACTTAATAAGATGAATAAGAGAGAAGCTCAATATTTATACACTATTATTCATACTAGCAAGCTCCATTTATTCATAGATTTGCCACATTGGAGCGCATTACTAGAAAAGTCCATATATTCATAATCGATACTAATGACCTTGCATTTTCACTAGTTCTTTGATTGAAATTGGTATGTATTTCTTCCTAAAATTATTGGAAAGATTGGTCGGCTCCAACAATTGTTTGATGATGCCAAGCAAAGTTTTGTACAAATCATTGTCGTCATTCTCCGACCATGGAGCTTCTCTCATCTTCACCTTGCTACGAAGAATCATCTAGATTAGAAAATTGACGAGTTTTAAACATAAATACTACGAAGAACCATGTAGCTTATCTCTTCCTCACCTTGTTCCGGCGACGCAGGTATAGGAAGGTGTCGGTGCGGGTCCAAGGGCTGGCGCGACTGCTGGTGCCGGTGCGGGTGCTAGAACCGGAGCAAGTGGTGGCGCGAGTGCTCGCGGCGGCGCTCCTGTGAGCTCGACCGAGGAGTTGCAACGACGGTAGTCACGCCGGAAGGTGCTTGGCCTCGAGGATCCAGCCGTATCCTGGCGAATAATTACATATGCTGACATGCACAGTTGTAACTAAATAATTATAGAAAATCATAGGTAGCAATTGTGCAGAATAAATATTAATCCCTCCATCCCAAAAGAGACGTCGGCTAGTTCAATCTCATGTTTGCAAGCAAAATCCATAAACCATTCAACATTCTTCAGATTAGGTCTAAATTTCGAGTTTCAAAGAGCGGTCTCGGATCTTGGCCTCCGTCACACACACATCATCGAGGACCTCCACCATCCTCGCCGGCCTCCCTGAGGCTTTCGTCAGATCCTTGGACAAGTCTGAACAAGAGAGTGGTTCTGAGAGTGTGCCACTTTTTCTTGAGCGGGCCTGCTCCTCCGCGGTGATGACGCTGAGCGGAGGAGTGGACACGCCTTAGGTAGTATCCGTGGCCCTTCCCTCCCTTTGATGGTGGTCGGCTGCTGGTGGAGCATGGAGGTGCCTTCACTGGGGCGCCCTTGGCTCGGAGTCGAAGGCGCTTAGCGAGTCTTCGAGCGGCGCCTTGTAGAGAGGAGGCTCCTGATCTGCTTCAGGCGAATCCTTCTGTACTCTACAACATGATCTATGGGGGCGCCCACGATGCCGATCGAGGTTGCTTTGAATACACCCCTACCTAGCGGCTAGATGTCTTGTCCTAGATTTTTGACACCGGGATGGATGATCCCCTTTTTAGTTCGGCCAGGGGCGCAACGTCCGACAAGCTCGATCGACGAGCTAGACGAACACAATCACACATAGAGACACTGGTTGTTTACCCAGGTTCAGACCGTGATGTGCGGATCCCTACGTCCTACAACTGACTACTATCTGGTGGAGGAACACACGATTATAGAGTTTGTTTCCGGGGAAGAACATTGTTCTTCCCCTCTTCCATTTTCCTCCCTTCCTACAGTCGACATGAGACTCCTTTTATATTGGCAAGGGGACACCACAGTGGTCGGTTAAGGCATGAAGACACCTAGATCCCATCACTAGTAGAAACGAGGCCTTTGGTTGAGCCTGGAAATGGGCTTTAACACCGGTTCTTCTACGAATCGGTGTTAAAGGGGGGCCTGTACCAGCGTGGCCCATGCAGCAAAAAGGATCCCCCCTTTAACACCGGTTCGTGGCACGAACCGGTGGCACGAACCGGGGTTAAAGGCCCCTGCACCAGTGGTCCGCGCAGCCCTCCCTTTAACACCGGTTCGTGGCTTGAAACGGTGTTAAGGGGGGGCTATATAAGACACCGCAGCCCACACCCCACTCTTCCATTTTTTCACTATCTCATTTTGGAGCCTAGCAAGAGGGTGTGAAGTGTGCTAGTTTGTGTTAAGTTTTCTCGTTGCTCTTTCCTTCTCGGTCGAGGTCGGCAACTATCCTTTCATGTGTCATTGATGTACTATATATATAAATGGTCATCTCCCTATTATTTTTTGATATATACTATATATTAATGCAGATGAACCGGCAATGGATGTACGGTGACCGCCGCACTTCTGAGTATATTACGGGCCTCCAAAATTTCATCGTTGTGGCTAATGCAAACCGTGGTCACAATGGTTTTATGTGTTGTCCGTATGTTCACTGTCAGAACAAGAAAGACTACTCAAATACGAGAACCATTCACGCCCACCTGCTTCGATCCGGTTTCATGCCCAGCTATAATTGTTGGACCAAGCACAGAGAAAAAGGGGTTGTGATGGAAGACAACGAAGAAGAAGAGGATGATGACAACTATCATAATATGTATTCTGAATATGATGATACTGCAACGGGGGTAGATAATGAAGATCAAGAGGCAGTAGATGGGCCCGCTGATGATGATCTTGGTCGGGCCATTACTGATGCAAAGGAAGAATGTGAAACTAAAAAGGAGAAGGAGAAGCTGGAGCAGATGTTAAAGGATCACAAAACATTGTTGTACCCAACTTGTGAAGATGGCCACAAAAAGCTAGGTACCACACTGGATTTGCTGCAATGGAAGGCAGAGAACGGTGTGACTGACAGCGTATTTTCAAAGTTGTTGGTAAAAATGAAGAATCTTCTTCCAAGAAATAATGAGTTGCCCGACAGTACATACCAAGCAAAGAAGGTTGTCTGCCCTCTAGGATTAGACGTGCAGAAGATACATGCCTGCATTAATGACTGCATCCTCTACCGCGGTGAGAAGTACGAGAATTTGGATGCATGCCTGGTATGCACTGCACTGCGGTATAAGATCAGACGAGACGATCCTGGCAATGTTGAGGGCGAGGCCCCTAGGAAGAAGGTTCCTGCCAAGGTTATGTGGTATGCTCCTATAATACCACGGTTAAAACGCCTCTTCAGAAATAAAGAGCATACCAAGTTGTTGCGATGGCACATGGAAGACCGTAAGAAAGACGCGATGTTGAGATACCCCGTTGATGGGTCATAGTGGAGAAAAGTCGAGCGAGAGTACCCGGACTTCGCACGTGACGCAAGGAACTTATGGTTTGGTCTAAGTACAGATGGGATGAATCCTTTTGGTGAGCAGAGCTGCAGTCACAACACCTGGCCTGTGACTCTATGTATCTATAACCTTCCTCCTTGGTTGTGTATGAAGAGGAAGTTCATTATGATGCCAGTGCTCATCCAAGGCCCGAGGCAACCCGGCAACGACATTGATGTGTACCTAAGGCCATTAGTTGAAGAACTTTTACAGTTGTGGGCCAAACCAGGTGTACGTATGTGGGGTGAGCACAAAGGGGAGCCATTTGACATACGAGCATTGCTTTTCGTAACCATCAATGATTGGCCTGCTCTTAGTAACATTTCAGGACAGACAAACAAGGGATACAATGCATGCACACACTGTTTAGATGAGACTGAAAGTGTATATTTGGATAAATGTAAGAAGGTTGTGTACCTAGGGTATCGTCGATTTCTTCCGAACCTGCATCCAGTAAGAAAGAAAGGCAAGCATTTCAAACGTCTGGCAGAACCCCGGAGGAAGCATGTCCTCCGTACCGGTGAGGAGGTATTTGGTATGGTCAAGGACCTAGAAGTAATCTTTGGAAAAGGTCCTGGCAGTCTATCTGTTCCGAATGACGATGCCGGACACACGCCCATGTGGAAGAAGCAATCTATATTTTGGGACCTACCCTATTGGAAAGTCTTAGAGGTCTGCTCTTCAATCGACGTGATGCACGTGACGAAGAATGTTTGCGTGAACCTGCTAGGATTCCTAGGAGTGTATGGGAAGACAAAAGATACACCGGAAGTACGGCAGGACCAGCAACGTCTGAAAGACCCTGAAGAGCCTATGCATCCTGAGAACGAGAAGGGTAAACGATGCCACTTAACTCCTGCCAGCTACGCTCTTACCAAAGCAGAGAAGTAAATCTTTTTTGAATGCCTGAGCAGTATCAAGGTCCCGTCTGGCTTCTCGTCGAATATAAAGGGAATGATAAATATGGCAGAGAAAAAATTCCAAAACCTGAAGTCTCATGACTGCCACGTGATTATGACACAATTGCTTCCGATTGCATTGAGGGGGCTTCTACCTGAAAATGTTTGAGTACCCATTGTGAAGCTATGTGCATTCCTCAATGCAATATCTCAGAAGGTAATCGATCCAGAAAGCCTACCAGGGTTACAGACAGATGTGGCCCAATGTCTTGTCAGCTTTGAGTTGGTGTTCCCACCATCCTTCTTCAATATTATGACGCATCTCCTGGTTCACCTAGTAGAAGAGATTTCCATTCTCGGTCCTGTATTTCTACACAATATGTTCCCCTTTGAGAGGTACATGGGAGTCTTAAAGAAATATGTTCATAACCGTGCTAGGCCAGAAGGAAGCATCTCCAAGGGCTATGTAACAGAGGAGGTCAGTGAGTTTTGTGTTGATTTTATTCCTGACCTTAAGGCGATTGGTGTTCCAGAATCACGACATGAGGGGAGACTACGTGGAAAAGGCACCCTAGGATGTAAAGTAATGATATGTAGGGACGGACATTCTCTCAATCAAGCACACTACACGGTTTTACAAAGATCTATCTTGGTTGCCCCGTATATCAATGAACACAAGAATTTAATACGCCTCAAACACCCGGGGCAGTCTGATGAATGGATTATAAGTGAACACATGGCGAGTTTTGGCGGCTGGCTGCAAAGACTTCTCACGAATAACACCACTGTTGGGGATCAACTGTACTTGTTGGCCAGGACACCATCTTCGACTGTATGTACTTTCCAAGGGTACGAGACAAATGGGAATACATTTTACACGATAGGCCAAGATAAAAAGAGCACCAACCAAAATAGTGGTGTCCGCTTCGATGCAGTAGAAGACAATGGGCAAAATACCACGTATTATGGGTTCATAGAGGAGATATGGGAACTTGACTATGGACCTAATTTTAAGGTCCCCTTGTTTCGATGCAAATGGGTCAAGCTAATAGGAGGGGGGTTGAGGTAGACAAGAAGTACGGAATGACAACGGTGGATCTCAACAATCTTATGAAGGTAGACAAGAACTTAGACGAACCATTCGTCTTAGCCAATGATGTGGCTCAGGTTTTCTATGTGAAGGACATGTCTACCAAACCGAAAAAAGGAAAAATAAGCAAACAGATACATCACACGATGAGCCAAAGCGTCACATAGTTCTTTCAGGGAAAAGAAACATCGTGGGAGTGGAGGACAAGACAGACATGTCAGAAGATTATAATAAGTTTGATGAAATTCCGCCCTTCAGAGTGAAGACTGACCCAACCATCCTGTTAAACGGTGTTGATACTCCATGGTTACGGCCGACGCGATCATAAGATTGACTATATGTATTAATTGAGCCATTTTTGGCACACATATGTATCTCAACATGGAAATCAATGTCATATTTCTTCTGTTAACAGTATATGTATTAAATGAGCCATTTTTCTTCCTTCTATTTCTTCCCTCCATTTTTCTTCCCGCCATTTTTTCCCGCCATTTTTCTTCCCGCCATTTTTTCCCGCCATTTTTCCCGCCATTTTTCTTCCCACCAATTTTTCCCGCCAGTTCTTCCCTCCAGTTCTTCCCGCCAGTTCTTCACTATATATATATGTAGGGTTGGCCTCCATTGTCATTGCACATCTCTAGACTCATATCTGCAACCTCATCACTCTTTCCCATGGCTTCCACCATAGCACTAACCCCCAGGGAGGCGGAGGCGCTTTGCGCCTCGAACTACCCCTGCCCGCCGGGCTACTGTGTCCCCGTCGGCTGGATGCTGAGCGCCGGAGGCGTGCCGGTTCCTCCTGTCCCTCTAGGTGTGGCGCGCCGGATGGCCATCACGAACCACTACTACTTCGAGCTCACGCCGGAGCAGTGGAGGAATCCTAGATGGCATCCCGACTATTTTCCTACTTGGGAAGCCTTCTTCGTGGATCGGCGTGAGAGGGCGCTCGCCAGGCACGAGGAGGACGGCCCACCTCCTCCGAACTTCAACGAGGCCGGCCGTCGGCTATGGTGGCGCGGTCGGACTCTCCAGAGCGTCATGGCCTATGACACTGCCGCCGACTCTAACCCCCGTCTGCGCTACCCTCAAGTCCAGCCCACACGTACTCAGCCTTCAAGGTTCAATTATGGCGACCCCAACGACGACAACGATGACGGCGGCGGCGAGTACGACGACTACAGTGGCGAGTATTACAGGTGTAGGCAGGAGCATGACTGAATCACACCAACATTCCGAAACAAGTTCGGCCGATTGTTACTTAATCTGGCCCTGTATCTTAATTTTCAGTTCTTTTATGTATCTTAATTTTCAGTCGTGCTTTATGTAACTTACTATTAGTTGCATTATGTATTTTAATTCCAGTTCTACCTCCTTCACAAAATGATCTATCTCATTCGAGGTTTCTTGGCTTTCGGGTCAAATGACCAATGTTATGGCTAGAATCAAGGCATAGTTTGTGATAAATGGCCATATTGTGCATACATGTGCATCATGGCATGGCAAACAATGTTGCAAGAGGAAGTTTTCCTTTTTATCGCACCAAAAAGGCATTTTCCATTTTCCGAGCATAAAAAACGGACGGTTTTGTGAAGCAACCACCAAATGGCTAATTCAAAAAACCACCACCATATTTTACAAAAATACTAGACCACTTTATATGGACAATATACCAACAGGAGGATCTGAAACCTTTCCGTCCACCTCTGGTGAAAAAGACAAATTCCTGCCGAATCGGTAGGAAGTGGGTCAGATATGAACTACAGGTACATGATACGATGCTCATGATTTTTTACAAAAATCATTTTTAGGTTCACAATATGCTATTTTATCAAAAATCCAATGCAAGTTGAGCGAGGCTTTGTCAGATTCAAGTGTATACAAAAGATGCGGCATTTAAATATCCAATCAATTCAAAAATGTTAATACAAAATAAAATATGATTTGCTCTAATAAAATAGGGTTAGATTCCTTTTTAGATGCTTAATATTTCTTATGTTCAAAGTTTTAGGATTTGACAATTTATTTTTGTTTGAATTGAATAATCAAAATTTATATGTAAGTGTTTTAATCATTTTGAAAATTTTCATCTAAAGTAAATATAAAATGTTTTACATGAATGGATAGATATTATTTTTATGAAAATTATGATATATTATTCATATTTTTCTGAGTTGAAATGAATAAGATGTGAATTTTCTAAATTCATACCCTATTCTTTGAATTATAAATGCCCCCACCCCTTTAATGCATGAAATAAATGCCCCCCTTTAACACCGGTTCCAGCCACGAACCGGTGTTAAAGGGGGGTGCATTTATTTCGTTTCGCGCGTGCACACCCCCCTTTAACACCGGTTCGTGGCTGGAACCGGTGTTAAAGGGGGGATGCGGGCGCGAAACGAATTCCCCTCCCTTTAACACCGTTTCCAGCCACGAACCAGTGTTAAAGGGGGGGTTATAACGCGCGCCTTCCCCTTCCTTCTTCCTCCCAGCCAGATCGAAAGCGCGCGCGCATAGGAGAGCCGTCGCCATCTAGCCCTCGCTGGCTAGCCCTCGCCGGCGCCGCCCTCGCCGTCGCCATCCCGCGGGAGCGTCGTCGCCCCCCTCCTCGCGCGCGAGCCGTCGCCGTCGCAGTCGACGCCCCCCGCCGCGCCAGCACCGTCCGCCACCGCGCGCGCCCGCGTCGGCCGCCACCGCCAACCCGGAGCCGCCGCCGTCAATTATGTATATATATTGTTGTGTATGAATAATTTTATTTGTGTGTAATTGCATATATATATTGTTGCATATATGTTGTATATATTGTTGCATATGTGTATATAATTAGTTATTAGTATTTTATAAGTGTGTAGTTTAGTGTGTATTATTAGTAGTTTAGTGTTAGTATTAGTTTAGGGTTTATTTAGTTTAGGGTTATTAGTTTAGGGTTTATTTAGTTTAGGGTTATTTATTTAGTTTAGGGTTATTTATTTAGTGTAGTTTAGTGTATTTAGTTTAGGGTTATTTAGTGTATTTTATAGTTAGTATTAGTTTAGGGCCGTCACCTCGCTGCTCTGCAAGCGCCGCCGCTGGCCGTCGTTGTTAACGTCGCTCCGGTGACCCCTAGGTAGTGGCGCCGCCCGTTTTAGGTAGGCCGCATCACGCTGAGGCGAACCCGCTACCTCGCGCGCCCTAGGTCGCTCTCCAGCGCCGTCAGCCGCCGCTTTCTGGAGCATCCTCCGGTCAGCCACTGTAGCTAGCCCCTCTCATATGCATTCGGGATTTCTCCGAATTAGGGTTTGGATCCCTCGGAACTCGTTTAAAATGATCAAGCATCCTTAGGGTTTTAATTTCATTTGTGTATTTATTTGTGTATTTTTGTATGAATAATATATATATTTGTGTATGAATCCAAGTCCACTTGAATGTTTACTCTCTTACTCTAGATAATATTATTGTTTTAGAAACTATGGATCAACTTAGTAGAAACCTTGAAGAAGAAGAAATAATGGATAACATTATCGATGAGGACACCTCACAATATCTGAACTTAGAGGGACATGATGACAGCTCAAGTAGTCATGGAGAAGATGAAGACTCCGGTGAACGCAATTTAGTGATTACAAAGTCCGGTGAGGTATATGCATTGATTAAGCCTCTGCTGACTTCCACCAACAATCTTCTTCTACATGTATTAATTAACGTTTCTTTCTTCTTTTAGTCCTCTGGATCGACCAGCCAGCAACCATCTTCTTCTACGAAAAAGAGCAAGCGAGGCGCGAGCGATCGGTTGAAAGATCGTGCAAAGTTCACGATCGAAGCAGTCCGTGTTGATGGCAGGCCGATGGAGCCCAAGAAGGCCGCAGAAAAATTTATACGTCAGGCTGGAGTTCTTGTTACGGACCAAATCCTAATCATAATTGAATATTGGAATAATCCAAATAAGGGCGACGGTACCTTTGTCGATGGAAGATCCAAAGAAACGCTTTGGAATTCGCTGTTGGTAAATTTCACCCTTCCGCCAGAGGAGGATGAAAACAAACCGGTTATAAAGGAAAAGGTCAAAGAGTGGACTCTAAAGAAGATGGCTGACACTTTCCGCAACTGGAAGACAAAATTGAACAAATTTGTCAAAGCTCACGAGACTCCAGATTTCGAAGACGCATATTATGTGTAACACCCTCAGAATCGGCCCTATGCAAGTTTTAGCGAAACCCGCCAAACCCGCATAGAAACGATTCGAAGGTGCCCACCAGGCACTTTCGTGCGGGTGGAAAACGAAGTAATAACATTACACAACAGTCCTCGATGGGACCCACAGAACAGATATATATAACAGCGACTCCAAGAGTCAAGAATACAGATATACGGTACAAAGATTCAAAGCACCTTGAAAACAATAGAGCGTCCGACTACGGACAAGATGCAAATGGGGCTAAGAGCCCTGAAGAATAACCAATGGCGTCCATAACCCTGCCCAGGCCAAGCCGGAAGGGTAACCCTGCTAACGACGTCGATCTCAAAACCTGCTTAAACAAAAGGGGTGCCGACAAAGGGCAAAGGAAAAAGAGGAGCGTCAGTACTGAGGCCAGTACACGGCGAGGCTAGAATTCGGCGGTCCTCGCCTACATAGGTATGGTGGACTGAAGCGGCAGCGGCAACATGCTCTAAACAACCTATAGAGACTCGATACAACTGGCGACTATCAGAGAGGGGTAAGAAAGACCTATTCGGAACCAACCTGATTCTAACACCAAACAATCCCATCCTGGTATTCCCCCTCGAGACCAAACGAGGAAGTCGACCGAGGAACTCACACAGTTGGCAGTTTTATTTATTCAGTGGTCGTTGCAGCAATTACTAGTCAAGTGTAGATAATCATTCTGATAAAATAAGCAGTGGGCCGTTTTAGTTAACCATTCCGTTGTAGTTGCAACACTTACTAGTCAGATACAAATAGTATGAGATAACCCAAAACCCAGCAGTTGTTGGCACTTTTATTTAGCCATTCCGTTGTGGTGAAGCTGATTACTAGTCATATCGGATACAAGTCAATTTATAACAGTAAACTTTAGTTATAGTTGTCTATGATCAAGCACTGTGCTCCAAGTCGTCCATAACCGCGGACACGGCTTCTCGAAAAGATTTAACCCTGCAGGGGTGCACCAAAGTATCCACAAGCACTTCGACCCTTTTTGCCAGATCAGTTAACATACACCCATCGGTATGTCGGCGGGGCCTAAGTCACGACGTTTCCTAGACCCAAAGCAAGCACGGGGGGCCACCCCACTAAGTACACCCGCAACGAAGTCGGCCGGTCTCCGAGACGGACTCAGGGTTTGCGCCAGTGGCTGTAAACGACAGCAAATCCCAAAACTGGGACTGTCGATACCGCGAAAACACTCCGCTTCCTAAACAGTACAGTGTGCTATCCATCGCACAATTTAAATAAAGCGGTAAAGCATGGCATAAGTACAGGATAGTAAATAAAACCTCAAACTAGTTGTGGCCCCCAGTACAATACTTTGAAATCAGGTACTAATCAATGGGGGGCCCATATCTCCCCACCTGTGGTTAGCGCGCTCGATCTCGGAACAGGTGTCAAGAACTCGGGGTCCTACGGGACACAAGTGGGCGGTCGGAAACCAGATATTATCTATCACCCACCGGTGCCTCTGCTTACCTACTTCAATTTTAGTTGTTAAACAGTAATTAAAGTGAACAATAAGTAAAGCCATGGTCTTCTCCAACATTGAACATGCGGCAATTCTCCAACACTGTGGTACTTGACGACACGCAACAACACTTGAGCAAGCGACTACGACGCACAGGTCCAACTATCTACCAAACAACAGGTAATAGGAGGTGTCCAAGGCAATATATGGCTGCACGGGATATCACGGGTACGAAAACTAGAGCATCGCAACACAGATAGCAATAGATCAACAGGAGGGAATAAATACTATAAAAGCAAGATAGGTAGAGGGGGGGAGATGCTCGCCTGAAAACATTGTCGAAGTTTCAACCGAAGATCGGATCGACACTCGCATCAACTCAACGGCCTTATCCGCGAAGAAGCAAAACGCTAGAACAAACACCGGATGCAATATTTAATACAACGGCAAAAGATCGGGCATGATGCATGCATGATGTATGACATGGCAAAGATGCGATGCAATTAGGTCATATTAAGCGGAACCGGGGGTCCGGACAATTAATTAAACGGTTCAAGTTATTTAGAACCCCCGCAATTTAAATGTTGTATTAGCATGGCAAAATATATCACCGGTTCGCTACACAAATTTAAATGAGGCCAATATACGACTGGATTTGCCCGCATATGGGCCCCATATTTAATTATAAGGTGAATCGGCCTAAGGCCCCCAAACCACACAAATATGCATGCGAGTATGACAAATTTATATGCAACAAGTTGTATTATAATATAAAATAGGGTTTCGGGAAGGGGTTCACACTTTAGAGGGTCTCGACGAACTTGGGGTTCCGGGGTTCGGGGTTCGGTCTCAGGGTTCGACGGGTTCGGACTCGGCGGGATCGTTCTCGGACAACGGGCAGATCTTGTCGCATCCGCGGTGGTCGGGCCATGTGGTCGGCGGTCATGGCGTTCCGAGGAGAAGATCTTGGCGTTCCGTGCAGGCGTTCTCGAGGTCGATGGCGAACTTGCCCGGTACCGGGGTTTTTCGGAGTTCTTGGCGCGGCACCGGGTACGGAATAGATCTTCGGGTTCGGGGGTCTCGGCGTCCGTAGATCTTGGTGTCCAAGGCGCGGCATCCAAACAGCGGGTTCTTGTGCATCAGCGCTTGTGGCCAAACACTGCGTCCCCACAGGCGGTCAACGCAAACAGGGAACGGCCCCAGGGGCGAGCCCAACGGAGGACAGCGCGAGGCGGAGGCACAGGGCATGGCCGCAGCGGCAGCATGGTCGCGTGGGGCCGAGCTCGGGAAGAGCCAGCTCGAGCAGAGGGCGTGGCGGGGCTGCACGCGGGATTGGCCCGAGGAGGCGGCTGCCGGGAGGGCGGTGGTGGTGACGGAGGAGGGGCTGCGGCCGCGGGCGCCGTCGGGAGGTGGAGGCGAGGCCGGCCAGGTGCGGTGCCAAAGCACGAGGTCGGCGGCGCCCTGGACCACGACGCGGCGGCGGCCGGAGGACGCGCCGGAGGTGATGGCCGGGCGGGGCGAGCGCGGGCGGAGGGGCGAGGTCGGGGCGGCGGGCTTGGGTCGAGGGGGCCCGCGAGGCAGAGAGGAGGTGAGGCGCGGCCGCGCGGGCGACGCTTGACGGCGGGGCTCCGGGGGGCCGAGCTCGAGCCGGAGGAGGACGGCGCGCTGGAGCGGAGGAGGCGAGGAGGCGGGACCCGGCAGTCCGGAGGCGGGGGAGCACCGGCGACGAGCACGGGCGTGCCCAACGCACAGCGGCCGGAGGAAGGAGAGCCGGAGGCGGCCGGCGAGGAGGACGACGGGGGGGGGGCGCATCGGCGTCGGGACGACGCAGAGGAGGCTGCAGGCGGGAGGAGAGAGGGCGACGGACGCGGGGCGAGGCTGCGCCGGAGAGGCGGGAGAGAAGGGCGGCGGACGCGGGGAGGGGAGAGAGGACGAGCGGGGTGGGGCGTCGTGGTGGGGCCGCTGCGGGAGTGGTGGGCCGGGGTGGGGTCTGGGTCGGCGGGTGGTCAGGTGGGGTGTGGCGTGTGTGCTTGTGTGTGTTGTGTGGCTGGGCCAGGGGAAGAGAGAGAGGGAGGGAGCGGGGTGGATTAGATGGCGGCCTGGGATAGGTTAGGGGGAAGGGGCAGGGTGACGTGGCGAGAGCCGATTGGAGGGAGTGAGGTGGCTGGAGGGGTGGGTAGATAGGACTGGGGTAAGAAAAGATTTGGGGTGGGGTCTAAGCTGGACCGATTTTTATTCTGGGGGTGGTCGTTCGGGTCGAATCGGCCCGTTCGACTGCCCCACTAAAAATAATTAACTATTTTATTTATTTCAAACCGGGCTTTTGCAAACCGATAGCAGACAAAACAAAATAATCCGGTGACCCGGGTTTTGCGTTTGAACAAAGACGGGGCGTTTAGAAAACACAAACAGGTTTTTCCGAAATTAGTTTTATGCAAGCAAATGCAAGATGATGACGATGCTCAAATGCAATGTGGCATGATGACATGAGCATGCGGTCATGATGATGCAATGCACGAAAACAACGCGATTTTCTAGTAGTGGTTTTGCGGGATGCCACAATTCGACACCACTAACAATGGATCTCGCCCTCGAGATCCGCCTCATGGTACCGGAAGGAAGGTCGGCGATCTGCGTCTTCTCACTTCGTGTAGATCCTCGCGACACCACTAACAAGAGGTCGTTGTCCGTTATCGTCAGAGAACACTCCGGGAACAAGGGCGAAGGTAGAGGTATCCACAAATAAAGCCACCTCTAGCTTCCGTGGACGAAGTAAAATTGCATCGATCCACCATTCAATATACAAAGCAAATGATAAGAGTAGTGGTATGGTCGCGACTCCATCCCGCACTCAAAGCATTACTCTGTACACGAACAGATAGGTTATGCAACCAACCCTCAGGATTCAGACTGAAGATATCGACAAACAAGGTTCAGGAACAAAGGGGTGATGCAGACTCTGCATCGGATCTGGCGTAGATGATGTCGTCGCGTCAGAAAACACCGGAAGGCACAAACAAGGAACAAAGAATGGTACCACAGTAGACGGATTCCTCAGGCAGCATGAACACCGGATGGTAGAACGCCGTTATCAAAGGTGGAAGCGAAACCCTGAAGGTACGATGGAAACCCAACCACGAGAATTCCTGGACTCGAAGAAAGAGAAGAGAGCGGATTCAAAACACGTTGAGGTAAGAGGAGAACAGAAGAGGGGTAAGGAGTAAAACCAGACCTAATCAGAACTATCCAACCGATTTTGCAAAATAGTTTTGACACTCTACTTCGGCCGTTAGCTAGGTTATCCTACAGGCTGGACTTGTGGGGTATCGCAACTGCTGAGCTCTGATACCACTCTGTAACACCCTCAGAATCGGCCCTATGCAAGTTTTAGCGAAACCCGCCAAACCCGCATAGAAACGATTCGAAGGTGCCCACCAGGCACTTTCGTGCGGGTGGAAAACGAAGTAATAACATTACACAACAGTCCTCGATGGGACCCACAGAACAGATATATATATATAACAGCGACTCCAAGAGTCAAGAATACAGATATACGGTACAAAGATTCAAAGCACCTTGAAAACAATAGAGCGTCCGACTACGGACAAGATGCAAATGGGGCTAAGAGCCCTGAAGAATAACCAATGGCGTCCATAACCCTGCCCAGGCCAAGCCGGAAGGGTAACCCTGCTAACGACGTCGATCTCAAAACCTGCTTAAACAAAAGGGGTGCCGACAAAGGGCAAAGGAAAAAGAGGAGCGTCAGTACTGAGGCCAGTACACGGCGAGGCTAGAATTCGGCGGTCCTCGCCTACATAGGTATGGTGGACTGAAGCGGCAGCGGCAACATGCTCTAAACAACCTATAGAGACTCGATACAACTGGCGACTATCAGAGAGGGGTAAGAAAGACCTATTCGGAACCAACCTGATTCTAACACCAAACAATCCCATCCTGGTATTCCCCCTCGAGACCAAACGAGGAAGTCGACCGAGGAACTCACACAGTTGGCAGTTTTATTTATTCAGTGGTTGTTGCAGCAATTACTAGTCAGGTGTAGATAATCATTCTGATAAAATAAGCAGTGGGCCGTTTTAGTTAACCATTCCGTTGTAGTTGCAACACTTACTAGTCAGATACAAATAGTATGAGATAACCCAAAACCCAGCAGTTGTTGGCACTTTTATTTAGCCATTCCGTTGTGGTGAAGCTGATTACTAGTCATATCGGATACACGTCAATTTATAACAGTAAACTTTAGTTATAGTTGTCTATGATCAAGCACTGTGCTCCAAGTCGTCCATAACCGCGGACACGGCTTCTCGAAAAGATTTAACCCTGCAGGGGTGCACCAAAGTATCCACAAGCACTTCGACCCTTTTTGCCAGATCAGTTAACATACACCCATCGGTATGTCGGCGGGGCCTAAGTCACGACGTTTCCCAGACCCAAAGCAAGCACGGGGGGCCACCCCACTAAGTACACCCGCAACGAAGTCGGCCGGTCTCCGAGACGGACTCAGGGTTTGCGCCAGTGGCTATAAACGATAGCAAATCCCAAAACTGGGACTGTCGATACCGCGAAAACACTCCGCTTCCTAAACAGTACAGTGTGCTATCCATCGCACAATTTAAATAAAGCGGTAAAGCATGGCATAAGTACAGGATAGTAAATAAAACCTCAAACTAGTTGTGGCCCCCAGTACAATACTTTGAAATCAGGTACTAATCAATGGGGGGCCCATATCTCCCCACCTGTGGTTATCGCGCTCGATCTCGGAACAGGTGTCAAGAACTCGGGGTCCTACGGGACACAAGTGGGCGGTCGGAAACCAGATATTATCTATCACCCACCGGTGCCTCTGCTTACCTACTTCAATTTTAGTTGTTAAACAGTAATTAAAGTGAACAATAAATAAAGCCATGGTCTTCTCCAACATTGAACATGCGGCAATTCTCCAACACTGTGGTACTTGACGACACGCAACAACACTTGAGCAAGCGACTACGACGCACAGGTCCAACTATCTACCAAACAACAGGTAATAGGAGGTGTCCAAGGCAATATATGGCTGCACGGGATATCACGGGTACGAAAACTAGAGCATCGCAACACAGATAGCAATAGATCAACAGGAGGGAATAAATACTATAAAAGCAAGATAGGTAGAGGGGGGGAGATGCTCGCCTGAAAACATTGTCGAAGGTTCAACCGAAGATCGGATCGACACTCGCATCAACTCAACGGCCTTATCCGCGAAGAAGCAAAACGCTAGAACAAACACCGGATGCAATATTTAATACAACGGCAAAAGATCGGGCATGATGCATGCATGATGTATGACATGGCAAAGATGCGATGCAATTAGGTCATATTAAGCGGAACCGGGGGTCCGGACAATTAATTAAACGGTTCAAGTTATTTAGAACCCCCGCAATTTAAATGTTGTATTAGCATGGCAAAATATATCACCGGTTCGCTACACAAATTTAAATGAGGCCAATATACGACTGGATTTGCCCGCATATGGGCCCCATATTTAATTATAAGGTGAATCGGCCTAAGGCCCCCAAACCACACAAATATGCATGCGAGTATGACAAATTTATATGCAACAAGTTGTATTATAATATAAAATAGGGTTTCGGGAAGGGGTTCACACTTTAGAGGGTCTCGACGAACTTGGGGTTCCGGGGTTCGGGGTTCGGTCTCAGGGTTCGACGGGTTCGGACTCGGCGGGATCGTTCTCGGACAACGGGCAGATCTTGTCGCATCCGCGGTGGTCGGGCCATGTGGTCGGCGGTCATGGCGTTCCGAGGAGAAGATCTTGGCGTTCCGTGCAGGCGTTCTCGAGGTCGATGGCGAACTTGCCCGGTACCGGGGTTTTTCGGAGTTCTTGGCGCGGCACCGGGTACGGAATAGATCTTCGGGTTCGGGGGTCTCGGCGTCCGTAGATCTTGGTGTCCAAGGCGCGGCATCCAAACAGCGGGTTCTTGTGCATCAGCGCTTGTGGCCAAACACTGCGTCCCCACAGGCGGTCAACGCAAACAGGGAACGGCCCCAGGGGCGAGCCCAACGGAGGACAGCGCGAGGCGGAGGCACAGGGCATGGCCGCAGCGGCAGCATGGTCGCGTGGGGCCGAGCTCGGGAAGAGCCAGCTCGAGCAGAGGGCGTGGCGGGGCTGCACGCGGGATTGGCCCGAGGAGGCGGCTGCCGGGAGGGCGGTGGTGGTGACGGAGGAGGGGCTGCGGCCGCGGGCGCCGTCGGGAGGTGGAGGCGAGGCCGGCCAGGTGCGGTGCCAAAGCACGAGGTCGGCGGCGCCCTGGACCACGACGCGGCGGCGGCCGGAAGACGCGCCGGAGGTGATGGCCGGGCGGGGCGAGCGCGGGCGGAGGGGCGAGGTCGGGGCGGCGGGCTTGGGTCGAGGGGGCCCGCGAGGCAGAGAGGAGGTGAGGCGCGGCCGCGCGGGCGACGCTTGACGGCGGGGCTCCGGGGGGCCGAGCTCGAGCCGGAGGAGGACGGCGCGCTGGAGCGGAGGAGGCGAGGAGGCGGGACCCGGCAGTCCGGAGGCGGGGGAGCACCGGCGACGAGCACGGGCGTGCCCAACGCACAGCGGCCGGAGGAAGGAGAGCCGGAGGCGGCCGGCGAGGAGGACGACGGGGGGGGGGGGGGGCGCATCGGCATCGGGACGACGCAGAGGAGGCTGCAGGCGGGAGGAGAGAGGGCGACGGACGCGAGGCGAGGCTGCGCCGGAGAGGCGGGAGAGAAGGGCGGCGGACGCGGGGAGGGGAGAGAGGACGAGCGGGGTGGGGCGTCGTGGTGGGGCCGCTGCGGGAGTGGTGGGCCGGGGTGGGGTCTGGGTCGGCGGGTGGTCAGGTGGGGTGTGGCGTGTGTGCTTGTGTGTGTTGTGTGGCTGGCCAGGGGAAGAGAGAGAGGGAGGGAGCGGGGTGGATTAGATGGCGGCCTGGGATAGGTTAGGGGGAAGGGGCAGGGTGACGTGGCGAGAGCCGATTGGAGGGAGTGAGGTGGCTGGAGGGGTGGGTAGATAGGACTGGGGTAAGAAAAGATTTGGGGTGGGGTCTAAGCTGGACCGATTTTTATTCTGGGGGTGGTCGTTCGGGTCGAATCGGCCCGTTCGACTGCCCCACTAAAAATAATTAACTATTTTATTTATTTCAAACCGGGCTTTTGCAAACCGATAGCAGACAAAACAAAATAATCCGGTGACCCGGGTTTTGCGTTTGAACAAAGACGGGGCGTTTAGAAAACACAAACAGGTTTTTCCGAAATTAGTTTTATGCAAGCAAATGCAAGATGATGACGATGCTCAAATGCAATGTGGCATGATGACATGAGCATGCGGTCATGATGATGCAATGCACGAAAACAACGCGATTTTCTAGTAGTGGTTTTGCGGGATGCCACATTATGCGAAGATAAGACCTCACTGGCGCGAATTTGTGGCATACAAGGAAGGTGCTATAGCTACAAAGAGGTCAGAAACCAATACGCTAAATGCCCATAAGAAGGAATATCACCAGAGGACAGGGTCAGGTGACTACATATCTCAGAGGCCTAAGTGGGAGGAAGCTGAGAAGGCCCTGCGCGACAGAGGGATCACACCCCAGACACATGGGTGGGACCTACGTGCAAAGACTTGGTTCTACGGAATCGGGGCAAGGTTGGACCCAGAAACATGATTGTGTATCTTCCCAACCCTCCTTGCTAAACCCGTCACTGAACTCATCACGGCATACGAGGAAACAGCCGCCAGGACCTTCCATCCCGACAGAGAGAATGACCAGCTCACACGTGCCATCGGTAAAAAAGAACACCCTGGACATGCACGAGGCACAGGGGGTATGACGTGGAAGGATGGGTTTGCCGAGTGGAGCGACTCTTACAGATGGCGCGGCAGAAAAGAAAAAGAGCATACAAAGCGGATGACACAGATAGAACATGCACTTGTGGCGCTGCAGGAGCAAGTGAATACACAACAGAGCCATCAAGCTACCGGCCCATCTCAGCGGCACGAAGAGCCTGCATTGGAAGCTGCCGGCGGCCCAGACTCTGCGCGGAAAAGCGGCGTGGCTTCCACGGAGAACGTGCAACCCATGCTTGAAATGGCAGGTCCTCGATACCCCGTGGATGAGATCACGGAGAGCGAACACGCTGAGCTGCATGTGAGATTAATGGGCTTATCCATTAAGGTGGCTGTTGGCTATGCCTTACCTCCTATAGCTGGTGGAACTTACCACTGCCGACCGATTCCAGATGGCTATGCTATTGTCGGGGTGGATGAGGTTGTGAAGGAATATGAGGAAGCACAGCTTGACCATGCTACAGGTGAAGGGGAAACTCAACTCAAATTTGCAGTGAAAACAACCATTCTTTGGAAGAAGGAACACATCGTGCTTCTAAATTGGAGGCCACTGGCACCCCCGCCGTCTCCGCAGCGTCAGCAGTCTGAGCTGCTTCAGCCATCTCCTGCGCGGCAGCCATCTCCGGTGCTTCAGCCATCTCCTGCGCGGCAGCCATCTCCGGCGCGCCAGCCATCTCCTGCCCGTCAGCCATCTCCGGCGCTTCAGCCATCTCCTCAGCGTAAGCGGAAGAGCACTGCCACGAAGAGCATCACTAGCACTGCCACAAAGAGTTCAAAAAACTACGTCCCGCAGCCTTCCGCCAAGCCATTGCCGGTTTTACCGTGGAATCGCAGTGACGAGGAGACCAATAGGATCTCGGAAGAAGAGGTCAAGAAATTCTTTGCACCTAGACGGGCCGAGCCAAAGGAGAAAATAGATTCGGCGGTGGTGGAGAAGTTTTACAAAAATCTTTTGAAACCTGAAACCCCACTTGTGCCGGACTATGAGCGCCAGATTTTGAAGGCGGATGCAAGGCACCGTAGGGAGACTGAAAGTAGCAGTCGTGCGGCACCCCAGAAAATAGTTCCCATGCTCGGAGAGCAGGAAAACCAATCATGCGCCCCGCTCCAAGTGTTCGACACACGGGACGCTCCTCCCGTAAATGATTACGAGGCAGAGCTACAAAGAAAGGTCAATGAGATGGGGATGGCTTACATTGCATACTTAAACATCATGGGAGACAACTTACCCAAATGCGATGCCAACCCCATACAGCCATGAAAGTATGGGAAGAATCTCGTCAAGAAAGAGGAGCTCAAGAATCTACCAACAAATATGCGAAGATTGCACAAGTGGTACCTTGATTTCTGCAAGACGAGAAAGGAAGAATGGATCACGGCGCATATAAGAGATGAGATTTTCTTATGCGGAGACGACGAGATCGACTTCAACATTCAAGACTTGCATTTTCTATTCAATCAGAAGGAACTCGACAAAGCTGCCATCAGCCTTTATTGTGTGTAAGTACTATTTCTGTATTTTCTATCTCATCTCATTCACTTCATTAATTGCATGTATATATATATGCTCACCATATATGTATATACTATTATGCAGGAAAAAGGTTATGGAATGCATGAAAGGAGGACCTTTTGACATTGGGTTCGTTGACCCAAATAGAGTTCATGAAGAAGTGGTAAGAACCAAACCCGGGCAAACAGAAGATTTATTGCTAAGATCTTTACTGAGACAACAAACCAAAAGGGAAATACGATTGCCTTACAACTTCTCGTGAGTACTGTTACCCTCTCTTGTACACATTCTGTTTCGGCTTACTCAATGTTAAGTGTAACTGATGATGAGTTATGCGTGCGTAGGTTCCACTTTATTCTGCTAGTCATTCAACCTGACTCAGGAAAAGTCCTTGTCATGGACTCGTTATGAAAAGAAAAAGAGCTATAGGTAGACTTTAGAGAGATGCTCCAGAGGTAATTTCAATCATATTATCGCACTAGATCGGCAATTTTCATGACAACAAGTAATTAATTACTCCTTTATCCATTTTCTTTGCCGGACAGGGTTTGGAAAAGATTCACGGGCAGGGCCGTGGGTGAATGGTCAGAAGAACTAAAATTTGTAGACCAAAATGTAAGTAATACTAGCTAGCTAGGTCTGCGTATCTCTTTGATTCTGCTTCCAATTCCATTATATCATGCTTTATTGATTATTATTTTGATTGAACTCTCTATTCTCGTAAAGTGCGCGCATCAGGGACACGACAATAACTTATGTGGGTACTATGTTTGCGAGTTCATTCGCAACACGATATGTGCGACGGGCCAAGCCGCACTAGAACAACTTAGAGTAAGTAAACAAAGTACACAACATTATTTTATTACCATCAATTGTGTTGAGTTTTATTTTTATATATATATTGATCCCATTCTTCATATATATTCAGATCGAACGGATGCGGGACCAACTCCTACCATTTGACCGCATATGAGCCATTCAAGAGGAATTGGCGGGGTTCATACTTGATGAGGTCATCACGCCTGGCGGAGAACTCTTTAGATATCCACCAAAATGAACGTTGTATATATGCTTGAACGTGTTTGTCTTGTACTTGATGCTTCAACGTTTACGGAGAATACCACACAATGACGATGTTGTGTATAATAATAGTTGCTTAATTATTCATGTACTCGTATGTACCGATGACGATGTATGTGTATACCGCTCCCGATCGATTCCCCCTCCCCCCTCCCCGTCCCCGCCGCGCCGGAGAAATACGCCCAGAACGGGGCAGAGGCAGAACTCTACCGCGGCAGAGATTTATGCCGTTTTCCTGCCGCGGCAGAGATTTATCTCCTTTTCCTGCCGCGGCACAGAATCTTTAACACTGGTTCGTGTTACGAACCGGTGTTAAAGGGGGGGCCTGAGCCCTGCGGCAGCCCCACATGCGCCACCCTTTAACACCGATTCGTATAAGAACCGGCGTTAAAGGGGGGCCCCTCTAACACTGAACCCTCAACAGTGGTTCTACAACCGCTGTTAGAGGGCCCTCCAAACCGGTGTTAGAGGGGGGGGGTGCACTAGTGCATGCGGCGATGCGCCGCATGCATGGATACAACGTTGTATAACTCCTCTAGGTCTATAGAACTAGTGTCAAAGAGGTGGAGCCTAGCTGCAGGGAAGATCATGTCTTGTTTGTCTCCTGTCAGAACTTGCATAGTAGCGAGGATCCTTCTGTTCCCAGGATGAGACCAGCCGGGCTCCCGGGTATCCGTTCTGGGAGGGGCATCCCCACATAGAGGACTTCAGTTGATGGTCATGGGGGTGAATCCTCCCGTCCCCGGGGTCCATGGATACGACACTATCAAATATACAGATTATTTAATTTTCTATTGCATTACAGTAATATTTCTCTTACGAAATACTAATATTTTTAAGTCTTTTCTTTTGTGAATAAGTGGCGGAGCTTAATAGTAAATGTTGAGACGCCCAAGAATGCTAATCATGATAAACTTTGAGTAATCTTTAAATTTTTAGTATAAATAATAAATATATCTCTCATATATTTTTTGGAGTAGGGGGGCCATTGTCCCCTTGACTCTATAAAAACCTCGACACATTAAACAAGGGGAAATTGGTTTCATGTTGCCCTATGGCCCCCAAAATCAATGGACCGGCCTGGTAGTTCATCAGTCCCGTCAAGTTAGAAACAAAACGAGAGAGGTCCCAAACAAGGAATCGTACAAATCATGTTTTCCGGTTTATCAACCAAACAAGGATTTATGAAAACTTGACTTAACTGAATAACCGACTAAAAATTGTTTTTTATAAATCCTCTGGAAACGTGTTCTCTGGTAAGACGACTCATACCCGGTATCTAAACATGCGCTTTGTGTTGATCAAGATCCTCTACCCCTTTCTTAAATACCTCGGATAATCACTATTCATTGTTGAAATCTCACCACTTCTACATCTCCTCTCCCTTCATTGACTTCAGAAACGATTGTACCGAACTTCCCTCTGTCCCTTTCTTAAATACCTCGTATAATTGCAACACAATCTGATTCGATCATCATCTTTGTAATCTGTAAGTCCATAGAAATACCGAGAGCTTCGCGGCAAGCCACAACCTCTATACATGCTGGATTGATAATTCCTTCTGGTCTACTTCCAAAACCCAACATGTATACACTATTGGAGGACGGTTCAAAAGTTTGGCTAGACGAACTTATTGACGTATGTCATCTGAACCCGCGTGGGGTGGGGGTGGGGGGGGGGGCAAATGCCTCCCTACCCTATATTTGTATTGCATAACCAAGCTATTTAAAGATTCAAAGATTCCAATCTAAGCGCATAACCAAGGTATATGATTAATTATGTGAAGAAGTTGTTTAGGCATATGCTCGCCATAGTCCTTATGATTTTCGCGGAATCTCATTGTTGTTTGCCACCTAAGAGAGATGTTAAGATGTTCATTGAATGTGCGAGAGTAGCCTTGGTTTTTGGGTAATAGATGGCAAGTTCAGCGATGCATTTTCTTATTAATTGGCAAAGGAGTTTCGCAAAGCTCTTGGTTAGATACACGATCCTCCTAACCATCAGTATTTACTATTGTTGTACTTGATAATTATGGTCTACCTTTTTTGTTACTTCAGTCATCAAGATCCAGAATTTGTCTGAGTTATATTGCTCCCATATTTATTAGGTAAATACTTCACATCGGGGGCTGATGGGAAGCCAACCATCTGAACAACGAAAAGCCGTCGATCAAGTTTTAATCGGACGCTTCGTTTCGGCCAGCTCGCGTCAGTTTTTTTCCCAATTAGCCCCACACTGCCGCCATTAATTGAGGATGCCTCCATTAATTAGGAGATATGTAGTTAATATGTACCGGCCGGCCGGCCGGCCGGTAACGCCTCCCTAATCACCGCACCGCCCCCGTACACATCCCCGTCCACTCCTCAGCACAACGCCCTCCTGCTCCTTCCCCAACAACGAGTTCTTGCTCCACCGAATCCATGCCCCTTGCTGCTCTCGCCTGAAGCTCCAGCATTCACCGCGCGGCGCATCTAATCCGGCATTCACCGCGCGCAGAAGGCATGAGACACCGAGGCGACGGGTCACCGGCGAGGCAGAAGTAACCGGCGGCCGTCAACAGTAGGGTTTGGAGGAGTTTTTTTGTGGTTTCTTCATCCAGATCAGTGCATTTTTTGGTTGATTCCACCGCCGACGACCACCCGAATTCGGACGGTAACATAATCTGAATTTTCTCCCAAAAATTTGTTCTTGTTTTATGCTTTTATCGTGCATCAGATCCACTGATTCTTGTATATGTGCTGTGTGTTAAACCAATTTTACCTATACGTGCTCTGGTAGGTATATAATTTTTCTTGGTAAATACGAATTTCCCCCGCTTCCATGGATAGATGGGCATGATACGATAGATTTATATATTCATGCTTCATGGCTAACAAGGGGGCTCACATTTCTCTACCCGGTTGAATCTGATGCCGTTGGGTACATTTTGGATAGATTGCAGGCAACCATTGTATATCTTATTTTTTCCAAATTTGTATGCTTCTACATATATTTCAACATGTTGTGCACAAACAAACTTTATGCTTATTGCTTCCATGCTTCCCGTATAGTTTTATGCAGTTGGGTACATTCTGGGTAGTTTGGCGGCAACCATCGAGTACTATATTTTTTCAAATATGTATGCTTCCACATATATTTCAACATGCTGTGCACAATTTTTTTTTATGCTTCCTTGCTTCCATGCTTCCATATTAATATTCATATGTTTCCAAAATTCTGAATATTTACTTCCGCATAGTTTACTGCAATATTTAAACCAACATTCTTTTATGTGCAGCACAATTCTCCTGAATGACGAAGGACGCAAATGCTTCAAAGGCAGCAAAGGCAGCAAAGACATCAAAGGCAGAAAAGGCAAAAAAGGATGTAGATTCAGATTGTATGTTGAAGAGTCGATTTTCGGCGTCTCGATTGAAGGACATAGTTTTGGGGCTTAAGAAACCTCGAAGAGATCTCATTATTGATCGAGGGTGGGGTGTTCTTCTGGATATTTGCGCTTTCTCACCTCCCAAGGGATTGCTTGAATGGATAAGCTTAAAGATTGATCCAGAGCTTGGTGAATTCAGGAACAGTCGCAACAACACTCACATAGTGTTCAACAAAGGAATGGTAGTTAAAGCCCTTGGAATTCCTCCTGGAACTAGGCCGGTCGTGCTCACCGGTGATCACGAAGAATCACCACACCGTGATTTCTACAGAATTAAATATAAAACAGCTGGATGGAGGGCGCCAATTCACCGTGCTAGTTTGTTTCTTGAAGATGAAACCTTGGATGACGAAACATGGTTTAGGACATTCTTCATAGTGGTGATCGGTACATATTTTTTTCTAGGAACCAGCAGTATGCTACCTCTAGAGTACCTTGGGAGCCTCGGTGATTCGAAGCTTGTCCGTGAGTATGACTGAGCAGAACAGATTTTCCGACATACAATGTCTGGAATCAAGTCTTTCCAAGAAAAATGGAGAAAGGCAGCAAAGGACGGAAACATCAACCCAGTATGGGTCGGTGGTTGCTTACCATGGACCGCGGTATGTAATTCATTGTTCATGCATGCAACTTTTAACAAAGTTTTGTTTATTTCATGCCAACATGTGTTAATCCAAAATAATGTGCAGATTGTGTACATGGATCATCTAGATTTTCCTGTGTCTACTCTCACGTCTCATCGGATTAACTATGCTGTCCCTAGAGCCTCCCATGTTTCGGATACTGACTTCAAGTTTGTTATGAAGCACGACAGAAACCGGTTGACACTCAAGCCACATTCATATGGTGCACGCCCAGTAAGTAATAACAAATCCTGACCGTTACCCCTCATCACATGGCACACCCTTAATCATGTATACAAATTATTTTACAGTTCCGTTCATTCGATGCCACCCTGTATGCCATTGTGAATGATTACTTGGAAAACCAAGATCCGCAAGCGGATATTTTAGCTCAACCTGTTGAATCAAACTGCAACCATTTGGGGTAGGTACGGCTCAATGTTACAATTTCATGTTTCCTACAATACATGCACATGCTTCTACTACCTGTCATTTTATTGAACTACTGTTTTTAACATACCCTTGCTTTTACCAGGATGCACCTCAACAACCAACAACAGAAACTATCATTTCCCCAGAGGTAAATTTCAACTTCATCTTGCTGGTTCACAGTTGTTCAATATATGCTTCGTTCAAGCAACAATCTCTAGCATAATTTACAGGAGCTCCCGGATTATATGAAGACTATATGGGAGAAGTACAACTCATTATGGATGAAAGACGTCGAAATGCTGCAGATGGGTTATCACCGACGCCCAGAGCCGCCTCTCCTGTTGCTTCCCCGAATGGAGCATCCAATCCCGTAATCTCCACACCCACATATGAAGATACTGCTATCGTGGAAGAAATTGCCAACATATCTGATCCAAAGCAAACACCAAATACGCAATTTTGGGAGGAAGCTAGTAGGATTGCAGAGGAGTTAGAGCAAAGTGCAGGCAAATCATCAAATAGGGAAGATCCATCATCTTCTACCCATGCGCACACTGAATCTGAAGCCATCATTGCAATAGCTAGACCAAGGCGTCCTGGTGACGACCTTATATGTCCTACATTTGATTTGTTGCCTAATGGGGAAACTTGGACACAACATCTAGCAGCCAACAATCATCCTTCCCCACAGTCTGTTGCCAACATATCGTCATCGTCCGGACCAACACCAAATAAAAAAATAGGTATGGGGTACACCGAACCATGTTATACAAACCATATCCAACAACATTTTGTATATTGGGAGTTTTACTAATTTTCCTTTCATGTTATAACATCGTAGGTACTTCCAAACCTGACAAGCATCCTACATCTGTGGCCAAAGCTTCCGGCGTTACGCTGACAAACAATCTACCAACAATTTCTAAATCACCAACCCCTGATGGTGGACTTTCTGCTTCCTTACTAGCAACAGCTAAGCAGTCAAAAACAATTCAGGATGATGGGCCATATTCGGAGACAGGTCAGAGTCACACAGATTGATCCATTGATTCACATGCATGAAGTCCTTGCTTCTAATCATTTTTTCCATGCTCTAATAGTACACCATCAGAGCTTCCTTCCATTGCTGTGAAATAACCATGCTTCATATAATTCTCTCTATTTCTCTGACGTAACGAATTTTTTTGCTTCATACCAAATTTTGTTCCTTTCCATGCTCCATTTGCTTCTACCCCACGTGCACACCTAATCTGAAGCCATCATTGCAACAGCTAGACCAAGGCGGCCTGGTGACGACATTATATGTCCTACATTTGATCTTTTGCCGAATGGGGCAACTTGGACACAACATCTAGCAGCCAACAATCCTCCTCCCCCACAGTCTGTTGCCAACATATCGTCATTGGTCGGAAAAACACCAAATAAAACAGCAGGTATGGGCTACGACTAACCGTGTTATACAAACCATATCTGACAACATTTTTTATATTGGGAGTTCTACTAATTTTCCATTCATGTTATAATATCCTAGGTACTTCCCACCCAGACAAGCATCCTACATCTGTGGCCAATGCTTCCGGCATTGAGCTGGCAAACAATCTACCATCAACTTGTAAATCACCAACCCTTGAAGGTGGACTTTCTGCTTCCTTACTAGCAACAGATAAGCAGTCCACAACAATTCTTGATGGTGGGCCATATTTGGAGACAGGTCAGAATCAAACAGATTGACCGATTGATTCACATGCGTGAAGTCCTTGCTTCTAATCATTTTTTCCCATGCTCTAATAGTATACCATTACTTGCTTCCTTTCATATCTGTCAAATAACCATGCTTTCTATAATTCTCTCTGTTTCTCTGATGTAGTGAAACTTGTTGCTTCATATCAAACATGGTTATATATTTTTAAATTTTGCCAGCACACAATGCTCTCTACATTATTTTGTTACATCCATTCAGCATGCTACTGTAACTTTTGTTCCTTTCCAATCATAATTCACACTAGCAGTTTGTTACAGAACATTAATCTCTACGTCTATGCAATACATGTTTCTACATACATCCATGAGATGCTTCCGTTCACACCCACCAAAAAAACATATATTATTGTTCATATTACTGGTGGCCAGCAACACACTGATTTGTACACTGTTTTCTAATACCGTATAATGAAACACAGTTTTCCCATCTTAATATTGTACAACTTAGCATATTCTTACAACACATGCTTCTAGAATTAATACGACATGCTCATGTACAACAAACTGTTATGCTTCCTAATATGCATGATTCAAATGTGTTTGCCTGGCCCCAACCAAAGCCGCATGCACTGTTGGCACACGAACACAAGACAAGAAAAACAGAAAAAAGAGAGCATTCCTTGGAATTAACAATGAAGCAAACAAGAAGAAGCTCAAGAAGCTGAAGGTTACTGATGAGTCTAAGGAGGTATATGACACATACATTCTTAGAAGATGCATCAAGCCGCCTAAAATTGGAGAAAAGGAAAGGTACCATTTCAGTACAATAATTATTATGACGAATGTTTCATACCAGTATCAAATTCTTGAACCAAACTACTAGAACATTAATATATTTGTTGTTCTTCCTCAGGCCACACTTTGTTGACTATGGGGATTATCATATCTCATATGAACACTTCCGTGAAGCTCTCAAGCCTCGCGGGAGAATTGGCAACCAAGTCATGGAGCTTTTCATTCGACACTTCAACCTGGTTACTAACATTCCCACAACAAGCGAGCCCATGTGCACAAAGTTTGCATTCTCCCAGTCATTGATTGTATGTCCATCAACAACAGAATTTTTCATGCTTCCAACTTGGTATAATCCATGGTTTTGGTCTAATTAATTCTCAATGTTGTATCTTTTTCTTTGTAGGACAAACTCATGGTCCACGAGGAAAAATTTAACCCAAAATGTTGCGTAAAAGAATTCATGGCAGCTTACAATGATCACAAGCTCAATTCAAAGGATACGGTACTACTGCCTAACGCCTTATATTATCTCATTTTTCCCCGTATTATTTTCACTTTTCATGCTTCACATTTGCGCTTCACTAATCTTTTTCCCTCAGCTCTACTTTGCGGTGGTAGACAATGAACACTCGGTCCTGGTGTCCATCAACCTTCTCTACAAACAGGTTAACGTCCTCGACTCCATGAGGAGCACCAAGAAGACAAAAGTCTATGACAAAGCCCATTTCCTGGTATTTTATTCCTGGTTTGTTTGCTTCATCCCAGCTACTTACTGTTGACTATACATGGATGCTCTCTTCATTTTCACATGCTCCATTCGCCATAACCAAGTTTAGAAACATATGTATATATATTTCCACAATGGTTTCAATACACAACAACAAATGTTTCTATACATGTTTATGAAATGCTACCATAGTACAAAAATTCTGTTTCTACCAAACCACCCATCCACATGTACAACTAGTGACACTCCAATTGATGGATTTTATGTTGTCAGCAATTAGCTATACTAATCTGACTTTCAAATTCTACATAGGTCAACAATTTTATCACGCTTGCATCCTATGCCCAAGCATTCCCAAGAACAAACTTCAATGAGTTTGTGCAGAACAATCCTCAAGAGCTACGTCAGCAGACTACCCTGTATGACTTGATGTCCCAATCAGAAATTTTATTTACTCCTCAATCCCTCCTTTTCACTGAAATATTTTTCAATGCTGTGACCAGATTTGACTGTGGAATCTTCGTAATGTTGTTCATGAAACTATGGGACGGCAAGATTGTTAAGCCTTTCGGCCCGGTTTGTCTCAATGTTTTCCTCTTTATTTTACTACTTTGCTTCTTTACAGTGTCATACTTGTCTGAAAACAAGGATGTCATGCCATATGTGCAATACAACTTTGCACCGACAAAACCTAAATTCTGTCAATTTTTTTAATGCAGGAAATGATTGACCATCGCATGGTGATCACCCACATGCTCATGACATCAGAATTGAACAAAGCTGATCCCACCTGGGTGCTCAAGAAGAAATAAATACTCGTGCTTCCTAGATTTGTTGTACTACCGAAGCACTTCACGTTTCATTTATCCTAGATTTTTTCATACTCAGTTTTTGCAGAGATAGTCCTATGTCTCCACAAGTTGTTCCAGACGTGACAAACACTGTAATAATTGATCACAAGCTATGAATCGTGCCAACTTTGTGATGACTTATCTTATCTATGTTAAGACATTTTAATTTCCTAAAACTTTTATAAACCTCCTACCTGCTGTGAACTGTATGACTATTTCTATTACATATCATTTCATTACTTGCTACCACAACATTCAGACCGGTGCTTCATCCACACACTGGAGTAGAATGTGCATAATCAAATTTCAAATACTCATGAAGCTATGTTCACACGAGGTGGAAGTAACCAAACATGCGCCTTTCTTATTTTTGCTTCATTCAGAAACTAATTTATACCAAACAGAAGCAAATAACATATTCAAGTGAAGCTTTCTTCATACATACGTAAAAGTGCTTCACATACAAGTGAATCTATGTTATGACATTTTTTTAAACTATTATAAACATGTCATCCTTTGTGAACTGTATGACTATTTCTATTACATATCCTGTAAATAGTTGCTATCACAATATTCAGACAAGTGCTTCATCCACAGACTACAATAGAATGTGTGAGCATAAGCAAATTTCAAAAACTCGTGAAGCTATATTCGCACGAGATGGAAGTAACAATACATGTGGTTCTTACTTTTACTTCATTCAGAAACTAATTTAGACTCAACAGAAGCAAATACCATATTCAAGTGAAGCTCTCTTCATTCATACTTAAAAGTGCTTCATATACAAGTGAATCTATGTTACGATATTTTATTTTTGTAAAACTATTATAAACATAAACTACGCCGTGTCAATCTTGGGTCACAACCATTGTTATCAGGATAACCTGCATGGTTATTAATATAGTCCAAAATGCTCCATCTTCCATAATATATATATCATGTTTCTGAAAGTTATTACTCATGCTTCTTATCCCATATACTCACGCTTCACAGACAGTAACAAGCTAAACCTGACCAGTTTTTAGGATACTCAAGATCTCAGTAGGATCTTGACTAAGTACGATGGAACAAAACAAGATAAAAATTACGTATCAATGAGTCCAAGCATTTCTACAGCGTAAGCGCCGTCTCACGCCGCAATTGTTCCTCATGCTCAGCTTTTTGCTTGTTCTCTAGTGCCAAATATGGGCAATGTCTCCTGATGTGATCGGTTTCCCGACACTTGGAGCATGCATAATTCTTCCTTTTAGATCCTTTTTTCTTTGCTTCCTCTTGGCGAATCTCCACAAAAGGCTTCCTTCACTTTTCTTTCTCTGCCGGACGACCCTTTTTGGCTGATCGCGGAGGATTCTGCATGTTGTTGCCAGCATCTTGTGGTTCTTCAGCCATTTCCGATTCGAAGCGGCCACCAGATATTCGGAAATTATCCACCAGAGAGCATAAATGTTCCACCCCACCCTCAACAATCTTGTATGATCCTGGTCCAAAACATGCTTTTGCTGCTAGCTTATTCATCATCTTGCATAAGGCATTATACCTCAACGTGTTTGTATCTGGGATTATGCTTAAAACAGACAAATCTTTACTGCTTTTTGCTTCAAAAACAGTAGCAGCTTCTGACCACCTATGAAGCGGATACTTCTCAGGTATTTCTTGCACGTTAGTATGCACCATAGCCTTCAAGATGTGGTGGCACAACATACCATTCGCAAAGAACCTATTGCATGTGCAAATATAAGAATTATCCTGCTGTTCATAACTTACTATCCGAATCTTCTGTGCTCTTGGATCATTCCTACGAATCTCATACCGAACACCTACACCTAGAACTGGGTAAATGCTATAAGCTATTGTCATCTCCATGAATACCCTGAATTTTTGAAAGGCAGCCCTTGTGTAAAACTTGGCAGCTTGCTCCTCAATCTTGTAACTACATAAAAAGGATAAATAAACTTTATATGAGTACTATCGAAACATGTTTTTGCATAAATAGGTTTCAAAGTTAATTACCATCACATACCTAGACCATACTGCTGGTACTGTGGCCTCTCCTAGGAAACAAGCATTGTCCTCTCGGTCTAACCTTGTTTCCTGAATGTACTCGTATTGCTTCACAAATTGCCAAACTGAGTCCTGCGGATGTACTAGCTTCTTAAAAAAAGAGTTCAGACCTTCCGACCGCCCAGTTGTACCAGTGAACGGAAAGAAATTATTTTTCAAGTAGGCTGGTGTCCAAGTCTCCCTACATTTCCACATTGTAGTAAGATGTTCATTCTCTGCCAAACAATGCTTCGACACCATCAGTTGCCACATATTCTCAAACTCTTCAACTATGTCTGATCCATAAATACAGTAATAAAACTCCTGCAAACCCCTCACGTGTACAGAAAAGTGTACCAAGTTTGTCCTTTGCTATCCGAAGCACATGCCACAGGCAACAACGATGCACTGTACTAGGAAATACATCATCTATAGCACCAGCCATTGCTTGGTCCTGGTCCGTCATTATACATGTTGGATGATCCTGATCCATAGCATCCATCCAGACCTCAAAGGCCCATTTGAAGGTTTCCTTTGTCTCATCTGGTATCAAGGCACACCCCAGCATTATGCTCTGCATGTGGTTGTTTATCCCAACAATTGGTGCAAACGGCATGTCATAGCGGTTTGTACAAAATGTGGTGTCAAAAAATACACAGTCTTTGAATTTTCGGTACAACTCACGTGTCCTTTCATCTACCCAGAAAAGATCCCTCACTGCGTTGTTCTCATCAAGCTTGATAGCAAAGTAGAATTGTGGACTCTCCCCACGCAGATTCTGGAAATACTCAACTGTTTTTGACATGTCACTATGCGAAACTTCATTTCTCAACTTGGTCCGGATGTTCGCAACATCCCTGTTTGTGTACGGCAAGGTTCTGAGAGTCCCATGCAAATCACCAAGTGTGGTCAGGATGAGAGACGTGTCAGCATTCCGATTGTGCAAAGTTTTTATCAACATGTAGTCCTTGTACGACACCTTACGATGAGACCTTGTCCACTCCTCTCTGCTCATCAATGGATGAGTGTGCTCCTCAATAAAAATAGTCACTTCCCATTTGTCTTTCCTAAGCCCAACTGACATTCGAGCCTTGCAATCATGACGCTTCAGCTTGTTTATTTTTGTTTTTTCTGCAATAACCTCACTTCTAAAATTATGACTTTCAGATGTTGATTCCGTTGTATTCTCCACTGCATGGAACACCTCTGGATCAAGTGCCCCTTCAAAGCCACTACCAGCAGCTTTGTCCTTCCTTGCATGTGCACACTCAAAGTCTCTCCTAATTAAATGGTCACATCCTTTTTTCTGACTCCTCCTTGAGCATCCAATTCTACTGCCAAAACCTAGCTTCTCCGCGTAACCATTATAAAACATCTGTGCATCATCAACACTATGGAAAACCATTCCAACTTTTGGACATACTGGCCTTGAGCCTTCACCATCTCCACCTTCCGGAATCGAAGAGCTTCCTTGTGCATCCATCTGAATATCCTGCACATGGAAGCATTTATGATATAAATTACCAAACAACCTACAAACATAGCTCCTAAAGATTCATATTAAAGTTTCTATTACAAGTAAACGAGGTTTTCCTACGTAACACGACCATTCTACTAAGTTTCAGGCAATATTCAGATCATAAATTAAAAAGCTACTACTATTATTGAAGCAGTCGTTCAAGACATACCACAACACCTAAACCACGCCACGGACTAAACACCATTCAACCATAAAAATCACATGAAGCAGCAGCAAAAGCGGAAACAATAGCTTCCGTAGTATTAACACATAGCTACAAATTCTACAAAACGACTGAAACTACAAACCGACTGAAACTACGTACGTAGGACAGTAGCAGCGGAAACAATGACTTCCGTACTATTATCACAAGCTACCAGTACTACAAAATATTGCTTCCAAGTCATTAGAAAGGCACCTACTAGTAAGGAATAAAGCTTCAGTACTACCATTCATTCAGACAACACCACCAAATAAAGCTTCGGTACTCCATGTAAGTAACTATCAAAAACATGGATGAAAAGAGACAGTTTTCTGGATTCAAATAATTATACCTCCCCATCTCCATGGTTCACAACTGGAGGGTTCCCAAATTGTTGAGATCTGGGAGGAATTACATCCCTCGAGCCTTCATCATCTCCCACTGCCGGAATTGAAGAGCTTACGTGTGTATCCATCTGAATATCCTGCACATGGAAGCATTAAAACAATAAATCATCAACGTACAAATATAGCTTCCATAGTTTCACCGAGGAGTTTCTATTAACACAAACCATTGCTTCATACTTCAAACTTTCAGCACTACTTAACATGAAAATCGTCAGAACACAAAATTCAGAGCTACAAATTATTGTTATTATTGAAACATGGGGGAATTATGTAGATCTCCAGAAAAGAAAACATTTGCTTCCAAATATTCGTTACAAAGCTTCTAGTATTTCGTAGCAGTGCTTCTGAATCAAGTATAGCATAATTCATACATAATAAAGCTTCTGAAAATAAGTAACAAAGCTTCATGACAGTCGTTCAAACCATAACACAATAGCATGACCACCTTTCAGACTGAGGATTGTAGACTGCTTCCACCAAACAAACCAACAAGAAATAGAATGAACAATTTATAGATGAAGCTACCCTTACCTCTCTGACGCCATTGTTTACAACAGGGGGGTTTCCCGAATTGTCGAGTTCTAGGAGGAATTACATCCCTCACAGCTTCACCCAATTTCTCTTGCAATTCATGAGCAATCACACATGAAGCACGCCTGAAAAAAGGATTCAAATATGGTGGATATTCGATGTTATCCTTCAGATGCGCCATTTCTCCTCTGAAACTAGGCCGGGAGCAATCAAATAGAGTATTATATGGCGCAAACCATGGACAACATGAATGAAGACGGGGGAGGAATAAAAGGACGTTCATCACGGAAGCATTAAATCACCTAAGCATGTGATTCGGTGCCTAATCGAAGCATTAAAGAGGACAACATGCAGGCCCACACTAGGCTATGGACATCACAGATCAACGAACGAGCTGTTTCCAATCGTACGGTGACTGTGTGGTCCGACTGGAAGCCTAAATCGGCGTCCGATTCCTAGCGCTTGCCTATTTATTATGAATCAAGATCAAATACAATTCATTGGCACCCTTTCTGTTCAATATTTATTATACTGTGTAAATTAAATATCACATGATTATTGTCGGTGGTATCACAAAACATTCCATTAGAGAACCTAAAAAAAAAGCTTAGCCAACAGAAGCTGAAAACCTAAGAGCCTTTTCCCACAACAATTTCAAGAGAAATATAAGCCAAAAACAACTGACTCCTAGTAATAGACTTATCAGTGGATCGAGTAATGAACTCCGATGCAATGTAAGTATCTCATCCTAGTATTGGTTCTGTGCAGAGCCGGAGGATGATTCAAAATTTTGGTATGGTGAAGTCAAAAACATCGTTTGAATTTGGTGGCCTAACAACATCAGGCATAAAATTTTGACATAATTTTTCCTAAGGGGTATATGCAAGATTTAACTGGTCATAATACTTAGCAAGTTAAAATTTAATCAACATAAAATGGCCGTGTATTTGGTCAATTAAAATAAATATCATACTTGCAAGTACAGATATTTTGAGAGTATTCAACATCAGACAATATGAATGAAGATTGGTCGATACTCGGTAACATATAACTTAATTTCTGCATACCACAGTCTATAAACTATGTAGATTTGATAGGGATTAGTATTGTCCAGCTTGGTTCAGAAAATCTCATGCTCTAATTAGCTGTGTAGTCACGATGTAGAGCCAAAGTTGTACTCCCTCGGTCCAGAAATAATTGACTTGAGTTTGTCTAGACTTAGATGAATATAGACACCTTTTAGTATATAGATACATATTAATTTAGATAAATACAAGTCACTTATTTATGTACGGAGAGAGTAAGAGCATCTCCACTCGGGGTCCTCAAAGCCCCCCCCCAAAGGCCTATGAGGGCCGTCGGCGCCAAAAGCCGCGCCCAGCCGCGGCCCTCATTTCAGAATTTCCGCCGGCGCGGCCCAATTATTTATCCGGCAGTCCCAGGCGAAACCCAATGTACAGGGAGGCGAGCGGGGGCACCAGCGCGTCGAGAAAACGGCGCGGGCCAGCCTTGTCGGTGACAAACGACCAGAAAACCTGTCCTTTACCCTTTCGAACCCCCCGACCCCCTGGAGGCCGCCTCGACCACCCCTACCCTGCCGTCGGGAACCCCCCTCCGGTAGCACTCCCCACCGCCAAAAAAACCCACGCCGCCTCTTCCTCCGCCGTCCTTGCGTCCAACCGCCGGCTGGCGAACCTCTGCTCCCACCAGACTTCCTCCCCGCACACAAGGTGTTCGATCATTTGCCAAGGTGATGGACTCGGACGACGAGGAGGTCATGGCCGCTCTGATGGATGAGGAGGTTGTTGCGATGAATGCAGTGGCTGCCGGGGACAACGAGCACCTGTCTATCCTCCTCGCCCTCATGTCCATGATCATCGAGGAGGACAAGCCGGTCCGCGACGGCTCGGCGCTTGGACGCCGCAAGAGCAAGCCGAGGCAGAGGATGGAAGGGTACTGCATGTTGTATGCAGACTACTTCACCAATGATCCAGTGCACGGCGATGTCACATTCCGCCGCCGTTTCAGGATGAGCAGGAAGCTCTTCCTCAAGATCGTCGAGAAGCTGAGGGAGTTCGTTGACTTCTTCCAGCTGAAGAGGGACGCCGTCGGTACACTTGGCTTCTCCACTATCCAAAAATGCATAGTTGCCCTTCAGATGCTAGCATATGGAATGCCTGGAGACACACAGGACGGCTACATGCGCATGGCCGAGTCCACAGCCATTGATTGCATGTATAGGTTTTGCAGGGCAATTGTGGCGGTGTTTAGCGACACATATCTGCGCACTTAGCAATATCTTTATAAGGTTCATGATACTTATTCCACTTCTTCTTAGGCACTTCAATGTAGGATGCAAAAGCCTTAAAATAAAAAGCAATAGCTTGAGAGTATAGACCATAAGCATTTTTAATATTTTGAAAGTCATCAGTTCCCATAAAAGATTCAATGCATTCATAATCATAATTTATACCTGACTTTCTTCCTTTTTCATTCTCCCAAGCTTCAGCATTGTCTTGAATACGGTTCAGAAGATCCCATTTAGCTTCTTCTTCCATGCGAGTGAATGATCCAGCACAAGAAGCATCCAATAAATCCTTATCATGAAGAGAAAGCCTTGCATAAAAGTTATTGATAATAATATTGTTGGGGAGCTCATGAATGGGACATTTGAGCATTAGTAACTTCAATCTCCCCCAAGCTTGAGTTGTACCCTCTCCATCAAGAGGCCAAAAGTTGTATATTTGATTTCGATCTTTATGAATCTCACTAGGAGGATAAAACTTTGAATAAAAGAGAGGTACTATTTCCTCCCATTCCAAAGCTTGACCACTCTTTAGCAGCTTATACAATTCCTCGGCTCTTCCTTTTAGTGACAATGAGAATAACTTCTTCTTAACTTGATCTATAGTAATACCTGCACACTTGAACAACCCGCATAATTCGTATATAAAGAGCAAATGATCACCGGGATGGACAGTTCCATCTCCAACATAATAGTTATCCATAACACGATCAATAATTCTTGTAGGTATTTTAAAAGTATCATTCTCAGCAGGTGGTGGTTCATCTACTACCTTAGTAGTGGTAGTAGCATTACCAAATAAGAAACTCAGCGAATTATTGATACATTGCAAATGTATCTATAATTTTTGATGTTCCATGCTTGGTTTTATCCACTTTCTTGTGTTTTGTCCACACTTTGGAGTACTTTTCATATGATTTCTTGGACTAACCTATTAACAAGAGCCACAGTGCCAGCTGCCTATTTTCTGTTGTTTTTGGTTCCAGGAAAGTCAGAAAATGAATATTCTCGGAATTGGACGAGACAAAAGCCAAAGTGCCTATTTTTCCGGAAGTCATCAGATGCCAGAATACGAGACGGAGAAGGGCTGGGGGCCGGCCACACCACCTGGCCGCGCGGCCAGGCCTGGCCCGCGCTAGGGGGTGGTCTGGCCGACCCCAGCACCCCCTCGACCTTCCCTTCCGCCTATAAGATGCCCTCGGGACGAAAACCCTAAGTACCCGATCAAAAATCCACGAAAGAGTCTGTAGCCGCCGTCATCTCCATCCCTAGATCGGGAGGGATCTGAAGCTCTTCCCGGCACCCTGCCGGAGAGGGGAATTCACCCTGGAGGCCTTCTTCATCACCATGCAAGCCTCCGGTGTGATGCGTGAGTAGTTCATCCTTGGACTACGGATCCATGTAGTAGCTAGATGGCTGATTCTCCTCCTTTGTGCTTTTATGTTTAGATCTTGTGAGCTCCGTTCATGATCAAGATCATCTATTTGTAATCATACATGTTGTGTTTGCGGGGATCCGATGGATATTGAGATGCTATTTCAGATTGATTATTGATTCTATCATGTCTTTGTTATTTGTGATCTTGCATGCTTTCCGTTGTTAGTAGCTATCTTGGCCAAGTAGATGCTAGCAACTCCAAGAGTTAGTATTTATGCTCGATAGTGGGTTCATGCCTCTAGTAATCTGGGGAAGTGACAGAAATCTCTAAGGTACTAGATGTGCTGTTGCTACTAGGGAGAAAACAACAATCCTTTGTTCATAGAACAATCGTATTGTTTACTTTACACGCAGTTCGTAAAGCAATAATCTGTTGCTTGCAACTTAATACTGGAGGGGGTTCGGATGATAACCTGAAGGTGGATTATTAGTCATAGATGCAGTTGGATGGCGGTCTATGTATAATGTTGTAATGCCCAATCGAATCTCAAAGGAGTCAAGATGATTAGTATATGCATGTATTGCTTTCTCGATGTTTGTCAATTGCCCCGCTGTAATTTGTTCACCTAGCATGTTATCTATCTTAAGGAGAGCCACCTCTAGTGAACTATGGATCCCGGTCCTTTTTCTTTACATACAATCTACAAACTGTTTACTGCTTTGTGTTTACTTTCTGCAAACTATTACTTCTTTCCATTCGATACGTTTAATCCTTTGTTTTCCGCAAAACACGGTGAGATTGACAACCTCATCGCAAGTTGGGGACAAAGTTCTGTGGTTGTGTTGTGCAGGTCTCCACGTTGCTACTAGCACCGGTAGTGCGCCCTGCCAAGGCTCAGCTAGCAACACCTTTGGGGTGTTTCCTTGCTCCTACTGGTTCGATTAAACCTTGGTTTCATAACTGAGGGAAACTTTCTGTTGTGCTCATCATACCTTCCTCTTGGGGTTCCCAACGAGCTCTACATCAACACCGCACCAACACTTTTCTGGCGCCGTACACTAAGCCATCAAGCATTTTTCTGGCGCCGTTGCCGGGGAGTCAAGGACATCTTCACAAGGGGAGTCCCTCATAACCAATCTCTTTACTTTGTTATTTTTGTTTTGCTTAGTTTCTTTTTGCTTTGTTTGCTTGTTTCTTTATCAAAAACACAAAAAAATTAGTTTTACTAGTTTGCTTTCTTATTTGAAAACCCAAAAAAATGACTACTCTTGAAAACACTAAGTTGTGTGACTTCACTAGCACCAACAACAATGATTTTATGAGCACACCTATTGCTCCACCTGTGCCTGAAGATACTTTCTTTGAGATAAAACTTGCTTTTCTCAATCTTGTTATGAGAGAACAATTTGCTGGTATTGGTAATGAAGATGCTGCTGCCCATCTAAATAACTTTGTTGAACTTTGTGAGATGCAAAAGCATAGGGATATAGATGGTGATATTATTAAGATGAAATTGTTTCCTTTCTCTTTGGGAGGAAAAGCTAAAGAATGGTTGAATTCCTTAACTAAGAATAGTATTGATTCTTGGACTAAATGCAAAGATGCTTTAATTGGAAAATACTATCCTCCTACTAAGATTATATCTATGAGAAGTGAAATAATGAAGTTTAAACAACTTGGTAATGAACATGTTGCTCAAGCTTGGGAAAGAATGAAATCTTCGGTTAAGAATTGTCCCACTCATGGACTGACTGCTTGGATGATCATCCAAACTTTTTATGCAGGATTGAACTATTCTTCAAGGAACCTATTGGACTCTGCTGCTGGAAGTACCTTTATGACCGTCACTTTGGGTGCTGCAACAAAACTTCTGGACAATATGATGGTTAATTATTCTGAATGGCATACTGAGAGAGCTCCACAAGGTAGGAAGGTAAATTCTGTTGAGGAAACCTCCTCCTTGAGTGATAAGATTGATATTATTATGTCTATGCTTGTTAATGGGAAAGCCCATATTGATCCAAATAATGTTCCTTTAGCCTCTTTGGTTGCTCAAGAAGAGCAAGTTGATGCGAACTTCATAAGAAATAACAACTTTAACAATAATGCTTATAGGAGTAATTTGGTAACAACAATTATAAGCCATATCCTCCCAACAATGGTAATGCTTATGGAAATTCTTACAACAACAATAGGAGTGCACCCTTGATGGCTCAGTGTACGGCGCCAGAAAAGTGCTGGTGCGGTGTTGATGTAGAGCTCGTTGGGAACCCCAAGAGGAAGGTATGATGAGCATAGCAGCAAGTTTCCCTCAGTTATGAAACCAAGGTTTAATCGAACCAGTAGGAGCAAGGAAACACACCAAAGGTGTTGCTAGCTGAGCCTTGGCAGGGCGCACTACCGGTGCTAGTAGCAACGTGGAAACCTGCACAACACAACCACAGAACTTTGTCCCCAACTTGCGATGAGGTTGTCAATCTCACCGTGTTTTGCGGAAAACAAAGGATTAAACGTATCGAATGGAAAGAAGTAATAGTTTGCAGAAAGTAAACACAAAGCAGTAAACAGTTTGTAGATTGTATGTAAAGAAAAAGGACCGGGATCCATAGTTCACGAGAGGTGGCTCTCCTTAAGATAGATAACATGCTAGGTGAACAAATTAAAGCGGGGCAATTGACAAACATCGAGAAAGCAATACATGCATATACTAATCATCTTGACTCCTTTGAGATTCGATTGGGCATTACAACATTATACATAGACCGCCATCCAACTGCATCTATGACTAATAATCCACCTTCAGGTTATCATTCGAACCCCCTCCAGTATTAAGTTGCAAGCAACAGATTATTGCTTTATGAACTGCGTGTAAAGTAAACAATACAATTGTTCTATGAACAAAGGATTGTTGTTTTCTCCCTAGTAGCAACAGCACATCTAGTACCTTAGAGATTTCTATCACTTCCCCAGATTACCAGAGGCATGAACCCACTATCGAGCATAAATACTAACTCTTGGAGTTGCTAGCATCTACTTGGACAAGATAGCTACTAACAACGGAAAGCATGCAGGATCACAAATAACAAAGACATGATAGAATCAATAATCAATCTGAAATAGCATCTCAATATCCATCGAATCCCCGCAAACACAACATGTATGATTACAAATAGATGATCTTGATAATGAACCGAGCTCACAAGATCTAAACATGAAAGCACAAAGGAGGAGAACCAGCCATCTACCTACTACATGGATCCGTAGTCGAAGGATGAACTACTCACACATCACACCGGAGGCTTGCATGGTGATGAAGAAGGCCTCCAGGGTGAATTCCCCTCTTTGGCAGGGTGCCGAGAAGAGCTTCAGATCCCTCCCGATCTAGGGATGGAGATGACGGCGGCTACAGACTCTTTCGTGGATTTTTGATCGGGCCCGTAGGGTTTTCGTCCCGAGGGCATCTTATAGGCGGAAGGGGAGGCCGAGGGGGTGTTGGGGTCGGTCAGACCACCCCCTGGCGTGGGCCAGGCCTGGCCGCGCGGCCAGGTGGTGTGGCCGGCCCCCAGCCCTTCTCCGTCTCGTATTCTGGCATCTGATGACTTCTAGAAAAATAGGCACTTTGGCTTTTGTCCCGTCCAATTCCGAGAATATTCATTTTCTGACTTTCCTGGAACCAAAAACAATAGAAAACAGGCAGCTGGCACTGTGGCTCTTGTTAATAGGTTAGTCCAAGAAATCATATGAAAAGTACTCCAAAGTGTGGACAAAACACAAGAAAGTGGATAAAACCAAGCATGGAACATCAAAAATTATAGATACATTTGCAATGTATCAACATCCCCAAGCTTAACTCTTGCTCGTCCTCGAGTAGGTAAGTGATAAAAAGAAAGAATAATTTTTGAGGTGACATGCACCATCAAAGACTTGATCAAAATATTTGTAAAACATTCAAAGCTGGGATCATAGTACTTCAATCATAACATGAAAGACAAATTTCTAGCAATAAGACAAAGAAACTATGATGCAACATGAAAAGGCATAAACAAAAGATTCATGAATAACAATGCTTTGCAAGACGTTTGTTTGTTTCACATAAAGAAAACATAGCATAATGGTATTCAGCTTGTCCCTCATAGAGTAGCAAAACATAAATGCATAGGACACCTTCAAAGTTCATAAGAGTGACTAGATACAAATAGTTTAAAACAAGCAATATCAAATTATGCATCAATCAACTAGTCTTGGGACAATGCACATAGAACTAAGAATGGCCACTATGCTCTCAAAGTAGGTGCATAAAGGTAGAAGGTAGAGACTCAATGTAATGGTGGAAGAAAGGCCTTCATAGAAGGAAGTAGGGATTCAAGTCTCATAAAGAGCTTCCAAAAATTATGATACTTATAGCTTTCAGCTCTCATTGCCCCTATCATAAGCATCTTGAAGTGATTAAGGTTAAAGTGAACAAACTATGGTATACATGCTTAACGAAGTATAAGTATGGAATCTCATGTCCCTTGTATACGAGGGCCGCTCCTCATGCTACTCAAGTTTAGTCACCGGTAAGTACATGTGTATCATATAGAACCGCCAACGGGGTACCCCTTGCCCTATGATACGGAAGAATCCCCATATCAAAATGACAAGGCAAGCAGACAACGAGCGTCTCAGCAATCTTCTTATTTTACCATGGGAATATGGTGCTTTTTTCTATATTTCCTCTTTTCATAACCTCTTTTTTTCTTTTTCTCTTTTTTTCTCAATATAGGACTCTTTTTTTATAAGAAAAATGCTTCATAGACAACTCATTATGGTTACGCTGCAGGTTTCCACCATGTCAGCATGGATTAGACCAGGGGCCTAGGCATTTCTCTAACACATATACATAACTCCATGGACTTACAAGCTCCCCTTTCATTTCACACCGACGACATCCATATACAAAAGAGCATGATATCAACTGGGTACAAGTACCAAGTGCAATGTTGAAAGCGTTCCCCATGAAAGCATGGTTCTGCTAATTCCCAACAAATAAGTGCAAGCATATACAACATAGACGACACAATGGTTCAAGTTTATTAAGGGCAAGAAAAGTAAAGTGTGCCATCAAGTTCGTGAGAGCTTTAATCACTAGTTTCCTCATAACAAGTTTAATTTGGAACGTAAACAAAACATGAATATACCTGGAATAGCATAAGCTAATAGGTAGGTATGGTGGACTCTTTGGAATAACTTGGATTTGGGAGTTGGTGAAGGAAATATGCCTTGAGAGGCAATAATAAAGTTGTTATTATGTATTCCTTATATATGATAGATGTTTATTTTACATGCTATAATTGTATTGATAGGAAACATCAATACATGTGTGTTTAATAAACAAAAAGGGTTCCTAGTCATGCCTCTCTTATAGACTAGCTTGTTGATTAACAAGATGATCAAGGTTTCCTGATCATGGACATTGGATGTTGTTAATAACAAGGTCACACCATTGGTGGAATGATGTGATGAACATTCATCCGAAGTATAGCATTATGATCAAGTCATTGTGTTTATATTGTTATAACATCATACGAAGTAATCTTTATCCTTAGACCATGAGATCATGTTAATTTCTAACACCGGAAGAGTATCTTGATAACATCAAACGTCACACCGTAACAGGGTGACTATAAAGATGGGTTCAGTGCTACGAAGATGGAATTCATGTACGAGAACCAAGTTTGGAACTTGGTGGACTTACCTCACGACCGAAAGGCCATTGAGAATAAATGGATTTTCAAAAGAAAAACTGATGCTGATGGTAATGTGACCATCTATAAGGCTCGACTTGTCGCAAAGGGGTTTCGACAAATTCAAGGAGTTGACTACGATGAGACATTCTCTCCCGTAGCGATGCTTAAGTCGGTTAGGATTATGTTAGCAATTGCTGCATATTTCGATTATGAAATATGGCAGATGGATGTCAAAACTGCGTTCCTGTAATATTGAAGAAGAGTTGTATATGATACAACCTAAGGGTTTTGTCAATCCTAAGGATGCTAATAAGGTGTGCAAACTTTAGCGATCCATCTATGGACTGAAGCAAGCATCACGGAGTTGGAATCTCCGCTTTGATGAGGTGATCAAAGAGTTTGGATTTGTCCAAACTTATGGAGAGGCTTGTATTTACAAGAAAGTGAGTGGGAGCAATGTGGCATTTCTAATATTATATGTGGATGACATATTATTGATTGGAAATGATTTAGATCTTTTAAACAGTGTTAAAAGTTATCTAAACAGCAAATTTTCGATGAAGGACCTTGGTGAAGCTTCATATATATTAGGCATTAAAATCTATAGAGATAGATCAAGACGCCTAATTGAGCTATCACAGAGTACATACCTTGATAAGATATTAAAGAAGTTTAATATGGATGGAAGTAAGAAGGGGTTCTTACCTATGTTGCAAGGCAAGACATTGAGTAAGTCTCAAAGTCCGGCTACGGCGGAAGAAAGAGAGATAATGGATAGGATCCCTTATGCCTCAGCCATAGGCTCTATAATGTATGCCATGCTATGTACAAGACCGGATGTGGCACATGCTATTAGTTTGACTAGTAGGTACCAATCTGATCCAGGTTCGGGACACTGGATAGCGGTCAAGAATATCCTTAAGTACTTGAGAAGAACTAAGGATATGTTTTTTGTATACGGAGGTGAAGAAGAGCTAGTCGCTAAGTGTTATGTCGATGCTAGCTTTGACACTGATCTGAATGACTCTAAGTCTCAATCCGGATACATATTTCTCTTGAACGGAGCAGCAGTTAGTTGGAGGAGCTCCAAACAACCTGTGGTAGCTGGATCAACAACGGAGGCGGAATATGTTGTTGCTTCAGAAGCGGCCCAGGAAGCAGTTTGGATGAAAGAGTTCATAACAGAACTGGGTGTGGTTCCCAGTGTGTTGGACCCGATGGTGATCTATTGTGACAACAATGGAGCCATAGCCAACGCCAAGGAACCAAGGTCTCACAAGAATTCCAAGCATATTAAGCGCCGGTTTCACTCCATCCGCGAACATGTCAAGGACGGAGATATAAAGATTTGTAAAGTGCACACGGACCTGAATGTAGCAGATCCGTTGAATAAAGTACTCCCTAGGGCAAAACATGATCAACACCAGAACTCCATGGGTGTTAGATTTATCACTATGTGAACTAGATTATTGTCTCTAGTGCAAGTGGGAGACTGAAGGAAATATGCCCTGAGAGGCAATAATAAAGTTGTTATTATGTATTCCTTATATATGATAGATGTTTATTTTACATGCTATAATTGTATTGATAGGAAACATCAATACATGTGTGTTTAATAAACAAAAAGGGTTCCTAGTCATGCCTCTCTTATAGACTAGCTTGTTGATTAACAAGATGATCAAGGTTTCCTGATCATGGACATTGGATGTTGTTAATAACAAGGTCACACCATTGGTGGAATGATGTGATGAACATTCATCCGAAGTATAGCATTACGATCAAGTCATTGTGTTTATATTGTTATAACATCATACGAAGTAATCTTTATCCTTAGACCATGAGATCATGTTAATTTCTAACACCGGAAGAGTATCTTGATAACATCAAACGTCACACCGTAACAGGGTGACTATAAAGATGGGTTCAGTGCTACGAAGTTTTTATGTCGAGGATCATGGATCAAGAGTGGAATTTGTCAATCCAGATGACGGATAGATATACTCTGGGCCCTCTCGGTGATATCACATTAGGATAGCTTGCAAGCAAGTGATGTGATCACTAGAATGTTATATCACGGGAACAAGAAAAGAGTGCATGTCGGTAACGAGATCAAACTAGGTATGGAGATACCGATGATCGAATCTCGGACATGTAATATATCGAGAGACAAAGGGATTTAGTTACAAGCGTTAAAGGTTCTCACGATCACAGGAGTCATCGTTGAATGTGTAGGAGTCAGTACGGATCTCCAGGTCCCGCTGCTGATTATTGATCGGAGAAGGGTCTCGATCATGTCTGCATTATTCGCGAACCGTAGGGTGGCACACTTAAGAGTTACCGGACACCATTTTGGAGCACATATGTTTCAGACGAAAGAATTGCAAAGCCCAGGAATTGTTTCAATAGAAACCGGAAATTGTTTCGGGTGAAATTGCAGAAGGTGGTTCTGCATGTGATATTGAAATATTGCAAGGGGCTATATGTGAATGTTTGTTAATTAAAGTAATTAACAAAATTCTGAATAAATTTCATAAAAGAGTTTTTATTAAATGAGAGAGCATTAAATTTGGAGAAACTTAATGCATTTAAAGTGGAGACTTTAAAAGGGAATGTGAAGAGGCATTTTAATGTGGAGGAGTTACCACCACATGAATGGGGGAGGTGAGGGGTCACCCCCCCATGCGTCGGCCATGGAGAGAGGGGGCACCCCCTCCTCCTATAAAAGGCCACCCATTCCCTCCTTCATCCTCACACCTCCTTGTGAAGGATCTCTCTCCCCCTCTAGAATTATTCCCCCATGGTCTCGGATTAGCGAGATACATGTTCCCGGTGGAAATTCATCTAGAAGGAGTTGCTGCTTCCGCTGGATCGCTGGAGCGAGGAGGTGGAGGTTGTCCGGTGGCTTGAACGTGTGTGCGAGTGCGGATGCGCCGCTGAGTTGCGGCGCTCGGACTTCCTCACGATCTTGAGATCGGCAAGTGTACGACTACATCAACCACGAGTTCCTATTCGTTAACAAAGCTCGTTGTCTTCAAGGGTAAGTTCTCTATGGATGTATGTCCACCTGTTTGCTTTGTACCTAGTATATAGATCTTGGCGTGTAGTTCACACCATAGGAAAATTTTTGTTTTCTATGATGCAGACCCAACAGTGGTATCAGAGCCTGATCTATGCGTAGGTGCTTTGCACGGGTAGTACACATATGTTTATATGTGGGCGATGATGATCATGTTATTGCATCTTCTATGTACTTTGGATATTGGTGGCATAGTGGGATGAAGCGGCCCGGACCAACCTTACATGTCATCGTACATGAGACCGGTTCCACGACTGACATGCAACTTGTTTTGCATAAGTGGCTGGCGGGTGTCTGTCTCTCCTACTATAGTCAATATCTGATTTACAACGAGTTGCTAATAACTTGGTTGTCCTCGTTGTGGTTCATGTTCGTAGGTTAGACAGGTTCTATCTCCGAAAGCCCTAAGCCACGTAAAACTTGCAATTGATAAATTAGAGGCGTCTAGTTTAGATCGTTGCTGGGCTAGTGTTTTGATATGGTATTGTTGTAAGTAGATGTATAATAGATACTCTTACAACTCACTTAACGTGTAAGTTCCATAGACCTTGGCCTTACACACAAAGGAATGATAGAGATCATACCACGATGCAAATGATAGAGATCAAATGCATGGACCATATCACCTCACTTCACACATTAGATGTTAGCATCTTATATTGCTAGTTTGGCGCGTTTGGTAGCATTATAAGATGATCCCTCATTTAGATATCAAGATAAAATGTGTTCTTCCTTAAGTATGCATCGTTTTGTGGATCGTGTTTTGAGGCATCACGTGATGATCGGGTGTTTTCAACTCTACGCTTTCATACAACGGGTGTAAGACAGTTTTACACACGCAAATACTAAGGTTCTTACTTGACGAGCCTAGCATGTACAGTCATGGCCTCGGAACACGAACCGAAAGGTTAAGCATGAGTCATATAGTTGATATGATGCCCATATAGATGCTCGCCTTTGAAGCTACACCGACTCACGTGATGATCGGACTTGGTGTAGTGGATTTGGTTCATGTAATCACCAAAAGGACACGAGGGATGTCGTTTTTGAGTGGGAGTTCATTAGTAATTTGGATTAGTTGAACTCAATCTATCATAAACTTAGTCTAAATATTCTTTACAAATTCTGTTGTAGATGGCACCACCTGCTTTTAATTTCAATGTGTTCATGGAGAAAGAGAAACTTGCTGCGAATGGTAGCAACTTCACCAACTGGGCTATGAATTTGAGGATTCTCCTCACTGCTGCACAAAAGAAATATGTGCTAGATGCGCCGCTAGGCCCCCCACCAGCTCCTGATGCCCCTGACGAGGAAAAGAACGTCTATATAACTCGTCAGGAGGACCACAACTTAGTTCATTGCGGCATACTGTATGGGCTAGAGCCAGAACTTCGAAAGCGTTTCGAAAATGGCAATGCCTTTGATACCATGGGAGAATTGAAAATGATTTTTTGATACCCATGCTGCCGTAGAGAGTTATAATGCTACAGAAAAGTTCTTTAGCTGCATGATGGAGGAAAACAACTCCGTTAGTAAGCACGTACTCAAAATGTCTGGGTACGCCGATAAGCTTGTGTCCTTGGGAATAACGATTCCCATTGACTTAGGCATACATCGTGTTCTCCAATCTCTGCCACCTAGCTACAAGAGCTTCGTGATGAACTATAATATGCAGGGCATGAAGAAGTCTCTTCCCGAGCTTCTGTCAATGCTTAAGACTGCAGAAGTGGAGATTAGGAAAGAACATCAAGTGTTGATGATCAATAGGACCACCGGTTTCAAGAAGGACAAGAAAGGCAAGCACAAGGGAAAGAAGGGTGGCAAGTCTGTTGCCACGCCTGAAAAGAAACCCCGAGCTGGCCCTAAGTCTGACGCCGAGTGCTACTATTGCAAGGGGACTGGCCATTGGAAGCGCAACTGCCCCAAGTATTTGGCGGACAAGAAGTCCGGCAAGGCAAACAAAGGTATATGTGATATACATGTTATTGATGTGTAATTCACTAGTACTCGCAGTAGCACCTGGGTATTTGATACGGGATCGGTTGCTAATATATGTAACTCAGTTCAGGGGCTGCGGAACAAGCGACAACTAGCAAGGGATGAGGTCTCGATGCGGGTCGGCAATGGATCAAGAGTTGATGTGATCGCCGTCGGAACGCTGCCTCTCCATATGCCATCGGGATTAGTTATAAACCTAAATAATTGTTATTTGGTGCCTGCACTTAGCATGAACATTGTATCCGGATCGTGTTTGATGCAAAGTGGTTATTCATTAAAGTCTGAAAACAATGGTTGTTCGATTTATATGAATAATATCTTTTATGGTCATGCACCTATATTGAATGGTTTATTTCTGTTGGATCTCGATAGTAGTATTACGCATATTCATAATGTTGATGCTAAAAGGATTAAACTTGATAATGATATATCTACATATATGTGGCACTGCCGTCTAGGTCATATTGGCGTTAAACGCATGAAGAAACTCCATTCTGATGGACTTTTGGAATCACTTGATTTTGAATCATTTGATACATGTGAGCCATGCCTTATGGGCAAGATGACTAGAACGCTGTTTTCCGGTTCAATGGAACGGGCGACAGATCTATTGGAAATCATACATACTGATGTGTGTGGACCAATGAGTATGTCGGCGCGAGGTGGATATCGTTATTTTGTTACTTTCACGGATGATTTGAGTAGATATGGGTATATCTATTTGATGAAACACAAGTCTGAAACTTTTGAAAAGTTCAAAGAATTTCAGAATGAAGTGGAAAATCATCGTAATAGAAAGATCAAATTTCTGCGGTCCGACCGTGGAGGAGAGTATCTTAGTTACGAGTTTAGCACACATATGAAAGACTGTGGAATAGTTTCACAACTCACGCCTGCCTGAACACCACAACGTAATGGTGTGTCAGAACGTCGTAATCGTACTTTATTGGATATGGTTCGATCTATGATGTCTCTGACTGACTTGCCACTGTCATTTTGGGGTTATGCACTGGAAACCGCTACATTCACTTTAAATAGGGCACCATCTAAATCCGTTGAAAAGACACCGTATGAATTATGGTTTGGAAACAAACCTAAGCTGTCATTTCTTAAAGTTTGGGGATGCGATGTTTATGTGAAGAAACTTCAACCGGATAAACTCGAACCCAAAGCGGAAAAATGCGTCTTCATAGGATACCCTAAGGAAACGATTGGGTATACCTTCTATCACAGATCCGAGGGCAAGGTCTTTGTTGCCAAGAATGGATCCTTTCTTGAAAAGGAGTTTCTCGCGAAAGGTGTGAGTAGTCGGAAGGTAGAACTCGAAGAGGTCATTGAACCTTCTCTTCATGGAATGGCGAGTGGCGTAGCACCGGAAGTTGTTTCGGAGTTGACTTCACCTGATGAAGAGAGAGCTAATGATATTGATCATGAAACTCCGAAAGAGGACACTACCGAACCTCGCAGGTCAAGCAGGACACGTGCAGCTCCTGAACTGTACGGTAATCCTGTTATGAATTTCATGATTGATGAAATGGATGACCCTGCGACATATGAAGAAACGATGATGAGCCTGGATTCCAACAAATGGCTAGAAGCCATGAAATCCGAGATGGAATTCATGTACGAGAACCAAGTTTGGAACTTGGTGGACTTACCTCACGACCGAAAGGCCGTTGAGAATAAATGGATTTTCAAAAGAAAAACTGATGCTGATGGTAATGTGACCATCTATAAGGCTCGACTTGTCGCAAAGGGGTTTCGACAAATTCAAGGAGTTGACTACGATGAGACATTCTCTCCCGTAGCGATGCTTAAGTCGGTTAGGATTATGTTAGCAATTGCTGCATATTTCGATTATGAAATATGGCAGATGGATGTCAAAACTGCGTTCCTCAATGGTAATATTGAAGAAGAGTTGTATATGATACAACCTAAGGGTTTTGTCAATCCTAAGGATGCTAATAAGGTGTGCAAACTTTAGCGATCCATCTATGGACTGAAGCAAGCATCACGGAGTTGGAATCTCCGCTTTGATGAGGTGATCAAAGAGTTTGGATTTGTCCAAACTTATGGAGAGGCTTGTATTTACAAGAAAGTGAGTGGGAGCAATGTGGCATTTCTAATATTATATGTGGATGACATATTATTGATTGGAAATGATTTAGATCTTTTAAACAGTGTTAAAAGTTATCTAAACAGCAAATTTTCGATGAAGGACCTTGGTGAAGCTTCATATATATTAGGCATTAAAATCTATAGAGATAGATCAAGACGCCTAATTGAGCTATCGCAGAGTACATACCTTGATAAGATATTAAAGAAGTTTAATATGGATGGAAGTAAGAAGGGGTTCTTACCTATGTTGCAAGGCAAGACATTGAGTAAGACTCAAAGTCCGGCTACGGCGGAAGAAAGAGAGATAATGGATAGGATCCCTTATGCCTCAGCCATAGGCTCTATAATGTATGCCATGCTATGTACAAGACCGGATGTGGCACATGCTATTAGTTTGACTAGTAGGTACCAATCTGATCCAGGTTCGGAACACTGGATAGCGGTCAAGAATATCCTTAAGTACTTGAGAAGAACTAAGGATATGTTTTTTGTATACGGAGGTGAAGAAGAGCTAGTCGCTAAGTGTTATGTCGATGCTAGCTTTGACACTGATCTGAATGACTCTAAGTCTCAATCCGGATACATATTTCTCTTGAACGGAGCAGCAGTTAGTTGGAGGAGCTCCAAACAACCTGTGGTAGCTGGATCAACAACGGAGGCGGAATATGTTGTTGCTTCAGAAGCGGCCCAGGAAGCAGTTTGGATGAAAGAGTTCATAACAGAACTGGGTGTGGTTCCCAGTGCGTTGGACCCGATGGTGATCTATTGTGACAACAATGGAGCCATAGCCAATGCCAAGGAACCAAGGTCTCACAAGAATTCCAAGCATATTAAGCGCCGGTTTCACTCCATCCGCGAACATGTCAAGGACGGAGATATAAAGATTTGTAAAGTGCACACGGACCTGAATGTAGCAGATCCGTTGAATAAAGTACTCCCTAGGGCAAAACATGATCAACACCAGAACTCCATGGGTGTTAGATTTATCACTATGTGAACTAGATTATTGTCTCTAGTGCAAGTGGGAGACTGAAGGAAATATGCCCTGAGAGGCAATAATAAAGTTGTTATTATGTATTCCTTATATATGATAGATGTTTATTTTACATGCTATAATTGTATTGATAGGAAACATCAATACATGTGTGTTTAATAAACAAAAAGGGTTCCTAGTCATGCCTCTCTTATAGACTAGCTTGTTGATTAACAAGATGATCAAGGTTTCCTGATCATGGACATTGGATGTTGTTAATAACAAGGTCACACCATTGGTGGAATGATGTGATGAACATTCATCCGAAGTATAGCATTACGATCAAGTTATTGTGTTTATATTGTTATAACATCATACGAAGTAATCTTTATCCTTAGACCATGAGATCATGTTAATTTCTAACACCGGAAGAGTATCTTGATAACATCAAACGTCACACCGTAACAGGGTGACTATAAAGATGGGTTCAGTGCTACGAAGTTGTTATGTCGAGGCTCATGGATCAAGAGTGGAATTTGTCAATCCAGATGACGGATAGATATACTCTGGGCCCTCTCGGTGATATCACATTAGGATAGCTTGCAAGCAAGTGATGTGATCACTAGAATGTTATATCACGGGAACAAGAAAAGAGTGCATGTCGGTAACGAGATCAAACTAGGTATGGAGATACCGATGATCGAATCTCGGACATGTAATATATCGAGAGACAAAGGGATTTAGTTACAAGCGTTAAAGGTTCTCACGATCATAGGAGTCATCGTTGAATGTGTAGGAGTCAGTACGGATCTCCAGGTCCCGCTGCTGATTATTGATCGGAGAAGGGTCTCGATCATGTCTGCATTATTCGCGAACCGTAGGGTGGCACACTTAAGAGTTACCGGACACCATTTTGGAGCACATATGTTTCAGACGAAAGAATTGCAAAGCCCAGGAATTGTTTCAATAGAAACCGGAAATTGTTTCGGGTGAAATTGCAGAAGGTGGTTCTGCATGTGATATTGAAATATTGCAAGGGGCTATATGTGAATGTTTGTTAATTAAAGTAATTAACAAAATTCTGAATAAATTTAATAAAAGAGTTTTTATTAAATGAGAGAGCATTAAATTTGTAGAAACTTAATGCATTTAAAGTGGAGACTTTAAAAGGGAATGTGAAGAGGCATTTTAATGTGGAGGAGTTACCACCACATGAATGCGGGAGGTGAGGGGTCACCCCCCCATGCGCCGGCCATGGAGAGAGAGGGCACCCCCTCCTCCTATAAAAGGCCACCCATTCCCTCCTTCATCCTCACACCTCCTTGTGAAGGATCTCTCTCCCCCTCTAGAATTATTCCCCCATGGTCTCGGATTAGCGAGATACATGTTCCCGGTGGAAATTCGTCTGGAAGGAGTTGCTGCTTCCGCTGGATCGCTGGAGCGAGGAGGTGGAGGTTGTCCGGTGGCTTGAACGTGTGTGCGAGTGCGGATGCGCTGCTGAGTTGTGGCGCTCGTACTTCCTCACGATCTTGAGATCGGCAAGTGTACGACTATATCAACCACGAGTTCCTACTCGTTAACAAAGCTCGTTGTCTTCGAGGGTAAGTTCTCTATGGATGTATGTCCACTCGTTTGCTTTGTACCTAGTAGATAGATCTTGGCGTGTAGTTCACACCGTAGGAAATTTTTTGTTTTCTATGCTGTGGACCCAACAGTTGGATGCATGAGTGGAACTCATACTTGGTTGTGGAGGCTAGCAAAAGACTGGGAGCGACAAACTAAGAGAGCAATAATGGCCATAATCATGCAGAGCGACAAAACATCATTGATCAAAGCATAAAGTAATACTACAAGTTGAAAACTAAAGGATCATGAAGGCTTATGGTGACTTGGGATAGTCATAACATGGTGTGAGCATGCGCCAAGTCAACCCAAATAAAGCATCAAAGGAGAATACCACTATACTATGCTTTAATATGCTAAAACAATGCATGATTCATCCAAGGCACATTAAGCAATCTCAATTGTTTATAACAAGTCATGCTACAGCAAAGAATACTAAGCATAAAGCCAAAACAATATCAAGCATGGCATGACAAAGCATAGTCCACAGTCAAAAACGAGCTCTTTTTACCACATAAGTATGAACTTTCCTACTCTTTTCCAAACCAAACCAAACTATTTGCAAACCAATGTACGAAAGTGGGGGTCCAACCAATTTATTCAGCAAACTAAGCAAACCAAGCAAACGAAAAACCAAAACAAAAACGAAAAATAAGACGCTCCAAGAACAACACAACTGTGCATGAAACAATAAAAATGAAGCGTTTGGAAGAAACCTGAGATTTTTAGTGATGAAGAGGGGGATGCCTAGGGCATCCCTAAGCTTTGACGCTTGTACTTGTTGGATATTTCTTGGGGTGACACGCGTGGCATCCCCAAGCTTGAGCTTTAGTCCATCCTTCATCTCATTACTCATTCTTTCCATACACCTGAATTTTTTCCTTCATACAAAACTTCACACAATCTTTATTAGCAACATTAGTGCACTAAAGATAAATAAGTCTTAAGGTTCAGTTCTAATACCAAATAAACTTCCATTAGAACACTAGATACTGTAGCGCTCCCTCAAAAAGCTCAATTCCCCAAAAGAACTCAAAAAGGAACCAACAAGAAGCAAATGCAGAAAATGGCAGAAATCTGTCAAAACAGACCAGCAGGTAAAGACGAATTTTTTCTAAGACCTTCTGTTGCTCAAATCAAAAAGTGTTGAACTAACTAAAGTTATATAACAACCTGGGGCATAAGCACAAAAATTCACGCCTCAAAAAAACGTTCAGAGATTTTACACGAATTTTTACGGTGAAGCATAGAAATCTGTTTCGGGACAACAACTTTCCCAATCATTACTTCTCTCTCATTAGAGGTTACTAGCAAATAGAAAGGATAAGGAGCGGTTATTACTGAAGTAGTAACTTCCAAGACTCATCTAAAACTTTTGGGTTATCTCCCAATAAGTACTTTTCTTTAACGCCTTTAAGTTAGGCATAAGAAGCAAGAAAAAGAATCAAGTGTTCTCAAATGAAGAAGCATTAAAACCAAATTTCTTGCCCTTACCTCTCTTACTTTTATTCTTAACCTTGGGGAAAATATGATTGTTTGGTGGAGAAGAAAGGTGCATGGTCCCTTTTCCTAAACATTCAATAACAAGATAATCAGTAGAAATCATTTTCCCAAGGATCTTTGTAAACACTCCTTCAGCTATTCCAATAGGTAATATGGTAGCATTATTAGCAAGAGATATTTCTTTTCATCCTTCAGTAAGCCCCAAGTATTCAAAGATTCATAAATATCTTTGGGCATAAGACAAAATTTAGACATGATATCATAGCGAGCTTGAAAAGTTTCAGTGTTTATCTCAATCTTTACTGTAGGGAGCCACTTTGATGGTTCAGAATTTATTGGAACATAATTGTGATGCTCCCTAAGCGTATAATAGCAGTCTTTTAAGCTAGCAGTGCTAGTCTCAAGAGTGTTCAATCTAGCAAATATTTTTGCAAAACAAATATCAGTTTGGCTAGGCAAGTTGTAAGTGAGGATCAATTTCTTTATACCATTAATAGCATCATCCTCATTACATTGGAGGAAATCTCCTCCCACAACAACATCTAAAGCATATCTATAGAAAAGAGAAATCCCAAGGTAAAAACTATTAAGGAACAAGCTTTGAGTCATTTTAGGCTCAGTTTTTTCATGTAGATCAGAGATTCTAGACCAAGCTTCCTTAAAACTTTCCTCAATTCCTTATTTAAAAGTGAAAATCATTTCCTCGGGTGACATAGTGACTGGAGCAAGGCTAGACATAGTGGCAACTTAAGAAAGGAACTAATTTTTTTTTGTGTTTTTGAAATAAGAAAGCAAACTAGTAATACTATTTTTGTGTGTTTTTGATAAAGAAACAAGCAAACAAAGCAAAAAGAAACTAAGCAAAACAAAAATAACAAAGTAAAGAGATTGGTTATGAGGGACTCCCCTTGTGAAGATGTCCTTGACTCCCCGGCAACGGCGCCAGAAAAATGCTTGATGGCTTAGTGTACAGCGCCAGAAAAGTGCTGGTGCGGTGTTGATGTAGAGCTCGTTGGAAACCCCAAGAGGAAGGTATGATGAGCACAGCAGCAAGTTTCCCTCAATTATGAAACCAAGGTTTAATCGAACCAGTAGGAGCAAGGAAACACCCCAAAGGTGTTGCTAGCTGAGCCTTGGCAGGGCGCACTACCGGTGCTAGTAGCAACGTGGAGACCTGCACAACACAACCACAGAACTTTGTCCCCAACTTGCGATGAGGTTGTCAATCTCACCATGTTTTGCGGAAAACAAAGGATTAAACGTATAGAATAAAAAGAAGTAATAGTTTTGCAGAAAGTAAACACTAAACAGTAACAATTTATAGATTGTATATAAAGAAAAAGGTCCAGGATCCATAGTTCACTAGAGGTGGCTCTCCTTAAGATAGATAACATGCTGGGTGAACAAATTACAGCGGGGCAATTGACAAGCATCGAGAAAGCAATACATGCATATACTAATCATCTTGACTCCTTTGAGATTTGATTGGGCATTATAACATTATACATAGACCGCCATCCAACTGCATCTATGACTAATAATCCACCTTCAGGTTATCATCCGAACCCCCTCCAGTATTAAGTTGCAAGCAACAGATTATTGCTTTACGAACTACGTGTAAAGTAAACAATACTATTGTTCTATGAACAAAGGATTGTTGTTTTCTCCCTAGTAGCAACTACACATCTAGTACCTTAGAGATTTCTATCACTTCCCTAGATTACCAGAGGCATGAACCCACTATCGAGCATAAATACTAACTCTTGGAGTTGCTAGCATCTACTTGGCCAAGATAGCTACTAACAACGGAAAGCATGCAAGATCACAAATAACAAAGACATGATAGAATCAATAATCAATCTGAAATAGCATCTCAATATCCATCGGATCCCCGCAAACACAACATGTATGATTACAAATAGATGATCTTGATCATGAACGGAGCTCACAAGATCTAAACATGAAAGCACAAAGGAGGAGAACCAGCCATCTACCTACTACATGGATCCGTAGTCCAAGGATGAACTACTCACACATCACACCGGAGGCTTGCATGGTGATGAAGAAGGCCTCCAGGGTGAATTCCCCTCTCTGGTAGGGTGCTGGGAAGAGCTTCAGATCCCTCCCGATATAGGGATGGAGATGATGGCGGCTACAGACTCTTTCGTGGATTTTTGATCGGGCCCTTAGGGTTTTCGTCCCGAGGACATCTTATAGGCAGAAGGGGAGGCCGAGGGGGTGTTGGGGTCGGCCAGACCACCCCCTGAAACGGGTCAGGCCTGGCCGTGCGGCCAGGTGGTATGGCCGGCCCCTAGCCCTTCTCCATCTCGTATTCTAGCATCTGATGACTTCCGGAAAAATAGGCACTTTGGCTTTTGTCCCGTCCAATTCCGAGAATATTCATTTTCTGACTTTCCTGGAACCAAAAACAGCAGAAAACAGGCAGCTGGCACTGTGGCTCTTGTTAATAGGTTAGTCCAAGAAATCATATGAAAAGTACTCCAAAGTGTGGACAAAACACAAGAAAGTGGATAAAACCAAGCATGGAACATCAAAAATTATAGATACATTTGCAATGTATCAATCCTCTGAACTTGAAGTTATGCTCAAAGACTTTATTAGTAAGCAAACTTATTTCAATAAAACTATTGAGGAAAAACTCTCTAATGCTGAAAGAAATATAGCATCTTTGGTTGAAGCTCAATCTTCTATGAATAAAATGGCTGCTAAACCTGAAACTAATGATAATCCCTTTGCATCTACTAATGCCATACAAGTAAGAATTGATGAAAATGTTAGACTATTAGCTGAATTACATGCTAAGTGGGAAAGAGAAGATAAAATTGCTAGAAACATTAGTGTTTCTACTATCACCACCACTAGTGTTGAGGCTAGTAATAGTTCTACTACTTTAGATGATAAATTTGATTTTGATCTTGATGGTTTCAATATCTCTGAAGTTATTAAGTTCCTACAAAAGCTTGCTAAAAGTCCTAATGCTAGTGCTATGAACATGGCCTTTACAAAACAGATTACTGATGCTCTCATAAAGATTAAAGAAGAAAAGATGAAACATAAAGCTTCTATTCCTATAAAACAAGAAGATGGTTGGGAACCCATCATTAATATGAAAGTGAATGACTTTGATTTCAAAGCTTTATGTGATCTTGATAGTAGTGTTTCTATTATGCCTGGAAGGATTTATGATATGCTTGATTTGCCTCCACTTGAAGATTGTTATTTGAATGTCCGACTTGATGATAATGCTAAAAAGAAACTCATGGGGAGTCTTAATGATGTTCTTATTATGGTTAACAATGCCTATGTCCCCGTTGATTTCTATGTTTTGGATGTTGAATGCAATGCTTCTTGTCCTATTACCTTGGGAAGACCTTTTCTTAGAACTGTTGGTGCCATTATTGATATGAAAGAAGGCACCATTAAATATCAACTCCCACTCAAGAAAGGTATAGAACACTTACCTAAGAAGAGAGAGAAGATCTCTTTTGCTTCTCCTATGAAAACAAAATTTGGTCTTAATGCTTCTTCATTTGAGAACACTTGATTCTTTCTTGCTTCTTATGCCTAACTTAAAGGCGTTAAAGAAAAGTACTTATTGGGAGATAACCCAAAAGTTTTAGATGAGTCTTGGAGGTTATTACTTCAGTAATGACCGCTCCTTATCCTTTTATTTGCTTTTTGTGCCAAGAGTAACCTCTAATGAGAGAGAAGTAATGATTGGGAAAGTTGTTGTCCAGAAACAGATTTCTGTGCTTCACCATAAAAAATTGTGTAAAATCTTTGAACGTCTTTTTGAGGCGTGAAATTTTTTGATTCTGCCCCAGGTTGTTATCTAACTTTCGTTAGTTCAACACTTTTTGATTTGAGCAACAAAAGGTATTCGAAAAAATTCGTCTTTACCTGCTGGTCTGTTTTGACAGATTTCTGCCATTTTCTGCATTTGCTTCTTGTTGGTTCCTTTTTTAGTTCTTTTGGGGAATTGAGCTTTTTGAGGGAGTGCTACAGTATCTAGTGTTCTAATGGAAGTTTATTTGGTGTTAGAACTGAACCTTAAGACTTATTTATCTTGAGTGCACTAATGTGGTAATAAAGATTGTGTGAAGTTTTGTATGAAGGAAAAATTTCAGGTGTATGGAAGGAATGAGTAATGAGATGAAGGATGGACTAAAGATCTAGCTTGGGGATGCCACGCGTGTCACCCCCAAGAAATCTCCAAGAAGTACAAGCGTCAAAGCTTGGGGATGCCCAAGGCATCCCCCTCTTCATTAATAAAAATCTCAGGTTTCTTCCAAACGCTTCATTTTTATTGTTTCATACACAGTTGTGTTGTTCTTGGAGCGTCTTCTTTTTCGTTTTTGTTTTGGCTTTTCATTTGCTATGGTTTGCTTAGTTTGCTGAATAAATTGGTTAGACCCCCTCTTTCATACATTGGTTTTCAAATAGTTTGGTTTGGATTGGAAAAGAGTAGGAAAATTCATTCTTATGTGGTAAAAAGAGCTCGTTTCTGACTGTGGCCTATGCTTTGTCATGCCATGCTTGATATTGTTTTGGATTTATGCTTAGTATTCTTTGCTGTAGCATGACTTGTTATAAACAATTGAGATTGCTTAATGTGCCTTGGATGAATCATGCGTTGTTTTAGCATATTAAAGCATAGTATAGTGGTATTCTCCTTTGATGCTTTATTTGGGTTGACTTGGCGCATGACTATCCCAAGTCACCATAAGCCTTTATGATCCTTTAGTTTTCAACTTGTAGTATCACTTTATGCTTTGATCAATGATGTTTTATCGCTCTGCATCATTATGGCCATTACCGCTCTCTTAGTTTGTTGCTCCCAGTCTTTTGCTAGCCTCCACAACCAAGTATGAGTTCCACTCATGCATCCAACTCCCTAAACCAAGTTATTCCAAAGAGTCCACCATACCTACCTATTAGCTTATGCTATTCCAAGTATATTCATGCTTTTGTTTACCTTCCAAATTAAACTTGTTATGAGGAAACTAGTGATTAAAGCTCTCACGAACTTGATGACACACTTTACTTTTCTTGCCCTTAATAAACTTGAACCATTGTGTCGTCTATGTTGTATATGCTTGCACTTATTTGTTGGGAATTAGCAGAACCATGCTTTCATGGGGAACGCTTTCAACATTGCACTTGGTACTTGTACCTAGTTGATATCATGCTCTTTTGTATATGGATGTCGTCGGTGTGAAATGAAAGGGGAGCTTGTAAGTCCATGGAGTTATGTATATGTGTTAGAGAAACGCCTAGGCCGCTGGTCTAATCCATGCTGACATGGTGGAAACCTGCAGCGCAACCATAATGAGTTGTCTATGAAGCATTCTTCTTATAAAAAAAGAGTCCTATTGAGAAAAAAAAGAGAAAAAGAAAAAAAGAGGTTATGAAAAGAGGAAAGAGAGAAAAAAGCACCATATTCCCATGGTAAAATAAGAAGATTGCTGAGATGCTCGTTGTCTGCTTGCCTTGTCATTTTGATATGGGGATTCTTCTGTATCATCGGGCAAGGGGTACCCCGTTGGCGGTTCTCTATGATACACATGTACTTACAATGACAAGAACTTACCGGTGACTAAATTTGAGTAGCATGAGGAGCGGCCCTCGTATACAAGGGACATGAGATTCCTGACTTATACGTCGTCAAGCATGTACATCATAGTTTGTTCACTTTAACCTTAATCACTTCAAGATGCTTATGATAGGGGCAATGAGAGCTGAAAGCTATTGAGTACCATAATTTTTGGAAGCTCTTTATGAGACTTGAATCCCTACTTCCTGATGGGTTCGTAGCATGGAAAACAAAAAATTTCTACCGCAAGAACAAACAAAACCCAGATCTAATCTAGATAAAAGCCAAGATCTAATCTATTAGACATGAGCAACGAGATAGATCTGTACTAACCCTCGTAGAACCGAAAGCGTTACGAGATTAGATCTCGGGGTTGATGTAGTCGATCACTTGCCGATCTCAAGATCGTGTGGACGATCCTTCCGGCGCCGCGTTCCGGCAGCGCTTCCGCAGTTGGTCACACGTGTGGAGTCGAAGTAGACCTTCCTCTCCCCATTCCAGCGAGCAGCGGAGGTAGTAGATCTTCTCCACGGAATCCCAGCAGCACGATGGTGTGGTGGTGGTGGTGGGGTAGAGATTTCTGCAGGGCTTCGCCTAAGCCGGAGCAGAGCGAAGGAAGAGGAGAGAGGCGGCGGCTAGGGCTTGTTATGGGAGAGGTCTCGGGGTGGCGCCCCCTCCCCTCTATTTAAAGGAGGGAGGCGCGCCATGGGAGGGGGAGTCCTAGTAGGACTCCCCTCCCTCCTTGGCCGGCGGGTTGGGAAGGGGGGGAGGAGTCCTCCTCCCCCATGAATCCGTGTCTTGCCCCACAAGGATTCCTTGACCCTTTCTTGGTTTTCAAGCAAACACCAAGAACTCTTCTAGAACCTTCCAGAACATTCCGAAACCTTCTAGAATCTCCATACAAACACTCCGGAACATTTCCTAACTTAGAAAATGATCCCCAATATATGAATCTTATTATTCGGACCATTCCGGATTTCCTCGTGATGTCCCGGATCCAATCCGAGACTCCGAACAACATTCGTTCTCCAACGCATATTCCATATCTACTTAAAACAACTTCGAACCTTAAGTGTGTCACCCTACGGTTCGTGAATATGCAGACATGATGAAGACACCTCTCCGATCAATAACCATCAGCGGGATCTGGAGATCCATAACGGCTCCCACATACTCAACGATGACTTCGTGATCGATAAAACCATTAACATACGAAACCAATTCCCTTTGTTACGCGATATTCTACTTATCCGAGGTTTGATCGTCGGTATCTCTATACCTAGTTCTACCTAGTTACTGATAAGTACTCTTTACTCGTTCAATGTTATGTCATCCCTTGTGACCCAGTCACATGCTTGCAAGCTAACTAGATGACATTCCACCGAGAGGGCCCAGAGCATATCTATCCGTCATATGGATGGACAAATCCCAATCTTGGTTCATGCGCTTCAACACATACTTTCAGAATACCCAATGACACTTTTATAACCACCCAGTTACGAAGCGGTGTTTGATGTCATCAAAGTACCCATCCGGTGATGGTGATTAACATAACCTCATGGTCGAAGGATTAGGTTACTATGCATTTGAAAGCTTACAGCAATACGAACTTAATGACTTGATCTTATGCTACGCTTACTATGGGTGTGTGTCCATCACGTCATTCTCCTAATGATATAACCTTGTTATTAATGACATCCAATGTCCATGATCAGGAAACCATGATCATCAATTAATCAACAAGCTAGTTTCACAAGAGGCTTACTAGGGACTCTTTTATGTTTACAAAACACACATGTATCAGTGTTTCCTTATAATACAATTATAGCATGGGATGTAAACATTCATCATAAACACAAAGATATAATAATAACCACTTTTATTATTGCCTCTTGGGCATATCTCCAATAGTCTCCCACTTGCACTAGAGTCAATAATCTAGATTACATGGTAATATACCTAACACCCATGGCGTTCTGGTGTTGGTCATGCTTTGCTCTAGGGAGAGGTTTAGTCAACGGATCTGCCACATTCAGATCAGTGTGTACTTTGCAAATCTTTATGTCACCATCTCGGACATACTCTCGAATAGCATGGAAACGTAGCTTGATGTGCTTCAGCTTGCTATGTGACCTTGGCTCCTGTGCATTAGCTATGGCACCTGTGTTGTCACAGTAGATGGCCATCGGGTCCAACGCACTGAGAACCACGCCAAGTTCAGTAATGAACTCCTTCATCCATATGGCTTCTTGTGCAGCCTCCGAAGCAGCTATGCATTCCGATTCAGTTGAAGATTTCACCACAACGCTTTGCTTGGCACTCCTCCAGCTCACTTCAGCACCATTCAAAATAAATACGTATCCAGACTGTGACTTCGAGTCATCTGGATCGGTGTTCCAACTAGCATCAGTGTAACCGTTTACAACAAGCTGTTCATCACCTTCATAAGAAAGAACCATATCCTTAGTCCTATTCAGGTACTTTAGGATATTCTTGACCGCTGTCCAGTGTTGCATTCTAGGATCACTTTGATATCTGCTAGTCAAACTAACAGCATGTGCTATATCCGGTCTTGTACACAGCATGGTATACATGATAGAACCTATGTCCGAGGCATAGGGAATATTATTCATCTTTTCTCTATCTTCTGCCGTAGCCGGACTCTGAGTTTTACTCAAGGTCTTACCTGACAACATGGGCACAAACCCTTTCTTGCTCTCTTCCATTCTAAACTTCTTTAGAACTTTGTCTAAGTATGTACTTTGTGAAGCGCTATTAGGCGTCTTGATCTATCTCTATAAATCTTGATGCCTAGAATATATGCCGCTTCGCCAAGATCCTTCATTGAAAAACTATTATTCAAATAGGTTTTGACGCCATTAAGAAGTTCTATATCATTCCCAATCAACAATATGTCATCTACATATAGTACTAGGAATGCTACAGAGCTCCCACTCACTTTCTTGTAAATACAAGCTTCTCCATAAGTTTGTATAAATCCAAAGTTTTTGATTACTTTATCAAAACGTTGATTCCAACTCCGGGATGCTTGCTTCAGTCCATAAATGGAGCGCTGAAGTTTGCATACCTTGTCAGTATCACTAGGATCGACAAAACCCTTGGGTTGTACCATATACAACTCTTCCTCAATGTCACCATTAAGGAACGCCGTTTTGACATCCATCTGCCAAATTTCATAATCGAAATATGCAGCGATTGCTAACAAAATCCTCACAGACTTTAGCTTCGCTACTGGTGAGAAAGTCTCATCGTAGTCAACACCTTGAATTTGTCGGAACCCTTTCGCGAAAAGTCGAGCTTTATAGACGGTAACATTACCATCAGCATCTGTTTTTCTTTTGAAAATCCATTTGTTCTCGACAGCCTTACGGCCATCCGGTAAGTCCACCAAAGTCCACACTTGGTTTTCGTACATGGATCCCATCTCGGATTTCATGGCTTCTAGCCATTTGTCGGAATCTGGGCTCACCATAGCTTCTTCGTACGTCGCAGGGTCATCAGTGTTGTCCACCAACATGACGTTCAAGGCAGAGTCATACCACTCAGGAGTGGTGCGAACCGTCGTTGACCTGCGAGGTTCAGCAGTAACTTCGTTCGAAGTTTCATGATCACCATCATTAGCTTCCTCTCCAATTGGTGTAGGCGGCACAAAAACATCTTCTGGTGCTGCGCTACTCTCAACTCCGAGAGAAGGTTCAATAACCTCGTCGAGTTCTACTTTCCTTCCAGTCACATCTTTCGAGAGAAACTCCTTCTCAAGAAAGGATCCATTCTTGGCAACGAAAATTTGCCTTCGGATCTATGATAGAAGGTATACCCAATTGTTTCTTTAGGGTATCCTATGAATACGCATTTCTCCGCTTTGGGTTCAAGCTTATCAGGTTGTAACTTCTTTACATACGCTTCGCAACCCCAAACTTTAAGGAACGACAACTTAGGTTTCTTACCAAACCACAATTCATACGGTGTCGTTTCAACGGATTTAGATGGTGCCCTATTTAAAGTGAATGCGGCTGTCTCTAATGCATAGCCCCAAAATGATAGTGGTAAATCTGTAAGAGACATCATAGACCGAACCATATCTAAGAGAGTTCGATTACGATGTTCGGACACACCATTACGCTGTGGTGTTCCCGGCGGTGTCAACTGCGAAAGTATTCCACATTTCTTTAAATGCATGCCAAACTCATAACTCAGATATTCACCTCCGCGGTCAGAACGCAGAAACTTAATCTTCTTGTTACGATGATTTTCCACTTCACTTTGAAATTCCTTAAACTTCTCAAAAGTTTCAGACTTATGTTTCATAAAGTAGACATACCCATATCTACTTAAGTCATCAGTGAAAGTGAGAACATAACGATATCCACCATGCGATGCTACATTGGACCGCACACATCGGTATGTATTGTTTCCAATAAGTCCGTAGCTCGCTCCATTATTCCAGAGAATGGAGTCTTAGTCATTTTTCCCATTAGACATGCTTCGCATCTTTCAAGTGATTCAAAATCAAGTGATTCAAAATCAAGTGATTCAAGAAGTCCATCAGAATGGAGTTTCTTCATACACTTCACTCCAATGTGACCAGGACGATAGTGCCACATGTATGTAGAATTATCATTCAATTTTATTCGTTTAGCATCTATGTTGTGAACATGTGTATCACTACTATCGAGATTCAATAAGAATAAACCATTCATCTCAGGTGCATTACCATAAAAGATATTACTCATATAAATCGAACAACCTTTATTCTCAGACTTAAAAGAGTAACCGTCTCGCAATAAACAAGATCTAGATATAATGTTCATGCTTAACGCAGGCACCAAATAACAATTATTTAAATTTAAAACTAATCCCGAAGGTAGATGTAGAGGGAGCGTGCTGACGGCGATCACATCAACCTTGGAGCCATTTCCAACGCGCATCGTCACCTCGTCTCTTGCCAGTCTTCGTTTATTCCGTAGCTCCTGTTTCGAGTTACAAATATAAGCAACCGAACCAGTATCAAATACCCAGGCACTACTACGACTACTAGTAAGATACACATCAATAACATGTATATCGAATATACCTTTCTTCTTGATGTTGCCGTTCTTCAGATCTGCCAGGTACTTGGGGTAGTTACACTTCCAGTGACCAGCACCCTTGCAGTAGAAGCACTCAGTTTCAGGTTTAGGACCAGCCTTGGGCTTCTTAGCAGGTGCGGCAGCTTTCTTGCCGTCCTTCTTGAAGTTTCCCTTTTTCTTAGGCTTGCCCTGTTTCTTGAAATTGGTGGTCTTATTGACCATCAACACTTGGTGCTCCTTCTTGATCTCCACTTCAGCAGTTTTCAGCATGGACGATAGTTCAGGAAACGTCTTGTTCATGCAGTGCATATTGTAGTTCATCACAAAGTTCTTATAACTCGGTGGCAGTGATTGGAGGACACGGTGAATCCCTAACTCATTAGGAATCGTTATCCCCAACTCTTGGAGTTTGTTTGCGTGCCCAGACATGGTGAGCACGTGCTCGCTAAGGGAGCTTCCCACTTCCATCTTGCAGGAAAAGAACTTCTCGGAGGCCTCATAGCTCTCCACAGCCGCGTGAGTCTCAAAAATGAGCTTGAGCTCCTTAATGATCTCGAACGGGTCGTGGTGCTCAAAACGCTTCTGGAGCTCCGTTTCTAAACCGTACAGGATGGCACACTGAACTGTGGAGTAATGATTTTTCCGAGTGGCGTAAACATTCTTTACGTCATCGGTGGCATCATCTGCAGGTGGGTCACCTAGCGGTGCTTCGATCACATAGGTCATCTGACCAGCCCTGAGGACAATCTTCAGACCACGGAGCCAGTCCGTGAAGTTGCTTCCATTGTTCTTAAGTTTTTCTTTCTCTAGGAACGCATTGAAATTGATGGAGAGATTCGCCATAATCTACAACAAATTTGCAAGTAGTTTAGACGAAGTTTATGATAAATTGAGTTCTACTTTAATTCTTAAATTAACTAGGTGAACTCCCACTCAAAACAACATCCCTCACATTGTCTTAGTGATTACACGAACCAAGTCCACTACACCAAGTCCGATCTTCACGAGAGAAGATGTAGTTTCATCGGCGAACAATCTTCATGTTCATCATATCACTTATATGATTCATGCTCTACCTTTCGGTATTCCGTGTTCCGAGACCATGTCTGTACATGCTAGGCTCGTCAAGATTAACCTTAGTTTCCGCATGTGCAAATCTGGCTTGCACCTGTTGTATGCACACGTAGAATCTATCACACCCGATCATCACGAGATGCTTCGAGACGACGAGTCTTAGCAACGGTGCCAACTAAGGACGAACACTTTATTACTTGAAATTTAGTGAGAGGGATCATCTTATAATGCTACCGTCGCGATCTAAGCAATACAAGATGCATAAAGGATTAACATCACAGGCAATTCATAATTAGTGTGATATGATATGGCCCTTTCTTCTTATGCCTTTGATCTCCATCTCCAAAGCACGGACATGATCTCCATCATCACCAGTATTGCGTCAAGGTCAGTGGCGCCACTTCATGGTTGTCCATCATCACCCGCAACTATTACAACTACTTGGAATAAAGCTATTACAAGATGAATAGACACGCAGGTCTTAACAGAATTAAAGACAACCATTAGGCTCCTGCCGGTTGCCATATTACAACAAGGATCATTGCATACATCAAATATAATCACAATCACATGATGGCCATATCACATCACAAAACCCCTGCAAAAACAAGTTAGACGCCTCTAATTTTCTTTGCAAGTTTTACGTGGTTTGGGGCTTTCGAATAAGAACGGATCTTACCTACGAAACTGAACCACAACGTTGATACAAGTGCTATCAAGTGCAAAGTGTAGATTGGATCTATAATATGATGGGAGAGACAGACACCCGCAAAGCCACTTGTGCAAAGCAAGTTACACGTCAAGCGTGGAGCAAGTCTCATGTGCGATGACATGTAAGGTTAGCCCGAGCCGCTTCATCCCACCATACCGCAAGATGCAAAGTACACAAAGCAAAAGACGGCACGAGCACCAACGCCCACAACATCATTGTGTTCTACTCGTGCAACAGATCTACGCATAGACAAGGCTCTGATACCACTGATGGGTTCGTAGCATGGAAAACAAAAAATTTCTACCACAAGAACGAACAAAACCCAGATCTAATCTAGATAAAAGCCAAGATCTAATCTATTAGACATGAGCAACGAGATAGATCTGTACTAACCCTCGTAGAACCGAAAGCGTTACGAGATTAGATCTCAGGGTTGATGTAGTCGATCACTTGCCGATCTCAAGATCATGTGGACGATCCTTCCGGCGCCGCGTTCCGGCAGGGCTTCCGCAGTCGGTCACACGTGCGGAGTCGAAGCAGACCTTCCTCTACCCGTTCCAGCGAGCAGCGGAGGTAGTAGATCTTCTCCACGGAATCCCAGCAGCACGATGGTGTGGTGGTGGTGGTGGAGTAGAGATTTCTGCAGGGCTTCGCCTAAGCCGGAGCAGAGCGAAGGAAGAGGAGAGAGGCGGCGGCTAGGGCTTGTTATGGGAGAGGTCTCAGGGTGGCGCCCCCTCCCCTCTATTTAAAGGAGGGAGGCGCGCCATGGGAGGGGGAGTCCTAGTAGGACTCCCCTTCCTCCTTGGCCAGAGGGTTGGGAAGGGGAGGAGGAGTCCTCCTCCCCCACGAATCCGTGTCTTGCCCCACAAGGATTCCTTGACCCTTTCTTGGTTTTCAAGCAAACACCAAGAACTCTTCTAGAACCTTCCAGAACATTCCGAAACCTTCTAGAATCTCCATACAAACACTCCGGAACATTTCCTAACTTAGAAAATGATCCCCAATATATGAATCTTATTCTCCGGTCCATTCCGGATCTCCTCGTGGTGTCCCGGATCCAATCCGAGACTCCGAACAACATTCGATCTCCAACGCATATTCCATATCTACTTAAAACAACTTCGAACCTTAAGTGTGTCACCCTACGGTTTGTGAATATGCAGACATGATGAAGACACCTCTCTGATCAATAACCATCAGCGGGATCTGGAGATCCATAACGGCTCCCACATACTCAACGATGACTTCGTTATCGATAGAACCATTAACATACGAAACCAATTCCCTTTGTTACGCGATATTCTACTTATCCGAGGTTTGATCGTCGGTATCTCTATACCTAGTTCTACCTCATTACTGATAAGTACTCTTTACTCGTTCCATGTTATGTCATCCCTTATGACCCAGTCACATGCTTGCAAGCTAACTAGATGACATTCCACCGAGAGGGCCCAGAGCATATCTATCCGTCATATGGATGGACAAATCCCAATCTTGGTTCATGCGCTTCAACACATACTTTTAGAATACCCAATGACACTTTTATAACCACCCAGTTACGAAGCGGTGTTTGATGTCATCAAAGTACCCATCCGATGATGGTGATTAACATAACCTCATGGTCGAAGGATTAGGTTACTATGCATTTGAAAGCTTACAGCAATACGAACTTAATGACTTGATCTTATGCTACTCTTACTATGGGTGTGTGTCCATCACATCATTCTCCTAATGATATAACCTTGTTATTAATGACATCCAATGTCCATGATCAGGAAACCATGATCATCAATTAATCAACAAGCTAGTTTCACAAGAGGCTTACTAGGGACTCTTTTATGTTTACAAAACACACATGTATCAGTGTTTCCTTATAATACAATTATAGCATGGGATGTAAACATTCATCATAAACACAAAGATATAATAATAACCACTTTTATTATTGCCTCTTGGGCATATCTCCAACACTTCCTTCTATGAATGCCTTTCTTCCACCATTATATTGAGTCTCCACCTTCTACCTTTATGCACCTACTTTGAGAGAATAGTGGCCATTCTTACTTCTATGTGCATTGTCCCAAGACTAGTTGATTGATGCATAACTTGATATTGCTTGTTTTAAACTATTTGTATCTAGTCACTCTTATGAACTATGAAGGTGTCCTATGCATTTATATTTGCTACTCTATGAAGGACGAGCTGAATACTATTATGCTATGTTTTCTTTATGTGAAACAAACAAACGTCTTGCAAAGCATTGTTATTCATAAATCTTTTGTTTGTGCCTTTTCATGTTGCATCATAGTTTCTTTGTCTTATTGCTAGAACTTTGACTTTCATGTTATGATTGAAGTACTATGATTCCAGCTTTGAATGTTTTACAAATACTTTGATCAAGTCTTTGATGGTGCATGTCACCTCAAAAATTATTCTTTCGTTTTATCACTTACCTACTCGAGGACGAGCAGGAGTTAAGCTTGGGGATGTTGATACATTGCAAATGTATCTATAATTTTTGATGTTCCATGCTTGGTTTTATCCACTTTCTTGTGTTTTGTCCATACTTTGGAGTACTTTTCATATGATTTCTTGGACTAACCTATTAACAAGAGCCACAGTGCCAGCTGCCTGTTTTCTGCTGTTTTTGGTTCCAGGAAAGTCAGAAAATGAATATTCCCGAAATTGTACGGGACAAAAGCCAAAGTGCCTATTTTTCCAGAATTCATCAGATGCCAGAATACGAGACGGAGAAGGGCTGGGGGCCGACCACACCACCTGGCCGCACGGCCAGGCCTGGCCCGCGCCAGGGGGTGGTCTGACAAGTTGTAAGTTGAAAATCTCATGTCCCTTGAATACAAGGGCCGCTCCTCATGCTACTCAAGTTTAGTCACCGGTAAGTTCTTGTCATCCTAAGCACATGTGTATCACGGAGAACCGCCAATGGGGTACCCCTTGCCCGATGATACGGAAGAATCCCCATATCAAAATGACAAGGCAAGCAGACAACAAGCATCTCAGCAATCTTCTTATTTACCATGGGAATATGGTGCTTTTTTCTCTCTTTCCTCTTTTCATAATCTCTTTTTTTCTTTTTCTCTTTTTCTCAATCTCTATCTTTTTAATAATAAGAATGCTTCATAGATGCTCATTATGGTTATGCTGCAGGTTTCCACCATGACAGCATGGATTAGACCATCGGCCCAGGCGTTTCTCTAACACACATGCAATACTCCATGGACTTACAAGCTCCCCTTTCATTTCCCACCGACGACATCCATAGACAAAAGAACATGATATCAACTAGGTACAAAGTACCAGTGCAATGTTGAAAGCGTTCCCCATGATAGCATGGTTCTGCTAATTCTCAACTTACAAAGCGCAAGCATATACACAACATAGATGGGCACAATGGTTCAAGTTTATTAAATGCAAGAAAGTAAAGTGCGCCATCAAGTTCGTGAGAGCTTTAATCACTAATTTTCACATAACAAGTTTAATTTGGAAGGTAGATAAAAACATGAATTTACTTGGAATAGCAATAGTGCTAATAGGTAGGTATGGTGGACACAAATGGCAAAGGTTTTGGTTTAAGGATTGGATGTACGAGAAGAATTCCCTCTCAGTACAGGTTTTTGGCTAGCAAGGCTGGGTAGCAAGTACAAGAGTTGAAGGAAACAAACAAACATACAAGTGATAAAGACAAATATGCAATCTTCCTTGGAAGCACAAAAGATCTTAACTAGAGAATACTAAACTTATGAGCAAATCAAGAAAGAAAGATGATGAAATTATATTTCTTTAAGAGTACTTCTATCTTTTTCATTCAACTCTCAAAAATAGTGTTGCTACTGATCGAGCCAGGTTTACCAAAACCAACTAATTAACTCAATGATCTCAAAGTGATACCAATACTAACAACAATATCAATCATATAACCATGAATTGAAAACTAATATAAGATATGCAAAAGAGTAAATGATAAAACTTCTCATTAATATTCCATAACGGCAACTCACACCAAGGGATACATATCTAACGAGAGAGGGGACACTTCCATAATGCAAACCATCCTACATGATAACTTCTCTATTCATGATATGACTCTACTAAAAAGGTAAAAAGATAGAAGATAGTGATGTGATACCGCGTCACTCCCCCAAGCTTGGAACAAACCAAGGGGATGCCAAACCTAGTGACGAACTACTCCTTTGGTGGTGGTGGTATCCTCTCATCATCGTCTGACTTCCAGGGTAAGGGCTTCCCATCAACAAAGGACATCATGGTCTCCAGCATCCTGAAACTTGCAGCAGCACTTATGTGTTTGAACCTAACCTTATACTCACAGTTTTGATTTTGAACGTCGTAGAGCTGTGCTTGCAGTTTGTTGGTTGTTTGGCAGAGTGAGAGGACTTCATCCTTGAGCTCAGCAGTCTCTTTTTGGTGCTCGGCGATGAGTTTGGAGCAAATCTTATGGATGATATCCACTTTGCATTCTGCCATCTTCTTGTACCTAAACACTTCTTGCTCCAGTGCTTCCATCCTGTCCTCTAGACCTCCTTCACCCTTAGGGCCTTGAACCTCTTTTATCCGGACCTCCCCATCTTAAAGCAACAACTCCTTGGGATGACTCTTCAACTCTCTCATGTATGGGTAGATGATATCCTCTAAAGAATCTTCCTTGGCTGATCCAGAGGAAGACATTGTGGCTCCAAATCTAGGACTCTACCTATCAGAAACAGATCGAAACAAAAACATGACGAGAACACGATATACGAACCTCGGGGGATCCGCGGGATTATATATTACGAAGTTTCATGGCAAAAGGAAGGTACTGGGAGAAAACGAGTCGGAGGCGGAGTCCGGAGTGGCCACACCACCTGGTGGCGCAGCCAGGGGTGGGCCCGCGCCACAGGGTGGTGTGAGCCACCCTGGCTCCGTTTCCATCCCTCTTTCGCTTCGTAGCTTTCCTTATTGGCTAAAAACTGCAAAAATATAATTCGACAGATCTTTCGTGGAACTTTTCTTACCAGAATTGTTACCTATTCGAAAACGGACTCGTCAGGTCTTTGAATTTGGTATTTAGTGGATTCTTCCAGAGTCACCACTTGAATAACATTAATATCTTCATCTTCATACACTTATTACTTGAGTCATGAAACCTTTCACTTCCTCATTACACCATTATCTCCACTACCTGGAAATTTCTTTCACACAAAACTTCACACAGTTCTTATTAGCAACATTAGTATAAGTGAAGTGATAAAACCTTTTGAGTTCAACTTCAATTGAAAACCATCAAAACATAAGATACTATAGCAAATCCTTCCGAAAACCCAAAAAGAATTCAAAAAGGAAATCGAATAAAGAAGCAAATGCAAAAGTGGCGAAATCTGTCAAAACAGACCAGCAGGTAAAGATCATTTTTTTTCGAAAATCTTCTATTGCTCAAATCAAAAAGTGCAAAACTAACGAAAGTTAAATAACAACCTTGGGCAGAAGCACAAAAAATTACAGCTCAATCCAACATACAGAGATCTCTCACGAATTTTTACGGTGAAGCACAAAAATCTGTTTCGGGACAGCAACTTCCCCAAATCTTACTTCTCTCTCATTAGAGGTTGATCTTGACACAAAAACCAAACAAAAAGGATAAGGAGAGGTTATTTCCGAAACAATAACTTCCAAGACTCAATGAAACAAAAACAAACTGAAAGCAAAAATAAATTGGGTTGTCTCCCAAAAAGCTCTTTCTTTATAGCCATTAAGATGGGCATGATAATTTTGATGATGCTCACTTAGGAATATGAATTGAAGTGAAAGAGAGCATTAAGAAGCAAAAATACACACGTTTAAGTCTAACCCACTTCCTATGCAAGGGAATTTTGTAAACAAACAAGTTGTTGAAATCAGAGGCTACTAGCATAGGAAGGCAAAAGAAGTGCAACATAAAAACTTTCAGCATAAAACAAAGAAACTTAATATTATTGAGATACATAAGAACACTTTTTCCTCTCTCATAGTAACTTTCAATATCATGCATAAACTTAACAATATAACTATCACAAGGACCATCGTAACAATGATCACTTATTCTAACAGAAAACACAGGAATATTAGCTCTCATAATACTACTTTGTGAAACAATATTAGAGGTATCCTTACAAAGGATAGTGTGTCCCTCTTCTACATATTTAGTGACAAAATCTTTCACATTTTCTATTATAGGTTCATCAACCATTTGTTTATCAGATTCAACAGCTTTATTTGTACTTTCATTAAACATACTAGCTATCATAGAAAGTTCCTTTATCTTAACTGGGAAAGGCATTTTCTCAATATAAGGTTCAGGTAAAACATGATTAGCAGTATAAACTTCAATATTTCTTATAGGAAGACTCTTAGCAATATCTTTATAAGGTTCATGATACTTATTCCACTTCTTCTTAGGCACTTCAATGTAGGAAGCAAAAGCCTTAAAATAAGAAGCAATAGCTTGAGAGTATAGACCATAAGCATTTTTAATATTTTGAAAGTCATCAGTTCCCATAAAAGATTCAATGCATTCATAATCATAATTTATACTTGACTTTCTTCCTTTGTCATTCTCCCAAGCTTCAGCATTGTCTTAAATACGGTCCAGAAGATCCCATTTAGCTTCTTCTTCCATGCGAGTGAATGATCCAGCACAAGAAGCATCCAATAAATCCTTATCATGAAGAGAAAGCCTTGCATAAAAGTTATTGATAATAATATTGTTGGGGAGCTCATGAATGTGACATTTGAGCATTAGTAACTTCAATCTCCCCAAGCTTGAGCTGTACTCTCTCCATCAAGAGGCCAAAAGTTGTATATTTGATTTCGATTTTTATGAATCTCACTAGGAGGATAAAACTTTGAATAAAAGAGAGGTACTATTTCCTCCCATTCCAGAGCTTGACCATTCTTCAGCAGCTTATACCATTCCTCAGCTCTTCCTTTCAGTGACAATGAGAATTCTTAACTTGATCTGTAGTAATACCTGCACACTTGAACAACCCGCATAATTTTTATATAAAGAGCAAATGATCACCGGGATGGACAGTTCCATCTCCAACATAATAGTTATCCATAACACGATCAATAATTCTTGTAGGTATTTGAAAAGTATCATTCTCAGCAGGTGGTGGTTCATCTACTACCTTAGTAGTGGTAGTAGCATTACTAAATAAGAAACTCAGCGAATTATCCATATTGAAAATAAAGCAAACTAGCAGAAGTAAACAATACTCACAGTAGAGGTTTCCTTTACCAGTTCCACTCTCCAATAGCGCTTCACTCCCCGGCAACGGCACCAGAAAATAGTCTTGATGACCCACAAGTATAGGGGGTGTATCGCAGTATTTTCGATAAGTAAGAGTGTCGAACCCAACGAGGAGCAGAAGGTGTTGGCTAGTGGTATGGATCAGGAATTCTCTGCAAATACTTAGCAAACGGATTTTTAGGGGTTTTTGATAAAACAAGTAAATAAAGTACGAGTAAATAAAAGACAGTAGGAATAAATGCAGCAAGTGGCCCAATCCTTTATGCAGCAAAGGACAAGCCGGTTGTATTACTTAAGATGACCAAACGTTCTCGAGGACACACGGGAATTCTGTCAAGTGCTTTCGCTTCATATAGTTGATTAATCTTCTTTAGCTTGCTAAGTATTGTGTGGGTGAACCTATGCTAATGTACCGACCTTCCTAGGACTAATACATACTTGTGATTATACCCTTGCAAACATCCGTAAGTACAAGAAAGTAATTAAGGTAGAACCTAACCACAGCTTTAAACTCTAAGAGCCTGACGTCCCTTGTGCAATGGTTTCCTAACGGGGGTTCAGGTTTCTATCACTCCAGCAACCCCTACGATTAGTAGCCAAATACACAATGCATTCCCCTAGGACCATATAGGTGAAGTGTCATGTAGTCGACGTTCACATGACACCACTAGAAGAAGTACACCACAACTTAAATATCAAACTATTGAATCTTTCTCAACACAACTCCACTACTAACAACATGACTTCTCCCATGCCCTCAAGAACAAAACGAACTACTCACAAGACATCATATGGATCATGATCAGAGATGGAATAATGATGTATAACAATCTGAACGTAAACAATAATTCAATGGTTCCGCTCAATAGCATCAACTACAAAGAGTAATCAACACCGGGAAAGTTTCCCCTAAGAACTATGCAAGATTCAACACAATTGTTACAGCAATATGGAGATGGTGATGATGATGATCCCGATGAAGTCCAGCTTGATGGTGGTGTTGATGGCGACGATCTCCCCTCTCCGGGAAGGAATTCCCCCGGCAGAATTCTGTCTGCCGGAGAGATCCTTCCCTCTCGGTGTTTTCTGCCCCGCAGAGGCGGCGGAATCTTTCTGTGGTTGCTCCCCGAGTATTAGGGTTTCGGGAGGATTATATACGCCAGAGGGGAGAGCCAGAGGTGGGCCAGGGCGGCCACACCACCTGGTGGCGCGGCCTAGGCTGGCCCGCGCCAGGGGGTGGTGTGGGCTCCCTGTGGCCCATCTCCACTCCTCCTTCTGGCTTCCTTCGTCTTCTGAAAAAATAGGATTTTTCGTATATTTTTCCGGATTTTCTGATCTTCGCGAATTTTGCCTCCAAACAGCACCTTTTCCATCAGAATCCTGACCGCAACGATCCATGCTCCAAAAGTCATCAACCATGCAAAAATAGATAAAATTACATAAGTATCATCTCTTAATATGAAATATATCAATAAATAACAGTGAATTATGATATAGAATAGTGATGCAAAATAGACGTATCAGGTAGCCGGCGCTCCATAGCGCCTGTGCCTCGTCGACGTGGAGACAGTTTGGCCGCCACGCCGTCATAGCCGTCGTAGCCCGCCATCGCAGAGAGAGAGAGAGAGGGAGAAGAAGACGACGTTTGGGGGAGGAGATGGTGGAGCTCGCCATCGAGGTAATGCGCGTGTGGCGGCAATGAAAACTGCCGCGGGTCTTTATACTGGGGAGCAGGGGGAGGCGAGCGGTAGGCATTAACGCTGCCCTGCCCCTTTGACGGGACGCGTCGGCTGCACCTCCCGTTGCCGTTGGCTGGGAAGGCTGCAGCGAGCAACGCCATTACTCGGTGCTAATAGCGAGGAAGAACGGCTCTATGCAGCTGCCATGCGGGCCAGCATTGACCGGAGCGGTTTGGCGCGCGTGCTCCCGCCCTGCCACGCGTCTATCCGGCGCCCCCGCTCGCCTCCCTGTACATTGGGTTTGACCTGGGACCACCGGATAAATAACTGGACCGCGCCGGCGCCAAAAAGAATTGGGGCGCGCGTCCGGGCTCGAATTTTTGCTCCGGTGCCCCCCAAAACGCTATGGGGGGTCTTTGAGGCTCCCGAGTGGAGATGCTCTTAGTGATTATGAGCGGCTGCACGAGACTTGTGCACATGGAGAAAGGCTGGATCCGAGATGAGGGTGCACCTCTCCTTAGAAACGCATCTGAACCATCACATGGACTTTAATTACCGGCACCCATGACAGGATGCAAAAGATGAATTCGTCCGTCCCAGACGGAAGTGCTTTGGAAAGTATTCAGTAATATTAGTAGTACTGTAAGCATAGAAGAAATCAGAATGAATGAGCCAGTCTAGTCAAACGAGGCAAACTATATGTAGCTAATCGCATACATCATCTAAGGTCGGTTGTAGGATATATACGATTACAGTTAGTTGCGGACTTAGCAATTTGGCGAAGCCTGGGCGTGCCCCAAGCCACCAAAAAATTTATCAGCACATTCAAATGTTAGTATGCACGAAACATGGCCAAGCAACTAGACCCGACCCCGCGTTGCTCCGCACGTGGTGACTGGGGGGCGCGGGGGGTCGGGGGGGGGGGGAGGAGGGGTAGCTGCCGCCACCGAGCTCCCCTAGATCCATCCCTCTTTCACTGCCACTGCCGCGGGCCGTCAACACGGAGGTGGCGGGTGCCCTCGCCGCCAAAGGAAGTGTGTGTGGTGGGGGGAGGGGGAAGCTCTCTGTGGAGGCGTGGATGCATGGCACGGTGGTTGCCGGGTCAGCCTAGGGTCGTCAGCGGTGCTTCATCGAGGTGTGTCAGGGTGCCGATGGAGCTCGCCCGAGTATGTGGTATTATCATTATTCACTTTGCATATTTTGGCATTTAACATTATGAATATGTGTATCACTACTATCAAGATTTATCAAGAATATATGCATTTACAAAGAGACTACAAGATTAAAAAAAGATGAATTAGTAAATCATATCATGCTATCTTCAAAATATATTCATGGTGATTCATGGGTTAATGAAACATGGCGAGATAGTACCGATAGTACCAATGATGCCGTAATTAGTCCTAAGAGCGGGATCACACACTATATCATCCAGATTAAACACATCCTCCGCCTCATGCTCCTCTTCCTCATGATTTTTCACATTATCAATTCGTGCCCCTCTTCCTCTTAGTAAATTCTCTGTAGTTTTCCGTCCTGTAGAGGCGGCGAAATCTTTCTGTGGTAGCTCCCCGAATCTTAGGGTTTCGGGAGGATTATATACGCCAAAGAGCAGAGCCAGAGGTCGGCCAGGGTGGCCACACCACCTGGTGGTGTAGCCTAGGGTGGCCGCGCCGGGGGGTGGTGTGGGCCCCCTGTGGTCCATCTCCGCTCCCCCTTCTGGCATCCTTCATCTTCTGAAAAAATAGGACTTTTCGTATATTTTCTGGGATTTTCTGATCTTTCCGAATTTCGCCTCCAAACAGTGCTTTTTCCATCAGAATCCTGACTTCAGCGATCCATCCTCCAAAAGTCATCAATCATGCAAAAACAGATAAAATAACATAACTATCATCTCTTAATATGAAATATATTAATGAATAACAGTAAATTATGATATAGAATAGTGATGCAAAATGGACGTATCAGGCGGCAGTGGCGGCGCGCAGAGACGGCGCTCGCAGAGGCGGCGGCGCGGGAGAGCTTGGCGGTGGCGGACAGACTGTCCGGCAACTTGTCCAGCGACTTGTCCGACTGATCGTCGGACTGTCCAACGGAGGCGGCGCTGGAGAGTTTGTCGGTGGTGGTCGGGACGATGGCCAGCGGCGGTGAAGGTCACGACGATGGCCGACTGCGGGAGCAGGCCGGACCATGTGTGTGCGGGAAATACGTATAACTACAATCCCGATACGAATGACTCTATTTGGATACGGTTTTAATATATACATGGATGGACGTATTTGTACGAGTTTAGCGGGGAGGGGTAGTACTGGATAAAAAAATCAGAGATCAAAACAGAGCCACACTTCGCTGTTAAGTACTACTCTTTCCGTTTCAAAATATAAGATGGTTTAGCTTTAAGAAGTGAATATCCGATGTACGTGCAAATGCACCCATTATGAGAAAACATATTTTGCAAAGTCAAAAAAATTGAAAAACATTCTACATATACATTCGAACATTTTATGTTGGTTCATAAGTTTTCGGGATGAAAGAACATTTTATGTGTCGTGTATAAAAAAGATAAAAAATGTCACGTGAATAGTCGTATTCCTGTGACATATTTTGTGTTTTTTATACACGAACATAAAATGTCCTTTCATCCCGAAAACTTGACCAACATAAAATGTTCGAATGTATATGCGGCTTTTTTTTCCGGATTTCTTGACATTTCGAAAAATGTTTTCTCATAATGGGTGCATTTGCACCTGCGAGCCGAAGTAAATATCCGATGTATCTAGATGTCTCTTAGTATACAGTTCGTAGTGAACCTACATTAAAAAAGTCTAGATATATTCGCTTGACAAAGTTAAAACAACTTATATTTCGAAACGGAGGGAGCAGTACACATGTATCCAGCTAATTTGATGGCTACGCGATTTGATTCCTAGTGCGCAATCTACTCGATCAGATCCGCTGTCTACAAAACAACTGGATCTCAAAAAGAAAACAAAAATCAGGGTACACGATGCACACGGTTGTTTGACACACGCACAGACTGCAGAGATGGACAAACTGTCATACGCACTACAGCTATACGCTCGCACAGTGATCGAGTTATACCACATACGTACTGGTCCAGCTAAACAAGGCAAGGCAAGGGAAATGTATTGATCGGCATACCACAATTATGCGCATGAACAGTTGGGGAAATGCATGCATGGGCGAATCATTGAAGCCTAGAGGTAGTAGCACTGGCTGGCTCTCTCCACTGCAGGAGACGATCAGATCTGGGGGCCGTTACGCTACTCCGATTTTTTCTTCGTTTTTGCTTTGTTGTCCCTTCCTTTTCAAACTTTGACAACAAAAACTTGATACCGATTCGTTTTAAAGACTGTGTGAACCCACTTGAAGCCCGTATGTTTCTCTTAGACGTATACTCACCGTACACGTATACTCACGTGTCCGCGGGAGACAGAAATCGGAAGGTTTATAACAGCAACAACAAAATTTTAAAACGTGGCATGCAAATATGTTGATCGTGATGACGGGAGGTGAGATCAGCCGGTGAGAATGTGACGTATACCCAGTTTGACGAAGTACACTTATACGAAGGTACACATAGCCTGTATATGGGTTTCGACGGGTCAAAAGATAAATGGCCCATACAAACTTAAGTTTAGAGGATACCGAAGCACCATTTTTTTTCTTTGTCAAAATCTGTTCTGCTCTGGCCTCTGCAAAGCAGAGAAGTATGCAGAGGAAAGAAGAGCAAAACAAATACAGCTTACACCAGCTCTTGATTGCACCAATTATGCATGATGAAAACAGTGCATTTTTCGGTTCATGTCCAGAAATTTGATGATACAGCTCTGTAATTCATAGTTCACCAAAACAAGTAATAGTGCAGACTTTAGAGTTTATACAATTCCTCGCGAGAGGATTGAGGCGGGAAAAGGAAAGAAAACCCGGGCTCCAAAAGTTACCATCCATCTCATCTCGTTGTGATTTCTGCGGTGTATGTACAATTCCATTATTCAGTCTGGAATGGATCGACGATATGCATGATAAAAGAAGGAGTAGTACATGCCGTGGGCGCGTGCGTGGCGCCAATGGCGATGTGGCAGTATGCATGCATGTGACGGCCGCGCGCGGAGTGCCGAAGTACTGCTGGAACGAGAAAGAGTGTCACTTTCACGTGCCTAAGAGGCAGCGATGAGTCCACGACGTGCGCCCGCATGGCACTGGGTAGAAGAGCCGCTCCTGCAGGAGGCGGCGCCGCGGCGCGGGCTTGAAGACGGTGGCCAGGTCGAACGGCACTGGGTAGAGAGCCGCAGCTGCAGCGGCGCGAGCTTCCTCTTCAGCGCCGGCGGCAGCTTCCGGGGCTCCGGCAGGCACACCGTTGAGGTGATCATCATGTAAAATCTTGGAAGCAATTAGGTACTCCACTCCGTTTCAAAATATAAAATGTTTTAGTTTTGTAAAAGAAGTCTATCTAAACCCATTTTAGTGTCTAGGTTTACAAGGTCCAGATACATTTCATTCACAAAGCTAAAACATCATATATTTTGAAAAGGAGGGAGTAGAAAGGACAATGTTGAGGGGATCCTCCCTTAGAGCGACTCTAACCGATCCCCTTTCGGTCTTTTAGAAGACTTTTTTCGGCCACTAACGTCCAGGAACGCACCGAACCGATCCCTAACGGGCCTTTAGCGGAGAATAATTTTAGTCCAGCCTAATTTTAGTCCAGCCCCTTCGTGGTTTTTAAATATGGCCGATAGCGGGCGCTGGACTATATTTTTACTCCTCCACTTCGGCCTCCACCTCTCGCCCCGCGTCATGCAAATCCGTCGCAAATCAAATCTGAAATTTTTCAAATTATGAACAATTTTCAATTCCAATCATTTTTTAGTTTTGAATATTTTACAAATTTGAACAAAATTTGAATTTATACAATTTGCATATTTGACAAATTTTTAGATTTCAAATGTTTTTCAATTTGAGCAATTTTGAAATATCTTGAATCTCGACATTTTCTACATAATAAAAATAAAACCTTAGAAAATTATAAAATCGTAATAGTGAAGGAAAAATGAAAACATAAAAACAAAAGGAAAATGAAAAATAAAATAAATAACTGAAAACAGAAAAAAGAGAAAGGAGAAGCCCAATTGGGCCTGCCCATTGGTTGTGCGGCGTGCGAGGTCTGTGCACAGAATTTGTCCCCCTATGCCCTAGGTGTGATTCTCCCACCTGAAGCATTTCCCTTCATGGGCCGCTCAGATGTGGCCCAATGGAACATGTAATGTTTTTCTCATCTTTTATAAGTTTTCTATTTTATTTTTCTAGGTATAAAAATTTCAAAATTTAAAATTTGCTCAAATTTAAAAATATCCGAATTCTAAAAATAGTCAAATTTAGAAAGTTGAAACCAAAAAATCTTCGAACATAAAGTATGTTTGAATTATAAACATATTAAAAAAGTAAAAAATGCTTAGTTTTTTTGAATTTTAAAATCATTTGAATTTTTATAAAACAAAAAACTATAAAATATAGTCGAAAAAACTATAACAAAAAACCAGGCAAAACCGGGAAAAGCATCCAAAAAAAGAGAAAACGGGAAAAGGAAAAGTCAATACGTTACTGTCAATCCTCCTAACAGGCCACGAGCCCACGACCCAATTCGCCCTCTACGCGTGCCAGGAGCAATGCTCCCGCACCGAAAGTGTTTAATGTCGCCCGCTACGGCGCGGGTGGCTTGCCCCGCAAAAGGACTCTCCCATTAGGTTGGCCTTATTTTGTTCCATTCAGGGCGTGTTTGGTTGCCTAGATCCCCGTTTCTTGCATGACGCGGAAAAAAATAAGACCGTTTGGAAGTGTACAAAGGAAAAGAATGTTGCATCTACGGGAAAGGGCCCTGCTCGCGCGAGGATCGCCGAGTAGCCGGCCGACACGACGGTCGTCCTTGCCAGCTCAGAGCTCATCACGGGGCTCGTCGACTTCCTTGGCACGTCATCGTCTCGGTCGTGGAAGGACCACTACGTGGCTCTGTTGGCGTCCATGTGCCGGCACGGAGGCGACAAGGTCGCGGCCCTGATGGGCAAGATGTCGGGGTTGATGCCCGCGCTGTACGCACTTATCAGCGACGGCAGCCCCGTGGCGGGCAAGAGAGCGAGGTGGCTCATCAACGAAATCCACCAGGTGTACTAGCAGCGCCAACCGCCACCGCAGGTCGCGCCATCGGCCGGTGACCGTTTCATTCGAGTATAGCACACTAATAACTTTGTGTCACTCATACGTACCGCCAGCGTTGGTCGATGAGGAGGCGCTGCTCGGGGACTTGTTCGTGTAGGTGTACACAGGTCCGAGGTGAGCTCGGGCACCAGCTGCCGCGACATAATTGGCCGTAAGGAAAGAAGCGTGTACCACCATGTCAGCAGCGTTGCCGATATAATGGGCCGTCCCATATAGCGCCCGCTTGGGACGGCGTTTACTGGTCGTGCCGCTTCGAGCTGCATTTAGCAGCTCCCATCCGAAAACGGGCGGAGAATAGGGTTTGCCCTGCCCAAGTCTATAAAATAAACCCTAATTTAACGGTGACAAAAAGCAAATACGTCCGGAACTGCCCAACAGAAAGCCAGACACCTCTTGGGCCTAGAAGGCTAGAACCGGCCTACCCTACGGCCCCCGTCACGCTTGCCCTACAACGCCAACAACTACTCCATTTCCCAGCTAGATACACACTCGCTCACAGCCATATGAAGCAGCAGTAAACTCTCCCACTTCATCCTGTTCCCGTAGTACGCTAATCAAGCAGGCGCTTTAACCTTTTCGTCAGTCAGAATCATCAGAAAGGGAGAGCAGGCAGGCAGGCATGCCAGGCCCAATGAAGAGCGCGTGATGCGACTCTCCTCTCTTATTTCTATGCGTGTGTGTTCATCGATCAAGACGAAATCAGAGCGCGACAAGCAGCTAGCGTGAAAACAAACGTCTTTTGTCAGGCTCAATCGGCTTGGGTCTTTGCCGGTGGAGGCTACGTCTGGAACATATGGTTTTGTTTGCCCGGTTCCTGATAGAGCCAACCGGCATCACAGAATCCAGAGGGTTAAGGGTCCGGTGAAAGTTTTTCGTTTTTTTTCAGACAAAAAACCACACGAAGTGTTCTGCCTGACAGTGAAAGCAGAGACCATGCAATGCAGAGCAGGGCCCAAGTACAGGGTCCGGTGTTACTCGGACGCAAGTTGGCCCTGGGGAAGGTCTGTGCGACGCCGTACGCGGGCGGGCGCCATGTGCATTGCCGGCGGGCCGAGATGATTCGGCTTTTTTGATGGCGCGAATTATCCTGATTTCGTTATCTTCATGCGGGTCCATATGCGCGGACTTCGTCTTTAGGGTGTGCTTTCTGGTGAGGTCTCCTGTCCACCGCGTCCCGTTCTGTCTCCGGCGCCTATTGCACCACCACCCGTTGCCCTTACCCCCGATGCTACTCAGGCGGTCAAGGATGCAGCCCAGAGTGCTGATGATTCTGCTCGGACTGATTATGAGCGTCAGGTTTAGGAGTATTCTACTGCTACTGTGACCTACCGGCTGGATCTGGCTGACTACACTCAGTGGATAGATGAGGATGCTCGTGCTGCTGCTGTTCTCACTTCCAGTGTTCTGCCTCAGTATGCTGCGGAGTTCATGGGTCTTCCCACTGCTGCTGCTCAGTGGGCTTTTTTTCGTCAGCGCTATCAGCCGTCTGGAGATGCTTTTTATCTGTCTGTGGTTCGTCAGGAGCATGCTCTTAAGCAGGGTGATTCCACTATTGATGATTTCTATACTCAGAGTGCTGATATTTAGCGTCAGCTTGACTCTCTTCGTACAGCGATGTGTAACACCTGTCCCTGCTGTCTGATTGTGCGCGCGGATCTGGAGTTTCAGCGCGTCTTTGAGTTCTTGTCGCGGCTCCGCAAGGAGTTTGAGCCGCGTCGTGCCCAGCTGCTTGCCCGTGGTCGTGTTCCGCTCTCTGAGGTACTGGCTGAGCTTCGTGCTGAGGAGACTCGTCTTCGTGGTGCTGGTCTTCTTGAGGTTCCTTCTGTTTTTGCTGCTCGTGGTCCCCCCATGCCGCCGGCTTCGTCGCGGTCTCTAGCGCCGTCGCTACTCTCTGCCCCACCTGCCCAGGGTCAGAGTCAGTCTCAGCAGCCTCGTGGTTCTCGTCCTCCCTGCGCCCACTGTGACAAGCCTGGCCACGATATCTCTGGTTGCTGGACGAGGGATCCACGCTTACGTCAGCAGTATCTTGCTCGTCGGCAGTCTGGTTCTTCAGGATCTTCTGCGGTTGCTTCTGGACCTCCTACTGGTGCTTCTGGACCCCCTGCTGATGCTCTGTCTGATCAGGATATTATTCGTGGTCTTCGTAGTCTGCTCGCTGCTATAGGCTCCTCCTCGTCGGGTACTGCTGGTTCTGTGTCTAGTTCTTCTGGCACCGCGCGACCATCACCTTCTACACAGTCAGGTACGTCATCCCCGTGGTATCTGGATTCTGGAGCTTCTTTTTATATGACTTCTGCGTCTTCTATTATTTCTGCTCTTCGCTCCCTTATTTCTCCTGTCCGTGTTATTACGGCTGATGGTACCTCTCTTCCTGTTTCCAGTCGAGGCACCCTTTCTACTTCCTCTTTCTTTGTTCCTGATGTTTCTCATGTTCCCAGCCTTAACATGAACCTTTTCTCTGCTAGTCAGTTTACTGATTCTGGTTGTCGTGTCATTCTTGATGCTGATTCTTGTGCTGTTCAGGACCGTCGTACACAGGCTCTGGTTGTAGCTGGCCCTCGCAGCATTGAGTCTCCGGGGCTATGGGAGTTACACTGGATTCGCGTTCCTTCCGCTGACACTTCTTCTGCCACTTCTTCTGCGGTTGCTCCTTCTGTCACTGGCTAGTTTCAGCAGTGGCATCATCGGCTGGGTCATCTTTGTGGCTCCCGTTTATCATCTTTAGTTCGTCGTGATCTTCTGGGGCTTGTCTCAGGAGATGTGTCGTTGTTACATTCGTGTCAGGGTTATAGGTTAGGTAAAAAGATTCAGCTTCCCTATCCTACTAGTGTGTCTGTATCTCAGCGACCTTTTGATTTAGTTCATTCAGATGTGTGGGGTCCAGATCCCTTTGCTTCAAAAAGGGGGCCACCGATACTATATTTTGTTTATTGATGATTTTTCACGGTACACCTGGTTATTTTTTATGCGCTCTCGCAGCGAGGTGCTTGTTATTTATCAGTGTTTTGTGGCCATGGTTCGTACTCAGTATTCCACGCCTATTCGTGTATTTCGTGCTGACTCTGCAGGAGAGTATATCTCCCAACACCTGTGTGGCATCCTTGCTGAGCAGGACACCCTTGCTCAGTTCTCGTGTCTCGGCGCCCATGCTCAAAATGGTGTCGCCGAGCGTAAGCATCGTCATATTCTTGAGACTACCCGTGCTATGATGATTGCTTCCTCTCTTCCACCGCATTTCTGGGCTGAGGCTGTCGCTACGTCGACTTACCTCATTAATATCCAGCCTTCAGCTGCTTTTCATGGTGGTATTCCTCTCGAGCGTCTCTCTGGCTCCTGTCCAAACTACTCAACTCTTCGTTTATTTGGTTGCGTTTGCTATGTCCTTCTCCCTCCTCGTGAACGCACCAAACTAACCGCTCAGTCTGTTGAGCGTGTTTTTCTTGGCTATAGTGATGAGCATAAGGGCTATCGCTGTTGGGACCCCGTTGGTCGTCGTATGCGCATCTCTCGTGATGTCATGTTCGATGAGACACGTTCTTTCTATCCTCGCCCCACCTCTGGAACTTACCCAACGGATGATCTCTCTTTTCTTCTTTTTCCTGATACACCTTCCGCTGTCTCTTCTCCTCCACCTCCTTCTTCTGATGCGCCTCCTTTGTCTTCGGCGCCATCCTCTCCTCCGTCTAGTTCCCCTAGTTCTCCTCGGTCTCCGGCTTCGGATCCTTCCTCTGTGACTCCTTCTTCCTCCTCTTCTGATGAGTCATCTTCCGCGGATGAGCTTCCTTCCTCACGGCCTGTTCGTCAGCGTCGTGCTCCAGACCGTTACTCCCCTAGTCAGTATGGTCTCTCTGTTGTCTCCGAGCCGACTTCTTATCGGGATGTCGTGTGTCATCCTGAATGGCAGCTTGCCATGGCTGAGGAGATCGCTGCGCTTGAGCGCACTGGCACCTGGGATCTTGTCTCTCCCCCTTCCGGTGTTCGTCCTATCACGTGTAAGTGGGTCTATAAAATTAAGACCCGCTCTGATGGATCTCTTAAGCGCTATAAAGCGCGTCTTGTGGCTCGTGGTTTTTAGCAGGAACACGGTCGTGACTATGATGAGACCTTTGCTCCTATGGTCCATATGACTACTATGCGTACTCTTCTTGCTGTTGCTTCTGTTCGACGCTGGTCTGTGTCCTAGCTTGATGTTTAGAATGCTTTTCTTAATGGCAAGTTGAGTGAGGAGGTTTATATGCAGCCTCCTCCTAGGTATTCTGTTCCCGATGGGATGGTTTGTCGTCTTCGACGTTCCCTTTATGGCCTGAAATAGGCCCCTCGTGCCTGGTTTGAGCGCTTTGCCTCTGTGGTGACTGCTGCTGGTTTCTCTCCTAGTTCTCATGATCCAGCGTTTTTTGTTCACACTTCTCCTCGTGGACGCACTCTTCTCCTTCTCTATGTTGATGATATGATCATTACTGGTGATGATCCTGATTATATTGCCTTTGTCAAGGCTCGTCTTCGTGATCAGTTTCTTATGACTGATCTTGGTCCTCTTCGTTACTTTCTTGGGATTGAGGTTTTCTCCAATTCTGATGGGTTTTCTATCTCTCAGGAAAAGTATATTCAGGATCTTCTTGCTCGGGCTGCTCTTACGGATGAGCGCACCGTTGAGACTCCTATGGAGCTTCATGTTAAGCTTCGTCCTACGGATGGTGATCCTCTTCCCGATCCCACTCGTTATCGCCATCTTGTTGGGAGTCTCGTTTATCTTGCTGTCACCTGTCCTGATATCTCTTATTCTGTTCATATTCTGAGCCAGTTTGTCTCAGCTCCTACCACTGTTCACTACAGTCATCTCCTTCGTGTTCTTCGTTATCTTCGTGGCACGATTACTCGTCACATTTTCTTCCCTCGTTCTAGCTCTCTCCAGCTCCAGTGATACTCGGATGCTACGTGGGCAAATGATCCTACGGATCGTCGTTCACTTTCTGATTACTATGTGTTTCTTGGTGGTTCGCTTGTTGCTTGGAAGACAAAGAACAAGTAGAGGTTTCCCGTTCGAGTGTTGAGGCTGAGTTGCGGGCTATGGCTTCGGTGACTGCTGAGGTGACCTGGTTACGGTGGTTGCTTGCAGATTTTGGGGTCTCTGTTACGACACCCACTCCACTCTTGTCAGACAGTACAGGTGCTATCAGTATTGCACGTGATCCGGTCAAGCATGAGTTGACCAAGCATATTGGTGTTGATGCTTTTTATACACGTGCTCAGGTGCAGGATCAGGTTGTTGCGCTCCATTATGTGCCTTCAGACTTGCAGTTGGCAGATTTCTTTACAAAGGCATAAACCCGAGCTCAGCATGATTTCTTACTCTCCAAACTCAGTGTTGTGGATCCACCATGAGTTTGAGGGGGGGTTTTAGAGTATATTTGTATATTATAGTTTTCCCATATGTTAGGGGGCTTCCTGTATATTTGCACCTGTACATGTACTATATATTCTGGCCTTTTGGCTCTCTGGTAATACAAGATCTATTACCCTAACACCGGCCAGCCCGCTCAGTCCCGCCGCGCTCGCCCTGCCCGCCGCTCTGCTTCGGCCGTGCCATGGACTCTCCTCTCCACGACCTCGCCAGTCGCCACGGACCCGAGCGGCCAGAGAGCAGCGAGGGGGTCGTGAGCTGGGTGGACGGCGGCGAGCGGGCAGAGAGCAGCGCGGCCAGCGAGCGGTCGGGCGGCAAGAGGTTGGGCGGCGAGCACAGCCGGTGAGCGGTTGGGCGCCGAGCGGCGCGGCCAGTGAGCAGGGCGGGCGAGTAGGCAGGCGGCGAGCACGGAAGGGGAGAAAGGAGGACGTGGGGTTTGGGGGGCACTTTTTTTACATCTATTTGACTGACCCTTGGGCGAGGCGGATGAAAATGCCTCCTCTGGAGTTCCCAGGCGAACGCCGGATGAAAAAGAGACAAAATCCCGCATCGGATAGCCTCCTGGGAACGCTACTAGGATGTTTTGTGTAAATCCGGATGAAAAAATATCTTAGAAATGCTAGTGGAGATGCTCTCAACTATCTCAGTCTTGCCCATTCGACCATAGTAAGGGGACAATCCATTTTATCCCTAAATTTGGTCCGGGAGTGGGGCGGCCCGAACAGCTCGCGGGCAACTTGCATGACCGGCCTATCCGGCCATGTGGACAGCATGGCCCATCTGCCAGTGTCTCCAGTTTTTTCATCTCCCACCTCCCACCCATTCTCTCTCTTCTCTATCCTATCTCTCTTTCCCACCGCCGCACCCCTACGCCCCGTGCTGCACGAGCTCGCTCTGACGCCGAGCTCCCCGTCCCCCATCCGGCGCCTGTGGTGGAGAAGCGCACACGTTTCCAGTGTGGCGCGTGCAAGAAGATGTTCCGCTCCTACCAGGCCCTCTCGGCGGCCACCGCACCAGCCACTTGCGAGGCATCAGGGGAAGCTGTTGTGCATCTCCCATCACCCATCACCCATCCTCCTCCTACACTGAAACAACGGCCACAACCGCCAATGATGGAACGTGACGGGAAGGGGTAGTCGCGCGAGTGCCACTACTGCTACCGTGTGTTCCCCTCTGACCAAGCTCTCGGTGGCCACACAAGGTCCTACGTTTGCTTCGCTGTCGCGGCCGTGCCGCAGACACACGCCGCCCGCGCAGACCCGATCAAAGACCTCGGCATGATCGATATGAACATCGCGTTGTTGTTCGAGGAAGTTGAGTTGTCATTCGTTCGAGCTCGCTCCACCAACGCCGGCACAGGAGCGGCGCGCCCGGCAGAGGTCGAGCGGCGCGCGGACACGGCGTCGTTGGGCCGGGTGCGCCGTCGCTGGGTGGTGATGGCAGGCGAGCGGCGGGAGCCTTCTTTTAGTAGAAATTAAAAATGAAAAAGAAATACTAAAGGGCATGCATGCGAAAATAGGTTACGATGTTAGGAGCACCCGCGATCCAAACGGACCGAGTAAAAAAAGGCCTCAAAAAGCCGCGGCCGACCCAAGCGAACCGATGTGGACACGTTTTGTGTTCAAAATTTGCCAGCCTCGCTGGCTATGCCCTTAATTCGGTTCACGAATTGACACGTACTACTGTATATTCAAAACTCTCGGACTTGCTGATGAGTCTTCTTAGTTATAACAGCCAGACCGTGAACATTAATTTCTGGCTGCTGATTTCTACAAATAGCACGATAATGTACATGATGCGTTTCAGTATGATTTCAATAGTGTCATAGTTAAATCAAAATCGCAGAATGCAACAATTTGGCTAATTTTTTTTAAATAATACGTTTTTTTAATCATTTTCACGAATATTACGCAGACTAAGCAAATTGCGGAAGTATTGCACGGGCTCGTCTTTTTTTGAGAACACGACACAGCCACGCCGTCTTTTTAGGCACCGAAAGCAGCGCCTGGGACCCACCCTGTCGGCCTGCAGCGCGACAGACGCTCCGGCCGTTGCGTGAAAAGACGACCCAGCCGCACGTCGTTGTCTGGTGGAACGACGAGCCCGCGTCGTTGTCTGGTGGAACGACGAGCCCGCGTCGTTGTCTGGTGGAACGACGAGCCCGCGTCGTTTTTCGGTTGGACGACCTGCCGCGTCGTGTAACGGTGGAACGACGAGCTCGCCCATAATACACGCGCGCCGCGCCTAGCCCCGCGCGCCTCCTTCCTCTCTGCTGCCGCCCAGCCAGCCCCTGCTAGCTCTTCTCCCCTGCTGCTTCTTCTCCCATGGAGCTGCTCCCATTTGCTGCCACACTTTGCTCCGTTTTACATTAAATTTGCTGCTGAAGCTAGTAGATTCCCGATCTACTTGTGGGATAGTCTGGTGTAGCGATTTGAGGCGTTTTCGTGGAGGATTTTCTTGGAGTTCTTGAGATGCAATGGCTATGGTGGAGTCTGGGGCGGGGTCTTGAGGCAGCTGCACGGTGGAGTCTCGGGCTAGGGCTTGAGGCAGCTGCACGGCAGGATTTCGCACGCTTCAAGGGTAAACTCTAATTTCTTGCTAACTACAGTCATTTGTGTTTGTTTATCTTCTCGGTAGTTCTGGATGTTGTATGTTAGCGCTCCGCGATGAACTGCTAGATTATAAGTATATTTGTGGGCTATGCCAGATTATTCGGCTATATGATTATAATTATATTTGCGGGCTATGCAAGATTATTCGGCTATAGGAATATTAGTTTATTTTTTTGCTAAAATCTGCCACTGTACGGTCATTTGACAAATTGTGGTATTTTTTAGGCCTGAAGTTATGTCCAGTAATGTAGTGTTTAGGTTCTACTATGGTGACGGTGTCGTCAAAACAAACCAGTATGGAGTTGATTTGAGCGATTTTAATTGTATTGATGAAGTGCTCCAGGATCCTGAAACCATCCCCATTATTGAGTTGAAAGATTGGTTATGTGCTCGTTTAGGGCTTCCTCCCACCCATACTGTCGGTGTGCATGTATTATGGACAAAGTCAAGGATTAAACCTGATTTTTATTTGAGACCGATAGAAGAGCAAGCTAAATGGGTCCAATGGGTGAAAGCCTGTCTGCATAGGGTAGTTAACCCCAGTGTCTTAGTGCTTCCTATGGCTAAAGAGCCTATTTATGATCAGGGCCAGAGTAGTCAGACACATCATGTTGGTGGTGGTTATTATCATGAGCAGAGCAGTGAAGCCGAAGACGGAGGTGGTGGTGGCTACTATAATGACCAGAGCAGTCAAGGTCAAGATGGTGGTGGTTATTATGAACCTGGGCAGAGTAGTTATGCACACACCGATGGAGGTAGTTATGAACCTGGTCAGAGTAGTTTTGCACACACTGGACATGAATCAGCTGAAGGTAGTCAAGGGACAGGAGAAGATATTTTCAGTGGTGAGGTCGATGAGGACGAGATACACGACGGTTGGTTGCAAGATCAGATGGAAGCCGAAGATTCAGAAGGGTACAGTGATAGCTCTTATGATTCCGCTGAGTCTGATCAGGAGGACCAACCTATTCCGGCATCATGGAATCAAGACCACACAACAACAATGAATGTGAACGATCGGCACGATTCCTCGTGGCACTATCACGCCAACAACATCTCCATTGGTGCATTATATCCTAGCAAGGGGCATCTACAGGAAGCAATCGTTGAGTGGGCATTGTCCACGCAGCGGGTTTTCAAAACAAAGGTGTCATCCCAGCAATATTTAACTTTGGTTTGCGAGGTAGCTGGGTGTCCTGCCAGGGTCCATGCCCATTGTAGCATCCCAATTGTCTAACAATTGTAATGCTACTTGGTCTAGTAATATGAATGCTACTTCCTATATATAATTGTTGCATCATAATTATATCATGCTCATGTCATCATGCCATCTTGCATTTGAGCATCATATAAAACCCTTTTCATTTGGTTCTTATCCCATATGCATCATTAATTGTATTTGCCTCTTGATATATTGTATTTGGTTCTTGATATATTGTTTAATGCCCAAATTGAGTTGGGGGCATATCTATTATAAACTCCACCACCTTTCTTTGTCACCACCCCGTAAATTCCACCATCCAACTGTATGTGGGCTTTGCATCTTTTTGGGTTTACATCTAGCTCATAAACAATTGGGATGGGCCCCTTCTCTTGTTCTACATGTTTTCCTCCTTGTTTCACAAGGTGGTATGTGGAAGCATACATGGTCACCTTTGGATACCATGTAGAGTAGAAATATCATTATTTCTACCTTGTATGCCCTAGTTAAAGCTATGGCTATGCTTGAACTCATGGTGGCTTTATTCACATTAGTGGCACATACACACTACCATAGCCACCTTGAGGTTTGATGCATGACCATTCTTTAATGTTGCTATATGAGGTGAAGAATCTTCCATGAATGTTGGGGAGCCTATTGGAATAATGGGAAGCTTGTTTAAATGGCATGGCTAAGCATTTTTCACCATGCATGGGCCATGCACACATGTCTCCCTCTCATGTCTTTTCTCTCTTTTGGCCTCTTTTGTTTTGTTTGAATTTAACTCAAACCCACCTTTTTAATCCTACACTTTTCTTTTGTGCATGTATGTGGGCTTTCTTATCCACATGCCATAATGTTTATCTATCCTACCCCATCAAACTTGAGTACCTTCTTAATCTCTCACTTAAACCCTCTCTCTTTTTCTAGCTAGGTCGAGCCCTCTCTCTACCCTTACCTAGCACTCACCTCACCACCTCCTCTCCCCATGCCGAGCACCTAGCTCCCTCCCTCTCCCCCTGGCCCCACCTGGCCACCCTCTCACCCTAGCCCACACCCAGCCACCTCTCTCTCTAACCCATCTAACCTAACCCGAGGCCACCATCTAACCCTAACCCTAGCTAAACCTAACCCGAGCTAGCCCCTCCCCTCTCTCTTTTCTCTCCACCGCCGTGCCAGCCCCACCCAGCTGCTCCTCGCCTTGGCCCCACCTGGACGTCCCTGACCACCCCTCCCATGCCCTGGCCGAGCCGGTCGAGCACATGGGGGTAGAGGAGAAAAAGGTGGCCGAGCCACCTTTTTCCTCCACCACACCTCCCACGGCACCCCTCTCCTCTCCCGTCCCTATCTACTCCCTCTCTCTCGCCTGCTGCCTCTCCCAGATCCACCCTAGGTCCTTGCCCTCTCCCCTCTTTCTCTCCACCGACACCATCTCCCTCTCGCCGGACACCGTCTGCTCCACCGACGATCCTTCGATCCAACCGACGAGCGCGGCGTGGAGGTGGTCGAGGAGGACGAGGAGGTCCCTCTGCGTCGCCCCGTACCCGCCAGCGAGGAGGAGGAGGCCTGTACCCCCTGCACGCCGACGCGTCCCGCCGAAACCCTAGCTCCGCCCGGCCTCTGCTTCGTCGTCGATCCGCTGCTCCCCAAGCCGATCCAACGCCACCGACAGCCCCGCGGTGAGCCTCCCTCTCTCCCTGACATGATCCGCCTCGCTGTCGTCGTCTAGCTCCGCTGCTTGTTTCGTCGAACGCTTTGCGCGCGCCGTCGACCACTAGTGTTCGCTCATCACCGCGCCGCGATACGACCTATCTAGCCGCCAGCCGCTCTTCTGTCACCAGCCCGCAACCTGCCGCATCGGTTCGCACCCCCATCGCGCACCCTCACGTCCCCAGTTCGATCCCCCGTGGCGCGCTCCGCGTCGGTCGGTCACCGACCGGTCGATCGGTGGAGAAGATCCAAAGTGGCCGCGATCCTTTTTGCAGATAGCCCAATCGTTTTACTTCGGCTAAACCCGCGGTCCAGCCTACCCCACCTGTCAGCCACCCCGTCGTTCTTGCAGAAAAGTCCCTCTGTTCCTCTGGCCATAACCCGCGCTCCAGCTCGGCCCCGCCTGGCAGTCCCTGCGCGCTCGTTCGCTGGCACCTGGGCCCTAGCCGGCTGGCCCCACCTGTCATTTGCTGTGGCTAGATAAAGCCGCGGTGAGAAAACTCTTTTCTGCGCGTTGTTTCGCCAAGTCAGCCTGGCCCCACCTGTCACTGTCTGTGGCTAGATCTGCGCGAGTAACAAAAGGTTTTCCGTTTGCTGTTTTAATTCAAAATTTTCAAATTTGTTTTAAATTCAATTTAAATCTGTTTTCAAATAACTTTTAAAATATAACTCCAAAGTAAACATATAATATATGTTTTGAGATCAGAAAAATGTGAGGAATTCAAATCTTCCATTCAAAATATTATTTGAACACTTTAATTTCTGAGTTGATTAAAATTACAAATAAAATGCCCTTTTCCTTAATTAATTAATAACTTTTGTTCTATAACCCCAAATTTGACAAATGATATGTCTAAAATGATCAGCTCGACGAGACCTTTCTGTTTATGCATTCCATGTTCTGAATTGCAGCATGCATCATATAAATATGAAGTATACAGCAACTTATTTGAGTATAAAATATGATTAAAACTCAATAAACGACGTTATTCTTGTATTCCACACCTCACCCATGCCATGCTACTTTATTGCCATGCAAATTGTGCATCATTCATCATGGCATGATTGTTTGCTTGTCGCATTTTAATTCATATGCTTGTGCACTTTATTTATGTTGGCCCTTGTTTGTTTGGTTCTTCTTCGAATAGACGCTGAGCAGGGGATATATCAAGAAACCCAGGAGCACTACTCGGATCCTTCTCTCGCTGCAACTGAGCTGCCAGGCAAGCACTACCACATGCTTGCATACATACAGTACCTATTGCCTCTATCTTATTCTTGCATCATTGAGTCGCGATTGCATTAAATTGAATCCCAAGTACTGCATAGCCTTTACTTTTAAACCCCACCGAAGCTAGTTCCTCCATCCCATGAGCCATTACTACAGGAGTTGTTTGGGCCATGCGAGTCGTAGAACAGCATGTGTAGGGTATGTGAGTGTCTGATGGATAACGAGGTACCTATACAACTTAACCGAGTAGTAATGGGATAACTAATGAAAGTGGCACCGGTGAGCAATATCTGCTATTTGGTTTTCATGCTCACTTGTGTCCCGTAGGACCCCGAGTACTTGATTCCTGTTCCTTGAATATTCGCGATATCCACATCCGGGAGGCTTATGAACCCCCCTGAGCCAGAGCTTGATTCATTCTTATTTCTTGGGGCCACAATTAGTTTGGGGCTTTATTACTATCCTGTACTTATGCCATGCTTTACTGCTTTATTTAAGATTGTGCGTGGAGCACCTGTACTGTTTAGGTCCGTGACACGTTTTCGCTGTATCGACAAGCCCAGTCACACTTTCGGGTTCCCAGTCGTTTACAGCCGTCCACACAAACCTTGAGTCCGTCTCGGAGCCGGCCAACTTCGTTGCGGGTAGCTTAATGGGGTGGCCCCCTGAAATATTTCTGAATACTGTGATCGCTTTGTCGTGACTGCCTCGTTGGGTTTTGATTTGGTTTTTCTGAGGTTGATCGAGTGTGTGTTGCTATTTGTGCACCCCTGCAGGGTAAAACTTTCTGAAAGCCGTGTCCGCGGTTATGGACGACTTGGAGCACAGTTTCTCGATCATAGACAAGTATAACTAAAGTACCGCTTTTAATATGACTAAGTACCTGACTAGTAAATAGTGCAACACTCATGGAATGGATAATAAAACTGCCAACGGATGGGGGTTGTTCGTCCGCTTCCTCGTTGGTAAGCGGGAAGGAGGATGGATCTGTTAATATTACCGTTATAACTGTTGTCATTAATTCACGGACATCCGTCTATCTTTGGTTAGGCGGATGGTTAGAGAGTATCTATAGAATTGTTAGGTATTATCTTTTGCTGCAATTGCGTCACCCCAGGTTGTGTCCCCTTTAGAGGCATAAAGACTTGCTGAGTACCCCTAGGGTCTCACACGATAAATTGTTTGATTCAGATGAACAGGTGAACTCGCAAGATGGATACTGGGTGGAGGAGACGGACGATGTTGGCAACGATCACTCGGTGTAGAGATTCCGGGAACGGGGATCCGTGAGATCTGTGGGCGGGATGTGTTTATTTATGGGGCATCTTATGCCGATTTGCTTCTTATCCGTACTCGGATCTTGTTTCCGCTTCCGCCTGATACTCTGATGTTTGATGTATGAGGAGATATCCTAAACTATTATATCTATCTAGGATATTTGGATCTTGCCGTATGGCGTTGCAATATTTCGATTTCTTTTAGATGGAATGGCTCTGAGGACTGTTGTATGGTGGCTTGCATACATACTCATTTGTGTATGTAGTTGATCCCTTCGCCTGCCGATTATGCCGCTCGTTCTTGTCCCGATGTTTGGAAATGGTTAGGACGGCCGAAAGGTCTACCTGTGAGTGGCATTTGGCCCCACCGTACTATTTTAACCATTTCCGATCATCCATGCTTATAACTAAGAGCATAATTCACCGAGGTAGTTACAATTGGTATCAGAGCCATCCCGCCCTTCAGGGTCTCAGCCAAATGGTCGTTGTCAGTCTAGTAAATATTTTTGGTAGCTATGTATACTAGGGAAAAACAAAACGCGAGAGTAGGACTGCTTCCACTTTTCCTTCTTACCCACCCACCACCCTTTTCTGGTAAGGAAGTGTAACGTTTCCAATCCTCTTCTTAAAATTCAAACTAGGATTCACGTGTTCTGGGTTTCCGTAGTACCATAGAAAGTGTGTGTGTGTGTGTGTAATTCTTTGTCTATCTGTTGCATCCAACTTGTTGTCGCAATCTGCCTTTGGTTATCAACTGTTGGTACATTCCATACTGCCAGGCTTTTGAAAACCGGCGCGATCTATCTGACTCCTTGTTAACCGGTGCCATCTTCTTAAGGGTGTTCTTCATTCCAGCATGCTTTCACAGAATGTGGAGTTGCTAATCTCTATCTGCTAAGTGATTTTGCGCATCTATTGGTATTTTAATGCCGAAAAATGCGGAAAAAATTTCTTTGATACATCTGTGCTTCCACACTCCTTTTCGGTCGTGTGTGAAACATTATCTATCTCCCTTTTATCAGCATGTCCATGCTAACTCATTCTTTTGTCACCGGCGCTTAATCCTAGAGTTTCATTTCATCTCCAATTCTCTTGGGCTAATTACATAACATGTGTCGATCCGATGCTGGTGATTGTAATTTGGTTCTCGGCATAGCTATATGACACTTATCATGAGTGGAATATGGAAAATGTTATCAACACTATCCTCCAAATGGTGACGGTTATCTCCTGTGATTTTGAGTACACCGTGATCATATCTATGCATATTCAAGCATCTTTGGCAATCCGGAGTTTCTCAAGGCACTACGGCGGTCTATCGTCTGTCCATCATGCTGCACATCTTTTGAACTCCATATCTGCAAAATTCTCTTTGAGACGAGGGAATTGCATCTTTTCGTCCCTGATAGCTTTGCTTAAGGTATGAGCCATCATCGGTTCTTATCCAAGATCTCTTTATCTTTGTAACCGGTGATCCGATCGACAATGTGAACCAGGTGGCATTTCCTGTTCTCTCCTGAAGGACCAGATAATCTATTCTACCAGTGCATCTTTCCAACATGAATCCTTACTCATAACGTTGATCTTTCAAAGAGCGTTGAGCTCAGAAAGTGTTTGGGGCATTTGTTCGTTTCTCCCGCCTCTTGAACTTGATATTCTGGGAATATCCTGTTAATCCATGGGGGTATATGTTGATAATATGCTTGCCTATTCGATATCAATGGAAGGACATGGAAGATCATCTATGTCTCTTTCTCTCAAGCTTCGTGAGCACTGCCTGTGTGCAAAGTCTCAAAGTGGAAATTCTGGCTTCTTGAAGTCACCTATCTCGACCACATCCTTCTGCTAAATAGATCGCTTCAATTCTGGAATCAGCAAGTCCATTGTTAATTCCATCTCCATCTTTAATCAAAACCGGAGTCTTTCCTTGTTGGCGAGTTATCCGCGTCGCTCCGCTGAAGATTTCCTCAAGACTGCTATATCTCTCTCAATCATTTCAAGAAGAACATGGAGTTCTTTCACCTCAGTCTCGTCAAGTAATCTCTTGAAACCCTCTCGCTCTATCGTCTATGCTCAATCCACCGGAGGCCATGAAGATTTTTCAGATCTTTTGTAATCCTTATGTTCAAGTGGTGCTATCTTTTTCTTTGTCTGTGGAATCTTGCAGTTGTCTCCGTAATCTTCCTTCATATCTTTCCGGGGGCTTGGTATTTCCGACATGACGACAACATCATCACCCTTATCTATCTTGGATCCGGTGAATCGTTTGCATCAATCTTTGTTTTCTTACGGAGTCCATGAGCTCTTCTTGTCAATAACTTCAGTCTGTTTCGGTAGTTGGGTTGCATGGTTTTCTTATTCATGTGCGGAGTAATGCTTTGAGTGCGGGATGGAGTAGCTACCATACCACTACTCTTATCATTCGCTCTTGTACATTGAATTGGTGAATTTATGTGATTTCACTAATTCCACGGAAGTTAGAAGTGGCCTTTACTCCTTGATACTTTTACTTCCGTCCTTGTTTTTCCGGAGTGCTCTCTCGAAGAAAGTAATCAATAATCTCTTGTTGGTGGTCTGGCTATTCTAGATGGAGCAAAATCTTCAATCATCTGGTGGAAACAAACGCAAACCCTTTTCTGTCCTCGTCATTCTACCGATGCTCGGCATCCCCAAACAAGATGAAAGGAAACTATCTCTCTTTGTTTCATCAATTCTTTTTCTGTGGTAAAGCCAATTATGGTTGATGCCATCAGCCGCAAATCTATTGTGTTAGCCTCAAGGCTAAAGAAAGCAATAAGTATCTCTTCAATAAACTCCAGATCCTCCATATTCGTTGCGTCTCAGGATTCCACCATGATCTAGCTTCACATCCATCTCTGGAAGTTATATCCGCGCACCTCAATTGCGTGATCCTTCGTTCTTACCGGCGCAAGAAGAATCTAATCCGACGATGTCTAACTAAATCTTTCTGTTCATATCAAGGGACTCGATTGTTTGAAGGCAATATTGTTTCCGTACTTCATTTCTCAAATCCGAGAGAAGATACGATGCTATTGTCATAGTGGTTCAAACCTCTCCAACCTAGCTCTTTTCTTCCGGCGAAATAAAGATTCATCCTCTCTAGTATCGGTAAATCTTTAATCTTAACGGTGTGTTTTTCCTTCATTCATGATACATCATCTTTTCCTTTTATTTCACAAGTGGTTCTATTCTTTTATCATGTTTCTTGAGAAAACCGGAGCTATGTCCATCCTATCCTTCTTGTCTCACGACAATCCTTCAACTCTTCTAACCCGTTGTTTCTCAAGCAAAACGCAAGACTCGCAACAAGTCTAGCAAGTTGTGCAAGGTGTAGTGGTCGCACCATTCCGTTGTTCATCAACTTGGGAACATGAGGGTCACCTTCGTTCCGAATAACCGCCTCTCCTTGTGTTGTTTTCCTTTTCCTAGGAATCTCGGGGCGAGATTCTTGTTTAGTGGGGGAGAGTTGTAGCATCCCAATTGTCTAACAATTGTAATGCTACTTGGTCTAGTAATATAAATGCTACTTCCTATATATAATTGTTGCATCATAATTATATCATGCTCATGTCATCATGCCATCTTGCATTTGAGCATCATATAAAACCCTTTTCATTTGGTTCTTATCCCATATGCATCATTAATTGTATTTGCCTCTTGATATATTGTATTTGGTTCTTGCTATATTGTTTAATGCCCAAATTGAGTTGGGGGCATATCTATTATTAACTCCACCACCTTTCTTTGTCACCACCCCGTAAATTCCACCATCCAACTGTATGTGGGCTTTGCATCTTTTTGGGTTTACATCTAGCTCATAAACAATTGGGATGGGCCCCTTCTCTTGTTCTACATGTTTTCCTCCTTGTTTTCACAAGGTGGTATGTGGAAGCATACATGGTCACCTTTGGATACAATGTAGAGTAGAAATATCATTCTTTCTACCTTGTATGCCCTAGTTAAAGCTATGGCTATGCTTGAACTCATGGTGGCTTTATTCACATTAGTGGCACATACACACTACCATAGCCACCTTGAGGTTTGATGCATGACCATTCTTTAATGTTGCTATATGAGGTGAAGAATCTTCCATGAATGTTGGGGAGCCTATTGGAATAATGGGAAGCTTGTTTAAATGGCATGGCTAAGCATTTTTCACCATGCATGGGCCATGCACACATGTCTCCCTCTCATGTCTTTTCTCTCTTTTGGCCTCTTTTGTTTTGTTTGAATTTAACTCAAACCCACCTTTTTAATCCTACACTTTTCTTTTGTGCATGTATGTGGGCTTTCTTATCCACATGCCATAATGTTTATCTATCCTACCCCATCAAACTTGAGTACCTTCTTAATCTCTCACTTAAACCCTCTCTCTTTTTCTAGCTAGGCCGAGCCCTCTCTCTACCCTTACCTAGCACTCACCTCACCACCTCCTCTCCCCATGCCGAGCACCTAGCTCCCTCCCTCTCCCCCTGGCCCCACCTGGCCACCCTCTCACCCTAGCCCACACCCAGCCACCTCTCTCTCTAACCCATCTAACCTGACCCGAGGCCACCATCTAACCCTAACCCTAGCTAAACCTAACCCGAGCTAGCCCCTCCCCTCTCTCTTTTCTCTCCACCGCCGTGCCAGCCCCACCCAGCTGCTCCTCGCCTTGGCCCCACCTGGACGTCCCTGACCACCCCTCCCATGCCCTGGCCGAGCCGGTCGAGCACATGGGGGTAGAGGAGAAAAAGGTGGCCGAGCCACCTTTTTCCTCCACCACACCTCCCACGGCACCCCTCTCCTCTCCCGTCCCTATCTACTCCCTCTCTCTCGCCTACTGCCTCTCCCAGATCCACCCCAGGTCCTTGCCCTCTCCCCTCTTTCTCTCCACCGACACCATCTCCCTCTCGCCGGACACCGTCTGCTCCACCGACGATCCTTCGATCCAACCGACGAGCGCGGCGTGGAGGTGGTCGAGGAGGACGAGGAGGTCCCTCTGCGTCGCCCCATACCCGCCAGCAAGGAGGAGGAGGCCTGTACCCCCTGCACGCCGACGCGTCCCGCCGAAACCCTAGCTCCGCCCGGCCTCTGCTTCGTCGTCGATCCGCTGCTCCCCAAGACGATCCAACGCCACCGACAGCCCCGCGGTGAGCCTCCCTCTCTCCCTGACATGATCCACCTCGCTGTCGTTGTCTAGCTCCGCCGCTTGTTTCGTCGAACGCTCTGCGCGTGCCGTCGACCACTAGCGTTCGCTCATCACCGCGCCGCGATACGACCTATCTAGCCGCCAGCCGCTCTTCTATCACCAGCCCGCAACCTGCCGCATCGGTTCGCACCCCCAGCGCGCACCCTCGCGTCCTCAGTTCGATCCCCCATGGCGCGCTCCGGGTCGGTCGGTCACCGATCGGTCGATCGGTGGAGAAGATCCACAGTGGCCGCGATCCTTTTTGCAGATAGCCCCATCGTTTTACTTCGGCTAAACCCGCGGTCCAGCCTACCCCACCTGTCAGCCACCCCGTCGTTCTTGCAGAAAAGTCCCTCTGTTCCTCTGGCCGTAACCCGCGCTCCAGCTCGGCCCCGCCTGGCAGTCCCTGCGCGCTCGTTCGCTGGCACCTGGGCCCTAGCCAGCTGGCCCCACCTGTCATTTGTTGTGGCTAGATAAAGCCGCGGTGAGAAAACTCTTTTCTGCGCGCTGTTTCGCCAAGTCAGCCTGGCCCCACCTGTCACTGTCTGTGGCTAGATCTGCGCGAGTAACAAAAGGTTTTCCGTTTTCTGTTTTAATTCAAACTTTTCAAATTTGTTTTAAATTCAATTTAAATCTGTTTTCAAATAACTTTTAAAATATAACTCCAAAGTAAACATATAATATATGTTTTGAGATCAGAAAAATGTGAGGAATTCAAATCTTCCATTCAAAATATTATTTGAACACTTTAATTTCCGAGTTGATTAAAATTACAAATAAAATGCCCTTTTCCTTAATTAATTAATAACTTTTGTTCTATAACCCCAAATTTGACAAATGATATGTCTAAAATGATCAGCTCAACGAGACCTTTCTGTTTATGCATTCCATGTTCTGAATTGCAGCATGCATCATATAAATATGAAGTATACAACAACTTATTTGAGTATAAAATATGATTAAAACTCAATAAACGACGTTATTCTTGTATTCCACACCTCACCCATGCCATGCTACTTTATTGCCATGCAAATTGTGCATCATTCATCATGGCATGATTGTTTGCTTGTCGCATTTTAATTCATATGCTTGTGCACTTTATTTATGTTGGCCCTTGTTTGTTTGGTTCTTCTTCGAATAGACGCTGAGCAGGGGATATATCAAGAAACCCAGGAGCACTACCCGGATCCTTCTCTCGCTGCAACTGAGCTGCTAGGCAAGCACTACCACATGCTTGCATACATACAGTACCTATTGCCTCTATCTTATTCTTGCATCATTGAGTCACGATTGCATTAAATTGAATCCCAAGTACTGCATAGCCTTTACTTTTAAACCCCACCGAAGCTAGTTCCTCCATCCCATGAGCCATTACTACAGGAGTTGTTTGGGCCATGCGAGTCGTAGAACAGCATGTGTAGGGTATGTGAGTGTCTGATGGATAACGAGGTACCTATACAACTTAACCGAGTAGTAATGGGATAACTAATGAAAGTGGCACCGGTGAGCAATATCTGCTATTTGGTTTTTCATGCTCACTTGTGTCCCGTAGGACCCCGAGTACTTGATTCTTGTTCCTTGAATATTCGCGCTATCCACATCCGGGAGGCTTATGAACCCCCCTGAGCCAGAGCTTGATTCATTCTTATTTCTTGGGGCCACAATTAGTTTGGGGCTATATTATTATCCTGTACTTATGCCATGCTTTACTGCTTTATTTAAGGTTGTGCGTGGAGCACCTGTACTGTTTAGGTCCGTGACACGTTTTCGCTGTATCGACAAGCCCAGTCACACTTTCGGGTTCCCAGTCGTTTACAGCCGTCCACACAAACCTTGAGTCCGTCTCGGAGCCGGCCAACTTCGTTGCGGGTAGCTTAATGGGGTGGCCCCCTGAAATATTTCTGAATCCTGTGATCGCTTTGTCGTGACTGCCTCGTTGGGTTTTGATTTGGTTTTTCCGAGGTTGATCGAGTGTGTGTTGCTATTTGTGCACCCCTGCAGGGTAAAACTTTCTGAAAACCGTGTCCGCGGTTATGGACGACTTGGAGCACAGTTTCTCGATCATATACAAGTATAACTAAAGTACCGCTTTTAATATGACTAAGTACCTGACTAGTAAATAGTGCAACACTCATGGAATGGATAATAAAACTGCCAACGGATGGGGGTTGTTCGTCCGCTTCCTCGTTGGTAAGCGGGAAGGAGGATGGATCTGTTAATATTACCGTTATAACTGTTGTCATTAATTCACGGACATCCGTCTATCTTTAGTTAGGCGGATGGTTAGCGAGTATCTATAGAATTGTTAGGTATTATCTTTTGCTGCAATTGCGTCACCCCAGGTTGTGTCCCCTTTAGAGGCATAAAGACTTGCTGAGTACCCCTAGGGTCTCACACGATAAATTGTTTGATTCAGATGAACAGGTGAACTCGCAAGATGGATACTGGGTGGAGGAGACGGACGATGTTGGCAACGATCACTCGGTGTAGAGATTCCAGGAACGGGGATCCGTGAGATCTGTGGGCGGGATGTGTTTATTTATGGGGCATCTTATGCCGATTTGCTTCTTATCCGTACTCGGATCTTGTTTTCGCTTCCGCCTGATACTCTGATGTTTGATGTATGAGGAGATATCCTAAACTATTATATCTATCTAGGATATTTGGATCTTGCCGTATGGCGTTGCAATATTTCTATTTCTTTTAGATGGAATGGCTCTGAGGACTGTTGTATGGTGGCTTGCATACATACTCATTTGTGTATGTAGTTGATCCCTTCGCCTGCCGATTACGCCGCTCGTTCTTGTCCCGATGTTTGGAAATGGTTAGGACGGCCGAAAGGTCTACCTGTGAGTGGCATTTGGCCCCACCGTACTATTTTAACCATTTCCGATCATCCAGGCTTGTAACTAAGAGTGTAATTCACCGAGGTAGTTACACCGATGTTCCTCGATATGACACCAACTGGAACGTTAGCGATGTTGTGCAACACACATCTCAACTTGGCAATGTCCTGCAAGACCATCGTAATCTCACGCCAACCCTCCTGGCTAGACTGTTATACACTGAGATAATGGAGACCAAAGCCATGGTGGTGAAAGCTATCATCCACAAAGTTGTTGTCAGATTTCGCTACAATATATCTTACGGAAAGGCTTGGAGGACTAAGTAGAGGGCACTGGAGACAAGATTTGGTTCGTTTCGAGATGGATACGACTGTGTTGTTCGGATGCTGCAGACACTGCAGGCTAGGAATCCAGGCACATACCTCGACATCCAACACTTAACATTGCCTCAAGAACCCAATTTGAGAGTGCTGCATCGATTGTTCTTCTCATTTGCTATATGCATAGAAGCTTTCACTCACTGTCGACCAGTCATTTGTGTAGATGGAACATTTCTCACTGGCAAGTACAGGGGCCAGATCTTGACTGCTATAGGTCAAGACGGGAACAATCAAGTTGTTCCACTTGCATTTGCTTTCGTGGAGAGCGAGAACACCGAGAGTTGGGTATGGTTTTTCAGGCAGCTGAAGATAGCAGTTGTGAGGGATGTACCGAATGTATGCGTCCTACATGACAGGCATCCGGGTATACTCAGCGCGATAAGGAAGCTGACTCAGCCTGCTCCAGATGAACCAACTCCATGGCTAGACATGCAGAGTCGTTGGTGCATGCGGCATCTAGGGGCTAACTTTTTCTCACAGTTCAGAAACAAGGCCCTTATGAACCTATTCAAGAAGCTTTGCAAGCAGAACCAGGAGTGGAAGTATATCAAGTGTCGGGCCTATCTAGATGAATTCACAAAAAAACATGTTAGGCAGAGGAGAGCAGCTAGAGCAGCAGTTGTGGCGGCTCATGCGGCCGCGGTAGCTGCACAGACAGTAGCTGGAGCAGCACCACCCGAGGAAGAACCAATTGCTCTTTGCGATTTGCCGGGATTTGACCAACCCAGTACTAGGAGGAGGCCTGGCAGACGGATTAAGAATTTTCAGGAATGGATAGAGCACGAGCCTGTGGAGAGGTGGTCTCTGTTGCACGACACTCATGGTGCTAGGTTTGGCGTCATGACTACAAATCTTGCTGAAACTTACAACTTCGTCTTGAGAGGAAGCAGAGCTCTGCCATTAACAGCTATTGTGGAGTGTATTTTCACCGGAACATTGAAGTACTTCAGAGACAGACTCCAGCTTGCTCAGATGCATCTCATGAACAACCCAAATACGAGGTACTGTCCAAAGATAATGGATTACATGAATGCCAAAATGGAAAAGGCTTGGTCTATGCAAGTCGTCACCATCGGTAATCAAGAACGAAGATTTGAGGTTCGCCTCCCTTCCAACAGGATCGGATCTGGAGAAGAGGTAAAGACACAAGAGGTGAGGATAGGCAATGAGGCTTGGCCGACGTGTGAGTGTACCTGCAACAAACCCAAGCTGCTACATCTGCCTTGCTCTCATGTACTTGCTGCGTGCGGGCGGTTAGGTATGGATGCGAGATTGTTTGGGTCTCCTTATTTTCTTAAGGAGTCGGTGATCAATACATGGACTGACGAGATGATGGGATATAGAGCATGGGGCAATTTTAACAAAGTAAACCCCGGTGAAAAGATTTACATCCCAGATCCTAAACTAATGCGGACAGGCAGAGGAAGGCGACAATGTGTTCGAAGCCGTAATGATATGGATGAATCTGAAGCCGGAGGCCCTACTAGACAATGTTTTCTATGTAATCATTTTGGTCATAGAGACACCAATTGCCATATCTTCGGGACTAGAGGAGCGGCTCCTCGTGGACGTGGCAGACGTGCCAGGCGAGGAACAAGAGGCAGAGGAAGAAACTAGTTTTAAATTTGTAATTCGTATGGAACTATGTTTTGAATTTGTAATTCGTATGGAACCATGTTTTAAATTTGTAATTCGTATGGAACTATGTTGTAAGTTTGTAATTCGTATGGAACTATGTTTTGAATTTGTAATTCGTATGGAACCATGTTTAAATTTGTAATTCGTATGGAACTATGTTGTAAATTTGTAATTCGTATGGAACTATGTGTTAAATTTGTAATTCTTATGGAACCATGTTTTGAATTTGTAATTCTTATGGAACCATATTCTAAATTATGCAGATGGCGGGATCTTTGCTTAATGCTGATATTGATAGAAAGCACCGGTCAACTTTATTGGATGCGGAACCAGGGAGCTTAAAGCACCTTATCACTCGCACTCCCATGTCTAACTAGATGATACACCCTTATTGGCTGCAGAGGTATGAGACATTTATTCCTAATTCGTATGGAACTATGTTATAAATATTTGAGGGCCATAGTAAACAAATTGTAATTCTATCTCGGTATGCAGGTTGAAGTGGGTCGGGCTACTACCATTTGTGCGGCTGGTTGAGGCCATTCATACGCAGGAGATAGAAGGACGACACCATGGATTCCAGACCACGCGCATGGGCTACGACGGGTCGTTGCTCACCTGCTTAGTGGATCGATGGAGGCCCGAGACTCACACTTTCCACTTTCGGTGGGGGGAGATGGCTCCTACACTATAGGATGTCTCGTACTTGCTGGGCCTGTCGTTGGCTGGAGTGCCAATAGGCCCAGTGGATGCACCGGAGAATTGGGCCCAAGAAATGGCCCAACGATTCTATGGCATTCATGAAGGAGCTCCGGACGTATGAAAATCATGGGCCTAAATTTGATTGGTTGCAGAACTATTAGGTTCGTTTGTTACTAAGTATCTTCGTATTTGATCCAACTATTTTCGTATCACACGATGCTAAAACTTGTTCTATTAACCAATGCAGCTACAGAGGTTCGGGTACCCAGATGTTCTGATGACTGCGCCACAAATTACGCGCAGCCTTGAGGCCTACTTATTGTGGCTACTTGGGAAGGTGATGTTCACCGAGAACCACGTCTCAACCATCAGTGCACGCTACATCCGCTATGCTAGAGAGATCGCGGAGGCGACATGCCAGAACGACATCACCCAATGGAGTTGGGGGTCTGTTGTCTTAGCAGCAACGTACCGAGGTATGTGCACGGGCTGTACGCTAACAAGGAAAAATCTGCCTTGCTAGGATGCCCATTATTGCTGCAGCTGTGGTCATGGGAGAGGTTCCCTATTGGCCGCCCGGAGGTAGCAAAAAATCAGGCGGTAATCGTCCAGGGAGAGCGCCCCGTTGTCTATGAGTCTGATATGCTGTTTGACCACGAGAGAATTGACATGCCTATATCCGGTACACATTGGCCACGACGCAAGGTAATTTAAAAGGTTCTGTTAATTGCATGGTCCATATTGCACTACGAAGGAAACTAACAACTATTTAATCGAACAATGTCGGTTCGCGGGAGAACAAGTAACCCGCTGCTACCCGGCGTTCAGCGAGCAGTTCGACACGTTGAAGGAGGAATCGGTGATTTGGGAGTCGTACACCACAGCTGAAGCATTCGCAAGATATCCCGGCGGGTTATCTATTATGTATCGTAGAGATGAGGACTACTGGCTCACTAAATCGAAGATCATCTTCGATTGCCAGGTGGAGGAGATGTCTCAACAGAGGGTCATGAGGCAATTCGGTCTTTGCCAGATGGTAGATACTCCATCTCCGGAGGCGCCCCTTTCTTCGGACGTGCATATGTAAGTTAATATATTATGTATCTATAATTTTACACCGACTGTGTACTTACAAAATCTAACTGCAGGTACTCTCGGAAGGGTACTAAAAGAAGTGCAAATCAGTGGCTTCAACGGGTTAATACTTATATCAATGGTTGGCAGAATGCAACAGCTGACGTGTGGACCGCTCCTGCGTTTGATATGGAGCTATTCTGTGCATACTTACAGAGGTACATGAGCATGACACGGTTGCGTCCCGTCCACCACGCACATGATGATGAAAGATACCCTAGCCAGTCGACTATGGAGCCCAGACAATCAGCGGTAAATACACTTTTCTTCGTCACTTTTCCTGGTAGCCTATATAATGTGTACTTATCCACTATACAAATGCAGGCCGATATGACATGGGAGCTACAGAATGAAGTGAATCAGTGGGGACGTTCGCTCTCGTCCGCTCCTTTACTACTACCACGTCAAGGAGTTCAGTCCTTCGTAAGGCGTGTCCACGAAGACTACAGAGTATCTATGCGACCATCACGTGCACGAACGTTTCAGACGTCGTTCAGCACCGAGCAGCACAGCGTCCACCGCGTCACTCCGCGGGGGAGGGCCAGCCGCGTCGCTCCACGCAGGCTCGCCCGCCACGTCACTCCACGCAGGAGCGCACCCCGCGTGCGGACCAGACACTGCTGAGAGGCTCACAGCAGGAGACACCCACTGCACCTACCCGCCACGGGCCTCGTCCACAGATCTCACAGCAGGAGAAACCGAGAGCACCACCCCTAGACCAGGCTGGAGGCTCAGCGTGGCAGCAGCAGCGGGAGACACCGAGAGCACCACCCCCAGACCAGGCTGGAGGCTCAGCGTGGCAGCAGCAGCGGGAGACACAGAGAGCACCACCCCCAGACCAGGCTGGAGGATCGGCGTGGCAGCATCAGCCGCAGTTTACTTTCGACCAGTGGCAGCAGCAGCCACATCTTACTTTCGACCAGTGGCACCAGCAGCAGCCGCAAGTCCCATTCATGGGCTATCGTCCTTAGGGTACGCATCTTCCTATCTATTTTGGTTACATGTAGTGTATAATCGTTAAGTACTTAATATTTTTACATGGCAGGAGGATATGAAGACCCAAGCATGTCCTCAATTGGTTCATGGGCGACTAATGAGGAGGATCAACAGACTCATCAGGACCAGGTAGACTGGTTTGGATTGTATCAGACGCAGCAGACTCAGGAGACGCATCAGACTCCACCACCTATCCCCACACAGGATACACAGACGCAGGGTGACGGATCAACTCTACCTCCCCGCAATGTGGTGCCTCCTAGAAGGTACGGATGGGATACACCGACGCCAGGGCAACCTCGTGACCGGTGGCAGTGATATCTATCTATGTATCTGTCTGCGTATCTGTCTATGTATCTTGTATCGGTCTAGTTATCTGTCTATGTATGAGACTTGTATCTTGTATCGGTCTAGTTATCTGTTTATGTATGAGACTTGTATCTTGTATCGGTCTAGTTATCTGTCTACGTATGAGACATATTTTTTATTCGACAAACACTACAGCATAGCTTGCAACACAATTCAACATAACTTGCGGTAAATAAATAACTGGCTAAAAACGGGGTGGCTATGCTTAAACAACTGCGCAAGGAGGCATTTTGGCGGCAAAAATCATTCTGGCGGCAAAAATCAGGCGGGAAGCATTTTGGCGGGAGATATTTTGGCGGGAAGCATTCTGGCGAGAAGCATTTTGGCGGGAGATATTTTGGCGGGAAGCATTCTGGCGGGAAGCATTCTGGCGGGAATGTTTTTTGATGGAAAGCATTTCGGTGGGAAACATTTTAGATACATCAAGACACTACAACTGAAAGGAAGTTACATCAAGACACTGCAACTGAAATTAAGATACATCAAGACACTAGAACTAAAATTAAGATACATCGAGACACTACAACTGAATAAAGTTACATCAAGACACTACAACAGGAATTAAGATACATCGGTACTGAGACATACGTCTACCTTCCCTTAGTCCAGCGCGAATACTTCCCGGTCTTGTCCCCACGTTCCTCTGCCGCCCGTGCCTCGACAGCTCTTTCTCTTAATCTCTTCTTTTCCGTCTCACGGGCCTCCTTGCGCACCTCTTCCTGGCGCTCACGGATTGCCTGCTCTTCCTCCCTTCTCTTCCTGTTCAGCTCGCGGTTTTGAGCTTTCTCTGCTTGGAATTGTTTTATTTCTCTCTCTCGTTCCTTCTTCGCCTCTTCGGCCATCCTTTCAGCGCGTTCCTCTGCATGAAAGGCAGCCCACGCAGCTCGGTTCCTGTCATGACACTCTTTCTTGGCCCAGGCTGGCTGCTCGGTGTCAATCCAATGGTACCACTTGCAAAGTGGAGGAGGAGACTGCAAGCAAATCAATGGAATGAATAAAAGAAATCATGATAACATGAATGGTTCATATTAACCATGCTCTGAGAACATACCGGAGGCCTCTCGTACGACGAACTTGCTTGCCGGGGCGGGCTTGCGTCGTAGTTGGGACACATGAAAAACTTCATGCCCATGCAGGTGGAGAAATTGATCGACTCCTTGACCTTCGCGAGATGGCCACACCAACAACGCTCGTTTGTCACCCCTTGCGGCAACCTGGCATCTTTCGTCTTTGTAGGCCTATACTCGGGGTCCGAACATGGCACACTCATGATGGAAAGGGGAAGGAAATGGGAGAAATAGAGGAATAACAGGATGGAGAGATACCATCTCGGTGCCAGTATTTATAGAGGCAACTAGTAGAAATTGGCGGGAGATAACAGCGGGAACAAGTGGCGGGAGAGAAACGGCGGGAAGAATTGGCTGGAGAAAACGGTGGGAAGAAGTGGCGGGAGAGAAACGGCGGGAAATTGGCAGAAGAAAACAGCGGGAAGAAGTGGCGGGAGAGAAACGGCGCGAAAAAAGTGGCGGGACAAATACTGGCGGGAAGAGGTGGCGGGCGAGATAGTAGCGGGGAAAAGAACGGCGCAAAATAGTGGCTGGATTAGCCCAACGTAGGGTGTGCATGATCCATGCAACCGTCTGCTTTTCAATACCTGACAAGCCGTGTCGTTTTTTCAAAAAACGATTCGGGTGTGTCGTTTTTTTAAAAAACGACTAGCTGCCAGCCGATTATGTCAGTGCACTACTTGGGCTTGTCGTTGTATGGAAAAACGACTTGGGCTCGTCTTTGTTTGAAAAAACGACTCGGGCTAGTCTTTGTTTGAAAAAACGACAGTGCAATACTTCCGTAAATTCCTTAATCTGCGTAATATTCATGAAAATGATTAAAAAAAACGTATTATTTAAAAAAAATTAGCCAACAATTTGCATGACATTCATCTCTTTTTCCATATTTTTCATTCCCAACTAGCCTTTTCATTCCCACCTACTCCACATTATTACAAGCAGGCGGCCTCTATAAAAGGGTAAAGAGACAAATATAAACACGTAGGAAATAGGGCGAAAGAGGTCAACAGATCGATTAGAAACTTTTCAGAAAAAGGGAAATAGGTCCCTTTGCTTACCAGGCAAAACACAGATAGGTGGCCTCTTGGAACGTAGCTAGTGGCAGACACACATGCATCCACCCATGCCCATGCATGATGCATGCATCCACGCACGCACCGGCGCACTCCCCGCTGGACATGCGTACGTGCGTGCACCGCTGACCGTTAGAACACACGCAATAATTCTTCCTCTTCCTTTTTTCTCGAATATTTGGTGAGCTGGCAAGAGGACAAGAGGAAGCATGCTTTGTCACGTACCTTGCGTGTCTTAAGTTTAGCTTCGTGGTTACTCTTCGTGTTTGATTGAGAGATTGTATTAGTCGGATAATGACCTGATTAGCAAACATGATGACAACATTTGGACAGACAGCAGCTTAACTGTGAACCATGTTCAGAACGACACCTCACATATAGAAAGTTCAGAGATCGGAACTGGACAGCTTCATAGATAGCCACACTTCGCTGTTAGTGCTACTAGTTGTTTAATTAATACTCCAGCTAATTTACGTGCCACGCATAGTAGTATATCTAGGGGCAATCTACTCGACAGATCTTCTGTCTAGTATAAAACAACCTGATCTCGAAATAAAAGGAAATTCAGGGTACACGATGCACAGAGATCAATGGACAAACTGGAGTACTGCTATACGTACGACAAAATTCGTAAGAATTTTGTACGATGCACAGATCGGGCCACACATATGCCTAGCAGAAGCAAAACAGTCCACTGGATGCACGTCGGACAGACATCGGACACGTTTGGATCGTACGCAAAGAGGTTTCGGACAAACTGTTATGTTACCACAGCTATACGCTCGCACAGTGATCGAGCTAACTGATTGTGGTACCACATACGTGCACCCGTACGTACTGGTCCAGGTCCAGGACTCCAGGTAAACAAGGGAAGGGAAGGGAAATGTATCGGTCTGCGTACCACAATTATGCACATGAATGGTTGAGGAAATGCATGCATGGGCGAATCATTGAGGCCCGGAGCTGGTAGTAGTAGCAGTAGCAGCGTTGGGATCAGATCTGGGAGCCATTTTTTTCTTTCCGTGTTCAGATCTGTTCTGCTCTGGCCTCGAGCTCGAGCACGCATCTCTGTTTGGTTATTCAAAGAACAGAGACGGCGGCAGCAAGAGGACACGCTTTGGAAGCTCCCCTGCCCGTCAGGCCACTTTCCTCCCCCCTCGTCTTGGATAGGGTGACGGGCAAGTTGGAGACCCGCGTCCGTCTCCGTGCGGCGAACATGGTTTTGATCGGCAACCACACTTCTGCGGCCGACTCGAGGCCGATCATGGAGACCCTAATCTCCCTGGAGAAAGTGTTGATGAGGAAGGATAGCATGTACTGATCCGTGCACAGCCATGCGTCGAAGGTGGGGTTGGGCTCCTTGTCGCCACCCTTGTCAATGGTGATCTCCACTGCCGGCCTCTTTATCATGTTCAGGAACTCTATCAGCTTGGCGTTGTGGATTGGAGGGTGGACTTGCGACATCCACACAAGATAGTTGTCGCGGGTGAGCTTTTCGCTAACACCCTGGCCGGTGAGAGGCCATCGGTAAGGAGGAAGAGGAGGAGGTGAGGCACATAGATGTGTTTAGGAGCTCCAATATCATATGATCGTGGGGAGGTTTTTGGAAACGATGCCTTGGACTAGGGTCGGTTACGTGTTTATATAAGGCAATGCCTCAACGATTACATGAGAGGATTACAACCAGATGGGAGGAAGAGATAGAGGTGATATGATCTTTATCTTCATAGACCAGATCGTGTTACAACCGGTACAAGCACTCAACAACTTCTATCCCTATATCTAGTCTATACATTGTACACCATATGTTAGTGTGTCAACATAGCGTGTCAACGTCCACTAACATGGTGTTGCCGGGGAGAAGGAAGAAGACCACGTGCCCACCTTGCCGGAGATGGCGATGACGCGGCTGGCCGCAACATCGTCGGCGAGGAGAGCACTCGACCTCACCAGAGACGGGGGCGACGCGGCTGGCCACGGCGTCACTGTCGGAGGTGAGTCCTAGAACTTATGGTGTAGGGGTTCCGACGCTATAGGGGGGCTTAGATGGAAGCCGGGACAACATGGCTTATGGTTCCAACGGTGGAGGACTGGACCTCACCGGACGAAGGTGAGGCCTAGAGCTTAGGGTTTAGGGTGGGGTGTGGGGAGGTCACTGGCCATGAGGTCTTAGGGTTTTGAGTGCCAGTAGGGTTTGCCAGAGTCAGTCAGGGGTGAAGGAGTTGGACGGAGACCAGGGACGGGAAAGAAGACGATGTGTGCTTGTACCAACTCGTTATTTGTCGCATGTAGCGTCAAATAAGAGCGCCAAAGAGTACCCCAGCTGTCGTGACATCTAGATAAACAAGTTGGCCTACTGCTTTTTGTGTAAGAGTTTTTTTTGACAATCCATACCACATATATTTATAACAACAAATAGTACATGATAGAGATACATAAACGACTATAAAATAAAGTCTAAAAGAAAATGAGTAAATCTCGAAGGTCTTCAAAATCTTGTTTTTCCATTACACAATCTTGCATTTGTCTGAAGGCAGCCTAATAAACATGACATAGATACAAATCATAGACCTATAAATACCAACAAGGGTTCTCCCATAATTTTAATTTGAGCCGCAATGCCAAGGCTACGTGCACGCACGCATCCATTAGACTAATCCATCAACATCGGCAAGAGTACTACCACCAGTATTCCAGGAAAAAGAAATATAACAGCAGGGTTAACGTCGCAGGGGAGTTGAGAATACGAATCTCCATTACCGAGGACATAGCAGACCGGACAAATATTGTTAGAATAATTCTCCTCATGGCTAGAACTTTAATCTTGCAACACACCATTGACGGGGAAGATCTCGTCGTCGAAAGAAGGACCGAAGATCACTTATTGTGAACGATACCAACTCCATTGACGTAGACGCCACGAAGAAGATGTATACCAAAACCCAAACCTAATCTTGTAAAAACACTATTTTTATTAAAAACTCCACTCATAGATTGGATTCCCCACCCCTCCCAACGCCGACGGACCGGCCGGAGGAGACGAAACCGATGTATGGAGGAGACGAAGGTGTTGGCTGTGGCTTGGCTAGGTCCACCGGATCGCTTTTTGTGTACTCCCTCCGTTTCAAATTATAAGATGTTTTAGTTTTATGAATGAAGTGTATCTAGACCTCTTTTACTGTCTAGGTTTGGAGCGAACCTAGACACTAAAAATGGTTTAGATACATTTTTTTCACAAAGTTAAAATATCTTATATTTTAAAACGCAGTGAGTACGAGTTAGTACTACCCAAATATAGAGAGAAATTACGTCCGGGCACTAAGCGAGACACTTTTTTGGGCCTAGAACCGGCCTACACTACTCTCGCCCTACTTGCCCTACTACGCCAACAGCTGCTCCAATCCTATAGCTAGAAACACTCGCTCAAAGCCAGAAGCAGCAGTAAACTCTCCCACTCCATCCTGTTCCCGTGGTACGCTAATCAAGCGGCCACTTTAACCTTTTCGCCCGCCCTTGAGTCAGTCAGAATCATCAGAAAGGGAGAGCAGGCAGGCATGCCAGGCCCAATGAACAGCTATCGTGTGATGCGAAAGGGCGCCTATTCTCCTCTCTTATTTTCATGTAGTACGTACGTGTGTTTGTCGATCAAGACGAAAATGAAATCGAAGCGCGATCGACAAGCAGCTAGCGTGAGTTTCGTCCTTGACGAAAGAAACGTGTTTTGTCCGGCTCCATCGGTGGGGATCTTGCTGTCGCGTCGCGTCGCCGGCCTGTAGTTCAGGGCCAGGGGTGAGGTGAGGGTGATAGACAGCTACTACTTGCCATCCAGCTTCTGCGAGCTGAGTTCTGAACTTGTGATCCGGAAGGACATGAGCTGAGCTGCACGCTGTGGAGCTGTCGTCTTACGGTGCTCCTTCCTATGGGGAATTAGTTTTCGTGCTCAGATGCTGAAGCAGTTTACTACATTTCAAGGTAAGGCTACGTCTGGAGCAGGTGGTTTTGTTTGCCCGGTTCCTGAGTCCTCGCAGAGCCAAAGGGCTTGGCATTACAGAATCCAGAGGGTGAAGCGTCTGGTGAAAGTTTTCCCCATACCAAATGTTCTGCCTGACACTGAAATCAAAGGCCATGTAGTGCAGGGCCCAAGTACAGGGTCCGGCGTTACTCAGGACGCATGCATCCACGCACGCACCTGCGCACTTGCCGCTGTACCCGATTTTCAGAACAACACCTCTCTCAAATATAAACAAGTTCAGAGATCAGAAACAGAGCCACTCGTATCAACTGCGCTGGTACTACTACTTGTTTAGTACACTCATCCAGCTAATGTGTGTGATGGCTACGGCACACATGTATCTAGTAGTGAAAATCTACTCGATCAGATCCGCTTGTCTATAAAACAACTGGATCTCGAAAAGAAAACAAAAATCAGGGTACACGATGCAGACTTCCTTACATGTTACGGTACAGACCACAGGGATAGACAAACTGTTATACTCGTACTGCAGCTATACGCTCGCACAGTGATCCAGCCTACCAATTGTCGTGCACCCGTACGTACTGGTCCAGGTAAACAAGGGAAGGGAAATGAAATGTACCGATCTGCATACCACAATTACGCGCATGAACAGTTAAGGAAATGCATGGGCGAATCGTTGAAGCCTAGTGGTACGTAGCTAGCACTGGATTGGCTGGCTCTGCGCAGGAGACGATGAGATCTATTTTCAAATTTATTACTGTATCTTCTTGCAGTTGTGGAGACCGTTATGCAAGAGTAAAAATATGGAAGGGTGGGATGTTATGCTAGAAGGCCTTAGGACGCTTCACCGAGATACCTACTCGTCGCATTGCTCCTCCACCTAGTCATATTTCCTAACCTCTAGCTCTCGCTTTCTTGTGTTGTTGCGACAGTGTTGTCGTGGTGGTCTGTAAACTTTAGCCTTGGGTCGTTAATCCTTCGTCTGTGTTGTGCATGAGTGACATGTTACTCTGTGGCCTTCGTGCCCGTTATCTATGTGTAAAACTCTAGTTTAATTAATTTAAAGTCTGGTTGTTGCTACTCCTTTTATTTTTTAAAAAGGTTCCTTTTAAAGTAGACTAGATATGTTTCCAAGGAAAAAAAGGAAAGATTCTTTCAGTAATTCCTTTTTGATTTCCATCTTAGGGAATAAAAAGTCTTCCTAGAATTCCTTTCATCCATAGGGACTACTGGAGCATTCCTTGTAGGAGTTAATGTAGATTTATTTGAAGTCATTTCTTGGGAAATTTAAAATTTCTCTGTTAGTGGTTAGAAACAGAAGTAGTAATTTATTTTGTAGAATTACTACAGGATATGGATCACCTAATGAAGAAAAGAAACAGAAGGTTGTCTTTGAAGTTAGTGCTCTTATAGGAAGTGTTTATACTTAGAAGGTAAATGGAAACTACAATGAAAATTCTTGTGGGCATAGAATCCATTGTACCAAGAGAAAACTAGCATATAAACGAGTGATCATGATTCTTGTTTATACAAGAAGTTTAGTAGGTGTAAAGTAAACTTTCTGATCTTATATGTGGATGATATATTACTATTTGGAAATGATGTCCAGATATTGCAAGAAACCAAGGAATTATTGAAAAAGAGTTTTTCGATAGAGGACTTGGGTCAGGCGACTTACATACTAGGAATCCAGATCTATAGAGATAGATGGAGGCGGATCATTGGATTGAAGAAGTTCAACATGGAATCATCTAAGAAGGGGTTCTTACTGATGTCCCATGGCGTAAAACTTAGCAAGAATCAGTGTCCTTCGACCACTGATGAGCAAAGTCGGATGAGTCTGATTCTGTATACTTCAGCAGTCGGATCCATCATGTATGGTATGATTTGTATAATGTAGGACGTTTCCTATGCTCTAAGTGTTGTGAGCAGATACTAGGCTGACCCTGGAGAAATCCACTAGGTAGCGGCTAAAAATATTCTTAAGTACTTGAGAAGGACTAAGGATATGTTCCTGGTTTATTTAAAAAAAGGTTCCTTTTAAAGTAGACTAGATATGTTTCCAAGAAAAAAAAAGGAAAGATTCTTCAGCAATTCCTTTTTTATTTCCATCTTAGGGAATAGAAAGTCTTCCTAGAATTCCTTTCATCCATAGGGACTACTGGAGCATTCCTTGTAGGAGTTAATGTAGATTTATTTGAAGTCATTTCTTGGGAAATTTAAAATTTCTCTGTTAGTGGTTAGAAATAGAAGTAGTAATTTATTTTCTAGAAATACTACAGTATATGGATCACCCTATGAAGAAAAGAAACAAAAGGGTATCTCTAAAGGTAGTGCTCTTATAGGAAGTGTTTATACTGGAAACCACAATGAAAATTGTTGTGGGAATAGATTCCATTGTACGAAGAGAAAACTAGCATATAAACAACACCTATAGTCAATTATTCCAAGACGCCATACAAGCCGCGCCTGATCACTGATCTTGGAATGGGACGAGCAAGTCAGAAGTTCTTCTTTGTTTCGTATATCTTCAGATGACTAGGTCAAGTTGTATTCCTTATGAGAAATGACAATGGGTGAGAGCCTGTAACGTCCCTATCTCGTGCTGCAAGATAACAACTCTAGTGTCTCCGAAAGAATAGCATCTGCACAATGGCCATTCAGCAGGTTCAATGCCAAGGACAGAGTACGGAATAAGGTGGTGCTCGACATGACTTGGAGATACTTGGTAACATGCCTCACACCTTAGGAAATGTGATGTGCAATAAGGCCAAGGATATTTATGGGAAAAGTAGCACACCTCTCGAGAGTGTCTCAAATGTGACATATTACTCTCTATCCAGGAAATGAATTGCGAACGCATCGTGGAAAGGAACTTAAGAAAGTTCTAAAAACCCGTAAAAACTTATGGACATAGTTTTTCTAAATTAAAAGTTACCTTCGATTAAAAACCATTTTCGAAAACCAAAGGAGACCTAGATGATTGATCCACGGATACACATCAAACACCCAATTATAGAATTTGCTGAGTACGCTCGTACTCAAAATATCTTCTTAATTCCTTGCTAGACTTTGAGAGTTTCGAGAAAGAGGATAACAGTAAGCACAACAACAAAGATGAGATCTATTATGAGGAACAAGATATTTCTGGACGCATTGAAGGAGTGGACTATGGTATATAATATGGAGAAGACTATGAAGACAAGAAAACTGAAATGCCGTCTCTAAAATAGTGTAGATGAGCTGAACAACATAGACTTACATAAATAAGTTGCTGAGCTCCAATGGCACTCAGCTTAGTGGAGCCATTGCTATTTAAGCTAGCCATTTTGAATTTGAATACTCGAAGGAATCCTCAATCGACTGATGAGAATTACAAAGCATTTGTACATTTATGATTGATAATAATGAACATGTAAAAGTTGTGGACCCGCAATGTTTCGGTTGCACCACTCCGAGGGATGTAATATTTGCGAAAGAATACTTTGTGAGTATTATGTCTACAACTTGTGTACTAAAACATGTAGTGGTGTGATGGGTACGGCCACCGCATTCTTCTAGATCTATGTATATTTTACTCAACTCTAGAAGGATGCAACCATTCTATTTGCTAGCAGTGTGAAGCCTTACAGTTCCCTCCAGAATTCAAATCTTTCTATGGCTCTTCTCTCAGAATAAAATCATGACTAGAGATATTCTTAGGGCGTTATGCATGGCAAAGCCCCTGGAATGTGAGTTGTGTAAAGAATTTGAGAGTCTGTTAAACACATGTTCTTTGAGTGCATTGTAGCCAGGCTACTATGGGATGATGTGTTTGAGGTTTTTGGTATAAATGTGAACAATTTCTTCTAAATGGCTAGGTAATAAAAGGTTCTTGCATTTCAATGTAGTTACTTCTGCAATCCTGTGGGGTTTGTGGAATAATATAAATAGCTTGGTGTTTAACAAAACTACTTGGATTAATATGAAGCATGTCTGTCACTAGTCCTGATGTACCTAAGAAAATATAAGTTTCCCTTCAAAGATTTATAGGGTGGGAGATCGATCAGTTCATGAGAAAGATGATGTAGAAATTGAAATCCCCCTTCTCTCCCGGCAAGTTAAAGTGCACCACTGGCTTCGAGTGGATCTCTACTTTGTAGTCTACTGTCCGTCCGTCCGTCCGTCAGTCGGAATCATCAGAAAGGGAGAGCAGGCAGGCATGCCAGGCCCAATGAACAGCGTGTGATGCGAAAGGGTGCCTATTCTCCTCTCTTATTTTTTGTACTAGTAGGTGTGCTGGTCGATCAAGACGAAAATGAAATCGAAGCGCGATCGACAAGCAGCTAGCGTGAGTTTCGTCCTTGACGACAGAAACGTGTTTTGTCCGGCTCCATCGGTGGGGATCTTGCTGTCGCGTCGCGTCGCCGGCCTGTAGTTCAGGGCCAGGGGTGAGGTGAGGGTGATAGACAGCTACTACTTGCCATCCAGCTTCTGCGAGCTGAGTTCTGAACTTGTGATCCGGAAGGACATGAGCTGAGCTGCACGCTGTGGAGCTGTCGTCTTACGGTGCTCCTTCCTATGGGGAATTAGTTTTCGTGCTCAGATGCTGAAGCAGTTTACTACATTTCAAGGTAAGGCTACGTCTGGAGCAGGTGGTTTTGTTTGCCCGGTTCCTGAGTCCTCGCAGAGCCAAAGGGCTTGGCATTACAGAATCCAGAGGGTGAAGCGTCTGGTGAAAGTTTTCCCCATACCAAATGTTCTGCCTGACACTGAAATCAAAGGCCATGTAGTGCAGGGCCCAAGTACAGGGTCCGGCGTTACTCAGGACGCATGCATCCACGCACGCACCTGCGCACTTGCCGCTGTACCCGATTTTCAGAACAACACCTCTCTCAAATATAAACAAGTTCAGAGATCAGAAACAGAGCCACTCGTATCATCTGCGCTGGTACTACGTAAAAAAGAAAACAAAAATCAGGGCACACGACACGATGCAGACTCCCTTGACATGTTACGGTACAGACCACAGGGATAGACAAACTGTTATACTTGTACTGCAGCTATACGATCGCACAGTGATCCAGCCTACCAATTGTGCTACCACAGACGTGCACCCGTACGTACTGGTCCATCCAGGTAAGGGAAATGAAATGTACCGATCTGCATAGCACAATTATGCGCATGAACACTTAGGGCTCGTTTGGATCCCCTGAATTCATTTCATTTCGTACAAATGAAATGAAATGACATTACTCGAGTCATTTCATTTGGCAAAACTTAAATTCCAAATTCAAAATTCGCGTTTGGCAACCACACAGAATTGTGAAATGAAATGATTTACTAATATTGTTTGGCAGCATGAATTCAACCCCAGATCTAGCTTAGAAATGAACCGCATAATAATAAAAACATGATCCTTGATAAGTTGCAGTATATAAAACATGATCTCATAACACAAATATATGTCCAGGTTCACAAACAGATTATAACACAATATGATTTGACATACAACAATAGTTCTAGAAGGAAAAAGGCCACAACTTGTGACCACAGTTGCACATTATGACAGGTTCAAGAACAACCAAGTTTCATCGAAAATTGAGTGCTTAATTGCAACAAGGAAGATCAAGTCTTGATTTGCTTCATGACCCATTTCTTTTGCATTCCCGCCGGCAAGGCCCGAAATGACTTAAACTTGCGATCGTCAGAGACAAGAATGTCATAGGCTGCAAGAAGATCATCTTCTTCTAGTCCTATTGCATTAAGTGCAGCAAGTATCTCTTCAGGAAATGACGGTTTTGGAGGAGCCTCGTACACATCTGCTCGAAAGGCGACAGTGAAGTTGTCCAGCTTCTCCCCAAGCATGCAAGCGACTGAATCATCTGACCTGTACCTTTTCCTTTTGCGATCTTCGCCAGTTTGAGTAGATGATTCATCATCATTGTCTTTGTTATTGTTAGCATTCTCCTCCGCCATTTCTGCCCCGCTCTCAGCTGCAGTCCGTGCTCCTGCTCCAGTAGAGCGGTCCCTTGAGTAGAGTGTGCTGATCATGTCCCAATACTTGATAACCTTGTATCTATATGAAGTTGCATCTTTGTTTGCCTGCAAATGATAGAAACTGGAACATGTTACAACTCGAGCAACAACTTGAACAGAAAACAAATGGACCTTGTAGTATAGAGGTAAGATTTACCTTCACGTAATTGTTCCACACATCATCACTATCAACAGAGATCATGTGGCTATCATCATCCCAGCCAAATCCACTTTGAGAGAGCATCTTGTTGACAACAATATAATGCTTGTCAAAAGTCTTACTCCTGGATATTATGTTGTCTTTTGTAATTTCTTTCTCGCACTTCTCTCTCACATTCTTCACAGCAACAGTGTAGACATGGGGTTTCCACCCATTTTGAGCGCGATCTCCCTTGTTATAATGATCGATAAAGACATCCAACATAGCTTTGTCCATTTCATCTGTCCAAGTCAAGTAGCTTCTACCTTTTTTCGCGGAGGCCATGTGTAACACCCTCAAATCGGCCCTATGCAAGTTTTAGCCCTTTCCGCCAAACCCGCATAGAAACGATTCAAGGACGCCCACCATGCACTTTCGTGCGGGTGGAAAACAAAGTAATACCATTACACAACAGTCCTCGATGGGACCCAGAGAACAGATATATATATACAACACGACTCCAAGAGTCAAGAATACAGATATACCATACAAAGATCCAAATCACCTGAAAACGATACAGCATCCGAGTACGGACAAGATGCAAATTGGGCTAAGAGCCCTGAAGAATAACCAATGGCGTCCATAACCCTGCCAGGCCAAGCCGGAAGGGTAACCCTGCTAACGACGTCGAAACCTGCTAAAACAAAAGGGGTGCCGACAAAGGGCAAAGGAAAAAAGAGGAGCGTCAGTACTGAGGCCAGTACACGACGAGGCTAGAATTCAGCGGCTCTCGCCTACATAGATATGGTGGGCTGAAGCGGCAGCACAGCGGCACTAAACAACCTATAGAGACTCGATACAACTGGCGGTTATCAGAGAGGGATAAGAAAGACCTATTCGGATCCAACCTGAAGCTAACACCAAACAAACCCATCCTGGTATTTCCCCCTCGAGACCAAACGAGGAAGTCGGACCAAGGAACTCACACAGTTGGCAGTTTTATTCATTCCATTATAGTTGCAGCACTTACTAGTCAGATATAGATATCATGAGTCATCCTGAAGCATAAGTAGTGGGCAGTTTTAATCACCATTCCGTTGTAGTTGGAACATTTACTAGTCAGATAAAATTGTCCTGAGGAATCCTCAAAACCCAGCAGTTGTTGGCATTTTTATCACATTCCATTGGAGTTGCAATACTTACTAGGCATGTATAACAAACAACACAGATCCACCAGTTGTTGGCATTTTTAATATCCATTCCGTTATAGTTGCATTTGTTTACTAGTCACACATTAAGTCAAATTTATAGCACTACGTTAGTTATGCTTGTCTATGATCGAGATACTGTGCTCCAAGTCGTCCATAACCGCGGACACGGCTTTCAGAAAGTTTTACCCTGCAGGGGTGCACAAATAGCAACACACACTCGATCAACCTCGGAAAAACCAACTCAAAACCCAACGAGGCATTCACGACAAAGCGATCACAGGATTCATAAATATTTCAGGGGGCCACCCCACTAAGCTACCCGCAACGAAGTTGGCCGGCTCCGGAACGGACCCAGGGTTTGTGACAATGGCTGTAAACGACTGGGAACCCGAAAGTGTGACTGGGCTTGTCGATACCGCGAAAACATTCCATGATCCAAAACAGTACAGATACCGCACGCACAATCTTAAATAAAACAGTAAAGCATGGCATAAGTACATGATAGTAATAAAGCCCCAAACTACTTTGTGGCCCCAAGAAATAGAAATGAATCAAGCTCTGGCTCAGGGGGGTCCATAAGGCCTCCCGGATGTGGATAGTGCGAAAAATCAAGGAACAGGTATCAAGTACTCGGGGTCCTACAGGACACAAGTGAGCGTGGAAGAACCAAATAACATATATTGCCCACCGATGCCTCTGCATTAGTTATATCTAGCATTTTAATAGTTGTATTTAAAGTCATGATCATCTCCACCAGTAAGCATCTCCACCAATAAGCATCTGCAAGCATTTCAACAACTGTGGTACTTGACAACACGAGATCGCACCTGAGCAAGCAACTACGACTCGCAAGGCCAGCTATCTACCAAACACGGGCGATAGGAGGTGTCTAAGGCAATATATAGGCTGCACGGGATATAACTGGTGTTCGGAAACTAAAGCATCGCGACACGGATAGCAATAGATCAACAGGAGGAAATAAAGACTATAAATGCAAAATAGGTGAAGGAAATATGCCCTGAGAGGCAATAATAAAGTTGTTATTATGTATTCCTTGTATATGATAGATGTTTATTTTGCATGCTATAATTGTATTGATAGGAAACATCAATACATGTGTGTTTAATAAACAAAAAGGGTTCCTAGTTATGCCTCTCTTATATACTAGCTTGTTGATTAACAAGATGATCAAGGTTTTCTGATCATGGACATTAGATGTTGTTAATTACAAGGTCACAGCATTTGTGAAATGATGTGATGAACATTCATCCGAAGTATAGCATTACGATCAAGTCATTATGTTTATATTGCTATAACATCATACAAAGTAATCTTTATCCTTAGACCATGAGATCATGTTAATTGCTAACACCGGAAGAGTATCTTGATAACATCAAACGTCACACCGTAACAGGGTGACTATAAAGATGGGTTCAGTACTACGAAGGTGTTATGTTGAGGCTCATGGATCAAGAATAGAATTTGTCAATCTAGATGACGGATAGATATACTCTGGGCCCTCTCGGTGATATCACATTAGGATAGCTTGCAAGCAAGTGATGTGATCACTAGAATATTATATCACGGGAACAAGAAAAGAGTGCATGTCGGTAACGAGATCAAACTAGGTATGGAGATACCGATGATCGAATCTCGGACATGTAATATATCGAGAGACAAAGGGATTTAGTTACAAGCGTTAAAGGTTCTCACAATCACAGGAGTCATCGTTGAATGTGTACGTGTCAGTACGGATCTCCAGGTCCCGTTGCTGATTATTGATTGGAGAAGGGTCTCGATCATGTCAGCATTATTCGCGAACCGTAGGGTGGCACACTTAAGAGTTACCGAACACCATTTTGGAGCACATATGTTTCAGACGAAAGAATTGCAAAGCGCAGGAATTGTTTCAATAGAAACCGGAAATTGTTTCGGTTGAAATTGCAGAAGGTGGTTCTGCATGTGATATTGAAATATTGCAAGGGGCTATATGTGAATGTTTGTTAATTAAAGTAATTAACAAAATTCTGAATAAATTTAATAAAAAGAGTTTTATTAAATGAGAGAGCATTAAATTTGGAGAAATTTAATGCATTTAAAGTGGAGACTTTAAAAGGGAATGTGAAGAGGCATTTTAATGTGGAGGGGTTACCACCACATGAATGGGGGAGGTGAGGGGTCACCCCCCATGCGCCGGCCATGGAGAGAGGGGGCACCCCCCTCCTCCTATAAAAGGCCACCCATTCCCTCCTTCATCCTCACACCTCCTTGTGAAGGATCTCTCTCCCCCTCTAGAATTATTCCCCCATGGTATCGGATTAGCGAGATACATGTTCCCGGTGGCATTTCGTCTGGAAGGAGTTGCTGCATCCGCTAGATCGCTGGAGCGAGGAGGTGGAGGTTGTCCAGTGGCTTGAACGTGTGTGCGAGTGCGGATGCGCTGCTGAGTTGCGGCGCTCGGACTTCCTCACGATCTTGAGATCGGCAAGTGTACGACTAGATCAACCACGAGTTCCTACTCGTTAACAAAGCTCGTTGTATTCGAGGGTAAGTTCTCCATGGATGTATGTCCACCCGTTGCTCTGTATCTAGTAGATAGATCTTGGCGTATAGTTCTCATCGTAGGAAAATTTTTGTTTTCTATGTTGCGGACCCAACAGTGGTATCAGAGCCTGATCTATGCGTAGGTGCTTTGCACGGGTAGTACACATATGTTTATATGTGGGCGATGATGATCATGTTATTGCATCTTCTATGTACTTTGGATATTGGTGGCATAGTGGGATGAAGCGGCCCAGACCAACCTTACATGTCATCGTACATGAGACCGGTTCCACGACTGACATGCAACTAGTTTTGCATAAGTGGCTAGCTGTTGTCTGTCTCTCCTACTATAGTCAATATCTGATTTACAAAGAGTTGCTAATAACTTGGTTATCCTCGTTGTGGTTCATGTTCGTAGGTAAGACCGGTTCTATCTCCGAAAGCCCTAAGCCACGTAAAACTTGCAATTGATAAATTACAGGCGTCTAGTTTAGATCGTTGCTGGGCTAGTGTATTGATATGGTATTGTTGTAAGTAGATGTTAGATAGATACTCTTACAACTCACTTAACGTGTAAGTTCCATAGACCTTGGCCTTACACACAAAGGAATGATAGAGATCATACCACGAAGCAAATGATAGAGATCAAATGCATGGACCATATCACCTCACTTCACACATGAGCATCTTATATTGCTAGTTTGGCGCTTTTGGTAGCATTATAAGATGATCCCTCATTTAGATATCAAGATAAAATGTGTTCTTCCTTAAGTATGCACCGTTTTATGGATCGTGTTTTGAGGCATCACGTGATGATCGTGAAGGAAATATGCCCTGAGAGGCAATAATAAAGTTGTTATTATTTATTCCTTGTATATGATAGATGTTTTATTTTGCATGCTATAATTGTATTGATAGGAAACATCAATACATGTGTGTTTAATAAACAAAAAGGGTTCCTAGTCATGCCTCTCTTATAGACTAGCTTGTTGATTAACAAGATGATCAAGGTTTCCTGATCATGGACATTGGATGTTGTTAATAACAAGGTCACACCATTGGTGGAATGATGTGATGAACATTCATCCGAAGTATAGCATTACGATCAAGTCATTATGTTTATATTGCTATAACATCATACGAAGTAATCTTTATCCTTAGACCATGAGATCATGTTAATTGCTAACACCGGAAGAGTATCTTGATAATATCAAACATCACACCATAACAGGGTGACTACAAAGATGGGTTCAGTGCTACGAAGGTGTTACGTTGAGGCTCATGGATCAAGAGTGGAATTTGTCAATCCAGATGAGGGATAGATATACTCTGGGCCCTCTCGGTGATAACACATTAGGATAGCTTGCAAGCAAGTGATGTGATCACTAGAATGTTATATCACGGGAACAAGAAAAGAGTGCATGTCGGTAACGAGATCAAACTAGGTATGGAGATACCGATGATCGAATCTCGGACATGTAATATATCGAGAGACAAAGGGATTTAGTTACAAGCGTTAAAGGTTCTCACGATCACAGGAGTCATCGTTGAATGTGTAGGATTCAGTACGGATCTCCTGGTCCCGCTGCTGATTATTGATCGGAGAAGGGTCTCGATCATGTCTGCATTATTCGCGAATCGTAGGGTGGCACACTTAAGAGTTACCGGACACCATTTTGGAGCACATATGTTTTAGACGAAAGAATTGCAAAGCGCAGGAATTGTTTCAATAGAAACCGGAAATTGTTTTGGGTGAAATTGCAGAAAGTGGTTCTGCATGTGATATTGAAATATTGCAAGGGGCTATATGTGAATCTTTGTTAATTAAAGTAATTAACAAAATTCTGAATAAATTTAATAAAAGAGTTTTATTAAATGAGAGAGCATTAAATTTGGAGAAACTTAATGCATTTAAAGTGGAGACTTTAAAAGGGAATGTGAAGAGGCATTTTAATGTGGAGGGGTTACCACCACATGAATGGGGGAGGTGAGGGGTCACCCCCCATGCGTCGGCCATGGAGAGAGGGGCCCCCCTCCTCCTATAAAAGGCCACCCATTCCCTCCTTCATCCACACACCTCCTTGTGAAGGATCTCTCTCCCCCTCTAGAATTATTCCCCCATGGTCTCGGATTAGCGAGATACTTGTTCCCGATGGCATTTCGTCTGGAAGGAGTTGCTGCTTCCGCTGGATCGCTGGAGCGAGGAGGTGGAGGTTGTCTGATGGCTTGAACGTGTGTGCGAGTGCGGATGCGCTGCTGAGTTGCGGCGCTCGGACTTCCTCACGATCTTGAGATCGGCAAGTGTACGACTACATCAACCACGAGTTCCTACTCGTTAACAAAGCTCGTTGTCTTCGAGGGTAAGTTCTCTATGGATGTATGTCCACCCATTTGCTCTGTACCTAGTAGATAGATCTTGGCGTGTAGTTCTCACCGTAGGAAATTTTTTGTTTTCTATGCTGCGGACCCAACAGTGGTATCAGAGCCTGATCTATGCGTAGGTGCTTTGCACGGGTAGCACACATATGTTTATATGTGGGCGATGATGATCATGTTATTGCATCTTCTATGTACTTTGGATATTGGTGGCATAGTGGGATGAAGCGGCCCGGACCAACCTTACATGTCATCGTACATGAGACCCGTTCCACGACTGACATGCAACTTGTTTTGCTTAAGTGGCTGGCGGGTGTCTGTCTCTCCTACTATAGTCAATATCTGATTTACAACGAGTTGCTAATAACTTGGTTATCCTCGTTGTGGTTCATGTTCGTAGGTTAGATAGGTTCTATCTCCGAAAGTCCTAAGCCACGTAAAACTTGCAATTGATAAATTAGAGGCGTCTAGTTTAGATCGTTGCTGGGCTAGTGTTTTGATATGGTATTGTTGTAAGTAGATGTATAATAGACACTCTTACAACTCACTTAACGTGTAAGTTCCATAGACCTTGGCCTTACACACAAAGGAATGATAGAGATCATACCACGATGCAAATGATAGAGATCAAATGCATGGACCATATCACCTCACTTCACACATTAGATGTTAGCATCTTATATTGCTAGTTTGGCGTGTTTGGTAGCATTATAAGATGATCCCTCATTTAGATATCAAGATAAAATGTGTTCTTTCTTAAGTACGCACCGTTTTGTGGATCGTGTTTTGAGGCATCACGTGATGATCGGGTGTTTTCAACTCTACGCTTTCATACAACGGGTGTAAGACAGTTTTACACACGCAAATACTAAGGTTCTTACTTGACGAGCCTAGCATGTACAGACATGGCCTCGGAACACGGACCGAAAGGTTAAGCATGAGTCATATAGTTGATATGATGCCCATAGAGATGCTCGCCTTTGAAGCTACACCGACTCACGTGATGATCGGACTTGGTGTAGTGGATTTGTTTCATGTAATCACCAAAAGGATACGAGGGATGTCGTTTTTGAGTGGGAGTTCATTAGTAATTTGGATTAGTTGAACTCAATCTATCATAAACTTAGTCTAAATATACTTTACAAATTCTGTTGTAGATGGCACCACCTGCTTTTAATTTCAATGTGTTCATGGAGAAATAGAAACTTGCTGCGAATGGTAGCAACTTCACCAACTAGGCTATGAATTTGAGGATTCTCTTCACTAGTGCACAAAAGCAATATGTGCTAGATGCACCGCCAGGCCCCCCACCAGCTCCTGATGCCCCTGACGAGGAAAAGAACGTCTATATAACTCGTCAGGAGGACCACAACTTAGTTCATTGCGGCATACTGTATGGGCTAGAGCCAGAACTTCGAAAGCGTTTCGAAAATGGCAATGCCTTTGATACCATGGGAGAACTGAAAATGATTTTCGATACCCATGCTGCCGTAGAGAGTTATAATGCTACAGAAAAGTTCTTTAGCTACATGATGGAGGAAACCAGCTCCGTTAGTGAGCACGTACTCAAAATGTCTGGTTACGCCGATAAGCTTGTGTCCTTGGGAATAACAATTCCCATTGACTTAGGCATACATCGTGTTCTCCAATCTCTGTCACCTAGCTACAAGAGCTTCGTGATGAACTATAATATGCAGGGCATGAAGAAGTCTCTTCCCGAGCTTCTGCCAATGCTTAAGACTGCATAAGTGGAGATTAGGAAAGAACATCAAGTGTTGATGATCAATAGGACCACCGGTTTCAAGAAGGACAAGAAAGGCAAGCACAAGGGAAAGAAGGGTGGCAAGTCTGTTGCCACGCCTGAAAAGAAACCCCAAGCTGGCCCTAAGTCTGACACCGAGTGCTACTATTGCAAGGGGACTGGCCATTGGAAGCGCAACTGCCCCAAGTATTTGGCGGACAAGAAGTCTGACAAGGCAAACAAAGGTATATGTGATATACATGTTATTGATGTGTACTTGACTAGTACTCACAGTAGCACCTGTGTATTTGATACCGGATCAGTTGCTAATATATGTAACTCGGTTTAGGGGCCGCGGAACAAGCGACAACTAGCAAGGGATGAGGTCACGATGCGGGTCGGCAATGGATCAAGAGTTGATGTGATCGCCGTCGGAATGCTGCCTCTCCATATGCCATCGGGATTAGTTATAAACCTAAATAATTGTTATTTGGTGCCTGCACTGAGCATGAACATTGTATCCGGATCGTGTTTGATGCAAAGTGATTATTCATTTAAGTCTGAAAACAATGGTTGTTCGATTTATATGAATAATATCTTTTATGGTCATGCACCTATGTTGAATGGTTTATTTCTGTTGGATCTCGATAGCAGTATTACGCATATTCATAATGTTGATGCTAAAAGGATTAAACTTGATAATGATATATCTACATATATGTGGCACTGCCGTCTAGGTCATATTGGCGTTAAACGCATGAAGAAGCTCCATTCTGATGGACTTTTGGAATCACTTGATTTTGAATCATTTGATACATGTGAGCCATGCCTTATGGGCAAGATGACTAGAACGCCATTTTCCGGTTCAATGGAACGGGCGACAGATCTATTGGAAATCATACATACTGATGTGTGTGGACCAATGAGTGTGTCGACGCGAGGTGGATATCGTTATTTTGTTACTTTCACGGATGATTTGAGTAGATATGGTTATATCTATTTGATGAAACACAAGTCTGAAACTTTTGAAAAGTTCAAAGAATTTCAGAATGAAGTGGAAAATCATCATAACAAAAAGATCAAATTTCTAGAATGAAGTGATGTGGTAAGATTGAAGAAGAGTTGTATATGATACAACCTAAGGGTTTTGTCGATCCTAAGGATGCTAATAAGGTGTGCAAACTTCAGCGATCCATCTATGGACTGAAGCAAGCATCACGAAGTTGGAATCTCCGCTTTGATGAGGTGATCAAAGAGTTTGGATTTGTCCAAACTTATGGAGAGGCTTGTATTTACAAGAAAGTGAGTGGGAGCAATGTGGCATTTCTGATATTATATGTGGATGACATATTATTGATTGGAAATGATTTAGATCTTTTAAACAGAGTTAAAAGTTATCTAAACATCAAATTTTCGATGAAGGATCTTGGTGAAGCTTCATATATATTAGGCATTAAAATCTATAGAGATAGATCAAGACGCCTAATTGGGCTATCGCAGAGTACATACCTTGATAAGATATTAAAGAAGTTTAATATGGACGGAAGTAAGAAGGGGTTCTTACCTATGTTGCAAGGCAAGACATTGAGTAAGACTCAAAGTCCGGCTACGGCGGAAGAAAGAGAGATAATGGATAAGATCCCCAATGCCTCAGCCATAGGCTCTATAATGTATGCCATGCTATGTACAAGACCGGATGTGGCACATGCTATTAGTTTGACTAGTAGGTACCAATCTGATCCAGGTTCGGAACACTGGATAGCGGTCAAGAATATCCTTAAGTACTTGAGAAGAACTAAGGATATGTTTCTTGTATACGAAGGTGAAGAAGAGCTAGCCGCTAAGTGTTATGTCGATGCTAGCTTTGACACTAATCCGGATGACTCTAAGTCTCAATCCGGATACGTATTTCTCTTGAACGGAGCAGCAGTTAGTTGGAGGAGTTCCAAACAACCTGTGGTGGCTGGATCAACAATGGATGCGGAATATGTTGCTGCTTCAGAAGCGGCGCAGTAGGCAGTTTGGATGAAAGAGTTCATTACAGAACTGGGTGTGGTTCCCGGTGCATTGGACCTGATGGTGATCTATTGTGACAACAATGGAGCCATAGCCAATGCAAAGGAACCAAGGTCTCACAATAATTCCAAACATATTAAGCGTCGGTTTCACTCCATCCGCGAGCATGTCAAGGATGGATATATAAAGATTTGTAAAGTGCACACGGACCTGAATGTAGCAGATCCGTTGACTAAAGTACTCCCTAGGGAAAAACATGATCAACACCAGAACTCCATGGGTGTTAGATTTATCACTATATAAACTAGATTATTGTCTCTAGTGCAAGTGGGAGACTGAAGGAAATATGCCCTGAGAGGCAATAATAAAGTTGTTATTATGTATTCCTTGTATATGATAGATGTTTATTTTGCATGCTATAATTGTATTGATAGGAAACATCAATACATGTGTGTTTAATAAACAAAAAGGGTTCCTAGTTATGCCTCTCTTATAGACTAGCTTGTTGAGTAACAAGATGATCAAGGTTTCCTGATCATGGACATTGGATGTTGTTAATAACAAGGTCACAGCATTTGTGAAATGATGTGATGAACATTCATCCGAAGTATAGCATTACGATCAAGTCATTATGTTTATATTGCTATAACATCATACGAAGTAATCTTTATCCTTAGACCATGAGATCATGTTAATTGCTAACACCGGAAGAGTATCTTGATAACATCAAACATCACACTGTAACAGGGTGACTATAAAGATGGGTTCAGTACTACGAAGGTGTTATGTTGAGGCTCATGGATCAAGAGTGGAATTTGTCAATCCAGATGACGGATAGATATACTCTGGGCCCTCTCGGTAATATCACATTAGGATAGCTTGCAAGCAAGTGATGTGATCACTAGAATGTTATATCACGGGAACAAGAAAAGAGTGCATGTCGGTAACAAGATCAAACTAGGTATGGAGATACCGATGATCGAATCTCGGACATGTAATATATCGAGAGACAAAGGGATTTAGTTACAAGCGTTAAAGGTTCTCACGATCACAGGAGTCATCGTTGAATGTGTATGAGTCAGTACGGATCTCCAGGTCCCGCTGCTGATTATTGATCGGAGAAGGGTCTCGATCATGTCAGCATTATTCGCGAACCGTAGGGTGGCACACTTAAGAGTTACCGGACACCATTTTGGAGCACATATGTTTCAGACGAAAGAATTGCAAAGCGCATGAATTGTTTCAATAGAAACCGGAAATTGTTTCGGGTGAAATTGCAGAAGGTGGTTCTGCATGTGATATTGAAATATTGCAAGGGGCTATATGTGAATGTTTGTTAATTAAAGTAATTAACAAAATTCTGAATAAATTTAATAAAAAGAGTTTTATTAAATGAGAGCATTAAATTTGGAGAAATTTAATGCATTTAAAGTGGAGACTTTAAAAGGGAATGTGAAGAGGCATTTTAATGTGGAGGGGTTACCACCACATGAATGGGGGAGGTGAGGGGTCACCCCCCCATGCGCCGGCCATGGAGAGAGGGGGCACCCCCCCTCCTCCTATAAAAGGCCACCCATTCTCTCCTTCATCCTCACACCTCCTTGTGAAGGATCTATCTCCCCCTCTAGAATTATTCCCCCATGGTATCGGATTAGCGAGATAGATGTTCCCGGTGGCATTTCGTCTGGAAGGAGTTGCTGCTTCCGCTAGATCGCTGGAGCGAGGAGGTGGAGGTTGTCCGATGGCTTGAACGTGTGTGCGAGTGCGGATACGCTGCTGAGTTGCGGCGCTCGGACTTCCTCACGATCTTGAGACAGGCAAGTGTACGACTACATCAACCACGAGTTCCTACTCGTTAACAAAGCTCGTTGTCTTCGAGGGTAAGTTCTCCATGGATGTATGTCCACCTGTTGCTCTGTATCTAGTAGATAGATCTTGGCGTATAGTTCTCATCGTAGGAAATTTTTTGTTTTCTATGTTGCGGACCCAACAAGAGGTCACCGCGACGGGAGGTGAGGGGCAAGCGCACGGGGAAGACGGCGAGCGGGGAGGAGGGGTGCTCTCGGGCCGGGCGTGTCGGGTGGGACCGGGCAGGTGGTGTGTGTACCGCGTGTGGGGTGGGGGTAGGTGGAGGAGTGCGGGCAGGTGGGCGGGAACGCGGGCTAGGCTGGCGATGCGTGCGTGTGTGCTGTGCGGCAGGGTGTGTAGTGTGGCAGGAGTGTGTGGAGTGAGGTGGACAGTGGGGTGACGTGGCGCGCTGTGAGAGGAGGGAGTGAGGTGGAGGGGGGCTAGGTAGGATTAGGGGTAGGGTATTTGGTAGAAAAGGGTTTGGGTGGTTCTGGTTTTTGTTTATTGGGGGTGGCCGGCTGGGCCGTTTCGGGCCTGGTTCGGCTGCACCCTAAAAATAAAACAAACAATTTTATTTGTTTAAAATGGGGCGTTTGAAAACTGTTTGTAGACGAAACAAAATATTCCGGAGACCCAGGTTTTAATTTGAATAAAGACGGGAAATATTTAGAAAACAAAACTAGACGTTTCGAAAATAGTTTAGACAAAAAAACCATGCATGATAATGACGATGCTCAAATGCAATGTGGCATGATGACATGAGCATGCGGTCATGATGATGCAATGCACAAAAACACAGCGATTTTCTAGTAGTGGTTTTTGCGAGATGCCACACCATACCTATATCAACAAGAATATCATGAGTTAGTGGCAAGTATGTGTATGAGAGGGAGTAACTAACTTGATAGATATGAAACGTACCAAATTGCAAATATATATACACAAATACTGTACAACATTCAAGCAAAGTCAAACGTTTGCTTGTCCGCGTCTAGCTTGATAATCTGCCCACATCTAATTAGCTAGAGTCATTCTCTTGTTGTTCCACTCGTGAGTCATCTGAACGTGCCTAATCATATCAGGTTCCTCTTGGACTTCAATAGCAGCATTATTTAGTTGATTATCCACTTCATGTAACATTAAGTCATCTATCTCTCTTTGCCTATCAACTAGAAAGTTATGCAAGATGCAACACGCATTGATGACTCGAATCTGGCAATAAGTTAATATATGGCATGTTAATACACAAATCCAAAAGAACCTATAGTAGGATGCAATTAGCATAGATTATACCTGATTTTTAATCCCAAAAAAGGAACTAGTCCTGAGAATAGCCCATCTCATCTTTATGAAAGCAAATATCCTCTCAAGAAGATGGTTACGGCTTCTTCTACAGTCATGTAGAAAGTGTCTTTCAGTCCAGCCCTTTCACGTAAGATAGCACAGAGGTCAAAAAAGGACCTTTTGGTAAACCTTAGTGTCATAGCAATATTGATTTGGACCCATATAGATGTTTCTAAGCATTTGTTTCCTAATTCTAGTCTCAGCCTCTTCCTCACTGAAATCTCCAAGTTCTACAATCCTTCTCCTACAATAGATGTGTTGAGCCATGGCTACTACACTAACAAAGAAACCAGCTGCTGCCCTCTTCCTTTTCTTCCTCCTCTCATGATATAAATCTAGTGGTTGATCTGCCATCTACAATACATACAATCAGGGAAACTAAGTAGAGTAATAAAATCTCAGATCTACACATCAGCTAGAGAGCAACATTAACCAAACAAGGTCTGTAATAAAATAGCAACATTTTGCAGTATAGTAGCAGGAAAATTAGCATGAATAAAAGATCCAGAGCCCAGTCCTGAACCAGTACTATCTAGCTACTAGGTACCACTAACTACTACTGTGATCGCATAATGAGCACAAAAAAAGTTGGAAGCAAGCAGCACAAAACAGCAGCCCACAAGATTGTTAGTAGTATATTATTTCCATACATCGACGATGAGTGAAATTAAAACTTGCTTCCAGCAAAATAGATTACTTTAGGATGTTTTATAGCCCATCACAGATCTATTATATTATTGTTATCAAACAAAGAAAATATGGTGGTGCTTGGTGACCATCATCAGTACATCAAGTACCCACCTTGAGCCTGCTGTACCTCTGGCGCAAAAATCTCACAAACTGATATATTCACATATTGAATACTACTACTACTCAGTATTAGATATACCAGTATATATACAAGCAGGTGATTACGGCCGTATAACTTGCATACATCAGTTATCAAACTGCCAAAACGGAAAGACACTAGCAGAACCATACTGTCAAATCAATCACAAGTTGCTTCAGGCAAACGAAATTAGTACATCATATTCATCCATGCTGAAAAACTGTTCCCTAGGTAGAGAGAAGGGGAGCATACCGTTATTGCTAAAGTAGATGACGAGGATGAGGTTAAGGACAAGGTAGGACTTCAAGCTCGTGGTCCACTGCAGGTCTTGATCTGGTGAGATTGTGCTCCAAAACTGCAGGTCCAAGAGGCTAGGGTTAGAGTTCAGAAAAGGGCTAGGGCTAGATGTTCATTGCACATTTAACTCAGATGAAGAAACAGAAATTAATTAGAAACACCAGTCTATTGTGTACCGCAGTTCCTAGAAATAGTTCTATCATCACATTTCTGCAAGTAGCATGATCAAAATAGTGTGGTGCCCATTAGTCAAAGTGTCCTGTTATCACAGACTTGCAATAAAATTTAATACTGAACAAGCATGGTGAGTGTCTCACATTCAGGTTTCAACCAATCAATCATCTGATCCTGACCAAGATACACACCCTCTCCTAGATAACTAAAATACTAGTGACCCCAACGAATCTGAACTATGTTTCAACCAGTGAAACGCCATTAGTTTGCCCTATCATCCACGCTCACGTATAGTTCTATAGTCGTACTGCAATTCAACAGCGACTGTAAGGAAAAGTGACCCCTACTCGTCCTAACTGACACGCACTAGGAAAACCGTATGAATATTTGCAATATACAGTGACACACACACAAAGATAAGAGGGGAAAGAGGTAGAGAAGGGGGTCATACCGTTCTTGCTTAAGCAGATGAAGGGGATGAGGTTAAAGATGAGGTAGGACGTCAAGATCGTGGTCGACTACTGCCTGCTTCCTAGGTTCTTGATCCGGTGAGGTTGTGCTCCAAAACTACAGATCTAGGAGGCTAGGGTTAGAGTTCAGAAAAGCGAAAGAACATGTGATAGAGAGGGCAAAAGAGGAGAGGTGCGGAGGAGACATACCTGCAAGGGTGGATGAGATGTGGTCGATGGCGGCTCACCGGAGGAGGGACACTCCTAGCCAGAGGTCGACGGCGGCGACAGGATCTTGGTGTGGAAGAGTCATGGCGTGGAGAGGACTCGGGGAAGTGGAGTGGGTATGGGAGACATGTGATTCAGAGGCGGGGAGAGATGTCGCCGGTCGCTTCCGGTGGCCAGGAATCGTGATGGCGAGGTGGTGGTGGGCGAGGGGAGGAAGAAGAGAGCGTCGGGGTGAGATGCGCTTGGGAGTTTCCAGGAAAATGACGGGTGGATCGGCTGGAATTGGGTAACGCCTATTTTATTTCCGCTGGAATTGTCAAATGAATTCTAAAGTGCAATTCTGGTACAGCCAAACACGTATGTCACGGAATTGCCAAATGAATTCCACAATTTTTGCCCCAAATAATGGGATCCAAACGGGGCCTTAAGGAAATGCATGGGCGAATCGTCGAAGCAGAGTTAGCTAGCACTGGCTTGGCTGGCTGGCTCTGCCCAGGAGACGATCAGATCTATTTTCAAATTTATTATCTTTTTGTAGTTGTGGAGACCGTTATGCAAGAGTAAAGATATGGAAGGGTGGGATGTTATGCTTGAAGGCCTTAGGACGCTTCACTGATATACCTACTCGTCGCCTTGCTCCTCCACCTAGTCATATTCCTAGCCTCTAGCTCTCACTTTCTCCAGTTGTTGCGACAATGTTGTCGTGGTGGTCTGTAAACTTGGCCTTGGACCGTCAATCCTTCGTCTGTGTTGTGCCTGAGTTGCATGTTACTCCGTGGCCTACGTTTCCGTTATCTGTGTGTAAAACTCTAGCTTTATTAATTTAAAGTCGGGTTGTTGCTGCTGCCTTTTTTTTTTTAAATGTTCCTCTTAAAGTAGACTAGATATGTTTCTAGGAAACAAAATGGAAAGATTCTTTCAGTAATTCCTTTTTGATTTCCATCTTAGGGAATAGAAAGTCTTCCTAGAATTCCTGGATTCCTTGTAGGAGTTAATGTAGATTTATTTGAAGTCATTTCTTGGGAAATTAAAATTTTCTTTGTTAGTGGTTAGAAATAGAAGTAGTAATTTATTTTCTAGAAATACTACAGTATATGGATCACCCTAGGAAGAAAAGAAACAGAAGGTTATCTCTGAAGTTAGTGCTCTTATAGGAAGTGTTTATACTTAGAAGGTAAATGGAAACCACAATGAAAATTGTTGTGGGAATAGATTCCATTGTACCAAGAGAAAACTAGCATATAAACAACACCTACAGTCAATTATTCCAAGATGCCATACAAACCGCGCCGATCACACGTCTTGGAATGGGACAAGCAAGTCAGAAGTTCTTCTTTGTTCCGTATATCTCATATGACTAGGTCAGGTTGTATTCCTTACGAGAAATGATAGTGGGTGGGAGCCTATAACATCTCTATCTCGTGCTGCAAGATAACAACTCTAGTGTCTCTGAAAGGATGGCATCTGGACAATGGTCGTTCAGCGGGTTCAATACCAAGGACATAGTAGGGAATAAGGTGGTGCTCGACATGACTTAGAGATACTTGGTAATAGGGATCACACCTTAGGAAGTGTGATAAGGGCACAAGGCCAAGGATGTTTATGGTAAAGTAGTGCATCTCTCGAGGGTGTATCAAATGTGACATGTTACTCTCTATCCAGGAAATGAATTGCGAACGCATCATGCAAATGAACTTAAGAAAGTTCTGAAAACCCATGAAAATTGATGGATATAGTTTTTCTAAATTAAAAATTACCTTTGATTAAAAACCGTTCTCGAAAACCAAAGGAAACCTGGATGATTGATCCATGGTTACACATCAAATACCCAATTATAGAATTTGCTGAGTACGCTCGTACTTAAAATATCTTCTTAATTCCTTGCTAGACTTTGAAAGTTTCGAAAAAGAGGATAACAGTAAGCACAACAACGAAGATGAGATCTATAACAAGGAACAAGATATTTCTGGATGCATTGAAGGAGTGGACTATGGTATATAGTATGGAGAATACTATGAAGACATGAAAATTGAAGCGTAGTCTCTAGAATAGTGTAGAATGAGCCGAGCAACATAGACTTACTTAAATAAGTTGTTGAGCTCCAATGGCACTCAGCTTAGTGGAGCCATTGCTATTTAAGCTAGCCGTTTTGAATTTGAATACTCGAAGGAATCCTCAATGGACTGATGAGGATTACGAAGCATTTGGATATTTATGATTGATAATATTAACATGTAAAAGTTGTGGACCCCCAATGTTTCGATTGCAACACTCTGGGGAATGTAATATTTGTGAAACGATACTTTGTGAGTATTATGTCTATGACTTGCGCACTACAACATGTAGTGGTGTGATGGGTTACCGCATTCTTCTAGATCTATGTATATTTTACTCAACTCTAGAAGGATGAAGCCAATCTATTTGCTAGTGGTGTGAAGCCTTACAATTCCCTCCAGAATTCAAATATTTCCATGGCTCTTCTCTCAGAATTAAATCATGACTAGAGATATTCTTAGGGAGTGATGCATGGCAAAGCCCTTGGAATGTGAGTTGTGTAAAGAATTTGAGAGTGTGCTAAACACATGTTCTTTGAGTGCATTGTAGCCAAGCTACTTTGGGATCATGTGTTTGAGGTTTTTGGTATAAATGTGAACAATTTCTTCTTAAATGGCTAGGTAATAAAAGGTTCTTGCATTTCAATGTAGTTACTTCAGCAATCCTGTGGGGTTTGTGGTATAATACTATAATATAAATAGCTTGGTGTTTAACAAAACTACTTGGATTAATATGAAGCATGTTTGGCACTAGTCCTGATGTCCTGGGGAGGGGGAGAAAAAGGAAAAAGGGAGGGAGAAGGGCGCTGGCGGGATTCAAATTTCGAATCCCGCCCAAGACTTCTGTGGCGCATATGGGGAATGCGCCACAGAAGTTTCTAACCCTTTTTTATTTTTTTGCAGTAAAAAATCTTCTACCCTAAATAACTTTTTACTCTTTACGAATTTGGAAATTTTGTAGAATTTCTAACAAGTAGGGAATTTCGAGACGATCATTTTGATAGGTTAATGGTTTTTTTCCGACATCGTATGCAAAAGTTATAGCCGTTTTACCGTGTCATGACCTATTTTTGCAAAATACATCGAAATCCATGTTTTTCAATTTTGTCTAGATCTATACCCTAAAATCTAACTATAACTCAAAGGAAATATTTTTTTAAAAGTTTCTATCATTTTTGTTTATTTTTTATAAAACTGAAAAGGCGATCCAAGGGGGTCTGTTTTTCCCCTCTATATGCTTGTTCTGTGGCGCATACACCTATATGCGCCACAGAAACATCACTTTCTGTGGTGCTTCTGGCACATATAGACATATGCGCCACAGAAGTTTCTCCCCATTTTTTTGCTGGTTGGTCCCATCAACCTTCTGTGGCGCATACGTCTATATGCGGCACAGAAGTTTGACACTTCAGTTGCGCACACGAAAATATGCGCCACAGAAATATGGACTTCTGTGGCGCATATTGGTTTCGTGCGCCATTGAAGTGCCAAACTTCTGTGACGCATTTTTTTTAGTGCGCCACTGATACATATCTGTGGCACATGGTTTTACATATGTGCCACTGAATATCTTGTCTACCTAGTGCGCCACTGATACATATCTGTGGCACATGGTTTTACATATGTGTCATTGAATATCTTGTCTACCTATAAGTTGTTTCCTAGTAGTGCCCCCTTCTCTCCCGGCAAGTTAAAGTGCAGCAGTGGCTTCGAGTGGGTCTCTACTTTGTAGTCTACTGCCTCCTCAAGCTATGGAGGTCGTGCAATGCTAGAGTATAAATATTTTCCGAAACTCATGAACTAAATTTAATAACCATAAACCAAAATTTATAAAAACATGAAAAGAAAAGAAGTACTAAAACAAAAACGAAAATAAAGAGAAATGAACGTAAAACAGCACTGCTGCGGACATGGACCAGCCCAAACAGGGGTAGGCCCTATGCGATGCGACACGGCTGCGGCTCCAGTGGGCGGCATTTACAATTTCTGCTGAAGATTACCCGCTAGCTGCCATCACGTATAGAAAAACAAATTGGGCCTACAACTTTGTTTTTTGGCGGGAGATAGTAGTACTACGCAAGTCTAGAGAGCAAATACGTCCGGACAGAAAGGCAGGCACTTTTTGGGCCTAGAACCGGCCTACCCTATGGCGGCCCCCCATCTCGCTCGCCCTACTACGCCAACAACTGCTCCATCTCCCAGCTAGAAACAACTCGCTCACAGCCACGAAGCAGCAGTAAACTCTCCCACTCCATCCTGTTCCGTGGTACGCTAATCAAGCAGCAACTTTAACCTTTTCGCCCGCCCCCCCGTCCGGTCCGTCCGTCAGTCAGAATCATCAGAAAGTGATAGCAGGCAGGCAGGGCAGGCCCAATGAACAGCGTGTGATGCGAAAGGGTGCTCTTATTTTTACGGAGGAGTACATGTGCGTTTTTTGTGGATCAAGACGAAATCAGAGCGCGACAAGCAGCTAGCGTGAGTTTGCTGTATGATGAAAGAAACGTGTTTTGTCCGGCTGGGGATCTTGCTGTCGCGGTGTGGCGTCGCCGGCCTGTGGTTCAGGCCTTCATTCAGGGCCAGGGTGATCGACAGCTACTTGACATCCAGCTTCTGCGGTTTAATCAGGTTAGCCGAGCTGAGCTCCGCCGGCGTCGTCTCGTCAGGCGATCGGATCGGAACAGCTGGTTTTGCCCGGTTCCTGACAGAGCCAAACGGCATCACAGAATCCAGAGGGTGAATCTAGCGTCTGGGTGAAAGTTCTCCCTTTTTCTTTCAGACAAAAACCATACGAACTATTCTGCCTGACACTGAAAGCAAATGCCATGCAACGCAGAGCAGTGGAGGCAGTGCAGGTGCAGGGCCCAAGTACAGGGTCCGACAGAAGGGGGGGGGGGGGGGTCTGGGCGATGCCGGCCGTACGAGGGCGCCGGCCGCACGAAATGATTTGGTGCGCCGGCGAGTGCAGCGAGCGAACGGCGCTTGCTTTGTTTCTCGACGAATCCTCACTGCTGCAGCAGCTGCAGCAGCGAGCGAAACAAAAGCGACATGCATGCTCCTCCTTCCCATCCATTCGGCCGCATATCCGCGAGATCTGCCCCTCCTGCCGGATGGGCGCTCCAAAATTCAGCGGCCCTCCGGATCCGGACTGCACCAAATTCAGTGACCGCAACAGATCGGTTAGTAATAATCAGAGTCAGGCCAGGACATGAAATTTAATCTCTGCATTCTGATTTTAATCCGGCAGGCAGCAGACAAGCATTTCTACGCACAGCGACCGTGATGATTGAAAGATTGCGGAAGTATAGATTGTATTGATATTGTAAGAGGTGATTACATCGTGAGCCCTTAGGCTGTTTATATAGTACTAGAAGACTTGGGGGGCAAGAAGCATAATAGAGATAGAAATTGGATTACAAACTTAAACTACCAAATATAGTCAAACCGTAATATACACCCCCCGCAGTCGGATCGGTAGTGACGCAAACAGCAGGAGCGTCGCGGATGGTCCGACTGGAGCATAATCCGAAGTCGCGGACTGGAGAGGATGCCGGTGGATGCCGATGTCGATGTAACCGGGAGTGAGGGCGCTGTAGTTGTGGTCGATGGTGCCTTTGGAGAAGTTGTCGCCATTGATGAAGTCGATGATGTTATTGTGTTGTGGTCGATGTCGTTGCCGAGCCTGGAGAATTCGCCGTAGTAGTTGACGTAGATGTAGTTGGATCTGGAGTAGTCGGGGTAGGCGACACGCCTTGCCGAGCTTGCCAAACTCAGGAGCGCGCCAGGGACGAAGGCACGTGTCGGTGTTGCCAATACCGGACGTGCGAAGACAGGGACCATCACGAGCCATGCGAGCCAGGGTCAGAGGGAGCAACAAAGAAATTTTTCGTGAACGGTCGGTGCGTAGAAGTTGTCCGCCGATTTGTCGGAGTAGATGAAGTAGTTGCAAGAAGAAAATTGAGTAAGTACAAAATAAAAATTAGACCGCGACTTTGTCGGCAAGGTCGTGGTGGACGAAGACGAAGAGGTAGTTGTTGATGGAGATTTGCTGCAGCGGTGGTTGATTTCGGGGATTTAGACCTGTATTTTCCACTTGTGTGAGCGCGGCGTCGCTCGTGAAGAAGAACTTGTTGGCGTTGACGATGACCACGATCGGTGGTAGCGGCGACGATGTGGCTATGTTGTTGGTGTAGATGATTGTCGGTGATGATGACCACGGGTGATCAAGATGCATCCCTTTGTTGACGGCCGAGGCGCGTACTCAGGGACATGCGTCTCGGTGGATGTTGGCGAAGACGGGCCGACGTGGAGACGACGTGAGGACGGAGCAGCCGACGCAGCGCGTGAAGGCGTCCCTTGGGGCGTCGCGCGGAGCCTCCTTGTCACGATCGTTGACGATGATTTGCCGAAGTTGAGTCGACACCGAGGTTAAAGTAGAGACGCGCGATGACGGCATGCGGCTGTCGACGATGCTTTTGGTGGCTAAAAGAAAAATAGATCTAATAGGAAAAAGAAATTTGCTAAAACTACTAAACCGATCTAGAGAATTGGAAGAAAAACTAGTTACGAGATTTGGTGCCCCCGGCAGAGATCATGGAGCTCGATCTCGCCGGGGGCGACGCGCGGAAGTAGTGGCTAAACCCTAGGCGGAGCGAACCGCTCTGATACCATGAAAGATTGCAGAAGTATAGATTATATTGATATTGTAAGAGGTGATTATATCGTGAGCCCTTAGACTGTTTATATAGTACTAGAAGATTTGGGGGCAAGAAGCCTAATAGAGATAGAATTGGATTACAAACTTAAATTACCAAATATAGTCAAACCGTAATATACTCTAATAATGATGTACATTTTCATACGCCACCGTGCTAGTACAAGAACATTTCCAGTGGTGCATTCCATAGACGTCCGTTGCAACTGTTTTTTAGTCAGGTGCGGCTACACTAAGGTCGACCTCGTTTTAACGAAAAATAAGGTCAGTTCAGACATCCCACTAATATTTCTATTTTTAAATAGAAAAAACAAATGAATTTCGGCTTTATTCTAAACAGGGAATACACTAGCATGCACTCTATCCATATATAATTACGAAATACGAAATTTGAAATATTTTCTAGCTCAAACCGTTTATCTGATTCAAGATCCGTTTCACCGTTAGATTTGTCGCGACAAGATCTTCGAAAGTAGATCCATGTCGATATGTTTTGATGACTTTTTTGAAGGATGTAACTTTATGGATATTAGCTGTAACTTCGTGGAAGTTACATCCGACCAAAGTTACATCCAATTTACAGAAAATAGTTATATCCGAGTTATCAGAAAGTTACATCCAGCAAAGTTTATCTGAAATAGCAGAAAATGTTACATCGTCCATAAAAAAGTTACAACCTAGTTAGGAGAGAGAGTTACATCCACTAAAAAGTTACATCCTAAAAAAGGGTTAAAACATATCGACATGGGATCTAGTTTCAAAGATCTCGCCGTGACTAGTCTAGTTATGAAAACAGAATCTTATTTGGATAAACGGTTTGAGCTAGAAAACATTTTAAATTTTTGAAATTCGTAATTAAATGCGCACTGAAAACATGCAGTCCTGTGACCCCGGGTTTTGGCCAGAACGAGTTAAGTCTAGTAATTAAATGCACAAGTGGAGACGTAGGATGGTGATCGTGCGGCCGCGAGGCGTGACCTCGGTTTGCCCCAGATCAAGGTCAGCCTGGAGATAGATTATTCGTTTTTAGGCCGTATGGGTGCCGCTGGCGCTGAAATGGAAATGGGTGACGCCGGCTCCCAGCCGTGGCCCCCATAAACAAGTGAAAAATTCTGAAATTTAGAGAAAATCGAACATTCGGCGATATTTTTATTATATATATGGAAAACAAACTAGTCATATTCCTGCCTAGCCTTATAGTAGACATCTCCGTTGTGCTCTTCGTCGTCATCATCACTTGGTACACTTGGATGGAACCTCTGGCCTTTCAGGGAGGACGCACGCGGAAACCGGAGGCCATCGATCGGTGCACCCTGCACGCACCGATGGGCGTAGTGGCTAAGACAACCCCCGCTTCGTCGTTACGGCGTTCACGGTGAGGCTGCTCCGCCCTATCCCGCCATGCCATGGTGTAACGACGGCGCGCATGGCCACACGCTTTCCTCGGTACTCCTCTGGGTCACCTATGCTCCTCAACTGGTGTGCATCCATGGCATAATCCGGAGGCACCTGCCAATTAGGACTCGGCTGCGCGACGCGAAGGTGACCGTGCGGAGGCGTGAGGTCTCGGATGACGATGTCGCCGTGCCTGCAACAGATGCCATCCTTCCTATGGCTTGTCGACGGCGGCTGAAAGTGCGGGTACCGCTGGCGGGGGTGATCGCCCTCGGTGATATAGCACATCACACCCACGAGACACCGGCTCGCACACCATAGCCGCTGACCGACCTCATTGTTGTTCACAGGAGGCGGGTCATCACCTTTGTACCTGGCGAGCTCCCACTCCCTCCGATTGGCGAAGAAGGCGTCTCGGGTAGTGGTGTTGTTGGGATCCCATCGTGGATCCATCGACTGCTCCACTATGAGTTTAAGGTAGTAGTGGTTCGTGATGGATGTTAGGCAGGCCGCTCCTTGAGGCATGGGAGGGACTGGCACACCACCGACGCTCAGCCTCCAGTCGGGGGGGGCATCCGTAGCCCAGCAGGCAGGGGTACTTCGAGGCGTGGAGCACCTACGTCTCTTCTAGGGTGAGATAGGCCAAGTGAGGAGTGTCCACGGTGAGAGAGATTGGTGTCGATCTATCTATGGCAATGGCCGCCGCCCCTACATATAGAAGGAAAGGTCGAGAAGACAGGACAAGAAGCGGTGGAAAGGGTGGTAACGAAAGAGCTCGCCGACACGTGGCCCGTCGACGGGATTCGTCACCTAAAGAAATGGAGGGACACACTGAAGTGATTTTGGGTGTCGACACCCACAATAGCCGTTTGTGGGGTCTTTAGGGTCCTGAGTAGAGATGCTAACCAATATTAAAACAATTATTTCCATGACTTTGATTGATACATCTAACGTTGTGTTTGGATGTATCAATTGGGGCTCAAAATTGGCCTTTTGGAAATGGCCCGACCGAATTCAGCAGTTTGGATGGCCTAAAAATTGGACCGTGGAAATGTCCCACCAATTCCACGCCGGCCCGCGCCCCTTGTAAAAAAATTCTTTTCTTTCTGAGCGCAGCAGCTCGGAAAGGCTCAGAAACGCAGCCCCGCGGTACCCGTTCGTTCCTCTCGCTAGAAGCAGTCGCACGGGAGCGGGCGAGCAGAGCTCGCGACGACACAAAGACGGGGTCGACGACTACTCCGGTGAGTCTCCCCTCCGTCTCCTCTTCCCAGCCCTAGTCCCGCCGTCTTGTTTTCCTTCCCGCACCCGTAGAGCTTGCTGGCAGCGGCCATGGCGTCCACCCCCTCCACTTCCCCACCCCAAACCCTAGATCGAGCAATGCAGCGGTGGGTGGAGGGGAATGCGGAGGAAAGACAAAAATGGCGGTAGGGCAACGGCCATGGCGTTTTCCACCCTCCACTTCCCTGCCCTCTTGTTTCCTCCCCAAGCCAAGCTGCTCCCCAAGTACTGTGGTTGTTTCTTTGAAATTCTTTGTGGCTGACGGGATGTTCTTCGAAATTGCAGAGCATGTGAAGACAAATTCGGTGTTGAGTCCAAGACTGAAAGGTTAAACATCAATTTCTGTACTCTATGATGTGAGATTTGAGTTTCCCGATTGTGCATTATACACATGTGTTGTTCATGTCTATGTTTGCATGTTACAAAATGGATATTAGAAATGGTAGATTGTTTGATTTAAATTGGTTATGCTCTGAATAATTAGAATTCATATATTGTGTGCATTGTAGCTTAATAATGTTGCAACAAGATATAGTTGCTTACATTACCGAAGAGAACAAAAGAAGAAAAAGAAAAAAGATATTATTGACGAGGAAGTTTTTCGAGATGCCATTTCTTGCTCTTGCTCATCGTAGTACACAGAGGGGACAAAGGAACCTAGGATGCTTCAATGATGATGAGGAGAAAATTTCATATAGAAAGTACATCTTGAAAAAATATATCATGGGTCTGAGGCATATTGCTATGATAAGCTCCACTTAACCAAAAGAAACTTTCATGATCTTTGTGCTATGTTGCGTGAGAAGTGTGGTCTCAAAGATAACATGTTTGTCACGGTAGAATAAAGTGGATTTGGATGGGACTGGGACAAAAACATGGTGTCAGTTAAAAGTGATGAAGTGTAGACTCGCTATGTGGAGGTAATTAACATTACATATTATATTTCCTACTAACTTTTACAACTTCACTATATCAGTTCTGTGTATTCTGTAGGCTAACAAGGATGCGTGACGAGGGTTTAACTCATGAATGCCCATTGTTATGGACTTAGGTTCGAGGAATTGGGATGCGCTAGAAGTCTCGATCGGCTAGCAAACAAGCACACAGGGACGCAAGGTTTACCCAGGTTCAGGCCTCGTAGAGGACCCTACTCCTGCTTGTCTGCTCTTGATTGATGATGATCCGAAGGATTACAATATCGCCAATGGTGGTAGATGCACAGATTGGATCTGGCGTATGTGTATGCTACGGGTGTTGTCTAGATCTATTATGGGAGTCGCGATTGACAGATTGCCTGTTGGGGGGAGAGGATGCCTTCTCGTTGGACCCTCCTAGCCTTTATATATGGGGAATAGGTCTCACGTACCAATACGAGTTGGTTTACAAGTCAGAGTTCGTATCTAGTCTAGTCTTTGTACTTTCCTTGTCTTGTTATGCCAGGAGTCTGTGTCCTTGTAGACTTCGTATCACTCGAATCATCATAGGCGTCATGGACCTTAGCAATTCGTCGAGTGGGCCTTCTATCAGGCCACACCAGGTAGGCTGTAGTCGAGTGCCTATTAAGCATACCCATGTCAGTAGCCCCCGAGTGTCCATACGAATCGTAGATTCGGGTGGAAACTTAGAAGTCTTGATCTTTGCATTAGGATGTCGGAGTCGACAATTGTGTCGAGTGCGAAGCACTCACCCGGAAGTTCATCTGGCCAGTCGAATTTTATAGTAGTTCATAGGGATGATGGTAAACATGCCTGGTGCGCTCGACGGATCGGACCAGTTAATTGCTCTAGAGCAAACACAACGCTACCTACTCAAACTCGAGTCCCCGGACTCGAATTCGGAAATTGCTGGCGTAATTCGACTCAGGCCGCGGAGGTCTTATAGAGTCGAATCCCAGTGTGTAAATGTGAGCACTCGACGCGTCCGTCAAGACATGTTCATCATACCTGCAGGCACGGAATATTTCTGGTAGAGCGCAACAGATGCGTTGCCAGGCCTTATCTTCACGCTGTAAGCGCGGCACCCGAATTTTTTGTCATCGCGGAGATGATTCGGGTGGCCCAGGAGACGTAATCTCTTTGTAAGGGAAATACGTGGCGGAGTCGCCATAGCCTTCGAGTGTGGATATTATCAACACACAGTATGATGTACAAATAATCATAGGGTGCGTGACCTGTGCTCCCTATGGAAGTAGCCCCCGAGTGCCTGGTTGAGTCGAAGACTCAGGCAGGGACTAAAAAACTTTTGCGACTGCTGACGTCTTTTTGTTTGCTGGTTTCAGTCGAATTTGCTTTCAGCGCTCCCTATGGGAGTAACCCGAAGTCCACAATCGAATCGTAGATTCGAGTGAAGGGTTTTTATGATGCTTGGATATCTTCATAAATTTCTTCGGGTGCGCGACCAACTCTCCCTATGGGAGTAGCCCCCGAGTCCTTAGTCGAATCGTGGATTCGAGTGAGGATTCAGAGCATGTCACTCGAGGATCTTGTATCTTGTAGACGTAGTCGAAAATCATGCGAGCAGAAACCATTGACCCGGAAGTGCATCGAGTCAGTGTGTCATGCATATGAAGCTTGAATCAACAATGCAGTTGGAGTAGACACAATCACTTCCGTCAGGTGCGTTGCTAGCACCGCGTCTTTGTAGCATTAATCGATATAACCATCCGAGGAGGAACTCGACTCGGGTCTTGAGTGTATGGCGTAGTCAGTTGTTTTGTCGACTCATGTTGGAGGACCCGATAGAATAGCTCGACGCAGTCGACATCCTTGTAAGCTGCAGAAAACATATAGAGTTGTGAAGTACTTGTATCTTGTAAATAACATTTGCCTGTCGACCTGTAAGTAAGATTCTGGTGCCAATCGAGTCGACACTTTTGCACGGTATGCTAGGCCTTTTTGTTAGCCTGATTACCCTTAGTCTCAGTACCTTGCCGAGGCACTCGGAGTTCAAGGATTCGACGATCAGGCAGAATCAGCTACTCGGGCTGTCGCGTATGAGGTGCTCGAGTGCGTGAAGTCGATGTCACATTAGGTTACTCGAAGAGGGCGTAGCCCCCGAGTGTTTCGAGTGCGATTAAAGTAAGAAAGAAATCATTTATGAGTAGAGAACTTAGCTTTGTTGGTTGTCAACGAGGTGAACGCGTCGCGTGAGCCGATGCGGTCGGTGGATCGCGGGAGCCGATGCGACCGGCGGGTCGCAGGAGTCGAAGATTGTAGTGGCTCACGGTCGCGGGAGTCGAGGAAGCCCTCGAGTCGCCCAATCTAAAGACCGTAGCGGGTCATTGAAGTTGAAGACCGCGGCGGGTCGTCGGAGCGGAGGGAGCCCTCGAGCCCCCGAGTCGTTGGAGCCGAAGATCGTAGCGAATCGCTGAAGTCGAAGACTGCAGTAGATCGTGAGATCGACACCGGATGAGTAGTCAACATGGCGGTCGAGAGTTGTGAAGCGGTCATGTAGTTGACGTAGCAGCGGGTCACACGGCGGACGTAGTCGACGCGGTGGATCGGAGTCGCATGGTGATGACGAGTTGCCGCATCCGAAGAACGTAACGGGCCATAGCAGTCGATGATCACACCAGGTCGCCTCATCCGGAGATCGTAGAGGGTCACCGGAGTCGAAGGACGCAGATGGTTGTTGTAGAGGAGGGAGCCCTCGAGTCGCTGGAGCTGAAGATCGCAGTAGGTCTCCGAAGTCGAAGACCGCAGCGGGTCACCGATAACGAGGGAGCCCCGAGTGTAGAGTGGATGTGATCGATGTGGTTGAGGTGGCGTTCGAGAGCCGATGCGGCGGACTAGAGCCGACGCGACAGCAGGGTCATCAGACTTTTGTTTGGAGGGAGTCAAAGCAATGGACCGGATTGCGTGGCGGCCCGAAGTTGCGTTGTGGACACGAATCTGGCGACGTCAAAACCGATCTGGTAAAGTTGTGTCGAAGAAGATGCAGTCCGTGATAGAATCAAAAAAAAATGGTCTGCAGGCTACGGCGTGGTCGAAACAGTCTGTGAAACCCGTTGTAAAGCTGATGGATCCGTATCCCGCATAGCACCGCCGCGCAGAGGGCCAGCTTCTCGTAGAATCCTCACATGCATGTCACCCCATAATTTTCAATTCAACCGGAAAAGTATGACTCAGGATTCCATGTATGTAGTATCCCTTGTCCTCACGAGTGAATTCTTGACTAATTGCTTGCTTCTTTGATTCTTTTCACTTTGGAACCTGAGGCGATCGTACGTATCCTTTTCCTTTGCATCTTTTCTAGAATACTAGAAGTAGGAGCACGTGGCCACCCCTTCAAATCGCCTTTTTTCTTTCTTTCTGGAACCGAAGTCGTACTCGTACGTGAACTTTTTTTACTACTTTTGGTGCAGCTTCGTGACCTGCATGCTTCGTGTGTCACGCGGACATGCGCGTGTGTGCTCCACGGCTTTAGTTCTTGTCGAACTTGGCCTCCATCGTAGGACGGCCAGCTGCAAAAAATCTTTAATCTCGCGTGGATCCGGTAGAACCGGCCGGATATAATCTGATCGCCGTTGACGAAGAGGGATCCAAAGTAGATCTTCTTGTCCGAAGTCGACAAATTGTAGATCGCCGGTGATGGAGCCGTCCAGATCGCAACATCAGCGCTCCCAGTTCCCACAGACTACGCCAATTGACGAGGGTTTAACTCATCAATGCCCATTGTTATGGACTTAGGTTCGAAGAATTGGGATGCGCTGGAAGTCTCGATCGGCTAGCAAACAAGCACACATGGACGCAAGGTTTACCCAGGTTCAGGTCTCGTAGAGGACCCTACTCCTGCTTGTCTGCTCTTGATTGATGATGATCCGAAGGATTACAATATCGCCAATGGCGGTAGATGCACAGATTGGATCTAGCGTATGTGTATGCTACGGGTGTTGTCTAGATCTATTATGGGAGTCGCGATTGAGAGATTGCCTGTTGGGGGAGAGGATGCCTTCTCGTTGGACCCTCCTAGCCTTTATATATGGGGAGGCTAGGTCTCAGGTACCAATACGAGTTGGTTTACAAGTCAGAGTTCGTATCTAGTCTAGTCTTTGTACTTTCCTTGTCTTGTTATGCCAGGAGTCTGTGTCCTTGTAGGCTTCGTATCACTCGAACCATCATAGGCGTCATGGACCTTAGCAATTCGTCGAGTGAGCCTTCTATCAGGCCGCACTAGGTAGGCTGTAGTCGAGTGCCTATTGGACATACCCATGTCAATATGCGTGCCTACAAGAACAAGATAGTGAGGAATTGGGATAAGATCTAGACTATCTATTCAAAAGACCATGCGACTGGTGGAGGTGCAAGGACAACAGGTGAGTGTCATCAAGAACATGAGACACTGATTGCTGAAGAATCTCTTGAGGTGCCTCCAAAGAGGCAATGCCTTGGAGATACTATCTTGTGTATGATGGGAGATATGAGGAAATATTTTGATGAGGCTTTGAAGACAACGAGCCACTTCCTATGCCAAAGGTGACTCCTCCAACTGAAGTCCTTGCTGCACTCAAGAAAGTAGATGGTTTGGGTGATTCCAATATCATAATAGCTTATGCGAAGTTAATTATGAATGAGCGCTCCTTCTAATCCGCTCCCCGAGAACATGAAGAAGGCATATCCGTTGGCCTTACCTTGATGGTTCCTATGATGCTTGGTTGTTGAGATAAACTACTATGTCATGTACTTTGATTATGAATTGTTCTCTTGTGTAAGTGTGGCTATATGTAAGACATAAACTATCCACTTGTGTGCTATTTGTGAGAGAGACGTTGTGATATTTTAATATTATTATGTGTGGAAAATTATAAGATAAACATCAAATATACCTAACTATTTGTATACATGTAGACAAGGTCGTATTGCCAAAACTGAACAAAATTTTCAATTCCATGGCCTGCACATCCAAACAGGATTTAGAATGAGTACTAGCCTATGATTCCGAGTGAAAATTCCATATGCATCCAAACACCAGAAACGGAATTGTAGTCCATTTTCTTTCCAACTTGAATTTGGAATTTCTAGACCAATTCAATTCCAACTAAAATTCATACTCCCTCCGTTTCAAAATATAAAATGTTTTAGTTTTGTGAAAGAAATGTATCTAAACCCCTTTTAGTGTGTAGTTCATCTAGGTTTAGAATAAATCTACATACTAAAAATAGTCTAGATACACTTCTTTCACAAAGCTAAAACATCTTATATTTTAAAACGGAGGGAGTACATCCAAACACAGTCTAAATTTTTTCATTCCAGCTAGCCTTTTCTTTCCCACCTACTCCACATTACAGCCTCTATAAAAGGGCAAAGGGACAAATATAAACACGCAGTAGAAAATAGGGCGAAAGAGGTCAACAGATCGGTAAGAAACTTTATTTTCAGAAAAGGGAAGTAGGTCCCTTTGCTTACCAGCCAAGACACAAATAGGTGGCGGACACCCATCCAGGCATGCCATGCATGCAACCACGACAGATACATCCACGCACCGGCGCACTCGCCGCTGTACATACGTACGTGCGTGCATCGCTGACCATTAGTTCGAGTCCACATAATTGTTATTCTTCTTCTTGCCTTTATCTCGAACATTTGTTGAGCTGGCAAGAGGACAAGAGGAAGCGTGCATTTGTCACGTACCGAATTCGGCCGTAGCTAGGCTCTAAGGTATGCATATGATCCCAGGCCTGCGCATGTCTGCTTGCCTGTCTGAAATTTAGCTTCGTGGTCAGCCTTGGTGTTTAGAAGCTTGTATTAGTCTGACAACGAAAAAGGCATGCAGTCATCAGTCGCCCCCCTTTCCTATTTAGCTTTGCTTGCTGCCTATTATGAGAACGATCTGATTAGCAAACCATCGCAACCTTTGGACAGACAGCAGCTCAACAATCGACCATGTTAATTAAGAACAACACCTCAGATGCATTGAAAAGTTCAGAGATCAGCACAGATCGAGCAGCTTCATACTAGATCATAGCCAGCCACACTTCGTTGTTACTAGTACTACGGAGTAGTAGTTGTTTAATTAGTACACATGCATATCCAGCTAAGGTGATGGCTACGTACGTGCCACGCATAGGCAATAATCTCCTCGATCGGATCCGCTGTCTATCTATAAAACAGCCGGATCTCGAAAAGAAAACAGAAATCAGGGTACACGATGCAGAGAGATCGATGGACAAACAAACTGTTTTGCTGCGTGCAGTACAGTACGTACTGATGCAGCTATACGCTGCGCACAGTGATCAGAGTTAGTTTACCGATCGAGATACCACATACGTACGTACGTACTGGAAATTGAAAATGTATCGGTCTGCATACCACAATTATGCGCATAAACAGTTGAGGAAATGCATGCATGCGAGCTGGTAGTAGTAGCAGCATTGGGATCAGATCTGGGAGCCATTTTTTTCTTTCCGTGTCCAGATCTGTTGTGCTCTGGCCTGTGCGTCCAGCTCGAGCTCGCGCACGCATCTCTGTTTGGGTATCCAAGAACAGAGACCAAGGCAGCAAGAGGACACGCTTTGGAAGCTCCCCTCCCATGCGCGTCAGCCCACTTTCCTCCCCCGTCGTCGTCGTCGTCTTCGGCTTCGCTTGCCAAGCTCACGCCTCTGGCTCTAACCGTTTCTCTCTCATGATCACAATTGCGAAAAGTGATTAAGCACAATTGGCTTCCACAGTCCCCAATCCTGTTAATTCCGATGGGAGAAAACTCATCTCTTTCAACCAATTCAAGTTTCTCTCTCCAACCATTTATAGCTCTAGCTCTTGAGAGAGAGAGAGAGATCACAATCGGCTTACATTGTCTCAAAATTCAGTGAATTCTAGAGGTGAAGGAAAAAGAGAGCAAAGCAGAGAACTATGCGGAGGAGAGAAGAACAACATAAGTACAGTACCTGTACAATCGTCGTTTTCTTCCACCCAATCATCCCTTAAGGAAGAAAGACAAACATTTCAATGGCAAGGCAGAAACCCGGACGAAGTCTGTCCTCCGTACTGGTGCTAATGTATTTGGTATGGTCAAGGATTCGGATGTAATCTTTGGAAAGGGTCCTAGAGGACAACCTGTTCCGAAAGACGCTGACAGACACGCACCCATGTGGAAGAAGAAATCTATATTTTGGGAGCTACCTTATTGGAAAGTGCATGAGATCCGCTCTGCAATCGACGTGATGCACCTGACGAAAAATCTTTGTGTGAATATTCTAGGATTGCTGGGCTTGTATGGGAAGTCAAAAGATACCGAGCCAGCACGGGAGGACCAACAACATCATAAAGGATGAGACGACAAGCATCCAGGGCAGTTTGAAGGGCTTGCCAGCTACACTCTTACCAAAGAAGAGAAGGAAATCTTTTTTAAAGTCCTTTTCAGTATCAAGGTCCCGTCTGGCTTCACGTCGAATATAAAGGGCATAGTAAATATGAAAGAGAAAAAATTTCAAAACCTAAAGTCTCATGACTGCCACGTGCTTATGACGCAATTGCTTTCGGTTGCATTGAGGGGAATTCTACCAGAAAATGTTCGACTAGCCATTGTGAAGGTATGTGCATTCCTCAATGCAATTTCTCAGAAGGTAATCGATCAAGAAAGTCTATCAGGATTACAAATTGATGTGGTCCAATGTCTGGTCAGCCTCGAGTTGTTGTTCCGGCCATCCTTCTTCAATATTATGACACATCTCCTAGTTCACCTAGTCGAAGAGATTAGAATTCTCGGTCCTGTGTTTCTACACAATATGTCCCCCTTCGAGAGGTTCATGGGAGTCTTAAAGAAATATGTTCATAACCGTGCTAGGCCAGAAGGAAGCATCTCCAAGGGCTATGGAACAGAGGAGGTCATTGAGTTTTGTGTTGACTTTTTCCTGACCTTAAGCCGATTAGTGTTCCTGAATCTCGGTATGAGGAGAGGTTGACTGGAGAAGGCACACTAGGAAGGAAATCAATGGTATGTAGGGACGGGCATTCTTTCACTCAAGCACACTACACAGTTCTACACAATTCCACCATGGTGGCTCCATATATCGAGAAACACAAGAATATTCTACGCTCCAAAAACCCGGGAAGCCTAACTCCTTGATTAAAGGGGAACACGAGAAGAATTTCAGCAGTTGGTTGCAGACACATCTCATGAATAACACCACTATTGGAGATCAGTTGTACTCGTTGGCTAGGTTACCATCTTCGACTATAAGTACTTTCCAAGGGTACGAGATAAATAGGAATACATTTTACACGATCGCCCAAGATAAAAAGAGCACCAACCAAAACAGTGGTGTCCGCTTTGATGCAACAGATGACAATGGGCAAAAGGACACATATTATGGGTACATAGAGGAGATATGGGAACTTGACTATGGACCTACTTTTAAGGTCCCTTTGTTTCGGTGCAAATGGGTCAAGCTGACAGGAGGCGGGGTACATGTAGACCAAAAGTATGGCATGACAACAGTGGATCTCAACAATCTTGAGTACATGGATGAACCATTCGTCCTAGCCAACGATGTGGCTCAGGTTTTCTATATTAAGGACATGTCTACCAAACCGAGAAAAAAGAAAGATGAGCAAAAGAATACAGAATACGATGAGCCAAAGCGCCACATAGTTCTTTTAGGGAAAAGAAACATCGTGGGAGTGGATGACAAGAAAGACATGTCAGAAGATTACAATAAGTTTTATGAAATTCCGCCATTCAAAGTGAAAACTAACCCAAGCATCCTATTAAATGATGAAGATTCTCCATGGCTACGGTGTAGAAGAAAACCACAACACTAGATGTTGGTGATGTGTAATAATGTATTAAACCTTTTATGTAATAAATCTATGCAACATTGTTCTGAAGATAGAGGATGAGCCAAGTTTGGTATTTTTCCTTGCAACTATGTCACATAATATCTTTATTCTTGGTTGAAGAAACCAACAGGGGACTTAAGGGGTTGCAACAGGCTAGAGCCAGCACGAGCATGTTTAGTCCCGGTTGAAGAAACCAACTAGGACTTAAGGGGTGAGTGTCGACACTATGACAGGGGTGTGTGTCAACATTATGTCGTGAGTGTAGACACTATGTTGTGCTGCTTAATCTATAAATAGGCATCCCTGTGAAGTTATCAAGTGCAAACAAGATGGTGTGAAAGAGCGGGGACATCACTACAACCAGTTTGAGGGAGATGCAGGTGGAGCCTTGATGGCTCAGTGTCGGCGCCAGGAAAATGCTGGTGCGATGTTGATGTAGAGCTCGTTGGGAACCCCAAGAGGAAGGTATGATGAGCACAGTAGGAAGTTTCCCTCAGTTAAGAAACCAAGGTTTAATCGAACCAGTAGGAGCAAGGAAACACCCCAAAGGTGTTGCTAGCTGAGCCTTGGCAGGGCGCACTACTGGTGCTAGTAGCAACGTGGAGACCTGCACAACACAACCACAAAACTTTGTCCCCAACTTGCGATGAGGTTGTCAATCTCACCGTGTTTTGCGGAAAACAAAGGATTAAACGTATCGAATGGAAAGAAGTAATAGTTTGCAGAAAGTAAACACAAAGTAGTAAACAGTTTATAGATTGTATGTAAAAGACAATGACCGGGATCCATAGTTCGCTAGAGGTGGCTCTCCTTAAGATAGATAACATGTTGGGTGAACAAATTTACAGCGGGGCAATTGACAAACATCGAGAAAGCAATACATGCATATACTAATCATCTTGACTCCTTTGAGATTCGATTGGGAATTACAACATTATACATAGACCGCCATCCAACTGCATCTATGACTAATAATCCACCTTCAGGTTATCATCCGAACCCCCTCCAGTATTAAGTTGCAAGCAACAGATTATTGCTTTATGAACTGCGTGTAAAGTAAACAATACGATTGTTCTATGAACAAAGGATTGTTGTTTTCTCCCTAGTAGCAACATCACATCTAGTACCTTAGAGATTTCTGTCACTTCCCCAGATTACCAGAGGCATGAACCCACTATCGAGCATAAATACTAACTCTTGGAGTTGCTAGCATCTACTTGGCCAAGATAGCTACTAACAACGGAAAGCATGCAAGATCACAAATAACAAATACATGATAGAATCAATAATCAATCTGAAATAGCATCTCAATATCCATCGGATCCTCGCAAACACAACATGCATAATTACAAATAGATGATCTTGATCATGAACGGAGCTCACAAGATCTAGACATGAAAGCACAAAGGAGGAGAACTAGCCATCTAGCAACTACATGGATCCGTAGTCCAAGGATGAACTACTCACGCATCACACCGGAGGCTTGCATGATGATGAAGAAGGCCTCCAGGGTGAATTCCCCTCTCCGGCAGGGTGCCGGGAAGAGCTTCAGATCCCTCCCGATCTAGGGATGGAGATGACGGCGGCTACAGACTCTTTTGTGGATTTTTTGAACGGGCCCTTGGGGTTTTCATCCTGAGGGCATCTTATAGTCGGAAGGGGAGGCCGAGGGGGTGCCTGGGCTGGCCACACCACCCCCTGTCGCGGGCCACGCCTGGCCACGCGGCCAGGTGGTGTGGCCGCCCTCTGGCCCCTCTCCGTCTCGTATTCTGGCATCTGATGACTTTCGGAAAAATAGGCGCTTTGGCTTTTGTCCCGTCCAATTCCGAGAATATTCATTTTCTGACTTTCCTGGAACCAAAAACAGCAGAAAACAGGCAGCTGGCACTGTGGCTCTTGTTAATAGGTTAGTCCAAGAAATCACATGAAAAGTACTCCAAAGTGTGGACAAAACACAAGAAAGTGGATAAAACCAAGCATGGAACATCAAAAATTATAGATACATTTGCAATGTATCAAGCCTAGTCCTTCGACATCTCCAACAAACTGGACATAGATGTACTCCCTAATATGTGAAACACGATGGTATGCGAGAGCAGGGACAACACTATGGCCAACATCAGGGAGATGCCTAAGGATCCTAATCCCAACCATGGCATATTCCAGGGTTACCTGCCACTCCGGCCTCGGATTCACGATGTGTGAGGGAGGGGGCTCCTGGATGACGACGCCGTGTAGCCCGCGGCCTTCACCATCCCCACCCTTCTTATGGCTCTATGGAGGGTCAAAGTGTGGGCACCGTAGGCGAGGATGATCTCATTGGGCGATGTAGCGTATCACACAGACGATAGTCCGGTTTGCCCACCAAAGGCGCGACCAGCCTCGTTGTGGTTCAACAGGGGCGGGCCGTCACCCTCGTACCTGGCGAGCTCCCTTTCCTACCGGTTAGCAAAGAAGGCATTCAAGGTGTCATAGTTGTTGGGATCCCAATGGGGATCCATCCCCTGCTCCGGCATGAGCTTGAGGTAGAAGTGGTTCGTTATGGACGCCTGGCGGGCGGAACCTTGGGGCACAGGAGGGACAGGAACTCCTCCAGCGCTCAGCATCCAGTCAGCGAGCAGCCGGTAGCCTAGTGGGCATGGGTAGCTAGAGGCCCACAACGCCTCAGTCTCCTCGAGGGCCAGAATGGCCCAGTATGCGGTGTCCATTGTTGTGAGAGGGGAAGATGTGGATGCGTTGATGGACATGGCGGCTGGCCTAGATATAGAGGGAAAAGGCGGGAAAATATGGCGGGAAGTGGATGGAAATGGTGGGAAAGCATGCCGCGTGGCTTGACAGCTCTGAGAAGGGCGAGAAATATCTTAAGTCCCGGCTATTGGCTCTAACCGGGATTAAAGGCCCCCAAAATATTATAAGTCCCGGTTACTAGTTTTAATAGTTAGACCCTAGAACCCTAAACCCTAAACCCAAAAACCTGACCCTAAACCCAAAACCCTAACCCTAAACCCTTAAACCCTAAACCCAAAACCCTAACTGTAAGCCTAAACCCTAACCCTAAACCCTTAAACCCTAAACCCGAAACCTGAAACCCTAACCCTAACCCGGCCAAACCCTAACCCTAACCCTAATCCTAAACCCTAAACCCGAAACCCAAAACCCTAACCCTAAACTGGAACCCTCCCCCGAAATCCCCATCATTTTTAATAATATTGATATACTAGTTTATTTAATTGTATGCAATAAGGCGGGAAACAGAGATTTCAGTCAAAAATTTAAAAAAGGGGACCTTTAGTCCCGGGTCATGTCACGATCCGGGACTAAAGGGATCCGGTTGGCGCGCCCCTGTGGGCTGGTACCGAAAAACCTTTAGTCCCGGGCCATGGCACGCTCCGGGACTAAAGGTCATACCTTTATGACCTTTAGTCCCGGTCCGTGGCACAAGCCGGGACTAAAGACCCTTTAGTCTCGGTCCGAGGAACGAGCCGGGACTAAAGGTCCTTCCCCTTATATCACGCGCCCCTTCCCTCCCTCACCGTCTCTACTCACGACAGGGAAATCGCGTGCGAGGACGACGATCGACTCTGGCAGGCTGCCAAATTTTTTGGTCGTGCCGCCTCTCCGGCCATCCGCGTCGCCGCCTCACCAACGAACGCTGTCGTGTCGCCGCCTCTCGAGCCGCCGCGCGCGTGCGTCCCTGCCGACCAGGTAATAAACCCCCGCGCGCGGTGCCCTCTGCTTTCCGGCCCTGCGCCGTCCGTGTGCCGCCATCCGAATGCCGTCGAGCCGCCCTGTGCCGCCGCCTCTCGAGCCGCCGCGCGCAAACATCGCCGGCCGCTGCACGCGGGCGAGCCCGGCCGCCCCCTATTTTTTTATATATATGTATAATTATTGATTAATTAATATATGTATATTATATATATGTTTATTATTAATATGTGTATATAGTATATATAGTATATACGTGTACTATATAGTATATATGGAGTATATATGTTATTAATATGTAGTATATATGGAGTATATATATAGTATATACTATATATTATTAATATGTGTGCATATAGTATATATGTGTATATAGTTAGGGTTAGGGTGGTACGGGTGCTCGCGCCCCCCCGGAGATAGGATTAGGGTGGTGGTGCTCGTGGGCCCTAGAGTTAGGGTTAGGATGGTACGGTGCTAGCAGGCGACCGGAGTTAGGGTTAGGGTGGTGGTGCTCACGAGCCCCCGGACTTAGGGTTATGGTGGTAGTGCTCGCGGGCCCCCGGACTTAGGGTTAGGGTGGTGGTGCTCGTGGGCCCCCGGACATAGGGTTAGGGTGGTGGTACTCACGGGCCCCCGGACTTTGGGTTAAGGTGCTGGTGCTCGCATGCCCCCGGACTTAGGGTTAGGGTGCTGGTGCTGGTGCTCGAATATGATCAACGAAGCCCCCCGTGTTCATCCACCTGAATCTCCGTCGATATATCTGAACCCCTCCGGTGAGGGTGAGGAGGTCGAGCGAAATGATCAGGGAGAAGCCGACGGCTCCAATGATGGAGAAGCCGACGGCTCTAGTGGACCCTTAACTAAGTTCGGCGAGGTATATATATATATGAAGTCCGGTTATTAGTAGATGCCTTAATTGAGTTGTATATATATATAAATTGAGGAATGTTTCTTCTCTTAGGCCTCCACATCGAGTCAAAAATATTCCAAATGAGGCCCAACCAAAAAGTTGGACGCATCTACGCGTTATACAATTATGCGGGTATCATCACGTGGTGAACCCTTGGAGCCCGAAAAGTCTAAAAGTGTATTTGTACAACAATGCGGAGTTATGGTTAGGGATCACATCCCGATCACCATTCGAGAGTGGAATAGGACAAAAGGGACATAAGAGGGTGAGTATGTCGCCGATAGGTACAAAGTAGGTCTTTGGAATGACCTCATGACACATTTCACCCTGCCAGAATATGAGGATGATGCCGACACAACTGCATTGAGGAAGAAAGTCAAGCAGTGGACTCTTACGAAGATGGCCGAACTATTCAAGAACTGGAAGAAATCATTATGGCAAAAGTATCAGAAGAAGAAGACTCCTCCTAAATTGGGATGCATTTGTGAAGTATAAGGAGTCAGAAGCTGCTAAGGAAAAGTCGGAAAAAACAAGTTAAATGCCGCGAAGAACAAATATCACCATCACCTGGGGCCAGGGGCTACGCGACTGCCATGCCAAAGTGGGATGCTAAAGAGAATGAGTTGCTTGCTAAAGGGATCACTCTAGAACCAATACGCGAAGAATGGGATTTGAGGGCAAGAAATTGGTTCCTTGGGCATGGGAGTGAGTATGACGAAAATACATGGGACCTTATTTGCAGTGACGGGATTAGGATACCCCGGGAGACATGGCAGAGAGTCGTGAAGGAAATTAAAGTGGGGACAACAAAATTCTATCCCGATAGAGAGAAAGACTTGCTGACAAAGGTCCTCGGGAATGATGAACGCGGAGGACGAGTACGAGGCCTTGGCCCTAGTTATACATGGGAGATGGGGTTTCCAAAAGACAGAGATACTGATAGGAGCCGAGAGAGAGAAAAGAGGCGACGGCAGGAGGAGGAGGGAGACAGGTTCAATGAGTTGCGGAATATGGAAGAAGCTTGCGGCAGCTATGAATATGACTATTGAGGAATTTCTAGGTTCCCAGGACGACAAGTTACCCAAGGCTGATGTAGCCCCTCAATATGTCTCAGGGATGCCGTTGGTCAGCATAGAGAGGTTGCAACAACTGCCAACACAAATGTGGAGTTTACATAACTGGTACTTGAAAGCCACAAAGGAGGAGAGAATAATGATCGTAGCGAAAGTCCCACGTGACTACTAATTCTGAGCAGACGAGGTCCATGTTGAGTTTCCAGAACTCTTCTAGTATACAATTTCGACGCCTCAACAAAAGTCTCATGAGTTTCTATTGTCTGTAAGTTGTTGAATTTATTATCTACACATAAGTTGTTCAGTTTTTTCAGTTGTTCAGTTCATTGCATGTAATTATCCTTATTATATGTTGTACTCTATTATTATGCAGAATGGAGATCCAGAAATATAAAAAAGGTCACTCTTTAGTGTTGGGTTCATTAACCCAGATAAAATACATGTAAAGTTGCTACCGACAAAACCCGAGGAGACGGAAGAAAACCTTCTAAGGTTTCTAACCGAGCAAAATTTCTGTGACCACATACTGTTCTTTTACAATTTCAAGTGAGGGTCTTACTCTGTTGTACACATTCATTTTTGCTTACTCGATGTTGAGTGTAATTGATGAGTTACTGATGTATATAAACGTGTGCAGTTTCTACTGGATCCTGCTAAACATTCAACTTGTGGATTTTACGTTCACGAGTTCATTCGCACGTTTACCACTGAGCACAAAGATTATAGAGTCGATGTAAGCAATACATTCACAATATTATTTTTATTACCGTCACTTTTTGTTATCATGATTGATATTTATATTGATCTCCTTTTCTTATATAGTTCGAGAGAATGCGGGATCAGCTTCTACCAGAGCATCGCGTACTAGGAATTGCTGAAGAACTGACAGGATTCTTGATGAACGAGATGATAGATGGCACCGGAGAATTTAGTGTGAATAGGCGCTAACGATGATCCCCGACCGTGTAATTGAATAGACGGGCTCTAGTCCCGGTTATTGTGATGTCCATGTAACTATCATGTATATATTTGTATGCTCGATCCTAAGACAAGTTATCTTATATATATGCACGAACGTGTACGGTACGTGGTACCGTAGAAAATTATTTTAAAATAAAAAAGAAATAAATAAAATTGATACAAAATGAATTCTCTGTCGCACAGGGAAACTACCTAAAATGAGAACCATTAGTCCCGGTTCCTTTGGGGGCACCCAGGACGGCCACGTGGACGTCCATTGGTCCCGGCTGGTAAGCGGGCCCGGAGTAGTGTGTGAGCCTTTAGTCCCGCCTCTCCAGTCCCGGTTCAGGAACTGGGACTAAAGCCCTTTACGGACCGGGACTAAAGGTCTGTTTCACTAGTGAAGTCTACACGCTAATTTCACGGTGATAAAAGCAAATACTACGTCCTGAGCTGCCATACACAAAGGCAGACACCTTTTGGCGGTACAACAGGCCTACACTAGGGCTCACCCCGGCCCGCATCACGCTCGCCCTACTACGCTAACAACTGCTTCATTTCCCAGCTAGAAACAACTCGCTCACAGCAGCCACGAAGCCGCAGTAAACTCTCCCGCTTCATCCTGTTCCCGTGGACCGTAGTACGCTAATGAAGCAGCAGCTCCCGTCCTCCCGTCCGTCAGTCAGAATCATCAGAAAGGGATAGCAGGCAGGCATGCCAGGCCCAATGAACAGCGTGTGATGTGATTTCGCCTCTCTTATTTTTGTACGCGCGCGCGCGCGCGCGCGCGTGTGTCGATGAAGACGAAATCGAAGCGCGACAAACAGCTAGCCTACCGTGAGTTTGGTACGTGATGAAAAGAAACGTGTTTTGTCCGGTTCAATCGGTGGGGATCTTGCTGTCGCGGTGTTGTTGCGTCGCAGGCCTGTAGGTGAGGTGAGGGTGATCGACAGCTACTTGACATCCAGCTTTTGTTGAGTTCTGATCCAGAAGAAGGTGAGCTTATCGTGCTGCACGGCGTGACGGTGTGGCGGTGGGGAATTAGTTGGATGCTGAGGCGATTTACAGTGTCTGGAACAGCTGGTTTTGTTTGCCTGGTTCCTGACAGAAACCAGAGGGTGAAGCGTCGATCTGGTGAAAGTTATCTTATTTTTTCTTTCCGACAAAAAACCAGACAAACTGTTTTGCTTGACACTGAAAGCAAAGGCAGGGCCCAAGTACAGGGTCCGGCGTTACTCAGGACGCAAGTTGGCCAGGCCGGGGGGTCTGGGCGACGCCGGCTCGGCCGTACGTCGGCGCCATGGGCATTGCCGGCCGGCCGAAATGATTCTGTGTGCCGGCTTCTTCCTGCTCTGCATGCGGTGCGGGCGCCGGCGACTGCAGCGAGCGAACGGCCCCCTTGCTTTGTTTCTCGACGAATCCTCCCTGCATGCAGCAGAAGCAGCAGCGAGCGAAACAAAAGCGACATGCCATCATGATGCTCCTCCTTCCACGCGGGCGCGTATCGGCGCTCCAAAATTCAGCGGCCGCGCGCCCGCACCCTCCGGATCCGGACTGCACCAAATTCAGTGACCGCGACAGATCGGTTAGAATAATCAGAGTAAGGCCAGGACGTGAAATTTTATCTCTGCATTCTGATTTTAGCACACAAGCATTTCTACGCACAGCGACCGTGATGATGTATATTTCCCATACGACGTTCGTCGCAACCCTTTTTTTACGACGTATGGGTGCCGCTGGCACGGAAACGACAATGGGGGACGCCGGCATAAACAAGTGAAAAATTCTGAAATTTAGAGAAACTTGAAATATTTTTATTATGTATGCACAAAACAAACTAGTCATATTCCTGCCTAACCCTATAGTACACTTAGAAAACAGGGCTTTCGTCCAGACCGTCCCAAAGCGATTCGTTCCGGTTCCCTTATGAACCGAGACTAATCAGAGCATTAGTCCCGATTCGTTAGGCTAGGAGACCGCACGGGACTGGACCACGGTTTGTCTGGGACATTTAGTCCCGGTTCATGCCACGAACCAGGACTAAAGGGGTTCAGCGTCTGCCTCTAGCCCTTTGGTCCAGGTTCATGGTAAGAATCGGGACTAAAAGTCCATGCTTGTATATATATTGCACCCTAGTTTCATATGCTTGTGTGTGAGCTTTGTTTTCCCCCTCTCATGCACAAGTGGTGTATGTTGCTTTGTTTTTCTCCTCTATGCACAAGAGGTGCTCGATGAAATGTCTGTGAGCATGATGTCACTTGAGTTCACCCAAAACAAACATGATATGAAGTGTCCGAGCCACACTTAAGTTTTCTCCTCTTTCCTTCCTCGTCGATCCAGGTTAGCAACTTAATTCTTTCATTTATCATTGATACAATAATGTATGTGTCGATGTACAGTATTGGTCATTTCTCTAGATCTTCTATAATGTTTTTTCATAAACTCAATTATATAATACAGAATTGCCGGCAATGGATGTATCGTGACTGACGTACTGGCGAGTTTATTACGGGCCTTCATAATTTTATCGGTGTGGCCGAGGCAAATAGTCTAAATGGTTTTATGCGTTGTTCATGTGTTGTATGTCAGAATCAGAAGGATTACTCTTACCCAAGAACCCTTCACACCCACCTGCTTCGGTCCGGTTTCATGCCCAGCTACAATTGTTGGACCAAGCATGGAGAAAAAGGGGTTAAGATGGAAGACACTAAAGAAGAAGAGGATGATGACAACTATCCTATGTTTCCTAAATACGGTGATACTACAACGGGTGAAGCTGAAGATGAAGAGGCACCAGATAAGATCATTGATGATCTTCACCAGGCCATTGTTGATGCACAGAGAGAATGCAAAAGTGAAAATGAGAAGTTAAAGTTGAAGCGCATGTTAGATGATCACACAAAATTATCGTATTCAAATTGCAAAGATGACAATACAAAGCTCAGTACCACACTGCAATTACTGCAATAGAAGGCAGAGAATGGTTTGTCTGACATGGGATTTGAGAAGCTACTAAAAATAATAAAGAAGAAGCTTCCAAAGGATAACGAATTGCCTGCCAGTATGTATGAAGAAAAAAAGGTTGTACGCCCTCTAGGATTAGAGGTGCAGAAGATACATGCATGCAATAATGAGTGCATCCTCTACCGCGATGAGGAGTACGAGAATAAGAATGAATGCCCGGTATGCGGTACATTGAGGTATAAGATCAGACGAGATGATCCTGATGATGTTGAGGGCGAGCACCCTAGGAAGAAGGTTTCTGCCAAGGTTATGTGGTATGCTCCTATAATACCACGGTTGAAACGTTTGTTCAGGAACAAAGAGCATGCCAAGTTATTACAATGGCACAAAGAAGACTGCAAGAAAGACAAGATGTTGAGACACCCCGCTGATGGGTCGCATTGGAGAAAAATCGAGAGAGAGTACCCGAGCTTTGCAGATAACGCAAGGAACTTAAGGTTTGGTCTAAGTATAGATGGCATGAATCCTTTTGGGGAGCAGAGCTGTATTCATAGCACCTGGCCTGTAACTCTTTGTATCTATAACCTTTCTCCTTGGTTGTGCATGAAGCGAAAGTTTATTATGATGCCAATGCTCATCCAAGGACCAAGCAACCTGGCAACGACATTGATGTGTACCTAAGGCCATTAGTTAAAGAACTTTTACAGTTGTGGTACAGGCAAGGTGTACGTGTGTGGGATGAGCACAAACAAGAGGAATTTGACCTACGAACATTGCTTTTGGTAACCATCAATGATTGGCCTGCTCTTAGTAACCTTTCAGGATAGTCAAACAAGGGATACAATACGTGAACACTCTGTTTAGATGATACTGAAGCTACATACTTGCATAAAGGTAAGAAGGTTGTGTACCTAGGAAGTCATCGATTTCTTCCGACCAAGCATACCGTAAGAAAGAAAGGCAAGCCAACTTCTCTATATTCATGAAGATGTTATGTAAATGGTTCCTTCATTTCTGTAGTTATACATATATCAACTCTCGACATGTCACTTACGCCAAACCTCCCCTGCCTGACGCGGTAGAAAAACGCCCCTAAACCCTGCCACGGTAGAACCCTAAACCCTGCCCTATCGCGACAGAGTATTGAGGCATTTTTCTACCGTGGCAGAGATTAGTTAGTCCCGGTTCGTGGTACAAACCGAGACTAAAGGTACTCCACCCCCGCCCTCCGCAGCGGCCACGTGGAGCGCCTTTAGTCCCGGTTCATAACAGAACCGGGACTAAAGGGGGGGCACTAGTCCCGGTTGCCTAGTCCCGGGTCCGAAACCGGGACTAAAGGCACAAACGAACCAGGACTAATGCCCCGTTTTCCACTAGTGGTAGACATCTCCGTCGTCCTCTTCTTCGTCATCATTGCTTGCTACACGCAGATGGAACCTCCAGCCATTCAAGGAGGATACACGCGGAAACCGGAGGCCGTCGATCGGTGCACCCTATGGGCATCGGTGGACGTAGTGGCTACAACAACCCTCGCTTCGTTGCTGCGGTGCTCGTGGTGAGGCTGCTCCACCCTATCCCGCCATGCCATGGTGTCCACCTGTACCGGCGGCGCGTATGGCCACACGCTTCCCTAGGTACTCCTCCGGGTTGCCTATGCACCTCAACTGGTGTGCATCCATGGTATAATCCGGAGGCACCTACCAATCAGGACTCGGCTGCGCGACGCGAAGGTGACCGTGCGGAGGCGAGTAGTCCCGGATGTAGATGTCACCGCTCCCGCGACAACGGCCACCCTTCCTCTGGCTTGTCGACGACGGCTGAAAGTGCGGGTACCGCAAGCAAGGGTGATCGCCTTCGGCGATGTGGCGCATTACACCGACTCGCTCACCTTAGCCGTCGGTCGACCTCATTCTTGTTCACAGGAGGCGGGTCATCACCTTTGTACCTGGCGAGCTCCCTCTCCCTCCGATTGGCGAAGAAGGCGTCTCGGGTAGTGGTGTTGTCGGGATCCCATCATGGATCCATCTGCTGCTCTGCCATGAGTTCGAGGTAGTAGTGGTTCGTGATGGCTGTTAGGAGGGTCGCTCCTTGAGGCATGGGATGGATCGACACGCCCCCGACGCTCATCCTCCAGTAAGGGGCATCCGGTAGCCAGCGGGAAGGGGTAGTTCGAGGCCCGGAGCACCTTCGTCTCTTCTAGGGTGAGATAGGCCAAGTGAGGAGTATCCACGGCAAGAGAGATTGGTGTCGATCTGTCTATGACAATGGTCGCCGTCCCTACATATAGAAGGAAAGGCCAAGAAGACATGACAAGAAACGGTGGAAAGGGTGGGAACGAAAGAGCTCGCCGCCACGTCTCTCTCAATGTCAAGGCTGGCCCGTCGACGGGATTCGTCACCTAACCGGCAGGACGCTCGAGACGAGGCGCGTCTCTCTCACTGTCAGGGCTGGCCCGCGACGTTTTCTCATCCATCCGGCGCGCCGGATAATAAAATTGGTCGCGCCGGCGTCCAAAAAGAAATGGGGGACAGGCTGAAGTGATTTTGGCCGCCGGCACCTCCCGATAGCCGTTTGTGGGGGCCTTTAGGACCCCCCGAGTGGAGATGCTCTAACCAACATTAAAACAATTATTTCCATTACTTTGATTGATACATCTAAGATTTTGCATTCCCAGCTAGCCTTTTCTTTCTCACCTACTCCACATTTCAGCCTCTATAAAAGAGCAAAGGGACAAGTATAAACACGCAGAAAAATAGGGCGAAAGAGGTCAAGGCATCGATAAGAAACTTTTCAGAAAAGGGAAATAGGTCCCTTTGCTTACCAGCCAAGACACAAATAGGTGGCCCTTTGGAACGTAGCTAGTGGTGGACACCCATCCAGCCATGCCATGCATGCAACCACGACAGATACATCCACGCACCGGCGCACTCGCCGCTGTACCTACGTACGTACGCGCGTGCATCGCTAACCGTTAGAGTCCACACAATTCTTCTTATTATTCCTCTTCCTTTATCTCGAATATTTGTTGAGCTGGCAAGAGGACACGAGGAACCATGCTTTGTCACGTACTGACCCCATAGCTAGCTAGCTAGGCTGATGCATATCCCAGGCCTCTGCGCATATCTTGCCTGTCTGAATTTCAGCTTCGCGGTCAGCTTTTGTGTTCAAGAGCTTGTATTAGTCGGACAACGGCCTGATTAGCAAACCTGATGACGACCTCTGGACAGACAGCAGCTTAACCTGATGGCTAGGCTGGCTCAGTAGTCAGTACTGACTCAGTAGCTTAGGCTGATGCATGCACATCATCCCAGGCCTGCGCATGTCTCCCCTTTCTAATACTAGCTTCCTGGAGTATGGTTTTTATGTTTAACAGCTTGTATTAGTTGCACAATGACTTAATGACCAGCAAACATGATGGCAACCTTTGGATAGACATCAGCTTGACTAACTAGTACTATCAACCATGTTCAGACCGACACCTCACATAGCAAGTTCAGAGATCAGAACAGAACAGAACAGCTTCATAGCCAGCCACACTTCGCTGTTAGTACTAGCTAGTAGTACTATAGTTGTTTAACTAGTACACGTATACAGGTAACGTGATGGCTACATAGGTGCCACGCATAGTATCTCCAGCGGCAAATCTACTCGATCAGATCTGCTGTCTATATATAAAACAGCCGGATCTCAAAAAGAAAACAAAAATCAGGGTACACGATGCAGAGAGATCTATGGACAAACTGCTATACTTAGTACGTACTACAGCTATACTACTACGCACGCACAGTGATCGAGTTAACCGATTGTGCCACATACCTGTACCCAAAGGAAAGGGAAATGTATTGATCTGGATACTCCCTTCAGTCCATATTAACTAGTAGATGTATTCGTATCTAAATAAAGTTGATAACATTAATATGGACCGAAAGGAGTACAATAATTATGCCCATTAGCAGTTGGGGAAATGGGGAAACCATGGAAGCCTAGAGTAGTAGTAGCACTGGCTGACTGTGTCAGCAAAACACGTAGTTCTACCCCATGCTAGTGGCCTAAATGTGTTCCACCGTGTCATGTATCTAGTGAAAATCTAAATGTGTTCCACCGTGTCATGTAAGTCTTCGTGTGTAGTATGTCGCAGCGATGATGGCGAGCAGCGAGTTGTAGTTCAGTGACCACCGAACGTATTTTACTCTCATAAAAAGCAGAGGAAGTATTTGTATAGTACACTTATCCAGCTAATGTGATGGCTACGTTGTACATGTATCTAGTGAAAATCTACTCGATCAGATCCGATGTCTATAAAACAACCGGATCTCAAAAGGAAAACAAAAAATCAGGGTACACGATGCACAGAGAATCGATGGACAAACCGTACGTAGTACTACAGCTATACGCTTGCACATTGATCAGAGTTAACCGATTGTGCTACCACGTATAGTACGTACGTGCACCCGTACATACTGGTCTAGGTAAACGAGGAAAGGGAGGGGAAATGTACCGGTCTGCATACCACAATTATGCGCATCAACAGTTGAGGAAATGCATGCATGCATGGGCGAATCATTGAGGCCTGGAGCTGGTAGTGGTAGCAGTAGCAGCATTGGGATCAGATCTGGGAGCCATGTTTTTTTCTTTCCTTGTCCAGATCTGTTCTGCTCGACCTCGCGCACGCATCTCTGTTTGTTGGGTATCCAAGAACAGAGACCAAGGCAGCAAGAGGACACGCTTTGGAAGGTCGCGTCAGGCCACTTTCCTCCCCCGTCCTCCTCGTCTTTCACGTCTCTGACTCTAACCGCTTCTCTCTCTAGCTCGCTTTCTCTCTCATGATCATATTTGCAAGGAGAAATTGAGCGCAATTGGCTTCCACTGTCGTAGAGCTAGTGGAGGGAGAGAGAGAGAGAGAGCAAAGCAAAAAACTGATCCATTTATCTCTGTGTAGCTCTCTGTCTCTGTTTCTTTGTTTCTCTCTCGTACTTACAGAGAGAAAGCGGTCACGATTGGCTTCCATTGTGTTAGTGAATTCCGGAGGGAGAAAAGCAGAGCAAATTCAGAGGAAATAAGACCTTCACAAATCAAAACAAGTGGGTGTAGAGTTTACACAAAACATTTTGATGATAGGTCTGTAATTTGATGATAGGTCTGTAATTCATAATTCACCAAAACAAGTAATAGTGCGGGCTGTAGAGTTTACACAATTCCTCGGGATCAGAGGATTGAGGGCGAACGGGGAAGAGGAAAGAAAAGAAAAAAATAACAGACTCCAAAAGTTACCGACCTCCTTGTGTTTCTGCGGATGCATCGGCTGCTCGATTCGCGGAAATGAAGTAGGCGTACGTGTGCGTGAGCACTCAGCAGCCAGCGGTATGTACACAATTCGATTATTCGGATCGATCTGCATGTATGAGGGAAGGAGGAGGAACACATGCCGTGGCAATGGCATGGCAGCATGCATGTGGGCCGCGCGTCGTAGTGCTGAAGTACTCCTGGAACGAGAAAGAGTGTCGCTTTCACGTGCCTAGAGGCAGCGATGGCTCCACGACGTGCGCCCGCATCTTCTTGGCTGCAGGCGGCACCGGCGCGGGCGGCGCGGGCTTGAACACGGACGCCAGGTCGAGCGGCACGGGGTAGAAGAGCCGCTGCTGCAGCGGCGCCAGCTTCCTCTTCAGCGCCGGGGGCAGCTTCCGCGGCGCCGGCGGGCACACCGTGGCTGGCCTCAGCGCGCTCTCGTCCGACGTCGGCGTGGTGAAGTTCACTCCGTCGCCGGCAGCGGCATCCGCGACGGCTTCGAATTCACAGCCGTGTAGCGGAGTGGCGGTTCGGCACGGCATCGGCGTGGCGTAGCTGGCGCTGCCAATGCCGTCGACGGCAGCGCCGTCCTCCACCTCCTCCGCTGCCACTGCCGTGGCTCCCGCCGTCGGCGTGACGCAGCCAGTGTCGGCAGCATCGTGGTGGGCGTCCGCATCGCCCGCCGAGGCCAGCGGCCTGCTGACGGCGGTGGTCTGGATCGGCCGGAGCGCCGCCAATTCAGCGATTTCCGCGACCTCGAGGCCCATCGAATCCAGCGCGCGCGGATCCCGCTGCCGCGTAATTCTCTAGCTAGATCTTCTCGGAGCAAGTAGTTTATGCGATAGAATTGTCTGCCTGTGAGAGCTGAAGCGATCTCGGTGCTTTTGTAGTAGCGTAAAAGGAAGAGGAGGCGTGGCGGGTGATGATGGAGGGAGGGATGGTAGTAGCCGAGGCCTGAGGACTTGAGGAGTAGCGTAAGGTAAAGCAGAAGCAAGCCGAGGAACAGAATTATATGCAGGCAACAAGCAGCTGCGAAGCAAAAGCTCGGGCGCATGTTAAATAGATCATGGGAGAGAGACGACGACGAAGGAGGGTGGCGCAAATGATTGCGGGAGGAACGAGAGAAGAGAGAGGGTGGTGGTGAAACTTTTTGATGCTGGTCGAGTAGATCGCACCCCTCCTCCTCCTACCACCTTCCACATGCTCCCTCTCGATCGCCGTGTCTCTGCTGGGAGGTCAGAAGCTGCAGTCTCACAGATAGATCTGCGGCAGGGGATGCCGGAATTTTTACTGCACCAGGGAGGGTGGTTAACTTAGTTTAATTTAAGCCTTCAAGGACGGTGGTTAATGCACTTAATCTCTACTCCTCAAGAATGTCGCTTTTTTTTTACAGAGCATCAAGAATGCCGCCACTCCACCTACCTACCTACCTGCTGCTACCTACCTAGCTACAGGCGCACAGGGATTTTAATTACGACAGCACACTGAACAAGTTAGTCCAGGAGTAGATTGATAATGACGCTCTTGAAACTGCTTGCGTGCATGTGTGGCTAGCCACCAGCAAGGACAGCTGACTTAAGTGCCATGTGGATTGTTTTGCTAGATGGCTCCCATCGACTTTGCCTGCCTGGATGATTTATGAAAATCAATAGGTATGCACATGGAGCTGCCCCCCATTCTCACGTTAATGATTCTACAACCAACTTTTTAATAGGAAAGGATCACTTATAAATGTTAATATCTTGTAGTAGAAGCAAGATACTAAATCAGCTCTTCAATAGCAAAATTGTACTGCATATATAAGCGGTGCATATTACGAATCGAAGGGAGTACTTTTTCTCTCTCTAAATGAGACCATCTAGGACTAGCCCTTAGTGAGAGTTCTAGAAATTCGTTCCCGATGGGAATGGAACTCCCTTTGTTGGGTGAGCCACTACTGGCTCAGTAGAAATTATAGAATCTCTAATAATTTGTTGTGTCTTGATTCGACCCTCGCGGGGTATATATAGAGGTACAAGGAGAGGAGAATTTTGGGAGTACAAAAAAACAATGTTTGAACTAATCATATCTTACAGTCTCAACCGTACATGTATGTTTGAAATATGCCTAGAGACAATAATAGTTATTATATATAAATTTCCTTGTTCATCATTTAAGTTTATTATTCTATGCTATGTGTCTTGATTGTGAGAATCATAGGATAACTCGTATGCACTTGTAGAAAGATAAACACCAAGTTGTTTCTAGTCATGCCTCTAGGACTAGCCCATGTGTTGTCTGATGATCAAGTTTCCTGATCATGATATTGTAAAAAAAACAAGGGTATTGAACTGATCCAATTGGTGATTTACTATGAGTTGTAATCATTGATGTTAATAGTCAATCCTTAGACCATGAGAATATAAAGTTACCTCATGTCATAAGGCTTATCTTTGCCCTTGTCTCAAATGCTATACGTAAAAGGTGGCAAGTCCAGCAATTTTGGGATCAGTACGAAAGTATGTCTAAGGACTTGGATAGTTCAAGACTGGGATTCTGGTCCTCCTAACGGTGGAGAGATATAGACCCACTCGGTATTACAATGTCACCCATCGTCTGCGCAGACAAGTTATGATATTGATCATAAGGGCATTGGAATACATACGAGTAAATGAGAGTGAAACACGAACGGCGATAAGTTGTATCACGAGGATACCAACATCTCACGTTAGTGTTGTCACATGTCGTGAAGCAGAAGGAACTGGTTTCACTCGATGATTTGTGTAATATAAAGAAACCATGATGGGCAGTGACGGAGGACGGAAAAAATCTGAGGTAGGGCGAACTCCAATAAAAGTAAATACCAACTCGGCCTTGATGATCTTTGCCATTGATAAAGCCCTTTTAATTGTTGTTGTTGCTACGAATAAAAGCAATACCAACTCAATAAGGCGATAAACGATATGAAGCATGATGTATCATTCAAAAACTAACATAATTTCCGAAGTATTTAATTCTCTGCATATGAATAACAAATATCTAAAGGTTATCTTATATAGGCTCATGCTCATAATAAGAATAAATCTCGGCGAGCTAAGAAATCTTACTCACACTGAAACTATAAAATGAGTCACTTGAATCAAACAAGAAGGTCTGAAACAACTCTAACGACAATCATCAAAGAAACGGTATGAAGGTATGAGATGATCTCCAGAGATATCATATCTTGCAAATAGGGAAGGAGATGATTTGCATTTAATGTAGAGATATCATATCTTCTATAGAAGGAAGGAAATGATTTGCATAGAATGCATGTCTTCCCAAGGAGGGAAAGCAATGAACTTGGAGATTATTTTCCTGCCTATTATGAAGGAGGAGCCACTATGTCTTTGCTTGGGTGTGGCCCAAACCACCCCCTCCTCATATATAAACCCCGGGGGCTCTCCTCTAGAAACACAACACAAGTCCCCATTGGTGGATAGTTTCTCTCTCCCTCATGGAACTTCTCCACAATACAGAGACCAGAGGCCGCGAGACAATGCGCATGCTAGATGCTACAAGATTATCAACGTAGGTGCGACGCTCTAGACGATAGGATGCTGCACGGATTGGAAGGTAGTATGCATGCAACACATAGAGGGATCATACCTTCAATCATCCATCGAGTGGAGCTTCTTCTCGTGATTGGGAGGGATACACCTAGCTACAGGGATCGACGTGATCATGCATCATCAACGAACTACATCGAGTATCTTCTGCTGCATATGTTGGTGAGTTCATCTGGATCTGGATCTGCATATATTCTATTAGATCTATATCTCGTGTTCTTGCATAGTCAATCTTGGTGTGTTCATAGTACTAGAAAACTAATTAATTCCTTATGTGAAACCCAACAATGTATTCTAACATTACCTCTCAGCTGTGGCGGAAGAGAAGTGGCACTAGCAGCACCCTTCTTGCATGCATAGAGACATATTGCGGAATGATCGAGATCTCCAATTGGATAAGTATATGTCGCCACGACGACAAGCACCTGTCGGCGACGAGTGAGATTCGCATGACTACTACATAGACCGTGGGAGGGCGACATCACTACCTGTTGTCCATCACAGATCTGCAGCGTCAACCTGCCATCTTCATTGAACTGCACAACTACAATGACCCAAACCATGACATCGAGTTGTATGGATACTTCTTGCTATGAGCCAAGATCAACGTGGAGCACATCCACGAAAGGAGACATCAACCACACGATGGTCAGTGTGGGACATGATGCCCTCCATTTCTCCGACAACACGCCATCTCCACACATTGCCCACAAGGGACACCTTCAAGTGACGGTGGCATGCTTGCTTCTTCACCGCGGGCACATTGTCGCCAAGGTCTACATCATTTGTGGTCTTCGTCAACATCCTCTTCAACACACCACCATCGCCACTACACTGTTCACATGATGGACATGGATCTACAAGACCCTCTAACCGTACAACTGCAAGGCACGATGAAGGCAAGGCCACGTCCATGACACCGACGATGACATTGACCTCGTCTGATGTCTAAGACTGCATCGACACACCAGCATCACAATTATGATGCCCCTACAACCGCACATACGGTTTTGGAAAAACCGTAGTGTGGTCGGTGGGCTTCCTCCAGTCCTCGCAAAACTAGTGGTCTCACCCATGATTGTATCCATGAGACGCCTCTGACGGTACCTCTACAAGGTACAAAATTTCCACAGCTGCAACTCTGTCCAAAAACAATGTGCTACATTTTTGCGCCTCCAGCACTAGTGGCCACACCGCTATGATGACTACGACATCAACCACACCCACTTGGACTACGCCTACATCACAATCGGCTACCTAGAAATGGATATCGACAACAATGTCTACAACTACATAGCGGCAAAAACTCCAAGTCAACAACGTCTATGTCATTACCTGTGTGCATGACACTCCCGATGTGACTGTGGGAGGGAGGAGACCGGATGGCATGCACCGAGGAGAGTAGATTAATATCCTCGGGGCAGCGTGATGCGGAAGAACTGGAGAAACCTAGGATCGACATCGTGATACTAACCTCTCTGATACCATATAGAAATAATAGAATCCCTAATATTTTGTTGTGTCTTGATTCAACCCTAGCGGGTGTATGTACATATGTACAACGAGAGAAGAAACTTGAAGTAGAAGAAGGTCATTGTTTTGAACTAATCATATCTCCTAATCTCAACCATTACATGTATTATAACACTCAACCACTAGGCCTCTATACGATCATCATATTACTATTTTTAAGGTCTTTTCTTGCTAGGGTTCACTTGCATTTTCCCTCCTTGTAATCCTCACTGTATTGTGGATCCATTCTCCATAAACAGAGTGTATAGTGCTAACAACAGCGTTATCCGAGTTGACGCCCCTTTTCCATGCATCGTAGGGGTAGTTTCGCTAATGCAAGCTACAAGCAGCCCCTTTCCCTTTACCTACTAATGCGCTCCTCCACCATTAACACATTCTCATTTCCCGAATTTGGTGGTTAAACTCTACCATTGCAATAATGCGATTGGGTAGGTCATGTGGCAAAATACCTCTATGCCACAATCATAAAAAGCTTCACTACTCTTGTTTAACTATTTTGAAATACGAGAAGACCCAAATCTTCTTATTCAAAACCTCAAATCACTATATTCCCCTTCTTTCACCTAACATCGTTGAATGCGGTGTTCTTATAGATAGAAAGGTAATTTCCCATCTTAACCTGAAGAGTATCCCCGGAAAGGAATCCTATGGAGACGGGTGGGATTTTAGCCAAGAGGATGATATTATATTACGTGTTAGCTAACCACGGTGTTGGGTTTTCCTTGCCAAAAACCTATTAAAGAGTGAAGGGACTTTACGTTCCCTTAAGGGTAGCAAAACCATCATCGGGATAGTATACATAAAGCTACTGGACTTGGGTATTGATGAGTGCATTTTGCATCATGTTTTATCTTGTGTTTTCACATGGGTAGTGATAGAATTTTTATATTTTACCGCGCTTGCATGCATCTTTTATACCTGTTTCACCAGGATCCCAAAATTTATGGAGTTGATGGACGTGTCCATTAAACCTGTCATTTTTGGAAACAAATATGTTGATTGAAAACCATAAAGGACTTCCATAAAAATATTCACTCACCTAGCAAAAAAGCCAAGAAGAAAACAATTTAAGACGTTCTAAATATTTAGCACCTCTGGTACGGGCAGGTGTTGTTGTACCGCGTGTCAGCGCATCTGCCTCGTCAAATAGTTTCACCTCATGCAAATAGATCTTAGATCTGGCATTCAAAGACACAACAAGTCGCCATATCCTCAACTCCGGAAGTGATCTAGAGAGGGAACTTGCAGAGGGGCATTCATCCGTACTTCCACTCTGATCATGGAGGCTCGGGCATTGATTCTCATCATCAACCGCTGCATATCCATCACCATCATTATCAACTATGTCTCTACCACCATTTACTACATTCATATTGTTGTAATTCCAAACCCTATTGTAGATTTGCAGAAGTATTCATCCATTCCTTCACACTTTCACATGTACAACTTCTCACGAGACCTAAAAAGGTGGAATAGCAATTTTCCAACCATTTTCCATAAGAGAACTATTTCCATTACTTTGATAAATGGATACTTATATCAAACTATCATTGCATTAGATAGGAAGATAAATTAATAGAAGTCAAAGATGCTTAGTAAATAGAGACAAAAATATCTTCTGGGTTTCTCCTTCTTGAAAATATTGAATCTATCTCCAATTTTCCATAGAGAACTGAGATTTTTTCATGTCTTCCAATTCTTGTACTCGTACATAATAGGAAAGTTACATTAGGAGGCCCATCATTTTGCAATTAAAACAATGTATAAACTCTGCAAACATTTGTAATTAGGCCAAGCATCTTAACTCATGTGCCAAAAAATCATATTTCCCTCCATTCATTAGCTGATCTAGCTACTATGAACCATTGTTCGTTTGATGTGAATGATGACAATCATTTCAGAATGTTATGTATGCATCGACAATTCATTTATAGTTATTGAATAGCCTATTTCTTATGTTATATACTACCTCCATTCTAAAGAACAAGATTTTCTTAAAGTCAAACTAGGTAAATTTTGACCAAGTTTTTGAGAAAATTAATAATATGTACAATCTAAAATCAACACCCTTCGATATATTATGGAATAGCTTTTCACATGATATCTATGTAATATATAGTTTTATCCAAAATTTTGGTCAAACTTTACTTAGCTTGACTTAAAAAAAGTATATGCCCTATTCATTGGAACAAAGGTAGTATATCTCTATCCCATGAAATTCTTGAGCCGGGAGATGAATGCATATCATTTGTTTTATTTTGTTAAATGATATCAACTAACTGGTGTACAATTTCATAAATTGGATATAACACTACATACATTGAAATTCTGTTCTACTACTTTATTAGATTAGATAGAATAATAATTAAGTTTTCTTTTGTCTTAAATATTAGAAATAATTTAAGAGGAAGCCTAGATACCAAATTACAAGAACTTTTAAATAACTATGTTAATTTTTTAATTTTCCTGATCAAATAATATATATAAAAAATAAAGAAGGTGGGATTTTTTTGGGGGAAAACAACGTCAACATTTGCTTGCTTATTTGGAAAAAGGTACAGATAATTTTATAAGTTATCAGAGCCTTTCGTGTAGGGCCCCAACCGACTAATCTACATACCTACTTCGAGTAGTAAACAAATGAATTAGTAGAAAATAGGTATCCAATGTGACAAGTTGCATGGCAGAAGAAAAAAGGCAAATGCAAATAGAAGCCAGACTGGTGAGTGGCTTAACATGTTCATGTGCCCTTGATGCAACAAAAAAAAACATGTTCATGTGCCCGTGTCGCGTCATGGGCTCATGGCTCATGCATGCGCCTTGCACCTCACGCTTCCCCCTCTCTCACGCTTTAGACCTTTCGTGTAGGCCGGTAGGGACCGCTGGCAGGTGGGCCCTCCAACCTTACAGCCGCAGTGATGTGTGCTGCGACATTGCGGTACGGTTGGGACAGGGTCCTAATTATTTTTCGGACCGCACCAGTCGATCGTCCCACACGATGCCAGCCGTCGGATGAATGCAGTGGAACCCTGGCTAGCTCTGCCGCCTGCAACACGTCCCATCTTTTCGATCTGCTCCGCGCGAAATTTTGGGGCAAACTTCAACAGGAGAATTTTGTTTGATTGACAGAGTGCCACGATCATCTTTCTTCTTCTTAATGCCAAGTTAAGTTGCATATACTTCCTCGGTTCATAGAAGAGTGTACTTACAATATTCAAAAAGTTAAACGCTTAAGTTGATGATGTTCATGGCAATGCAGGACTGCAGGAGTACTAGCTAACTATTGGGTTTCATAAATATTGGTAATTTTTTTTTGTGAACTAGGTCAAAAGACGAGATAGTTTACTGTACAAGAAGCTGGAAGTAGACTCTTTCGTTAAATTACAGAAAAGGAAGTTTAGTCATAACAGAAGAACCAGAACCCACAAAGAGTGATTGGTTCCGGAGGGCCATGGACCTTCCCTCCTGGGTCGCCTCGTGCGAGCGGCTCCGAAGGGCCCAAAACTAGGCTAGGATCTTCCCCTCCGGCACTCCCCTGGCCGCTACCACCATTGATGCCGACAACGCCTAGCTACCAAAGGCGGAGGGCAAGGAGGTTGGACTCCCCTGGCCGCCACTTCTGCTCGCGAAGAGGAGGCGTACCGGCGGGTCACGCAAGAGCGCACGATGCAGTTGCAGAGTTATAAAGAAAATTATGGTCTGTAATGTGTATCTCCGAAGTCTATTATCTTTTCGTACAAACTAAGTTGGAATTGTACATTCTAAAATCAGTTTACATGTAAGTAAATCTCAAATAACTTAGGATTAAACATGCACATGCACATACGACTTTGAAAGTGATCCTGGCATGGCAGATGTTCACAGAAGGTAGCACGTAGGAGTTAGGACACGCATGCAAGCACCGGCCCCCCTGGCGCGATGGAAGCGTCAAGCGTGTGATCCTCTGCCAGCCTTGGCCATTTTTAGCATGCATGCATCGAGACATGCTGACCTACCTAGCCTGTAGCCTGCCACGTCGGAGAGGCTGCTTGCCCGTGCCCAGCCGGATCCAGCGGCCCGCCTCCGACCGTACGGGCATTCAAGCGCACCTGCAGAAATTCAATGGACGCCACGCTGACATGTTCGGTGAACCGCACGACACACGCCTATCACAAGCTCTCTCCTGCAACGCATACTGTTTGGATATACAACTAAAATAAATCGTTTTATTACTGTATTATACTGTACGTACTGCGATCTACCGATGTGAAAGATCACTAGATATTCAGATATGCGCAGACGGGAATTACAGTGACACAAACAAACCTGGATCAGGAAGCCTGGATGGAGATGGAGCTTCTAGGTTTCAGTGTCACCTTTCCCTGAAGATCGATCTGCCTGCAGTCAATACCCTGTAGTAGCTTTTGAAATACTAGTGCATATTTACTGGGCAAAGCAGCTAAGCTCTCTCCCCGTCCCTCTGCAAGACCTGCTGGGGTCACATCACATGGCCATTGCTGCCTTGTCTTGAGCTAGTAGTAATTAACAGAATATCTATACGCTGTAATTTACAGTTTGAATCTTTATCCTCGAGAGGTTAATGCGGACATAAACGAACAAATAAGTTAGCTCTACACCTTAACTATATACATGGACCAGTAGCTAGGATGTATAGCTACAACTAGCAAGGAAGACAACATGGACAGCAGTGTGGTGTCTAGTCCCAATTATGATCGACCCATCAATCAATGCATGTACGTGTAGTTTGTTTGAATTCCAAAGTACATTTCCCTCCATTTTTTGGCGCATCCCTTGGCTTTTGCCCGGGGATAAAACGGGAAAATTAGATGCATGGCCATGGCCTCCTTGAATGATTAATCAGCAGCCATAAATGTCGGTGTGAGAGATGAGAGATGCTTCTGTGGGTCAGGCCTCCATATGTTTGGAGGCAGCAGCCAGCATCATCATCGTTGGGACCAAATCAATGTCCACAGGGCAACCACTGTAGCCGTAGCAGCAGGATTGCCAACTAATCCACATATTTTTTCTTCTTTGATTGAACTTGCACCAGTCGACCACCTTCACATGCCTGTTGCTTCCCAGATTCATGCAGTAGCTTGTCCTCTATAGTACCACCCGAGTAATTTTGTGGCTGAATTATAGAGCAATTAATGGTGCTCTCGGTTTTTTTGAATTTCGTGTCTACACAATTTAATTGGGTCTACAGATGGTTTTCACCTAGTTTAATTACGCTTATTTTGGTTTTTGTGCACCTTTCTACTTTGTGCGAATAGGTTCAGGACATATATGAGATAAATATATTTGGCAATTTATATGGCGCGAATGGGTTCTACACATGGTTTTGATAGAGTTTAATTGAACTGTTTTGGCTTTCCATCTGCCTATTATGCGGAGGAAAGCGAGCGGGTAGGCGCGTCGGTAGACATAGTGGGGAGGTAAGGGAAATAAGCTGTTCCTTGGAACCAAATTCGATGTAAAATTTACTAAAATCCACTATCTACGGCTTATATGATTTCGAGCGCCACCCCTTCGCATCTAAGAGAAACAAAGCCCAAGTTATATGGAAGTAGGAACGTCAATGAGCAATGGACTACAATTATGGCAAGATGCCCCACATGTCAGACCCATGTGGCCGGTGACAAGGCATCTCAGAACAAGATGATAAGGTAATTATGTTCCTTTTAGTATTTAGATACTCCCTCTGTCCCAAAAAGTATGTCCCAAATTTGTCTGAAATTTGGATGTATCATGTAATAAATAGTGTCTGAATACATCTAAATTATTTAAATCTACGACATCTTCTTCAGGAGGGAGAAGCTATAAGGTAAATTATACAAGTGATACTTGAGAAGATTGCATCTCAAACATTTTAAGTCCACATATATTTAGCGCATATATGGGCCACCAACCTTAAATTTTTCTGGTGGCGAGGATGCAACTATATCTCAACTGAAGAGAAATACTAGAATATTTATAACTTATCAGTTGACTGCTGGCTCAGCTCGTATTATATGTGGAAGGTCATATGGGGCCAGCCGGTACTATGCACTGTTCCTTTCATCTGACAAACAACATTAACTTTCGGCAACACCTAAGTGCTAGCTACGTACTTAGTACGTAAAATTCAAGTGACGTACGTTTTACATCACGTACTTAGTACAGTCAAATGTGCACGGTTCTGATGCTCAGATGATTATAACTCAAGAATTTTCAGATGCATATGCACGGTCTAGTCGCACTTTGATTCAGTCTCTTCACCGGACATATGGTCGCAGCAAATTAATTTGGACACCCCAGACGGACAATCGGGTTACTGTTTGTACGTGTACTATCAGCGAGTTAAATCCTCTTCTGCACGATGTACATAGGCATATTTGTCTGAGCATAATTAATTATGTGGAAGGCCACCGTATTAGTTAGATGAATGTTTTTACTGTTTCTCTTTCAAAATGCGGGAGCCCAACATTTATAAATATGTATACACACGTACTCAGTAAATTAAGACAGGGTAGTTCGCATTTGGTGGGATTTGGAGGCATGATAGACCACGCCCCTTGCTCGCGGGAGGGTTCCCGCTATTTGTTTAGTTTATTTTCCAGTGTGTTCTTCGAAATAGTGAGACAACGGCTACATTTTAAAATTATAATAAGATCATCTCTACTCCATCCTCGCTATAGTGGTGCGTCTAGCACCGGTGAAGGGCGCGTGAAATTGTGTGTACAACGGATCTTCTAGGATATAGTCGGTCTTCATGTCCGTTGATGTGGTTTTAGGTCTACCTGTTATGATCTACGAGTCTTTATTGGATCTAAAACATTATGCCTACCACAAGATCAACATGATAGCACGTTAGAACACCTAATGAACATGAACAAAAGGGGATAGATTGGATCTTTACTCGGTGCTGGAGTCAAGGAAGAAGCCATTGCTGCCTGATTGATGCAAACTTGTTCTGTAGTCGATGTAGACGGCCTGGGGAAGGTTTGGATTTCCTCTAGCCTCCAGCAGCACTGCCCCGGCACGACACGGCGAGGTTCCAGCCTTCTTGTTGCTTGTGCGAGGTCTGCCATCGGAGCAGGTGTATGGGGTTATTGGGGAGCAGTAGGGCTAGACGACTAACGAGGTAGATCGCTAGCTACCGGGGCTCCCCTTCTATTTTCGCACACAGCAGGGGGGCACAAACCATGAGTCGGTTAGCGACACCCCCGATCAGGGTGTTTTTGTTACGTATGAGGAGAGGACCGAACATTGATTCGTGGGCCTCCTCCTTATCTTTAATCCTGTTTTGATTCTGTCTTTTATTTCTCTAAAACTCTGAATCTTTGTTTACTTTAAAACTGACAGATCAACCAACATTCTCCCCCTTGATCGTCAGTTTTAACTTTATTAGTCCATTCTCCATAAGAACAATAAACCAAAGTGACGTGTTACAATGCCCAATGAAATGTCGTTGAACCGAAACACTTATAGCACACCAGCCTATTTCGAAATGGATAATATTTTACTTAATATGAGTGGTTCTTTATAGTGATCCCTTTATCCCAGAATCATAAGGCTTCCAGTAGTCCCATGCCGGCAACATGCTCACGAAAAATATTGGGTGTTAAGCCTTTCGTTAGTGGATCCGCAAGCATATGAGTAGTACTAATATGCTTAACATCAATAGTATGATCCTGGATTCTATCTTTCACAACATGATACTTTATGTCAATGTGTTTGGTAGCAGCACTTGACTTGTTGTTACTCATATAGAAAACTATGGTTTCATTATCACAGTACAATACAAGTGGTTTAGAAATGCTGTCAACCACTTTAAGTCCGGGAATGAAATTCTGTAGCCATACAACCTGCCCAGTGACCTCGTAACGTGCTATAAATTCTGCTTGCATCGTAGATGAAGCAGTTATTGTTTGCTTGGAGCTTTTACACGACATGGCTCCTCCGACAAGTGTGAACATATAAGCTGATGTGGATTTCTTACTGTCCACAAAATCGGCATAATCAACATCTGAATAGGCAATAAATTATAGGCTATCAGACGTTCTATATGTAAGCATGTAGTCTTTAGTGCCTTGCATATAATGCAAGACTTTATTTGAAGCCTTCAGGTGGTCAAACCCTGGATTTGATTGGAATCTGCCAAGCATCCTGGTTATAATATCCAAGTTAGGATGCATACAAACTTGTGCATATATGATGCTTCCGATAGCTGAAGAATAAGGAACCGATTTCATCTGATCAGTTTCAATTTGGTTCTCCGTGCATTGAAATGTCCCAAACCTATCGCCCTTGACTACTGGAGCAGGTGGGGATGAACACTTATGCATATTGTATTTCTTCAGTACTCGCTCAAAGTATGCCTTTTGTGATAGTCCCAACACACCTTTAGACCTATCCTGATGAATCTCTATGCCGAGTGTTGGGTCCGCAGCATAGAAAACAAAATTTTCCTAAGATGAGAACTATACGCCAAGATCTATCTACTAGATAGAGAGCAACGGGTGGACATACATCCATGGAGAACTTACCCTCGAAGACAATGAGTTTTGTTAACGAGTAGGAACTCGTGGTTGATGTAGTCGTACGCTTGCCGATCTCAAGATCGTGTGGAAGTCCGAGCGCCGCAAATCAGCAGCGCATCCGTCCTCGCACACACGTTCAAGCCACCGGACAACCTCCACCTCCTCGCTCCAGCAAATCAGCGAAAGCAGCAACTCCTTCCAGACACAAGGCCACCGGAAACATGTATCTCGCTAATCCGAGACCATGGGGGAATATCTAGAGGGGGAGAGAGATCCTTCACGAGGAGGTGTGGTTTGTGAGAGGGGAGAGAGGGCTTTATATAGGAGGGAGGGAGACCCCTCCCCTCCCATAGCCGGCGCATGAGGGGGGGGGGCTCCTCCCCTCCTTCATTCATGTGGTGAACCTCCACTCACATAAACATGGCCTCCACCCAAAATCCCACTCACATGTATTTAATTTCCACCAAATTAAATGCAACTCTCAATTAATAAAACTCTTTTATTTATTTTATTCAGAATTTTGTTAATTACTTTAATTAACAAACATTCACATAAAACCCCTTGCAACATTTCAATATCACATGCAGAACCACTTTCTGCAATTTCACCCGAAACAATTTCGGTTTCTATCGAAACATTTCCTGCGCTTTGCAAACCTTTTGTCTGGAACATATGTGCTCCTAAATGGTGTCCGGCAACCCTTAAGTGTGTCACCCTACGGTTCGCGAATAATGCAGACATGATTGAGACTCCTCTCAGATAAATAATCAGAAGCGGGACCTGGAGATCCATACTGACTCCTGCATATTCAACGATGACTTCTGTGATCGTGAGAACCTTTAACGTCAGCAATTTAATCCCTTTGTCTCATGATATAATACATGTCCGAGATTCGATCATAGGTATCCAAATACCTAGTTTGATCTCGTTACCGACATGCACTCTTTTCTTGTTCTCGTGATATAACATTCTAGTGATCACATCACTTGCTTGCAAGCTATCTTAATGTGATATCACCGAGAGGGCCCAGATATATCTATCCGTCATCGGGATTGACAAATTCCACTCTTGATCCATGACCCTCAACATAACACCTTCATAGCACTGAACCCACCTTTATGGTCACCATGTTACGGTGTGACGTTTGATGTTATCAAGATACTCTTCCGGTGTTAGCAATTAACATGATCTCATGGTCTAAGGACTAAGACTACTTTGTATGATGTTATAGCAATATAAACATAATGACTTGATCGTAATGCTATACTTTGGATGAATGTTCATCACATCATTTCACAAATGCTGTGACCTTGTTATTAACAACATCCAATGTCCATGATCAGGAAACCTTGATCATCTTGTTAATCAACAAGCTAGTCTATAAGAGAGGCATAACTAGGAACCCTTTTTGTTTATTAAACACACACGTATTGATGTTTCCTATCAATACAATTATAGCATGCAAAATAAACATCTATCATATACAAGGAATACATAATAACAACTTTATTATTGCCTCTCAGGGCATATTTCCTTCAGTCTCCCACTTGCACTAGAGACAATAATCTAGTTTATATAGTGATAAATCTAACACCCATGGAGTTCTGGTGTTGATCATGTTTTGCCCTAGGGAGTACTTTAGTCAACGGATCTGCTACATTCATGTCCGTGTGCACTTTAGAAATCGTTATATCTCCATCCTTGACATGCTCGCGGATGGAGTGAAACCGGCGCTTAATATGCTTGGAATTCTTGCGAGACCTTGGTTCCTTGGCGTTGGCTATGGCTCCATTATTGTCACAATAGATCACCATTGGGTCCAACGCACTAGGAACCACACCTAGTTCCGTTATGAACTCCTTCATACAAACCGCTTCCTGCGCCGCTTCTGAAGCAACAACATATTCCGCCTCCGTCGTTGATCCAGCCACCACAGGTTGTTTCGAGCTCCTCCAACTAACTGCTGCTCCGTTCAAGAGAAATACGTATCCGGATTGAGACTTAGAGTCATCCGGATCAGTGTCAAAGCTAGCATCAACATAACACTTAGCGACTAGCTCTTCTTTACCTCCGTATACAAGAAACATATCCTTAGTTCTTATCAAGTACTTAAGGATATTCTTGACTGCTATCCAGTGTTCCGAACCTGGATCAGATTGGTACCTACTAGTCAAACTAATAGCCTTGTACATAGCATGGCATACATTATAGAGCCTATGGCTGAGGCATAGGGGATCTTATCCATTATCTCTCTTTCTTCCGCGGTAGCCGGACTTTGAGTCTTACTCAATGTCTTGCCTTGCAACATAGGTAAGTACCCCTTCTTACTTCCGTCCATATTAAACTTCTTTAATATCTTATCAAGGTATGTACTCTGCGATAGCCCAATTAGGCGTCTTGATCTATCTCTATAGATTTTAATGCCTAATATATATGAAGCTTCACCAAGGTCCTTCATCGAAAATTTTGCTGTTTAGATAACTTTTAACACTGTTTAAAAGATCTATATCATTTCCAATCAATAATATGTCATCCACATATAATATCAGAAATGCCACATTGCTCCCACTCACTTTCTTATAAATACAAGCCTCTCCATAAGTTTGGACAAATCCAAACTCTTTGATCGCCTCATCAAAGCGGAGATTCCAACTCCGAGATGCTTGCTTCAGTCCATAGATGGATCGCTGAAGTTTGCACACCTTATCAACATCCTTAGGATCGACAAAACCCTTAGGTTGTATCATATACAACTCTTCTTCAATATTACCATTGAGGAACGCAGTTTTGACATCCATCTGCCATATTTCATAATCGAAATATGCAGCAATTGCTAACATAATCCTAACCGACTTAAGCATCGCTACGGGAGAGAATGTCTCATCGTAGTCAACTCCTTGAATTTGTCGAAACCCCTTTGCGACAAGTCGAGCCTTATAGATGGTTACATTACCATTACCATCAGCATCAGTTTTTCTTTTGAAAATCCATTTATTCTCAACGGCCTTTCGATCGTGAGGTAAGTCCACCAAGGTCTAAACCTGGTTTTCGTACATGGATTCCATCTCGGATTTCATGGCTTCTAGCCATTTGTTGGAATCAGGGCTCATCATCGCTTCTTCATACGTCGCAGGGTCATCTATTTCATCTATCATGAAATTCATAACAGGATTGCCGTACAGTTTAGGAGTTGCACGTGTCCTTCTTGACCTGCGAGGTTTGGTAGTGTCCTCTTTCGGAGTTTCATGATCAATATCATTAGCTCTCTCTTCAGTAGGTGAAGTCAACTCCGAAACAACTTCCGGTGCTGCGCTACTCGCCATTTCATGAAGAGAAGTTTCAATAACCTCTTCGAGTTCTACCTTCCGACTACTCACACCTTTCGTGAGAAACTCCTTCTCAAGAAAGGATCCATTCTTGGCAATAAAGACCTTGCCCTCGGATCTGTGATAGAAGGTATACCCAATCGTTTCCTTAGGGTATCCTATGAAGACGCATTTTTCCGCTTTGGGTTCGAGTTTATCCGGTTGAAGTTTCTTCACATAAACATCGCATCCCCAAACTTTAAGAAATGACAGCTTAGGTTTGTTTCCAAACCATAATTCATATGGTGTCTTTTCAATGGATTTAGATGGTGCCCTATTTAAAGTGAATGCAGCGGTTTCCAGTGCATAACCCCAAAATGACAGTGGCAAGTCAGTCAGAGACATCATAGATCGAACCATATCCAATAAAGTACGATTACGACGTTCTGACACACCATTACGTTGTGGTGTTCCGGCAGGCGTGAGTTGTGAAACTATTCCACAGTCTTTCATATGTGTGCTAAACTCGTAACTAAGGTACTCTCCTCCACGGCCGGACCGCAGAAATTTGATCTTTCTGTTACGATGATTTTCCACTTTATTCTGAAATTCTTTGAACTTTTCAAAGGTTTCAGACTTATGTTTCATCAAATAGATATACCCGTATCTACTCAAATCATCCGTGAAAGTAACAAAATAACGATATCCACCTCGCGCCGGCACACTCATTGGTCCACACACATCAGTATGTATGATTTCCAATAAATCTGTCGCCCGTTCCATTGAACCGGAAAACGGCGTTATAGTCATCTTGCCCATAAGGCATGGCTCACATGTATCAAATGATTCAAAATCAAGTGATTCCAAAAGTCCATCAGAATGGAGTTTCTTCATGCGTTTAACGTCAATATGACCTAGACGGCAGTGCCACATATATGTAGATATATCATTATCAAGTTTAATCCTTTTAGCATCAACATTATGAATATGCGTAATACTACTATCGAGATCCAACAGAAATAAACCATTCAACACAGGTGCATGACCATAAAAGATATTATTCATATAAATCGAACAACCATTGTTTTCAGACTTAACCGAATAACCACTTTGCATCAAACACGATCCGGATACAATGTTCATGCTCAGTGCAGGCACCAAATAACAATTATTCAGGTTTATAACTAATCCCGATGGCATATGGAGAGGCAGCGTTCCGACGGCGATCACATCAACTCTTGATCCATTGCCGACCCGCATCGTGACCTCATCCCTTGCTAGTTGTCGCTTGTTCCGCAGCCCCTGAACCGAGTTACATATATTAGCAACCGATCTTGTATCAAATACCCAGGTGCTACTGCGAGTACTAGTCAAGTACACATCAATAACATGTATATCACATATACCTTTGTTTGCCTTGCCGGCCTTCTTGTCCGCCAAATACTTGGGGCAGTTGCGCTTCCAATGGCCAGTCACCTTGCAATAGTAGCACTCAGTGTCAGACTTAGGGCCAGCTCGGGGTTTCTTTTCAGGCGCGGCAACAGATTTGCCGCCCTTCTTTCCCTTCTGCTTGCCTTTCTTGTCCTTCTTGAAACCGGTGGTCTTATTGATCATCAACACTTGATGTTCTTTCCTAATCTCCACTTCTGCAGTCTTAAGCATTGACAGAAGCTCGGGAAGAGACTTCTTCATGCCCTGCATATTATAGTTCATCACGAAGCTCTTGTAGCTAGGTGGCAGAGATTGGAGAACATGATGTATGCCTAAGTCAATGGGAATCGTTATTCCCAAGGACACAAGCTTATCGGCGTACCCAGACATTTTGAGTACGTGCTCACTAACGGAGTTGTTCTCTTCCATCATGCAGCTAAAGAACTTTTCAGAAGCATTATAACTCTCTACGGCAGCATGGGTATCGAAAATCATTTTCAATTCTCCCATGGTATCAAAGGCATTGCCATTTTTGAAACGTTTTCAAAGTTCTGGCTCTAGCCCATACAGTATGCCACAATGAACTAAGTTGTGGTCCTCCTAACGAGTTATATAGACGTTCTTTTCCTCGTCAGGGGCATCAGGAGCTGGTGGGGGGCCTAGCGGCGCCTCTAGCACATATTGCTTTTGTGCAGCAGTGAGGAGAGTCCTCAAATTCATAGCCCAGTTGGTGAAGTTGCTACCATTCGCAGCAAGCTTCTCTTTCTCCATGAACATATTGAAATTAAAAGCAGGTGGTGCCATCTACAACAGAATTTGTAAAATATATTTAGACTAAGTTTATGATAGATTGAGTTCAACTAATCCAAATTACTAATGAACTCCCACTCAAAAACGACATCCCTCGTGTCCTTTTGGTGATTACATGAACCAAATCCACTACACCAAGTCCGATCATCACGTGAGTCGGTGTAGCTTCAAAGGCGAGCATCTATATGGGAATCATATCAACTATATGACTCATGCTTAACCTTTCGGTCCGTGTTTCGAGGCCATGTCTGTACATGCTAGGCTCGTCAAGTAAGAACCTTAGTATTCGCGTGTGTAAAACTGTCTTACACCCGTTGTATAAAAGCGTAGAGTCGAGAACACCCAATCATCACGTGATGCCTCAAAACACGATCCACAAAATGGTGCATACTTAAGGAAGAACACATTTTATCTTGATATCTAAATGAGGGATCATCTTATAATGCTACCAAAAGCGCCAAACTAGCAATATAAGATGCTAACATCTAATGTGTGAAGTGAGGTGATATGGTCCATGCAGTTGATCTCTATCATTTGCATCGTGGTATGATCTCTATCACTCCTTTGTGTGTAAGGCCAAGGTCTATGAAACTTACATGTTAAGTGAGTTGTAAGAGTATCTATCATACATCTACTTACAACAATACCATATCAAGACACTAGCCCAACAACGATCTAAACTAGACGCCTCTAATTTATCAAATGCAAGTTTTACGTGGCTTAGGGCTTTCGGAGATAGAACCGGTCTAACCTACGAACATGAACCACAACGAGGATAACCAAGTTATTAGCAACTCGTTGTAAATCAGATATTGACTATAGTAGGAGAGACAGACACCCGCTAGCCACTTATGCAAAACTAGTTGCATGTCAGTCGTGGAACCGGTCTCATGTACGATGACATGTAAGGTTGGTCCGGGCCGCTTCATCCCACTATGCCACCAATATCCAAAGTACATAGAAGATGCAATAACATGATCATCATCGCCCACATATAAACATATGTGTACTACCCGTGCAAAGCACCTACGCATAGATCAGGCTCTGATACCACTGTTGGGTCCGCAGCATAGAAAACAAAAATTTTCCTACGATGAGAACTATACGCCAAGATCTATCTACTAGGTACAGAGAAACGGATGGACATACATCCATGGAGAACTTACCCTCGAAGACAACGAGTTTTGTTAACGAGTAGGAACTCGTGGTTGATGTAGTCGTACGCTTGCCGATCTCAAGATCGTGTGGAAGTCCGAGCGCCACAAATCAGCAGCGCATCCGTCCTTGCACACACGTTCAAGCCACCGGACAACCTCCACCTCCTCGCTCCAGCGAATCAGTGGAAGCAGCCACTCCTTCCAGATGCAAAGCCACCGGGAACATGTATCTCGCTAATCCGAGACCATGGGGGAATATCTAGAGGGGGAGAGAGATCCTTCACGAGGAGGTGTGGTTTGTGAGAGGGGAGAGGGGGATTTATATAGGAGGGAGGGAGACCCCTACCCTACCATAGACGGCGCATGAGGGGGGGACTCCTCCCCTCCTTCATTCATGTGGTGAACCTCCACTCACATAAACATGGCCTCCACCCAAAATCCCACTCACATGTATTTAATTTCCACCAAATTAAATGCAACTCTCAATTAATAAAACTCTTTTATTTATTTTATTCAGAATTTTGTTAATTACTTTAATTAACAAACATTCACATAAAACACCTTGCAACATTTCAATATCACATGCAGAACCACTTTCTGCAATTTCACCCGAAACAATTCCGGTTTCTATCGAAACAATTCCTGTTTCTGTCGAAACATTTCCTGCGCTTTGCAAACCTTTTGTCTAGAACATATGTGCTCCTAAATGGTGTCGGGCAACCCTTAAGTGTGTCACCCTACGGTTCACGAATAATGCAGACATGATTGAGACTCCTCTCAGATCAATAATCAGAAGCGGGACCTCGAGATCCATACTGACTCCTGCATATTCAACGATGACTTCTGTGATCGTGAGAACCTTTAACGTCAGCAATTTAATCCCTTTGTCTCATGATATAATACATGTCCGAGATTCGATCATCGGTATCCAAATACCTAGTTTGATCTCGTTACCGACATGCACTCTTTTCTTGTTCCCGTGATATAACACTCTAGTGATCACATCACTTGCTTGCAAGCTATCTTAATGTGATATCACCGAGAGGGCCCAGAGTATGTCTATCCGTCATCGGGATTGACAAATTCCACTCTTGATCCATGAGCCTCAACATAACACCTTCATAGCACTGAACCCACCTTTATGGTCACCATGTTACGGTGTGACGTTTGATGTTATCAAGATACTCTTCCGGTGTTAGCAATTAACATGATCTCATGGTCTAAGGACTAAGACTACTTTGTATGATGTTATAGCAATATAAACATAATGACTTGATTGTAATGCTATACTTCGGATGAATGTTTATCACATCATTTCACAAATGCTGTGACCTTGTTATTAACAACATCCAATGTCCATGATCAGGAAACCTTGATCATCTTGTTAATCAACAAGCTAGTCTATAAGAGAGGCATAACTAGGAACCCTTTTTGTTTATTAAACACACATGTATTGATGTTTCCTATCAATACAATTATAGCATGCAAAATAAACATCTATCATATACAAGGAATACATAATAATAACTTTATTATTGCCTCTCAGGGCATATTTCCTTCACCGAGGACATACGGGGCTTCTCTGAGATCTTTCATATCACAATTGGAAGCCAGAAAATTCTTTGTCTCGTGAAACATATCCTTATCATTGCATTCCAACAATATGTCATCCACATACATGACTAATATTGTGAATATACTGCCCTTAAACTTGACATAAATGCAGTTGTTCACAACATTTTTCGTAAAACCAAAAGTTCTAATAATCTTGTTGAACTTAAGGTACCACTATCTCGAAGCTTGCTTCAAGCCATAGATGGATTTCTTTAGGCGACACGCCAAATGTTCACTTCCTTCCATGAGAAAACCTTCCGACCGAGTCATGTAAACATCTTCTTTCAGTTCTCCATTTAGAAAAGCTGTTTAACATCCATTTGGTGTAATTCTAGGTCGAAATGCAGTACTAGAGCCATGACAATCCTAAAAGAAACTTTAGATGACAAAGGAGATAAGGACTCATTGTAATCAATTCCTTCTCTCTGTGTGAACCCTTTTGCTACAAGTCTTGCCTTGAACCTTTTGACATTCCCTTTGAAGTCATACTTGGTTTTGTAGACCCATTTGCAGCCTACTCTTTTAGCACCATTGGGAACTTCTACTAAGTCCCAAACATCATTCGAGGCCATAGATTTCAACTTGTATTCCATGGAAACCTACCACTTAGATGAATTCTTACTTTTAATGGATTCTTTGTGTGCGGTTGGATCCTCCACCCTTCCTATATCATTTACATCCTCACTCATGTAAGTGACATAATCGTCTAAGATGGCTTTATTCCTTTATCGTAGTGATCTTCTCACGGGAGGTGGTGGAGGAGCATCATTATTTTGTGGATCATTTTCTTCAGCTGACTAGTGAGGCTCTTCATTGTCATTTTCGTTAGTTTCAGCATCACCATTAGGTGGAGGGCCTAAATTATTAGATTTAGAAATATGAGAAGTTACTCTCCTTGGTATTGGCAGAACGATTTCTTGGATAGTCGGGCATGGGGCACACACCCTCTTCTCCTCAAGGTCAATCTTCCTTATTTATGTCACTTCATTATCTTCAAAAAATATCGCTTGTCAAATCTCCACATACTAGAACCGGTATGCCTTTCCCCTATGAGGGTATCCATGAAGAAACAACTAACTGTTTTTGGATCTAACTTCTTTTTTTGTTGATTGAAAACTCTAGCTTCAGCAGGACAAGCCCACACACATAGGTAGTTCAAGCTCGACTTCCTTTCCATCCAAATTTCGTAAGGTGTGAACGATGCTTATTTAGTAGGAGCAAGATTTAGTACATGTGTAGCTGTCTTCAAAGCCTTCATACATAGGCTTACTGGCAAATCTTCATGGCTAAGCATGCTTTGCACCATATCCGTGAGTGTGCAATTTCTACGCATAGCTACACCATTCTGCTGAGGTTCGCCAGGTATTGAGTACTGGGCAACAATTTCATTTTCAAATAGGAACTTGGCAAAAGGTCCTGGAATTTTCCCATAAGGAGCATGCCTTCCATAATACTCCCCCACGATCAGATCATACAACTTTAATTTTTGCATTCAGTTGGTTCTCAACTTCAGCTTTGAACACTTTGAATTTGTCCAAAGCTTCCGATCAATCGCATATGTGATAAATGTACCCATACCAGGAGAAATCATCTGTAAATGTGATGAATGAATCAAAACCATTGATAGAATTAACATTCAGAGGTCCACATATGTGAGTGTGAATAAGTTGGAGAACCCCTGTGGCTCTTACAACTCCTTTCTTAATTGTTTTCACATATTTTCCTTTAATGTAGTCCACACAGTTATCTGCATCCAAAAAGTCTAATGGAAGGAGTACATTTTTTATAAGTCTTTCCATCCCCCCTCAAAATGTGGCCTAAGCGATGGTGCCACAATTTCGAAGAAGTACTAGTACCCTTCCTTTTCTTTTCATTATTGGAAATATTTCTCACATGCATAATCATTGAGATATAACATATATAGTTTGCCTCGTCTGACACCGAGGCCAACATCTTTATTATAACATTTCAAAATAAATTGTTTGTGACCAAGAAAGCATTCGTACATCTCATCATCTAAACAAGAGACATAAATTAAATTCCTACCCAAAGTAGGTACATAAAGAACATTATTTAAGTGAAGACTAAATCCAGTCTGAAGCTCCAAGGTGAGTGACACTATTGCTTCAACATCGACTTCAACTCCATTCGCTACTTTAAGCTTTCTTGAAACTTTTGTTGTAGTTTGGATCGTATTTAATCCCTGCATAGACTTAGCAACATGCACAGTTTCTCCCGAGTCAATCCACCATGAAGTACAAGAGAACTTTTCAGAATTTAATTCATCAACACAAGTAATTTCATCTATACCTCTCTTCATCATCCACTTAAGTTATTCTGGATAATTCTTCCCGTAATGACCTCCTTTCTTGCAATGGAAGCACACATTCTCATCATCCACGCTTTCAGAGGACTGTCCAACTTCCTTTCCCTTATAATTTGACATTTCTTTCTTGAAAGCGTTCTTTGGAGGCTTTGCAAACTTGTCATGTCATGCTTTCTCTCTTGGGAGTCAACATGAAAGGCTTGGTTCTTGTTCTGCCTCATGAACCTTTCCTCATCCTGGACAACTTTAGGGGTTAGCCCAGAGAGTGTCCACTTTTCCTTCATAGAGTTATAGTTGATCTTGGATTGATAAAATTCATCAGGAAGGGACTCCAATATCATTATCACAAGGAGATTGTCACTAAGCTCACACTTTAATGTCTTCAACTTTTGTGAAGCATGTACTATTTTCATTATGTGGCTCCTGACTTATCCGTTACTTTTATATTTCCCAAGTAGCTTGTGAATAAGCTCATGCGCATAAACCTTTTAAGATCCTTGAAATTGCCCCTCCAAGGATGCCATAAATTCCTTAGGAGTATCCTTCTTAGGGAGAGCCCCAATAATTTCAAGTGAACTGGAAGACTTCATTGATAGTTTGGGAGAGAAATAACTTGTATTGATTTAGACAATATTACAACGTTTATATAGAAGAGAGGGAGGCCCTAAACCGACTTAGGCTAGAGTCCTACTCCAATACAAAACAAACTCTAATACCCCCCCCCATAGTGTCAACGTCGGGTGCCACGATGTTGAGACTGGAGCGAATGTCGATGAAGGAAGAAGGATGTAGTCCTTTGGTAAAAATATCTGCAAACTGTGCACTCGTTGGAACATGTAGAACACGAACTTCTCCAAGAGAAACTTTTTCCTGAACAAAATGAATGTCGATCTCGATGTGCTTGGTACGACGATGTTGCACGGGGTTGGAGGCCATATAGACAGCTGATATGTTGTCACAGTAGATAATAGTGGCGTGCTGGATGGGACGCTGAAGTTCCACAAGTAGCTGGCGAATCCAAACTGCTTCAGCAACAGCATGCGCAACCGCCCTGTATTCCGCTTCAGCCGAAGATCGGGAGACCGTAACCTGCCTTTTCGATGACCAAGAAACAAGATTATCACCCAAATAAACACAAAAGCTGGATGTGGATCGTCGAGTATCTGGACAACCTGCCCAGTCTGCATCAGAATAAACTGTCAAGCTTGTTGGGGAGGATGAATTCAGAAGTAGACCATGATCAAGAGTGCCTTTTAAGTATCGAAGAATCTTTTTGACATGAGCTAGATGGGGTAAACGAGGATCATGCATATAGAGACATGCTTGCTGAATAGAATAAGAAATGTCAGGTCTGGTGAGAGTGGCGTATTGCAAAGCACCAACAAGACTACGATATAGAGTTGGATCGGGGACAGAATCACCTTCAGCTGAAAGTTTTGAGCCAACATCAGCTGGTGTACGACAAGGTTGACAGTCTATCATGCCTGCTCGGTTTAGGAGATCAAGAATGTATTGACGTTGAGAAAGAAATAGAGTAGAAGATGTTCTAGTGGCGGTAACACCGAGAAAATGATGAAGTGATCCTAAATCAGTCATAGAAAATTCTTTGTTGAGAAGAGTAATGATATGTTTAAGAAAAGAATCAGAAGAAGCTGTAAGAATAATGTCGTCTACGTATAGAAGAAGATATGCTGTGTGAGAGGAAAAATGAAAGATAAAAAGAGATGTATCAGATTTGGAAGGAAGAAAGCCAATAGTTTGAATAAATATAGCAAAACGTTGAAACCAAGCACAAGGAGCTTGTTTGAGACCATACAAAGATTTCTTGAAAAGACAGGCAAGTTTGGGATTAGAGGAATCTTCAAAACTGGAGGGTTGTTGGCAATATACAGTTTCATTGAGAGTACCATTAAGAAAAGCATTTTTACATCAAGTTGATGAATAGACCAGGAAGAGGAGACTACAAGACTAAGAATAATGCTAATAGTGCTAGGCTTAACAACAGGGGAGAAAGTTTTATCAAAGTCAATTCCTTATTGTTGAGAAAAACCTCTGCAAACCCAACGAGCCTTGTACCGAGCCAAAGACCCATCGGAGTTATACTTATGACGAAAAATCCACTTTCCCGAGACAATATTGGCGCCAGATGGTTTAGGAACGAGAGTCCATGTATTATTTTGAATAAGAGCATTGAACTCATCTCGCATGGCAGAGTGCCATAATGGAACGAGAAGGGCTCGTTTGTAGGAACTTGGGATAGGAGAAATCGATGGAGTAGCTGAAAGATTGAGAAACTGTCGGGGAATATGGAAGCCCCGTTTGCCACGAGTACACATAATATGATCATTTGTAGGAATGGGTATTGGAACGGCATGAGAAGGAATGCGAGTAGTTGGGGAAGGAGATGATTGAGTAAGGGGTGTGTTTGAGGCGGGAGAGACGGAGTTGGATGATGTGCTAACGGGAGACTCTACCGCGGCAGGAGAAGGAGACGCGGCAGGAGGTGAGGCTGCCACGGCAGGGGTTTGGGCAGATTCAGCTGCCGCGGCAGGGTTTTCGGGGGTTTTGGCTGCCGCTGCAGGGGGATCGACGGGAATAAAAACATGACGCGATATAGGGGCAGTAGATGTGGATAGAGGGGTAGGGACGTCGGTGACTGAATGGTCGAAAAGAGAAGTATTTTCATCGAAAGTGACGTGACGAGATATAAGAACACGACCGGAGGAGGGATCAAAACATCATGATCCTTTGTGATCATCAGATGGACCTAAATATATACATGGCAATGATCTTGGAGCGAGTTTATTGGCAGCACTAGATGAAGTGTTAGGAAAGCAAAGGCAGCCAAAACACGTAAATTAGAATAATCAGGGTGAGATAGAAAAAGAGATTGAAAGGGGGAATAAAGAGGACATGTTTTGGTTGGTCGTATATTTAGAAGATAGGTGGCGGTCCGGAGAGCCTCAGCCCAAAAACACGGTGGAAGAGATGCTTGAATGAGGAGAGTGCGTAAGATGTTGTTGATAGAGCGAAGAGAGCGTTCAGCCTTGCCGTTTTGAGGAGAAGTGTAAGGACACGAAAAACGAAATAGCATGCCTTGGGAGAGAAAGAAAATTCTGTTTTGGTTGTTATCAAATTCTTTTCCGTTGTCACATTGGATGAAACGAATAGGGAGGCCAAAGTGTGTTAGAACATATTGTCAAAAATTAAGAAAAAGTTGATGAACATCAGATTTAACACGAAGAGGAAAGGTCCAAACATAATGAGAATAATCATCCAAAATAACGAGATAATATTTGAAACCAGAAACACTTAGTATTGGAGAGGTCCATAGATCACAATGTAACAATTCAAACGGAAAAGAACTATAGGTTGAAGAAGTGCCAAAAGGTAATCTAATATGTTTGCCGCATTGACAGGCATTACAAACTGAGGAATCATGCGAAGAACTATCACTAGATATGCGAAACTCTTGAAGGAGGGATGACATGGTATGTTTATTGGGGTGACCAAGACGACGGTGCCAAAGGGTGACAGAGGCAATCATGGCTTGAGGTGTGGAGGTGGGTGCGCCACGGAGAGGATAGAGGCCGCCTGAACTATTGTAACGAGCGAGGACCGCCGCCGTTTTCAGATCTTTCATAGACAAACCAAAGGGATCAAATTCTATGGAAATATTATTATCAATAGTAAATTGTCGAACAGATATTAGATTTTTAATTAATGAGGGAGCAACTAGGATATTTCGTAGAATAAAATTGGTGTTTGGATTAGTGATGTAAGATTGGCCGGTGCAAGAGATGGTGATAGAAGATCCATCGCCAATGGTGATAGAAGAAAAAGGAGAGGAAGAACAAGCTGACAGAAAATCCATATTTGAATACATATGAGAGGAAGCACCAGAATCAAAAATCCAATCCGTACCTTCGTAATTGTTGAGTGTAAAATTGTTCATGGCAGCAATGAAGGCGGCTTGGTCCCAGCTTGGTGGAGTGGTTGACGGAGCAGGAGACGCAGGCATGTACTGAGGAGCCGGAGTAGCATTGTACATGTAGGGCAGCGACGTCGGCGAGGCCACGTATTGAGGTGGCGCCATCTGGGCCATGTAGGGAGGGGGTGGCGACTGCGCGGTGTAGACTTGCTGAGGCTGTCGTCCAAGGATCCGGGGGAACCGATTGCAGGACGGAGCCCGGGACTCCAGGTTCCGGTGTAGGCGGGAGGGGCCCCGTAGGGAGACGGAGCGGACCAAGGCATGGACCACGCCTGAACAAGTCCAGTCCACGGGTCGTGCGGAGGTCGCCATGTCGGAGCCGATGATGGTGCTGTCGGGGGCGCCGTAGGTGGAGCAGGAGCAGGTGGTCGAGGTTGAGGCGGTCTATACGTGGGATTCTTCCCGCGATAATTTGGACTTGGACGCCATCCAGGTGGGGGCTGCGGGGCAGCGTGGGGAGGGCCGGCGGAGGGGGCCGGAGGGGGAGGCCGAGCCGCCGTGTGGAACACCTGAGCTTGAGTGGGGCGCGATGCTTTGCGAGCTTGCCTCGTGGCCTCCAGTTGGAGGAGAGATCGGACTTCAGCGAAAGTGGGACGCGGTCGCATCATCGGAATAAAGGCCACCTGCTTGTCGAATTGCTCACTGAGGCTGACGAGGAGAGCATTGATGAGTGTGCGATCTTCAACAGGGTCGCCGAGCTCACGTAATTCGTCGCCGATAGCCTTGATCTTCTGGCATAGAATGGTGACAGAGGCGTCTCCTTGATACATGGTACGAAGCTCGGTATGTAGGGCATTGATGCGGACGTCGCTATTATCCCGGAAAAGCTGTTGAAGAGAGGCCCATAGATGCGCGGCGGTGGCGTCGTTGTTGGAGACGAGATTGAAAAGCTCGGTGGATATGCGGGTGTAGATCCATTGTATAATTGCTAGATCATCTTGGACCTAGCGAGGATCGGCAGGACGAGGCACCGAGTTCGGATCGACATGATCACGGAGACCACATCGGCCGAGATGAACATGAAATAAGTGGCGCCAATGGTAGTAGTTGTGGAGTGCAAGATCTAGGGTAATAGGTATGAACGGAGAGACATCGGAGATTGTATCGGCTAAAGAAATTGGGGCTATTTGGATAGGATTTTGTTGGGTAATAGGGGTAGAGGTGGAGATAGAGGAGGTGGAGGAGGAGGGTTTCACGCCGGCGGCGCGGGATTCCGCCGCGGTCCAGAGAGGACCTTTCGGCGGCGGCGGTGGAGTAGGCGGAGCCATCTAGGTGCGGAAAAATCTAGGCGTCTGATACCATGATAGTTTGGGAGAGAAATAACTTATATTGATTTAGACAATATTACAACGTTTATATAGAAGAGAGGGAGGCCTTAAACCGACTTAGGCTAGAGTCCTACTCCAATACAAAACAAACTCTAATATTCATCACTAGCATAGCGACATGATTTGATCTTTCTCTTTATACCCCACGACACCAACAACGGGTGCCGTGGGCTTATCCTACCTTAAGGCATAATCAAACTCGCTAAAATCCAAGCTTAACTCGATTGAGTTCTTCCAGCAAGGAAAGTTACTTCCTATCCGTGGCTCGATAGTATCATAGCGTATCGTAGCGGAAACTGAAATTTTCACATGGAAATTCATTAGTAAATTGAATGAATAAACATTAAAATATGCCATAAACATCAAAGTTTCAATTCTTTGTCAAAACACCATTGGGCATAGGTGACACAAAATTTAAACACCATTAGGAGAAATACTTGCAAAATTAACACGACGTTGGTCAGAATTAATTTTACATTCATGACTTTTTAAAAAATAAGCATCAAAAGTGATCATAACGAAAAACAACATTATTCGATGCATAAAATGATCATACAACATTTAAAACATTTCAAATATTCTAAACTAAAATTCCCTTTGGTTCATTTTAGTCCAGAATAGTTACATGTTTTATAACCATGCATTAGGATTTTTTTTTGTATAAAACAGTGAAGAATAAAACTTAAGATTATTAACATAATGGAAACTGCACTGAAAATATAGAAAAATCTCGGAACAACCCACAGCTAACTCGGCCTGGGCCATAGCCCAGGATCAAAACCCATCCCGTTATGGTGACCACGGACTGCCTCATCCCCGCGCTGCTCTTGGCCATCGGATTTCATTAGACGATTGTCATTGAGCCTAGGAAGATCAAGCGTAGGAGTTAGGGCAAGCCCTACCCCTATCCATTCACCTCCTCGATTTTTATGCTCCCGTGACCGAGAGACGACAATGACATCGTGACACCGTGCTTGCACTCTCCCTCCCCCGCAAACTCTTTGTTCGAGAGGCAGTGATACCTTTGATCCAGATTCACTGATGTAGTATAATAGTTTTTTTCTAGAAGACCTAGGTTTAATCAAACCTCTGAAAGCACTGCTAAAAGCTAATAAAAAGGGAACGTCTACAAGACTTTGTTTGTTTGTTTTACCTTAGTTGACCGGACCAATCTAGTTTACTTTATAATGAGTTTGAATCAATGGATAGAGATAGACCAGGGTTGAAGATCCACCTGCAGCTGCACATCGATTGGGATAAAAGATAATAATAACCACAGTCATGTATAATGTTTGTATCGAGATAATCTCTTGTGGGCAACACATCCTAATATTCTAGAACCCCCGTGATGCAGCGGGCATAGCAATAGAATTTTAATCCAACCGAGAGTATACCGAAGCCACGGGTTACAAATGATTATTAAGTGTAAATACAGATAAGAGCTTTAAGTGGTGATGTTGTTGTTGATCCCGAATGGGGCACTAAGCGATGACCATACTACCCTTTCTGTCACCGAGGTTTCTATGAGATCGTCGCTAGCCAAGTATCTCACCTCAAGCCTTTATCAATCTATGGGATCTTGGGTACCTACAAGTCCATAGATCGAGACAAGAGACGAAGAAACAAAATATACAAATTACAAATTCAAACAAAATACAATTATCCCATGATCTAGATGCACATAATTGCTGCGATTTTTCTCCCCAACTTGCAGGCTGTGAGGATTACTCACTCATAACAAATAGATTAGAGATAGAAAACATCATGCAAATACTTAAATTGAAATCAAATATTCTTACAATGGTTGCCAAATGACAATGAGATCTAAAGTACAAAACAATGGCTATGGCTAGTGGATGGATGGATGGGGGAAGTGATGAACAATGGATGAACGATGGTGTGGATCTCCTTTGGTAGTGTTGTGATGCAATCTGAGAATGACGGCTCTCTGGCCGGCGGCTAGAGCCTCGAAATATATAGGCGTCTTCATGAAAGTTGTAGGGTTTGACGATACAAAGCTGTCGCCACCTGGTATGGGCGGGCGGTACGAACGGGCCGCGCCCTTACCAATGGTCGTTAAGCTTGCTGACGCCCTAGAACGCTTCTCTAATTACTTGGTCGTGTGTACTTCCTCAAAATCCTTCATTATGACTCCTTATTTTCGCTTTAAAAGCCATGATTTCCTGCACAACATAAATCAAAGAAGGAATTTGCATATATTTGTAATTATTAGTCATTAGTGGAAAGAGTTGAGAGTTTCTTTGGTAATTGCTTGAACAAAAACAACGTTTAAACGTAGTTGAAGATGGCAAAAATCGGAGCCATCAGGCAGCGACACACGTACCAGTGAGATGCAGCGACAGCCGGCGTAGGCGGGCGCAGCAAAAGGGCGGCAGCATGCACGTGTAGTAGGGAGGCAGTAGTGGCCGGCACGAGCGTCCTCCCTATCCCTGCCCTCCTTTCCTCCATCACGGCGCGGTGGTGGTGCTCGCCGGAGAAGCGTGCGCTGGACTCAGTACCGCGCGCTCCTCCTTCGAGCTTAGCGTCCAGCACCGTGTTCATTTGGAGCGTCAAGAGGTGGGGTGCCACACGACGGAAGCCTCGTGGCGACCAACGGCACGATGGCCAGCGACGGCTTTCTGCACTTTGCAGCACGTCTATCCGCGTGCCCCTCTGTCGGGAGAGAGCGGTGGTGCAGGGTCCTTGCCCTCACTGGAGTAGTGGGTGCTCCGGCAGGCCCCGAAGGGAGAGGCAAGGCGACGTTAGTTTAGTTCTTCCATCCCCAAATCATTATGCTCGTGCTCAAAATTTGCAGAAAACTATGTTTGCAAATTTTAGTGTTCTTCATAATTTGGGGATCAAAAACTAGGGTTGGGTTCATGAAAGAAACATGGTTTATCCTTTAACTTGCAGATGCGTGCCCCCTACTAATTGATTGCATATGCATAACATTGGGCCAATAATGATTAACAAAGATATTTGTTGGTTCATATTAATCTATAACCAAAATCATTTTATGTATGCAAGCCAATTAGATCTAAGCTTGCAATTAGATCACAATGGTAGCTAATCCGAGGCTAGTTGACTTGATTAACATTTTAATTGCCTAAACATGATTTATTCATCTTAATTATGATCAACAGATCACTGTAGGGTTCTAGTACTACACAAGTAGGCCTCTGATACCAATGTTAGATCTGAACCATTATACCTACCACAAGATCAACATGGCAACACGTTAGAACACCTAATGAACATGAACAAAAGTGGGTAGATCGGATCTTTACTCGGTGCTAGAGTCGAGGAAGAAGTCATTGCTGTGTGATTGATGCAGACTTGTTCTGTAGTCGACACAGATGGCCTGGGGAAGGTTCGAATGCCCTCCGTCCTCCAACGGCTCTGCCCGACACGACACATCGAGGTCCCAACCTTCATGCTGCTTGTGCTAGGTCTGCGATCGGAGCAGGCGTATGGGGTTGTTGGGAAACAACGGGGCTAGACGACTAACTAGGTAGATCTCTAGCTATCGGGGCTTCCCCTTTTATTTTCGCACACAGTAGGGAGCCACAAACCATGAGTCGGTTAGCGATGCCCCCGATCAGGGCATTTTTTTTACGTACGAGGAGAGGACCGAACGTTGGTTTGTGGGCCTCCTCCTTATCTTTAATCCTGTTTTGGTCTGTCTTTTATTCCTTTGAAACTCTGAATCTCTAAATCTTTGTTTCCTTTAAAACTGACAGATCAACCAACAGTCTCATCTTGAGCGATGGTTGCTGCCTTGTTGTGCTGGTCTATTATGGTCTTAGCACGCTGATTTTTTGTTTGCCCACGTCAACAAACTTTACTACGATAAGTTTTACCCGCTCCGGTGATGGTGGGAAGACAGCGGGTGGCGGGTCGCCTTAGGCTCGTGCTAGTGTGTAGTATTCTAAGGATCTATTTATAATTTTTATTATGTTTTGTTCTTTGCACTACCGTGGATGATTATCAATGAATCAGTGGACCTTTTCGGGGAAAAAAAGTTTCCACTCCTCACCCATATCAGATAGCGTGACTAAAATATTACCTCTTCATCCTTACTAATAAACAATGTAACGCGACAGGGTACAATCACTGAATCGCAGATAAACTATAAAATAGTTTAAAGAGATCTTTGCTTAAAGCGCCCAATGACGACACGCATCGCCTCACTGTCACCTATATAAATAATTAAAGTGTAGCTATACAAATGATCCTTAGTGGTATATACTGGTATTTTCTTTCCATTTAGAAGCACTGTAACAACAGCGTATAGTACGTACAGGACCACCCTCGCATTACTGTGGCTGCAGGCTTGCATACAAACATGCAGGGTGCGTATGATGATGTATGTTCCCGTGTCATAAAATAAGGTGGGTCGACATGATCCAGATTTGCACTAAAAGCCAAGTGGTAGCTGTACCCATGATTTAGGTTCGCCACCAACCTAACTGCATGTATGCTTTGTATCTTTACGTTTCGTAGCATGCAGCGCGGGCTCCACGTAGCCGTAAGATAAGAATAGGATGTACAGCGTCACAGGCTACATACGTACTACGGGGACTACTATTCGATGCATGTAACTCTACTTCTACTTCACTCTCTCGATCGTCACTGGATGCGTCGTACGATTTTTGTACTACATCAATCTGGTATTCTCTCTGTTACACAATATAAATATTTTTAGTAAGTTGTTAGAAGTCTAAGTGCATAAAGTGTTTTTGACTACCATGTTACTTACAGATGAACGAATCATGAATGGTAGATGTGATGACACATATGTATGCTAGCAAAGTTTAGAAATACTCCTTCCGTTCGGAAATATAAGATGCTTTAGCTTTGTGAATCGAGTATATCTAGATGTCTTTTAGTGTATAGGTTCATAGTGGTTCGAAGTGAACCTACACACTAAAAGTATTTAGATACATTCATTTTACAAAGCTAAACTGTCTTATATTTCTAAATAAAGGGAGCAGATGTTAAATATTCCGGTACATACTCTACGTTATATTAGCTAGAAACTACTAGGAATTGTGTGTGTACATGTCTACGGCTATAGGGCATAGCTTGACCTATTTGTTATGTCCCACTACAGCCGGAGCCGGATTCTCTGACTCTGCAATCCTGACTTTTCCTGACTTTGTGTCACTGATAGGTGGATCCAGACGTGGTGGGTCCTACTTGTCAGTAACACAAAGTTAGGGTAGGCTAAGTTAGAGGATCCCGTTCCACTACAGCCTAGTACTACTCCATGTCTGCAGTTCAGGAGTCTTGATTGACTCCCCAAACCATATACTAAGCTCCTAATTAACAGCCACAACTGCTGCAGCTACGGTCTACCTATAGTAACTACTGTGTCTTATAGTAATTAGAGAGGTACTCCTGTCGTTAAGGTTAACGACGGTATTTCGCAGTCAGGGTAGTAGGCGCCAAGAAGCTAATGCCGCCCCAAAACATCGGATACCTTCTTCATCCCCATGGATGGATCGTGCGGGCGGCCCACATAACTCAGAGCCCCTCACCAGATTATAAAAAGTAATCGCAGCCTGACAACTCCTGCTGCTGCGGCCAGGGGCGGAGCCCAATAGACTTACCGTGATGCACGGGCATCAGGGTCAAAATATTTTTTTAGGGGTGCTTACCATGTGAATAGGGCTAGTGCATCAGGGTAGGCCACATGTAGTGCATCAGGGAGACAAAGACCAAGCCCAGTCCGGCCTGCCCATCCACGGCAGTTGTTTGCTTCTATCATAAACGCAAGCCTGTGATGCTTGGTTCGATTCTCGATCGAAAGGGGGAAAAGCTGAAGCGTCGGTGGGTCACACGAGACCGACCAAACCAGAACTCCAGTCTCCTGGATCTCTAGGGGCGAGGTGCAGGAGCGCAAGCAGCAGCCGGCGATCCCCCGACTGCCCGATGCGTGGACACAGGCCGGCACGCGTGCAGCTTGGCGTCTCCTCCAATTCCTCTTCTACCGCAGAACCGCTAGATATAGTGCATTTCTTCTCCAAATCCTCTTCTACCGCAGGACCTCTAGACGCTAGTCCGCCTAGTCCCTGTTTGGGCGGCTGGTGCGACGATCTCGATCGGTAAGAAATTCTACAGATTCAACTTGGCAGGTAGGTAATAATTCTCTATTTTTCTCTATTCTATTTGCGAAATTATCACTAGTAATGAAATTTTGTGAAAATTGTGCTTAGGGTTTATGCAAGGTATACTATATGTATAAGTTTGTACGAATGCATAGCATATGTGTATTATGGACAAGTTTATTCTAAAAAGAAAAACTCCATCACAAGCTGTCCCAGAATATATGAACTGGAAAGATGAGTTTCAATATGGAGGAAAATGATTACGGAAGTTGAAAATGCAATACATCCAATTTCAAGTAATTTTGTCCTTTGTTTTATCAATATAGTACTTAGTCATTTTGATTATTTATTATGAGTTATTTTGTATTATAAGTTATCTCTTTTTACGTCATATTATCTATGTAGGAATTTACAAACCATAGTGGTTTATGTAGTATACTTTTGCTTGAAAATTTTATGCGATAACAAAGCGATGCATCAGGGTGACTCGAGCTCCAGCTCCGCCCCTGGCTGCGGCTTCCATGTGTTTGTTCCCTTCTCTTTTAATCCTTCCAACTTCTTCTCCTGATTAATTTTGTTTTCTATTGTGCTACATCTCTTATTTCGAATTGTTACCAAAGAACATTTGACCATCTTTTTCTCTTCTCACTATTTTTTGGCCGGCTCTTGCACATTATTAATTGGTAATCCATGAATGGTTTTGTTTATGCATGGCATGAAAAATCAGAGTTGCATAGCCATATATCGATAAGTACCAGATCTGGAACGCTACATGGGCAGAGTGCGCCTATCATTGGCCTCATGCTTATGTTAGCAGCCCTGTCTGCTTTACTTACCCAAAAAGAACTTCCCCTGCAGGATCCGCATAATTGTTCTTCCGGCCATCGATCTGGTACTTAAAAAATTTGTACGGCGACCTAACATAGTACCGCCGTGTCTTGGCACAAGGAGACACGTACATATGCATGCAAAATTGGAGAGGAAGGTGCGTACGCAACCTTTAGCTAGTTTACTGATTCCACTGTTTACTTAACTTAATCAAATGAGGGTTACGTGGAAATGTAGCAAGCAAGCGATTCTGGCATTCAGATTACAAATCGTGTCCAAAACCACCACCTAAAATTTAATCTTTAAAAAGTTAATGGAGTACCTATTATACTATATATAAAGTTATCAGTCCGTACGCTCTTGGAGGTTAATTAAACCCAATGGTTTTAGTGGGTATCCGGTTGCCGGCATGTGGATGATACTTATGCACGCAGATATGGTTGTATGTGCTCTGCTTAGAACAAGCTACAGAATCTTATAGGAGCTTCCAAACCAAAAAAAACAAAACTGGGTTTACAACCGAGCGAAAGCTTAGTGACGGCGGTGCTACGAGTCTCGATACTATTATCACTCAGTATCTCAGTAGCTATTACATAGGAAATCAGAACAACGAGATACAAGGAATTTGGGTTGAGGAGCAGAAGAACAGCAAGAGGTGAGATATAGGGGTAGGTAAGATTCAGGGGAGGTGTTCGCCGTTTCATTCGATGCCCCTTCCCATGCACATCCTCTCTTCTTAACGGGTCACTTTGTCTAGTCCAGGACCGCGTAGCGAGTAGATGGCACCCGACCCCTCTTTGATCTTCGTACTTGGGTTGGGCCTTGGTCCAAGCCCATATCGCTCGCCTTCTCGTACTCCACAATAGGTTGCTCCACATCCAAGTCCTGTAGCGCCTCTTGTGTTGTTGTTGGCTTCTCCAGGTTCATAACATCACCTCTTTTCTTCACCAATGTCTTGCCCCCAAGCCAGGGCTCGAGGAAAATTTTCCTTCATATGTTGCTCGTCTTCCCAGGTAGCCAGCTCCGCCCCCATTCTTGCCCACTAGATTAACCACTAATTAGCTGGGCAATTATTTTTCATATAGCTTCGCTGTTCCAGAACCTTTACTGGGAAACAAGGTTCCTCTATTGTATCAGGTAGCCCTTTCTGCACCTGTGTATCCTCTTTTGGTGCTTTCTTCAGTTGTGATACATGGACCACTGGCTGGATGTTGGATCTCTCATGCAGCCCCGGTTTGTATGCAATTTGACCCACCTTCTTGAGGATCAGTTAAGGGCCATAGTATCGAAATGACAACTTATGATTTGCTCTTGTTGCTACTGAGTTTTGGACATATGGTTGCAGTTTCAAGTATACCCGTTCCCCAATAGCAAACTGGCGCTCTGTTCTGTTTTTGTCTCCTAGATGCTTCATTAGCAGTTGAGCTCGCACCAAGTTCTGGTGTATAATGGTCTTCATCTGCTCTCTTTTCAGTAACCACTCTGTCACATCTAGAACAGCACAAGACTCTAATTTTTCGATCCCCAGATGCACCGGTCCATCCCCATACACCGCTTTCAAAGGAGACATGCCCAAAGCTAAATGTTGACTTGAGTTATAGGCAACCACTGCAACCATTTCTGTGGGCATCCATGGACAAAGCACCTCAGATAAGCCTCCAAACATTGGTTTACCCGTTCAGTTTGCCCATCACTCTCAGGGTGATATGTTGTGCTAAAAGCTAACGTTGTCCCAGTCACCTTGTGTAGCTCCTTCCAGAACATACTAGTAAAAATCTTGTCCCTGTCTGAGACAATGGACTTCGGCATTCCATGCAGTTTGAACACCTGGTTCATATAAGTTGTGGCCACTATACTTGTAGTAAACGGGTGGGCTAGAGGCACAAAGTGAGCATACTTTGAGAACCTATCAACCACCACTAAGATAGAGTTGTATCCAACAGACTTTAGAATACCTTCTATGAAGTCCAATGATATATCCCTCCAAGCTTTCTTTGGTGTAGGTAATGGTGCTAACAGGCCTAGGTACTTGACTCTTTCAGGTTTTGCTTGTTGACAAATTTCACAGGTAGCTACATAGGCTTTATCTCCTGTTTCATTCTGGGCCATGCAAATAGATTCTTGACTCTGGTAAGTAATAGCAAAACTAGAATGCCCTCCTACATCACTAGCATGTAGAGCTTGTCATATCTTTGGCTTGAATTTTTGTAAGAGGCCTATAACCAAATCCTTCCTTTGAATTTTATCACTCCTTGTTCCAAAGAGAAAGGTCCCACTATTTTTGATGTGGCTAGCGTAGCTAATAACCTCTTAGATTTGTCATCTTGCAGATACCCCTCTTGAATTTCATCCAGCCAAGTAGGCTCACAAGTGGACAAGGCTAGCATCTCTTGTCCTTCTGCAATCACTCTCCTGGATAAAGCATCTGCCACCTTATTTTCATGTCCCTTCTTATATACAATTTTGTAATGCAATCCCAATAGTTTTGCTAGCGCTCTATGTTTCCAAGGTGTAGACAGTCTCTGATCCTCTAAAGGAGTTAATGCCTTCTGATCAGTTTTAATGATAACCGCCCCCTTGTAAATAGGGCCTTCATTTGTCTACTGCCATTAGGATAGACAAACACTCCTTCTAATAAGTGGACAGACCTCTATTCCTAGGCCCCAAGGCTTTGCCGAGAAAATAAATAGGATGCCCTTTCTGCATGCGTACTGCCCCAACTCCATAATCACATGCATCAGTTTCAATCTCAAATGTTTCCTTGAAATCTAGCAATCTTAGCACATGAGCTGATATGAGTGCCCTTTTCAACTCTTGAAAAGCATGTTTAGTTTGTTTTGACCACATGAATATAGCTCCTTTCTTCAGCAACTTAAACAAAGGATCTGCTGATAATACCAAAATTTCTGACAAATCTTCTGTAATACCATACAATTCCCAAGAAACTCCTTACTTATTTTGCATTACTAGGTGTCAGCCAGTCTTTGATGACTTGAATCTTACTATGATTAGTTGAGACACCTGCAAAGATGATCTCATGTCCCAAGAATGTCAACTTTTCCTGGGAAAATTTGCATTTAGATAACTTCACTTTCAATTGGTGTCGTTGCAATATAGTGAACACTTGCTTCACCAATTTCATATGTTCATCCCAGTTTGCTGAGTAGATCAGGATGTCATCTATGAAAACCGACACCCCTTTTCTCAACCAAGGAGCCACGATTTCATTCATAATTCCCTCAAATGTGGCAGGGTCTCGAGTCAACCCATAGGGTATTACCTTATACTCATAATGCCCCTATGTGTTTGAAAGGCATTTATTATGGTCATCCCCCTCTGTCATTGTCATGCATGGTTCAGTTCTTTGTATAACTACTATTTTTAGTTTTGTATGATATATGTAAGATGTATTTTGGTTGGGAGATTATAGGATGAATATTTAGCGCTTAGGCCCCTCATGTTGATGTTGGCGTTGTTATTTTTAGTCATTGCATTTTTTTCTTGAATTAATTTGCTAGAGGTTTTCTTAGGCGGGTGCTCATGAATGTGGGAACTGTACTATGCTTTCTAGAAATAGTCGTTAAATATTTGTGTTTGTAATATATGCAATTTATTATAATAGCACTGTAAAGAACAAATTTGGCTTGTAAACTAGATTCTTTTGTTTAGAAATTGTTTCTTTTATTTTGGGGGAGCAGCAAGAAAAATATGAGCATTGCTACGCACCTATAAACAATATGAGGCAATATTTTTGATTAACTATTTTTGGTACTTCCTATGATTGTTGGTGTTTCAATTAAGAAATTTCAAACACGATTTCCATATAATTGGTACGGGCTCTTACCAGGGTTGTACCAGGCCGACAATCTCAAGGAGAAAGGTGTAAGGATCATCTGAGGTATCGAATCGCTTTGAGCAAGCTAGAGCTTTTTTTTGGTAAATCATAGAGGTTATCAAGTCAATGGATGAAATTCAGGAGTGCATCAAGGAATTGTGTGGATTAAAAATGCACAGAAGCAGTTCATCACTTTGAGCAGGGTAGAGCTTTGTATCTTCATTCTCTCCTAGATGTTTGATCTTTAAAATGAGCTCTGTTAACTTGAGGTAACCTCCAATTTTATATACTGGATGCAAATCATGTAATTCAACCACTACCACTTCCTTATGTGTTTTTTGCTTCGATCTCTTTTTATTTGTTTTCCATTAGAGCTATAGTGGAGTATAACTCTTCTATGGCAGGGAATGCGGCATTGATCTACAGAGCCTGCTGGGTAAGTGGTGGACGATTGTCAAGAGCCACGACCAACCAATATCGAACAATGAGAGGAATCACTTGGGTAGAGGAGCATGCTAAAGGAGTGTCTCTAGCCAATAGGGAGAAGGGTGTGATCCCATTGCACTCTTGGGTAGATGACAAGAACATAGCAAGGTGTCGAACCTAGCGGCACCATCAAGGATGAGGCTGAGGAGGAGCAAGAATACATTTGGTTCTACCCCATGACTAGTTTAGGTTTCAGTTTAGTTAAATTTTATCCTACCTTGTATCATATATTCAATATTTGAATTAAATTTAAGTTCATTGTTTGAATTTTAGTTCAAATTTTCCAAAAGAAACTATTGGGATGGTGGCTGGAGAGAGGCGACCCCACACATGGCCACTAGTGTCAAAATATGGGGCACGACTGGAGATGCTCTAAAAGACAGCAATGATGGGTCCTATAAATGCCACCCTTCTTCATTGACATAAGATTCATATTACCACTCCCCCACAATTAGTAAACCTTAAAATCTCGATACTCTCCATTCCTCAATCAAATCTATAATATTTAAGGGAAAAGAAAGAGGAGTACTAGATATACAATTTCATCAATCAAATACTTGGTTCCTCCTTGAGTTAGTTGAGATCTTGTTATTCTTGGGTTTGTTGGAATCCCTAGGCAACTAGGCCATAAGGTTCCAATATGTGGATTAGCTCCAGAAAAGTTTGTTTTGGTGGGGTGGGTGGGGGGGGGGCTTTCAGTTTGTTAGAAGAGCTCGTGCAAATAAGAAGGCTAGATCCAAGAGAGAAATTTATTTATCCTCAAATATCTCTAAAATCAACATATTTCACTGAAATATGTAGATGCTTATTGACTTTGAAACTTCTATAAGATGTATCCACAATTCATTTAGAGTTACTTAATAGCATGTTTCTTATACCATGTCTCTATCCCATGGCGTTCCTGCGTCCATAGATGAATGTATATGATGTCATTTATTTTGCTGAATGATATCAACTAAATTAATTCCGTAAATTGGATATAGAAACAAATAATTGACATAATTCACCATGATATTTTAGAAAAATCTTATATCTGAAATATTAGAAATAATGTACTCTCCAATGCAATCCAATTTTCAATAAACTAGAGTACTCCATAAGAAATTATATAGAGCATTTAGCATAGGGATACCAAAAGTGATTAATCTACATACCTACTTCAAGGAGTAAACAAATGAATTAGTAGGAAATAGGTATCAAATGTGAGTAGTTGCAAGACAACGAAAACTTTGAGGAGTAAACAAATGAAATAGCAGGTTCATGTTCCTGTGTCACACCGTGTACAACATGCTTTCTCTCTCACGCTTTTGGCCGTTCTTGTCGGGGAAAAATAGAAACAAATGACCTAAAGCTAAAAAAGTTTAATTAATAAACTTCGAGAAAAGTATTTCACAAATTTGACAATTTCTTGTAGCGCGTAACGCGAAGATGCTATACTCAATAGGGTAATACCTCACTTAAAGACGCTACACACCTTCCCAGCGTGGCACGCGGGTCCTAGAGCTTGTTTTAGTAGCGGCTTACCATCGGGTGTTGTAGTGCTGGTAGCACAGTAGTGTGGATGACTGGCGGGTGAGCCCGACTAACCTTGGAGCCGTAGTAGTGTGTTGCAAGCCTGCAACATCGCAGCACCGTGGGACACATGCCTAACAATTTCCGTGCTCCTACCGATCGATCGTCACGCACGATGTCAGCCGTTAGATGAAAGAAATCGAACCCTGGTGAACTCTGCTGCCGGTGCCTGTAACATGTCCCATCGGTTCTGTCTGCTGCATTCTCTATGGGACGCTTGGGACAAACTTCTTCAGGAGAATTTTGTTTGATTTATTAAGTTGCATCTGGTTCTCTCGAAAACTCAAATTTTTAACTTTGAAGTTTGATCATGTTTATAAAAAAAGACATCAACAAGTTACCAAATTAATACCATTACATTCATTACAAAATATATTTTAATCATATAGATATTTTCATGCCAAAGTTTGAGATAATTTTGTTGGATTGATCTTGGCTAACAACCAAGAGAGAAAATAGGGGGCATGGTCAACCAACCGTGCTTGATCGGAGAACCAACAGACCAATGACTGGTTCTGGTCCCATCTCTTTAGCACCAATTATAAAAAGGAAAAGGGGCCCTCTTGTGTAGGTTGATAAACTAGACGGTAAGGCAAACCCACATCTAACAACCGATCCTAATGTGGCACTAGGAGAAGCGAAGGTCGTCACCACCACTGGCCACCAGGAAGATAGTGCCGACGGCATTACTAGAGCGTCCGTGCACTGCTCATGCAAACTAACAAAGTAGACAAACCGATTGTAGTTATACTAGATAAATCGACCAGATCTACTCCAAATATTAGAACTAGACATTCTAGCAGAATCAGAAAGAGGAAGTTTAGAGGCACGTACGGTGCAGCCTGAGCAGCAGCGGCGGCAGCAGCATTAGCTGATATGTCGCCCATGTTCAGGTTGGCGTAGAGGTCGTCGATATACGGAAAGAAGTCGTCATCGGCGAACTTGTCACCAGACATGTCGTGGTTGCCAGTAGTCGCGCTGAGCGTTCGGTTTCGAAGGCCTCCGTAGACCGGGATGGAGAAGACGAAGACGGCTATGCAAGGAACTACAACTGAAAGTGTGTATGTGCTCGTGTGTCTCTTTGTGCCCCTGTCCTCTTCTTATAAAGGATAAGAGGATAAGATCCTCTCACTTTCTAGGAAGCTTCAAGGGGACAGGGACCAAAAAAACCCGGATGCACAGCAACAAGGGAGAGCCAAGGAAATCCGAACATAAATGACAAGGGAAAATATCTCTAGCGAGATATCTTCTAGAGTGTTCTTGGATAGATTCCCAGACAGCAAAACCAATACAGGAGCTCGGCTCGGCTCATTCCCGCAACCCGTGGCCTGGCGGGGCATGGCGGGCGGCGTCGGAGGAGGAGTGCACGAGAGCTTCTCTTTTTCTCACACCTTAGTGAGTGGTAAAACATTTAGTATATAAGGTAGTGAAACACATCTTCCACTAGTAATGCGGGACTAAACTTTAGCACCATTAGTACAACCATGAGCTCTCTAAACTAATAGGAAAAGATAATTTCAGAATTTGTATTGGTTATGGACCAAAGACCCAATCCCGAAATACTCCAAATTCCAACAATCCTCCACAAAATCTCATTGGGACATAACAACACTATTTTTGTTTCAGAACATTGTTTTATATACTGGTGTTTAGTGGATACTGTTAAGTTGAACTTCCACTCTAAACTTCATTCTAAACTAGTTAGCAACTTGAATAGTGGACTACACCTTGAACTACAAGTTTTTTGCGCACTAGTTTCACACGAAGTCTAAATCGGTACAGGGTTGCTGCACGACTTTCCTGCAGTTTGGAGCTTATGCGGCATACTCCGAGGCCTTTCATGAGTTTATTAGAGAGTACCCAACTCTTATAGACTACGATGGTTCATAATTAGACTCATATAGATGTGTTCCTTATGAGATGTTCTGTAGGCCAACATCTCTTCTTAGGAAAGTCACTTGGAACACATTAAGATATATATCAACCTGCCATACAGTTTAGGAGATTATTACATCTTCATGAAGATGTTAAATTAATGTAAGGATACTCTCCTCTCAGTTGACCAACATCTTGTCTCACAACTCTAATTCACGGTATCTCCGATCACATAGAGTGGTTTTCCACAGTTGAGAACTCATAGTGAGGGTCTGGAAATAATATTTCTTGATAGACCCTTTGTGAAAGGATCTACCATATTCTTAGCTTTTTGGATATAATTGATACCTTCGATCCGGATTACGGATGTAGTATAGCTCTTTTTTCCTAGTAGACCTAGGTTATCGAATCGTCGGGAAGCAGAAAGCACAGTGAAGTTACTTTATCGGACCTTCGGGAGTTTTACAATTCTTTTTGTGTTTTACCGGACCAAGAGTTTGTTGTCTTTTGTTGTTGTCGATGATGGAGAGAGAGGGCCTAGGGCTTTCGGTTTCACCTGCAGCTGTGCAAAACAGCTGATGAGCATAAAAGATAATAATAAAGTATGCGTGTAATTGTTAGAACAAGATAATTATATGTGAGAAGTGCATCCATAATTGCTATTGCCTCTGCAACCACTTATAACAATAACTTACTAGTCTCATCCATAGAAGAAAGAGAACTAATAATATGCATAGTGATATCACCGTTAATCCCAAGTAAATCCCTCACATACAGCCATACTACCTCTTCTGTCATTGGGGTTCCCAACCTATAGATTAGTCATTACTCATACTCCCTATACCTGGCTCAATCCTCGGGGTCTTGGGTACCTGACAAGTCCTTGGATTAAGGCAAGAGAGGATACAATAATCATCATGTCATACAAACTAATACATAATCCCATCTATGATAAATAACATGCACAAAAGCTACATGGCTAGGCCGAAGCCCTTAGCCCAAAGATAATTACTCACCCATAGAGATGAAATCAACAATCGTAGACATTGCAATGGTAACCATGATATTGATAGAAAATAGTCTTACAATGTCACCAATCGAAGATGAGATCTACTATTACAAGTGGTGGAATATGGCTATGGTGGTGGAGAAGGGTTTGGAGATTAGATCTAAGTCTATTCCTCTGTAGGCTCTTCGGTGTTGTGGATGCAGGTTTCTGGGGTTCTGGGGGCTGTTGTTTCTCGTCGCCGGAAGCCTCTTTATATAGAGGTCCCTTCATGAAAGTTGTTCTGTTTGACCTAGAGGTGTCGATGGCAACTATATGGCCGGAACTATACGGCCGAAATTTTATTCGTGTCGTATAGTTGGTCGTTAAAGCTTCCATCTCCACTTCACGATCCCTGGTTTCTTTGGGTTGTTGGAAATCTCGTATCTTTGAATTTAATGTTGTGATTCCCATCATCAAATGTCAGTATCTACGTAGGGAAAAATAGAAAGAAAGGATTGCATACCCCTTTGATCATTAGGCATTAGTGACAAGGTTTACAGAGATATTTCATAAAAAATATGAACAATATCCAGTTTAAATGTGGATGTAGATGGCTACATTTCACAACCATCAACCTCCCCAATCTTCCAACTTGGTCGTCCTCGAGCAAGAAAACCAAAATCAAAAAGGAACTCAGCATTTAAACTAAAATAACGAGATGATGATCTTACTCATGATTGGTAGTCTCATGTTTTCTCCACTTTATTAATCTGAAAAACTTCGGCGTAGATAGAGTAATGGCAAACATATCATCGGGGTTTTTATGCATCCTTATAGTGCAGCAAAATTATTGTTAATATGGATGATTCAAATGAGTAAACCTTATTTCATATCATGTAATCAACTCATAGGCTTGCCTTTGAATAATAAAGTATAATCATGTAAAATTGAGAGTGTGAGAGTTTGTCATGATTCAAATGAGTAAACCTTATTCCATATCATGTCAATTCTCCCACATCAATAATTCAAGACTTTTAAGCACTACTTTTCTGTTCATTGTCCTTCAAGAATTTCAGTTCTTAAGTAATTGAGAGCATGCCAAAAAATTTAATTAGTTTATCGGGCTGCAATGGACACTCATGGCATCACCAAGGATTTTGTTACTTTTGCATAATGATTATTTATATCAGCCAGAGGAGTGATTCCATCATGAACACAGCTACCCGAGAATGCCAAGAATCTTACCCATTATAGCATTGCTGCTACATATGTTTAATCAACTCATAACTGAAATCTAGGAGTTTCGTGGAGTTGTTGGCATCCCATGAAGTTCGAAACGCATAAAGCTATATCATTCTTATGATTCACAAGTCAAACTTTGGCATGGTTACAGAAACCGCTAAACATTTAATTCAATTGAACAAATACTTTTAAAGAGAGCTATCAAGTCAATAATTATTTTCTGTGGTGTCGAGTGTCTCTAGAAATAAGCCTTCAAGACTAAACACTACAACACCCAAGCCTTCAATTGTGAGACTATTTCTTATTACAATTGTTTAGAAAAATTTTAGGCAAGACTTGGTTAACTACAAGTGCTAGAACAAAACATACCCAACTAAATACCCATGCAAACAAAATTTTACTACAATATAAAGACTCACTCCACCAATATAATATCTTAACATTTACAACTAACTAGCATGGGTTTCTCAAACTTCAAAAGTGAGGAGTCTTAAGGCATACCTCTCATGAATGGTTCCACTTCTCTCTTCCCTTTTGAGTTGCTTCTTGGAAACTCGAAGTCGATCACTCTCCTACAAATATGTGAAAGCCACAAGGAGAATAAAAAGGAAGGAAGAGGGAAAATAAAGACAAATGGAAAAATCTTTTTGTTGTTTTTAAGAGAGGGAATTAAAGAATAGAAAATTGGCGGCAAAGCTCGGCTAGAAAGTCTCGAAAATGAATAGAATTTAACTAAAGATAAAGTGTTGGGGAAACCAACACGAGTGCTTATAAAATCGAATTAAAAACATAACCTTGAAATAAATAAAAACAAATGAACGCCAAATAAAGATAATGAGGAAACTTCCCCAAGCTTAGGATTTTGCAAGACCTTCAAATCATTGTGGTGGCGTGAAAAATTCGTAACTCCAATTCACAAAATGAGTTGATATATTAATAGTTGTTTCTTAGAGGTTTAAGGAGAGGTTATGCATCCTCTCCATAGTTCCTCCGAGTTCTTGGAAGTCTTGATATGTAGCGAACCGGGTTGGTGGCTGCTCCTCTTGATACAGAACTTCTTGATCCTCTTCTTGGTCCTCTTCCTCATCCGGAATCTCCTCCTCGGGTTGGTGTTGCTCAACCTGCAAGTCATATGGCAAACGTCCTTCCTCGATAGAGAGAAGACCATTAGGAAAAGGAGCGGGGTAGAGACGCCTAGCTCCAGCAATTTATGCAAGTAATAAACACCACCTCTCCTAGTGAGCATTCCACAAGCTTTTAAAGTAGAGAAACCAACATGTCGCTCACCTAGCACTAGTTGCAACTCACCTAGGTCGATGCCTAGGGCAATGGCTAGCATGGTGATGATGCCTCCACCTATGATTGGTCCTTGGCTTTGGGAGGATTGGTACTCTAGGTAGCGAACAAGAATTGCGCCCAAGTCGAGTGACAAGTCTATGTTGTTGAAAGCATCTTTAGCAAGGACTAAGATGTCCTCCTCATTGAGTCTCCTGAACTCATTTCGTGTCTGCAAGGTGTTAGCAATAACATAGAATAAATAGCGAATTTCAGGATGTTGAATATTCTTCCCCTTGCTTACTCTAGAAGTGAAACTCATTCTATTATAATAAAGTTCCGGGAAAGGCTCTATGCCAGTAAAGGATGTGCGTAAGGCATTAGCATTATTGTTTGGAAAATTAAAACATGCGCACCATTCATCTAGTGATAAAGCATAATTGTTGTTCATAAGTCAGAAAGAAATCATGTCCTCTCCATGCCATGCTTTAACGGTGCTTTGCAAAGAACTTAGAAATTCAACAGTTAACCAGCGATAAGTAGGCACATCATTAAATACAAAGTTTTGCAGGCCAACTCTATTGCAAAGTAGATTGAAATCATTAGAAATACCGAGTTGATTCAATATAATGGGGCAATCCCACTTGGTTGTCTTCACTTCTCGATTCTTGATCCTGTTGAAGCGATCACGTTGGAGCTCATCCCTGAACTGTATCCCCATGTGTTCTTGAGCGGCAGCCCGAGAAGAACTAGCGGCAGCACGAGCACGAGTTTGGATCCTTGTGTTCATCATCTAAAATAATAAGGAAAGACAAATAAAACTTTTTGATCCAACAATAATAAGGATAACATATTCCTCATCTTAGCACACTAAAGAGTGAAGGGTTTCGCGACATAGTAAATTAAAATTTTCTACGGAAGCGAACAGAGGGAAAGCCAAGATCTAATCTAGGAGATGCAAACAACGAGAGAGATTGGATTAGATCTTCATACCCTTGAAGATTCGCACAGCGGAACGTTCGTCGGAACGTGGGTGATGTAGTCGTACTCGCTTCTCCTCCTCGCGATCCGATCCGATCTAGCACCACAAGTGGCGGTGCCTCCGTGAGATGCACACGTGCAGCACCTCGACGTCTCCTCCTTCCTTGGACCAGCAAGTATGGTGGAGAGATGGATTGGATCTACAACACGACGGCGTGGTGTATTTGGTGGAGAATTTCTGCAGCAGGGCTTCGCCTGCAAACAGTCGGGAGGGAGAGAGGAAGGCAGCAGGGCTACTAGGGCTTGGAGGGAGATGTGTAGGGGGGAGGGTGCGCACCAGCACTCTATATATAGAGGGGGAGGGGGCGGCCAGCCCTAGCCCCTCCTCCAAGCCTATCTCTAGTTTAAACGATTTAAACTCTCCCCTTATCTAGAAATTCTATCCCGAGATTTAAACGAGTTAAATCTCTCTAGAATCGGCTGGGCCCTATGTGGCCTTGTGCCCCTGGCCCAATGCGGCCAGGACACTCCCTCATAGTCCCATGCCCCCTCCCGGAAGGTGGGACCACGTTGGCCCCCTTCCGGAAGGTTCTAGAAGCTTCCGGTACAATACCGATTAATCCGGAACAATTCCGAACTCCAAAAACTGCACTGCCTTATATGAATCTTATTCTCCAGACCATTCCGGAACCTCTCGTGATGTCCCGGATCCCATCCGAGACTCCGAACAAAAATTCATAAACCAATTATCCAATCTATCCTAGCGTCGAGACACGTTAAGTGTGTGACCCTGCGGGTTCGAGAATATGCAGACATGATCTTCTATTAATAATCAACAGCGGGGTCTGGGCACCCATATTGACTCCCACACATTCATCGATGATCATATCGGATGAACCACGATGCCAGGATTCAATCAATCCCATATATATATTCCCTTCGTCTCGCGATATTTTACTTGCCCGAGATTCGATCGTCGGTATCGTCATACCTAGTTCAATCTCGTTCACAGCAAGTACTTTACTCGTTCCGTAATCCGATATCACTTTGTGATTAACTCCTTAACCACATGCTTGCAAGCGGTGTTGATATCGATTACCGAGTGGGCCCGAAGTATATCTCTCCGACTTGGGAGGGACAAATCCCATCTCGATAGATACAACCCAACAGATACTTTCCGATTACCTGAGAGACACCTTTATGATCACCCTCTCATAGGATGACGTTTGATGACCTCAAAGCTTTCTTCCGATACCAGGGAGTTGTATTATCTCATGGTCTAAGGAATACAATATTTGACATAAGAAAAACTTCGCAAAGACGAACACGATGACACGATCTAATTGCTTCGCTTAGTTTGGGTCTATCCACCATATCATTCTTCAATGATATGATATCATTAACAATTGACAACTCATGTCTATGGTTAGGAAACCTTAACCATCATTGATCAATGAGCTAGTCCATAGAGGCGTACTAGGGACACGGTGTTGTTCACAAACCACACAAGTATTAAAGTTTCCGCTTAATACAATTCTAGCATGGAATATAAACTTTATCATGAACAAGAATTATAATAATAACATCTTTATTATTGCCTCTAGGGCATAATTCCAACAGTCTCCCACTTGCACTAGAGTCAATAATCTAGTTTACATCTGGCAACAATCTCACACCCATGGCACTGAGGTGCTGATCATGTTTTACACGTGGAAGAGGTTTAGTCAATGGATCTGTGACATTCAGATCTGTATGTACTTTGCTAATCTTCAGATCTCCATCTGCTATATAATCTCGGATTATATGAAACTTGCGGTTGATATGCTTGGTCTTTGGATGATATCTTGGTTCCTTAGCGAGTGCTATGGCGCCAGTGTTGTCACACAATATCTCCAGTGGGTCCAATGCACTTGGAACCACGCCAAGCTCAGTGATGAAGTTCCTGATCCAAACTCCTTCACTTGACGCTTCTGCAGCAGCCATGTATTCCGCTTCTACCGTAGATCCCGCGATCACGCTTTGCTTGCAGCTTCTCCAGCTCACAGCTCCTCCATTCAAAATATACACGTATCCTGTCTGAGATTTACAATCATCCTTGTCGGTGTCGAAACTAGCATCGACGTAACCTTTTACGACGAGCTGTTCATCACCCCCATAGACTAAGAACATTTCTTTAGTCCTATTTAGGTACCTTAGGATGTTCTTCACGGCTGTCCAGTGTTCCACTCCTGGATCACTTTGATATCTGCTCGTCAAACTAAGAGCATTGGACACATCCGGTCTAGTACACAGCATGGCATACATGATGGAACCTATGGCCGAGGCATAAGGCACTTTGCTCATAGCTTCCCTATCATTTACCGTAGCTGGACACTGAGCCTTGCTCAATATCTTACCTGACAACATAGGCACTGAACCTTTCAATGCCTTATCCATTCTGAACCTTTTCAGAACTTTGTCTAGGTATGTACTTTGGCTTAAAGCTATCAGGCGTCTTTGTCTATCTCTATAGATTTTGATGCCCAATATATAAGCAGCTTCACCTAGGTCTTTCATTGAAAAACACTTTTTCAAATAACTCTTCACATCGTTAAGCATGTTGATGTCATTTCCAATAATCAATATGTCATCCACATATAGTACCAGAAACGTCACCGAGCTCCCACTCACTTTCTTGTAGATGCAAGCTTCGTAGCAATTTGGAATAAATCCAAAGCTCTTGATCACTTGATCAAAACGAAGGTTCCAACTCCGAGATGCTTGCTTCAGTCCATAAATGGAACGCTGAAGTTTGCATACTTTATCAGCATCCTTAGGATCGACAAAACCTTCGGGTTGCATCATATACAACTCTTCATCAATGTTGCCATTGAGGAAAGCAGTCTTGACATCCATTTGCCATATTTCATAATCATGAAACGCAGCAATTGCTAATAAAATCCGAATGGACTTAAACATCGCTACGGGAGAGAAAGTCTCATCGTAGTCAACACCTTGAACTTGTCGAAAACCTTTCGCAACAAGCCGTGCTTTATAGACGGTAACATTACCATCCGCGTCCGTTTTCTTCTTGAAGATCCATTTGCACTCAACGGCCTTTCGGTCGCTAGGAGGGTCCACCAAAGTCCATACTTGGTTTTCGCTCATGGATCCCAATTGGGATTTCATGGCTTCTAGCCATTTCTCAGAGTCTGGGCTCATCATCGCTTCCTCATAGTTCGTAGGTTCACTGTCTTCTACTAACAAGACAGTCAAGACAGGGTTGCCGTACCACTCAGGAGGGGCACGCGACCTTGTCGACCTGCGACGTTTAGTAGCAGCATCGTCCGAAGCTTCATGATCCTTGTCATTAGCTTCCTCTATTGTTGGTGCAGGCGGCACTGGAACAATTTCAGGTGCTGCGCTACTCTCCAATTCAAGAGAAGGTTCAATAACCTCGTCTAGCTCTACTTTCCTCCCACTCACTTCTTTCGAGAGAAACTCCTTCTCAAGAAAGGAACCGTTCTTTGCGACAAACACTTTGCCTTCGGTTCTGTGATAGAAGGTATACCCAATAGTTTCCTTAGGGTATCCTATGAAGACGCATTTCTCCGCTTTGGGTTCGAGCTTGTCCGGCATCAACTTCTTGACGTAAGCTTCGCATCCCCAAACTTTAAGAAACGACAACTTAGGTTTAGCACCAAACCATAGTTCATACGGTGTCGTCTCAACGGATTTAGATGGAGCCCTATTTAAAGTGAATGCAGCGGTTTCTAATGCATAACCCCAAAATGATAACGGCAAATCAGTAAGAGACATCATCGATCGGACCATATCTAACAGGGTTCGATTCCGGCGTTCAGACACACCATTGCGCTGTGGTGTTCCGGGTGGCGTGAGTTGTGAAACGATTCCACTTGCTTTGAGATGCGTGAGAAAATCATAACTCAAATATTCGCCCCCACGATCGGATCGTAGAAACTTAATCTTTCTGTTACGATGGTTCTCCACTTCATTCTGAAATTCTTTGAACTTTTCAAACGTTTCAGATTTATGTTTCATTAAATAGATATACCCATATCTACTTAAGTCATCGGTAAAAGTGAGAAAATAGCGATATCCACCGCGCGTCAAAACACTCATCGGTCCGCATACATCAGTATGTATGATTTCCAACAAGTCCGTTGCTCGCTCCATCATACCGAAGAACGGGGTTTTGATCATCTTGCCCATGAGGCATGGTTCGCATGTGTCAAATGATTCAAAATCAAGAGACTCCAAAAGTCCATCAGAATGGAGTTTCTTCATGCGCTTTACACCAATATGACCTAGACGACAGTGCCACAAATAAGTAGTATTATCACTATCTACTTTGCATCTCTTAGCCTCAATGTTATGGATGTGTGTTTCATCCCTTTCGAGATTTAGAAGAAATAAACCACTCACAAGAGGTGCATGACCATAAAAGATGTTACTCATATAAATAGAACAACCATTATTCTCCGATTTAAATGAATAACCGTCTTGCAATAAACACGATCCAGAAATAATGTTCATGCTCAACGCAGGCACATAATAACATTTATTAAGGTTTAAAACTAATCCCGAAGGTAAAACTAAGGAGAGCGTGCCGACGGCCATCACATCAACTCTTGATCCGTTGCCAACGCGCATCGTCACCTCATCCCTCGCAAGCCGCCGTCTATTCCGCAGCTCCTGTTTTGAGTTACAAATATTAGCAACTGAACCGGTATCAAATACCCAGGCACTACAACGAGGGCTAGTAAGGAAAACATCAATAACATGTATATCAAATATACCTTTGATGGTGCCAGCCTTCTTGTCCGCTAAGTACTTCGGACAGTTGCGCTTCCAGGGACCCTTGTCCTTGCAATAGAAGCATTCAGTTTCTGGCTTGGGACCAGACCTGAGCTTCTTCTCAGCAGGGGCATTGCGCTTGCCGCCGCCCTTCTTGAAGGGCTTCTTTGCACCTTTACCTTTCTTAAAGGAGGGCTTGTTGACCATCAACACATGATTATCCTTCTTGATGTCCACCTCCGCAGCCTTCAGCTTTGCGAAGAGCTCGGTGATCGTATCAGTGGAACCAATCTGATTACGAGTCACTACAAAACTTTTGTAGCTGGGAGGGAGTGATTGCAGAACCCTGTCAATCTTGAGCTCCTCTGGAATCTTGCAGTCCAGTTGCTCAAGGCGTTGAGTGTAGCCCGACATCTTAATGGCGTGCTCACTAACGGAACTCCCTTCCTCCATCTTGCAGTTAAAGAACTTCTCGGAGATCTCATATCTCTCAGAACGGGCCTGAGTCTGAAACATGGTTTTCAACTCTTCGAGAATCTCAAAGGGCCCGGGATAGTTTTCAAAACGATTTTGAAGTTCCGGTTCCATAGAAAACAACATGGTGCTCTTAATCACACCATAATCATCTTTGCGCGACTGATAGACAGCTTTCTCATCAGCCGGCGCAGTTGCAGCAGGGGCGTCACCTAACGCTTTCTCAAGGACATAGTCCTTTTGACCGCCAGAGAGAATGATTCTCAAATTGCGGAACCAATTGGTGAAGTTAGACCCATTGTTCTTAAGCTTTTCTTTCTCAGCAAAAACGTTGAAGTTGAAGTTGGACTTAGCCATGTGATCTACAATATTTGCAAGTACAAATTAGACTATGTTCATGATAACTAGTTCAACTTTTAATCAAATTACTAGATGAACTCCCACTAAATTCAACATCCCTCAAGTTGTTTAGTGAACACGATCCAAATTCACCACACCTAATCCGATCTTCACGAGAAGAGATGTGGTTTCAATGGTGGACAACGAAGTGTCGATCATATCATTCATATGACTCATGCTTAACCTTTCGGTTCTTGTGTTCCGAGGCCATGTCTGTACATGCTAGGCTCGTCAAGCTAGACCCAAGTATTTCCGTGTGTGCAAAACTGGCTTGCACCCGTTGTATGTGAGCGTAGAGTCTATAGCACCCGATCATCACGTGATGCTTGGACACGACGAACTTTCGCAACGGTGCATACTTGGGGAGAACACAATTTTTATCTTGATCTTTAAGTGAGGAATCATCTTATAATGCTACCGTCGCGATCTAAGCATAATAAGATACATAAAAGGATAAACATCACATGCATATAACTTTATGTGACATGGTATAGCCAATCTTCGCGCAATGATCTCCATCTTGTGCGTTCCGGCATGATCTCCATCACTTCACCATGATTGCCTCCACCACGAATAGCAACTACAACTATTGCTAACTACTTAGCGATAAAGTAAAGCTATTACATGGCGTATAAGAAGTTGACTCGCAGGTCATACACAATTATAAAGACAACCATATGGCTCCTGCCGGTTGTGTACTCATCGACATGCAAGTCGTGAAACATTACAAAACATGATCATCGAATACATTATACACATCACATCTTGGGCCATACCATATCACAGAAAACACTCCCTGCAAAAACAAGTTAGACGCCTCTACTTTGTTGTTGCATGTTTTACGTGGCTTATGGGAGTAGATGCTAAGAACGATTCTTACCTACGGAAAGCCACAACGGTGATATTATGGTTGCCGAACTCCGGTGTTAATCCCATGACAACTATAGTGAGAGAAACTGACATCCACCAGCCGCATGTGTGGAACAAGCCACACGTCAAGTGCGGAGCCGGTCTCGCGAACGACGTCGCGTAAGGTTGGCCTGGACCGCTTCAATCTCACTATCCCGCGTCATAAGAAGAACACAAACAAGAGGCTTGCAACAGAAAACATCAACGCCCGCAACAACCATGTTGCGTTCTACTCGTGAATCACATCTACGCATAGATCTAGCTCTGATACCACTGAAGGGTTTTGCGGCATAGTAAATCAAAATTTTCTACGGAAGCGAACAGAGGGAAAGCCAAGATCTAATCTAGGAGATGCAAACAACGAGAGAGATTGGATTAGATCTTCATACCCTTGAAGATTCGCACAGCGGAACGTTCGTCGGAACGTGGGTGATGTAGTCGTACTCGCTTCTCCTCCTCGCGATTCGATCCGATCTAGCACCACAAGTGGCGGTGCCTCCGTGAGATGCACACGTGCAGCACCTCGACGTCTCCTCCTTCTTTGGACCAGCAAGTATGGTGGAGAGATGGATTGGATCTACAACACGACGGCGTGGTGTATTTGGTGGAGAATTTCTGCAGCAGGGCTTCGCCTGCAAACAGTCGGGAGGGAGAGAGGAAGGCAACAGGGCTACTAGGGCTTGGAGGGAGATGTGTAGGGGGGAGGGGGCGCACCAGCCCTCTCTATATAGAGGGGGAGGGGGCGGCCAGCCCTAGCCCCTCCTCCAAGCCTATCTCTAGTTTAAACGATTTAAACTCTCCCCTTATCTAGAAATTCTATCCCGAGATTTAAACGAGTTAAATCTCTCTAGAATCGGCTGGGCCCTATGGGGCCTTGTGCCCCTGGCCCAATGCGGCCAGGACACTCCCTCATAGGCCCATGCCCCCCCCCCGGAAGGTGGGACCACGTTGGCCCCCTTCCGGAAGGTTCTAGAAGCTTCCGGTACAATACCGATTAATCCGGAACAATTCCGAACTCCAAAAACTGCACTGCCTTATATGAATCTTATTCTCCGGACCATTCCGGAACCTCTCGTGATGTCCCAGATCCCATCCGATACTCCGAACAAAAATTCATAAACCAATTATCCAATCTATCCTAGCGTCAAGACACGTTAAGTGTGTGACCCTGCGGGTTCGAGAATATGCAGACATGATCTTCTATCAATAATCAACAGCGGGGTCTGGGCACCCATATTGACTCCCACACATTCATCGATGATCATATCGGATGAACCACGATGCCAGGATTCAATCAATCCCATATATATATTCCCTTCGTCTCGCGATATTTTACTTGCCCGAGATTCGATCGTCGGTATCGTCATACCTAGTTCAATCTCGTTCACAGCAAGTACTTTACTCGTTCCGTAATCCGATATCACTTTGTGATTAACTCCTTAACCACATGCTTGCAAGCGGTGTTGATATCGATTACCGAGTGGGCCCGAAGTATATCTCTCCGACTTGGGAGGGACAAATCCCATCTCGATAGATACAACCCAACAGATACTTTCCGATTACCTGAGAGACACCTTTATGATCACCCTCTCATAGGATGACGTTTGATGACCTCAAAGCTTTCTTCCGATACCAGGGAGTTGTATTATCTCATGGTCTAAGGAATACAATATTTGACATAAGAAAAACTTTGCAAAGACGAACACGATGACACGATCTAATTGCTTCGCTTAGTTTGGGTCTATCCACCATATCATTCTCCAATGATATGATCTCATTATCAATTGACAACTCATGTCTATGGTTAGGAAACCTTAACCATCATTGATCAATGAGCTAGTCCATAGAGGCGTACTAGGGACACGGTGTTGTTCACAAACCACACAAGTATTAAAGTTTCCGCTTAATACAATTCTAGCATGGAATATAAACTTTATCATGAACAAGAATTATAATAATAACATCTTTATTATTGCCTCTAGGGCATAATTCCAACAAAGAGTCCCCTCAAAATAATAATCTAGGCAAGAGAATCATGGAAATTAGTTCATAGTAGGACTTGATGACCCACAAGTATAGGGGGTGTATCGCAGTATTTTCGAGGGAAGTGAAACCCAATTTATTGATTCGACACAAGGGGAGCTAAAAAATATTTATAAGCCTTAACAAATGAGTTGTCAATTCAGCTGCACCTGGAAACAATCTTGCTCACAGCAGTTTATTAGTAGCAACAGTTTTGTAGTAGGAATAGTAAAGTAGCAGCAGTAGTAAAGTAAAGACTACAGTAACAATAGCAGTAAACAGTAGGATTCGAGTGCGGTAGGCATAGGGATGGATGGACGGGTGTTGCATGGACAAGACAATTCACATAGCAATCAGAACATAGGGCAATTACAAATAAATAATATAAAGCATCCAAGTACTAAATAATCCTAGGCATGTGTTCCATATATAGTCATACAACTTGCACAACATCTTTTGTCCTGCCAGCCCGTTTGCAGCGGGGCCTCAAGGGAACTACTGGCAATTAAGGTGCTCCTTTTAATAGAGCACCGGAGCAAAGCATTAACACTTCGTGAACACATGTGATCCTCACATCAAAGCCATTCCCTCCGGTTATCCCGATTTCTGTCACTTCGGGGCCATTGGTTCGGGACAACAACGTGTGTATACAACTTGAAGGTAAGACCAAAAACAATACTATCATAATGAATCAATAATATGTTCAGATCTGAAATCATGGCACTCGGGCCCTAGTGACAAGCATTAAGCATAACAAGTCGCAACAAAGTCATAAAGCACTAATAAAAGATACTAGGCACCATGCCCTAACAATCCGATGCCACTACATGAATGATCTCATCCAATCCCTACCATCCCCATAGCCTACAACAGGGGATTACTCACTCATAGATGGGGGAAACATGGATGGTAGATGGAGAAGCGATGGTGATGATGATGGCGATGATCTCCTCGAATTCCCCGTCCCGACAGGGTGCCCGAACGGAGTTTCTGGTGCTGTTTCATGGAATCTGGTGGTGGCGGCGGAGCGGAACTCTTTCTGGAAAAACGTCGAACCCCCAAGGGTTTTTAGGTCAGAAGGCTTCTTATAGGCGAAGGGGGAGACTGAGGGGGTGTTTGGGGCGGCCAGACCACCCCTTGGCGCGGCCTGGGCTAGCCCGCGTGGCCAGGTGGTGTGGCCTGGGCCTAGCCCCCCTCCGTCTCCTATTCTGGCTCCGGGAATCTTCTGGTGAAATAGGATTTTCGGCATATTTTCTGGGATTTTTCCTGATAGTTGATTTTCTGCACAAAAAGTAGACACCAGGGAAATTCTGCTGAAAACAGCGTTAGTCCGCGTTAGTTGCATCCAAATCACACAAGTTTAGAGGAGAAACAATAGCAAAAGTGTTCAGGAAAGTAGATACATTTTGGACGTATCAACTCCCCCCAAGCTTAGCTTATTGCTTGTCCTCAAGCAATTCAGTTGAAAACTGAGTGCGATAAAAGAACTTTCACGAACACATTTGCTTCATAAGATGTATATATTCTCAGCATGTGATCAACTACTTAGACAATTCATAATAAAGAGTATGCAACTAAGTTCACTTAATAGGCAATGCAAGCTATGAAGAGATTCCAACTTAAAAATAATAAGTAGCAAGAAACATAAACATAAGCAACATTACAATGCTCATAACAAGGTATGATAGAGTGGTATCTCGCTTGCCTTTGATTATGAATGCCAAGGCACCTCTGAAGTTCAGGTGAAGACTAGAAGTCAAGATGTTAAAGATACAAGCATCAAATTCATAACACAAATAATCAAGTTTTGAGGCAAGCACATTACACTAAGAATGACACTGGCACTGTGGCTCTTGTTAATAGGTTAGTCCAAGAAATAATATGAAAAGTACTCCAAAGTGTGGTTAAAACATAAGAAAGTAGATAAAACCAAGCATGGAACATCAAAAATTATAGATACATTTGCAATGTATCAACATCCCCAAGATTAACTCCTCCTCGTCCTCGAGTAGGTAAGTGATAAAAAGAAAGAATAATTTTTGAGGTGACATGCACCATCATAAACTTGATCAAAGTACTTGTAAAACATTGATAGCTGGGATCATAGTACTTTAATCATAACATGAAAGACAAAGTTCTAACAATAAGACAAAGAAACTATGATGCAACATGAAAAGGCACAAACAAAAGTTTCATGAATAACAATGCTTCGCAAGACGTTTGTTTGAATAAAACATAGCATAGTAGCATTCAGCTTGTCCCCCATAGAGTAGCAAACATAAATGCATAGGGAACCTTCAAAGTTCATAAGAGTGACTAGATACAAATAGTTTAAAACAAGCAATATCAAAGTTATGCATCAATCAACAAGGCTTGGTATAATGCACATAGAACTAAGAATGGCCACTATGCTCTCAAAGTAGGTGCATAAAGATAGAAGGTGAAGACTCAATATAATGGTGGAAGAAAGGCCTTTGTAAAAGGAAGTAGGGATTCAAGTCTCATAAAGAGCTTCCAAAAATTATGGTACTTATAGCTTTCAGCTCTCATTCCCCCTATCTTAAGCATCTTGAAGTGATTAAGGTTAAAGTGAACAAACTATGGTGTACATGCTTGACGAAGTATAAGTTAGAAATCTCATGTCCCTTGAATACGAGGGCCGCTCCTCATGCTACTCAAGTTTAGTCACCGGTAAGTTCTTGTCATCGTAAATACATGTGTATCATAGAGAACCGCCAACGGGGTACCCCTTGCCCGATGATACGGAAGAATCCCCATATCAAAATGACAAGGCAAGCAGACAACAAGCATCTATCAATCTTCTTATTTACCGTGGGAATATGGTGCTTTTTTCTCTCTTTCCTCTTTTCATAATCTCTTTTTTTCTTTTTCTCAATATCTGACTCTTTTTTTATAAGAAGAATGCTTCATAGACAACTCATTATGGTTACGCTGTAGGTTTCCACCATGTCTGCATGGATTCGACCAGCGGCCCAAGCATTTCTCTAACACATATACATAACTCCATGGACTTACAAGCTCCCCTTTCATTTCACACCGACGACATCGATAGACAAAAGAGCATGATATCAACTAGGTACAAAGTACCCGTGCAATGTTGAAAGTGTTCCCCATGACAGCATGGTTCTGCTAATCCCGAACAAATAAGTGCAAGCATATACAACATAGACGATACAATGGTTCAAGTTTATTAATGGCAAGAAAAGTAAAGTGTGCCATCAAGTTCATGAGACTTTAATCACTAGTTTTCTCATAACAAGTTTAATTTGGAAGGTAAACAAAAACATGAATATACTTGGAATAGCATATGCTAGTAGGTAGGTATGGTGGACTCTTTGGAATAACTTGGTTTTTGGAGTTGGATGCATGAGTGGAACTCATACTTGGTTATGGAGGCTAGCAAAAGACTGGGAGCGACCAACTAAGAGAGCAATACTGGCCATAATCATGCAGAGCGGAAAAACATCATTGATCAAAGCATAAAGTGATACTACAAGTTGAAAACTAAAGGATCATAAAGGCTATGGTGACTTGGGATAGTCATACATGGTGTGAGCATGTGCCAAGTCAATCCAAATAAAGCATCAAAGGAGAATACCACAATACTATGCTTTAATCTGCTAAAATAACGCATGATTCATCCAAGGCACATTAAGCAATCTCAATTGTTTATAACAAGTAATGCTACAACAAAGAATACTAAGCATAAATCCAAAACAATATCAAGCATGGCATGACAAAGCATAGGCCACAGTCAAAAACAAGCTCTCTTTACCACTTAAGCATGAACTTTCCTACTCTTTTCCAAACCAAACCAAACTATTTGAAAACCAATGTATGAAAGAGGGGGTCCAACCAATTTATTCAGAAAACTAAGCAAACCAAGAAAACTAAAATCCAAAATGAAAACGAAAAAGAAGACGCTCCAAGAACAACACAACTGTGCATGAAACAATAAAAATGAAGCGTTTGGAAAAAATCTGGGATTTTTATTGATGAAGAGGGGATGCCTTGGGCATACCCAAGCTTTGACGCTTGTACTTCTTGGATATTTCTTGGGGTGACACGCGTGGCATCTCCAAGCTTGAGCTTTAGTCCATCCTTCATCTCATTACTCATTCCTTCCATACACCTGAAATTTTTCCTTCACACAAAACTTCACACAATCTTTATTAGCAACATTAGTGCACTCAAGATAAATAAGTATTAAGGTTCAGTTCTAACACCAAACAAACTTCCATTAGAACACTAGCTACTGTAGCACTTCCATCAAAAAGCTCAATTCCCCAAAATAACTCAAAAAGGAACCAACAAGAAGCAAATGTAGAAAATGGCAGAAATCTGTCAAAACATACCAGCAGGTAAAGACGAATTTTTTTCGAAGACATTCTGTTGCTCAAATCAAAAAGTGTTGAACTAACGAAAGTTAGATGACAACCTGGGGCAGAAGCACAAAAATTCACGCCTCAAAAAGACGTTCATAGATTTTACACGAATTTTTACGGTAAAGCACAGCATTCTGTTTCGGGACAACAACTTTCCCACTCATTACTTCTCTCTCATTAGAGGTTACTCTTGGCACAAAAAGCAAATAAAAAGGATAAGGAGCGGTTATTACTGAAGTAATAACTTTCAAGACTCATCTAAAACTTTTGGGTTATCTCCCAATAAGTACTTTTCTTTAACGCCTTTAAGTTAGGCATGATAGTTTGAGAAGATGCTCACATAAGAAATATGAATTGAAGTAAAAGAGAGCATCGAGAAGCAAATTCAAAGCACATTTAAGTCTAACACACTTCCTATGCATAGGAATCTTGTAAAGAAACAAGTCATGAAAGCACAAAGAAACAATTATAGGAAAGAAAAACAAGTGCAACTTCAAGACTTTCAACATAAAGAGGGGAAACTTAATAATGTTAAGATACATAAGCCCATGTTTTCCTCTCTCATAATAACTTTCAGTAGCAACATGAATAAAATTAACAATATAACTATCACAAGAAACATTCTTATCATGATCCACATGCATATAATAATTATTACTCTCCACATAAGCATAGTTATTCTTATTAATTGTAGTGGGAGCAAATTCAACAAAATAGCTATCATAATTATTCTCATCACCATAATCATCAAATATAGGAGGCATATTGTAATAATTAATTTTCTCCTCAATAGTAGGTGGACTGAAAATATCATATTCATCATTGTAATCATCATATATTGGAGGTATAGTATCATCAAAGTAAAATTTTTCCTTCGTCCTTGGGGGACTAAAAAGATCATTTTCATAAAAATTAGCTTCCCCAAGCTTAGACTTTTCCATAGCATTAGCAATTATGGTGTCCAAAGAATTCATACTAACAACATTGTTATTAGCATGCAAATAAAGTTCCATAGGTTTTTTAATTTTCTCTTCAAACACTTCATGTCCTAACTCAAGATAAATACTATAAAGTTCTCTAATTTTTTTGTTGTTTTCCATTAAGCCTAACTAGTGAAAACAAGAAACAAAAAGACAAAATTGCAGAATCTAAAGGAAATAACTTCGAGCACTCACATCGGAGGATGTGAGTACCTTTTACCTTACCTCCCCGGCAACGGTGCCAGAAAATAGGCGTTTGCCGTGGGAGGTTCTTCTTCTTTAATCCTCCGGCAACGGCGCCAGAAAATAGCTTGATGTCTACGCACTTCTATTCTTGTAGACAGTTGTTGGGCCTCCATGTGCAGAGGTTTGTAGAACAGCAACAAGTTTTCCCTTAAGTGGATCACCCAAGGTTTATCGAACTCAGGTAGGAAGTGGTCAAAGGTATCCCCTCTCAAGCAACCCCGCAATCAAGATAGAAGAAGTCTCTTGTGTCCCCAACACACCCATTACACTTGTCAGGTGTATAGGTGCACTAGTTCAGCGAAGAGATAGTGAAATACAGGTGGTATGGATAATTATAAGTGGTAACGGTGATAGAAAATAACTTGATGGCATGGAAAAGACTAAAGTAAAACTGAAATAAAGGTGGAAGCAAGCAAACATGTAACAGATCTAGTTGCAAACGGTGTATCAATGCTTAGAAACAAGGCCTAGGGATCATACTTTCACTAGTGAACACTCTCATATAAATATCTTCTCTTTATGATACTACTCTTAACTACTCTCCGGTTGGACACTCTAATCAACGGTAGGGCTATAACAGCACACCTGAAAGTAAGCCTTTCCCATCTAGAAAACCCCACACTGTCACCTTGAGCACTAGACGAGTCCAACAAACACCACAATTTCATAAATACATCCAACTCCAAATATAACTCATAACAAGTATTTGTAATCTCTAGCCTAAGTACCACCATGGTGTGCACGCTGTCACTTTCACACACATGGGGAGATCAGAGATCTAATAAAGCACTTGAGTAGAAAGGTAGATCTATAGATTACAAGCTCATGATCTCAATAAGATCATGCATAGAGAGATGAACACATAGCTACCAGTAGAACCTTAGCATCGAGAGAGAACTACTCCCTCCTCATCATGGGAATCAGCAACAGTGATGGAGATGGCGGTGGAGATCGATGGAAATGGCTCCGGGGGCACTTCCCCGTCCCGGCAGGGTGCGGGAACAGAGACTTTCTGTCCCCCGAATCTCCCCTTCGGTGGCGGCGGCGCTGCGGAACTTTTCGTGGATTTCTAATTGACTATTTAGGGTTTTGGTATCGGGAGGCTCTTATAGGCGAAGGAGGCAAGGTCGCTGGCCGGCCAGGGGGCCCACACCATGAAGGAAATATGCCCTGAGAGGCAATAATAAAGTTGTTATTATGTATTCCTGATATATGATAGACGTTTATTTTACATGCTATAATTCTATTGATAGGAAACATCAATACATGTGTGTTTAATAAAAAAAAGGGTTCCTAGTCATGCCTCTCTTATAGACTAGCTTGTTGATTAACAAGATGATCAAGGTTTCCTGATCATGGACATTGGATGTTGTTAATAACAAGGTCACACCATTGGTGGAATGATGTGATGAACATTGATCCGAAGTATAGCATTACGATCAAGTCATTGTGTTTATATTGCTATAACATCATACGAAGTAATCTTTATCCTTAGACCATGAGATCATGTTAATTGCTAACACCGGAGGAGTATCTTGATAACATCAAACGTCACACCGTAACAGGGTGACTATAAAGATGGGTTCAGTGCTACGAAGGTGTTATGTTGAGGCTCATGGATCAAGAGTGGAATTTGTCAATCCAGATGACGGATATATATACTCTAGGCCCTCTCGGTGATATCACATTAGGATAGCTTGCAAGCAAGTGATGTGATCACTAGAATATTATATCACGGGAACGAGAAAAGAGTGCATGTCGGTAACGAGATCAAACTAGGTATAGAGATACCGATGATCGAATCTCGGACATGTAATATATCGAGAGACAAAGGGATTTAGTTACAAGCGTTAAAGGTTCTCACGATTATAGGAGTCATCGTTGAATGTGTAGGAGTCAGTACGGATCTCCAGGTCCCGCTGCTGATTATTGATCGGAGAAGGGTCTCGATCATGTCTGCATTATTCGCGAAACCGTAGGGTGGCACACTTAAGAGTTACCGGACACCATTTTGGAGCACATATGTTTCAGACGAAAGAATTGCAAAGCGCAGGAATTGTTTCAATAGAAACCGGAAATTGTTTCGGGTGAAATTGCAGAAGGTGGTTCTGCATGTGATATTGAAATATTGCAAGGGGCTATATGTGAATGTTTGTTAATTAAAGTAATTAACAAAATTCTGAATAAATTTAATAAAAGAGTTTTATTAAATGAGAGAGCATTAAATTTGGAGAAACTTAATGCATTTAAAGTGGAGACTTTAAAAGGGAATGTGAAGAGGCATTTTAATGTGGAGGAGTTACCACCACATGAATGGGGGAGGTGAGGGGTCACCCCCCATGCGCCGGCCATGGAGAGAGGGGGCAGCCCCCTCCTCCTATAAAAGGCCACCCATTCCCTCCTTCTTCCACACACCTCCTTGTGAAGGATCTCTCTCCCCCTCTAGAATTATTTCCCCATGGTCTCGGATTAGCGAGATACATGTTCCCGGTGGCATTTCGTCTCAAAGGAGTTGCTGCTTCCGCTGGATCGCTGGAGCGAGGAGGTGGAGGTTGTCCGGTGGCTTGAACGTGTGTGCGAGTGCGGATGTGCTGCTGAGTTGCGGCGCTCGGACTTCCTCACGATCTTGAGATTGGCAAGTGTACGACTACATCAACCACGAGTTCCTACTCGTTAACAAAGCTCGTTGTCTTCGAGGGTAAGTTCTCTATGGATGTATGTCCACCCGTTTGCTTTGTACCTAGTAGATAGATCTTGGCGTGTAGTTCACACCGTAGGAAATTTTTTGTTTTCTATGCTGTGGACCCAACACACCATGCCCTGGCGCGGCCTGGGCTGGCCCGCGCCAAGGGGGGTGTGGCCACCCTGTGGCCCCTCTCCAACTCTCCTTCTGGCTCCGTGAGTCTTCCGAGAAAATAGTAACTTTGGCTTTTGTCCCGTCCAATTCCGAGAATATTCATTTTCTGACTTCCTGGAACCAATAACAGCAGAAAACAGGCAACTGGCACTGTAGCTCTTGTTAATAGGTTAGTCCAAGAAATCATATGAAAAGTACTCCAAAGTGTGGACAAAACATAAGAAAGTAGATAAAACCAAACATGGAACATCAAAAATTATAGATACATTTGCAATGTATCAGCTCTCATTTCCCTATCATAAGCATCTTTAAGTGGTTAAGGTTAAAGTGGCACAACTAAGCGGATATGCTTGACAAGTTATAAATTGAAGTCTCATGCCCCTTACTTACGAAGACCGATCCTCATGCTACTCAACTTCAGTCACAAGTAAGCTCTTGTCATTGTAAGTATATACGTATCATAGAGAACCGCCAACGGGGTAGCCCTTGCACATGATACAGGAGCTATCCCATAATCAAAATGACAAGGCGAGCAGACAATGAGCATCTCAGCGATATTTTTATTTACTATGTGCATAGATTTTTATTGAGGATGCTTCATAGAACGCTCACTATGGTTATGCTGCAAGTTTCCACCATGATTAGGCATGGCTTAGGCTAGCGGCCCAGGCGTTTCCCTAACACATATACAAACTCCATGATCTTACAAGTTCCACTTTTATTTCACACCGCCGGGATCCATAAGCAAAATAATCATGATATCAACGAGGTACTAAGTACCAGTGCAATGTTGAAAGAGTTCCCCATGATACATGGTTCTGCTAACTTCAACTTATAAAGCACAAGCATATACGCAACAAAGAAGGACGCAATGGTTCAAGTTTTTTAAGTGCAAGAAAATAAAGTGTGCCATCAAGTTCGTGAGAGCTTTACTAACTAACTTTCCCAAAACAAGCAAACATTTTATTTGGAAGAAAACAAGGCATATTGAATATGCACGGAACAACAAATGATGCTAATAGGTAGGTATGGTGGACACTTTGGCAATATTTGGTTTTAGGGAGTTGGAAACATGAGTAAAATACTCAATGAAAATGAAGGCTAGCAATAGTAAGGGAGCGACAAACAAGAGAGCAATAGCTGTCATAATCGTGCTTGCAACAAAACAGGACTAATCATGGGACGAAAGTGATTCAAGATCCTCAAGGCAAAATAATTCATCGAGGCTTAAGTGATTATTTCAGTCATATGCATGCATGAGCATGTGCCAAGTCAATTCAAATAAAACATTCAGAGGAGGATACCACGGTGTCATACCAAGTTATGAATAGAGTAATGCAAGCAAACATTCAAATGACATGCTACAAACTATTAGCAAGCTAGAAGTAATCATATGAAAGCAAGAACTACTAAGCATCCATAAATAACATACACCCTATACGAACAGATTAAGCATGCCCACAATGATGAGTATATGTACAAAAATGAAAACAAGTAGAGTTCGTTACCAGCCTCCTACCATACCTCAAGTTGTCATTAATCCTCATTATTGCCCTTCCCTTGTGTGGCTTGAATAATAATATGAAACCAAATCCCACTGAGGACTGCTGAACCCTGCAACAAACTCACAAAACCAAAGAAGAACAACAAATATTTTTGGTGTTTTCGATTTTTAAAAGAAGAACCAAAAAGGAGGAACAAGCAAGGCAAAATCTTTTTGGGTTTTTTGAATAGTTCAAACAAAGCAAAAAGGGAAAAACAAACCAAGGCAAAAACAAAAAGAAGCAAACCAAAGAGAAACAGCAAAAATATTTTTGGTCTTTTTGTGTTTTAGAAAGCAAAAGCAAAGAAAGAACGAAAACTAAAAGGAGAACAAAACATGAATATACAAAGTACCGACGCAAAATCCTATGGGGATGAGTGCGATGTCGGCGTACCTCCCCCCAAGCTTAGGCTTTTGGCCTAAGTGGGTGTCAATCCAGATACGGGTAAGGGTTCCAAGTAGGAGGATCATGATAAGAATGGTCGTAGTTGCTTGGGCCCTTGGGAGGAAGAAGAAGCTCCCCAATCATAGATTGGCTGCTGATATGAAGACCCCCCCTCATTCGAGGGCTGGACCGAATCATCTGTGACCTCCCTTCTAGTATCCTGCTCCTGTTGGGAGAGCTCTCCCAAGTGCGTATCAAGCTCCTCTTCCGGGAGAGACCATCCTACCCTGTTATCAAGGTTAAACAAAATAGGTGCAGGCAAAAGGACAACACGCTCGGACTTGCTCCTTCTCCAACCAACTTTGAGAAAAGTTATTTCATAATATAACTCACTCAAGCCAGCCCATGAAGAAACAAATTTATGTTGTATCATGGAATTAAGATCAAGCCTTTCTATGGGAAACTGTAGGTCTAGATGATGAGGCACTAAACCATGCAATACTAGTAAACGAGAAGCAATTAGGCCCCCACAAATTCCACCTTTCTCGCGGTTGGAGGCAAGACGGAAAGCTATCAAAGCACCCAAGTTGTAAGACCTATCTCGTTTAAGAGCAGCAGAGATAAATGCTAGATCATATGAAGATAACTTATTGGCAGTCTTCCTAGCAAGAACACACTTGGCAATAAAGTAGGCAAAATAGCGAATGGAGGGGAGATGAATGTTACAGATTTTTCCACTCTCCTTTGAAAAACTGCTCCCTTGGCAAATTTCTGCGTATAAATCCATGAGTGGTGCAGGTCACTCTTTAATCCTTGTACATGATCCCCACCGAGGTACCTTAATAACTTCACATAAGTCATCGAGAGAAAGGTCGATAGCAATATTGTAAATTTTATAGTGGACTATGGGGTTAGGCAAAGAGTAACTAAATTGAAAGTCTTGCACCAAATTGACAAGGTTCATCTTCCAAAAAGTGCTCCAACCCTGCATTAGAAACCAAAGTGTGAAAATCCTGGAGAATTCCTGCGGCTCTCATGAATTCAGAACATGGGTAAATGGAAGGAAAAACTTCCTCCTCCAGGTGAACCTTCATGACCTCATGCACCCATAGTTCATGTTGGTTTAGTTGATGCTCATTCATCTCCTATTCTGAAATTTAAACACCTATTAAACAAGTGATTGCAAAGTGAATATAATGAAGGGTACTACTCATAGGGACTTGTAAGAGGCCTAAACATGCATCAAAACTATATCTCTAAGCATCAAAAAAGCTTACAAGCTCTCATAACCTGTCACCTACAGCAGTAAAATACTCAAGATATAATCCACTAAACACAAATCTACTTGGACAAGCGGAGGAGTCACATACCGGAGAACAAATGCTCCAAATTTCAGCAACAAATATGGGCTGAGCAAGGAGATCGAAGAAATCGAGAGAAAGCATAGCAAGAACGCGATTTTGAGCAATAAACTGAAGCTTACTCGGGAGAGAGAAGAAAGTGGCAGGTGAGAGAGTTAGTGGAGGGCCAGGGGTGGCCCACACCATGGCATGGCGCCACCCAGGGCAGGCCGTGCCACTAGGTGGTGTGCCTGCCTAGTGGGTCCCCCTGGTACCTTCCAGGCACTCCTCATCCCCTTTTTTCACGTAAAAATTTAATATAAATTTTCTGGAATTTTTCGAGACACTTTATTTTTGGGCAATTTTTAGGCATAGAAGAATGATTTTCTGACAGACAATTTTTTTTGGAAAATGATGCAATGACAAAACAAGGCTAGAACTACAGGAGTTCTAAGACACTCTAATATGCAAGCAACTAACAACAAAAAGGAAAACTAAATGAAAACAAAAACTAAAATGGATAGAATAGAAGTAAGCGGAGATAATCATAGTGAAAACATTGTTTTGTTCAACGAAAACCTTTTGTTAACAAGGTTGATCAGGTCTTGTTACCAAAACAATTTCATATGAGACAAACTTTGTATTCCACTTAATGATTATGTTACCTCAACCTTGATAGCAATTGTCCCAATCATAATAGTTTCAAATTTTTCTCTTGGTATGGGACAATATATCTCTCCAACTTGAATGCCCTCAACATGTTCAATTCAATTCAGACCATAAGTCATTTCAATCTTCTTGGGGAAATAGACAGTATGTTCCTTGTCATTAACATTAAAGGTCACCTTTCCTTGATTACAATTAATATCAGCTCCTGCAATATTAAGAGAAGGTCTCCCAAGAATAATAGACATATTATCATCTTCAGGCATTTCAAGCACAACAAAATCAGTTAATATCAAGCAACTATGAGCCACTTGAACAGGTACATCCTCACATATACCAACATGAATAGTGCTAGATTTATCAGCCATTTGCAAAGATATATCAGGTGGTATTAATTTTTCTAGTTGAAGCCTCTTATAGAGAGAGAAAGGCATAACACTAACTCCAGCTCCCAAATCACACAAAGCAATTCTAACGTAACTATTCTTAATAGAGCAAGGGATAGTTGGAATCCCTGGGTCTCCAAGTTTTTTAGGAACCTTACCATTAAAGGCATAATTAGCAAGCAAAGTAGAAATTTCTTCATTAGGGATCTTCCTTTTATTCGAGACAATATCCTTCATATACTTTGAGTAAGGAGGCAATTTAATAGCATCTGTCAAAGGACATTTGTACGAATAAAGGTTTCATCCACTCACAAAACTTATTATAGTGTTCATCTTCCTTTGACTTGTGTTTCTTATTAGGGAAAGGCATAGGTTTTTGGACCCAAGGCTCTCTTTCACTACCATGTTTCTTAGCAATAAAATCTTCTTTAGTGTATTTATATTCTTAGTGTGCTTTTCAGGTTCTTCTTCAACTTTTTCTTCATTAGGAACTTCATTTTCTTCATTACCACTTTCAGTTTCAGCATCAGAGACAGATATACTATTAGGATCTATAGCTAGTTCAGAGGGTTCTACAATAGTTTTATGTTTCTTTTTCCTTTTCTTTCGAGTAGAGCCACTATTTTCATCTTGTTGAGAATCCTGGTTAATTATTTTGGGATGTCCCTCACGATATAGAGGATCTTGGGTAGCAGCACCACTTCTAGTTCTAATTTCATAAGCATGTTTTTCTTTAGCGGCATTAATTAGCAAGTATTTTTGCACTTTAATGAGTTGATCTATTTGAGTTTGAACCATTTGAAAGTGTTTGACAATCATTTTAACATCATTAGTGGTTCTTTCCACAATATCTTTTAACTCAACAATGGCTCTAGTGTTTTCCATTAGATGATTTTGCACCCTTTTATTAAAGTTATCTTGCTTAACAATAAAGATATCGAATTATTCTAAGCATTGATCATGAGGTTTAGAGTAAGGGGTATCACCTTCATCAAAGTGTTGGTGAGAGTGTACCTCAATAGTGGATGAATGGGGAATAGGCTTACATAATTCTTCAATAGGAGGTAAATTCTTGACATCTGTAGCTTTAATTCCCTTCTCCTTAAGACATTTCTTAGCTTCCTTCATCACTTCATCATTTAATTCAATAATTCCCCTCTTCTTTGATGTTGGAATAGGCACCGGAATAGTTGGTTCAGGTATAATTACTTCAGGTATAGCTGGTTCAGGAGGAGTCCAATCTTCATAGTTCTTGCTTATTTTAGCCATTAATTCCTCAGCTTCCTTGGGAGTCCTATTCCTGAAAACACAATCAGCACAAGTATCTAGGTATGTCCTAGATTCTTCGGTTAGTCCATTGTAAAATATATCAAGAAGCTCATTCTTAGGTAAAGGACTTCCAGCCTGTGCATGAATCAAAGCACAAAACCTTGCCCATGATTCAGGCAATATCTCTTTTTCTCCCTGTTTAAAATCAAAAAATTCCTGCAAAATAGCATGTCTAGCACTTGGAGAAAAATATTTCTGCAGGAAAGTACTAATCAAGCAATCAGGGCTATCAATAGATCCAGGAGGTAAATTACTAAACTAAGTTTTAGCTTCTCCTTTCAGTGAAAAGGGGAAAATCTTAGCAACAAAGTAAGTACGCATCTTAATATCATCAGAAAACAGGCCACTCATGGTAGAAAGCTCAGTCATATGTGCTACCGCACTTTCATTCTTAGTCCCACAAAAAGGGTCTTTCTCAACAATAGCTATGTAAGATAGATCAAGAGAGAAATCATAATCTTTATCTTTAATATTTATGGGAGAAGCAGCAAACTTAGCAATAGGAGAACAATTTGGGTCTAATAGTACGCCTCTCAAGGAGACTCTTAGCAGCGCTCCTATCATGGGTGTTTTTACATTCTTTAATAAATTCATCGGTCATCTCAATATAACCATCTTCAATATCATAACTCCCACTAGACTCAGGTGAACTAACATGTGTAGTAGTGTCTTAATTAGGAGTTTCATTATTTCCAGCTATACTTCTAGCAATCGTAGCATCTAGGAAAGGACCTAATGAACCACTCTTATCAAGCACAGTAGAAGCAGCATCAGAAGTTTTAGATTCAGCAGTAGTAGAAGTGTGTGTAGCATGTGTATGTGGTGGTGTAACGAGCTTACTCATAACAGATGGTGAATCAAGAGCAACAAAGGTGTTCAGAACCGTACCTCTTCTTGTAGTGGATGGTAAAATAGGAACCTTGCCATCACGAGACTTACCCATGATGGATGCATAGTAGCGAACAATAGAGAATCCAAGTGAACTTAATAAATAAAGCTACGATCCCCGGCAACGGCGCCAGAAAATAGTCTTGATGACCCACAAGTATAGGGGGTGTATCGCAGTATTTTCAAGGGAAGTGAAACCCAATTTATTGATTCGACACAAGGGGATCCAAAGAATATTTATAAGACTTAACAACTGAGTTCTCAATTCAGCTGCACCTGGAAACAATCTTGCTCACAGCAGTTTATCAATAGCAACAGTTTTGTAGTAGGAATAGTAAAGTAGCAGCAGTAGTAAAGTAAAGACAACAGTAACAATAACAGTAAATAGTAGGATTCGAGTGCGGCAGGCATAGGGATGGATGGACGGGCGTTGCATGGACAAGACAATTCACATAGCAATCAGAACATAGGGCAATTGCAGATAAATAAGATAAAGCATCCAAGTACTAAATAATCCTAGGCATGTGTTCCATATATAGTCATACGTGTTCGCAATGAGAACTTGCACAACATCTTTTGTCCTGCCAGCCCGTTTGCAGCGAGGCCTCAAGGGAACTACTGGCAATTAAGGTGCTCCTTTTAATAGAGCACTGAAGCAGAGCATTAACACTCCGTGAACACATGTGATCCTCACATAAAAGCCATTCCCTCCGGTTATCCCGATTTCTGTCACTTCAAGGCCATTGGTTCCGGACAACAACGTGTGTATACAACTTGCAGGTAAGACCAAAAACAATACTATCATAATGAATCAATAACATCTTCAGATCTGAAATCATGGCACTTGGGCCCTAGTGATAAGCATTAAGCATAACAAGTCGCAACAAAGTCATAAAGCACTAATAGAAGATACTAGGCACCATGCCCTAACAATCTGATGCCATTACATGAACGATCTCATCCAATCCCTACCATCCCCATAGCCTATAGTGGGGGATTACTCACTCATAGATGGGGGAAACATGGATGGTCGATGGAGAAGCGATGCTGATGATGATGGCGATGATCTCCTCCAATTCCCCGTCCCGGCAGGGTGCCAGAACGGAGTTTCTGGTGCTGTTTCGTGGAATCTGATGGTGGCGGTGGAGCGGAACTCTTTGTGGAAAAACGTCGAACCCCCCCCAGAGTTTTTAGGTCAAAAGGCTTCTTATAGGCGAAGAGGGAGACCGAGGGGTGTCGGGGGAAGCCAGACCACCCCCTGGCGTGGCCTGGGCTAGCCCGCGCGGCCAGGTGGTGTGGCCTGGGCCAAGCCCCCCTCTGTCTCGTATTATGGCTCCAGGAGTCTTCTGGTGAAATAGGATTTTCGGCATATTTTCCGGGATTTTTCCTGATAGTTGATTTTCTGCACAAAAAGTAGACACCAGGACAATTCTGCTGAAAACAGCGTCAGTCCGTGTTAGTTGCATCCAAATCACACAAGTTTAGAGGAGAAACAATAGCAAAAGTGTTCGCGAAAGTAGATACGTTTTGGACGTATCAGGACTCACTCTAGATTGATCAAGACAACAGATCAAAAATAAATTTGCAAAAAGTAATTGGAGGATCGGAGGAGAAACATACCGTAGAGCACTTGTATGCGAGGAAATCGAACGAAATTAAGTAGAGATGAAGATCTCTTGAGGTTTTGAGAGAGTTTGGAGGTAGAAGAGAGAAAAGGGATTGAAGTTTTGGTGTTGGGGGTTCCTTCCCATGGCGATTTTGTGGTCAGAGGCAACTATACGACCAAACTATATGGCAGGAACAATTTGTTCCCGCCGTATAGTTGGTCTGATGTCAAAAATTTTGGGTTTTCACCTGGCGGTGCAACTATACGGCCAGAACTATATGGCCAGGATTTTTATCCCTGCTGTATAGTTGGTCGTCAAACCTTCTGTATCCTAGAAAAGAAATTTTACAAAGGCAGCGATAAGTATACGGCTGAAACTATACAGTTGAAATTTTTATTTCCGCTCTATAGTTGGTCGTTAAACCTTCAGTACCTAAGAAAGAAAATTTGTCGATGGCAAAGATATCTATACAGCCAAACTATATGGTTGGAATTTGTATTCCCGCAGTATAGTTGGTCGTTAAACCTTTTGTAGTCATCAAAAAAAAATATTTCTTCGAGAATTCTTTCTTATCTTGAAAATTAGTGAAACACCTTGTTTTTGATAGAAAAATGACAGTAACATTTTTCGACCAACATCAGCATGTATAAAGCAGGATTTTTAGTACTATCGAACTTCTTCTCCTCAACTTGAGATTTCTAGCACTCTTTATTAAACATAAGATTTGAATTAAAACTTTACTCAAACCTTTATTTCACATGGGTTGCCTCCCATGAAGTGCTCTTTTATGGTCAATAGCTTGACCTCGATGTTGCTCACTTAGGCCAGATGAGTGGAACACCCACTCCAAAATAGTTGGCCTTCAAAGTGATGGTCTCATTTTCATCATGCTTGGATTTCTTCTTCCTGGAAAAATGAATAACAATAGGATCTCGCGAAGGCAATTGAAGCTTCACGTTCCCTTCATGTGGATTAATTAAAGCCTTAATAGTTCTTAAGAATGGACGGCCTATTATAATAGGAGCAGTAGCATCTTCAAGCATGTCAACAATAACAAAATCAGTAAGAGCAGGATAGTCTTTAATGTATTCTAAAGTATTTTCTTTAATCCCTACAGCTTGTTTGTAGGTAGAATCTTCTAGATGTAATTTTAACTCGGTGATTTCAAAAGAGCCAAGATTTAACTTATTAAAAAGACATTTTGGAATTGTTGAAACACTTACACCTAGATCACAAAGTGCAGCTATCTCATTGGTCCCAATTTTAATCTTAATAATAGGTGCTTATTGGCCCAAAATATATCGACCTCGTTGGGGAACCCCAAGAGGAAGGTATGATGAGCACAACAACAAGTTTTCCCTCAGTTACGAAACCAAGGTTATCGAACCAGTAGGAGCAAGGAAACACCTCCAAGGTGTTATTTCCAACTTGGAATCCTACACAACACAACCATAGAACTTTGCCCCCAACTTATTGTGAGGTTGTCAATCTCACCGTTTTTCCTGAAAACAAAGGATTAAACGTATTATGTGGAAGAAAGTAAAAACTTGCAGAAAGTAAACAGAAAGCAGTAAACAGTTGTAGATTGATGGTAAAAGAAAGGATCGGGGTCCATAGTTCACTAGTGGCGGTTCTCCTTAAGATAGATGCCATGTTGGGTGAACAAATTATAGCGGGGCAATTGACAAACATCAAGAAAGCATACATGCATATACTAATCATCTTGACTCCTATGAGCTTTGATTGGGCTTTACAACATTATATATAGACCATAATCCAACTGCATCTATGACTAATAATCCACCTTCAGGTTAACAATCCGAACCCCCTCCAGTATTAAGTTGCAAGCAACAGATAATTGCATTAAACATTGCGTGTAAAGTAAACAATACGATTGTTCTATGAATAAAGGAGTGTTGTTTTCTCCCTAGTAGCAACAGCACATCTGTTACCTTAGAGATTTCTATCACTTCCCTAGATTACTAGAGGCATGAACCCACTATCGAGCATAAATACTCCCTCTTGGAGTTGCTAGCATCTACTCGGCCAAGATATCTACTACCAACGGAGAGCATGCAAGATCACAAATAACAAAGACATTATAGAATCAATAATCAATCTGAAATAGCATCTCAATATCCATCGGATCCCCGCAAACACAACATGTAGATTACAAATAGATGATCTTGATCATGAACGGAGGTCACAAGATCTAGACATGGTAGCACAAAGGAGAAGAACCAACCATCTAGCTACTACATGGACCCGTAGTCCAGGGATGAACTACTCACGCATCACACCGGAGGCAGGCATGGTGATGAAGAAGGCCTCCAGGGTGAATTCTCCCCTCCGGCAGGGTGCCGGGAAGAGCTTCATATCCCTCCCGATCTAGGGATGGAGATGATGAGGCTACAGACTCTTTCGTGGAATTTTGATCGGATACTTAGGGTTTCTGTATCGGAGGCATCTTATAGGCGAAAGGGGAGTCCGAGGGGGTGCCCTAGGTGGCCACACCACCCCTTGGCGCGGGCCAGGCCTGGTCGCACAGCCAGGTGGTGTGGCTGGCCTCTGGCCCCACTCCGTCTCGTATTCTGGCTCCATGTCCCCCTCGGTGAAATATTGACTTTGGCTTTTGTCCCGTCCAATTCCGAGAATATACATTTTCTGACTTTCCTGGAACCAAAAACAGCAAAAAACAGACAGTTGGTACTGTGGCATCTTGTTAATAGGTTAGTCCAAGAAAGTGTATAAAAGTACTCCAAAGTGTGGACAAAACATAAGAAAGTAGATATAAACCAAGCATGGAACATCAAAAATTATAGATACATTTGCAACGTATCAACATCCCCAAGCTTAACTCCAGCTCGTCCTCGAGTAGGTAAGTGATAAAAAGAAAGAATAATTTTTGAGGTGACATGCACCATCATAAACTTGATCAAAGTATTTGTAAAACATTGATTGCTGGGATCATAGTACTTCAACATATCATGAAAGATAAAGTTCTAACAATAAGACATAGCAACTATACTGTAACATGAAAAGGCACAAACAAAAGATTCATGAATAACAATGCTTTGCAAGACGTTTGTTTGTTTCACATAAAGAAAACATAGCATAGTGGCAATCAGCTTGTCCCTCATAGAGTAGCAAATATAAATGCATAGGACACCTTCAAAGTTTATAAGGGTGACTAGATACAAATAGTTTAAGAACAAGCAATATCAAAGTTATGCATCAATCAACAAGTCTTGGGACAATGCACATTAAACTAAGAATGGCCACTATGCTCTCTCAATAGGTGCATAAAGATAGAAGGTGGAGACTCAATATAAAAGTGGAAGAAAGGCCTTCATAGAAGGAAGTAGGGATTCAAGTCTCATAAAGAGCTTCCAAAAATTATGGTACTTATTAGCTTTCAGCTCTCATTTCCCCTATCATAAGCATCTTGAAGTGATTAAGGTTAAAGTGAACAAACTATGGAGTATATGCTTGACAAAGTATAAGTTGGAAATATCATGTCCCTTCAATACGAGGGCCGCTCCTCATGCTACTCAAGTTTAGTTACTGGTAAGTTCTTGTCATAGTAAGTACATGTGTATCATAGAGAACCGCCAACGGGATACCCCTTGCCTGATGATACGGAAGAATCCCCATATCAAAATGACAAGGCAAGCAGACAACAAGCATCTCAGCAATCTTCTTATTTACCATGGGAAAATGGTGCTTTTTCTCACTTTCCTCTTTTCTCATATTTTTTCTTTTTCTCTTTTTCTCCATCTCTAGCTCTTTTTTATAAGAAGAATGCTTCATAGATTGCTCATTATGGTTATGCTGCAGGTTTCCACCATGATTAGGCATGGATTAGACCGGCGGCCTAGGCGTTTCTCTAACACACATACATAACTACATGGACTTACAAGCTCCCCTTTCATTTCACACCGCCGACATCCATAGACAAAAGAGCATGATATAAACTAGGTACAAAGTACAAGTGCAATGTTGAAAGCGTTCCCCATAACAGCATAGTTCTGCTAATCCCCAACATATAAGTGAAAGCATATACAACATAGACGATACAATAGATCAAGTTTATTAGGGCAAGAAAAGAAAAGTGTGCCATCAAGTTCGTGAGAGCTTTAATCACTAGTTTTCTCATAACAAGTTTAATTCGGAAGGTAGATAAAAACATGAATATACTTGGAATAGCAAATGCTAATAGGTATGTATGGTGGACTCTTTGGAATAACTTGGTTTTATTTGGAGTTGGATGCATGAGTGGAACTCATACTTGGTTATGGAGGCTAGCAAAAGACTAAGAGCGGCCAACTAAGAGAGCAATACTGGCCATAATCATGCAAGGCGACAAAACATTATTAATTAAAGCATAAAGTGATATTACAAGTCGAAAACTAAAGGATCATAAAGGCTATGGTGACTTGGGATAGTCATAACATGGTGTGAGCATGTGCCAAGTCAACCCAAATAAAGCATCAAAGGAGAATACCACAATACTATGCTTTAATATGCTAAAACAACGCATGATTCTTCCAAGGGACATTAAGCAATCTCAATTGTTCATAACATGTCATGCTACAACAAAGATCACTAAGCGTAAAGCCAAACAATATCAAGAATGACATGACAAAGCATAGGCCACAGTCAAAATTAAGCTCTCTTTACCACTTAAGCATGAACTTTCCTACTCTTTTCCAATCCAAACCAAACTATTTGAAAACTAATGTATGAAAGAGGCGGTCCAACCAATTTATTCAAGCAAACTAAGAAAACCAAGCAAACAAAAAACCAAAAACAAAAACGAAGACGCTCCTAGAACAACACAACTGTGCACGAGACAATAAAAATGAAGTGTTTGGAAGAACTTGAGATTTTTATTGATGAAGAAGGGGATGCCTTGGGCATACCCAAGCTTTGATGCTTGTACTTCTTGGATATTTCTTGGGGTGACATGCGTGGCATCCCCAAGCTTGAGCTTTAGTCCATTCTTCATCTCATTACATCATTCTCTCCATTCACCTGAAATTTTTTCCTTCATACAAAACTTCACACAATCTTTATTAGCAACATTAGTGCACTCAAGATAATAAGTCTTTGGGTTCAGTTTCAACACCAATTAAACTTTCATAAGAACACAAGCTACTGTAGCACTTCCCTCAAAAATCTCAATTCCCCAAAGAGAACCCAAAAAGGAATCAACAAGAAGCAAATGCAAATAATGGCAGAAATCTGTCAAAACAGACCAGCAGGTAAAAACCAATTTTTTCGAAGACCTTCTTTTGCTCAAATCGAAAAGTGTTGAACTAACGAAAGTTAGATAACAACCTGGGGCAGAAGCACAAAAATTGACGCCTCAAAACAACGTACAGAGATTTTACACGAATTGTTACAGTGAAGCACAAAAATCTGTTTTGGGACATCAACTTTCCCAAGCATTACTTCTCTCTCATTAGAGGTTACTCTTGGCACAAAAAGAAAATAAAAAAGGATAAGGAGTGGTTATTACCGAGATAATAACTTCCAAGACTCATCTAAAACTTTTGGGTTATCTCCCAATAAGTACTTTTCTTTAAGTTAGGCATAAGAAGCAAGAAAAAGAATCAAGTATTCTCAAATGAAGAAGCATTAAGATTGATACCATAAATATCTTCAACAAGGCAAGTTATCTCATCCAAATAAGTTCTAGAGGATCCTCTCTCAATGCTCTTGGGTTCACTACTTTCATCAAACGGGTTTTTAGGAACAATCCAATCAAGATTCTTTTCTATGGCTTCATGCATTGCTACAAGTTTGAAAGGTATTGGTATCTTAATTTCCTCCCCATTAGGTTCGGTTTTGTTCATCTTTTCTCGTGTACCAATAACATCTACACATGAGCCTACCATATTAAAACGATCAAAGACTTTTCTAGCTTCCTTAGCAACATCATAGAATTCTTTAAGCAAGGTTTCCAGAATAAAATTTCTCTTTTGAGGGTCCTCAATTTCTTTAGTTTAAGAAGCATTACTTGCATTAAGTGGTTAAGGTTAACAAACCTAGCTTCCAACATGTGAACTAAAGAAGCTGCAGCAATTTCATAATTTGGACCAAGTTCTAGAAGAGATCTATCCTCAATATCCTCATGCTTCCTAACATGATTAACGAATTCTTCCATATTGTCTTTTCCAAGTATAGAGCCACTACCTATTGAAAGGTCTTTCAGGGTGAATTTAGGGATCAACATGGTGAGCTAAGAAAGAGGTAACAACGATAGAAAGACTTAATTTTTTTGTGTTTTTAATAAAGAAGTAAACTAGTACAACTAATTTTTGTGTGTTTTTGATAAAGAAACAAGCAAACAAAGCAGAAATAAACTAAGCAAAACAAAAATAACAAAGTAAAAAGATTGGTTATGAGGGATTCCCCTTGTGAAGATGTCCTTGACTCCTCGGCAACAGCGCTAGAAAAAAGCTTTGATGGCGTGTGGTTGACGTGGGAGCTTCTTCTTTGTTCCCCGGCAACGGCTCCAGAAAAAAGCTGCTTCTTGGCCCAAAATATATTGAGCTTGTTGGGGAACCCCAAGAGGAAGGTATGATGAGCACAGCAGCAAGTTTTCCCTCAGTTATGAAACCAAGGTTATCGAACCAGTAGGAGCAAGGAAACACCTCCAAGGTGTTGTTTCCAACTTGGAATCCTGCACAACACAACCATAGAACTTTGCCCCCAACTTATAGTGAGGTTGTCAATCTCACCGGTGTTTCTGAAAACAAAGGATTACACCTATTGTGTGGAAGAAAGTAAAAGCTTACAGAAAGTAAACAGAAAGCAGTAAACAGTTGTAGATTGATGGTAAAAGAAAGGACCGGGGTCCATATTTCACTAGTGGCGGTTCTCCTTAAGATAGATGACATGTTGGGTGAACAAATTACAGCGGGGCAATTGACAAACATCAAGAAAGCATACATGCATATACTAATCATCTTGACTCCTATGAGATTTGATTGGGCATTACAACATTATACATAGACCGTAATCCAACTGCATCTATGACTAATAATCCACCTTCAGGTTATCAATCTGAACCCCGTCCAGTATTAAGTTGCAAGCAACAGATAATTGCATCAAGCATTGCGTGTAAAGTAAATAATACGATTGTTCTATGAACAAAGGATTGTTGTTTTCTCCCTAGTAGCAACAGCACATCTAGTACCTTAGAGATTTCTATCACTTCCCTAGATTAGTAGAGGCATGCAAGATCACAAATAACAAAGACATGATAGAATCACAAATAACAAAGACATGATAGAATCAATAATCAATCTGAAATAGCATCTCAATATCCATCGGATCCCCGCAAACACAACATGTAGATTACAAATAGATGATCTTGATCATGAACGGAGCTCATAAGATCTAGACATGGTAGCACAAAGGAGAAGAACCAACCATCTAGCTACTACATGGACCCGTAGTCCAGGGATGAACTACTCACGCATCACACCAGAGGCAGGCATGGTGATGAAGAAGGCCTCCAGGGTGAATTCTCCCCTCTGGCAGGGTGCTGGGAAGAGCTTCATATCCCTCCCGATCTAGGGATGGAGATGACGGAGGCTACAGACTCTTTCGTGGAATTTTGATCGGATACTTAGGGTTTCTGTATCGGAGGCATTTTATAGGCGAAAGGGGAGCCCGAGGGGGTGCCCTAGGCGGCCACACTACCCCTTGGCATGGGGCAGGCCTGGTCGCGCGGCCAGGTGGTGTGGCTGGCCTCTGGCCCCTCTCCGTCTCGTATTCTAGCTCCGTGTCCCCCTGAGTGAAATATTGACTTTGGCTTTTGTCCTGTCCAATTCCGAGAATATTCATTTTCTGACTTTCCTGGAAACAAAAACGGCAGAAAACAGGCAGCTCGCACTATGGCATCTTGTTAATAGGTTAGTCCAAGAAAGTGTATAAAAGTAATCCAAAGTGTGGACAAAACATAAGAAAGTGGATATAAACCAAGCATAGAACATCAAAAATTATAGACACATTTGCAATGTATCAGTAGGCTCAAATATATCATCAAGCTTCACATGTAATTTTTTAGCAATTTTCTTATATTCTTCCACAAGCTCACGTACCTTTATTGCTACCCGACTAACAAAGTGTTGATACATAGCTTCTTAATTTCCTTCACTTACCAGAATCTTGATATTGATCCCTTTTACAATATCTTGAACGGTGTAATTTGGTGAAGGAGCATTACTATAATCAAGTTCTTTAAGCTCCTCCCTTTGGATTCTCATCATCTTGAGGTCTTCAACATGATTGGGCTCAGCTTTACCTACAAATTTAGCTAGAACGAGAGTTTGACTCTCGGTTATCTTACCTAGTTGTGCCTCAACAATCCTTGTTCTTTCTTGGAGGGCCTGCACATCATTCCTCAAACTTACAGCTTGGTTAGATAATTTACCAAGCATAGCGTCATGGTTCTCTGTTATTTTAACAAGGATATTGTTTTGCTCATTTTGTGAATCTATAAATGACGTAAGTGTTTCTTGGAGACTACCATTACTTGATCCCATATTATTATTAGAGTTACCTTCAGGACTAGAATAATGTTTCTGAAAATTAGGATCATAATTCTTCTTCCAAGCAGGGTTATAATTATTATGAGCCATGAAGTCTATTTCTTCAATATTTGATTCTAGTTTTCCTTACTTTTTACGACTAATATGAGCTCATCCAGCTTAGCATTGAGTTCTTCATTTTCTGGTGGTGAGACGGAGTTCACCTTCTTCGTGTTTGATCTATCCACATGCCACTGGGCATGGTTGTCTTGCATATTGTCTAGTGATGTCTACACACGCTTCTATTCTTGTAGACAGTGTTGGGCCTCCAAGTGCAGAGGTTTGTAGAACAGCAGCAAGTCTCCCTTAAGTGGATCACCCAAGGTTTATCAAACTCAGGGAGGAAGTGGTCAAAGGTATCCCTCTCAAGCAACCCTGCAATCAATATACAAGAAGTCTCTTGTGTCCCCAACACACCCAATACACTTGTCAGGTGTATAGGTGCACTAGTTCGGCGAAGAGATAGTGAAATACTAGTAATATGGATGATTATAAGTGGTAATTGCAATCTGAAATAAGAGTGGCAGTAAGCAAACATGTAACATGACTGATTGTAATCGGTGTTTCAATGCTTAGAAACAAGGCCTAGGGATCATACTTTCACTAGTGGACACTCTCACATAAATATCTTATCTTCATTATGCTACCCTGAACTACTCTCCGGTTGGACGATGTAGGGCTATAAAAGCACACCTTAAAGTTCGCATTCCCCATCTAGATAACCCCTGACTCTCACCTTGAGTGCTAGATGGTTCCAACAAACACCACAATCTCATAGAGACATCCAACTCAAATTATACTCATGATAAGTATTTATATAACCTTAGCATAAGTGCCACACGGTGTGCACACTGTCAACTTCACACACGTGGGGAAAAGCAGAGATTAATTAAAGCACTTAAGTAGCAGAATAGATCTATAGATTACAAAGCTCATGATCTCATAAGATCACGCATAGATAGAGAGATGAACACATAGCTACTTGTAGAGCCCTTAGCCTCGAGAGAGAACTACTCCCTCCTCATCATGGGAGTCAGCAACGGTGATGGAGATGGCGGTGGAGTCGATGGAGATGGCTCTGCGGGCACTTCCCCGTCCCCGCAGGGTGCCGGAACAGAGACTTTTGACCCCCCGAATCTCCTCTTCGGAGGCGGCGGTGCTGTGGAACTTTTCGTGTATTTCTGATATTGTTTTTAGGGTTTTCGTACCGGGGTACTTTTATAGGCGAAGAGGCAAGGTCGGCGGGCACCCGAGGGGCCCACACCACCCCCTGGCATGGCCTAGGCTAGCCCGCGCCACCAGGTGGTGTGGCCACCTCGTGGCCCCTCTCTGTCTCGTCTTCTGGCTTCGTGAGTCTTCTGATAAAATATTGACTTTGGCTTTTGCCCGGTCCAATTCTGAGAATATTTCTTTTCCAGCTTTTCTGAAACCAAAAACAACAGAAAACGGCAACTGGCACTATGGCATCTTGTTAATAGGTTAGTCCCAGAAAATGTATAAAAATACCTCAAAGTATGAACAAAACATAAGAAAGTAGATATAAAACAAGCATGGAACATCAAAAATTATAGATACTTTATGACGTATCAACATCCCCAAGCTTAACTCCTGCTCGTCCTCGAGTAGGTAAGTGATAAAAAAGAATAATTTTTGAGGTGACATGCACCATCACAATCTTGATCAAGGTATTTGTAAAACATTGATAGCTGGGATCATAGTACTTTAACATAGCTCGAAAGATATAGTTCTAACAATAAGACATATCAACTATGTTGTAACATGAAAAGGTACAAACAAAAGATTCATGAATAACAATGCTTTGAAAGACGTTTGTTTGTTTCACATATAGAAAACATAATGAGAATGGTATTCAGCTTGTCCCTCATGGTATAGCAAAACATAAATGCATATGACACCTTCAAAGTTCATAAGGGTGACTAGATACAAATAATTTAAGAACAAGCAATATCAAAGTTATGAATCAATCAACAAGTTTTGGGACAATGCTCATTAAACTAAGAATGACCACTATGCTCTCTTAATAGGTGCATAAAGATAGAAGATGGAGACTCAACATAAAAGTAAAAGAAAGGCCCTTCATAGAAGGAAGAATGGATTCAAGTCTCATAAAGAGTTTCCAAAAATTATGGTACTTATTAGCTTTCAGCTCTCATTGACCCTATCATAAGCATCTTTAGGTGATTAAGGTTAAAGTGAACAAATATGAGGATATGCCTGACAAGTTATAAGTTGAAAATCTCATGCCCCTTGCTTACAAGTACCGAACCTCATGCTACTCAACTTTAGTCACGAGTAAGTTCTTGTCATTGTAAGTACATGTTTATCATAGAGAACCCCCAATGGGGTACCCCTTGCCCCATGATACATGAGCTTTCCCATATCAAAATGACAAGGCAACAGACAATGAGAATCTTAGCGATCTTTTTATTTGCTATTTGCATAGGTTTTTATTGAGGATGCTTCACATATTGCTCACTATGGTTATCCTGCAAGTTTCCACCATGATTAGGCATGGCTTAGGCTAGCCGCCCAGGCGTTTCTCTAACACATATACAAACTCCAAGAGCTTACAAGATCCCCTTTTATTTCACACCGCCGGGATCCATAAGCAAAAGGTCATGATATCAACTAAATAAGTGCAATGTTGAAAGCATTCCCCATGGTAACATGGTTCTGCTAATTCACAACTTATAAAGCGCAAGCATATACGCAACATAGATGGGCACAATGGTTCAAGTTTATTAAGTGCAAGAAAGTAAAATGTGCCATCAAGTTTGTGAGAGCTTTAATCACTAATTTTCACATAACAAGTTTAATTCGGAAGGTAGATAAAAACATGAATATACTTGGAATAGCAATAATGCTAATGGGTAGGTATGGTGGAATCGTTGGAATAACTTGGTTTTATTTGGATTTGGATGCATGAGTAGAACTCATACTTGGTACATGTGGAGGATAGCAAAAGACCGGGAGCGACCAACTAAGAGAGCAATAATGGCCATAATCATGCAAAGCGACAAAACATTATTAATTAAAGCATAAAGTGATATTACAAGTCGAAAACTAAATGATCATAGAGGCTATGGTGATTGGTATAATATTAACATGGTGTGAGCATGCGCCAAGTCAACCCAAATAAAGCAGCAAAGGAGAATACCACAATATTATGCTTTTGTATACTAAAACAACGCATGATTCTTTCAAGGCACATTAAGCAATCTCAATTGTTTGGAACAAGTCATGCTACAGCAATAATTACTAAGCATAAAGTCAAAGCAATATCAAACATGACATGATAGAGTCTAGGCCACAGTTAAAACAAGCTCCTTTTGTACCACTTATAAGCATGAAACTTCCTACTCTTTTCCAACACCAATCGAAAACTAAAGCTCAACACAGTGCTAGCAAAGGAGAACACTCACAGAATAATAAGAGTGAAAACTAGAGTGTTCCAGGCAATGAATAATGGGGTGTGTCTCTCTCCAAAAGAAGTGTGTTGGGATCCAAAAAACTTATTGCAGCAAAGAAAGCAAAAGAAAACTAAAAACAGAAACGCTCCAAGAACAACACAATTGTGCATGAAACAATAAAAATGAAGTGTTTGGAAGAAAACCTGAGATTTTTATTGATGAAGAAGGGGATGCCTTGGGCATCCCCAAGCTTTGACACTTGTACTTCTTGAATATTTCTTGGGGTGACACGCGTGGCATCCCCAAGCTTGAGCTTTTGTCCATACTTCATCTCATCACATTATTCTTTCCTACACTTTAAAATTTCCTTCATACAAAACTTCACACAATCTTCATTAGCAACATTAGTGTACTCAAGATATTAAATCTTTGGGTTTAGTTTAAACACAAGTAAAACTTCCATCAAAACACAAGCTACTATAGCAATTCCTTCTAAAATCTCAAGTGATTAAAGAGAACTCAAAGAGAAAGAGATTAAGAGGCAAATGCAAATAATGGCCGAAATCTGTCAAAACAGACTAGCAGGTAAAAACCGATTTTTTTGAAGACCTTCTGTTGCTCAAATCTAAAAGTGTTAAACTGACGAAAGTTACATAACAACCCGGGTCAAAAGCACAAACAATTACAGCTCAATCCGACGTACATAGATTTTTCACGAATTTTTACAGTGGAGGACAACAATCTTTTTGGGGACAGCAACTTTCCCAAGTCTCACTTCTCTCTCATTATAGGTTATTCTTGGCATAAAAACCAAAAAAAAAGATAAGGAGAGGTTATTACAGAGGCAATAACTTCCAAGACTCAACAAAACAAAAATAAACTGAAAGTAAAATATAATGGGTTGTCTCCCAAAAGCTCTTTCTTTATAGCCATTAAGATAGGCGTGATAATTTCGATGATGCTCACATAAGAAATATGAATTGAAGTAAAAGAGAGCATCAAGAAGCAAATATGGAACAAATTTAAGTCTAACCTACTTCCTATGAAAAATAATCTTGTAAAGAAACAAGTCATCAAAGCACAAAGCAACAAGCATAGGAAAGCAAAACAAGTGCAACTTCAAAAATTTCAACATAAAGAGGGGGAACTTAATATTGTTGAGATACATAAACTCATGTTTCCCTCTCTCATAATAACTTTCAGTAGCATCATGAATAAAATTAACAATATAAATATCACATAAAACATTCTTACCATGAGCCACATGCATAAAATAATTATTACTTTCCCTATAAGCATAGTCATTCTTATTAATCATAGTGGGAGAAAATTCAACAAAATAGCTATAATTATTATTCTCATCATCGTAATCATCAAATATAGGAGGCATATTGTAATCATAATTAATTTTCTCCTCAATAGTAGGTGGACTGAAAATATCATATTCATCATTGTAATCATCATATATTTGAGGCATAGTATCATCAAAGTAAATTTTCTCCTCCGTGCTTGGGGGACTAAAAAGATCATTTTCATAAAAACTAGCTTCCCCAAGCTTAGACTTTTCCATAGCATTAGCAGTAATGGTGTTCAAAGAATTCATACTAATAATATTGCTATTAGCACGCAAATAAAGTTCCATAGGTTTTTTAATTTTCTCTTCAAACACTTCATGTCCTAACTCAAGATAAATACTATAAAGCTTTGTAATTTTGTTGTTGTTTTCCATTAAGCCTAACTAGTGAAAATAAAAAAAAGAAACAAAAAGATATAATTGCAGAATCTAAAGAAAATAACTTCGAGCACTCACACACCAGCAACAGTACTAGAAGATAGCTTAGTAGCCAGAGGATGTGAGTATCTTTTACCTTACCTCCCCGGCAACAGCGCCAGAAAATAGCTTGATGTCTACGCACACTTCTATTCTTGTAGACAGTGTTGGGCCTCCAAGTGCAGAGGTTTGTAGAACAGCAGCAAGTTTCCCTTAAGTGGATCACCCAAGGTTTATCGAACTCAGGGAGGAAGTGGTCAAAGGTATTTGTCTCAAGCAACCCTCCAATCAAGATACAAGAAGTCTCTTGTGTCCCCAACACACCCAATACACTTGTCAGGTGTATAGGTGCACTAGTTCGGCGAAGAGATAGTGAAATACAAGTAATATGGATGATTATAAGTGGTAATTGCAATCTGAAATAAGAGTGGCAGCAAGCAAATGTCAACACCCGAATTTTTAATCCCAGATGCCCGTTATGCCATACCTCGCAATCCCAGGATTACCATTTTTGCGAGACATAACGGATTGGATATCACAGTACATCATCCATACAAACCATACATAAGTTCTTACACAAATAAGGAACTCATGATCTAGTCTTAATACAACAAGCAGCAGAAATAATTATAAAGCATAGGAGTGGGGTCCATCTTCAGGGGCACAGGCAATGCTGACGAAGGCAGATAGTCCTAGTTATCATAGCCGTCCTGCTGGCCATCATCTTGATAGTCTCCTTCATAGTCTGGCCATGAGAATAGCCAGGGACAAAAGCCATGAGTACTCTTTAAGTACTCGCAAACTACTATTAACAGGTACTATGGTTCTAAGTTAAAGTGTTAAATCTAAGTTTAACTATAAAGTTAAGTTTGAAACCTAAGCTGAGTTCTAAAGCAAACAAAGATAAAATAAAGTTCTAGAATCACTTAAGTTGGGAAGCTATTGTCGTACACACAACCCTGTTGTGGTCAAGTCAAGATTCATCTTTCATTTCAAGTTATTTGGAAAACATCTGACAACGAAACAGTATGGCCATTCCGACTGTCCATAACCACAGACGCAGCTATTCGAATAGTTTGACACTCTGCAGAGGTGGTACACTTTCACCACAAGATTCGATACATCTGTCAGGGATAACCCTGAATCATCATACTTAGTATGTAGATAATCAAACATAACCTTCCCTTTACACACCCTAGTGTAAGCACCTCTCCTATGAGCATGGCCTCCCAACCATGACCATCAGTCATCTTGGGCACTGCATAGGTGGACATCATGAGAGGTAGCCTCAGCTCAAGCCTCTCTCGTGAGGGAACTAATACTAATGCATATAAATTTCCAGCTAAGCCTTACCCAATTCAGGTAGTGTGGTTGTACGGTAAATTTGGAATGGTATTGCATCCGAATCCAACCATTAGTTTTATAAAAGGGTTAAGGCTAATGCTTCAACATTTTCATAATCATAAACCATTTGTGTTTCTCAACACATGTCAAAGCATCTCAATAGAATGACTCATCATTCCAAGGTTTTCATAATTCATGTTCACCAATTGTTCCCATCGAAAGTGACTCAAGTTTTTGATCTACTCTAAACTAGTAAGTTAAGAGTGTTCACTAAGATGGAAGTGATGGGTTCAATCTCATGCCATAGAATGACATCTAAAGTTATCTAAATAGGTCAAGTTTTATACTTTTTATGCTACCTTCAAAACAAGTAAAGAACTTTAGGTAAAGTAAAGGAAGTAAAGCTTGAAATATAATGCTTGGGGTAAATACTATTCAAAGTGGTATAATCAAAGCATGCTCTAAGCATCTTTGCTAAACCATATAGTTCAATCCTAGCTTGCTAATGGTAGCTTGCCTTGGTTGGTGCAGTGGTTGAAGTTTTCTTCTTCTTCTTCTTGGTAGACCTCCTCCTCCTTGTAAGCTTGGTCGGTACTATCTTCTATAAATACATATGGAGTACACAATCACCAAACAATACTTAACTAGTCTAAATAGCTTTCTAAGACACATAATAGATGATCTATTATCATCACAAGCATCACAAGTTTAATTCAATAGTTTCATTCTTTTTATTTTAGAAAAGTAATTTCTACTCATTGAAAAAATTAACTAAGATTTAATATTCACCACTTAAAATATGGGATCATGTGGACACATGTCATCACCACATATTCTAACATGTGGGAATGAGATTTAAAGGTTGGATCATAATTACTTTGGTTTAAATTTATTATTTAATGATTTAAAGTGACTAGAAATGCCTATATAGCATTATTTTGGTACTAGTCCAAAGTCACTGCATGTAAACCTCAATATTATTACATATTTAGATAGATATGATGAAATGTGTTTTTTGAGAGTTGGAATCAACTCAAAACCTATCTTGGTTGATTTTATAAAAATGTTGCAAGTTGCAAAAGCTTATGTTTTATTATTTTTACTAGGAGAAATCTATAACTCTAATTGAATTAAATCCAACGGGCTTGGATAGATCATTTCAATATCTTTTAGACAAAATTGGTTTCATGCCATTTGGATTTATGAAACTCTCTGAATTGATTTTTAAACTAGTGGACAGAAACTAGATTTAACTTAAAAAGAAAAATCCAGATTTGAATGACTGCGCTAGCGCGGGAAAGAACATGGGCCGACCCAGTGGCGATCCGCGGCGCGGGGCTCAGCTGACAGGGGGGTCCCGCTTGTCAGTGGTTCTTAACACGCGAAACAGTATGCGCGCTATGGGCCGTAGGATTAGAAGTGGGATCTACGGCTGAGGGTTGTCGTCAACGACGAACAGGTCGCCGACGAGAGTTTGCCCTAGCGGCTCGGTGGGGGTCGACCGGGGACGTACCAGGGCTCCAGCGGGGTAGGTGAGGCGGGCAAACAAACTGGAAGACGACGGCGAGGCGAGGCGCGATTGCGGTGGAGCTTGGGGTGCCCTAAATAGCAGGCGCCCTTCTCCTCCTACTGTGGCTGCTCCGGCTCCAATTCTGGCGAGGCAGAGCTCGCTTGGCTCCAGCGAGAGGGTGAAAGGATCAGTGAGAGGTGGAGAGTGAGTGGATGTGGGGAAATGGTGCGAGGGAGGCCGGTTTATATAGGCCCAACGGTGAGACCGAAGGGTGTGGGCAGGCGACTCCAGCGAGGGTGGCACAGGGGGCTAGCAGCGTGGCTCGCGGTAGGGGGCGGTGACATGTCTCCTGGCGGTGCTCTAGGAAGTGAATGCGGGCGTAGGGGCGGTGGCATGCGGTCTGGGCGAGCTGGCGCTCTGAGCGGCAGAGGCGGCGGTGTCCACGGCGAGCAGTGGCTGGGGTGAGTTGGGCGGCCAGCGGGGGTGTCTGGGGTATTCCAAGGTCATGGCGGAGTGGTGGGCGTGGGCTACGGCCAAGGGGCAGTCTGTGCACGCGGGGACAGTGCGTGCTCTGCGGGCGGCGTCGGCATGGTCGACCAGCTCCGGGCGCGGCGGTTCTTGGCCGTTCCTGTCTCTGGCTCTGGCCTGGGGCTGGTTGGACGGTGGCGGTGGACCATAAGCGGTGTGCTGGACAAGGTGAGAGAGGCTGGCGGCTGCTGTAGCGTGATGTCGCCGGTGGGGGTGCTCCAAGTGCTCGGCCTTGATGGCCATGACCATTTGGTCGTGTGCACAGGGCTTGGCCGGGCTAGCAATTGGTAGGGTTGGTACAGGGGGAACAAGGGTACAAGGTTAGGCACAAATGGTGACCAAAATTACTCCTGCAAATAGTGTTTGGATTTTGGACAGATTTGTGCACACAAGCTATTTGATGAAATGGCCGAAAGAGAAAAACTTTTGAATTTTGAGTTCAAAATTTTTGGGTGTTCTGCACTAGTGCTAGGTAGTCTCTGGTTGCAAGGGTTTTGAAAATGGAGCTTGTTTGAATGGTTTTTGAAAAAGTGGGATCTTCCCATATGAAGTAGATTCAATTTTGAACTATCATTTAAAAGTAGCATTTGAAAGATTTTTGCAGATCCCAAGGTGGGCCTTGGTACCCCCTTACGTGTACTAGCAAGGGGTGCAAATATCATGAATTGTTTCTGTTAAGAAATGAGTGCTAGGAACAATCAAAGTAGTGTAGTGGGTTAAAATGGCCAAAATGACCATTCCTCCTTTTTAATTCTTTTTTATTTGATTTTGTTTGGTAAAAGTTTTGGAATGATGTAGATGATGTTTAAATCACCTAGGAAACATTTTACAAGCATTGGATCACCTAAACCAGGCACTTCAAATCAACTCCTATTTTAAATGCACACACATATGAATGCTTTGATTTTTAATTTGGAAAAGTTTTTGTTAACCCTATTTTTGGATGATTTGATCTTGATAAGCTTGGATTAAAGTTTTGGGATGTTACAGCAAACATGTAACATGACTGATTGTAATCGGTGTTTCAATGCTTAGAAACAAGGCCTAGGGATCATACTTTCACTAGTGGACACTCTCACATGAATATCTTATCTTCATTATGCTACCCTGAACTACTCTCCGATTGGACGATGTAGGGCTATAAAATCACACCTTAAAGTTCACATTCCCTATCTAGATAACCCATGTTTGTCACCTTGAGCGCTAGATGGTTCCAACAAACACCACAATCTCATAAAGACATCCAACTCAAATTATACTCATGATAAGTATTTATATAACCTTAGCATAAGTGCCACACGGTGTGCACACTGTCAACTTCACACACGTGGGGAAAAGGAGAGATTAATTAAAGCACTTAAGTAGCAGAATAGATCTATAGATTACAAAGCTCATGATCTCATAAGATCACGCATAGATAGAGATATGAACACATAGCTACTTGTAGAGCCCTTAGCCTCGAGAGAGAACTACTCCCTCCTCATCATGGGAGTCAGCAACAGTGATGGAGATGGCGGTGGAGTCAATGGAGATAGCTCCGGGGGCACTTCCCTGTCCCCGCAGGGTGCCGGAACAGAGACTTCTGTCCCCCAAATCTCTTCTTCGGAGGCGGCGGTGCTGCGGAACTTTTCGTGGATTTCTGATATTGTTTTTAGGGTTTTCGTCCCGGGGTACTTTTATAGGCGAAGAGGCAAGGTCGGTGGGCGCCCTAGGGGCCCACACCACCCCCTGGCGCGGCCTGGGCTGGCCCACGCCACCAGGTGGTGTGGCCACCTCACGGTCCCTCTCCGTCTCGTCTTCTGGCTCCGTGAGTCTTCTGGTAAAATATTGACTTTGGCTTTTGTCCGGTCCAGTTCCGAGAATATTTCTGTTCCAGCTTTTCTGATACCAAAAACAGTAGAAAACAGGCAACTGGCACTATGGCATGTTGTTAATAGGTTAGTCCCATAAAATGTATAAAAATACCTCAAAGTATGAACAAAACATAAGAAAGTATATATAAAACAAGCATGGAACATCAAAAATTATAGATACTTTACGATGTATCAACATCCCCAAGCTTAACTCCTGCTCATACTCAAGTAGGTAAGTGCTAAAAAACAACAATTTTTGAGGTGACATGCACCATCACAATCTTGATCAAGGTATTTGTAAAACATTGATAGCTAGGATCATAGTACTTTAACATAGCTTGAAAGATATAGTTCTAACAATAAGACATATCAACTATGTTGTAACATGAAAAGGTACAAACAAAAGATTCATGAATAACAATACTTTGAAAGACGTTTGTTTGTTTCACATATAGAAAACATAATGAGAATGATATTCAGCTTGTCCCTCATGGTATAGCAAAACATAAATGCATAAGACACCTTCAAAGTTCATAAGGGTGACTAGATACAAATAATTTAAGAACAAGCAATATCAAAGTTATGAATCAATCAACAAGTTTTGGGACAATGATCATTAAACTAAGAATGACCACTATGCTCTGTTAATAGGTGCATAAAGATAGAAGATGGAGACTCAACATAAAAGTAAAAGAAAAGCCCTTCATAGAAGGAAGAAGGGATTCAAGTCTCATAAAGAGTTTCCAAAAATTATGGTACTTATTAGCTTTCATCTCTCATTGCCCCTATCATAAGCATCTTTAGGTGATTAAGGTTAAAGTGAACAAATATGAGGATATGCCTGACAAGTTATAAGTTGAAAATCTCATGCCCCTTGCTTACGAGTACCGAACCTCATGCTACTCAACTTTAGTCACGAGTAAGTTCTTGTCATTGTAAGTACATGTTTATCATAGAGAACCGCCAACGGGGTACCCCTTGCCACATGATACAGGAGCTTTCCCATATCAAAATGACAAGGCAACAGACAATGAGAATCTCAGCGATCTTTTTATTTGATATTTGCATAGGTTTTTATTGAGGATGCTTCACATATTGCTCACTATGGTTATTCTGCAAGTTTCCACCATGATTAGGCATGGCTTAGGCTAGCCGCCCAGGCGTTTCTCTAACACATATACAAACTCCAAGAGCTTACAAGATCCCCTTTTATTTCACACCGCCAGGATCCATAAGCAAAAGATCATGATATCAACTAAATAAGTGCAATGTTGAAAGCATTCCCCATGGTAACATGGTTCTGCTAATTCACAACTTATAAAGCGAAAGCATATACGCAACATAGATGGGCACAATGGTTCAAGTTTATTAAGTGCAAGAAAGTAAAGTGTGCCATCAAGTTTGTGAGAGCTTTAATCACTAATTTTCACATAACAAGTTTAATTCGGAAGGTAGATAAAAACATGAATATACTTGGAATAGTAATAATGCTAATGGCTAGGTATGGTGGAATCTTTGGAATAACTTGGTTTTATTTTGAGTTGGATGCATGAGTGGAACTCATACTTGGTACATGTGGAGGCTAGCAAAATACTGGGAGTGACCAACTAAGAGAGCAATAATGGCCATAATCATGCAAAGCGACAAAACATTATTAATTAAAGCATAAAGTGATATTACAAGTCGAAAACTAAATGATCATAGATGCTATGGTGACTGGTATAGTATTAACATGGTGTGAGCATGCGCCAGGTCAACCCAAATAGAGCATCAAAGTAGAATACCACAATATTATGCTTTTGTATGCTAAAACAACGCATGATTCTTTTAAGGCACATTAAGCAATCTCAATAGTTTGGAACAAGTCATGCTACAGCAATAATTACTAAGCATAAAGTCAAAGCAATATCAAACATGACATGATAGAGTCTAGGCCACAGTCAAAACAAGCTCCTTTTGTACCACTTATAAGCATGAAACTTCCTACTCTTTTCCAACACCAATCGAAAACTAAAGCTAAACATAGTGCTAGCAAAGGAGAACACTCACAGAATAATAAGAGTGAAAACTAGAGTCTTCCAGGCAATGAATAATGGGGTGTGTCTCTCTCCAAACGAAGTGTGTTGGGATCCAACCAACTTATTGCGGCAAAGAAAGCAAAAGAAAACTAAAAACAGAGACGCTCCAAGAACAACACAACTGTGCATGAAACAATAAAAATGAAGCGTTTGGAAGAAAACCTGAGATTTTTATTGATGAAGAAGGGGATGCCTTGGGCATCCCCAAGCTTGAGCTTTTGTCCATACTTCATCTCATCACATTATTCTTTCCTACACTTTAAAATTTCCTTCATACAAAACTTCACACAATCTTCATTAGCAACATTAGTGTACTCAAGATAATAAATCTTTGGGTTCAGTTTCAACACAAGTAAAACTTCCATCAAAACACAAGCTACTGTAGCAATTCCTTCTAAAATCTCAAGTGATTAAAGAGAACTCAAAGAGAAGGGGATTAAGAGGCAAATGCAAATAATGGCAGAAATCTATCAAAACTGACCAGCAGGTAAAAACCGATTTTTTCGAAGACCTTCTATTGCTCAAGTAGAAAAGTGTTAAACTAATGAAAGTTACATAACAACCCAGGTCAGAAGCACAAACAATTACAGCTCAATCCGACGTACAGAGATTTTTCACGAATTTTTACAATGGAGAACAACAATCTGTTTTGGGATAGCAACTTTCCCAAGTCTTACTTCTCTCTCATTAGAGGTTATTCTTGGCACAAAAACCAAAAAAAGGATAAGGATAGGTTATTACAGAGGAAATAACTCCCAAGACTCAACAAAACAAAAATAAACTGAAAGTAAAATATAATGGGTTGTCTCCCAAAAGCTCTTTCTTTATAGCCATTAAGATAGGCGTGATAATTTCGATGATGCTCACATAAGAAATATGAATTGAAGTAAAATAGAGCATCAAGAAGCAAATATGGAACAAATTTAAGTATAACCTACTTCCTATGAAAAATAATCTTGTAAAGAAACAAGTCATGAAAGCACAAAGCAACAAGCATAGGAAAGCAAAACAAGTGCAACTTCAAAAATTTCAACATAAAGAGGGGGAACTTAATATTGTTGAGATAAATAAAACCATGTTTCCCTCTCTCATAATAACTTTCAGTAGCATCATGAATAAAATTAACAATATAAATATCACATAAAACATTCTTATCATGTGCCACATGCATAAAATAATTACTACTTTCCCTATAAGCATAGTCATTCTTATTAATCATAGTGGGAGCAAATTCAACAAAATAGCTATAATTATTATTCTCATCACCATAATCATCAAATATATGAGGCATATTGTAATCATAATTAATTTTCTCCTCAATAGTAGGTGGACTGAAAATATCATATTCATCATTGTAATCATCATATATTGGAGGCATAGTATCATCAAAGTAAATTTTCTCCTCCGTGCTTGGGGGACTAAAAAGATCATTTTCATAAAAACTAGATTCCCCAAGCTTAGACTTTTCCATAGCATTAGCAGTAATGGTGTTCAAAGAATTCATACTAATAATATTGCTATTAGCACGCAAATAAAGTTCCATCGGTTTTTTAATTTTCTCTTCAAACACTTCATGTCCTAACTCAAGATAAATACTATAAAGCTCTGTAATTTTGTTGTTGTTTTCCATTAAGCCTAACTAGTGGAAATAAAAGCAAGAAACAAAAAGGTATAATTGCAGAATCTAAAGAAAATAACTTCGAGCACTCACACACCAGCAACAGTACAAGAAGATAGCTTAGTAGCCAGAGGATGTGAGTATCTTTTACCTTACCTCCCCGGCAACGGCGCCAGAAAATAGCTTGATGTCTACGCACACTTCTATTCTTGTAGACAATGTTGGGCCTCCAAGTGTAGAGGTTTGTAGAACAGCAGCAAGTTTCCCTTAAGTGGATCATGATACGTCCATTTTGCATCACTATTCTATGTCTTAATTCAGTATTATTCATTGATATATTTCGTATTGAAAGGTGATACTTATGTTATTTCATCTGTTTTTGCATGGTTGATGACTAATGGAGCATGGACCGCTGCAGTCAGAATTCTGATGGAAAATGTGTTGTTTGGAGGCAAAATTCGCGAAGATCAGAAAATCCGAGAAAATATACGGAAAATTCTATTTTTCCAGAAGACTCAAGATGCCAGAAGATGGAGTGGATGTGGGCCACAGGGGCCCACACCACCCCATGGCACGGGTAAGCCCAGGCCGCGCCATGGAGTGGTGTGGCCACCCTGGCCCACTCCAGCCTCTCCCCTCTGGCGTATATCTTCCTCCCGAAAGCCTAAGACTCGGGGAGCGACCACAGAAAGATTCCATCGCCTCTACGGGGCAGAAAACACCGAGAGAGAAAGATCTCTCCGGCAGACAGATTTCTGCCGGGGGAATTCCTTCCCGGAGAGGGGAGATCGTCGCCATCAACACCACCATCAAGCTGGACTTCATCGGGATCATCATCATCATCACCACCACCATCATCACTATCAGCACCCTCATCACCATCTCCATATTGCTGTAACAATTGGTTGAATCTTGCTATAGTTCATAGGGGAAACTTTCTCGGTGTTGATTACTCTTTGTAGTTGATGCTATTGAGTGAACCACTGAATTATTGTTTATGTTCAGATTGTTATACATCATTATTCCATCTCTGATCATGATCCATATGATGTCTTGTGAGTAGTTCGCTTTGTTCTTGAGGACATGGGAGAAGTCTTGTTGTTAGTAGTGGAGTTGTGTTGAGAAAGATTCAATAGATTGTTATTTAAGTTGTGGTGTACTTCTTCTAGTGGTGTCATGTGAACGTCGACTACATGACACTTCACCTATATGGGCCTAGGGGAATACATTGTGTATTTGGCTACTAATCGTAGGGGTTGCCAGAGTGACAGAAACCTGAACCCCCGTTAGGAAACCATTGCACAAGGGACGTAAGGGTCTTAGAGTTTAAAGTTGTGGTTAGGTTTTACCTTAATTACTTTCTTGTACTTACGGATGTTTGCAAGGGGGTTTAATCACAAGTATGTATTAAGTCTTGGATGGGACGGTACATTAGCACAGGTTCACCCACACAACACTTGACAGTCTTCCCATGTGTCCTCGAGAACGTTTGGTCATCTATAGAAATACAACCGGCTTGTCCTTTGCTGTATAAAGGATTGGGCCACTTGCTGCATTCATTCTTATTGTCTTTTGTTTACTCGTACTTTGTTTACTTGCTTTATCGAAAACCCCTAAAAATTTGTTTGCTAAGTATTTGCAGAGAATTCCTGATCCATACCGCTAGCCAGCACCTTCTGCTCCTCGTTGGGTTCGACACTCTTACTTATCGAAAATACTGCGATACACCCCTATACTTGTGGGTCATCAAGACTATTTTCTGGCGCCGTTGCCGGGGAGTGAAGCGATATTGGAGAGTGGAACTGGTAAAGGAAACTTCTACTGTGAGTATTGTTTACTTCTGCTAGTTGCTTTATTTTCGTTATGGATAATTCGCTGAGTTTCTTATTTGGTAATGCTACTACCACTGCTAAGGTAGTAGATAAGCCACCACCTGCTGAGAAAGATGTTTTCAAAATACCTACAAGAATTATTGATCGTGTTATGGATAACTACTATGTTGGGGATGGAACTGTCCATCCCGGTGATCATTTACTCTTTATACACGAATTATGCGGGTTGTTCAAGTGTGCAGGTATTACTACATATCAAGTTAAGAAGAAGTAATTCTCATTATCACTAAAAGGAAGAGCTGAGGAATGGTATAAGCTGTTGAAGAATGGTCAAGCTCTGGAATGGGAGGAAATAGTGCCTCTCTTTTATTCAAAGTTTTATCCTCCTAGTGAGATTCATAAAGATAGGAATCAAATATACAACTTTTGGCCTCTTGATGGAGAGAGTACAGCTCAAGCTTGGGGGAGATTGAAGTTACTAATGCTCAAATGTCCCATTCATGAGCTCCCCAACAATATTATTATCAATAACTTTTATGCAATGCTCCCTCTACATGACAAGGATTTATTAGATGCTTCTTGTGCTGGATCATTCACTCGTATGGCAGAAGAAATTAAATGGGACCTTCTAGATCGTATTCAAGACAATGCTGAAGCTTGGGAGAATGACAAAGGTAGAAAGTCAGGTATAAATTATGATTATGAATGCATTGAATCTTTTATGGGAACTGACAACTTTCAAAATATTAAAAATGCTTATGTTCTAGACTCTCAAGCTATTGCTTCTTGTTTTAAAGCTTTTGCTTCCTATATTGAAGTGCCTAAAAAGAAGTGGAATAAGTATGATGAGCCTTATAAAGATATTGCTAAGAGTGTTCCTTCAAGAAATACTGAAGTTTATACTACTAATCATGTTTTACCTGAACCTTATATTGAGAAAATGCCTTTTCCAGTTAAGGTAAAGGAACATTCTATGATAGCTAGTATGGTTAATGAAAGTACTAGTAAAGCTGTTGAACCTGATAAACAAATGGTTGATGAACCTACAATAGCAAATGTGAAAGACTTTGTTGCTAAATATGAAAAAGAGGGACACACTATCCTTTGTAAGGACACCTCTAATATTTTTTCGCAAAGTAGTGTTATGAGAGCTAGAATTCCTGTGTTTTCTGTTAGAATAAGCGATCATTGCTATGATAGTCCTTGTGATAGCTATAATGTTAAGTTTATGCATGATACTGAAAGTTATTATGAGAGAGGGAAAAGTGTTCTTATGCATCTCAATAATATCAAGTTTCCCCGTTTTATGCTGAAAGTTTTTATGTTGTACTTCTTTTGCCTTCTTATGCAAGTTGCCTTTGGTTTCAATAACTTGTTTGTTTACAAAATCCCCTTGCATAGGAAGTGGGTTAGACTTAAATGTGTGTGTGTTTTTGCTTATTAATGCTCTATTTCACTTCAAATCATATCCCTATGAGAGCTTCTTCAAAATTATCATGCCCATCTTATTGGCTATAAAGAAAGAGCTTTATGGGAGACAACCCAATTTGTTTATGCTTTCAGTTTGTTTTTGTTTATTTGAGTCTTGGAAGTTATTACTTCGGTAATAACCGCTCCTTATCTGTTTTGTTTGGTTTTTGTGTCAAGATCAACCTCTAATGAGAGAGAAGTAATATTTGGGAAACTTGTTGTCCCGAAACAGATTTTTTGTGCTTCACCGTAAAAATTTGTGAGAGATCTCTGTATGTCGGATTGAGCTGTAATTTTGTGTGCTTCTGCCCCAGGTTGTTATTTAACTTTCGTTAATTTTGCACTTTTTGATTTGAGCAACATAAGATTTTCGAAAAAATTGATCTTTACCTACTGGTCTGTTTTGCCAGATTTTGCCAATCTTGCATTTGCTTCTTTATTCGATTTCCTTTTTGAATTCTTTTTGGGTTTTTGGAAGGAGTTGCTGCAGTAGCTTTTGTTTTGATGATTTTTCAGTTGAATTTGGACTCAAAACGTTTTATCACTTCACTTATACTAATGTTCCTAATAAGAATTGTGTGAAGTTTTGTGTGGAAGAAATTTCCAGGAAGTGGAGACAATGGTGTAATAAGGAAGAGAAAGGTTTTATGACTCAAGTAATAAGTATATGAAGATGAAGATATCGATGATATTCAAGTGATGACTCCGGAAGGATCTACTAAGATACCAAATTCAGAGACCTGCAGAGTCCGTATTCAAATAGGTAACAGTTCTGGTAAGAAAAGTTCCGCGAAATACAATCCAACTATATTTTTGCAGTTTTCAGTCAATAAGGAAAGCTACAAAGCGAAAAAGGGACGGAAACGGAGCCAGGGTGGCCCACACCACCCCATGGCGCGGGTCCACCCCTGGCCGCGCCACCAGGTGGTGAGGCCACTCCGGACTCCGCCTCCGACTTGTTTTCTTCCAGTACCTTCCTTTTGATATGAAGCTTCGTAATATATAACCCCACGGATCTTCCGAGGTTCGTATATTGTGTTTTCGTCGTGTTTTTGTTTGGATCTGTTTCTGTCAAGACATACTCTTTGAGAGCTTAGAAGCACAATGGTGTCCGCCAAGGATAAAGGGAAGGAGCCCATGGAGGAAGACCTCCAATACCCCAGGAAGGAGAAGGAGATCAAGAGTGAAGGTGAAGAGGAGCAAGGCCAACGTCCGCACACCGGCACCACCATTGCAAGCATTGGAGTGGTGAAACCTACCAAGATCAGAAGGACGGCACGGATGTCAACTGGAGGGAAGCCTCCGCGTCACTGTTTGGCACCATGGACACCCTCTCCAAACACCAAGAGTACCTTCCATACCTTTACCCATAACCATGCAGGAAAAGAAGACTCCAAGTGGGAAGAATGGAAGAAGAATCACAAGAGCTGGGATCCACAAACTGAAATGATTATGGGCCGCATTGAGAACAACTCGGAGTTGATTCGTACTCTCACATTCGAGATTGAGGACTCGGGGAAACTGATCAGAGAGCTCATCGAGAGGATACCACCACCACCAAAGGAGTAATTCGTCATCAGGTTTGGCATCCCCTTGGTTTGTTCCATGCTTGGGGGAGTGCCGCGGTATCACATCAATATCTTCTATCTTTTTACCTTATTAGTAGAGTCATATCATGAATAGAGGAGTTATTATGTAGTATGGTTTGCATTATGGAAGTGTCCCCTTTCTCGTTAGATTTGTATCCCTTGGTGTGAGTTCCGTTATGGAATATTAATGAGAAGTTCTATCATTCACTCTTTTGCATAGCTTATATTAGTTTTCAATTCGTGGTTATATGATTGATCTTGTTGTTAGTATTGGTAGCACTTTGGGATCTTTGAGTTAATTTAGTTGGTTTTGGCAAACCTGGCTCGGTCAGTAGCAACACCTTTCTGAGAGTTGAAAAGAAAAAGATAGAAGTACTCTAAAGAAAAATAATTTCATCATCTTTCTTTCTTGATTTGCTCATAAGTTTAGTATTCTCTAGTTAAGATCTTTTGTGCTTCCAAGGAAGATTGCATGTTTGTCTTTATCACTTGTATGTTTGTTTGTTTCCTTCAACTCTTGTACTTGCTACCCAGCCTTGCTAGCCAAAAACATGTACTGATAGGGAATTCTTCTCATGCATCCACCTCCTTTAAACCAAAACCTTTGCCATTTGTGTCCACCATACCTACCTAGTAGCATTATTGCTATTACAAGTAAATTCCTGTTTTGTCTAACTCCCAAATTAAACTTGTTATGAGAAAGTTAGTGATTAAAGCTCTCACGAACTTGATGGCACACTTTATTTTCCACACTTAATAAACCTGAACCATCGTGAACTCTCCATGAAAGTTATATGCTTGCAAATTATAGGCTGGGGATTAGCAGAACCGTGTTGTCACGAGGAACACTTTCAACACTTGTAAATATATACCCAGTTGATACCTTGCTCTTTTGTTTGCGGATGTCGTCGGTGTGAAATAAAAGGGGAGCTTGTAAGTCCATGGAGTTATGTATGTGTGTTAGAGAAACGCCTGGGCCGCTGGTCTAATCCATGCTGACATGGTGGAAACCTGCAACGTAACCATAATGATACCTATGAAGCATTCTTCTTATAAAAAAAGAGAGAGATAGTTATTGAGAAAAAGAAAAGAAAAAAAGAGATACTATGAAAAGAGGAAAGAGAGAAAAAGTACCATTTTCCCATGGTAAATAAGAAGATTGCTGAGATACTCATTGTCTCCTTGCCTTGTGATTTTGATATGGGGATTCTTCCGTATCATCGGGCAAGGGGTACCTCGTTGGCGGTTCTTAATGATACACACATACTTACGATGACAAGAACTTACCGGTAACTAAAGTTGAGTAGCATGAGGAGCGGCCCTCGTACTCAAGGGACTTGGGATTTTCAGTTTATAGTCTGTCAAGCAAATAACTCAGATTGGACCTCACTTTAACCTTAATCACCTAAAGATGCCTATGATAGGGGAAATGAGAGCTGAAAGCTAGTAAGTATCATAATTTTTGGGAGCTCTTTATGAGACTTGTAATCCCTGCTTCCCTCTTTAAAGGGCCTTTCTTTTACTTTGTAGTTGAGTCAGTAAACCTATTCCCTTCTATCTCAGCAAGTATTTTGAGTTGATGTGTTTCATTCATTCATATGATGATTTATTCAATCATGTTTCATATGTTCCTTGTTTTGCGCATTGCTCTTATCTTGAAGTTTACTACTTTGAAAGCTTTCATTGAAAAACCAGCTATTTGTGAACTCTAGCAAATTATCAACTATTATTCGACCAAGAGCTAAGTTTGCCATTACCAATGATGATTTACTCTATGTATCTTTATTGTGTTTCCTTTACTCATTGCAAGTTGAGTTGTATAGTAATGAGTTGTCTTCTATTATGATCTATGTATTTGATGAATGTGATGCTTCTTGTCCGTATTCTTTTATCGACTCTTCAGTCCATAAACCTGAGGTCATGTTTATTGAGCTCAGTTTCGCTTGGGGACAAGCGAAGTCTAAGCTTGGGGGGAGTTGATACGTCCATTTTGCATCACTATTCTATGTCTTAATTCACTATTATTCATTGATATATTTCGTATTGAGAGGTGATACTTATGTTATTTCATCTGTTTTTTTGCATGGTTGATGACTTTTGGAGCATGGACCGCTGCAGTCAGGATTCTGATGGAAAAGGTGCTGTTTGGAGGCAAAATTCGCGAAGATCAGACAATCCGAGAAAATATACGGAAAATTCTATTTTTTCAGAAGACTCAAGATGCCAGAAGATGGAGTGGAGGTGGGCCACCACCCCATGGCGCGAACAAGCCCAGGCCACGCCAGGGAGTGGTGTGGCCACCCTGGCCCACTCCAGCCTCTCCCCTCTGGCGTATATCTTCCTCCCAAAACCCTAAGACTCGGGGAGCAACCACAGAAAGATTCCGCCGCCTCTGCGGGGCAGAAAACACCGAGAGAGAAAGATCTCTCCGGCAGACAGATTTCTGCCGGGGGAATTCCTTCCCGGAGAGGGGAGATCGTCGCCATCAACACCACCATCAAGCTGGACTTCATCGGGATCATCATCATCACCACCACCATCATCACTATCAGCACCCTCATCACCATCTCCATATTGCTGTAACAATTGGTTGAATCTTGCTATAGTTCATAGGGGAAACTTTCCCGGTGTTGATTACTCTTTGTAGTTGATGCTATTGAGTGAACCACTGAATTATTGTTTATGTTCAGATTGTTATACATCATTATTCCATCTCTGATCATGATCCATATGATGTCTTGTGAGTAGTTCGCTTTGTTCTTGAGGACATGGGAGAAGTCTTGTTGTTAGTAGTGGAGTTGTGTTGAGAAAGATTCAATAGATTGTTATTTAAGTTGTGGTGTACTTCTTCTAGTGGTGTCATGTGAACGTCGACTACATGACACTTCACCTATATGGGCCTAGGGGAATGCATTGTGTATTTGGCTACTAATCGTAGGGGTTGCCGGAGTGACAGAAACCTGAACCCCCGTTAGGAAACCATTGCACAAGGGACGTAAGGGTCTTAGAGTTTAAAGCTGTGGTTAGGTTTTACCTTAATTACTTTCTTGTACTTACGGATGTTTGCAAGGGGGTTTCATACAAGTATGTATTAAGTCTTGGATGGGACGGTACATTAGCACAGGTTCACCCACACAACACTTAGCAAGCTAAAGAAGATTAATCGACTATATGAAGCGAAAGCACTTGACAGTCTTCCCATGTGTCCTCGAGAACGCTTGGTCATCTATAGAAATACAACCGGCTTGTCCTTTGCTACATAAAGGATTGAGCCACTTGCTGCATTCATTCTTACTATCTTTCGTTTACTCGTACTTTGTTTACTTGCTTTATCGAAAACCCCTAAAAATCCGTTTGCTAAGTATTTGCAGAGAATTCCTGATCCATACCACTAGCCAGCACCTTCTGCTCCTCGTTGGGTTCGACACTCTTACTTATCGAAAATACTGTGATACACCCCCTATACTTGTGGGTCATCAGATCACCCAAGGTTTATCGAACTCAGGGAGGAAGTGGTCAAAGGTATCCCTCTCAAGCAACCCTGCAATCAAGATACAAGAAGTCTCTTGTGTCCCCAACACACCTAATACACTTGTCAGGTGTATAGGTGCACTAGTTCGGCGAAGAGATAGTGAAATACAAGTAATATGGATGATTATAAGTCGTAATTGCAATCTGAAATAAGAGTGGAAGCAAGCAAACATGCAACATGACTGATTGTAATCGGCGTTTCAATGCTTAGAAACAAGGCCTAGGGATCATACTTTCACTAGTGGACACTCTCATATAAATATCTTATCTTCATTATGCTACCCTGAACTACTCTCCGGTTGGACGACGTAGAGCTATAAAAGCACACCTTAAAGTTCGCTTTCCCCGTCTAGATAACCCCTAACTGTCACCTTGAGCGCTAGATGGTTCCAACAAACACCACAATCGCATAGAGACATCCAACTCAAATTATACTCATGATAAGTATTTATATAACCTTAGCATAAGTGCCACACGGTGTGCACACTGTCAACTTCACACACGTCGGGAAAAGCAGAGATTAATTAAAGCACTTAAGTAGCAGAATAGATCTATAGATTACAAAGCTCATAATCTCATAAGATCACGCATAGATAGAGATATGAACACATAGCTACGTGTAGAGCCCTTAGCCTCGAGAGAGAACTACTCCCTCCTCATCATGGGAGTCAGCAACGATGATGGAGATGGCGGTGGAGACGATGGAGATGGCTCTGGGGGCACTTCCCCGTCCCCGCAGGGTGCCGAAATAGAGACTTTTGTCCCTTAAATCTCCTCTTCAGAGGCGGCGGTGCTGCGGAACTTTTCGTGGATTTCTGATATTGTTTTTAGGGTTTTCGTCCCGGGGTACTTTTATAGGCGAAGAGGCAAGGTCGGTGGGCGCCCGAGTGGCCCACACCACCCCCTAGCGCGGCCTGGGCTGGCCCGCGCCACCAGGTGGTGTGGCCACCTCGTGGCCCCTCTCCGTCTCGTCTTCTGGCTCCGTGAGTCTTCTGGTAAATATTGACTTTGGCTTTTGTCCGATCCAATTCCGAGAATATTTCTTTTCTAGCTTTTCTAAGACCAAAAACAGCAGAAAACAGGCAACTGGTACTATAGCATCTTGTTAATAGGTTACTCCCAGAAAATGTATAAAAATACCTCAAAGTATGAACAAAACATAAGAAAGTAGATATAAAACAAGCATGGAACATCAAAAGTTATAGATACGTTTACGACGTATCATCTAGCAGCTACTTTGCTTCGGTAATATGTTGCCCATAAATGTTCCTCCAGCTGCAGTATCAAGCATAGACGTAGACATAGGGTTAAGAGCATTATAAAATAAATGGATAATTAACCAATCTTCAATCCCATGACTAGGACAGTTTCTCATGCATTCTTTCATCCTCTCCCATGCAAGCGCTAGTGGCTCACGCTCTTCCTGTCTAAAACCAGTAATATTAGATCTTAGATGCATAGTCTTTGTAGGTGGGAAAATTTTAGTCATAAATAAAGAAGTACACTCCACCCATGATGCAATAGTATTTTTAGGTAAAGATAGAAACCATTCGTTTGCTCTTCCTCTAAGAGAGAAAGGAAATAAGCGCAATTTGACTGCATCGGGGTCAACATCTTTTATGCGCATCATATCACATATTTCAGTGAAAATGTTCAAGTGCATACCTACGTCCTCAACAATAGAGCCTCCAAATTGATTCTGTTGAACCAAACTTAAATAGTGGGGCTTAATTTCATAATCATCAATAGTAATTGCTGGGTGGGTAATAGGAGTGCGCAAATAATCATTGTTGGGAGTTGCAAACTCCCCAACCTTCTTTTCAGCCATATTTCCTATGTTTTTGGATTTTCTTAAACAAAGACTTATGATAGTAAAAACAAGAATTTAAAGACTAACTAATTTTTTTGGTTTTTCAAATAAAGACTTAAAGCAAACTAACAAAATAAAAAACAAGAATTAAAAATAGCAAGGTTCCTAGTAACCTCACCAGGGCAGCTATTGCTTCCCCGACAACGGCGCCAGAAAAAGGGTTGATACCTTCGATCCGGATTACGGATGCAGTATAGCTCTTTTTCCCTAGTAGACCAAGGTTATCGAATCCTTGGGAAGCAGCAAGCATAGTGAAGTTACTTTAACAGATCTTCGGGAGTTTTACAATTATTTTTGTGTTTTACCGGACCAAGAGTTTGTTGTCTTTTGTTATTTTCGATGATGGAGAGAGAGGGACTAGGGCTTTCGGTTTCACCTGTAGCTGTGCAAAACATCTAATGGGAATAAAAGATAATAATAAATTATGCATGTAATTGTTAGAGCAAGATAATTATATGTGAGCAGTGCATCCATAATTGCTATTGCCTCCGCAACCGCTTATAGCAATAATCTACTAGTCTCATCCATGGAAGAAAGAGAACTAATGATATGCATAGTGATGTCACCGTTGATACCAAGTAAATCCCTCACATACAACCGTACTACCCCTTCTGTCACTAGGGTTCCCAACCTGCAGATTAGTCATTACTCATACTCCCTATACCTGGCTCAATCCTCGGGGTCTTTGGTACCTGACAAGTCCTTGGATTGAGGCAAGAGAGGATACAATAATCATCATGTCCTACAAACTAATACATGATCCCATCTACGATAAATAACATGCACAAAAGCTACATGGCTAGGTCGAAGCCCTTAGCCCAAAGAGAATTCCTCACACATAGAGATGAAATCAACAATCGTAAACATTGCAATGGAAACCATGAGATTGATAGAAAATAGTCTTGCAATGTCGCTAATCAAAGATGAGATCTACTATTACAAGTGGTGGAATATGGCTATGGTGGTGGAGAAGGGTTTGGAGATAGAACTAAGTCTATTCCTCTGGCGTCTCTTCGGTGTTGTGGATGCAGGTTTTTGGGGTTCTGGGAGCCGACGTTTCTCGTCGCCCGAAACCTCTTTATATAGGGGTCCCTTCACGAAAGTTGTTCTGTTTGACCTAGCGGTGTTGATGGCAATTATACAGCCAAAACTATATGGCCAGAATTTTATTCCTGCCGCATAGTTGGTCGTTAAAGCTTATGTCTCCACTTCACGACCCCTGGTTTCTTTGGTTTGTTGGAAATCTCGTATCTTTGACTTTAATGTTGTGATTCCCATCATCACTCGTCATTATCTGCGCAGGGAAAATAGAAAGAAAGGATTGCATACCCCTTTGATCATTAGGCATTATTGACATGGTTTAGTGAGATATTTCATCAAAAATATGAATAATGTCCAGTTTAAATGTGGATGTAGATGGCTATATTTCACAACCATCAATAATCCAACATAATAACTCCAAAGTTCCTCTCTTTCCTGACAGATTTCAATCTCCTTTTCACATGCCTTGACGACTTCATATTATCCTTGGAAGTGTTTACTTTGACAATCATAGTTCATTAGGATGTCGGATATCGGTTTTTCAATTATAGGTAAGTCCATCAAAAGCTCACAAAGCCACTCTGCTTCAACAGTGGATGTGTGCAATAAGTTCTACTTCCATTGTTAACCTTGTTAACATGGTCTGCTTGGAAGACTTTATGGAAACAACGCCACCACCGAGTGTAAACAAATAACAACTCCTGGTCTTAATATCATCAGCATCAGATATCCAATTAGAATCACTATAACCTTCAAGTACTGGGGGATACCTAGTATAGTGGATTCCATGGCTCGCAGTGCCTTTTAAATAGAGCAAAACTCTCTCAAGAACATGCCAATGATCATCTCCTTGATTTAACACAAGTCAACTAAGTGTGCTTACAGCAAATGATATGTCAGGCCTTGTGGCGCTGGCTAAATACATAAGCGAGCCAATGATTTGAGAATATCTCAATTGATCTCTAGGAGTAGCTCGATTCTTCCAAATCAGCACACTTGGATCATAAGGCGTTGGAGAAGATTTGCAATCGCTATACCCAAAGCAACTCAATATATTTTCCACATAGATTGAAGCAATGTAATCTCACCATTATCATCCTTCAATAGCTTGATTTTCAAGATTACATCATCTACTCCTAGGTCCTTCATTCCAAAGCAACTATTCAGGAATCCCTTGACCTCCTCGATAATAGCGAGGTTGGTCCAAATATCAGTATGTCATCAAAATATAGACAGAGTATAACTCTATCACCCCCACCATGGCGATATTATACACACTTATCAACTTCATTTACAACAAATCCTTTAATGGTTAAAGTTCTTTCAAACTTCTCATTCCACTGCTTAGGTTCTTTCTTAAGACCATACGAAGACTTCATTAACTTACACACCTTTCCTTCTTGAACATTTACTACAAACCCATCAGACCGCTCCATATAAATTTTCTCATCTAGCTCTCCATTTGGGAAAGAAGTCTTAACGTCCATTTGATGAACGAGAAGACCATGAGAAGCATCCAAGGAACGTAATACTCTAATAGTGGTCAATCTGGCTATAGGTGAGTATGTGTCAAAAAAGTCTCCGCCTTCTTTGTGGGTATAACCATGGGCCACAAGACGTGCCTTGTACTTTTCAATAGTACCATTGGGATTAAGATTTTTCTTGAACACTCAATTACATCCTACGGATTTGCACCCATAAGGACGATCAGTTACCTCCCACGTTTCATTAGCTAAGATGGAATCCATCTCACCACGGACAACGATTTTCCAGTAGTCAGCATCTTCATATGCATAGGCTTTTGAAATAGAAGTGGGAGTATCATCCACGAGGATGAACATAGTGTTCTATCAAAATGGTAGGTTTAGGAGTTGTAAATAATTCCTGACTAGATGAACTAGGCATCTCCTGATTTGTTGAGACAGACACACCTTTCATAGGAAAGATGTCCTCAAAGAAAGTCACATTATTCGACTCCATAATTGTACCGAAAAGCATGTCAGGTTCCTCGGATTTTACTATTAAGAATCTATAGCCAATGCTATGAAAAGTATATCCCAAAAAAACACAATCCACTGTTTTTGGTCCAACCCCGCATTTCTTGGGTATGGGAATATTGACTTTCGCCAAATAGCCTCAAGTTCGTAAGTAAGAGAGTTTTATACTTTTCTTTTCCCGTTTCTCAAAAGGAGTCATGGTTTTATCCTTTATGGGAACAAGGTATAGGACATGTCACGTAGTCAATAGAGCCTCCCCCACAATTCCTTAGAAAGACCCGATGTATCTAACATGGCGTTAACCAAATCAGTTAGAGTATGGTTCTTTTCTTAGCCAGCCCATTTGACTGAGGTGAGTAGGGAGATGTCCTCTCATGGATAATACCATGCTCCATACAGAATAAATCAAATTCATTTGAAAAGAACTCTCCACCATGATCCGACCTTAACCTATTGATTTTAAGATCAAGTTGGTTTTTTGATTAAGCTTTATAGATTTTGAAGTAGTTCAAATCCTCATCTTTAGTTTTTATAAGATAAACATAGCAGTATCTAGTGGAGTCATCAATCAAAGTCATGAAATATCTTTTTCCACATTCTGTAAAAACACCATTCATCTCACAAAGATCTAAATGTATAAGTTCTAGTGGTCCTAAGTTTCTCGGTTCCGTAACTTTATGAGACTTGCGGGGTTGCTTTACTTGCACACAAACTTGGCACTTAGAACCTTTCAAATTTGTGAATTTCAGAGTTAAATTCATATTGGCTAGCCGCGTCATGCAACCAAAGTTAATATGCAAAGTCGAGAATGCCAAACATTGGACTCATTATCATTACAAACCTGATTAATAACTTTAGTGCATAGGTCTTACAAAGAAAAGTGGAACAAGCCTCTGCACACATAGCCTTTACCAACAAATTGTCCATACTTAGAGATTACAACTTTATTAGACTCAAATGCCAACTTAAAACCATCTCGACATAAAAGAGAACCACTTGCGAGATTGTTATTGATGGAGGGAACGTGTTGTACATTTTTCAGCTGTACCATCTTTCCTGAAGTAAACTTTAGATTTACCGAACCAACACCATGAACAAATGCATATGAGCCGTTTCCCATCATCACGGGAGAAGTCCTTGAGACCTGATAAGAAGAAAACATGAAAATATCAAAACATACATGTGTATTGGCACCGACGTCTATCCACCATTCAGGTGAAGCACATACTGAAAGGATAGACAGAATAGTACCATACCCAATATCCATCATCTCAGTATCACCTCCAATAACAACATTTGTGGTCTTGCTTCTGTTCCCACGTTGACTCTTATCAAAGCGTTTAGGGCAGCTAGAAGCCCAATGATTAGGGTCACCACAAACATGAGAAGCCCCTTTCTTCCTATCGTTCTTCTTCTTGAAGTTGGTTGAGTGAGAGGCTTTATTCTTGCCATCAAACTTTTCTTTGCTTCCGGATTTTCTTGAACTTGTGGGATTGGAAGTTCTTTTTCTGTACCAAATTAGCACTAGAACCTCCCTCGGATCCTCAAGCATGTGTGTCTTTTTCTCTCGCCTTTTATTCCACATGAAGAGACCCAATGAGATCCGTAACAGAAAACTCTTATCTCTTATGTTTTAGAGGAGTAGCAAAATTTCCCCATATAGGAGGAAGCTTGGCAACGATGCCTATAGCAACAAACTTGTTTGGTAACACACACTTGAACTGCTCAAGTTCTTTGGAAAGTGACTATATCTCACGATCTTGCTCAACAATGGAGCGCTCACCAGTCATCTTGTAGTCATAGAATTGCTTCATGACATACAACTCAGTGGCTATGTCCGAGACCCCAAACTTTGCCTCGAGCGCATCCCACGCATCCTTGCCATTATCAACTAACATATACGGGTCAACAATGTTGTCCACAAGAACACTGAAAAGATCCACCATAAACATGATATCGATTCTCTTAAAGGCATCCTCCTGAGAAGCAGAAAGCTCGACCTCGGGTTTGTCAAGAGTGGAGCTATAGCAGTTCAGGTTTTGAAACCAAAGGACTACTCTCTTGCGCTATCTCTTATAATGTGCACCATCGAATGGAGGTGGCCTAATAGCGATAGCTATGCTAGTTGAATTCAGTTGCCTATAATCAGGGTTTTGGATTGTTGAAATATGAGAAGCAATTCATATGATTTAATCCAAATAAACTGATAAAGTATGATTAAATTAACAATAATTAAACTAATCATGCAAACTACAAAGTAGACAAACCGGTTGCATTTATACTAGATAAACCGACCATATCTACTCCAAGTACTAGAATAAGACATTCTAGCAGAATCTGAAAGAGGAAGTTTAGGGGCATGTACGGTGAAGCTTGAGCAGCAGCGACGACTGAGATATCGTCAATGTTCAGGTTGGTATAAAGGTCGTCGATGTCCGGGAATAAGTCGTCGCCGGGAAAATCATCACCGGACGATGTGGTGGTTGCTAGTAGTCGCGCTAAGCACTCCCCAAAAACCTGATCGACCCTAACCCATACAGGTTCTCGAGAGGCACGGTTCTGGAGGCCTATTGTCCCGATCTGCGATGCACGCCGCAGGCTGGGATGGAGAAGACGAAGGAGGTTGTACAAGGAACTGAAATGTATGTGCTCGTATGTCTCTCTGTGCCTCTTTCCTCTGCTTATAAAGGATAAAAGGATAAGATCCTCCCCCTTTCTAGGAAGCTTTGTGGGGAGAGGAGATCTGGTCGCAATCGGGCGAGATATCTTCTAGAGTGTTCCTGGACAGATTACCAGACAACAGAAACAATACAGGAGCTCGGCACTTGCCGTAACCCGCGGCGCGTGGCTTGGCGTGGTGAGCCGGGCGGGTGACGTCGGAGGAGGAGTACGCGAGAGCTGCTCTTTTTTATGCGAATAGAGCTGCTGTTTTTCGCACATCTTAGTGAGTGGTAGAACAAAGTAGTGTATAAGCTGGTGAAACACACCTTCCACTAGCAATGTGGGACAAACTTTAGCACCACTAGTACAACCATTAACTGTCTCAACTAATGAGCCGAAGAAAATTTCAGAATTTGTATTGGTTATGGGCCTAAGGCCCAATACCGAAATACCCCAAATTTTAACAGTAATTAGCATAATATCTATATGTTGTAATTTAAAGTTTGAATCTTTTCCTTGAGAGGTTAATGCGGATATAAACGAACAAATAAGTTAGCTCTACACCTTAACTATATATATGGACCAGTAGAGGATGTATAGCTACAACTAGCCAGGAAGACAACATGGACAGCAGTGTGATGTCTACAGTCTACACCCAGTTATGGTCGTTCCATCAATCAATCCATGTACGTGTTGTTTGTTTGAATTCCAAAGTACATTTCCCTCCATTTTTTGGCGCATCCCTTGGATTTTGCCTGGGGAGAAAACGGGAAAATTAGATGCATGGCCTCCTTGAATGATTAATCAGGAGCCATAAATGTGTGTGAGAGATGAGAGACGCTTCTGTGGGTCAGGCCTCAATAAGTTTGCAGCAGCATCATCGTGGAAGGGACCAAATCAATATCCACCGGGCAACCACTGTAGCCGTAGCAGCAGGTTTGCCAACTAATCCACATTTTTTCTTTGATTGAACTTGCACCAGTGGACCAGCTTCACAGGCCTGTTGCTGCCCAGATTCATGCAGTAGCAAGTCCTCTATAGTACTACCCGGGTAATTTTGTGTCTTAACTATAGAACAATGGTGCTGTCAGTTTTTCTGAACTTTATGTTCACGTTTTTTTTTGCGATCTATTAATAATCATAAACAGCGGTACAAAGAAGTTCAAAAAAAATAAAAATTACAAATAGGTTAATAGACCACCTAGCAATGACTACATACATTAGCATGAGCCGAAGGCGCGCCGCCATCCTCGCCCCTCCATCACCGGAGCCAGCAAAACTGGTCGTAGTATAATTTATTGTAGTAGACGAACGGAAAGTCGTCGTGCTAAGCCCCCGAAAGACCAACGCACCAGAGCAACAACCATCGCCGAAGATTAAAATCATAAATCGGAAGAGACTAACCTCAAACCACACCAAAGAATACGAAAAATGACCGGGTTCCAAGAATTCATTGGACACACGACTCCACACGCTTCTGTCGGCACTAAGCGCACCACTGGAGCGAGAAAAGTGCGAAGAGCATCTTATTCTAACTAAGACACTGAAAACAGTCTAAATAAAGAATGTGAACCTTTCCGGCAAGAAGTCGTGGTCCGCCGCACCTCCAACGAACCAAGATCACCGGAGACGCAACGGACCGGCGACGTCGCCGCCGAGAGGGATGAAACCCTAGATGTGTTTAACAATGGCCGGCGCCTCTCTCCTTTCCTCCACGCAGGATGTACCGGTTCCATGTTGACGTAATTTAATTGGGTCTACAGATGGTTTTTACATAGTTTAATTACAGTCATTTTGGTTTTTGTGCACCTTTTAAATTGGGGAAAATGGGTTCACTACGTATATGAGAAAAGTATACTTAATTAGTATTTTATATGGCGCGAATGGTTTCTACACATGGTTTTGATAGAGTTTAATTGAACTGTTTTGGCTTACCATCTGCCTATTATGCGGAGGAAAGCGCGAAAGCAGGCATCGGTAGAAATAGTGGGGTGTTAAGGGAAATTAGTTGTCCCTTGCAACCAAATTCGATGATAAAAATAGTAAAACCACTATTTACGGCTTATATTATTTTGAGTGCCACCCCTTCACATTTAAGCAAAACAAAACCCAAGTTATATGAAAGTAGGAACGTCAATGAGCAATGGACTACAATTATGGCAAGATGCCCCACATGTCAGACCCATGTGGCCGGTAATTATGTTCTTTTCAGTATTTAGATATGAGGTAATTATACAAGTGATATACAGTACTTAAGAAGATTGCATCTCAAACATTTTATGTCCAAATATATTTAGCGCATATATGGGCCACCAACCTTAAATTTTTCTGGTGGTGAGGATGCAACTATATCTTAACTTATCAGTTCACTGCTGGCTCAGCCGGTACTACGCACAGTTCGTTTCATCTGACAAACTGCATTAACTTTGGGCAACAACTAAGTGCTAGCTACGTACGTAAAATTCAAGTGGCGTACACGTACATAGTACAGTCAGAGCCCCAGAGGTGCACGGTTCTGATGTTCAGATGAATATAATTCAAGAATTTTCAGATGCATATGCACGGTCTGGTCGCACTATGATTCAGTCTCTCTTCACCGGACATATGGTCGGTCGCAGCAAATTAATTAGGAGAACCCAGACGGACAATCGTGTTACTGTTTGTACGTGTACTAAATCCTCTTCGCGACGTACATAGGTATACTTGTTGTAGGAAACAGACGGTAAGTCGTCGTGCTAAAACTCTATAGGACCAGCGCACTAGATTAGCAACCATCGTCGAAAATAACAATCGTAGATTTGAAGAGACTGACCTCAAACCCACACAGATAAATACGGAAAACTTCTGAGCTTAATTAATTGTTAGGTGGCAAGCCACCGTACATGTATGTTAATTAGATGAATTATTATTATTTTGAGCAACATTTTCTCTTTCAAAATGTCGAGAGCCGATATGCACAGATACTAGATCACGTAGGCGTGTACTGCCGCGACCGCTCCATACGAATATAAAATGTTACTCTCATCATTCTAAAATCCGTTCGCTTCACAAAATCTAAAATATTTTATATTTTAAAACGGAGGGAGTATGAAATAGTAGAAATCTATTTGATTTTAATTGAGATGTTTCAAATTCTATAACTTGATTTTCTATGTTACTGAACATATATATCGAATCAAGATTTCGCCCCGCTTTATAAATAAAGCACAACCATTCATACAAGATCCGGATACAACTACAACAACCGAAAAACCGAAAAAGCGGAAGATGAAAAAAGGTCAGCTGGGACAACAACACACAATAATGCCCAACTGAAAGAAACAGAGGAAGCCTGGGAATCATTTGCATTTCTAGCATGATTCTATTAGATAAGGTCCTATCAAAACTTGGGTGATAGAAAAACAAAATATAAATATCACACGTCTGAAGGTATCAATGCAATGTGAAATCTGATATTTCGACAAAGGAGAGAACAAGTCTGGTAAATCGGAGCATGGTTTTGGGCATTTGGCCAACAGTATATACCGGAGAAGAGGCATCTACTATTCTGATTGATATATTGAAGATGATGTTCGCACACGAATACGTCAGCATGTACCATCAACTCCGAGCGCGATGCAGGGCAGCACGCGTCATGGGAGGCTCGTCGGAAACACGATACGCAAGACAGTCCAGTGGCCGTTTTGTAGACCAGAAAGCCCAATCACCCGGGGGGACCCCATCAGGGCGACGTGGCGGCTATGGGCTTCCCTAGGTCGTCCTAACAGTCCCTAGAGCCTCGTGGATTCGCAGCCCTCAGGTATAAAGAGCTACGGATGACCAGAAGAAAGATACAAGGGGGATGGATAGAAAGTAGATGAACGCAAAAGATGTATTTGTTCAATTGGTGTTGGTTCAATCGGCATTCACCCTTCACGTATATTAAAAATTTTAAGTGATGGCATGTGTTCTTTTTTACAAAGAAAGTCTGAAAAATATGGCTGTGAATGCCACAGGTCCAGTTTAAAGACAAAGCGGACCATGCTTTGGGAGGGTCTTGTCGGTCCCTGCGTCGAGCCTCGTGTGGTCGGCCTGTCAGCCTCACGTGGGCCGACAAGCTACTATCAGCCCACGCTAGGCCGACAAGTCCCTATCGGTCCACGCCGAGTCGACGCCGTGCTAGTTCTATAAATTCTGATTTTTTATATTATTGTTGAAATTAAATAAAAAAGTATAAAAAAATAGTGCTAGCTTTTCATGTTTGTTTTGTCTCACTACAGCCTAGTGAATTACTAGTACTCCGTGTCTGCAGTTCAGGAATCTCGATTGACTCTCCAAACCATATACTAAGCTCCTAATTAACAGCCACAACTGCTGCAGCTACGGTCTACTTATAGTAATTACCGTGTCTTATATAATACTCATTCCGTTTCATAATATAATGGTTTAGCTCTTATATTACACACTAAAGTAGGTATATATACAATTCGTTCACTAAACTAAAACATAACGGATGGAGTACTAATTAGCGAGCTACTCCTGTCCTTAAGGTTAACGACGGTGAGGTAGGCGCCACGAAGCTAACGCCGCCCCAAAACATCGGATGCCTTGTTAATCCCCATCGAGCGGCCCACATAATTCAGAGTCCTGACCAGATTATAAAAAGTAATCAGAGTCTGACAACTCTTGCTGCTGCTGTTGCTTCCATGTGTTTGTTCCCTTCCCCTTTAATCCTTCCAACTCCTTCTCCTGATTAATTTTGTTTTCTATTATGCTACATCTCTTATTTGGAATTGTGTTATCAAGAAAATTGGACCATCCTTTTATCTTCTCACTAACTTTTGGCTGGCTCTCGCACATTGTTAATTTGTAATCCATGAATGCGTTTGTTTATGTATGTCATGAAAAATCAGATCTGCAACATACATGGGCCAGAGATCGGTAAGCTGAAGAAGTACCAGATCTGGAACGTACATGGGCAGAGTGCGCCTATCATTAGCCTCATGCTTGTGTTTGCAGCCCTGTCTGCTTTACTTACCCAAAAAGAACTTCCCCTGCAGGATCCGCATAATTGTTCTTCCGGCCATCGATCTGGTACTTAAAACAATTGTACGGCGAGCTAACATAGTACTGGCGTGTCTTGGCACAAGCCACAAGGAGACACGTACATATGCATGCAAAACTGGAGAGGAAGGCGCACACAACCTTTAGCTAGTTTACTGATTCCACTTTTGCTTAACTAAATCAAATGAGGGCTACGTGGAAATATAGCAAGCAAGCGATTCCGGCATTCAGATTGCAAATCGTGTCCAAAACCACAACCCTAAAATTTAATCTTTAAAAAGTTAATGGAGTACTATATTAAGTTATCAATCCGTACGCTCTTGGAGGTTAATTAAACCCAATGGGTTTAGTGGGTATCCGGCCGCCGCCACCACGTGGATCAGATGTGGTTGTATGTACTCTGCTTAGAACAAGCTACGGAATCTTACAGGAGCTTCCAAACCAAAAAAAAAATCTGGTCTTACAACTGGGCGAAAGCTCGGTGACGAGAGTGCCTCCGGCGTTACTCACCCTCTTTGAAGGCGTTGCAACGTGTAGAACGATAGAGAGAGATTGGCGGAATATATTCGGTGTATTATTAATCCTCATGGGGGAGTATATATAGGCGTACAGAGATCATCTTAGAGTACGAGTCAAGTTAGAATAGAGTCCTAACTATCCTAAACTATCATAATAACCGTGTTTGTATCATAAACTAACATCCCCGCAGTCGTAGCGGTAGCGTCATGAACAACTGAAATGTTGTGAACGGTCAGACTGGAGATAAACCGAAGTAGCATCCAGTAGGCTGACATCCCCCTGCAGTCCGAGCAGGAATGTTGTGGACGGTGTCGCAGTGCGGTAGCTTGGACTGTAGAGGAAGCTGATGATGCTCAAGCGAGGTGGTAGCCCTTGTGCCAATATCGAGGGAGCCGAGAGCATGAAGCGGTGCCATGGTCGAGGTAGCCATGCGATGGGTTGCCGTGGTCGATGTCGTGGTCGGGGATGCCAGTGTCGACGAAGCCGCACGTGAAGCCGCATGCGCATAGCGCGCAAGGAGGATGACGGAGACGTGTCGAGGCAGTCGTTGAGAGTGTCGATGCCGAAGTCGATGCAGTCCGAGCCGTCGAGGACGAGGTACGGCCATAGTTTTGCCAGAACTAGACGCACGTCGAGGACGAACACACACTCCAGTTTTGCCAGAACCGAGTATGCAAAGAAGAACTCGTCTGTGACGCGGTCGAGGCAGTCATAGAGGGGTCGATGCCAAAGAAGACGTTGTCGAAGCTGATGAAGACAAGGCGCCGATCCGAGTTTGCCAGACTCGGGAATGCGTTGGGGACGAAGGCACTCCCGGTGTTGCCAGTACCAGGCGTGCGGGGGCAGGGACCGTCATGAACTTGTCGCCATGTCAGAAAGACTAGCAGAGGAAGCCTCCAGAGCGGTTGCGACGCGCAGAGCGGCAAAGGGAGAGATGTTGGCGTTGTCCGCGGTTGTCGGAGTAGAGTAGCAGGTGGTGTAGTCGGGAAGGAGGCGATGATGCTGGCGGCGAAGTTGTAGTGGACGAAGACGTAGAAGGCGGCGAAAACAGCGGCGACCTAGGGTAGTCATGTTGGATGCCTGGAGTGGCAATAGGGTAGTCGGCGGGACCTGCGACGGCGAGAGAGCGCCCTGCATGTTACCTTGTGAACTGCGGCAGCGGTGCTCGAAGTAGGCGAGGAAGACCTGGCGATGTGACGAAGACCATGTGCAGACGGCGGTGATCCGCGCCGTAGGAGATGGCGCGGTGAAAGCCGAGGCTGTCGATGCATGGCGAAGTAGACTGCGTGCATCCACGCTACGACCCGAGGGGGCGGCATAGCTGCAGGGTGCAAGTCGGTGCAGCGGCTGGGAGACCACCAGTGATGTACACGCCAAGGAAGACGCGTTGGAAGCCGGTAGCATGGACCAAGGGCAGCGGCGCTGCGGCCTGATGGGGCGACACGGCGGCAACCCGTAGCTCGATCGGTGGTAGGCGCGTGCTCGGGGACGTGCTTGGAGTAGACAGGCGCGAGAGTGGTTGATCAGACTAACGGTGCACCGTATGCGCCATGGCATGGACGACGCGTAGATCGGATTCGATGGCGGCGTTGTCGGTGAAGTCTCGAACGATGACGACGAATACGATCCGAGGGGGGCGGCCGCGACAGCCTTCCAAGGAAGGCGTAGCAGCCTTCCATGGTGCGCGACAGCCTGCCCTGAGGCCACGACAGCCTGCCGAGGCAGGCGCAACAGCGGAGGAGGCAGGCGCACGGGCGCGGTGTAGATCCTCAATGCCGATCGTCGGAGTAGAGGTGCGGTGATGACGACGGCGGTGGGCGACTCAATCCGATCTAAGATCGGTAAATCAAAAAAGAAAATCGATCAAGAGATCAGAAAAAAGACTTACAGGACAGCCGATCACGGATCGGCGGACGAACCTGCGTATGGGTTGCGTGGCCCCCGACGGAGATCGACCTCCCCCGGGGCGGCGCGGCGCGGAAGTGTGTGCGGCGGCTAGCGCGGTTCCATGGGGACGGCGACGCTAGGGTTTGGGAGTGGGGGAGCCGGCGGCGCCTGGGAGAAGGGGGCGGTGGCTAGGGTAGGAGAATCGTGGTTAGGCTGATACCATGTAAAACGATAGAGAGAGAGATTGGCGGAATATGTTGGGTGTATTATTGAGCCTCATGAGCGAGTATATATAGGCGTACAAGGATTATCTTGGACTACGAGTCAAGTTAGGATAGAGTCCTAACTATCATAAACTACCATAATAACCGTGTTCGTATCATACTCTAACACAATGGAACTCATTGCTCCTATTCAATATGCGTGTATTGTAATGTATCCGCATTTAGGACCAATCAAAGTGTAGAAATGAGTTTGTGCATCTTCATTCATGCATCTGAAAATATGAGTAAATTTTTCGCAAATTTAAAATCTAGACGGATGAGGATTGATTTCTCTTACTCTGATAGTATAGGTTTTAGATCATCTAAGCGAGTGCGATAGATTCGGACATGAACTCTAAGAATTTTGTGTGTTTTGTGGGGAATAATTTAAATTTGTGTTTGGATTTCAAATCTGAATTCAAATGAATTTAGAGAAATTCACAAATTGAATAAAAACTATGATAATAAAAATAAATGAAATTAGATTATTTGATAATATAATGTGACATTACAATAATATAACAAGTAAGTAAATTGAAATAAGTAAATAAAAGAATAAAAGAGGATTTTATTACATAATACCATTTCTTTATACAAGTAAATAAAAAATAAATTATAATAAAAAGAATTCTTTATTATATGATTATACAAATTACATTGTCCTTACAAATCTGAATAAAAGGAAAAGTCAACAAATATAAAATAGAAAACCTAAACTAATTCCTAGACTGGTTCTACTTATTATTTGTCTTGTTCTTGTTACCTGCAAGCAAAACCAAAGTAGAAACAAGATAAATTAAAGTTTAGGGTTAGTATTTGCACTCAATACACTGTTATTTATCATCACAGGGCTTATATTAAAAAGGGAAATTTTTACCGGTTAGAAGTATCTGATCTTATTCTATTGCCTCAGACCAACATCATAGTTAGGGGCAAGTTTCACCAAGCTTGAGTAAAAGGAAAATAGTAAAATCTTAAGAAAAGATCATGTTTCTATTTGATCTCATCTACCAGCAGCAACCCATCAAGTAATCAGCTCACACATAGTTGCATGTGTGTGTGCTGTCGACACAGGGAACAACCTAGGGAGATGATAAGGCAACACATAGCTGCAAAAGTGTTCTATCTATGTCCATCTTTCACCAGCTGATACGTTGCAGTATCTATAATTTTGATGTTCCATTCTTCGTTTTTATCTACTTTGTTATATTTTGCCCATACTTTGGAGTACTTTTTATACACTTTCTTGGACTAACCTATTAACAAGATGCCACAGTGTCAGTTGCCTGTTTTCTGCTGTTTTTGGTTCCAGGAAAGTCAGAAAATGAATATTCTTGGAATTGGATGGGACAACACCAAAGTCAGTTTTTCACCAAGGGGGACACGGAGCCAGAATACGAGACCGAGAGGGGCCAGAGGGTCGCCACACCACCTGGCCGTGCAGACAGGCCTGTCCCGCGCCAGGGGGTGGTGTGGCCGCCTAGGGCCCCCCTCGGCCTCCCCTTTCGCCTATAAGATGCCTCCGATACAGAAACCCTAAGTACCCGATCAAAAATCCACAAAAGAGTCTGTAGCCGCCATCATCTCCATCCCTAGATCGGGAGGGATCTGAAGCTCTTCCCGGCACCCTGCCGAAGGGGAGAATTCACAATGGAGGCCTTCTTCATAACCATGCAAGCCTCTGGTGTGATGCGTGAGTAGTTTATCCTTGGACTACGGGTCCATGTAGTAGCTAGATGGTTGGTTATTCTCCTTTGTGCTACCATGTCTAGATCTTCTAAGCTCTGTTCATGATCAAGATCATCTATTTGTAATCCTACATGTTGTCTTTGCGGGGATCCGATGGATATTGAGATGCTATTTTAGATTTATTATTGATTTTATCATGTCTTTGTTATTTGTGATCTTGCATCCTCTTCGTTGTTAGTAGATATCTTAGCCGAGTAGATGCTAGCAACTCCAAGAGGGAGTATTTATGCTCGATAGTGGGTTCATGCCTCTAGTAATCTGGGGAAGTGACAGAAATCTCTAAGGTACTAGATGTGATGTTGCTACTAGGGAGAAAACAACAATCCTTTGTTCATAGAACAATCATATTGTTTACTTTAAACGCAATGCTAATGCAATTATCTGTTGCTTGCAACTTAATACTAGAGGGGGTTCGGATGATAACCTGAAGGTGGATTACTAGTCATAGATGCAGTTGGATTATGGTGTATGTATAATGTTGTAATGCCCAATCAAATCTCATAGGAGTCAAGATGATTAGTATATGCATGTATGCTTTCTCGATGTTTGTCAATTGCCCCATTGTAATTTGTTCACCCAACATGTCATCTATCTTAAGGAGAACCACCACTAGTGAACTATGAACCCCGGTCCTTTATTTTACCATCAATCTATAACTATTTACTGCTTTCTGTTTACTTTCTGCAAGCTTTTACTTTCTTCCACACAATAGTTTAATCCTTTGTTTTCAGCAAAACCGGTGATATTGACAACCTCACTGTAAGTTGGGGGCAAAGTTCTGTGGTTGTGTTTCCTTGCACCTACTGGTTCGATGACCTTGGTTTCATAACTAAGGGAAACTTGCTGCTATGCTCATCATACCTTCCTCTTGGGGTTCCTCAATGAGCTCGAGATATCTTGGGCCATCAAGCTATTTTCTGGCGCTGTTGCCGGGGAGTCAAGGACATCTTCACAAGGGGAGTCCCTCATAACCAATCTTTTTACTTTGTTATTTTTGTTTTGCTTAGTTTATTTTTGCTTTGTTTGCTTGTTTCTTTATCAAAACACAAAAAAAATAGTTTTACTAGTTTGCTTTCCTTATTAGAAACACAAAAAAATGACTACTCTTAAAAATACTAAGTTGTGTGACTTCACTAGCACCAACAACAATGATTTCATGTGCACACCTGAAGCTACTTTCTTTGAAATTAAACCTGCTTTACTGAATCTTGTTATGAGAGAAAAAATTTCTGGTATTGGTAATGAAGATGCTGCTGCTCATCTAAATAACTTTGTTGAACTTTGTGAGATGCAAAAGCATAGGGATATAGATGGGGATATTATTAAGCTTAAATTGTTTCCTTTCTCTTTGAGAGGAAAACCTAAAGAATGGTTGCAATCCATAACTAGGAATAGTATTGATTCTTGGACTAAATGCAAAGATGCTTTCATTGGAAAATACTATCCTCCTGCTAAGATTATATCTATGAGAAGTGAAATAATGAAGTTTAAACAATCTGATAATGAACATGTTGCTCAAGCTTAGGAAAGAATGAAATCTTTGGTAAAGAATTGTCCCACTCATGGACTAACTGCTTGGATGATTATCCAAACCTTTTATGCAGGATTGGACTATTCTTCAAGAAATCTACTGGATTCTGCTGCTGGAGGTACCTTTATGACCATTACTTTGGGTGTTGCAACAAAGCTTCTGGATAATATGATGGTTAACTATTCTGAATGGCACACTGAGAGAGCTCCACAAGGTAAGAATGTAAATTCTGTTGAAGAAACCTCCTCCTTGAGTGATAAAATTGATGTTATTATGTCTATGCTTGTTAATGGGAAAGCTCATATTGATCCAAATCATGTTCCCTTAGCCTCTTTCGTTGCTCAAGAAGAGAAGTTGATGTGAACTTTATAAGGAATAATAATTTTGGCAACAATGCTTATGGTAATAACAATTATAGGCCTTACCCTCCTAATAATACTTATGGTTATAATGGCAAACCTAGAATACCTACTGAAGGAAGAATTTTAGAAGTTGAAAGAGCCACTAAAAACTTCATGCAAATGCAATATGAACAAAATAAATTATTTACTAAAACTATGGAGGAACAATCTAGCATTTTGAATAATATTAGTCATCAACTTGATAGTTTAAATAGGGAAATTCCTAGTTTGCAATCGAAACTTTCTAATGCTGAAAGAAATATATCATCTTTGTCTAAAGCACAATCCTCTTTGATTAATAAAATGGCTGCTAAACCTGAAACTATTGATAATCCCTTTGCTGCTACTAATGCCATACAAGTTAGAATTGATGAAAATGTTAGACTATTAGCTGAATTGCATGCTAAGTGGGAAAGAGAAGATTAAATTGCTAGAAACATTAGTGTTTCTACTATTACCACCACTAGTGTTGAGGCTAGTAATAGTTCTACTACTTTAGATGATAATTTTGATTTTGATCTTGATGGTTGCAATATCTCTGAAGTTATTAAGTTCCTACAAAAGCTTGCTAAAAGTCCTAATGCTAGTGCTATGAATATGGCCTTTATAAAACACATTACTGATGCTCTCATAAAAATTAAAGAAGAAAAGATGAAACATAAAGCTTCTATTCCTATGAAACTAGAAGATGGTTGGGAACCCATCATTAATATGAAAGTGAATGATTTTGATCTTAAGGCTTTATGTGATCTTGATAGTAGTGTTTCTATTATGCCTAGAAAGATTTATGATATGCTTGATTTACCAGCATTGGAAGATTGTTATTTGAATGTCCCACTTGATGATAATGCTAAAAAGAAACTCATGGGGAGTATTAATGATGTTCTTATTATGGTTAACAATGCCTATGTCCCCGTTGATTTTTATGTTTTGGATGTTGAATGCAATGCTTCTTGTCCTATTACTTTGGGAAGACCTTTTCTTAGAACTGTTGGTGCCATTATTGATATGAAAGAAGGCACCATTAAATATCAACTCCCACTCAAAAAAGGTATAGAACACTTTCCTAAGAAGAGAGAGAATATTCCTTTTGCCTCTTCTATGAAAACAAACTTTGCTCTTAATGCTTCTTCATTTGAGAACACTTGATTCTTTTTCTTGCTTCTTATGCCTAACATAAAGGCGTTAAAGTAAGTACTTATTGGGAGATAACCCAAAAGTTTTAGATGAGTCTTGGAAGTTATTGCTTCAGTAATAACCTCTCCTTATCCTTTTTATTTTCCTTTTGTGCCAAGAGTAACCTCTAATGAGAGGGAAGTAATGCTTGGAAAAGTTGTTGTCCTGAAACAGATTTTTGTGCTTCACCGTAAAAATTCGTTTAAAATCTCTGTACGTCGTTTTGCAGCGTGAATTTTTGTGCTTCTGACCTAGGTTGTTATGTAACTTTCTTTAGTTCAACACTTTTTGATTTGAGCAACAGAAGGTCTTCGAAAAATTGGTTTTTACCTGCTGGTCTGTTTTGACAGATTTCTGCCATTATTTGCATTTGCTTCTTGTTGGTTCCTTTTTGGGTTCTCTTTGGGGAATTGAGATTTTGAGGGAAGTGCTACAGTAGCTTGTGTTTTAATGGAAGTTTTATTGGTGTTGAAACTGAACCCAAAGACTTTTTATCTTGAGTGCACTAATGTTGCTAATAAAGATTGTGTTAAGTTTTGTATGAAGGAAAAAATTCTATGTGTATGAAGAGAATGATGTAATGAGATGAAGAATGGACTAAAGCTCAAGCTTGGGGATGGCACGCGTGTCATTCCAAGAAATATCCAAGAAGTATAAGCGTCAAAGCTTGGGGATGCCCAAGGCATCCCCTTCTTCATCAATAAAAATCTCAGGTTTCTTCCAAACACTTCATTTTTATTGTTTCATGCACAGTTGTGTTGTTCTTGGAGCATCTTCGTTTTCGTTTTTGTTTTTTCGTTTGCTTGGTTTTCTTAGTTTACTTGAATAAATTGGTTGGACCCCCTTGATGTCTACGCACTTCTATTCTTGTAGACAGTTGTTGGGCCTCCAAGTGCAGAGGTTTGTAAAACAGCAGCAAGTTTTCCCTTAAGTGGATCACCCAAGGTTTATCGAACTCAGGGAGGAAGTGGTCAAAGGTATTCCCTCTCAAGCAACCCTGCAATCAAGATACAAGAAATCTCTTGTGTCCCTAACACACCCAATACACTTGTCAGGTGTATAGGTGCACTAGTTCGGCGAAGAGATAGTGAAATACAAGTGGTATGGATAATTATAAGTGGTAACGATGCTAGAAAATAGCTTGCTGGCATGTGGTTGACGTGGGAAAAGACTAAAGGTAAACTGAAATAAAGATGGAAGCAAGCAAACATGTAACAGATCTAATTGCAAACGGGGTATCAATGCTTAGAAACAAGGCCTATGGATCATACTTTCACTAGTGAACACTCTCATATAAATATCTTCTCTTTATGATACTACTCTTAACTACTCTCCGGTTGGACACTCTAATCGATGGTAGGGCTATAACATCACACCTCAAAGTAAGCCTTTCCCATCTAGATAACCCCACACTGTCACCTTGAGCACTAGATGGTTCCAACAAACACCACAATTTCATAGAAACATCCAACTCCAAATATAACTCATAACAAGTATTTGTAATCTGTAGCCTAAGTGCCACCATGGTGTGCACGTTGTCACTTTCACACACATGGGGAGAGCAGAGATCTATTAAAGCACTTGAGTAGCAAGGTAGATCTACTTGATTACAAACTCATGATCACGATATGATCATGCATAGAGAGAGATGAACACATAGCTACCGGTAGAACCCTTAGCCTCAAGGAAGAACTACTCCCTCCTCATCATGGGAATCAGCAGCGGTGATGGAGATGGTGGTGGTGATCGATGGAGATGGCTCTGGGGGCACTTCCCCGTCCCGGCAGGGTGCCGGAACAGAGACTTTCTGTCCCCCAAATCTCCCCTTCGGTGGCAGCGATGCTGCGGAACTTTTCGTGGCTGGAGACTTGACGATTTAGGGTTTATGCATATGGAGGCTCTTATAGGCGAGAGGGGAGACCGAGAGGGTGTCGTAGGGCCCACACCACCCCCTGGCGTGGCCTGGCCTGGCCCGCGCCACCAGGTGGTTTGGCCACCCTCTGGCCCTTCTACGTCTCGTATTCTGGCTCCAAGTGTCCCCCAGAAAAATATAACTTTGGCTTTTGTCCCGTCCAATTCCGAGAATATTCATTTTCTGACTTCCTGGAACCAAAAATAGTAGAAAACAGGCAGCTGGCACTGTGGCTCTTGTTAATAGGTTAGTCCAAGAAATCATATGAAAAGTACTCCAAAGTGTGGACAAAACACAAGAAAGTGGATAAAACCAAGCATGGAACATCAAAAATTATAGATACATTTGCAATGTATCAACATCCCCAAGCTTAACTCCTGCTCGTCCTCGAGTAGGTAAGTGATAAAAAGAAAGAATAATTTTTGAGGTGACATGCACCATCAAAGACTTGATCAAAGTACTTGTAAAACATTCAAAGCTGGGATCATAGTACTTCAATCATAACATGAAAGACGAAGTTCTAGCAATAAGACAAAGAAACTATGATGCAACATGAAAAGGCACAATCAAAAGATTCATGAATAACAATGCTTTACAAGACGTTTGTTTGTTTCACATAAAGAAAACATAGCATAGTAGTATTCAGCTTGTCCCTCATAGAGTAGCAAATATAAATGCATAGGACACCTTCAAAGTTTATAAGAGTGACTAGATACAAATAGTTTAAAACAAGCAATATCATGGTGTGCATCAATCAACAAGTCTTGGGATAATGCACATAGAACTAAGAATGGCCACTATGCTCTTAAAGTAGGTGCATAAAGATAGAAGATGGAGACTCAATATATAAGTGGAAGAAAGGCCTCCATAGAAGGAAGCAGGGATTCAAGTCTCATAAAGAGCTTCCAAAAATTAACGTACTTAATAGCTTTCAGCTCTCATTGCCCTATCATAAGCATCTTGAAGTGATTAAGGTTAAAGTGAACAAACTATGGTGTATATGCTTAACGAAGTATAAGTTAGAAATCTCATGTCCCTTGAATACAAGGGACGCTCCTCATGCTACTCAAGTTTAGTCACCGGTAAGTTCTTGTCATTGTAAGTACATGTGTATCATAGAGAACCGCCAACGGGGTACCCCTTGCCCGATGATACGGAAGAATCCCCATATCAAAATGACAAGGCAAGCAGACAACGAGCATCTCAGCAATCTTCTTATTTACCATGGGAATATGGTGCTTTTTTCTCTCTTTCCTCTTTTCATAATCTTTTTTTTCTTTTCTCTTTTTTTCTCAATATAGGACTCTTTTTTTATAAGAAGAATGCTTCATAGACAACTCATTATAGTTACGCTGCAGGTTTCCACCATGTCAACATGGATTAGACCAGTGATACATTCCAAATGTATCTATAATTTTTGATGTTCCATGCTTGGTTTTATCCACTTTCTTGTGTTTTGTTCCAACTTTGGAGTACTTTTCATATGATTTCTTGGACTAGCCTATTAACAAGAGCCACAGTGCCAGCTGCCTGTTTTCTGCTGTTTTTGGTTCCAGGAAAGTCAGAAAATGAATATTCTCAGAATTGGACGGGAGAAAAGCCAAAGTGCCTATTTTTCTGGAAGGGATCAAGTGCCAGAATACGAGACGGAGAGGGGCCAGGGGCCGGCCACACCTCCTGCCGGAGAGGGGAATTCACCCTGGAGGCCTTCTTCATCACCATGCAAGCCTCAGGTGTGATGCGTGAGTAGTTCATCCTTGGACTACGGATCCATGTAGTAGCTAGATGGCTGGTTTCTCCTCCTTTGTGCTTTCATGTTTAGATCTTGTGAACTCCGTTCATGATCAAGATCATCTATTTGTAATCCATACATGTTGTGTTTGCGGGGATCCGATGAATATTGAGATGCTATTTCAGATTAATTACTGATTCTATCATGTCTTTGTTATTTGAGATCTTGCATGCTTTCCGTTCTTAGTAGCTATCTTGGCCAAGTAGATGCTAGCAACTCCCAGAGTTAGTATTTATGCTCGATAGTGGGTTCATGCCTCTGGTAATCTGGGGAAGTGACAGAAATCTCTAAGGTACTAGATGTGTTGTTGCTACTAGGGAGAAAACAACGATCCTTCGTTCATAGAACAATTGTATTGTTTACCTTACACGCAGTTCGTAAAGCAATAATTTGTTGCTTGCAACTTAATACTGGAGGGGGTTCGGATGATAACCTAAAGGTGGATTATTAGTCATAGATGCAGTTGGATGGCGGTCTATGTATTATGTTGTATTGCCCAATCGAGTCTCAAAGGAGTCAAGATGATTAGTATATGCATGTATTGCTTTCTCGGTGTTTGTCAATTGCCCCGCTGTAATTTGTTCACCCAGCATGTTATCTATCTAAGGAGAGCCACCTCTAGTGAACTATGGATCCCGGTCCTTTGCTTTTACATACAATCTACAATCTTTTACTGCTTTGTGTTTACTTTCTGCAAACTTTTACTTCCTTCCATTCGATACGTTTAATCCTTTGTTTTCCGCAAAACACGGTGAGATTGACAACCTCATCGCATGTTGGGGACAAAGTTTTGTGGTTGTGTTGTGCAGGTCTCCACGTTGCTACTAGCACCGGTAGTACGCCCTACCAAAGCTCAGCTAGTAACACCTTTGGGGTGTTTCCTTGCTCCTACTGGTTCGATTAAACCTTGGTTTCATAACTGAGGGAAAACTTTCTGATGTACTCATCATACCTTCCTCTTGGGGTTCCCAATGAGCTCTACGTCGATCGTCGAGTGCATCAAGATCTTTTCTGGCGCTGTTGCCTGGGAGTCAAGGACATCTTCACAAGGGGAGTCCCTCATAACCAATCTCTTTACTTTGTTGTTTTTGTTTTGCTTAGTTTCTTTTTGCTTTGTTTGCTTGTTTTGTTCTTCAAAAAACACAAAAAAAAATAGTTTTACTAGTTTGCTTTCTTATTGGAAAAACACAAAAAAATTAGTTCCTTTCTTAAGTTACCTTTATGACTAGCTCTGCTCCAATCACTATTTCATTATGGATAGCTCACTTAGTTTCCTATTTGGGAACAGTTTTATGACGGCTAAGGTAATAGATGAACCACCGCCTGCTAGAACCTCCATGGAAGAAGAAACTGCTGAACCTGAAAGCTCATTAGATGAAAAAGAGGAGGAGAGTGATGGACAAAAGGAGGAAGAATGGATCTACCCATGCCTACCTTCTAATGAGAGTAACTCTTTATCCCTACATTATTTGATTGTCCCCCATGCTTATCAAAGGAGATTGAATGTTATGTTCCCGATGATTCTTTTGAAAATGTTTATAATAAAGCTCTAGTGCTTGTAGATCATGAAAAGCATGCCTTATGTGATAGTTATATTGTTGAGTTTATTCATGAGGCTACTGAAAATTATTATGAGAGAGGAAAATATGGTTGTAGAAGTTTTTATGGTAATGAAACACCTCTCTATGTGCTGAAAGTTTTGAAGTTACTTTTGTTTTATCTTCCTATGCCTGTCACTTTGTTCTTTGTGCATTTATTTGCATATAAGATTCCTATGCATAGGAAGTGGGTTAGACTTAAATGTGTTTTGAATTTGCTTCTTGATGCTCTCTTTTACTTCAATTCATATTTCCTATAAGAGCATCTTCTCAAATTTCCATGCCTAACTTAAAGGCGTTAAAGAAAAGTACTTGTTGGGAGATAACCCAAGAGTTTTAGTTGAGTCTTGGAAGTTATTACTTCAGTAATAACCGCTCCTTATTCTTTTTATTTGCTTTTTGTGCCAAGAGTAACCTCTAATGAGAGTGAAGTAATGATTGGGAAAGTTGCTGTACCGAAACAGATTTATGTGCTTCACTGTAAAAATTCCTGAGAGAGTTCTGTACGTCGGATTGAGCTGTAATTTTTTATGCTTCTGATCCAGGTTGTTATATAACTTTCGTTAGTTCAACACTTTTTTATTTGAGCAATAGAAGGTCTTCGAAAAAATTCATCTTTACCTGTTGGACTGTTTTGACAGATTTCTGCCATTTTCTGCATTTGCTTCTTGTGGGTTCCTTTTTGAGTTCTTTTGGGGAATTGAGCTTTTTGAGGGAAGTGATACAGTAGCTAGTGTTCTAATGGAAGTTTATTTGGTGTTAGAACTGAACCTTGAGACTTATTTATCTTAAGTGCACTAATGTTGCTAATGAGATTGTGTGTAGTCTTGTATGAAGGATAATTTTCAGCTGTATGGAAGGAATGAGTAATGAGATGAAGGATGGACTAAAGCTCAAGCTTAGCTATGCCATGCGTGTCACCCCAAGAAATATCCAAGAAGTGCAAGAGTCAAATCTTGGGGATGCCCAAGGCATCCCCTTCTTCATCTATAAAAATTCCAGGTTTCTTCCAAACGCTTCATTTTTATTGTTTCATGCACAGTTATGTTTTTCTTGGAGCGTCTTCCTTTTTGTTTTCATTTTGGTTTTTAGTTTGCTTGGTTTGCTTAGTTTTCTGAATAAGTTGGTTGGACCCCCTCTTTCATACATTGGTTTGCAAATAGTTTGGTTTGGTTTGGAAAAGAGTAGGAAAGTTCATGCTTATGTGGTAAAAAGAGCTCGTTTTTTACTGTGGCCTATGCTCTATCATGCCATGCTTGATATTGTTTTAGCTTTATGCTTAGTATTCTTTGCTGTAGCACGACTTGTTATAAACAATTGATATTGCTTAATGTGCCTTGGATGAATCATGCGTTGTTTTAGCATATTAAAGCATAGTATAGTGGTATTCTCCTTTGATGCTTTATTTGGGTTGACTTGGCATATGCTTACACCATGTTATGACTTTCACAAGTCACCATAGCCTTTATGATCCTTTAGTTTTCAACTTGTAGTATCACTTTATGCTTTGATCAATGATGTTTTGTCGCTCTGCATGATTATGGCCATTATTGCTCTCTTAGTTTGTCGCTCCCAGTCTTTTGCTAGCCTCCACCACAAAGTATGAGTTCCACTCATGCATCCAACTCCCTAAACCAAGTTTTTCCAAAGAGTCCACCATACCTACCTACTAGATTATGTTATTCCAAGTATATTCATGCTTTTGTTTACCTTCCACTTGTTATGAGAAAACTAGTGATTAAAGCTCTCACGAACTTGATGGCACACTTTACTTTATTGCCTCTACTAAACTTGAACCATTGGGTCCTTCTTTGTTGCGTATATGCTTGCACTTTATAAGTTGAAGTTAGCAGAACCATGTTTCATGGGGAACGCTTTCAACATTGCACTTATACTTTGTACCCCGTTGATATTATGTTATTTTGCTTTCGGATCCCGGTGGTGTGAAATAAAAGTGGAACTTGTAAGATCATGGAGTTTGTATGTGTGTTAGAGAAACACCTGGGCCGCTAGCCTAAGCCATGCCTAATCATGGTGGAAACTTGCAGCATCACCATAATGAGCACTCTATGAAGCATCCTCAATAAAAACCTATGCAAATAGCAAATAAAAAGATCGCTGAGATGCTCATTGTCTGCTTGCCTTGTCATTTTGATTATGGGAAAGCTCCCATATCATGTGCAAGGGGTACCCCGTTGGCGGTTCTTAATGATACACATATACTTACAATGACAAGAGCTTACTCGTGACTGAAGTTGAGTAGCATGAGGATCGGTCTTCGTAAGTAAGGGGCATGAGATTTTGGTTTATAACTTGTCAATCATATCCTCTTAGTTGTGTCACTTTAACCTTAATCACCTTCAAGATGCTTATGATAGGGGCAATGAGAGCTGAAAGCTATAAGTACCATAATTTTTGGAAGCTCTTTATGAGACTTGAATCCCTACTTCCTTTTACAAAAGGTCTTTCTTCCACCATTATATTGAGTCTCTACCTTCTAACTTTATGCACCTACTTTGAGAGCATAGTGGCCATTCTTAGTTCTATGTGCATTGTCCCAAGACTAGTTGATTGATGCATAACTTGTTATTGCTTGTTTGAAACTATTGTATCTAGTCACTCTTTTGAACTTTGAAGGTGTCCCATGCATTTATATTTGCTACTCTATTGAGGGACAAGCTGAATACTATTATGCTATGTTTTCTTTATGTGAAACAAACAAACGTCTTGCAAAGCATTGTTATTCATGAATCTTTTGTTTGTGCCTTTTCATGTTGCATCATAGTTTCTTTGCTAATTGCTAGAACTTTGTCTTTCATGATATGATTGAAGTACTTTGATCCCAACTTTGATGTTTTGCAAATACTTTGATCAAGTCTTTGATGGTGCATGTCACCTCAAAAATTATTTCTTTTTATCACTTACCTACTCGAGGACAAGCAGGAGTTAAGCTTGGGGATGTTGATACATTGCAAATGTATCTATAATTTTTGATGTTCCATGCTTGGGTTTATCCACTTTCTTGTGTTTTGTTCCAACTTTGGAGTACTTTTCATATGATTTCTTGGACTAACCTATTATCAAGAGCCACAGTGCCAGCTGCCTGTTTTCTGCTGTTTTTGGTTCTAGGAAAGTCAGAAAATGAATATTTTCGGAATTAGACGGGACAAAAGCCAAAGTGCCTATTTTTCCGGAAGGGATCAAGTGCCAGAATACGAGAAGGAGAGGGGCCAGGGGCCGGCCACACCACCTGGCCGCGCGGCTAGGCTTGGCCCGGGCCAGGGGGTGGTCTGGCTGACCCCAGCACCCCCTCGGCCTCTCCTTCCGCCTATAAGTTGCCCTCAGGACGAAAACCCTAAGGACCCGATCAAAAATCCCCGAAAGAGTCTGTAGCCGCCGTCATCTCCATCCCTAGATCGGGAGGGATCTGAAGCTCTTCCCGGCACCCTGCCAAAGAGGGGAATTAACCCTGGAGGCCTTCTTCATCACCATGCAAGCCTCTGGTGTGATGCGTGAGTAGTTCATCCTTGGACTACGGATCCATGTAGTAGCTAGATGGCTGCTTTCTCCTCCTTTGTGCTTTCATGTTTAGATCTTGTGAGCTCCGTTCATGATCAAGATCATCTATTTGTAATCCATACATGTTGTGTTTGCGGGGATACGATGAATATTGAGATGCTATTTCAGATTGATTATTGATTCTATCATGTCTTTGTTATTTGAGATCTTGCATGATTTCCGTTGTTAGTAGCTATCTTGGCCAAGTAGATGCTAGAAACTCCAAGAGTTAGTATTTATGCTCGATAGTGGGTTCATGCCTCTGGTAATCTGGGGAAGTGACAGAAATCTCTAAGGTACTAGATGTGCTGTTGCTACTAGGGAGAAAACAACGATCCTTTGTTCATAGAACAATTGTATTGTTTACCTTACACGCAGTTCGTCAAGCAATAATCTGTTGCTTGCAACTTAATACTGGAGGGGGTTCGGATGATAACCTGAAGGTGGATTATTAGTCATAGATGCAGTTGGATGGCGATCTATGTATTATGTTGTATTGCCCAATCAAGTCTCAAAGGAGTCAAGATGATTAGTATATGCATGTATTGCTTTCTCGGTGTTTGTCAATTGGCCCGTTGTAATTTGTTCACCCAGCATGTTATCTATCTAAGGAGAGCCACCTCTAGTGAACTATGGATCCCGGTTCTTTGCTTTTACATACAATCTTCAATCTTTTACTTCTTTGTGTTTACTTTCTGCAAACTTTTACTTCCTTCCATTCGATATGTTTAATCCTTTGTTTTCTGCAAAACACGGTGAGATTGACATCCTCATCGCAAGTTGGGGACAAAGTTCTGTGGTTGTGTTGTGTAGGTCTCCACGTTGCTACTAGCACCGGTAGTGCGCCCTGCCAAAGCTCAGCTAGTAACACCTTTGGGGTGTTTCCTTGCTCCTACTGGTTCGATTAAACCTTGGTTTCATAACTGAGGGAAAACTTTCTGCTGTACTCATCATACCTTCCTCTTGGGGTTCCCAACGAGCTCTACGTCGATCGTCGAGTGCATCAACCAGCGGCCCAGGCGTTTCTCTAACACATATACATAACTCTATGGACTTACAAGCTCCCCTTTCATTTCACACTGATGACATCCATAGACAAAAGAGCATGATATCAACTAGGTACAAGTACCAAGTGCAATGTTGAAAGCGTTCCCCATGACAGCATGGTTCTGCTAATTCCCAACAAATAAGTGCAAGCATATACAACATAGACGACACAATGGTTCAAGTTTATTAAGGGCAAGAAAATTAAAGTGTGCCATCAAGTTCGTGAGAGCTTTAATCACTAGTTTTCTCATAACAAGTTTAATTCGGAAGGTAAATAAAAACATGAATATACTTGGAATAGCATAAGCTAGTAGGCAGGTATGGTGTTCTCTTTGGAAGAAATTGGTTTAGGGAGTTGGATGCATGAGCGGAACTCATACTTGGTTGTGGAGGCTAGCAATAGACTGGGAGCGACAAACTAAGAGAGCAATAATGGCCATAATCATGCAAAGCGACAAAACATCATTGATCAAAGCATAAAGTGATACTACAAGTTGAAAACTAAAGGATCATAAAGGCTATGGTGACTTGGGATAGTCATAACATGGTGTGAGCATGTGCCAAGTCAACCCAAATAAAGCATCAAAGGAGAATACCACAATACTATGCTTTACTATGCTAAAACAATGCATGATTCTTCAAAGGCACATTAAGCAATCTCAATTGTTTATAACAAGTCATGCTACAACAAAGAATACTAAGTATAAAGCCAAAACAATATCAAGCATGGCATGAGAAAGCATGGGCCACAGTCAAAAACAAGCTCTCTTTACCACTTAAGCATGAACTTTCCTACTCTTTTCCAATCCAAAACAAACTATTTGAAAACCAATGTATCAAAGAGGGGGTCCAACCAATTGATTCAGCAAACTAAGAAAACAAAGCAAATGAAAAACCAAAACAAAAACGAAAATGAAAAAGAAGACGCTCCAAGAACAACACAATTGTGCATGAAACAATAAAAATGAAGCGTTTGGAAGAAACCTAGGATTTTTATTGATGAAGAAGGGGATGCCTTGGGCATCCCCAAGCTTTGACGCTTGTACTTATTGGATATTTCTTGGGGTGACACGTGTGGCATCCCCAAGCTTGAGATTTAGTCCATCCTTCATCTCATTACTCATTCCTTCCATACACCTAAAATTTTTCCTTCATACAAAACTTCACACAATCTTTATTAGCAACATTAGTGCAATAGAGATAATAAGTCTTAAGGTTCAGTTCTAACATCAATAAACTTCCATTAAAACACTAGCTACTGTAGCACTTCCCTCAAAAAGCTCAATTCCCCAAAAGAACTCAAAAAGGAACCAACAAGAAGCAAATGCAGAAAATGGCAGAAATCTGTCAAAACAGACCAGCAGGTAAAGACGAATTTTTTTGAAGACCTTATGTTGCTCAAATAAAAAAGTGTTGAACTAACGAAAGTTAGATAACAACCTGGGGCAGAAGCACAAAAATTCACGCCTCAAAAGGACGTACAGAGATTTTACACGAATTTTTACGGTGAAGCACAGAAATCTGTTTCGGGACAACAACTTTCCGAATCAATACTTCTCTCGTTAGAGGTTACTATTGGCACAAAAAGCAAAATTAAAGGATAAGGAGCGGTTATTACAGAGGTAATAACTTCCAAGACTCATCTAAAACTTTTGGGTTATCTCTCAATAAGTACTTTTCTATAACGCCTTCAAGTTAGGCATGATAATTTGAGAAGATGCTCACATAAGAAATATGAATTGAAGTAAAAGAGAGCATCAAGAAGCAAATTCAAAGCACATTTAAGTCGAACCCACTTCCTATGCATAGGAATCTTGTAAAGAAACAAGTCACGAAAGCACAAAGCAACAAGCATAATAAAGCAAAACAAGTGCAACTTCAAGACTTTCAACATAAAGAGGGGAAACTTAATATTGTTGAGATGCATAAAACCATGTTTCCCTCTCTCATAATAACTTTCAGTAGCATCATGAATAAAATTAACAATATAACTATCACATAAAACATTCTTATCATGAGCCACATGCATAAAAGAATTAATACTCTCCACATAAACATAGTCATTCTTATTAATTATAGTGGGAGAAAATTCAACAAAATAGCTATCATTATTATTCTCATCACCATAATCATCAAATATAGGAGGCATATTGTAATCATAATTACTTTCCTTCTCAATAGTAGGTGGACTTAAAATATCATATTCATCATTGCAATCATCATATATTGGAGGTGTAGTATCATCATAAGCAATAGAATAATTATCTTACAAAGTGTGTTCATTTGTAAACATATCATCATTGGAAGGATCATGGATAGCACTAATAGTACAGCAATTATTAATATCATCATTTTCAGAATTGGTACCAAAGAGATTTTCAATATGAAAAGAAGTGTGCTTTTCCCACTCATGATCACTACTATAGGTAATAGGCATAGGAACATCATCAAGTTCAGACTCATCAAAAACTATAATGGGAGCAACATGCTTAGGGGAAAATACAGTTTCCTCTCTCCTTTTACTCCTCCTTTTCTTCTTTTTCTTCTTCTCTTTAGGAGGGAGAGGCTTGAAAGGAAGCTTCTCCATATACCCTGGTTTATTGTTAGAGACAATAGAAGAAACTTTGGAGGATCCCTCCTTTTCATTAATAAGATCAAAACACATATTAGTCCTCTCATATTTTTGTAAAATCTCATCTTCTATAATATTTTGTATGTAAGTATTTGTGTGGCAATTATCAACACAATAAAGATGACAACCATGCAGGACACTATTCATATCAAAAGCACCCATATCTACCAAAGAGGTTTTTCTTGATAACTCTTCACACCCCAAAAATAATGTAAGTTCATCATGCTGATTAGGAGTGATCATGTCATCACAATACAAACTTGCAGTACTCATTGGATTAGAAGGGCTATTATTATTGCGTGAGCATTGAAAACTGAAATGACCCACTTCAAAGTAAAGTTCACAAATAAAAGGATAAAGGGCACAAACCTTTTTACCAAGATCATTTAAAGCCCTATACCACATTCTAGTTTTTTCATTCCTGTGGGTGATACAATATTCTTCTTCAATTTGATTATTCTCACAAGGTCTATGTATTCCACAAAAATTAACATGCTTATAAGAAATAGTACTTTTAGAGGTTTGAGCATGTTTATTGCTATCATTAACAACAATTTCATTTTCCATGCAAGTGTCTTTAAAAGGCTCATGATACATGTCCCACTTTTCTTTAGGAGCATTAATATGAGAAGCAAAGGTTTTAAAACAATCAATAAGAATTTGAGGATCAAGACCGTATTTAGCACTAAGCTCTTGAAAATCAGCAGTTTCAGCGAAACACTTAATGCAATCATACTCATAGTTTATACCTGGTTCTTTACCTTTGTCGTTATCCCAATCTTCGGTATTGCTTTGAATTGTTTCAAGAGGATCCCACTTAGCTTTGACCTCCTTACTCGTGAAGGATCCCTCTAAACAAGTATCTATATAGTCCTTGTAATGTCCTAAAAGCCTTGCATAGAAATTATTAATAACAATATTCCTGGGGAGCTCATGAATGGGACATTTGAGCATTAGTGACTTCAATCTCCCCCATGATTGGGCAATACTTTATCCATCATGAGGATGAAAATTATAAATATAATTCCTATCTTTATGAATTTCATGAGGAGGATAAAATTTAGAGTAAAAGAGAGATTGAAGTTCCTTCCACTCCAAATGATGAGGATCATCTAGTAGCTCATACCACTCCCTTGCTTTGCCCTTAAGTGATAAAGAGAATAACTTCTTCTTGACATGATCTGTTGTAATACCTGCACACTTGAACAACTCGCATAATTCGTGTATAAAGAGCAAATGATCACCGGGATGGACAGTTCCATCTCCAAAATAGTAGTTATACATAACACAATCAATAATTCTTGTAGGTATCTTAAAATTATCATTAGAATTACCACATATGGGAGATAAAGTATCATCAGAGCAAATTTTCTTCTTTAAAACTAGGGAAGTAAAAAGATCATTTTCATAAAAACTAACTTCCCCAAGCTTAGATGTTTCCATAGCATTAGTAACAAAGGTGTTCAAAAGATTCATACTAATAACATTGCTATTAGCATGCAAAGAAGGTTCCAAGGGTTTTTTAATTTTCTTTTCAAAGAATTCATGTTCTACATTAGGAAAAATACTAAAAAGCTCTCTAATTTTTTTGTTGTTTTCTATTAAGCCTAACTAGTGAAAACAAGAAATAAAAATACAAAATTGCAGAATCTAAAGGAAATAGCTTCGAGCACTCACACCGGAGGATGTGAGTACCTTTTACCTTACCTCCCCGGCAACGGTGCCAGAAAATAGGCGTTTGCCGTGGGAGGTTCTTCTTCTTTAATCCTCCGGTGTGAATACCTTTTACCTTACCTCCTCGGCAACGGCGCCAGAAAATAGCTTGATGTCTACGCACTTCTATTCTTGTAGACAGTTGTTGGGCCTTCAAGTGCAGAGGTTTGTAGAACAGCAGCAAGTTTTCCCTTAAGTGGATCACCCAAGGTTTATAGAACTCAGGGAGGAAGTGGTCAAAGGTATTCCCACTCAATCAACCATGCAATCAAGATATAAGAAGTCTCTTGTGTCCCCAACACACCCAATACACTTGTCATGTGTATAGGTGCACTAGTTCGGCGAAGAGATAGTGAAATACAAGTGGTATGGATAATTATAAGTGGTAACGATGCTAGAAAATAGCTTGTTGGCATGTGGTTGACGTGGGAAAATGTTGGAGATATGCCCAAGAGGCAATAATAAAGTGGTTATTATTATATCTTTATGTTTATGATAAATGTTTACATCCCATGCTATAATTGTATTAACCGGAAACATTAATACTTGTGTGTTTTGTAAACATAAAAGAGTCCCTAGTAAGCCTCTTGTTGAACTAGCTTGTTGATTAATAGATGATCATGGTTTCCTGATCATGGACATTGGATGTCATTAATAACAAGATTATATCATTAGGAGAATGATGTGATGGACACACACCCATAGTAAGCGTAGCATAAGATCGAGTCATTAAGTTCGTATTGCTATAAGCTTTCAAATGCATAGTAACCTAATCCTTCGACCATGAGGTTATGTTAATCACCATCACCGGATGGGTACTTTGATGACATCAAACACCGCTTCGTAACTGGGTGGTTATAAAGGTGTCATTGGGTATTCTGAAAGTATGTGTTGAAGCGCATGGACCAAGATTGGGATTTGTCCATCCATATGACGGATAGATATGCTCTGGGCCCTCTCGATGGGATGTCATCTAGTTAGCTTGCAAGCATGTGACTAGGTCAAGGGATGACATATTATGGAACGAGTAAAGAGTACTTATCAGTAACGAGGTAGAACTAGGTATGGAGATACCGACGATCAAACCTCGGATAAGTATAGTATCTCGTGACAAAGGGAATTGGTTTTCGTATGTTAATGGTTCTATCGATCACGAAGTCATCGTTGAGTATGTGGGAGCCGTTATGGATCTCCAGATCCCGCTGATGGTTATTGATAGGAGAGGTGTCTCCATCATGTCTGCATATTCACGAACCGTAGGGTGACACACTTAAGGTTCGAAGTTGTTTTAAGTAGATATGGAATGTGCGTTGGAGACCGAATGTTGTTCGGAGTCTCGGATTGGATCCGGGACATCACGAGGAGATCCGGAATTGTCCGGAGAATAAGATTCATATATTGGGGATCATTTTCTAAGTTAGGAAATGTTCCGGAGTATTTGTATGGGGATTCTAGAAGGTTTCGGAATGTTCCGGAAGGTTCTAGAAGATTTCTTGGAGTTTGCTTGAAAACCAAGAAAGGATCAAGGAATCCTTGTGGGGTAAGACAAGGATTCATGGGAGAGTAGGACTCTCCCCCACCTCCTTGATCCGTCGGCCAAGGGAGAGGGGAGTCCTACAAGGACTCCACCTCCCCATGGCGCCTCCCTCCTTTAAATAGAGGGGTGGAGGCACAAGCCCCCTTGCCCCTTCTATTCTCTAGATTTCAAGTTGCCTCTCTCCTCCTCCTTCCCTCTGCTCTGGCTTAGGCGAAGCCCTGGAGAATTCTCTACTCCACCACCACCACCACGCCGTCGTGCTGCTAGGATTCCGTGGAGAGATCTACTACCTCTGCTGCTCGCTAGAACGAGGAGAGGAAGGTCTGCTTCGACTCCGCACGTGTGACCGACTGCGGAAGCGCTGCCGGAACGCGGCGCCGGAAGGATCGTCCACACGACCTTGAGATCGGCAAGTGATCGACTACATCAACCACGAGATCCAATCTCGTAACGTTTTAGATCTACGAGGGTTAGTACGGATCTATCTCGTTGCACATGTCTAATAGATTAGATCTTGGCTTTTATCTAGATTAGATCTGGGTTTTGTTCGTTCTTGCGGTAGAAATTTTTTGTTTTACATGCTACGAACCCATCAGTGGTATCAAAGCCTTGTCTATGCGTAGATATGTTGCACGAGTAGAACACAATGGTTTTGTGGGCGTTGGTGCTCGTGTCGTCTTTTGCTTTGTGTACTTTGCATCTTGCGGTATGGTGGGATGAAGCGGCTCGGGCTAACCTTACATGTCATCACACATGAGACTTGCTCCACGCTTGACGTGTAAACTTTCTTTGCACAAGTGGCTTTGCGGGTGTCTGTCTCTCTCACCATAGTATAGATCCAATCTACACTTTGCACTTGATAGCACTTGTATCAACATTGTGGTTCATGTTCGTAGGTAAGATCCATTCTTATTCGAAAGCCCCAAGCCACGTAAAACATGCAAATAAGATTAGAGGCGTCTAACTCGCTTTTGCAGGGGTTTTGTGATGTGATATGGCCATTATGTGATTGTGATTATATTTGATATATGCAATGATCCTTATTGTAATATGGCAACCGGCAGGAGCCTAAAGGTTGTCTTTAATTCTGTTAAGACCTGCGTGTCTATTCATCTTGTAATAGCTTTATTCCAAGTAGTTGTAATAGTTGCTAGTGATGATGGACAACCATGAAGAGGCGCCACTGACCTTGACGCAATGCTGGTGATGATGGAGATCATGTCCGTGCTTTGGAGATGGAGATCAAAGGCATAAGAAGAAAGGGCCATATCATATCACACTAATTATGAATTGCCTGTGATGTTAATCCTTTATGCATCTTGTATTGCTTAGATCGCGACGGTAGCATTATAAGATGATCCCTCTCACTAAATATCAAGTAATAAAGTGTTCGTCCTTAGTAGGCACCGTTGCTAAGACTCGTCGTTTCGAAGCATCTCGTGATGATCGGGTGTGATAGATTCTACGTGTGCATACGACGGGTGCAAGCCAGATTTGCACATGCGGATACTAAGGTTAACCTTGACGAGCCTAGCATGTATAGACATGGTCTTGGAACACGGAATACCGAAAGGTAAAGCATGAGTCATATGGATGATATGATGAACATGTTGATTGTTCGCCTTTAAAGCTACATCATCTCACGTGATGATCGGACTTGGTGTAGTGGATTTGGTTCGTGTAATCACTAAAACAACTCGAGGGATGTTGTTTTGAGTGGGAGTTCATTTGTAATTTGGATTAGTCAAACTCAATTTATCATAAACACAATCAAAGTGAATTTGCATAGTTTGTTGTAGTCATTGGCATCCGTTCATCACCTTACGCTTAGTTATAGTTGAGATAGTGAAACTAGAAATTCTGGATATTTGCTTTACGAACTGGTATCGTATTGTTTTGAGTGTCAATATAAAGTTTAAAAGTCATATTGCAAACTTTCAGCAAACTCCGTTTACTCTGTGAAGTTTAATAAACAGTATTAAATCAAGAGTAACAATTCCAGTGTTAGTATCTAATGTATCATGTTTGCCTCCATGATTCTTGATACTCAAAAGATTGTTTTTAATATCAAGTTCATCTAAGAGCTGAAAGCAATGTTTCAGAAACCATCATATGAGAAAGGTATTGTGATATCTAAAACAATATGTTGGTTACAACATGATAGAGTATATGTCCTCATATTTGATGAGAATTTGTGAAGGTTGGAGACGCTAGTCGTCCTAATCCTCCAAAAGGTTTTGGAAAAGAAACATTATACTCGCAATTCACCTTTATAAGCTATAGCAGCTTGATCATGAAAGTTGTCATGATAAGGATGAATAGAAGACGTAAGTAAAATGTTTACTACACTAAAAGATTACTAAAGAATGGAATTTTGAAAGAATGCCAAACACTTGATGAAGGTGATCCACTTCAAAGTGCAAGTCCAAAGGTATTAGTATTTGACTATACACACTTTGTACTATGTGTCATGTGAATGACACCACTATTGATGTTGATAGATTCTTTTAAAAGAAAAGGAATTGTTGAAAGAGAATCTATAAAATATTTGGCAGAAAAGAAAAAAATTGGAGATATCCAACTTAGGTATATAGAAGATACATGTTATGGTTGTATTCCTTGGTTGTTAAACAATGTGGTTCTGCGGTATTGGATACCGAATTGGTTGGTATGAAGTGTCATACAGTACAACACAATTCATGAACTGCAATGGCCTAAGTAACTAGCAAGATAATATGTGGTGATGTTCATCGAAAACAAACAAAGGGTTGTTGTGTTGCTCGTTAACATCAAAGCTTGCCTTCAAGATTTGTTTCAATAATTGTTATTTTGATCAGGTATTATGACGACAAAAGGTTGTTCAAATAATTACCGCATTCCATAATAGATGGATGATATACAAGTCTGGTTGGAGAAATAACGACCATAAAACTAATGCTAAAATGTCGCAAGACAAATGATTGAAAGATCACTTGCGAAGTGACATCGCCGTTTAAATTATACTCAAAGGGATACATGAAGAAACTCCATGTTGATGGATTTTTGGAGTCTTTGATTTTGATCAAATGACGCTTGTGATACTTTCCTGGAGATAATTAAAACTCCGTTAGTAGGCCAAAAGAGCAACAGGCGACTAACTGATTGGAATTTGTACATATTGATGTATCTAGTCCATTATGTGTAGTCATGGGCGATGGATTTCAACTTCATATGCTTTCTCCGAAGATTTGAGTGAGTATATGTATATACTTACTCAATAAGGAAGAAGTATGAAACATTTGAAAATGTTCAAAGACTTTCAAGATGAAGTGGAAAATCATTGTAACAAGAAAATAAAAAGTTTATGATTGGATCATAAAGAAAGATGTTTGAGTTACAAGTTTAGGAAAACACCTAAGATTTGAGGAACCGTTCCATGGATTTGCATTTCCCAAAACACCATAGGAGTATGGAGTGTTTGAGATATGTAATGAAACCTTGTTTGACATGGTAAGATAAAAGGTGTCATTTATAAAAACTGCCATTATATTTTAAAAGATTAAAGCTTTAGTGACTACTGCTTTTACACTAAAAAGAGCTCCATCGTGATCCGTTGAAATGACACCATATAAGTCATGGTTTGGGATAAAACCCAGGTTGTCCTTTCTTAAATTTTTGGTATGCTAGGCATAAGTAAAGTGTTTACAACCAAAGTCGGATGAGCATGTCTTTGTAGGTTATTTCGAATAACCATTGGGTATTCCTCCATAACACCGAAGACAAAAGTGTTTGTCGCTTAGAGTGTCGAGTTTCTTGAGAAGGAATTTTTGGTGAAAAGTCAAGTGGGAGGACAATAGAACTTTGACAAGGTTGTTGAACCTTGGCTAATATGTGCTGAGTTGCGCAGCATCGGTAAATGTCCCGGAGGCAGCAATAATGCTCATGGCTCACGTGCCTCAAAGGTTGTGGTCACGGAGATCTAAGTTCCTATTGAACCAAGTAGGTCGGGTAAGTAATCAAATGCCAAGATTTGAGAGTTAAATCATTGTTGTTTGACAATGACGAACCGACTATATGCAAATAATCAATGATGGGCCCTGACTTTGTTAAGTGGCTTGAAACCATAAAATCCATGATAATTCCATACACGAGAAATCAAGCTTTGAACTTGAAAGACCCTCTGGAAAGGTGCAAGACCTTACAGTCGTATATGGATCTATAAAGAAATAGACATGGATGTTTCACATCTATGAAATAGTCGACATGTCGGAAAGAGTTTACGACAATGTTCAAGGAATTGACTATGATAAGATTTGATCTTTCATAGCGATATTTAGTCTGGACGGATTAATGTAGCAACCACTACATATATTTTGGTATATGGTAGTTGAACAAACAAAACAAGTTCTTCTAATAGAATGGTTACCTAGGACGTGTACATGACACGATCCAAAGGGTTTTGTTAAAGGATGCTAAAAGAGTATGCAAAACTTCAATGGTTGAAGTGAGCATCGCGGAGTTGGAATCTTCACCGTGATGAAACCGTTAAAAGGTTTAATTTCATCAGAGACGATGAAGATGTTTGCATTTTGCAAGAAATTAAGTGGGAGCGCTAAGACATATTTCTAATACATTATGTGAAAGACATATTGTTGATTAGAAATGATGTATTTTTATTGACACAGGTTAAGAATTTCATTTCGATGAAAGACTTGGGCATAACCCAAGAATTAGGCATCAATGTCTATATGGATAGATTGAGGCGCTAATATGGTTTTGCCAAATATACATAGATAAGATGTTGAATGAGTTCAATATGGAAACAACAAGGAAGGTTCTTGACGCACGGAAGGGACTGAATCAAGATTCAAGTGTGTTGACACGAGATTCAAGTGTTTTGACACTTGGAGAAATCACAAGAATATTTTGATCAATCATTCTTTGAGATGTACACATCCAGATATGTCCTATGCTCTAAATGTTATGAGCATATACCGGAATGACTCATAAGATGATCACTGGACAATAGTAGGGATATTCCTATGATCTTTGGAAGAACTAAGAATATATTATTTATATAGTGGTGACAAATAGTTCATTGTAAATTGTTACATTGATACTAGTTTTGTCACAAATTAAGTTTATCTCAATTTAAACTATGGGTGGCACAATGTAATGGAAAGGAAGTTCCATAACGGATTTGGTTGAGTACCAAAGTTAAAACATTGTGACAGATACTACAACAAAAGGCTAAGTATATGACTGCTATTGTAGCAGCAAATGAGGGCATTTGTGTCAAGTAGTTTGTTATCAAACTAGGTGTGGTTCATAGCGGGATAATACTATGAAGATACATTGTACGAGAATTGTATCAACATGATTTAATCCCAAGGAACTAAAGGTCTCACCAAAGGACCAAATTTATACAAAGCCATCTCATTAGAGAATGAGTAATGTGTAGAGACGCAAGGACATGCAAATACACACGGACCTGGAAGTGTCAGATCCGAAGATTATGTTTACCACTAGCAATAGTGTCTATACAACACCAGAAAGCCATAGGTGTTGAATGCACAAATTTTTAACTAGATTATTGACTCTAGTGCAAGTGGGAGACTGTTGGAGATATGCCCAAGAGGCAATAATAAAGTGGTTATTATTATATCTTTATGTTTATGATAAATGTTTACATCCCATTCTATAATTGTATTAACCGGAAACATTAATACTTGTGTGTTTTGTAAACATAAAAGAGTCCCTAGTAAGCCTCTTGTTGAACTAGCTTGTTGATTAATAGATGATCATGGTTTCCTGATCATGGACATTGGATGTCATTAATAACAAGATTATATCATTAGGAGAATGATGTGATGGACACACACCCATAGTAAGCGTAGCATAAGATCAAGTCATTAAGTTTGTATTGCTATAAGCTTTCAAATGCATAGTAACCTAATCCTTCGACCATGAGGTTATGTTAATCACCATCACCGGATGGGTACTTTGATGATATCAAACACCGCTTCGTAACTGGGTGGTTATAAAGGTGTCATTGGGTATTCTAAAAGTATGTGTTGAAGCGCATGGACCAAGATTGGGATTTGTCCATCCATATGACGGATAGATATGCTCTGGGCCCTCTCGATGGGATGTCATCTAGTTAGCTTGCAAGCATGTGACTAGGTCACAAGGGATGACATATCATGGAACGAGTAAAGAGTACTTATCAGTAACGAGGTAGAGCTAGGTACGGAGATACCGACGATCAAACCTCGGATAAGTATAGTATCGCGTGACAAAGGGAATTTGTTTTTGTATGTTAATGGTTCTATCGATCACGAAGTCATCGTTGAGTATGTGGGAGCCGTTATGGATCTCCAGATCCCGCTGATGGTTATTGATAGGAGAGGTGTCTCCATCATGTCTGCATATTCACGAACCGTAGGGTGACACACTTAAGGTTCGAAGTTGTTTTAAGTAGATATGGAATGTGCATTGGAGACCGAATGTTGTTCGGAGTCTCGGATTGGATCCGGGACATCACGAGGAGATCCGGAATTGTCCGGAGAATAAGATTCATATATTGGGGATCATTTTCTAAGTTAGGAAATGTTCCGGAGTATTTGTATGGGGATTCTAGAAGGTTTCGGAATGTTCCGGAAGGTTCTAGAAGATTTCTTGGAGTTTGCTTGAAAACCAAGAAAGGATCAAGGAATCCTTGTGGGGTAAGACAAGGATTCGTGGGAGAGTAGGACTCTCCCCCACCTCCTTGATCCGCCGGCCAAGGGAGAGGGGTGTCCTACAAGGACTCCACCTCCCCATGGCGCCTCCCTCCTTTAAATAGAGGGGTGGAGGCACAAGCCCCTTGCCCCTTCTATTCTCTAGATTTCAAGTTGCCTCTCTCCTCCTCCTTCCCTCTGCTCTGGCTTAGGCGAAGCCCTAGAGAATTCTCTACTCCACCACCACCACCACGCCGTTGTGCTGCTGGGATTCCGTGGAGAGATCTACTACCTCCGCCGCTCGCTAGAACGGGGAGAGGAAGGTCTGCTTCGACTCCGCACGTGTGACCGACTACAGAAGCGCTGCCGGAACGCGGCGCCGGAAGGATCGTCCACACGACCTTGAGATCGGCAAGTGATCGACTACATCAGCCACGAGATCCAATCTCGTAACGCTTTCAGATCTACGAGGGTTAGTACGGATCTATCTCGTTGCACATGTCTAATAGATTAGATCTTGGCTTTTATCTAGATTAGATCTGGGTTTTGTTCGTTCTTGCGGTAGAAATTTTTTGTTTTACATGCTACGAACCCATCAGAAAAGACTAAAGGTAAACTGAAATAAAGATGGAAGCAAGCAAACATGTAACAGATCTAATTGCAAATGGTGTATCAATGCTTAGAAACAAGGCCTAGGGATCATACTTTCACTAGTGAACACTCTCATAAAAATATCTTCTCTTTATGATACTACTCTTAACTACTCTCCGGTTGGACACTCTAATCGATGGTAGGGCTACAACATCACACCTCAAAGTAAGCCTTTCCCATCTAGATAACCCCACACTGTCACCTTGAGCACTAGATGGTTCCAACAAACACCACAATTTCATAGAAACATCCAACTCCAAATATAACTCATAACAAGTATTTGTAATATCTAGCCTAAGTGCCACCATGGTGTGCACGCTGTCACTTTCACACACATGGGGAGAGCAGAGATCTATTAAAGCACTTGAGTAGCAAGGTAGATCTACTTGATTACAAACTCATGATCACAATATGATCATGCATAGAGAGAGAGATGAACACATAGCTACCAGTAGAACCCTTAGCCTCGAGGAAGAACTACTCCCTCCTCATCATGGGAATCAGCTGTCGTGATGGAGATGGTGGTGGAGATCGATGGAGATGGCTCTGGGGGCACTTCCCCGTCCTGGCAGGGTGCCAGAACAGAGACTTTCTGTCCCCCGAATCTCCCCTTCGGTGGCGGCGGCGCTGGGGAAATTTTCATGGCTGGAGGCTTGACAATTTAGGGTTTATGCATCGGGAGGCTCTTATAGGCGGGAGGGGAGACCGAGAGGGTGCCGGAGGGGCCCGCACCACCCCCTGGCGTGGCCTGGCCTGGCCCGTGCCACCAGGTGGTGTGGCCACCCTCTGGCCCTTCTCCATCTCGTATTCTGGCTCCAAGTGTCCCCCGGTAAAATAAAAACTTTGGCTTTTGTCCCGTCCAATTCCGAGAATATTCATTTTCTGACTTCCTGGAACCAAAAACAGCAGAAAAAAGGCAGCTGGCACTGTGGCTCTTGTTAATAGGTTAGTCCAAGAAATCATATGAAAAGTACTCCAAAGTGTGGACAAAACACAAGAAAGTAGATAAAGCCAACCATGGAACATCAAACATTATAGATACATTTGCAATGTATCACCCCTCTTTCATACATTGGTTTTCAAACAGTTTGGTTTGGATTGGAAAGAGTAGGAAAGTTCATGCTTAAGTGGTAAAAGGAGCTTGTTTTTTACTGTGGCCTATGCTTTGTTATGAAATGCTTGATATTGTTTTGGCTTTATGCTTAGTGATCTTTGCTGTAGCATGACTTGTTATAAACAATTGAGATTGCTTAATGTGCCTTTGAAGAATCATGCGTTGTTTTAGCATATTAGAGCACAATATTGTGGTATTCTCCTTTGATGCTTTATTTAGGTTGACTTGGCACATGCTCACACCATGTTATGACTATCCCAAGTCACCATAGCCTTTATGATCCTTTAGTTTTCAACTTGTAATATCACTTTATGCTTTAATTAATGATGTTTTGCCACTTTGCATGATTATGGCCATTATTGCTCTCTTAGTTGGTCGTTCCCAGTCTTTTGCTAGCCTCCATAACCAAGTATGAGTTCCACTCATGCATCCAACTCCTAAAAAACAAGTTATTCCAAAGAGTCCACCATACCTACCTATTAACATTTGCTATTACAAGTATATTCATATTTTTATCTACCTTCCGAATTAAACTTGTTATGAGAAAACTAGTGATTAAAGCTCTCACGAACTTGATGGCACACTTTACTTTTCTTGCCCTTAATAAACTTGAACCATTGTGTCGTCTATGTTGTATATGCTTGCACTTATATGTTGGGGATTAGCAGAACCATGCTGTCATGGGGAACGCTTTCAACATTGCACTTGTACTTTGTACCTAGTTGATATCATGCTCTTTTGTCTATGGATGTCATTGGTGTGAAATGAAAGGGGAGCTTGTAAGTCCATGGAGTTATGTATGTGCGTTAGAGAAACGTCTGGGTCGCCGGTCTAATCCATGCTGTCATGGTGGAAACCTGCAGCATAACCATAATGAGTTGTCTATGAAGCATTCTTCTTATACAAAAAAGAGTCAGATATTGAGAAAAAAGAGAAAAAGAAAAAAAAGAGATATGAGAAAATAGGAAAGAGAGAAGAAAGCACCATTTTCCCATGGTAAATAAGAAGATTGCTGAGATGCTTGTTGTCTGCTTGCCTTGTCATTTTGATATGGGGATTCTTCCGTATCATCAGGCAAGGGGTACCCCGTTGGCGGTTCTCTATGATACACATGTACTTACTATGACAAGAACTTACCGGTAACTAAACTTGAGTAGCATGAGGAGCGGCCCTCATATTCAAGGGATATGAGATTTCCATCTTATACTTTGTCAAGCATATACTCCATAGTTTGTTCACTTTAACCTTAATCACTTCAAGATGCTTATGATAGGGGCAATGAGAGCTGAAAGCTAAAAAGTACCATAATTTTTGGAAGCTCTTTATGAAACTTGAATCCCTACTTCCTTATATGAAGGCCTTTCTTGTACTTTTATGTTGAGTCTCCATCTTCTATCTTTATGCACCTATTTTGAGAGCATAGTGGCCATTCTTAGTTCTATGTGCATTGTCACAAGACTTGTTGATTGATGCATAATTTTGATATTCCTTGTTCTTAAACTATTTGTATATAGTCACCCTTATAAACTTTGAAGGTGTCCTATGCATTTATGTTTGCTACTCTATGAGGGACAAGCTGAATGCCACTATGCTATGTTTTCTTTATGTGAAACAAACAAACGTCTTGCAAAGCATTGTTATTCATGAATCTTTTATTTGTGCCTTTTCATGTTGCAACATAGTTGCTATGTCTTATTGTTAGAACTTTATCTTTCATGCTATATTGAAGTACTATGATCCCAGCTATCAATGTTACAAATACTTTGATCAAGTTTATGATGGTGCATGTCACCTCAAAAATTATTCTTTCTTTTTATCACTTACCTACTCGAAGACGAGCAGGAGTTAAGCTTGGGGATGTTGATACGTTGCAAACGTATCTATAATTTTTGATGTTCCATGCTTGGTTTTATCTACTTTCTTATGTTCTGCCCACACTTTGAAGTACTTTTTATACACTTTCTTGGACTAACCTATTAACAAGATGTCATAGTGCTAGTTGCCTATTTTCTGCTGTTTTTTGTTCTAGGAAAGTCAGAAAATGAATATTCTCGGAATTGGAAGGGACAAAAGCCAAAGTCAGTTTTTCACCGAGGGGGACAAGGAGCCAGAATACGAGACGGAGAGGGGACAGAGGGCCGCCACACCACCTGGCCGAGCGGCCAGGCCTGACCCATGCCAGGGGGTGGTGTGGCCGCCTAGGGCACCCCCTCGGCCTCCCCTTTCGCCTTATAAGATGCATCTGATACAGAAACCCTAAGTCCTCGATCAAAATTCCACGAAAGAGTCTATAGCCACCGTCATCTCCATCCCTAGATCGGGGGGGATCTGAAGCTCTTCCTGGCACCCTGTCGAAGGGGAGAATTCACCCTGGAGGCCTTCTTCATCACCATGCAAGCCTCCGGTGTGATGCGTGAGTAGTTCATCCTTGGACTACGGGTCCATGTAGTAGCTATATGGTTGGTTCTTCTCCTTTGTGCTACCATGTCTAGATCTTGTGAGCTCCGTTCATGATCAAGATCATGTATTTGTAATCCTACGTGTTGTGTTTGTGGGGATCTGATGGATATTGAGATGCTATTTTAGATTGATTATTGATTCTATCATGTCTTTGTTATTCATAATCTTGCATGCTCTCTGTTGTTAGTAGATATCTTGGCCGAGTAGATGCTAGCAACTCCAAGAGGGAGTATTTATGCTCGATAGTGGGTTCATGCCTCTACTAATCTTGGGAAGTGACAGAAATCTTTAAGGTACTAGATGTGCTGTTGCTACTAGGGATAAAACAGCAATCCTTTGTTCATAGAACAATCGTATTGTTTACTTACACGCAATGCATAATGCAATTATCTATTGCTTGCGACTTAATACTAGAGGGGGTTCGGATGATAACTTGAAGGTGGATTATTAGTCATAGATGCAGTTGGATTATGGTCTACGTATAATGTTGTAATGCCCAATCAAATCTCATAGGAGTCAAGATGATTAGTATATGCATGTATGCTTTCTCGATGTTTGTCAATTGCCCCGCTGTAATTTATTCACCCAACATGTCATCTATCTTAAGGAGAACCACCACTAGTGAACTATGGACCCCGATCCTTTCTTTTACCATCAATCTACAACTGTTTACTGCTTTCTATTTACTTTCTGCAAGCTTTTACTTTCTTCCACACAATACGTTTAATCCTTTGTTTTTAGTAAAATCGGTGAGATTGATAACCTCACTGTAAGTTGGGGGCAAAGTTCTGTGGTTGTGTTGTGCAGGATTCCAAGTTGGTAACAACACCTTGGAGGTGTTTCCTTGCTCCTACTAGTTCGATAACCTTGGTTTCATAACTGAGGGAAACTTGCTATTGTGGTCATCATACCTTCCTCTTGGGGTTCCCCAACGAGCTCGAGATATCTTGGGCCATCACTAGCCAAAGGCACAACCTCACACTTACAATACACATCAACAACATCAGCACACCACCATGGCTACCTAGTCGAGATCATCTCAAGTTAAGTACCAAGAGGAGAAGGACAAGCCAAGAAATGGAGCTAGGAAGAGAAGAACAAGCCACAAGCTGGATCTAGGAAGAGAATGACAAACCACAAGCTAGATCTAGGAAGAGAAGGACAAGCCATGTAGATGAGCTAGGAGGAGCAGACAACAAGTAGAAGGCCAAACCATCCAGAGTAACTGAGCAAGATTAACTACTAAAATCATCCCTCACAAGCCAACTCTAACACCAACTGTAGGTTGCTAAACTTCTATCAAGATTTACGGTATGTTTTTATTAGTGTTTCATAGGAAAGAGTGGTGAGTGAGAGATGCTACACCCTGTCAGCATTGAGCTTAAATAAATAAAACCCAGAGTCTACACTAGAATTAACCACTATAGCTTCAGTCTTTATGCATCATTAGGTAAAGTTTCTTTCTTAAAATTATCAATACTGACTATATTATGGTTAGGGATCTAGCAACAGATCATGTTATTCGGTTATGACTCTGCACACACAATATTTGAGGCACCATGGTAACAACAGAAGAACAACACAAGCCTTCTGTTAAAATATCACAACATAAATCATCTTCCTAGTTAGATACCTTGGAATCATTCTCTAATTTAAATCTCCCTCAACTTGGACAGACAATAAGATCAATCCAGTCCACCATTTTAACCTAAGAAATACACACCACTTCACTGCCATACTTTACAATTACAAAGTCATAGAGAAACTTCCCACTAAAGCAGCTTTAGTAGGTTAAAAATTAGAACATCAAGTTATCAAGGTACATTTAGATTCAATGAATTGGATTCAAACACACGGTTTGAATCCAAACATTACCACTGTATCAATTTCAGAAGAACAAGCATTGACAGTATGAGCATAATATGATATTAATCCTAGCTAGACTAATAGCAATCATGACAAGATGAACATTCTAATAGCAATACTAGTGAAAAATAAAGCCTAGGAGCAATTGCACTGCAGCATTGTTCATTAGAGGACTGATACATTGCAAATGTATCTATAATTTTTGATGTTCCATGCTTGGTTTTATCCACTTTATTGTGTTTTGTCCACACTTTGGAGTACTTTTCATGTGATTTCTTGGACTAACCTATTAACAAGAGCCACAGTGCCAGCTGCCTGTTTTCTGCTGTTTTTGGTTCCAGGAAAGTCAGAAAATGAATATTCTCGGAATTGGATGGGACAAAAGCCAAAGTGCCTATTTTTCCGGAAGTCATCAGATGCCAGAATACGATACGGAGAGGGGCCAAAGGCTGGCCACACCACCTGGCCGCGCGGCCAGGTTTGGCCCGCGCTAAGGGGTGGTGTGGTGGCCCCTGGCACCCCCTCGGTCTCCCCTTCCGCCTATAAGATGCCCTCGGGACGAAAACCCTAAGTACCCGATCAAAAATCCACGAAAGAGTCTGTAGCCGCCGTCATCTCCATCCCTAGATCGGGAGGGATCTGAAGCTCTTCCCGGCACCCTGCCGGAGAGGGGAATTCACCCTAGAGGCTTTCTTCATCACCATGCAAGCCTCCGATGTGATGCGTGAGTAGTTCATCCTTGGACTACGGATATATGTAGTAGCTAGATGGCTGGTTCTCCTCCTTTGTGATTTCATGTTTAGATCTTGTGAGCTCCGTTCATGATCAAGATCATCTATTTGTAATTCTGCATGTTGTGTTTGCGGGGATCCGACGGATATTGAGATGCTATTTCAGATTGATTATTGTTTCTATCATGTCTTTGTTATTTGTGATCTTGCATGCTTTCCGTTGTTAGTAGCTATCTTGGCCAAGTAGATGCTAGCAACTCCAAGAGTTAGTATTTATGCTCGATAGTGGGTTCATGCCTCTGGTAATCTGGGGAAGTGACAAAAATCTATAAGGTACTAGATGTGTTGTTGCTACTAGGGAGAAAACAACAATCCTTTGTTCATAGAACAATCGTATTGTTTACTTTACACACAGTTCGTAAAGCAATAATTTGTTGCTTGCAACTTAATACTGGAGGGGGTTCGGATAATAACCTGAAGGTGGATTATTAGTCATAGATGCAGTTGGATGGCGGTCTATGTATAATGTTGTAATGCCCAATCAAGTTCCAAAGGAGTCAAGATGATTAGTATATGCATGTATTGCTTTCTCGATGTTTGTCAATTGCCCCGCTGTAATTTGTTCACCCAGCATGTTATCTATCTTAAGGAGAGCCACCTCTAGTGAACTATGGATCCTGGTCCTTGTCTTTTACATTCAATCTACAATCTTTTAATTCTTTGTGTTTACTTTCTTCAAACTATTACTTCTTTCCATTCGATACGTTTAATCCTTTGTTTTCCGCAAAACACGGTGAGATTGACAACCTCATCGCAAGTTGGGAACAAAGTTCTGTGGTTGTGTTGTGCAGGTCTCCACGTTGCTACTAGCACCGGTAGTGCGCCCTGCCAAAGCTCAGCTAGTAACACCTTTGGGGTGTTTCCTTGCTCCTACTGGTTCGATTAAACCTTGGTTTCATACTGAGGGAAACTTGCTATTGTGCTCATCATACCTTCCTCTTGGGGTTCCCAACAAGCTCTACACCAACCATGCTCCAGCATTTTTTTGCCGCCCTACACAGAGCCATCAAGGACATATTAGCAGGCCTATGTGGAATAGGGTACACAGCAGCAACAAAATAAGGGGATCAAAAGAGAAGGAGGAGAGGGGGGAAGTACCTACCTTGGTGCGAGTCAAGGATTGCTGGAGATGAAGAAGGAGGTGACGACGTGCAGAGACAGCGGTGGGTAGCATGAAGATCACATCGGGACTCGATTCACGCCTAGCCGCACCACAACACCACTACACCACACTAGGTATGCGTCCTAGATCGCCATGAGAGCATCGCAAGATGGCTAGTGAACCGCGAGATCGAGAGGGCTGAAAACCTAACCGCTAGTAGGAGCTCAATGTGGCCTAGAAAGGACGAGGCCGTCAAATCGAGCCGGGCCGAGCGAAATAGCGGCTTGAACCACACTGATAGACATCGAGGGCGTGGCAACCAGAGTGGCCAGAACCACCGGGATTGATCGTGGCAGTGGTGGCGCCATGGGAATCGCCAGCGAGAAGAGGGGGCATGTTCGTGTGTGAGGGCATGGCTCTGGGCTGGTGTATTCGAGCCCAAGTCATGTGGTTGGGTTAGCCCAACCAATGCGCAAGGTTATGGGTCAGGCTGGCCTATGAGCCAAGCCTAGTTAAAAAGAAGAAATTGAGACAAAGTAAAGAATAAAAATGGAAATTACCAAAATAACCCTATGAATAATTTAAGCTCTAAAAATATAGAAAAATCTTAAAAATGCTTATGATATATAAAATTGTTTATAAAAAAGATCAATCGAGGAAATATATAAAATTGCTTGTTTAAGTTAAATAAGATGCAACTAAAAATTAAAACCATCATGTCTCTTAATGAAAAAAGAAAAATAAGGAAAAATTCTAAAAATAAATAAAAATAACTTTTATATATGAAAAATAATCTACTATCCTAGAAAATGCTAAATATGAGATTCTATGTTATTTTGATATTTCTAGAAGTAAGTGTTATAGAAGGGTTTATAAAATATTTTCCTTGTATTGAAATAAAAGAGATGTCTTTTCTTTTATTATTTATATGTCAAAATAAATCATTTGTAGCTCTATTAAACTATTTAGGATTTGTTGTGTAATAGAAATATAATTATTGTCTTTAAATTAAAAAATGTTTTAATACTTTATATCATTTAATTGCTGAGAAAAATATGTTTACCGTAATGATTTGGGTAAAACACACAAAGAAATATAAATAACTTAAACCATTAATTTGATTGCATTATTTATTGTCCCTAGGTCTCGATGTTGGCACTGGTGGCAAGTCCTGCTTTTGTTGTCCTTTGTTATTTATCTTTGATCTGCCTTGTAAGACGGTTTTATCATTACCTTGTACCGGTTCGTCCGTATGTGGTTTTATTTATAAAGCGGGACAAAAGCCTATTTCAAGCTAGGAACCTAGCTGCACAAGGGGATGGCACGGTGGTGTCGTGGGATAAGGGGGTTTCGCTTCTTTTTCCCATCTGGTACTTCCACTTCGTGTTGGCGGAGGGTAATATCTTCGAACAGACAGGGGGAAATCCGTCAAAACACGGCATGTGGAAAATTTTAGGGGTGATGAAGGTACGACTGCTTAATTAATAATACTCCCTCTGATCCAAATTAATGTTCCTATTTGTGTAGATTCAGATGTATCTAGTAATAGAAAAATGACTAGATACGTCCAAATCTAGATAAATCTGAGAACATTAATTTGAATTAGAGGGAGTATAGATAGGTCATACGAACTGGGACTTGTAGGCCGCCGCCGCAGAATATTGCCCACTCGCCGAGAAGGTCTATGTAATGTCATTCTCAAGTCATTGACAAGTTGCATGGTTTGGAGTTGCACCCATCGCGCCACAAATTGTTCTAGATGTGTGAAAGTAAGATCTCCATTTTCTTCTTCATGGTTTGGAGTTGCATCCATGGTTTGGAGTTGCATCCATCCATTGTTCCGCAAGGCGTTTTTAACACTCCACTTCTTTCCTTTGGAGCACGCATATATTAGGGGCATTGTGTGTCTTGTGGCTTGGAACCATTCAACCATAGCGCATCCCAAAAACGTGTCCTTTCTCAATTTTCAACCGTGAACTTGGTGGCATGTTATGATCGGTTTGGTTTATAGCAGGAGGTAGTCTATTAATGGGCCTAAATTAGGGACTTAGCCTATTTATCCTTTTTCATTAGCTTATTTATACTGCTGTAAACGTATGTGAGAAGGCAAGCAATAAACAGATCGTACAGATCGTTATTGCCGACTCCTTGAGGAGTCGGTCTTCCCTGCCCTAGCCGCCGCTCCTGCCCTTGCGCCGTCTTTCTCCAACCTCGCGACGGCGGCCAGTCGCCGGCGCCGCCTTTCTCTCCCTCGTCCAACACACTTCCACCCCTACAATCTACGTAACCGGCCTGGTAGGATCACAGATCCTATCAATTTGCTATCAGATTGCTCGGGATCGACTATGTCTTCGGGCCAACCAACCGCCTCGTCGCCGCCACCACAGGGCCGCCGCCCATCTCCATGGCGGCGCCACCGGGCACCACCGCCGCGCCCGCTGCTGGTCACTCGGCGTCGGTCACCAACCCGGCCCCCGTCCTCTCTCCGACGGAGATGTCGACGGCTATCCGCGATCTCTCCCTGGCAGTCGCGAACCTCTAGACGTACCTCCAGGGCCCCTACGCACCGCCCCCGCTGAGCCAGGCGGCCACCGCGCCACCACCACCGCCACCGCCCGCGGCCCCCGCGCCCTCGCTGTCGACCGCCGCCTCCCACCAGGGGGTCCCGATCACTCAGATCAGGTTCCCGCCCTCGTCGTCCCAACTCCCGACCTGGCTCACCGCGCCAGTCTATATGACCGCGCCCGCCCAGCCGACCGTGCTCCATCCGGCCGCGTCGCCCTCGGCCACGACCTTCGGGGGTTTCACCGGGTACATCGACCCCTACACCGGCGCTGGCGGCCACCAGTTCCAGGGGGAACCATTGTGCCCAACTACTCGCCCCCGCCGCGATGAGTCGTCACGAGGGAGCCGCCACCGTCGCACCGCATAGACAGTTGTTGGGTCTGCAGCATAGAAAACAAAAAATTTCCTACGATGAGAACTACACGCCAAGATCTATCTACTAGGTACAAAGCAACGAGTGGACATACATCCAACGAGAACTTACCCTCGAAGACAACGAGTTTTGTTAACGAGTAGGAACTCGTGGTTGATGTAGTCGTACACTTGCCGATCTCAAGATCATGAGGAAGTTCGAGCGCCACAACTCAGCAGCTCATTCGTACTCGCACACACGTTCAAGCCACCGGACAACCTCCACCTTCTAAACCGAACCCTGGAGAAAGAATTATTGAACAGAACAGAGCTGCAATTCTAGAAACTTCCATTTTCCATTGATCTAGGTGTTTCTATTAAAAGTGGGTCTACCCACCCTAGTGTGACTCAGTTGGTTTGTGTCGAGTCAAAAAGTGTCTCTAATAAGGTGGATACCTAGGCACACACCCATAAGCGATCTACATCGACACAGTTTTTCTAAGCCATACGAGAAGATCAAACAAGATAAGTCCTATTTCGACAATATGAAACATTCAACCAATAAGACCTCCAATAATATGGAATAAGATCAAACATTTGGTTTGTCATGTAGTGATCGATCATAGATCACTCTAGGAGTCGTTTTTTTCTTTACTTGCCGCCTGAATAAGTCATCAAAACAAACCTACTTGCTATTAGTTGATTTTCCGCTAGGCAAGACGACCCATCATGGTTCCCACTTCACTATGTGAAGATCATATTAGTGAACCCGTTCATTATACATATACTAATCCTTCCACTTCACGATATATGTGTGACATTATGAGGTGAGATATCGATATCCTCATGAATCAATCCTTGATTACTATGTCGGTTATCCTCGTTATGCTTTTACTCTCTTTAACTCGTATCCGCATTCCGATGTCCTTTATGATGTCATCATAATTGTGTCTCATAGATGAATTGGTGACATCGTAATGCCGAGTGGTCCTAGAGAATATCTCTCCATTGTCAGAAGGAGCGAGATCCCACTTGTTGAACTATCCAAGTCCCCGTACATGCATTCGTGCTTATCTCGGAATCGCCAGTATGACGACCTTTGAAGGTGGGGTTGGGACAAAATCAAGGACAAGCCTTTCAGCATGAGGGTACTTTCTATTCTCATGGTCTTAAGGATTGATGCATAAAATAATGATCTGATGATTCAAATATTAACTTCATGATTCTATCTCATAGTAAATCAGCGTTTGGATCTTTTCTGTACCCTTTTATCTCTAGATAATGTACTCTATATGTTGGTGGCATACTCTATACCATGATCAGGAAACTTGATCATCACTTAACACATTATCTAGTCCTAGAGGCTGGACTCTGAACAATTGGGTTAGTTCATCTTTACTACACCTATGTGTGATATTTCCTTTAATTGTCACAATATAGGTTCACCGTAGTTCTAGCATAATTCGATGGACCTATCTACTAAACAATGGAATATATAATAATAATCATTATTATTGCCCCTAGATTACTAATCCCAATAGAAGGCACCAGACCTAGCGGCATTATCAAGGACGAGGCTAAGGAGGAGAAAGAGTACATTTGGTTCTACCCCATGACTAGTTTTGGTTTTAGTTTAGTTAAATTTCGTCCTACCTTCTATCATATATTCAAAATTTGAATGAAATTTAAGTTCGTTGTTTGATTTTAGCTCAAATTTAACAAAATAAACTATTGGGATGGCGGCCAGAGAGAGGTGACCTTATATGCAGCTACTAGTGTTGGCATATGGGGCACGACTGTAGATGCTCTAAAACGCGGCGACGAGGGGGCCTACAAATACCACCCGTCTTCATTGACTCAATATTCATATTATCACTCCCCCAAATTAGTAAACCTTAAAATCTTGATTACTCTTCATTCCCCAATGAAATCTATAATCTTTAAGGGCAAAGATAGAGGAGTACTAGATATATAATTTCATCAAATACTTGACTCCTCCTTGAGTTAGGTGAGATCTTGTTATGCTTGGGTTTGTTGGGAGTCCCTAGGCAACTAGGTCGTAAGGTTCCAATGTGTGGATTAGCTCCGGAAAAGTTTGTGAAGGAAATGGCTTTCAGTTTGTTAGCAGAGCTCATGGAGATAAGAAGGCTAGATCCAAGAGAGAAATTTATTTTTTCTTCAAACGTCTCTAAAATCAACATATTTGACTAAAATATGTAGATGCTTGTTGACTTTGACACTTCTAGAAGATGTATCCACAATTTATTTAGATTAACTTAATAGCATGTTTCTTATACCATGTCTCTATCCCATGATGTTCTTGCGTCCAGAGATGAATGCATATGTTGTCGTTTATTTTGCTTAACGATATCAACTAAATTAATTCTGTAAATTGGATATAACAACAAATAATTGACTGAATTCACCTTGATATTTTAGAAAAATCTTATACCAAAAATATCATAAATAATGTACTCTCAAATGCAATCCAATTTTAAGTAAACTAGAGTACTTCATAAGAAATTATTCAGAGCATTTACCGTAGGGACACCAAAAGTAATTAATCTACGTACCTAATTCAAGGAGCAAAAAAATGAATTAGTAGGAAATATGTATGTCTCGCACACGAACACGTCACTGTGTACCCTCGCCGCCGAGCGTGATGCGTGGCAGCACGGGCCGAACGAGGCTCGCCGGAAGCACGGTATGCAAGACAGTCCGACGGGCGCTTTTGTAGACCCGAAACCCTGCTCGCCCGGGAGGAACCCCATCAGGACGGCGCGACAGCTATGGGCTGCGCTAGGTCAGTCTGACCGTGCCTAGAGCCTCGTAGATTTGCAGCCCTCTGGTAAAAAATTTGCGGAAGAACGAGAAGAAAGATACAAGGGAAAGGAATAAAAATAGATGAACACGAAAAAGTAATAGGTTGATTTGTTCGATTGGTGTTGGTTCAATCAGCTTGCACCCCTTATATATATAAAGAGCGGTTGGACTTTCTGTGCAAGAAAGAGACTTGGAATCACGTCCAAAACCCTAGTTGGGCCAAATTTGGATGGTCTGGTCCGAACTTTCCGAAACTGTTCGGTCAAAAACTGATCCGTACATTCTGGTCACTTTTGAGGTAGTAAACGAGCTCAACTAAAATATTTTACAAAGAAAATTGTTCTCCACAAAAATACGAAGAAGTTTTATGGTGTCCATTTTTCCATCCAACAATATCTTGATGGTCTTTGCCCTTTGTTTCGTATCAAACTCGGATTTTGATCGTTCAGTCATATTTTAATTCTAGAGACCATATACTTGCTCCAATGAACATGTCTCAAAAATAAAAGTTGTTCGACTCGCAAAAACAAAGAACTTTATTGTTTATAACTTTTTCATCCAAGATGATCTTGACTACTTATTTCTGGTCATAAGAAGATTGGTCGATTTAGGAAGTTTTCTATGTCGTACAGGTCCATTGCTCTCGCCTAGGGACATACATGGTCTGTGGTCCGACGACTGTGGGTCTTGTCATACAAATTTGTTCTTTGGTAGTAATTTGGCTCTCAAATTTTCATACTAAGTCGGATTGAGATGATTCGAAAAACCAGTTGTTTCGACGAGATGCAGAAATTTCATGTTTGGCCTTTTTTCATTTGAGGTCATCTTAAAATAAGGAGTCATAGTGGATACCTCCATATATCAGTATCCAAGTGTTCTTTAAACACTAGCATAATCAGCTATTAAGCTTGGTCATAGATTGATTTGATATGGTGCCTCTTCAATGATGATTAATAATCTTCCGAGTAGACCCTTCCGAGTGTGTGCCACCATTGGTCAGCTATGAGCCTAAAACGAGTGATAACACATGCCCCCTAATTTTTGGTAGAGCTTGCATGCCTGAAAATTACTTGATCCACTTTTAGTCTAAGGACAATGTCAACACTCCATCGGCGACTGGTTGTCTTAGTGCAATAACTCTATATCGACCATATGTGCTAAAGGCGATAAATATATATTAACCATTTTATGTCTAGGCTTGTTGCCACTTGGGTATAATTTCTTCAAATAATTTGCATTGAGAACAACCACTTCATCTTGAAGACTGATGAATATAACAATTGTCTTTGAACAACTCCCAAAATGATCCTCGTCTGGTCTTCATCCAAGTGCTCAAGAACAATATCACCAACCGTTTGGCAATAAAGATCATTACCTATTAAAGAGTATTTAAAGAGCACCCGAACTTTCATATTCACGCTTTAGTTCAGAATTTCATGTAATAAGAAATGGACTTCCTCTATTCTTCATCTTCACCTGCACTAGATCTTTCATTAGTGGACAAAACGGTGGTTTCAAATCTGGCCTTACCTATGTTGACGAAACAAAGCATCGGCTCTTGTGGAATATGACATATATCATGAATAACATGGTAGCCAGATGTTTATTGAGCCGACTCATTTTATCTTTAGTTTTTCATATCTAGAGATATGAGCAATGATAAATCAATTCAAGATGAAAGTTACATCTAGAAATGTATCAAGATAAATAACAAGTGATTCGTCGAAACTATGGTAAACCATGGACATTATTACACTACTCACGACGAATCACTAGAAGCCAGAATATGTGTAGCACCTATAGCAATAAAAAGTTCTAGCACGGATAGAAAAGGTGCATATTCGGTCTAATTCTTTGTGCAAGATATTCTAAACGGCATGAGACTTCATAAAACAGTACCATAAAGAGATAAGTTAACAATACCAACGCCACTGGCTATGCTTTTAAAACTTAATAGTCAAAATGTAACTTCCATGGTACTATAAGACAAGATTAATATCAATATCACGTTCACCATCTACGTCCAATAATGCAATTAAAAACAATTTGGACTTTCATAGATTTCAAAGGTTTATAAGCCCAACTATCAACACATAAGCATAACCACAATTGCTAATGAATGCATACCTTGTCTCGGTCTCAAGTAACACTATGGACGATGTTAGAACACCACATCGGCCATGACTGAATAATGATCTCAGGGCAATAAAATAAATATCGGCCATATGTCTTTGCCCCAATGGGCATGCATAATCCATCCAGCAAAGTATATATAGCCAAACTAAACAAAGGAAAAAATATGATTATGAATTAGGGATGAATTCCATGGTAAAGGCATTGATGACATGGTTGAAGGATATTCATGATGTGCATACCATTGATATTGGTGGGGAGACACAAAACTTTGGGTAAATTTCTTGTTAGCTCTACTATTTTCTTTCCTCATTTTTGTTGCTCTATTTGCAATAGCAGCTTGCACTTTATTCTTGTCCTTTTGCGTCCTTTTGGAAATCCATTCCATGTTCTTCCTTTTCAGCTCATTTTCACTAAGACTTTGCAATTTTCTCTATTACCAACTTGATAAACCGAGTGGGCATCCCGGCTTTGATTTTTTTTGCATAGTGGCACCTCTTCTCTGACCTTGGGAACTTTCAACTTTGTTTGTTTTGTATCTGCAATTGGATATTTGAAATTACTCTCTTCACTACTTTAACTTTAGTAGCCAGCACCAACTCAGCTGGCTTTTCACTATTTGGAGTTGAGTCGGAAACAACACACCTGTGTCCATCCTTTTTCACTCGGTAAACTTGCTTGATCACTTCTTTCTTTACCTATGAAATCTGGACCGATTCTTTATTATTGAAATGATCTTTGACATGTGATTGCTGATCAAATGTTGATCTTCTTGGAGTTGCATAGTTCTTGTAAGATGATGTAGAATTAGATGTATAACATGGTTGTGAATCATACCTTTTCCATGGTGGATATGAATAAGAATCAACATATGAAGGTATCCATGACACCAGAATTGGTGGCCCAAAAGGAGGATATGAATCTTTTGCATTGAATTTATACCTTCGTCAATCCTTGTCTTTAGACTTTTGCCTTGGGGTGATCTTGATGCTTTTGCACTACTTGACCGATAAGAACTTCTTGCTTCACTCTACTTTTTATATTTTTCTAATAGTTGCGTGAAAGTGACTTTTGGTTTCTTACTCTTGTGTTTATTGCGGCCTCTTTGTCTTTTTTTTAGTTTTGCACGCATCGATCTTGTAGTTTTCTTGTTGGCCCCCAGTGCTTGATGTGTTCATTGTAGCTTCACTGGAATGTACGCCTTCAAGAATGTCTCCAACATGCTCTTGAACAATTTCTTTACTTGTAGGCTTCATCCCATTGTCTTCATTGTGTACTTGTTCATCATTATATGAATATACTAGAGGTAGCCTATGCAATAGCTTTTGGACATCAAGACTAATCGAAATAGATTGGTCATAAATTTTTGTTTTAACAAATTTCAATTGTCCTTTATTAATAGTTGGATGTACTATTTGATGAAACATGTAGCAATCCTCTATATATGCTCGAACGAATCATGTAACTTGCAATACATTCGTCCTTGTAATGATGATTGAACATTGTGATCGAGAGTTCTAATGTAATGGAATTTTTAGCAACATATAAAATATATGATCACAAATACGCAAATTGAAGGTACACCTTTTATCTTCTATCCGATCTTGTTGTGTGAACGGATTTGGAATTGAACAACCAAATGGTTCAGATTTTACATCACCCAATTCATCTATGCATTGTTTTCTCTACTTCCTTTCCGGTGTCTTTAAATACATAATTACATTAACATCGACTTTCTCGCTAGACTCTAAACTTGGGTTTAAGTTTCTGAAACCAAAATAATTAAAATATGTATGTCTCACTTGAGACCAAATGTAAGCCAAGTAGGAAATAAGGAAAGCTACCCATGCAGATTATAAATGCATATAAAACACTAAGAAAAACTTAGGATCTAACAAATAAAATTACTTCTCTCGATTGATATTTCATAGGTTATGAGAATTTTGCTAATGGATGCATCAATGAAAAAGTTTTGACCAAATTGGAATCTAAGTAAATTATTTGCTAGATGTACCTCTTTGAAGATGTTAGAAGAGAATGATGGTCGCATGACCTAAATAATATCTTGCTCGGCCTCTAGATAATACACCCTGTCTTCTTCCTTTTCTAGATTTTATACCTCTTCATTTTGATACTCTTTATCAACCGAACATTGTTCGGCTATATCTTGTTGTTGTTGATGTTCACATATTTCTTTGGCACGAAATTCATAGGGCAACATGTAAGATCACTTACATCCAGAAAAATCAAGCACAATAGTTTTTCTAAGCTTGATATGCTCTTAACCAACGAAGCTTGCTTCTTCTGATCCGTTAGATTCAGCACATGTATTTTATGATTCGGATTTTCCAATTACCGAATTAACCATCCTAGCTGAATAATTTGTACCTTCATGGGTTTCATCAGATTGCAAAGCTTCTTATTTTGGCCTCATTTTAGCATAGGGTTCAACTTGATTGCTGCGTGGAGGAGATGAATTGATTCCTTCAACTTGAGTAGTATTGTCTTCATGATCCTTTTGAAGACTTGCAAGAAACTGCTTCAGTTCTTCCTCTTCAAGTTTTATCTTACAAGCTTCATGATCCTCTTTGAGCTTCGTTTCAAGCGCATCAAACTCCTCCTAACGCTTCTTCTTGAGTGTCTCAAATAACTGGAGATGTTCCTCCGATAAATTATCAAATGTAATGACATTATCTGTGTTAATATCAGCTGCACATGATTTCCCTCCGATGATTTTAGTTTCTTTCGGCAATATAGTGTCGCCAAAAACTTAGGAATTGAGAAGGGGAAAACCTGATCTTGTTTGGCTTACACCCCTCTTCATGCTTCTTGTTGTATGCCTCATAAGCTTGTATTGTAGCAAGATCATGGGGTCTCTCTTCTAGTTCTCGGTGAAGAGAATTAAACTTCTTGAACTCAGCTACAAGATTTTCCTTCTAGTCATTTGTTCCTGCATAAGAATACCCAAATGCTTTTTTGTATCTTTTGGCAATGAGATATCACCAAAACTTTGCAATTATGCGGGGGGGTGTACCATATGATAACTAGATGAAGGCATGTTAGCTCCTCTTGACTTTCCACTTATTCGTCTGTAACCATGGTAAAGGTGTAATATGAATATCACAAGTTGCATACGATTCTGAAACATTACTAACATAAGGTGTAGCATATGATGATTGAGAGTAATTGGGAAAATAACTAGTGATAGCATGTCCAATTTCTCTATCTATCGACATGTTTGAAGATAAACCTAAAGATTGCAAGTTATTTTCTAATGAATATAAAGATCAAACACTTAGTTGCATGCTATTGAAAATTTTAAAATCTGGTGTTTCATACAGATTAACATAATTCGTTATGTTGTTCATCGGCATATGAATTTATGGGTTTGCCGATGCATGAGAATTCAAAACTACATGTTGAAAGTTACTAAGATAAGTCGAAGCATGTAGATTATTTTGCATCCGTTTTTGCACATAGTAAAAACTAGGGCTAGCCGATATAGTACACATATAAAAATATCTAACAACATCAGCATAAGAGTAATATGCATCTACGTAGGAATACTGAGGATTCATGATACCATTGTAGACTATAGCCTCTTGATGACGCTCTCTTTGTAGCAAGAACGAGTTGGAGAACGTTCGAAGTTTCTTCCCAGCGGAGTCGCTAAAAAGTTTGTTCGCACATGAACACGTCACCGTGTACCCTCGACGCTGAGCGCGATACGTGGTAGCATGCACCGAGGAAGGCTCGCCGGAAGCGCGGTACGGAAGACAGTCCGGCGGGCGCTTTTGTAGACCCGAAACCCCGCTCTGCCGGGAGGGACCCCGTCAGGGAGGCCTGGCGGCTATGAGCTGTCCTAGGTCGGCCTGACCGCCCTTAGAGCCTCGTGAATTCGCAGCCCTCCGGTACAAAGAACTGCGGAAGAAGAGAAGAAAGATACAAGGGAGAGGGATAACAGATAAATAAACACGAAAAAGTAGTAGATTGATTCGTTAGATTGGTGTTGGTTCAATCGGCCTTTATCCGTCACGTATATAAGGAGTGGTTGAACTTTTCAAGAAAAAGGCTTGGAATCGTGTCCAAAACCCTAGTTGGGGCTAAATTCGGATGGTCTAGTCCGAATTTGCCGTAACTGTTCGGTAAAAAACTGGTCTATACCTTCTATCCCACTTTTGAGGTAGTAAACGAGCTTCAATAAAATCTCGTAAAAGGAAAAAATGTTCGTCTTCTAGAGACGAAGAACTTTAAAGTTGTCCATTTTCCATCCGACCAGATCTTGATGGTCTTTGCCTCTTGTTTTCTTATCAAACTCAGACTTTGACCGAACGATATTAGTTTTGTTCGGTCGTATTTATTTATGTTGACCATGTACTTGCTCCAATGAAGATGTCTCAAAAAGCAAAGTTGTCCGTATTGCAAAAACGAAAAACTTTCATGCTTAGCACTTTTTCATCGGACATGATCTTATCTGCTTATTTCTGGTCATTATCAGATTGGTCGATTTAGGAAGTTTTCTGGGTCGCCCGGGTCCATTGCTCTCGCCTAGGGACAGACATGGTCTGTGGTCCGGCGACCGTGGGTTTCGCCCTACTAATTCGGCCTCTCGCGTATTTTGGCTTTTAAAATTGCATATTAAAATGGATTGAGACGATTCATAAACTAAAGTTGCTTTTTCCGACGAGACGCACAACTTTCATTTTCAACAGTTTTCATTTGAAGCCATCTTAAAGGAGTAATAGTGGATGTCTTCATATATCAGTCTCCAAGTTCTCTCTAAGCACTAGCATAATCGCCTATTAAGCTTGGTCATGGATTGATTTGATACCGTGCCTCTTCAATGATGATTAATAATCTTTCGAATAGACCTTTTCAAGTGTGTACCATCGTTGGTCAGCTCTAAGCCAAAATGAGTGCTAATAGTATCCAATATGACTAGTTGCAAGACGGCGAAAAAACTACTGACGTAAATAGGAGCTAGACTGATTCGAAAAAAAAAGTGTTAGACTTTAAGGAGTAAACAAATGAATTAGCAGGTTCATGTGCCCATGACTATGTGGCAAGAAGAGCACCTCTCTCTCACACCCAGATCAGAGCGGCAAATGGAAGCTTTTCGTGATGCTATTACATATTGTGAGCTAACGGATATTGGTTTTTCAGGTGCACCTTACACATATGACAACAAATGAAATGGGCGCGCCAATGTCAAAGTCCGTCTTGACAGAGTGCTGGCCAACTTAGAGTGGAGAGACCTCTTCACGAACTCCATGGTCAAACATCTTGCTTCTCCGTGTTCTGACCATTGCCCCTTGCATGTGTGCATTGAACAGGAAGATATGGCAGCAAGGAGACCTCCTAGACGCCATTACGAGATTATGTGGGAGCGATCGCCGGAGCTGGCTAAGCGCATCGAACGTGCTTGGGAAAGCACAGGTGCAAAATCTAATCTTGAAGAGGTACGGCAAGGTCTGGATAAATTGATGACTGAACTGCAATCTTGGGGTAAGAGTAAGTTTGGCAACATTCTGAAGGAACTAGAAAGGTCACGCAAGAATCTGGAGAGGCTACAGCAGACGAATGCTGACCAGAGAGAAATCCGCCAGCTCACTGACCAGATGAACGATCTGCTATATAAAGAGGAGATGTTGTGGCTCCAACGGTCGCGCATCTCTTGGCTAAAAGAAGGTGACCGTAATACAAAATATTTTCATCAGCGTGCAGTGTGGCGGGCGCGGAAAAACAGTATTAAAGGACTAAAGGACTGTGAGGGGAATTGGCAGCGCTCCCCCTCTGCCATGGAACGCATGGCCACCTCCTATTTTAAGGAGTTATTCACTAGAGACCCGAGCCTCAACACTGATAAGCTATCTAATCTTTTTCAGGAAAAAGTGACTATGCAAATGAACGACAGTCTCTATCGGGACTTCACAGAGGAGGAAATCGGAGATGCTCTCTTCCAAATAGGCCCACTAAAAGCGTCGGGCATCGATGGATTTCCTGCAAGGTTCTATCAAAGAAACTGGGGCACGATTAAGGAAGAGGTGGTAAATGGAGTCAAGTTATTCTTCAACACTGGTAAAATGCCTGCATGTATAAATGATACGGCTATTGTACTAATTTCCAAAGTTGACTTCCCAGAAACCTTGAAAGATTTTAGACCTATCAGTTTATGCACCGTTCTGTACAAAGTCATAGCCAAGTGTCTTGTGAATCGTTTACGACCTATCTTAGGAGACCTAATTTCAGCAAACCAAAGCGCCTTTGTCCCGGGCCAGCTAATCACAGATAATGCTCTAATAGCTTTCGAATGTCTGCATTTTATGGATCATAATGGCAACCGGGAGAATAATTTCTGTGCTTATAAGTTGGATCTATCCAAGGCTTATGATAGGGTGGACTGGAGTTTTCTAAAGAAAGTGATGGAAAGAATGGGTTTTGCCCACCGGTGGGTTGACTAGATAATGTCGTGTGTCACCATGGTGAACTATATGGTTAAATTCAATGGCACTCTTCTGAATTCATTTTCGCCTTCTTGTGGCCTGCGATAAGGTGACCTCCTTTCACCCTTTCTATTTCTATTTGTGGCGGATGGTCTTTTGGCACTCTTACAAAATGAAATTCAGAATAACACTATCACTCCGGTACGGATTTGCCGTAGAGCTCCTGGAATCTCACATCTTCTGTTTGCAGATGATTCCTTATTATTTTTCAGAGCTAGTGCCGATGAAGCAACCCGAGTCAAGCATGTACTGGATGAATATGCGACAAGTACAGGACAACTGATAAACCTCTCAAAATGCGCGATTTTCTTTGATGCGTCATGCCCTGAAGCCACACGTGAAGAGGTTAAAGGAATCTTATCCGTTGAACAGGATGCCTTTGATGCGAAATACCTTGGATTACCAACCTCCCATGGACGGATGGATAAAGGAAAGTTTGAAAGCCTAAAATCGAGTCTAACTAAAAGCCTACTGGAATGGGGCGACAATCACTTAACACAAGCAGCAAAGGAAGTGTTTATTAAATCGATCGCACAAGCCCTGCCCATCTACATAATGGGGTTTTTTTAACTACCTTTTGGTCTTTGTGATGAGCTGACGAAAATGATTCGAAACTACTGGTGGGGGGAGGAGAATGGAAAGCGAAAAACACATTGGATGGCCTGGGAGAGCATGATGAGAAGCAAAGACAAAGGGGGAATTGGCTTCAGAGATCTACGCCTTTTTAACCAGGCTCTGCTGGCCCGACAGGCATGGAGGCTTGTGCAACAGCCCGACAGCTTATGTTCGCAAGTGCTTAAAGCAAAATATTACCCCAATGGCTCCCTCCTAGATACTGTATTCCCTGGTAACACATCGGCAACATGGCAGGCCATAGTGCATGGGCTTGCTTTACTTAAGAAGGGGATCATCTGGCGCGTAGGGAATGGCGCAAATATACGAGTTTGGAGAGACCCATGGATCCCAAGATCAACAGTATACACTCCAATCTCTACATAGGGAAGATGCCGGCTGAGATGGGTAGTTGATTTCCTAGATGCAAATGGATCTTGGAATGAAGCATCAATTCGCAGGTGGTTTATGCCAACAGACGTGGACTCAATCTTACAAATTGTTCCATCCCGAAGGAATGCAAATGATTTCATCGCCTGGCAACCTGATAAGAGAGGAGTATTCTCTGTCAGTAGTGCTTACAAGCTCGCTCATGCAGAACAGCTGATTGCATAGGGGGTGGGAGCTACGAGCAGCCGACCAACAGGCGAGAGGCCGATTTGGCGACTTATCTGGTAGTGTCCTGTCCCGCCTAAAGTGCGAAACCACACTTGGAGAACTGCGACCAATGCCTTAGGTACACAAGAGAATATGCATACAAGAGGTATGAAGGCGACGCCCCTATGCCAGATCTGTGGCGCTGCCAACGAGGACACTTTCCATGCCTTTATTACCTGCCCTCCAGCTAGAAGTATGTGGCAAGCCATGCGTGATGTCTGAAACCTACCAAGTGATGATATGTTAATGCATACGGGACATGAATAGCTACTAAACCTGCTAGCTAAACTACCTGAACTTCAACGTGCAATGATACTGATGCTAGTATGGCGAATATGGCATATTCACAATGAGATAACTCATGACAAACCGATGCCCTCGATCGAAGGATCCAAAAGGTTTCTCGAGAGCTATTTGGAGTCGCTGTTGGTGATCAAACAAAGTCCAAGTGCTGATTTAGCCAAGGGGAAAGTTGTGGTGTCGCTCATTCAGGGTTTTAGCAGCCGAAGCGAGCGACCCCAAGGAGGGCAGGAACGGGTGACAAAGTGGGTACCTCCACCGGAAGGAATGGCCAAACTGAACACTGACGGATCCTTTGTGAACTCGCATGAAGCAGGGACTGGCATGGTGCTGAGAGACCACACTGGGGCAGTCATTTTTGCTGCCTCGCGGAAGCTCAAATCCTACGTGGATGCAACAGATGCGGAGCTTGCTGCCATTGAAGAGGGGATGGCATTGGCGCTGAATTGGACTCCCCTCGCTATTACCGCTGAATCAGACTGCTCCGAAGCCATTCACCTGATCAAGGAAAGCACACCCAATACCTCAGGATACACAGCGAGAATACAGGTTACTCGGGAACTAGTTAGGGAGAGAGACATCAAGTTAATCAAGGTCTATCGTGAAGGAAACAGTGCGAGCCACGAAATGGCCAAACTAGGCAGAGTTCAAGGTAGAACAGCCACATGGCTTAGAAACTTCCCCCCGAGATTTCTGCAGCCATAAACTCAGATTGTAACTTTGTCTAGTATTAATATATTCTCTTTCCGAGAAAAAAAAAGGTTCATGTGCCCATGTCACACCGTGTATGCCACGCTTTCTCTGTCACGCTTTGGGCCTTTCCTGTGGGCAAAAAAATACACAAATAACCTAAAGCTAAAACAGTTAAATAATAAACTATGAGCGGAAGTATTTCACAAATTTGACCATTTTGAATAGCGCGTAACTTAAAGACGCTATATTCAACAGGTTAATGCCTCTCTGAAATACGCTACACACCTTAGTAGCACCTTAGCATCGGCGTTGTAGTGGTAAGTAGCACAGTAGTGTGGATGACTGGCAGGTAGGCCCGACCGGCCGTGCATCCGCAATAGTGTGCTGCAAGCTTGCAACATCGCGGCCCCGCGTGGCACACATGCTTAATAATTTCCGGGCTCCTACCGATCGATTGTCTCGCACGATGTCAGCAGTCGGATGAAAAAAATCCAAGGACGATGCTGAGCGTCCCGGATGATACATCAATTCCATCGTCCTGGTCCATTGCCTGACACGTGTCCTTTTTTTCCCCACAAATCCCTCTTTTACTGCAAAACACCCTTTTTGCTACAAATGTTCCCGCATTTGCTTCTGAAGCAAAAAACTGTTCGTTCTAGAAAATAGAACGTCCCGCCGGAGACCTCGCCGGAGACCTTGCCGGAGACCATGCAGCAAAAAAATTATGCTAATGCAGCAAAAACGACCTCGCCGGAAAACACTCGCTGGTGACTCTCGCCGGAGATCTTGTAGCAAAAAGTTAACACTGTTGTAGCAAAAGCACAAGACGTTTGTAGCATCAACATTCTTCTAATGTAGCAAAAAAACGACCTCGCCGGAGAATTTCTGGGCACCTCGTCGGAGACCTTATTGGGATGTCTTAGAAAAAATAGGAGAACGGTTGTAGTGAAATATTTGTACTACTGTAGCAAATTCATTGGCCGTTGGTAGCGACGACACCGACCGTCGGTAGCAAAAATTCGTCGCCGTACATGTAGCAAGAACTTCAGCCGTTGCGAGCAGCCCCTCGTACCCCTTGCAGCAACCCTGCCTGCCATGGGGAGCAATGCTAGGCACCGCATGGAGCAAAGACAGATGCCGTCGGTAGCAACGCCAGACGCTGCGAGAGGAACGCCGGCCGTCGTCGGGAGCACCACCGGGCGTCTTCGGCAGCAACGCCGCCCGCCGTCTGGACCAACTCTGCCGACGAAGGAATGCTGGCCACCAACCCCGTAGCAACCAACAGAGGAAGAAGGCTGGGGGCGCCCCATGCCCGGTCAACAGCCCCGAGCTCCCCATCCCCATGGCCATAGGGTGGAGCCGGCTAGGAGGAGGAGGTGGGAGAGGAGGAGGGTGGCGCCCGCACGAGTAAGGCTTGGCGACGGCAGGGTCGGTGGCGGAGCGCCCATGCGCCGCGCGACATCCGTCTCCGGCGACGGCGGAGTGCCGAGATCTACGGCGGTGCCTGCAGAGGTCTACGGCGGCGCCGCCACGCATGGGGCCATGGTGATGGCAGGGCTGATGGCGGAGCACCATGGGACGGCGGTCTCTACTTCGGCGACGGCGAGTCGCTGGGAAGATGGGGCGGTGGCCTGCAGTACTGTTTCCCCCCGGCTGATCTGTATCATTTTCCAAAATCCAACCCTCGCGAGCTCTGCTGCCGGTGCCTGTAACACGTCCCATTGTTTCCTTGTGCTGCATGCTCTGCGTGTGACTCTCGGGGCAAACTTCTACAGGAGCATTTTGTTTGATTTACCTTTCTTCATGCACGCCAAAGCAAAGTTGCATCCAGTTTTCTTGAAAAGTCAAAAATTTAACTTTTAGGTTGTTCATGTTTATACAAAAAGGCACCAACAAGTTACCAAATAAATATCATTAGATTCATTACTATTTGTTTGAACAATGTAGCTATTTGGTGTCATAATACATTTCTAAACCCTCTCAATTTTTTTAATCATATAGCTATTTGAGGTCATAAATATTGTTGTATTTTGGTGTTAACTAGGTCAAAGTTTGAGATAACTTGACGCTTCAAAATAAAATCTGAGAATACACTCTTTCGTGAACCGGATAGAGTAGTGGATTATGGAGGTGGTAGATACGGTGTTTTGGTGCTATTAACATTTCCGGAGAAAACTAACATGGAATTGCACATTCGAGATTCTGTTCAGATGTAAGAAAACCTCAACTTAGGATTAACAGGACTGATATGAGATGCACACTCAACGGCAATAAAACATTGAATTTGATCCTGGCATGGCAGATGCATGTTCACAGAACGTAGCATGCATGCATGCATCGAGAGACAGCCATGCCGGATCCAGCGTCCAGCCTCCGTACGGGCATTCAAGCGAACCTGCAGAAATTCAATGGACGCCACGCTGACATGTCCGTCCGGTGAACCAAGCGACACACACGTGCTGCTCTTTCTCTCTCTTTCATCGCAGAGTATACTGTTCGTATAGTGTAAGTAGATATTTTATGTATATACACACTGTCATCGATCTACCGATGTGAAAGATCACTAGATATTCAGGTGTGCAGAAAGAAACCTGGATGGACGGAGCTTCTAGGTTTCAGTGTCACCTTTCGCCATCATCATTCCCTAAAGATCGATCTGCCTATCTGCAGTCAATACTCTGTAGCTTTTGACAAAGTTAGTGGTGATTAAGAGCATATTTACTGGACAAAGCAGCTAATTTCTGCCTTTTGATCTCTTTCCCCCCTCCCTCTGCAAGACCTGCCCGGGGTCACGTGGCCAGGAGCCATTGCCATTGCTGCCTTGTCTTGAGCTAGTAATTAGCTGAATACCTATACGCTGTAATTTACAGTTTGAATCTTTATCCTCGAGAGGTTAATGCGGACATAAACGAACAAATAAGTTAGCTCTACACCTTAACTATACAGGGACCAGTAGTAGTCCTCTCATTTTTTTTTTTTTTGAGAGTAGTAGTCCTCTCATCTGACATCTCATCCTCTAGGATGTATAGCTAGCTAGAAAGACAACATGGACAGCAGTGTGGTGTCTACTCCCAATTATGATCGATCCATCAATCAATGCATGTACGAGTTGTTTGTTTGAATTCCAAGTACATCTCCCTCCATTTTTTGACGCATCCCTTGGCTTTTGCCTCGGAGAAAATAGAAAATTAGATGGCTTCCTTGAATGATTAATCAGCAGCCCATATGCCATGAATTTCTGTGTCTGCGCGAGATGAGATGCTTCCGTGGGTCAGGCCTCCATAAGTTTCCATCATCATCATTTTGTTGGGACCTAATCAATATCCACAGGGCAACCACTGTAGCCGGAGCTGCAGGATTGCAACTAATCCACATTTTTCTTTGATTGAACTTGCACCAGCGGACCACCTTCACATGCTTGTTGCTGCCCTGATTTATGCAGTAGCTAGTCCACGATAGTACTACCCGAGTAATTTTGTGGCTGAATTACAAATCAATGGTGCTAAGTTTTTTTTTCTGAATTTCATGGATGGTGGACGGCAAGTGCCATTTTTTCCATTGCCATGTGGCAAGTTGCTATTGAGTCGCGCCCTAAATCTCCGCGTCATATAAGGATTCGTGTATCCCAAAAATTGCTTTGGCACGCGAGATCCATGGAGCCCTTTATCAAAAAAAATTGAAAACTTATTTAAAATTTAAGAAAAAATCCGAAAAAATATAGCTGGATGTAGTAAACTATGTACACTACGAGTGTGCAAAATTTTACTGTAAAATACTTTGTATTGATGCTCAGCAAAAAGACAAATTGGACAAATTTTGGAAGATTCAAAAGTTGCATTGTTCATGCTCCTGGATCAGACATAATAGAAGGTGTTTTTGACCAGAGATTCATGGAAAGCTTTTAGATACTTTAGTTGGGACATTTTTCATGAAAGGTGGTCTAGTATTTTTGAAAAATGAGGTGGTACCATTTTGCAACTTTAATTTGGTGGTTGCTTTACAAAACGCCCCCTTTCTGACACTAGAAAAATGAAAAATGGTTTTTTGTGCAACGAAAAGGAAAACTTCTACCTGCAACATTGTCCACAATTCAAAGATACAAAAGTGTGCATAATATGGACAAATTATCACAAACTATGCCGTGAATCTGGCCATAATATTGTTCATTTGGTCCGAAAGTCATGAAACTTCGTACATGATAGGTTATTTTGGTGAACAATTTTCCAAGATATTTGCAATATTACAAATTTATTATTTTTCTCAGATACTATGTAAAATGATGCAACGTGAAGGTTTTACATTTTCATGATCGTTTTTAATTTTTTACGCCCATTCCAAATTGCGGTCAAATCGGCGGGCATGAAGTTTTTTAGCTAGGGGTGACACCTTGCGAAACTATGAGCGGATCTCTGATAAAATAGCATACTGTGAATCTAAAAATGATTTTTGCAAAAAATCATGGTAAAAAAATCATGTACCTGTAGTTTAAATCGGACTCACTTCCTACCGATTCGGCAGTAATTTGTCTTTTTGACCAGAGGTGCATGAAAAGATTTTAGATACCCTAGTTGGGACATTATCCATGGAACGTGGTATAGTATTTTTGAAAATGGGGTGGTACTATTTTGCAACTTTAATTTGGTGGTTTCTTCACAAAACACCCCTCCTGGCACTCAAAAATGGAAAATGGTTTTTTCTGCGATGAAAAGGAAAACTTCCTCCTGCAACACTACACACCATTCTAGGATACACAAGTGTGCACAGTCTGGACACAATATCACAAACTATGTAGTGAATCTGGCATAGTTGGTATTTTCTCCTCGCTAGGGTTTCGATTAGGGAGGCTTCACACCTCTCTACTTGGTATTTTCTCCTTTATAGGTTATTAATATTTTTTATTATCTTTCTAACAAAATTGATTTCATCTTCTTATAAGTTTGTATGAGAAAATTACAGTGTTTCTGGTTCTATGGTCAAAACCCCACCGAAGAAACACAAATCAAGCCAATCAGAGGAGAGGAAACAACTACCCACGGATCAGTCCTCCGGATTGGTCTCAGCCGTCCAGTCCGTCAAGATCCAACCGTCATCTCTTTCTCCTAAACCACCCCTCTCTCCCTCTCCTTAGCTCTCCCCCTCTACCACACCCACAGATGACTCCCCGACACGGTCTCCATCGCCTCATCGCCCCCTCTCCTCCTTCCCCAAATCCGTGGGCGACCGAAGCACCGATGAGCGGAGCATCGACTTTCCGCCTGAGCACCGTAGGGGGCGTCATCCTGCGCCTCCACGTCGCACTTCCTAATGGCGGCAACCACCACCTGCGCGATCCTAGTGAGCGGGCTGCCCGTCGGCGGCTGGTGCGTGCGGTACGTGCTGGTGCCGGCGACGAGCACGCTGAGTAGGGCTGGGATGCCGTAGCCGAGCCGCCAACGCGATGGCGAGCACACACACGGAGGCGGTGTCCGCCCGCAGGGAGGCGGCGCCCACCTGCACGACGGCGTCCACCTGCCCCTGAGCGTCGTCCACCTGCTGGCCACTGGCGGCGTGCTCTGGTGCTACTGCTGGCGGCGTGCTCTAGGCCAATGTGGCGCATGGGCACTGCCGCTCGGCCATTTTTTTAAAATTTTGTAGATAGGTACGCAGTGCCGTCGGCATAGCACCGCCGCACCATTGACGACGTCCGTCACACCCCTCTCCCTGACGGTCGAGATACGTCGACGGCCTAGCGAGGAGACACCGACGGGTAGGGAGGTACGCCGACGCGATCTAACCCGATGGCTAGACGCCGACAGCGGCCGTCGGCGTAGCAGCGTAGGTGTAAGCCAACGGCTTTTTGAGCTACGCCGAGCGACGGCAAAAGCCCTCGGCCTCTCGCTTGATTCCTGTAGTCATCTGGCCGAAGCAAACTACATTAGCTACGTACGTGTACATCGAAGACGCGTACGATTTACAGTCAAATGTGCACGGTTCTATGTTCAGATGATTATAATTCATGAATTTTCAGATACGTACATATGCACGGTCTAGTCGCGCTATGATTCAGTCTCTTCTTCACCGGCCGGACATATGGTCGGTCGCAGCAAATTAATTAGGACACCCCAGACGGACAATGGTGTTACTGTTTGTACGTGTACTATATCAGTCAACGAGTTAAAATCCCTTGTGCACCACGTACATAGTCATACTCGCGTTGATCAAAGTTAAATTCCTGGCAGGCCACCACTACCGTACCGTACCTGTATGTTAACAAGATGAATTAGTACCTTTATTGTTTCTCCTTCAAAATGCAAGAGGCAGAATGCACAAATATGTATAATGCGACGACAGGGTACAATCACTTGATCGCAGATAAACCATAGAATAGTTTAATATAAGTTGCTTAAGGCGCCCAATGAAGACACGCATCGCCTCACCAGATATAATTTCCTTTTTTCCTTTTAGAAAGCACTGTAAAAACAGAGTATAGTACTCCGTTCGTAACAGCGGCCCAGGACCACACACACGTAGAGTCGTAGATGCATGGGGCGTATGATGTATGTTCCCGTGTCATAAAATATAAGCTGGGTCGACATGATCCAGATTCGCACTAAAAGCCAAGTGGTATCTGTACGTACGCCATGATTTAGGTTAGCCACCAACCGAACTGCATCTCCATGCATGTCTTTGTATCTTTCCGTTTCATTTCAATCAGGGCAGGTCAGGTGGCCAAGCGGGCTCCACGTAGAGGTAAGATAGGAAAAGTAGGATGTACAGCGCCACATGCTACGTGCGTACGATTATTAATTTACTCCCTCCGTTTCAAAATATAAGATGTTTTAGCTTTATAAATAAAGTGTATTTAAACCTCTATTAGTATCTAGGTTTAGAGTGAACCTAGACACTAAAAGGAGACAAGATACACTTCTTTTACAAAGCTAAATCATCTTATATTTTGAAACGGAGGCAGTATAAGTTTTGATTTTGTACATCGACATTGATACGGTAAATTAGACGGGTTTTTATCACCAAGTATACATGTCTACGCTATAGCTCCACCTGTTTGTTTTGTACACAGACTAATGAATTAAGCACTTTTGCTTCGGTGTCCCCTCCTCCTTTTCAAACTTTCACAAGAAAAAGTTAATACCAATTCGTTTCGAAGACCGTATGAATCCACCTGAAATATGTATGATCCTCTTAGACATACACTCGTGCTTGCGGGAGGCGAAAATCGCAAGGTATTTAGAAGCAGTAACAAAATTTAAAAACGTCGCACGTAAAGACGTAGATCGCGATAACCAGAGTGGGATCAGCCGGTAAAAACGCAGAGTATAACCAGTTTGACTAAGTACACCTATATAGAGGTATACATAGCTTAAATATAGGCTTCGACGGGTCAAAAGAAAACCAGACAATGCAAACTCAAGTTTGGGGGAACAACGAAGCACAACTCTACTCCATGCATTTCTGCAGTTTAAGAATCCTGATTAGCTCCCTAAACCATATACTAAGCTCCCAATTAACAATCAAAACTGTTGCAACTACAGTCTACTTATGCTAGTAGTAATTAGCTTGTCTTATAGTAGAACACTACAGGAACGTCTCGCTACGCCGACGGCCGAAAGCTATCGACATAAGCCAAATTATCGTCGGCGTAGGTCTACGCCGACGACAGCCGTCGGCGTAGCACGGCGTCGGTTTAGACGCAACTGTCGTCGGCGTAGTAAAGCTGTCGGCGTAAATGGCTACGCCCAGATGGATCCCACCATAACGGCTAACAGCCGTTTGGCTACGCCGACGGCTAAGCCGTCGGCCTAGTTTTTTTAGATTTTTTTCAAAGTTTTTTTAACATTTTTTTCAAAAAATCTTTTTTTTTCAATTTTTTGAATTGTTCGACTCTTTAATCTCACAAGCTTTTTTTAACCTCTAAGTACGATTAATCTCTGGTTAATTGTACTTATGGTCAAACTTTCCGATCGGTTATCCATCCTAATACTACTCCAGCCCAACACGTTTAACTTCTCTGTTCCTTCGGATGAGCTTCTGATAAAGAATTTAGACCTTACTGATAATACTCCCTTATCAATCCTATTAACCTTTCGACCATGGTGTCACAGGCCTTTATTTTTTAAAAGTTCAAACAATTATTTAATTAAATAATAATGATTAAGTAATAATAATTTTGATTTCAAATAAAAATAAAATAAATATTTCCCTCTTTTATTTAATATGGAAAAATTCATATCTTTAAATCCGTAAATCAGAATTCGGCAAATTAAATGTCTAAATCGACCAAAAAAATGAGAGAAATCCAAATATGACATCATATAATATTGTGAAGCTAAAAATGATTGATGAACCTTGTCACATTGTCAAATTGATGAAATCAAATCATGTACGTGTAGTTCATATCTGACTCACTTCCTAGTTCCTAACGATTCGGTAGAAATTTGTTTTTTTAACAGGGGTGGACGAAAAGGCTTTAGATCTCCTTGTTGGGACATTGTCCATGTAAGGAGGTCTAGTAAACTTTCATTTGGTGGTTGCTTTATAAAACCACCCGTTTTTATCACTTGAAAAATGGAAAATGGCTTTTTGGTGCGACGAAAAGGAAAACTTCCTCCTGCAACATTGTTCGCCATCCCATGATACACATGCATGCACAATATGGACACATTATCACAAATTATACCTTAATTCTAGCCATAACATTGGTCATTTGAACCGAAAGTTAGAAAACCTTGAATAAGATAGGTCATTTTATGAAGGTTGTTTTGAGATATAATCAATATACCAAGTTTGATATTTTCCTTACAATTATGTCACATAATATGACCCAATACGAAGGTTTTGCATCGCTTCGATCTTTTTGAAATTTTTATGCCCATTTTAAACTATCGTCAAACTTTGTCGAACAGCGGGCATGAAGATTCTGAGCTCGGGCTGATTCTCGCCAAACTTGCATCGGATCTCTGATGAAATAGCATATTGTGAACCTAAAAATGATTTTTATAAAAAATGATGAGTATCAGATCATGTACTTGTAGTTCATATCGGACCCACTTCCTACCGATTCGGTAGAAATTTTTCTTTTTATCAGGGGTGGACAAAAAGGTTTTAGATCCCCCTATTAGGACATTGTCTATGTAAGGCGGTCTAGTATTTTTGAAAAATAGGGTGGTAGTATTTTGAAACCTTTATTTGGTGGTTGCTTCACAAAACCACCCGTTTTTAGCACTTGGAAAATGGAAAATAGCCTTTTGGTGCGACGAAAAGGGAAATTTCCTCCTGCAACATTATTCGACATCCCATGTTGCACATGCATGCTTGATATGGGCACATTATCACAAACTATGACTTGATTCTAGCCATAACATTGGTCATTAAAACCGAAAGCTATGAAACCTCGAATGCGATAGGTCATTTTGTGAAGGTTTTTTTGAGACATAATCAATATATTAAGTTTGATATTTTTCCTTCTAACTATGTCATATAATTTTACACCACACGAAAGTTTCGCATTGTTTCGATCGTTTTTGAAATATGTCGTCAAACTTTGTTGAACGATGGGCATGAAGATTCTGAGCTCGGGGCTGAGCCTCGCTAAACTTGCATTGGACCTTTGATGAAATAGCATATTGTGAACCTAAAAATAATTTTTTGATCATGTACATGTAGTTCTGTCACATCCCAAGATTTTAGAAATTGGGACAAAAAAAATTGTTTTTACATATCATTCATGTCCATTTCATTGCATCTATGCAAAAATTAGAATCGAATTCAAAAAAAAAATCCTAATCCTAATAAGTTTTGCAAATATTCCTATAAGGAATAGATATGGATTTTATAAATACAATATAATTGAACTCAATAAAATGATACAAAAAATGGTCCTAAAATGATATACTAAAAATCACAAAATTTTAGAAACAAATTTCAGCTCTTTTGGACTTCATATGAAAAAGATATAAAGGAAATAAGAAAATAGAAACAGAGAAAAAAATAAACAAAAAAAAGAGACTAACCTACCCCGTGGACCACCCTGGCCCGGCCCACTCCCTCCTTCCCTCTATTTGCTGCCGCTCCCCAGCACGCATCGCACAGCGCAACGCCAATGGGCCGGCCTAGAGCAGCCCAGCTGCCAGCCCGCTCGGCCTCCCTCCTCTCGGCCTCGCTGACGGGTGGACCCCGCCCTCATCCCCAACCTCCGGCGCGAGACCGGCAAGAACACGACCTGCTCCCGAACCAAATTCCGCGAGGAATCCGTCCGATTCACGCCCGATTTGTTGCCCCCTTGTACAAGGCTGGACCCCCATATAATCCCCCGTCCTTGCAAGCTTTTTCCCCTTTCAAAAACCCTAGAAGCTCTAGCACCGAGCCGATTGGATCTTGAGCCGCCGTCGCCATTGCAGGAGCTTCGGGAGGTCAAGTCTGTTGTTGATTTCGAGCACCCCGAGCCCTATTATTTATCCCATCGTCTTCCCCTTGTTTCGCCGCGTCTCCTCACCGTGTTTTCCCCCTCGCAGGCGCAGCACAGCGAGCACGCGAGCTCGCCAGAGCTCACCCGACCCGCTGCCACTCCATCCGCACACCGTGGCTGTTCCCGGAAGCAAACGACGAACATAAGCGTGCCATAGGGTTTGCCGAGACGATCTGTACCCCGTCGCCTACTCCGCCGTCGCCAGAGGCCACCAGAACCGCCTCCACCACCGGCATCCGAGCGTCGCCGCCGCCGAAGCCACTTTTTCCGTCGCCGTTGACCGCCACCTAAGCCAGATCACCAGCAGCCGTTGGATCCTTATCTGACGTGCGAGAATAGATCCAGCCTGAACCGGTATCCTCCAATCAGGGTGTGCCGTGTGTTGCCTAGTCAGCAAGTTCCGTCACCGCCCCGTCATCGCTGCGTCAGCCCAGGTCAGCGCCCAGTCAGCGCGAGTTATTTGATTTTAATATTTAAAATAGCCAGAATTATGTCCAATCTTGTAAAATTCATATAAAATTGAATACATGTCCAAAAATTATAAATAATATATGGTTGGATTCATAAAATTGTGTAGAACAATAATACAAGATTAGATATAACTTTTACAGTACATATTCACTGTAATAAATTAAATGGTTTAATGAGCTTTTTAGACATAATAAATCATAATAAATTATCTGTAGATCCTAAAAATACAAATAAAGTGTCTATGGATTCATAATTTCATACAAAACATTAATATGATGTAAGATCCAAATTTTGCAGTGTAAAATTGCTGTAGTGATTTAAATAGTTTTAATGGACTTTTAGAGTATTAAATTCATATTAAATAATTTATAACTCAGAAAAATATGAATAATATGTCTCTGGAATCACATTATCATGTAGATTACAGATCTGTATTTAGTTTGAGTTTTAGACAACAGAAATTGTTTAAATGATTTAAACTCCATTAAACACTATTTAAATCATAAGAAAAGATTTATAACTCCGATTAAGTTGAATCCAATTGCTACTGGTTCGTATTAATGCCCTCTATCCAGTACACTTTAGATACAAATTTAATACGCAATTAGTACAGAAGTTTCAACAGAACTATCAAAACCCTTATATTGGCAAGTAATTATTAATAACAAGTACCCTATTGCATTAAATGAACTCATACATGCATCATAAGATATATTAATATTCATAAAACTAATTATACCCATTGTGTAATGTTAAATCGTCATGCATGTTTTTGATCATCCTTGTTGTGTTTGCTATGTTTGCAATTGTTTTGATTGGAACTACCTTGTCCTCGTATTAGATTGTTCGGAGAGTGCGATTGCTACGGAGAAATACAATCTAACACCCATATTATCAACATAAGGCAAGTTACACCGCTTGTTCATAATTTTGTCCCAGTTTTGATTCTATGCATGTGATCTTCAAAATTCTGTAGTATGCATGTGTAGGATGTTCTAGTAGAATTTTTCCTTAGTATTATTTTGCAAGTGCGATGATTTTGTAGTATGCCATGAGTAGCTCTATACTTAGGATTTCCCATCCTAATAGGTTACCCCTGTTTTTGCTAAGTATTGCTTGCTATGCTATATATACAAAGTACCGTTGGGGGGTTCGAAAGACAAAGAATTTTTCTAAGTATAAAGGCTCTCTAGAGCAAACTTTTCTTCTCAAATCCACTTCAAAATAAAACTAAGTTTTCTTCTGGGAGGAATGGTTGTTGGGTCAACGAGTGTGATTTTGGTGGAGGACGGCCGCCCAGGAATCAAAGAAGTCTGCCATGTTTCAGAATTTAGAAGCTTCCAGTGCAACCACAATACATTATGGGCTCTGTCTTGGCCTAGTACTTAGTGGGAAACCTCACCTGGGTACCAACATTTGGAGGATTCTTGGCACGGTTGGATCCGGAAGGTAGAGGGGCTACTAAGGGAAAGCCTCGCCATGGTCTTGTCTGTAAAAGGACTTGATCATGGATTGTGGGTAAAGTGCACAAACTCTCGAGAGTATTGCAATCTGATCGATCAGCCGTGTTCACGGTAATAGAACAACAATGAGCGTCTGAAGGATGGAGCCTCTGAAGGATCTTCCTCTCTCTTTTCTAAAAACACAGTTTTGAAACCCCATGGCGTGCGTAATATCGCTAATGGGTGGGAATTTGGGAACTTGGTGTGTAATATCCAAGTGACGCTTGGTGCGTAATATCCAAGTGTTTGGTTGTTTGGACACTTGGTGCGTAATATCCTCGTGTGCCACTCGACCTTATTTTATCTAAGAAAATGTTTACAAAGTAGGACAATCCTCTCTTTTTCTCTCTACTTAAGAAAACTAGCTTTGAGCAAATGAACTCTATAGCCTATACTAGCCTTGCATGTAGAGATAGTCTTTTCTCTCCTTGGTGTAATTTGCCAATACATTCAAAGTATTGACCCAACTTGTTGGCTGCACGTTTCATGTGCAGAATTTCGGAGGTCATTGAAAGGTGCGCTAGGATCGCGGGTCTTCACTCAACCAGCCTGTGGCATTGATGGGACTCCAAGTTGTATTTATATCGCTTCTGTTGTAATAATGTAAACTCTGGATTATTCGATTCATGTAATAAAGACTTGTGTTTTACATGATATTTCATCGACTGTGAGTGCTAGCTATTGATCCAGGGACTAGCATGTTATTCACAGGGACTAGCATGTTGATCCGAGGTCACTACAAGTTCATATCTGACCCACTTCCTACCGATTCGGTAGAAATTTGTCTTTTTCATCAGGGTGGACGGAAATGTTTTAGATCCCCTTGTTGAGACATTGTCCATGTAAGACGGTCTAGTATTTTTGAAAATGGGGTGGTAGCATTTTGAAACTTTCATTTGGTGGTTGCTTCACAAAACCACCCGTTTTTAGCACTCGAAAAATTGAAAATGAGTTTTTGCTATGACGAAAAGGAAAACTTCCTCCTGCAACATTGTTCGTCATCCCATGATGCACATACATGCATACTATGGACACATTATCACAAACTATGCCTTGATTCTAGCCATAACATTGGTCATTTGATCCGAAAGCTAGGAAACCTCGAATGAGATAGGTCATTTTGTGAAGGTTTTTTTGAGACATAATCAATATACCAAGTTTGATAATTTTCCTTCTAACTATGTCATATAATTTTACACCACACGAAAGTTTCGCATTGTTTCGATCGTTTTTGAAATATGTGTGCCCGTTTTAAACTATCGTCAAACTTTGTCGAACGACGGGCATGAAGATTCTGAACTCGGGGCTGAGCCTCGCTAAACTTGCATTGGACCTTTGATGAAATAGCATATTGTGAACCTAAGAATGATTTTTGTAAAAAATCATGAGCATCAGATCATGTACATGTAGTTCATATCTGACCCACTTCCTACTGATTTAGTAGAAATTTGTCTTTTTCATCAGGGTGGACGGAAAGGTTATAGATCCCCCTGTTGGGACATTGTCCATGTAAGGTGGTCTAGTATTTTTGAAAATGGGGTGGTAGTATTTTGAAACTTTCATTTGGTGGTTGCTTCACAAAATCACCCGCTTTTAGCACTCGGAAAATCGAAAATGAGTTTTTGCTATGACGAAAAGGAAAACTTCCTCCTGCAACATTGTTCGCCATCCCTGATACACATACATGCATAATATAGACACATTATCACAAATTATGTCTTGATTCTAACCATAACATTGGTCATTTGATCCGAAAGCTAGGAAACCTCGAATAAGATAGATCATTTTGTGAAGGTTTTTTGGGACATAATCAATATACGAAGTTTGATATTTTTCCTTCCAACTATGTTATAATTTGACACCACGCGAAGGTTTCGTATTATTTTGATCGTTTTTGAAATTTTTATGTCTGCTTTAAACTATCGTCAAACTTTGTTGAACGGCGCGCAAGAAGATTCTGAGATTGGGGTTGAGCCTCGCTAAACTTGCATTGGATTTTTGATAAAATAGCATATTGTGAAACTAAAAATGACTTTTGTAAAAAATCATGAGCATCAGATCATGTACTTGTAGTTCATATCTGACCCACTTTCTACCGATTCGATAGAAATTTGTCTTTTTCATCAGGGGTGGACGTAAAGGTTTTAGATCCCTTGTCAGGATATTGTCCATGTAAGGCTGTCTAATATTTTTGAAAAATGGGATGGTAGCATTTTGAAACTTTCATTTGGTGGTTGCTTCACAAAACACCCTGTTTTTAGCACTCAGAAAATGAAAAATATGTTATACGAAGGTATTTGTAATGTTGACATATTTTTTTCAACAAAAATATGTAATATTTGAGTTTAGATAGATAGACCTGATTTTTCTAACTTTTTTATATATTATATGTATTTTTTGAATTAGAATAATTTATTTATGATTTTTTCTTAGATTAATGTGACAATGAGGAAAATTAGCTAGGCCGAAGCCGTCAGCGTAGCCTTGACACCGTTGTATCACCGTTACGGCCAATCGACTACGCCGACGGCTGCCGTTGGCCTGTCCTACCCTACGTCGACGGCCAAACTAGGCCGATGGCCGTTTTGCTCGGCTGCCCTCCTCGTGGGCTACGCCGATGGCCCCGACAGCTTCTGGCCGTCGGCCCCTACTTTTCCTCTAGTGGAAATCATCATTATCGACCTAGTCCTGTAGTTAAGGTTAATAACGATAGGCGCCGATTAAGTAGGTGGCAGCTAAAATGCCCAAAACATTGGATACCATCTTCATCCCCATCGATCGATCGTGCGGGAGCCCACATAACTCAGAGCCCTGACTAGATTAAACAAAATTAATCAGAGCAGCCTGACAACTCCTGCTTCTGCTGCTTCTATTTGTGGCTGCTAACACAAGCGTGAGGCCAACTTCTCCTGATTAATTTTATTTTCCATTTATGCTAAATCTGTTATTTTCAATTGTTACCACGGAAAATTGGACCATCTTTTTCTCTTCTCACTTTTTTTTCGATCATCCTCTCACTTTTATTGGCCGGCTTTTGCACATAGGTAATCCATGAGTGGTTTCGTTTATGCATGGTATGGAAAAACAGAGTTGCATAGCCATACAGAGTTGCATGAATGATAGGCAGAATGCGCCTATCATTGGCCTCACGCTTGTGTTAGCAGCCCTGTCTGTCCACCCTGCCTTTACTTACCAAAAACAACTTCCCCTGCAGGGTCCGCATAATTGTTCTTCAGGCCATCGATCCGGTACTTAAAAAAATTGTACGGCGAGCTAACATAGTACTGGCGTGTCTTGGCACAAAGAGACACGTACATACAGTATATGCATGTAAAATTGGAGAGGAAGGCGCAAGATCCGAGGCGTACACAAAACTTTAGCTAGTTCACCGATTCCGCTGTTACTTAACTTAACCAAACGAGGGTTGCGTAGAAATGTAGCAAGCAAGCGATTCTGCCATTCAGATTGCAATTCGGTCCAGAACCACCACCCTAAAATTAATCTTTAAAATGTTTTTTTTAGAGGAAATGGCTGCATTCATTTATTCGATCCCATAAACATCTCAGACCAAACAAGTCTGTAACGAATCTAGGGGTACAGTAAGCCACGTCTTACAAATTCTCGAATCTCGAATCGTAGCCTTTCTTGTGGCTAAGTTATGCGCAACACCATTCACCGACCGTCGCACCCAAATGACCCGATGGTCATCGAAAGTCCGGAGATCTCCTTTAATCTCCTCCACCAGCTGAGTGTAGATGGCTCTATCCCATTCCCACGATGTCAGCTTTGCCACCACATTCTTGCTATCGGTCTCCAACACCATGGAGACCAATAGCAAGAATGCTAGATAGTTCCATGCTAGATAGTCCTCCTTCCCCAGCCCACCAACATGTACTTTTTGAATTTCCTCCACATCAAAATCATGAAAAATCTATTGCAGCTTCTGCATGTTCCATCTGGTGTCACGTTCATCGAGCAGTTGATCAGCCGTGACGATATCCATGTCGCACTTATAACTCAGTGTGTCGTTGTGCACCCTCCTTCGCTATCCAATTGCTTGCTTACCCAAATGTCCACTTGGGAGCCCTCTCCTTCTCTCCAGATGACATCCCGACTCAACTGGTCAAAGCCATGCAGAATGCTACGCCAATAAGTGAAACAACCTCTCGCTGGACAACTAGCTTGCATTCTACAGAATGCTAGAGTTTGGGAAATACCGAGCCTGAAGAACGCGAGCGCAAAGAGACTCAGGGGCAGTAAGAATTCTCCACGCCTTCTTCGCCAGGAGAGCTTGATTGAATGCTTTGAAATCCCTAAAACCCATCCCTCCGGTACTTCTGGAATGGCACATCTTATTGAAGGAGATATGCCCTAGAGGAAAATAATAAATAGGTTTGTTATCATATCTCAAACTAGTTCATGATAGTTTCATACTGTGCTATAACTGTATCAAGAAGAAACAATGATACAGGTGTGGTATGTAAACAAACTTGGTCCCTAGTAGCATCTATTTAACTAGTTCGTTGGACAACCGATGATCAAGGTTTCCTGATCATGGTGCATTTATGCCAGTTGACAACGAAGTTGTGTCACTAGAGAATGATATGATGGACATTACCCACATAAGTATTGCAACGTGATCTAGTCACACGGTTCATCGTTGTAATAATTAGAAACGAAATGACCTTCTCCTTTGACCATGAGATCATATTAATCATTGTCTCCAGAGGAATGCTTTGATCACACTAACCATCAAGTTTGTAACTGGGTGGCCATAAAAGTGTGTATTGGTTATTTTGAAGGAACAGTTGAGGCCTATGTATCGAGATCGAGATTTTGTCCACCTGCGTGACGGGAAGATGCACTGGGCCCACTGGTTGAGATTGCATCTAACAAGCTGCAACATATGACTAGGTTATCGGGATACAATATCAAGATAACGAGTTAAGTAGACTTGTCGGTAATGAGATTAGTATGGTGATACTAAATATTAAATCTCGGACAAGTCATGTATCAAAGAGATAAAGGGAATATGACACAACGTTTATGGTTCGAACATGACAGAGTCTCGTGGAATGCATGGCAGTCAATATGGACATCCCGGTCCCGCTATTGATCATTGCTCGGAGAGAAATCTCGATCATGTATGTGCCATTCTCGAACTATAGGGTAACACACTTAAGGGTCTAACGATGTTCTAAGATCGCTATGGAAGTGAAGGGATCACAGATGAGAAAGAAAGATATGAAATGTTACGAGAAAGTATTATCAGAATAGTTTTGAATAGTGTCCGAAGATGTTCGGAAGAAGGAAAAGACCGAAATGTATCTCGGATAAATGGCAATCTATAAATATGCATTTGTGTATATTAATTATTAATTAATATATATTCAAATAAATATTTTAAATTAATATTTATGGGGCAACTTCCTGCATTGGTCCAAATCCCCGGAGGGAAACAACCCGAGAGGAAGCCACCCCGGAAGACATCTGCAGCAGCTGGGCCCATGTGGGGCCCAAGAGGGAGAACAGGCACGCACAGGCGCGCAGGCGGGTAGCAACCACTATTGCTAGCGGGTCGTGCACCCAGCCCATGCGGGCGAGCATGGGATGGCGTGAAGCAGTTCAGCAAGTTGGGCTCCTCCTCGACCCTGACCCGGTAGCGCTCTGACGATGGCGACAAGTTTGGTGAGGTCCCGTCAAGTGGTGTCACATGCAACCGTGCATCTCCGCTACATGGTGGCTTCTTAGTGGCGCGGTTTGTGGTTCTAGTCGACTGCGGATCTATGTTCGGACGGGAACTATCATATCTGGCCGGTGGTGGTGTGGTCTGGGCCTGATCCGTATAGATCTGACTAGAGCGGTCTTTGCTCATTTCAGTCTGAGGGTCAGCCTCTCCATGCAAGGTTGTCTTGGATGGGTAGGCTGGCTGCCACCCCCTCATCTCCAGGTGTTGGGAGCCCCAATGGGGAACCAACGACACGTTGACTCGAGGTGTGTCTCTAGAGAAATCCTTGATCTAACTCTACGTTTGTATAGACCGCAGTGGTGCTACTTGGTGTCACTGGCCTCCTAGGGGCGTCGTCTGCGAGATACACCTCCGGTCATGGTGTTGGTTCCAGGCAAAAGCTCAATGACAAAGACACCTCCGGCGTCGTTCTTCCATCTTCAAGGCGCTACGTGTTCGGGAATTAGCACACTCAAACATGCTCTAAAAATTCGTAGCAAAATAAGATGTAAACTTCAGATCCACTCATGTACTAAATCCACGGATCGTTGCTCAATCATGGAAGAAAACAAATGCATCAAACATATTTGGATGAAACAGATTCTGTCCCAACCGAGGATAAGTCATGTGTGCTCTCACACAGTGGCTGAAATCTGCAGGTAGGCAGGACAAGTCATATGTGATCTCAACACATAGGAGCAGCAAAACAAGCAAATCAAAACACAGGGACACCAATCCTTTTTAGGTGGAAACCTCTCAACTTGAGAGGAAAAACCACGAGCCGAAGCCACCCAAATCTTATTCCACTATTATCAAATGGGGGTTCAACTTGTTCTTCTCTAGAGAGCACTAGAGGATCTCATACATCAAGATTTGGGGCACAAGAGCTAGGGATCAGAACAATCTCACCAAAGATGGTGAAACCACAGCTTGAAGGAGACAAGGTAGTGGATCTGGACATCACAACCTTGTGGGCAAAGCCCGGTGCTTGATTTAGCTTCTTCCTTCAACTTCTCCTCTTTCCCTTCTCTCTTGGTTTTCTTTTCCAATGGAGGCTAACCTAGATTTTTGTCACTGATACATTGCAAATGTATCTATAATTTTTTATGTTCCATGCTTGGTTTTATCTACTTTCTTATGTTTTGTCCACACTTTGGAGTACTTTTCATATGATTTCTTGGACTAACCTATTAACAAGAGCCACAGTGCTAGCTGCCTGTTTTCTGATGTTTTTGGTTCCAGGAAAGTCAGAAAATGAATATTCTCGGAATTGGATGGGACAAAAGCCAAAGTCATTATTTTACCGAGGGACACCTAGAGCCAGAATACGAGACGGAGAGGGGCTAGGGCCCGGCCACACCACCTGGCTGGGCGGCCAGGCCTGGCCTGTGCCAGGGGGTGGTCTGGCCGCCCCAGGCACCCCCTCGGCCTCTCCTTCCGCCCATATATTGCCTCTAATACGGAAACCCTAAGTACACAATCAAAATTCCACGAAAGAGTCTGTAGTCGCCGTCATCTCCATCCTTAGATCGGGAGGGATATGAAGCTCTTCCCGGCACCCTGCCAGAGAGGGGAATTCACCCTGGAGGCCTTCTTCATCACCATGCAAGCCTCCTGTGTGATGTGTGAGTAGTTCATCTCGGGACTACGGGTCCATGTAGTAGCTAGATGGCTGGTTCTCCTCCTTTGTGCTATCATGTTTAGATCTTGTGACCTCCGTTCATGATCAAGATCATCTATTTGTAATTTTGCATGTTGTGATTGTGAGGATCTGATGAATATTGAGATGCTATTTCAGATTGATTATCGATTCTATCATGTCTTTGTTATTTGTGATCTTGCATGCTTTCCGTTGTTAGTAGCTATCTTGGCCAAGTACATGCTAGCAACTCCAAGAGTTAGTATTTATGCTCGATAGTGGGTTCATGCCTCTGGTAATCTGGGGAAGTGACAGAAATCTCTAAGGTACTAGATGTTGTTGCTACTAGGGATAAAACAACAATCCTTTGTTCATAGAACAGTCATATTGTTTACTTTACACGCAATTCGTAATGCAATTATCCGTTGCTTGCAACTTAATACTGGAGGGGGTTCGGATGATAACCAGAAGGTGGATTATTAGTCATAGATGCAGTTGGATGGCGGTCTATGTATAATGTTGTAATGCCCAATCGAATCTCAAATGAGTCAAGATGATTAGTATATGCTTGTATGCTTTCTCGATGTTTGTCAACTGCCACGTTGTAATTTGTTCACCCATCATGTTATCTATCTTAAGTAGAGCCACCTCTAGTGAACTATGGACCCTGGTCCTTTCTTTTACTTTCAATCTACAATCAACTGTTTACTGCTTTGTGTTTACTTTCTGCAAACTATTACTTTCTTCCACTCGATACGTTTAATCCTTTATTTTCAGCAAAACCTGTGAGATTGACAACCTCATCGCAATTGGGGGCAAAGTTCTATGGTTGTGGTGTGCAGGTCTCCACGTCGCTAATGGCACCGCTAGTGCGCCCTACCAACGTTCAGCCAGCAACACCTTTGGGGTGTTTCCTTGCTCCTACTGGTTCGATTAAACCTTGGTTTCATACTGAGTGAAAACTTGCTGCTGTGCTCATCATACCTTCCTCTTCGGGTTCCCCAACAAGCTCGATATATTTTGGGCCATCAAGCTACTTTTCTAGCGTCGTTGCCGGGGAGTCAAGGACATCTTCACAAGGGGAGTCCCTCATAAACAATCTCTTTACTTTGTTATTTTTGTTTTGCTTAGTTTCCTTTTCTTTTGTTTGCTTGTTTCTTATTCAAAAACACAAAAAATTAGTTTTACAAGTTTGCTTTCTTTATCAAAAACACAAAAAATGACTACTCTTTAAAACACTAAGTTGTGTGACTTCACTAGCACCAACAACAATGATTTTATGAGCACACCTATTGCTCCACCTGTTCCTGAAGCTACTTTCTTTGAAATAAAACCTGCTTTACTCAATCTTGTTATGAGAGAACAATTTTCTGGTATTGGTAATGAAGATGCTGCTGCCCATCTAAATAACTTTGTTAAAATTTGTGAGATGCAAAAGCATAAGGATATAGATGGAGATATTATTAAGCTGAAATTGTTTCCTTTCTCTTTGAGAGGAAAAGCTAAAGAATGGTTAAATTCCCTAACTAGGAATAGTATTGATTCTTGGACTAAATGCAAAGATGCTTTTATTGGAAAATACTATCCTCCTGCTAAGATTATATCTATGAGAAGTGAAATAATGAAGTTTAAACAATCTGATAATGAACATGTTGCTCAAGCTTGGGAAAGAATGAAATCTTTGGTAAAGAATTGTCCCACTCATGGACTGACTGCTTGGATGATCATCCAAACCTTTTATACAGGATCGAACTATTCTTCAAGGAACCTATTGGATTCTGCTGCTGGAGGTACCTTTATGACCATTACTTTGGGTGCTGCAACAAAGCTTCTGGATAATATGATGGTTAACTACTCCGAATGGCATACTGAAAGAGCTCCACAAGGTAAGAAGGTAAATTCTGTTGAGGAAACCTCCTCCTTGAGTGATAAGATTGATATTATTATGTCTATGCTTGTTAATAGGAAAGCTCATATTGATCCAAATAATGTTCCTTTAGCCACTTTGGTTGCTCAAGAAGAGCAAGTTGATGTGAACTTTATAAGAAATAACAATTTTAGCAACAATGCCTACAGGAATAATTTTGGTAATAATAATTATAGGCCATATCCTCCCAACAATGGTAATGCTTATGGAAATTCCCACAATTCTGATCTCAATGGTAACTACCACTAGTGTTGAGGCTAGTAATAGCTCTACTACTTTAGATGATAATTATGATTTTGATCTTGATGGTTGCAATATCTCTGAAGTTATTAAGTTTCTACAAAAGCTTGCTAAAAGTCCTAATGCTAGTGCTATGAATATGGCCTTTACAAAACACATTACGGATGCTCTCATAAAGATTAAAGAAGAAAAGATGAGACATAAATCTTCTATTCCTATGAAACAAGAAGATGGTTGGGAACCCATCATTAATATAAAAGTGAATGATTTTGATTTCAAAGCTTCATGTGATCTTGATAATAGTGTTTCTATTATGCCTAGAAGGATTTATGATATGCTTGATTTGCCACCACTTGAAGATTGTTATTTGAATGTCCCACTTGATGATAATGCTAAAAAGAAACTCATGGGGAGTATTAATGATGTTCTTATTATGGTTAACAATGCTTATGTCCCTGTTGATTTCTATGTTTTGGATGTTGAATGCACTGCTTCTTGTCCTATTACTTTGGGAAGACCTTTTCTTAGAACTATTGGTGCCATTATTGATATGAAAGAAGGCACCATTAAATATCAACTCCCACTCAATAAAGGTATAGAACACTTCCCTAAGAAGAGAGAGAAGATTTATTTTGCCTCTCCTATGAAAACAAAATTTGGTTTTAATGCGTCTTCATTTGAGAACACCTGATTCTTTTTCTTGCTTCTTTTGCCTAACTTAAAGGCGTTAAAGAAAAGTACTTATTGGGAGATAACCCAAAATTTTTACCTGAGTCTTGAAAGTTATTACTTCAGTAATAAACGCTCCTTATCCTTTTTATTTGCTTTTTGTGCCAAGAGTAACCTCTAATGAGAGAGAAGTAATGATTGGGAAAGTTGCTGTCCCGAAACAGATTTTTGTGCTTCACCGTAAAAATTCGTGTAAAATCTAGGTTCATTATTTTGAGGCGTGAATTTTTGTGATTCTGCACCAGGTTGTTATATAACTTTAGTTAGTTCAACACTTTTTGATTTGAGCAACAGAAGGTCTTCTAAAAAAATCGTCTTTACCTGCTGGTCTGTTTTGACAGATTTCTGCCATTTTCTGCATTTGCTTCTTGTTGGTTCCTTTTTGAGTTCTTTTGGGGAATTGAGCTTTTTGAGGGAAGTGATACAGTAGATAGTGTTTTAATGGAAGTTTTATTGGTGTTAGAACTGAACCTAAAGACTTATTATCTTGAGTGCACTAATGTTGCTAATAAAGATTTTGTGAAGTTTTGTATGAAGGAAAAATTTTAGGTGTATGGAAGAAATGAGTAATGAGATGAAGAATCGACCAAAGCTCAAGCTTGGGGATGCCACGCATGTCACCCCAAGAAATATCCAAGAAGTACAAGCTTCAAAGCTTGGGGATGCCCAAGGCATCCTCCTCTTCATCAATAAAAATCCCAGGTTTCTTCCAAACGCTTCATTTTTATTGTTTCATGCACAATTCTGTTGTTCTTGGAGCGTCTTCTTTTTCGTTTTTGTTTTGGTTTTTCGTTTGCTTAGTTTACTGAATAAATTGGTTGGACCCCCTCTTTCATACATTGGTTTTCAAATGGTTTGGTTTGGATTTGGAAAAGAGTAGGAAAGTTCATGCTTAAGTGTTAAAGAGAGCTTGTTTTTGACTATGGCCTATGCTTTGTCATGCCATGATTGATATTTTTTTGGCTTTATGCTTAGTATTATTTGCTATATCATGACTTGTTATAAACAATTGAGATTGCTTAATGTGCCTTTGAAGAATCATGCGTTGCTTTAGCATATTAAAAGCATAGTATTGTGGTATTCTCCTTTGATGCTTTATTTGGGTTGACTTGGCGCATGCTCACACCAAGTTATGACTATCCCAAGTCACCATAAGAATTTATGATCCTTTAGTTTTCAACTTGTAGTATCACTTTATGCTTGGATCAATGATGTTTCGTCGCTCTGCATGATTATGGCCATTATCGCTCTCTTAGTTTGTTGCTCCCAGTCTTTTGCTAGCCTCCACAACCAAGTGTGAGTTCCACTCATGCATCCAACTCCAAAAACCAAGTTATTCCAATGAGTCCACCATACCTACCTACTATCATATGCTATTCCAAGTATATTCATGTTTTTATCTACCTTTCGAATTAAACTTGTTATGAGAAAACTAGTGATTAAAGCTCTCACGAACTTGATCGTATTTGTTGGGGATTAGCAGAACCATGCTGCCATGGGAAACGCTTTCAACATTGCACTGGTACTTTGTACCTAGTTGATATCATGCTCTTTTGTCTATGGATGTCGTCGGTGTGAAATGAAAGGAGAGGTTGTAAGTCCATGGAGTTATGTATATGTGTTAGAGAAACGCCTGGGCCGCTGGTCTAATCCATGCTGTCATGGTGGAAACCTACAGCGTAACCATAATGAGCTTTCTATGAAGCATTCTTCTTATAAAAAAAGAGTCATCTATTGAGAAAAAAAGAGAAAAAGAAAAAAAAGATTATGAAAAGAGGAAAGAGAGAAAAAAGCACCATATTCCCATGGTAAATAAGGAGATTGCTGAGATGCTCGTTTTCTGCTTGCCTTGTCATTTTGACATGGGGATTCTTCCATATCATCGGGCAAGGGGTACCCCGTTGGAGGTTCTCTATGATACACATGTACTTACGATGACAAGAACTTACCGGTGACTAAACTTGAGTAGCATGAGGAGCGTCCCTCGTATTCAAGGGACATGAGATTTCCAACTTATACTTCGTCAAGCATATACACCATAGTTTGTTCACTTTAACCTTAATCACTTCAAGATGCTTATGATAGGGGCAATGAGAGCTGAAAGCTATTAAGTACCATAATTTTTGGAAGCTTTTTATGAGACTTGAATCCCTACTTCCTTCTATGAAGGCCTTTCTTCCACCTTTATATTGAGTCTCCACCTTCTATCTTTATGCACCTACTTTGAGAGCATAGTGGCCATTCTTAGTTCTATGTGCATTGTCCCAAGACTTGTTGATTGATGCATAGCTTTGCTATTGCTTGTTTTAAACTATTTGTATCTAGTCACTCTTATAAACTTTGAATGTGTCCTATGCATTTATGTTTGCTACTCTATGAGGGACGAGCTGAATGCCACTATGCTATGTTTTCTTTATGTGAAACAAACAAATGTCTTGCAAAGCATTGTTATTCATGAATCTTTTGTTTGTGCCTTTTCATGTTGCAACATAGTTTCTTTGTCTTATTCCTAGAACTTTATATTTCATGTTATGATTGAAGTACTATGATCCCAGCTTTGAATGTTTTACAAATACTTTAGTCAAGTTTATGATGGTGCATGTCACCTCAAAAATTATTCTTTCTTTTTATCACTTACCTACTCGAGGACGAGCAGGAGTTAAGCTTGGGGATGTTGATACATTGCAAATGTATCTATAATTTTTGATGTTCCATGCTTGGTTTTATCTACTTTCTTATGTTTTGTCCACACTTTGGAGTACTTTTCATATGATTTCTTGGACTAACCTATTAACAAGAGCCACAGTGCCAGCTCCCTGTTTTCTGCTGTTTTTGGTTCCAGGAAAGTCAGAAAATGAATATTCTTAGAATTGGATGGGACAAAAGCCAAAGTCATTATTTTACCGAGGGACAGCTGGAGCCAGAATACGAGACGGAGAGGGGCTGGGGCCCGACCACACCACCTGGCCGCGCGGCCAGGCTTGGCCCGTGCCAGGGGGTGGTCTGGCCGCCCCAGGCACCCCCTCGGCTTCTCCTTCCGCCTATATATTGCCTTTGATACGGAAACCCTAAGTACCCAATCAAAATTCCACGAAAGAGTCTATAGCCGCCGTCATCTCCATCCCTAGATCGGGAGGGGAATTCACCCTAGAGGCCTTCTTCATCACCATGTAAGCCTGTTGTGTGATGCGTGAGTAGTTCATCTCTGGATTAGTCAAAAGTTAACATTTTTTAAGTTTGAACATGATTATACACAAAAATATAAAAATTTATAATAGTAAATTAATATCAATTGATTCACCATAAAGTATATTTTCTTAATATGTCCATTCAATATTTTAGATGTAGATATTTTTTTCTAAATATTTGGTCAAAGTTAGTAAGATTTGACTTTTCACCAATCCTTAGGCGCCTTATATTTTGGGACGGAGGGAGTAGTAGCTAGATGGCTGGTTCTCCTCCTTTGTGCTATCATGTTTAGATTTTGTGAGCTCCGTTCATGATCAAGATCATCTATTTGTAATTCTGCATGTTGTGTTTGCGGGGATCCGATGGATATTGAGATGCTATTTCAGATTGATTATTGATTCTATCATGTCTTTGTTATTTGTGATCTTGCATGCTTTCCGTTGTTAGTAGCTATCTTGGCCAAGTAGATGCTAGCAACTCCAAGAGTTAGTATTTATGCTCGATAGTGGGTTCATGCCTCTGGTAATCTGGGGAAGTGACAGAAATCTCTAAGGTACTAGATGTGTTGTTGCTACTAGGGAGAAAACAACAATCCTTTGTTCATAGAACATTTGTATTGTTTACTTTACACGCAATTCGTAATGCAATTATCCGTTGCTTGCAACTTAATACTGGAGGGGGTTCAGATGATAACCTGAAGGTGGATTATTAGTCATAGATGCAGTTGGATGGCGGTCTATGTATAATGTTCTAATGCCCAATCGAATCTCAAAGGAGTCAAGATGATTAGTATATGCTTGTATGCTTTCTCGATGTTTGTCAATTGCCCCGCTGTAATTTGTTCACGCAAGATGTTATCTATCTTAAGGAGAGCCACCTCTACTGAACTATGGACCCCGGTCCTTTCTTTTACTTTCAATCTACAATCAACTGTTTACTGCTTTGTGTTTACTTTCTGCAAACTATTACTTTCTTCCACTCGATACGTTTAATCCTTTGTTTTCAGCAAAACCGGTGAGATTGACAACCTCATCGCAAGTTGGGGGCAAAGTTCTGTGGTTGTGTTGTGCAGGTCTCCATGTTGCTGCTGGCACCGGTAGTGCGCCCTGCCAACGTTCAGCTAGCAACACCTTTGGGGTGTTTCCTTGCTCCTACTGGTTCGATTAAACCTTGGTTTCATACTGAGGGAAAACTTGCTGTTGTGCTCATCATACCTTCCTCTTGGGGTTCCCCAACGAGCTCGATATATTTTGGGCTATCGGTCACCTTGCCTTGTGTTTGCTGGATGGGAGGCTAATCCTCTCCCGTCCCTCATGTGCAATGTCCAAAATGACCCTTGGTCACAACCCTAAATGTCGGTGGTATCTTGCACCTATTTGGACTGCCTGAAAGGCTTGATAAGGCCATCTCCTCACAACCCACATGAGGAGGATACCCAACATTCTCCCCCATCTGACTCATGTGGGGGGGGGGAACCACCATGCCCGCTGCCTTGCAACATACAAGCAGCTTATCTCTTGGCAATATCTTGGTCATCATATCTGAGCCATTCTTGTTGGTATGGATCTTCTCAAGTTTCAGCAACTTGGAACTCACAACATCTTGAATCCAATGATACCTCACATAAATATGCTTGGTTCAAGAGTAGAAACTTGGATTCTTGGCAAGATGGATATTGCTCTGGCTATCGCAAAATAGATTGTAATTCTCTTGCTTCATGCCCAACTCTTGCAAGAAGTTCGTCATCCACAAAACTTCCTTGGAAGCCTCAACTGCTGCTATGTACTCAGCATCTATGGTTGATAGTGATATGCATTTCTGCAACATTGCTATGACACTGCTCCCCCTGCATAAGTAATCATGTAGCCGGAGGTAGACTTCCTAGAATCTGCATCACCAGCATAATCTGCATCTCTATAGCCTTGCAATACAGGATCACCGCTTCCAAAGCATAAGCATGATCTAGAAGTACTTTTGAGATACCTGAGAATCCACTTCACTGCATTCTAGTGAGCTTCACCTGGATTTGTCATGAACCGGCTAACAACTCCAACTGCATAGGCGATGTCAGGCCTAGTGCACACCATGGCATACATCAAACTACCCATGGTAGATTGGTAAGGTACTTTACTCATTTATTCTTTCTCCTTCTTGCTGCTAGGACATTGCTCTAAACTCAGTCTATGATGTCCTACAAGTAGAGAGGTAACAGACCTTGCATCTTGCATGTTGAACCTTTTAAGTACCTTCTCAATGTATCATTCCTATGAGAGATAAAGAAACTTCTTTGATCTATCACGAGAGATTTTCATGCCAAGTATTTGCTTAGCTGGTCCTAAATCCTTCATGACAAATGATTTACTCAATGCCTTCTTGAGGAGAGCAATCCTATTTGTGCTGTTTCCAACATTCAGCATGTCATCAACATATAGCAAGAGAATAATGAAGTCACCCTCGGTGTACCTCTTCATAATGACATAATGACTAGGTTGTGCGTTATGGTATCCAAGACCAGTCATGAATGACTTGAACTTCTTGTACCACTAATGACCCACAAGTATAGGGGGTGTATCGCAGTATTTTCGATAAGTAAGAGTGTTGAACCCAACGAGGAGCAGAAGGTGTTGGCGAATGGCTTGGAGCAGGAATTCTTTGTAAATACTTAGCAAACGGATTTTTAGGGTTTTTGCTAATGCAGATAAATAAAGTACGAGTAAATAAAAGACAATAAGAATAAATGCAGCAAGTGGCCCAATCCTTTCTTTAGCAAAGGACAAGCCGGTTGTATTACTTAAGATGACCAAACGTTCTCGAGGACACACGGGAATATCATCAAGTGCTTTCGCTTCATATAGTTTATTAATCTTCTTTAGTTTGCTAAGTGTTGTGTGGGTGAACCTGTGCTAATGTACCGACCTTCCTAGGACTAATACATACTTGTGATTATACCCCATGCAAGCATCCGCAAGTACAAGAAAATAATTAAGGTAGAAACCTAACCACCGCTTTAAACTCTAAGACCCTGACGTCCCTTGTGCAAAGGTTTCCTAACGGGGGTTCAGGTTTCTGTCACTCCGGCAACCCCTACGATTAGTAGCCAAATACACAATGCATTCCCCTAGGCCCATATAGGTGAAGTGTCATGTAGTCGATGTTCACATGACACAATTCCACTACTAACAACATGACTTCTCCCATGTCCTCAAGAACAAAATGAACTACTCACAAGACATCATATGGATCAAGATCAGAGATGATATAATGATATGTAACAATCTGAACATAAACGAGAATTCAATGGTTCACTCAATAGTATCAACTACAAGGAGTAATCAACACTGGGAAAGTTTCCCCTAAGAACTATGCAAGATTCAACCCAATTGTTACAGCGGTATGAAGTGGTGACGATGGTGTTGGTGGAGATGATGGTGGTGGTGATAATGATGATGATCCCGATAAAGTCCAGCTTGATGGTGGTGTTGATGGCGATGATCTCCCCTCTCCGAGAATGAACTCCCCCGATAGAATTCTGTCTGCCAGAGAGATCTTTCTCTCTCGATATTTTCCACCCCGCAGAGGCGGTGGAATCTTTCTGTGGTCGCTCCCCCAGGTATTAGGGTTCCACGGAGATAATATACGCCAGAGGGGAGAGCCTGGAGTGGGTCAGGGCGGCCACACCACATGCTGGCGCGGCCTAGGGCTGCCCGCGCTAGGGGGTGGTGTGGGCCCCCTATGGCCCATCTCCACTTCCCTTCTGGCAATCTTCGTCTTCTGGAAAAATAGAATTTTCCATGTATTTTCCTAGATTTTCTGATCTTCACGAATTTCGCCTCCAAACTGCACATTTTCCATCAGAATCCTGACTGCAGCGGTTCATGCTCCAAAAGTCCTCAACCATGCAAAAACAGATGAAATAACATAAGTATCATCTCTTAATATGAAATATATCAATGAATAACAGTAAATTATGATATAGAATAGTGATGCAAAATGGACGTATCAACCACTGCCGATGAGCTTAAGCTTGCTTCAAGCCATCCAAGCTCTTCTTTAATCTGCACACTTGGTTCTCCTTTCCTGCAACCACGAATCCTTTCGGCTACTCCATGTATATCTCCTCTGCTAGGTCACCATGTAAGAATGATGTCTTCACGTCGAGTTGCTCAATTTCCATGTCCATGGTGGTAGCCATGCCTAGCATAACTCGGATCAAAGACATCTTGACCACTGGAGAGAATATCTCATCAAAGTCAATACCCTTTTTCTGACTGAAACCTTTCGCAACCAATCTAGCCTTGTACCTTGGATGTGAGCTATGCTCTTCAGTCTTCACTCTGTACACCTACTTGTTCTTGAGCGCTTTCTAGGCCTTTGGCAAAGACACCAACTCAAAGGTGTCATTCTCATACAGGGATTTCATCTCATCCTACATGGCTTCCGACCATTCATTTTTATGCTCATGAGACACTGCCTCCTCATAGCATGAGGGCTCAGTCATCAACACATATTGATATGGTGGATACCTTGTGGAAGGTATTGTATCTCTTCCACTTCTCCTCAACTACTGCACTGATGGCGGGGAATCAGGTGGATTAACATCACCTGATCATCATCATCATATTCATTAGATGGTCGTTCATGTCCCTCACTTGTACTGCCTTCTTTAGTTGCATCATCATCATCTTCAGCATCATCATCTCCCCCGTGATTGTCATGCACGAGCGGAGGGTTAACTGGATCCAAGTCAACCTGAGGTGTGGTGGCCTTCGGCTTCCCCAGTTTCCCAATATCTTGTATTGTTTCATCTTCAATGAAAACCACATCTCGGCTTCTACATGTCTTCTTCTTGATTGGATCCCACAATCTGTATCCAAATTCACCACTTGGACTGTTGAGATAGATGCACTATTTTGTCTTGCTATCAAGCTTGGATTTCTCGTCCCTTGGGACGTGCACAAATGCCTTGAACCCAAATACCTTTAATTGCTTGTATGAAACTTCCTTCCCTGACCAAACTCTCTAAGGAATATCACTTGCAAGAGGAACTGAGGGGGATAGGTTTAGTACATAAATAGCATGATTCAAAGATTCAGCCCAATAAGAATTAGGTAACTTTGCATGAGAGAGCATAGTTGTGACTCTCTCGGTAAGAGTCCTGTTCATTCTCTCTACAAGTCCATTGAGCTGGGGTGTATTTGGTGGATACTTCTCAAGCCTAATGCCAAACTTCCTGCAATACCTCTCAAAGGGATCGTGGTATGCACCACCATTGTCTGATCTCATGCACTTCAATTTCCTGCTAGTTTCTCTCTCAACCTTGTCATGGAATTCCTTGAAGACGTCGAGCACCTGCCACTTGTTTCTCAATGCATAGAGAAATATCTTCCTAGAATGGTCATCAATGAATGTCACAAAGTATAATGCTCCACCGAGAGATTTTTGGTCATGGAGCAAACATCCGTGTGCACAATGTCAGGAACATTCTCCGCACGATGCGGCGGGCGTGTACGAAATGCAACCCTATGTTGTTTGCCAGAAAAACAATGTTCGCAGGGTTTCAAGGTTATACCTTACAACTCAGGGATGTAATTCTTGCGAGCAAGAGCCTGCATGCCCTTCTCACTCATATGCCCAAGCCTCTTGTACCACAACTCAATGGAAGTGTCATTCTCAGTGATGTTCAGCACATCATTGCATAGCTTGGTTTTAGTCACATAGAGATAGCCTTCCTTGCTTCCTTGAGCCACAATCAAACAACCTTTGGCGAGTTTCCATTTTGCATCACCAAAATAACTTCCATGGCGAATATCATCAAGCTTTCCAACTGACAACAAATTCATCTGTATGTTGGGAACATTTCTCACGCCATCGAGCACAAACCTGCAGCATGTGTTTGTCTCAATGCATATAGTGCCCTTGCTGACAATAGTCGATGAACGACTATTCTCCATCCTTACCTAGCCAGCAAACCTTGAGCTCTGATACCACTCTGTTGGGGAATTAGCACACTCAAACGTGATATGAAAATACACAGCGGAATAAGATGTAAACTTTAGATCCACTCATGTACTAAATCCACGGATCGTTGCTCAATCACGGAAGGAAACATATGCATCAAACATATATGGAGGAAACAGATTCTGTCCCAACCGAGGATAAGTCATGTGTGCTCTCACACACAGTGGCTGAAATCTGCATGTAGGCATGCCAAGTACTATGTGCTCTCATTACATAGGAGCAGCAACAAGCAAATCAACACACAGGGCCACCAATAATTTTTACGTGGAAACCTCTCAACTTGAGAGGAAAAACCACAGGATGAAGCTACCCAAATCTTCTTCCACTATTATCAAATGGGGATACAACTTGTTCTTCTCTAGAGAGCACTATCTCATACATCAAGATTTGGGGCACAAGAGCTAGGGATCGGGGCAATCTCACAAAAGATGGTTGAACCACAACTTGAAGGAGACAAGGTAGTGGATCTAGACGTCACAACCTTATGGGCAAAGCCCGGTGCTTGATTCAGCTTCTTCCTTCAACTTCTTCTCTTTCCCTTCTCTCTTGGTTTTCTTCTCCAATGGAGGCTAACCGAGATTTTCGTCACCTTGCCTTGTGGTGGCTAGATGGGAGGCTTATCCTCTCTCTTCCCTCATGTGCAATGTCCAAAATAACCCTTGGTTATAACCCTAAAGGTTGGCGGGCTCTTGCACCTATTTGGGCCGCCTGAAGGCTTCATAAGGTCATCTCCTCACAGCCCACATGAGGAGGATACCCAACACTATGTTGGAACCCCATGTTGTTGTTGTTGTTGTTCAATGGGAGTGTATCCAGCGACAAGGCATATGGCCTCTTGGTGCTGCCATGTGGTGGATTTGTTCCTTGCTCTAAGATCTGTTGTGAAAGCTTGAAGACTGTGTTTGAATTCATGCTCTCTATCTGCGTTGCAGTCTTTTCTAAGTATGATTGCGATGGTCGTAGGCTTAGTGCTGATCTTCGTGGTCCTAGTGCGGTCTCGGTTGATTGGCCCCCTTCGATGGCACACATGCCCTTCCTCTCCTAGTAAGTAAAATCGTCCATATGGCAGAGCTTCTGGTCAAGGTTCATGATGTCGGGGAGCGGGGAGGGGGATCTCGGTCTCGCAATGCCCTTTGAAGGTGTTGGTGGAAACTCTTGCTGGTTTATCCGGCAAGCTTCATGTCTGCAATGCATTTAAAAAGTCTCGGTATTGTGATTCCCTTCGATAGCGTCTAGTGGAACTCCTCGGTCCGGTGCATGTGTTTTTCCCTTGTGACAGTCGCCGTGCTTGTACGCTCACTCAAGTGCATCTCGTCTTGCTTTTTCCTACGCGCGCGTGTGTGTTTTTTCTATTTATTTCTCTCCTTGTGTTATCTGTGTGTGCTCTGATTCATTTGAACTAAGCCTCGTCGACAATAATGAGTGAAATATATTCAGGTGGAGACCCCTCTGCCCCAGTGACCATCCAGAAAAAAACACAATCGCTAAAAGAGCTATGTTTCTATATGCATACTGAGATATCCTCAGAAAAGCATGTCTCCCTAGAAAATGCAGATATGCTGAAAAGGCAAATTGATCGTGTGATACATCATATCAATCACCGACGAAAATCCTGTAATCGGTGGTCATTTGCAAATATATTAAGTGTGTGTGTGGCCACTCACTAGTCACTATAAAGAGCCAAAATGTCCTAAAAGATCGTTGAAGATCAGATCGCTGTCAGACATTAGTGGAACAGTCAACCCCTAAAGCTAATTTTGAGGCCCCAAAAAGGTCATTTTCAAACAATCCGATGCCTTATTTTCAACATAATTATTTGGAATCAATGTGTGTCCAAAATCAATCACTTCAAGGGACCAGCTTAATCAGGTCGAGCCCAACACTTTGCATAATTGTTTGGTGAACTCGTTTGTTTCCAGATTAAGTATTCATGTATACATTATGACAACTGTTTTGGCGTCCTCTTTTGTGTTGCTAAGACGCCTTGAAGGCAATATACTACAGTACTACTATGGCACAAGAGAAGTTGAGTGAGCGAACAAGAGGAGGACACCGTTAAAAAAAACAAGAGGAGGACAAACATTGAACATTAAAGTAAAATCAAATGAGATAGTTGGATTCAACAAATCCTACATTTGATGAACAAGCATCAAGATGATGGTGACGCCATCTACAATATTGACGAACAAAGAGTACATTGCACCCATAGTCCTCAACGTGTTGAGATTGGGTTAATTGGGTCAATTTAGTCCTAAAAGTTCCAGCCTGCACATTATACGCATAGCAGTAACTCAGGTGAGTTATGGATAGTCCTAAACTGCATACGCATCGCTGGCCCACTCCACGCCGATAAAGTCGTGAACGAGGAATTATATTGGTATTTTCATGTCAAGTCCAAGACATGGGCGTCAAGTTGAGATCGATCAGACGTACTTCCTCTGTTTCAAAATATAAGATGTTTTAGACCTACACACTAAAAGAGTCTACATATATATTTTTACAAAGGTAAAACATCTTATATTTTGAAACGGAGGGAGTATGACTGAGGGGCGAGACCCCCTCAACGCGGATGGGTTGGTGGGTCGCGTCGTGGGCCCATCTAGGCCTCCAAGTGGCTCAAGGGTTCTGGCTTGGTCTCGAAGTCTTTGTTTTCTATAAATATTTATATGGCGAAAATCCGAGAATTGTTTGAGTTTGAAAAGGTTCCTCAAAGTAGGAAATACGAAAATTAGGGAATTTTTGAGCCAAGATTCGAACATAGGGGTGTGGGAGTGGGGTGGGGGCAAGATAATGGATCATATAAACAATGTTTATGAACATGCAAGAGAACATGTCTTTTATGTGCACGAAAACCCCACCGGCCTTCCACAATTCTACATTTCTACTTCTTCCGAGATCCATATCGTTATGATGCCGAGAGATTTGATCTCTCTACGAAGTCTAGACCCTGTTCGCCCCCACCCCTGCCTCCGCCCCTATTACATTTTCCACATGTCGCACTTGATTGACTACGTACATCCAAAGCCACGCTATTTCGTCGGACATGGGCGTTCATAGTCGACGCGCGCGTTCCAGGAAAACTCTTGGCCGTGAGGAGTTCGTCCGACATGGGGCTATTTCGTCGGACATGGGCTCTTTCTGCCGCACAGCTCGAAGAAGTCCTTTATACCACGTGGATGCAGCGTGGCTTGCTCACGGCCGCGTGGAGTGCTGAACTGCTGGAACGAGAAAGAGTGTCCCTTTCACGTGCCCAGTGGCAGAGATGATTCCACGACATGCGCACGCATCTTCTTGGCAGCAGGCGGCGGCGCCGGAGACGCGGGCTTGAACACGGTGGCCAAGTCGAGCGGCACCGGGTAGAAGAGCCGCTGCTGCAGCGGAGCCAGCTTCCTCTTCAGCGCGGGCGGCAGCTTCCGCGGCGCCGGCGGGCACACCGTCGCCGGCCTCAACGCGCTGTCGTCCGACGTCGGTGTGGTGAAGTTGACCGCGTCACTGGCAGGGGCGCCCTCTTCCAAGTCACCTAGCGGCGGTGTGGTCCGACACGCCGTGGGCGTAGCGTAGCTGGTGTCGTCGGTGCTGCAACCCCGCTGCGGTGCCGATGCCTCCACGGGTCCTCCCGCAGTCGCAGTAGCGCAGCCAATGCCGTCGGCGGCAGCACCGTCGTGGTCCGCCGCCCATGACATCGCTCGCACACGGCTCGCAGTCGGTGTCACACAGCCGGTGTCAGCGGCGGCGGCACCGTCGTGGTCGTCAGCTCGCGCTGCCGCGGCCAGCGCGCCGCCGACGGCCGTGGTCCGGATCGGCGTGAGCGCCGCCAATTCAGCGATTTCCGCGACCTCGAGGCCCATCGAATCCGGCGCGCGCAGATCCCGCTGCCGCTTAATTATCTAGCTAGATCTTCTTCGAACAGAGATAGATATCGAATTGTGTGTGGGCTGCAGCACTGGGTACTGATCTCGGAGCTTTTTGTAGTAGCGCAAAAGCAAGACGAGGAGGAGGCAGGCGCGTGGAGATGATGATGGAGGGGAGGGTAGCTGAGCAGCTGAGGATGAGTAAGGTAAAGCAGAAGCAAGGCAAGGAACAGAATTATATGCAGGCAACAAGCAGAGCAGCTGCGAAACAAAAGCTCGGGCGCACGTTAAATAGATCATGGGAGGAAGAGAGACGGGTGGCGCAAATGATTGCGGGAGGAACGAGAAAGAGAGAGGGTGGTGAGTAGATCGAACCCTCCCCCTACCATGTTCCCTCTCTATCTCACGATCGCCGTGTCTCTCAGAGGTCAGCAACACCAGAATCACAGATAGATGCCGGCCAGGGGCGTTAATTTCTGCACACCGCTGCCCGCCATGCAACTCGACTTGTTGAAAGGAAGGTGATTAATGTACTACTCCCTTTTTTCCAGTTAAACTTAGAGATTTGTCTAAATTTATATATATTTACATTAAAAAATGTGTTAAGATACATGCGAATTTAAATAAATCTTCACACTACTCCACCCCTACAATACGCAATTTGTACATTGTTTTCAATACTATCATATCAAACCTATTACCTCTTATATCATTATGTCACAAGTTTTTATTTTTAGAAATTACAAATAAGTATTTAAGTAAACAACAATGAATAAGTAATAATATTATTGAATTCAAAATAAAATTATAATGATTTTACTCTTTTGTATTTTTCTATTTAGTATGGAATAATTAATATCTTTAAATTCGTAAATCAGAATTCGACAAATAATATGTCTAAGTCGATTAGAAAAATGAGAGGAATCCAAATATGATATCCATATCATCTTATCACAAACTATGTCGCGATTCTAGCCATAATTTATTTTTTCATTTCAAACTATGGTCAAAATGACGGACATGAAGATTCTTAGCTCGGGATTAAGCCTCGCTAAACATGAAGTGGATCTCTGAACCTAAATGATTTTTCCAAAAAATCATGAGCATTAGATCATGTACATGTAGTTCAAATCTGACCGACTTCCTACCGATTCGGCATGAATTTGTCTTTTTGATGAGGGATGGACGGAAAGGTTTAAGATAATCTGGTTGGGAAATTGTCTATGTAAGCTAGTCTAGTATTTTAAAAATGGGATAGTAACAATGTGAAACTTTCATTTGGTGGTTGCTTCACAAACACCCCATTTTTGGCACTCGGAAAATGGAAAATGGCTTTTTGGTGTGATGAAAAAGAAAAATTCCTGCTGCAGGATTGTAAGTCATCCCAAGATGCACATGTATGCACAATATGAGCACATTATCACAAACTACACGATTCTAGCCATAACATTGGTCGTTCGGCTTGAAAGCCATGAAAATTCGAACATGATAGCTCATTTTGGGAAAGATTTTTTTGTGATATTTACAATGTTCCAAGTTTGTTATTTTTGTTTACAACTTTATCACATAATATGACACCATGAAAAGGTTTTACATTGTTTCAATCGTTTTTGAATTTCTTATGCCCATTTCAAACTATGGTCAAAACAGCGTGCATGGAGATTCTTAGCGCGGGGCTGAGCCTCACTAAACTTGTAGTTTATCTTTGATGAAATACAATATTATGAACATAACAATGATTTTTCCAAAAAATAATGAGCATTAAATCATGTACTTGTAGTTCAAATCTAACCGACTTCCTACCGGTTCGGCAGGAGTTTGTCTTTTTCATGAGGACTGGACGGAAAAGTTTAAGATATCCCGATTGGGAAATTGTAAGGTGGCCTAGTAATTTTGAAAAATGGGGTAGTACCAATGGTCTAATATGGCATCACATTCTAATATTGATATGGAATACATCTCTCTTTCTTATACTCCTCAAGAAGGGAAATCACCATGCAATCTTAATTTAAGAATAGATCATAGTATAGCTTTAAGCAATATTATATGATGTTTAAAATACAAAATATGATATCTTGATCTAGTCAAGGTCATCACACCATCACCTGATAACTATAGCACATGATTTTACTTTACCCCTAGTGAGGCAGCAAAACAAAGGTAAAAACCAAAGTAGATCTTGAATAATATGTGTCACAATTCAATCTCTACCCCTATGCTACTCCATCTAACACACACTTCTCCCAATTCAAGTTCTTGCATACAAGTTGTATCAAAACAAGCAATTAAGAACGGGGTGCATGATATGCATCTATTAAAACATCTTACACAAAATAGATTCCAGTCTCAAATATAAAATCATAGAACAAAGATCCACCACGTAGGAATTACAAATATAACCATAATCATGTTGGGCAGCTCATATGGTACTAAATCTATGAAGAACAAGAGAGAAATAGATCAAGCTACTACCACAAACCCATAGCCCGGAGGTGGACTACTCCCTCATCATCATGGTGATGAAGCCGAAGATGTTGGAGAGGGTGGAGATCTCCCCGGAGGTTGCTCTTGGCGGAGTTTTCCACTCCAATCTTTGCTGGATCTGACTCTGTTTGGTGGTGTTTTCATCTCTGGTGGCTCTCTCTCTCCGAGGACGCCCTGAGGGTCCTTATATAGGAGTTTTTTGGTCAAGAGAACTTCGTGGGCGAAAGAAGCAAGGCGATCAGACGGTCGAGGAGGGAAAGAGCATGGGTGGCGCACCCACCAGGCTTGCGCGCCACCTAGGCTCTTTTGGCCCTACTGGCCCTCCTAGTGATATTCCAGTGCTCCAGATGCTTCTAGTAGATAAATATTGGCATTCCCAAAACTTTGTTTAGGTCCTGAAACATCAAAAACATTGAAAATAGGGTTTTTCTGCCCTATAGGGTTATAACCAAAATAAAGGAGATGATTGGTAAATTCCTAAAATCAATATAAAACAGGAATATAATATTACATGTGATGCAAATATGTGAGAAAACTTGTTAACAAACTATAAAGTTTATGTATGCATTTTACATGCATCTATCATCCATGAGATAGACAATGAAGTCATCACCAAAGGACTTTGCAATCCTCTTTCTCTTGTTCCTTACATGAACTTCATTGTCTTCCTCCTCAGGGATTTCATCATGTGTTCATTCATAATATTCCATGGGAATGGCAGGTTCAGGAGATTTAGCAGATTCCTGTCTAGATGTACTAGACATATCTTTCATAGAAAAAATACCATCAAAGAATGTAGCATCCTTAGACTCCATAATTATACCGACATTCATGTCAGGTACCTCAAACTTTACCACTAGAAATTTGTATTCAACGCTATGATGAGCATAGCCAAGAAAGGCACAGTCTACGGTCTTTGGTCCAAGTTTATGCTTTTGGGGAATTTGCAAATTCACATTTGCCAAATAGCCCTAAGTATGTAGGTACGAGAGTGTTAGCTTCCTCTTCTCCCATAATTCATCGGGAGAAGTTTCATTGTCTTTTGTGGGAACTTTATTTAGGACATGACGCAATGTCAATATAGATGCCCCCACCATGCCTTGGATAAACCCGAGAGGTACCTAACATGGCGTTAACCAAGTCTATTAGAGTACGGTTTTTTCCTTTCGGCAACCCCATTCGATTGGGGAGAGTAGGGAGGCGTCCTCTCATGAATAATGCCCTGTTCGACACAAAATAAATCAAACTCATTAGAGAAGTACTCTCCACCATGATCTGACCGAACTCTCTTAATCTTTCTCTCAAGTTGATTTTCAACTTCTGTCTTATAGATTTTAAAGTGGTGTAGAGCCTCATCTTTAGTTTTCAAAAGATATATATAGAAAAATCTAGTAGAATTATCAATCAACGTCATGAAGTATTTATTTTCACCTTTAGTCAATACACCATTCATCTCACATAGATCTGAATATATAAGCTCCAATGGTGCCTAGTTCCTTGCTTCCTACATAGCCTTATGAGGCTTGCGCAGTTGCTTAGCTTGAACACATGCTTGACATTTAGAGCCTTTGGCTAAAGTGAAACTCAGAATTAAATTCATCTTAGCTAGCCGCGTCATATAACCATAATTAATGTGACAAAGTCATGAATGCTAAACATCGGTTTCATTGCTAGGGACAAATATGGTTCACAGCCTTATTACAAAAATCTGAAAGACGGAACAAACCGTCACACTCATAACCTTTACCAATAAATTGTCCATACTTAGAAATGACTACTTTATTGGACTCAAATACGAACTTAAAACCTTCTTTGCAAAGAAAGAACCACTTACGAGATTCTTATTTATTGAGGGCACATGCTGCACGTTCTTCAGCTGCACGATCTTTCCCGAAGTAAACTTCAGATCCACCGTGCCAACACCACGAATAGAAGCATGCAATATGTTTCCCATCAAGAAGGAGAGATATCTTATGACATGATAAGAAGAAAAACTAAAAATATCAGCACACACATGAATATTAGCACCGGGGTCGATCCACCAATCTATAGATTGACAAATTTACAAAAACAGTAGGTAAATTACCATACTCGGATGCACCCTTATAATTGTTGCTCATAGTCACATTGACAGACTTAGAGTTTTGTCCATTCTGATTCTTCCTTCCTTTGCGCTGCTTGCTGTTTGGAGACCAATGTCCAACCTCGCCGCACACAAAACAGGGATCCTGTGACTTGTTCTTCTTATTCTTTTTGAAATTGGTAGTTTGAACGACCTTGTTCTTCCCCTTGAACTTGTTGTGGAAGTTCTTCTGCACCACATTGGTGCTTGACTAGGGTGCCTCGGCTTGCTATGGGTGTGCGCCTTTTGCCTTTGCCTTTTCCTCAAGGTCGAGAAACCCAATGAGATTCTCAACAGACATCTCTTGCCTCTAGTGTTTGAGGTTAGTGGCAACACTCCTCCAGGATTGAGGAAGCTTTGCAATAATGCATTCTGCAACAAATTTGCCGGTCAACACACACTTCAGAAGCTCAAGTTCTTTTGCAATGCGCTGTATCTCATGAGCCTGTTCAACCACAGAACGGTTTTCAACCATCCTGTAGTCATGATACTGCTCCATGGCATACCGTTCAATGTCCGCATCAGTAGCACCAAATTTTGCTTCGAGTGCATGCCACAGTTCCTTGGCATTGCACATATGTAAATATGCGTCAACCAACTTGTCCCTAATAACACTTATGACACAGCCTACAAAGAATATGGTGGTCTCCTTGAACGTCTTCTCCTATTCAGGAGTTGTCGGGGATATGCCGAATGGGGTATACCCAGCAAGACGTTTCGAGTGGGCCAGACCTCTGCGAATAGGCCTGCGGGACGGTGACTGGAATGCGACTGAGAAGAAGCCTGGCGACCAGAAGCTGGAGGCCTAGAAGCATAGCAGAAGCCCAGTCAGATTAGGTCAAATCTTCTGAGTCCTTAACTGACTCGGTCGTATATCTGTAAACCCTAGCGAGGTACCCCCTATATAAACCTCCCTAGGGTACTCTTTGTACTTATGTTCCATCATACACCCCTTCCAAGCGACTCGCTGTCTAGCCACCGAGCTCGCCATCCCTGTAACTCACTCGCCGATAATACAATCTAGCAGGAGTAGGTCTTTACCCTACGGGGGCCGAACCTGGGTAAACTCATGTGTCTCAGCCCTCATCTCGCTCCGTAGATGGCCGCCCGCTCTTGCCCTCAATCCTATCAATCGCTACACTGTCGTGGTCATTCCCACGACAGGAGTAATCATTCCTTCAGGATTACCAGCCGATACCCAGAAGGCATCCATAGCCATCAGCCAGAGGATACATTTGGTTTGCCAGCGTTTAAAGTGCGCACCCATAAACGGGTTCGGTTTTAGACAAGCGGCAAAGCCTTGAAGCGAAAACAACCTAAAATAAGGTTTTTGGATTGTTGAAATAATTAGCAGTTTTCGCATTAATTTAATCCAAGTATAAAACAAGAAAGAACAATTTCCAAGATTGACTAGCATACGCATAGTAGACATGCACCATACATGCAAGTGAAAAACCTAGCACATCTACGCATATTGCGGGACTAGTAATCAACATAGGAAATAGAAGGAGAGCAAAGAACATGTATGAGTTTGTCGATGGTATGACCAGCGACGAAACAGTAGGAGCTCCGCCACTGGTGGTAGCAGCAGAAGCGGCATCGGCAGCCTTCTTGGCGGCGGCGGTCGACATGGCGATAAACTCGAGGAAGCCGGATGTAGAGGACGAAGAAGAACTTGAGCAGTCGCGCTGAGACGCTCATAGAGAGGTGGAACGGCGATGCGCAGGTAGGCATATGCAAACGAAAATATGAGCTTGGCTCAGGTAGGACGTGGGCAAACAACATGTAAAACATGAGCTTGGCGATGGCAAGGCGTCGAGGGAATGCGCAAGGACTTCTCTTCTTCTCACACCTTAGTGAGTGTATGGCTCAACACTCTCCTATATAAGGTGGTCCAACTCTCCTTCACTAGCAATGTTGGACTAAACTTTAGACCTACCTCTTATCATGAATGCATGTATTTACGCCTTGAGAATTTTAGAATTTTAGTTGGGCTAAGGACTCAGACCCACTCGACCGGCCCCACTGGCGCGATGAAATCGTGTGAATCGTGATCAACCTTGGCCATTTCTAGTATGCATGCATCAAGACATGGTGACGTGAGTAGCCAGCCACGTCGGATCGGAGAGGCCGGATCCAGCGTTCCCCCTCCGTACGGGCATTCACGCAGACCTGCAGAAATCAATGGACGCCACGCTGACATGTCCGGTGAACCGCGCGACACACTCATCTGCACGCGTACATCGCACCTGCGTGCTGCTCTCTCTTGCATCGATGTTTCTATATTGTGTGTATACGGACTGCACTACGATCGATCTACGATGTGAACGATCACTAGATATTCAGGTGGGCAGACGGGAATCACAGTGGCAGAAAGAAACCTGGATGGACGGAGCTTCTAGGTTTCAGCATAACCTTTCGACATCGTTCCCTAGGTAAGATCGCAGTCAATATCCGTAGTACAGTACTCCCTCCGATCCAAATTAGTTGACTTTTATTTGTCTAAATACAAATATATTTCGATATGTTTTAGTGCTATATATATTCGTATCTAGATAAATAGAAATCAACTAATTTGGATCGGAGAGAGTACCGGCTTTTTCTCAACCATGAGACACGCAGTTAGTCTAACTATATTTACTGGCCAAAGCAGCTAAGCCATCTCTCTGTCTCTACATTTCTCTCCCCCTCCCCTGCAAAACCTGCCGGGAGAGTCACATGGGGACCATTGCCATTGCTGCCTTGTCGAATCTTGAGCTAGTAACCGGGTATCTATACGCTGTAATTTGCAGTTTGAATCTTTCTCCTTGAGAGGTTAATGCGGACATAAGCCAACAAATGAGTTAGCTCTACACCTTAACTACATATATGGACCAGCAGTACGTAGTCCGCTCATCCTCTGGCATGTATAGCTAGCTAGGAAGACAACATGGACAGCAGTGTGGTGTCTAGTCTACTCCCAATTATGATCCGTCCATCAATTAATGCATGTACGAGCTAGGAGTAGTACATTTGAATTCGAAGTACATTTCCCTCCAAATTTTGACGTTTCTCTTGGCTTTTGCCTGGGGAGAAAACGGGAAATTTGATGCATGGCCTCCTTGGATGGTTAATCAGCAGCCCATATGCCATAAATGTGTGTGCGAGATGGGATGCTTCTGTGGGTCAGGCCTCCATAACTTTGCATCATCATCCTTGGGACCAAATCAATAGCAACCGCTGTAGCCGTGTATAGCTGCAGGATTGCCAACTAATCCACGTTTTTCTTTGATTGAACTTGCACCGGTGGACCACCCTTCACAGGCCTGTTGCTGCCAAGATTCATGCAGTAGCTAGTCCTCTATAGTACTACTCGAGTAATTTTGTGGCTGAATCACGAACCAATGGTGCTCGGTTATTTTGAATTTCGTGTAGACTTAGTTTGGTTTGGATGAATTGGGTTTGTTGCGTCTCGAATGGGTTCACAACGTATATGATGAGATAAATATATTGGCAACCTTTCGAAATATAGTTAAGTGGAGCGAATGGGATCGACAACAGTTGGATCCTCGAGTGAACGGTGGATGGCAACGGCCAATTTTTCCTATAACCACATGTCAAGTTGCCATTGGGCCATGCCCTCACTACCGCACACTGGGTCTTTGCCGTGTGGGCAAAAACACACAGCAAATCGCATTCTGAACACGACAAAGGCTTTGCCGTGTGTATATGTTCGCCACGGCAAAGAGCCTTTGTCGTGTCTAACGCAAAAGACACGGCCAATAGGGCTGCACGGCAAAGAAAAGGTAGTTGACGGCTCCGTGGGGCTGACGGTGCCAGAGGGTCTTTGCCGCGTGCCCTTGTTTCCTTTGTCGTGTATATGGGAGAATACACACGACAAAGGCTTATCTTTGCCGTGTGTGTGACGGCGAGGGCACACAACAATGTTTTACCGTCAGCAGCCGTCAACTCCTCCACGATAGGTGCACCTGTGGGGCCACGGGTCCCACCTTGTTGCCGTGAGGAATATCTTTGCCGTGTGCCCTTGTTTCCTTTTCTGTGTCTACTTTCTTTATCGTGTTCCTTTTCTTACTCTTTGCCGTGATTTTTTTTGTCGTGTTCTTTTCCAGAAATCTTCTATGTTGCTAATCTTTGTCGTGTGCTTTCTGGGGGAGACACGGCAACAACCTTCTTTGCCGTGTTCCGGGCCCTTTGGCACACGGCAAAGCGTTGTCTTCACGACAACGACATTTTTTTCCCTTAGTGCCTAAATCTTCCTGCCATATTAGGGTCCATATACTTAGGTTTGCTACTGGTATGACTAAGGAAGGTCCAGTGAAAAAACCACAAAAGCATGTTTTTTGCTTTCTCGTGGTAGTTGATTCACCTTCTATTCTCTCCGATCCATAATAAGTGTCGCTGACCTAGTGCAAAGTTTGTACTAGTTTAGTACAAAATGAACGACACTTATTATGGATCGGAGGGAGTAGAACTTTACAACACTACCAGCGGATAGCGGGGCAGAACCGATGTTTACTATCTAGGAGCATAGAAGAGAGGGGAGGCTTTGGAGTGGGCATCGGAAGGTTATTTGTTTGGAATACAACGGTGAAGAAGAATAATATAAAATCCACTTCTCACTCCTTATTTGTGCCTGAGTTCTAGCTTTTACCGTATTTATTAAGAACAGTAATCCCGAAAGTTACCCGGAATTAATTATGAACCGCATTGAACAATTCAGAGTCATTTAACTCCAAGTGAAGTTATTTGTTCCTAATTTTTCATTATCTAGTATAATCTACGCTAAATTGTGTAACTTGTTGTATTAAGTTTTCTCAAATGGTAGAACCTGCCATTCAGGCACAAGCATACTGTAAATAGTGAAATTTACTAGAAAAACAAATTGTGGTTTCAAAAATAATTAAACAATCACTTGCCGGCGGCGGACCATCTATTTAGGCCATGGATGGGCCACTTTGGCATTCAATTTCTCTGCCCGTGATGATGGGACTATATCTCAACTCTCAACTGAGAGAAATATTATTCCTTCCAATCAATAACAATTGTTGCAGTTTTGAACTAAGGTTAATTCAAAATAGGAACAATTATTATGGATCGATGATAGTACTAGTAAAACAAAATTGGTAGCTAGCTAGCTATACTACGTACATTTGAAGTCGCGTACGTTTTACGTCACGACACTTGCAGTACAGTCAAAGCTGCACGGTTCTGATGACTAGAGGATGCATTATGCACGGTCCTAAGATTTAGTCACTTGGCCGGACACATATGGTCGGTCGCAGCAAATTAATTAATCGCAGACGGACAGTCGTGTTACTGTTTGCATGTACTATATCATCAGCTGAGTTAAAACCTCTTCTGCACCACGTACATACATAGTCATACTTGTCTGAGCCATCATGCCATGTATCGTACATGCATGTTGGTTAGACGATTTAGAATTTTCTTTTTCTTCAGAAATCCTACAGTAGCTACAACCAAATGTTGATATATTCGTATACACGCGTCACACTCGGTAAAGTGAGCGACGTGCATGTGTGTGTTTCCACTCAGATCAGATAGCATGGCCTAAAATTAAAATATATATACTAGTACTCCTCATGAATAAACAATACAACACGACGACGACAGGGGTACAATCTCTGAATCACAGATAGCAAACTATATAAAAAGCAGATCAAGGACATCATCTTTGCTTAAAGCGCTCAATGACGGGACGCATGGCCTCACCTACTTAATAAACATAGATATACAAATGACTCGTAGTGCTATACTCTCTTTGATCCTAATTAATGTTCTCATATTTGTCTAAATTCGAATATATCTAATTATATTTTAGTGCTACTCCCTTCGTTTTAAAATATAAGATGTTTTAGCTTTATGAAAGGGGTGTATTTAGACCATTTTTAGTGTGTAGATTCACACCAAATCTAAATGAGTGTACACGCTAAAAGGAATCTAGATACACTCTTTTCACAAAGCTAAAACATCTTATATTTTAAAATAGAGTGAGTAGATACATATGAATCTAACTAAATTTGAGAACATTAATTTGGATTGGAGTGAATACAGTATTTTGTTTTTCATTTTATAGAACGCAAGGTAACAGCACGTAACTGTAGCACAGGCCGGACCATACAGATGCAGTGGGGGCGTATGATGCGTGTGTTTCCCGGGCGTCATAAAAAAAGAAGGCTGGGTCGACACGATCCAGATTTGCACTAAAACCCAAGTGGTTGAGGTTGTACTACGTGATGAGTGGTAGTGTACGCCATGATTTAGGTTTGCCACCAACCTAAACTGCATGCATGCATGCTTTTGTATCTTTCCGTTTCGTAGCGTAGCGTGCATGGCAGCAGGTGGTGGTGACGCACGCGGGCTCCACGTAGCGTGGTAGATAAGAATACGATGTACAGCGCCACATGCTGCGTACACGTAGCGTGGTTGTAACTCTACTCCCACTTGCACTCCCGCAACTGCACGTCGTACAGTCATGTTATTAGTATATGTTTTGATTTACTGCATATATTACTTGTTGTGTTGAATGAATTGGAGTGACACATCTCTGCTGATCTGCATGCTAGCTAGGTTCAGAAACTAAATGTTACTCCTATTCTCCCGGTACATCAACCACTTCTGTACACTTAGGAGAAGTTTGGTAGCCTGTATGGATTTTGGGGCCCAATGGGGCATGTCCACGGTCAGCACCATCACGCACATACAGACGCTGAGCCACCTTTCGCATTTCGTTTGGTAGCCTGCATGAAGATTTTTTGCATAAGGATAGATACGAAACTTGGGTGTTTGGTTGCCTGCACCTGTTTCACTGTCACGTTGACACACACACTAAAACGATCATCAGCAGTGATTCTGTTCTTCCTGCTTGAGGGCTGCGATGGCGATGGAGGGCGGCGCGCACCTACACTTACTGGCACAACAACCGACGAGGCGAAGAGTGTGATAGCTGTTGCGGTTGTGCCAGCAACGGGGGTCGGCGGGATACCTCCTGTGGCTACGTCGACGACGGAGGCTGGCGGGACACCTGTTGCTGGCAGCTGAGAACGCAAGCAGCTAGGCACAGTAGTGTTGCTCGATGGCAGCTAGACTAGGAACTAGTCGAACATGCTCGCCATTTCGGCGCCCTTGCCTGTAGCGTCCAGGAACTCGAACTCGAACACGGCGGACTGGAGCAAAGGGGAGCTACGCGCGGTCGATGGCGATGATGACCTTGGCGTTCCTCTACCTCCACGACCTCCCGTCGAGTAGACCATCTTTCTCTACATCATCTTTATCTTCACATACAAGCTGAGAACGTACACCTACGGTTTAGAGTTTAGAGAAGAGGGCTTCAGATAGATCCCTATAACTGCATCAAAATGCAAAACTCGCAACACGAAAATTATAGAAAACAACAAGATCAAGCTACTTCTCAAAGGACACTTCGAGCGGTCGGTTGTGTGCGAGGAATCTGAACAAACAAGCACAAAAAAGCTCCAACTTTGACCACGAATCTAAGGAGATATAGTTCACCAACCTCGAAGCCGATGGTCAGAATGGAACCCATCGTCGATGCGCATCTTTTTCATGTACAGCTCGACTCGATTTGAAGCTTATATGTGATAATCCCAATCTATGAAGAGTAAGCATGTTTAGAGAGGAGAAAGAAAGGGGAGGAGGAAGATAGCGTTGCACGCCTTCGTGCATCCATGTGCTCGCCCGACTCAGGCCCGCTGGAAATGGTCGAATCGACCGTTGTCTCTGGGTCTAGCTCCGGCCTGCTTTAAAACCCTCGTGGGCCACAACATGGGGGTGCTGCAGGTAACCAATCGGACCGATTTCTACCCAATTCAGCCTGCCCGGAGGAACTGCATGCTACCAAACGCGCCCTCAAGTACTCCGTGTCCCCAGTTTAGTATTCTTGATTGACTCCCGAAACCATACAAGCAGGAGTAGCTAACTGTTAGAACTACAACAGCTCTATGGTCTACCTATAGTAATTAGCAAGCTACTCATGTGGTTAAGGTTAACGACAGTATCATGCAGCTAGAGGTAGGCGTCAAGCAAGTTAATTGGATAAAACTAGTACAATTGGACCTGTCCGAACGAGTTCGATAATTTTCGCCAGTTAGTACCATTTCTGAGCCACAACATTGCGGATTGCACTAATTTTTATTTGATAGCACATTACATTAACATGCTTGCTGATAGGTGGGACCCATCTGCAGAGCAAAATAGTCAAAAAAATGCCACGTACCCGCAGGCTCCTCTCCTGTTGACCTCACGTGAACACACCGCCGCCCCGGCCGGTACCGGCCACATCCACCTCCTCCCTAGACCGGCGAAGCTCTGCCACTAGATGGAGAGGCCCCATCTCAAATTCCTGCATCAATCCCCCACCGTGTCGTTGCCCCCGAGCTCTCTTCGTATATCCCCCGCTGCCTCCGCGCCGCCATCTCCTCCGTGGGGCCTTGACGGTGAGGAGATGGCCTTGGCAGCAGACGACGGGATGATCCGAGCTTGTCCAAGATGACAAAGAACACGCGGTTGCCTAAGGTCGATGGGGAGGGAGTAGGACGAGTAGAGAAGGGCACCAGTTATGGACGGGCTCGAGGATGAGTTTGTGCCATGTCGAGGCAGGGGAGAAAGAGCACATCGCTAGTTGTGCATGGCATTTTTTGTTGAGCCCGTCGGCTGCGGCAACATTGGCGGCGACCATCCAGAGCGGGACGCGGTGGAAGCAGCGGCGACGTCCTCCATCTCTAGGCGACGGCCCTGGATGGACCCGAGCCCTAAAGCAGCGGGGCGTCGATGGTGAAGATGCTCTTGCAGGCTAGACGAACGGTCGTTGCAGCCTCATTGGAGACCACGAGCGCTCGTGGTGGAGGGGAGAGGAGGCCGTCAAAGTCGGCGGACGCGTCATTGCTGCAGTCGCTTGCGACGGAGCAAGGGCTCCCGCGTGCGGACCCTGGTGGGTCTAGTGCGGCGTCGGCAAGGGCGAGCGGTGCCATTGCGGCGCCTAGGTAGTCCATGGCGGTAAGCGCACGTGGCCAGGGCTAAAACTAAGTGCCGTAGTGGAGGCCGCTCATGGCCTGCGGACGATGCAAGCACGAGGCTAGGTGTAACATCCCAAAACTTTTCGAATTTTGAAATGTTAAAAATAAAATGGAATTATTAAAATAGTTGCTAAAATTTTCTTTCCCTTATTTGAATTTTCAAAAGAAAAGACACTTTTCAAGGTTTATGAAAATAAAGCAAATCAGAGCTCTAAACAAAAGATTTTGGGACAAGGGGAAATACAATATTTCCAAAACCTAATAGAGCTATTTAAGTTTAATGGAAAACCAAAAAGCTTTCAAAAATGGTTTTGATAAAACCTAGAACCTATTGCCAAATAGTATCATCAATAAAATCCTTCTTGCATAAACAAGTTCCATTAGATAAGATGAAATCCATCTCGCTATGGACAGCTTCTTTTCAGTAGTCATCAACTTGAGATGCATAGGCTTCTGAAATAGAAGTGGGAGTATCATCCACAAGGTACACAATGAAATTGTCACCAAATAACTTTGTAGTCCTTTGTCTCTTGATCCTTTTAGGAGCTACATTGTCGTCCTCCATAGGATTATCATAGTGTTCTATCGGCATAGTGGGTTCGAAAATTATAACAAATTCCTGACTAGATAAACTAGTCATCTCCTAATTTGATGAGCTAGACATACCTTTCATGGGAAAGATGTCCGCAAAGAAAGTCGCATCATTCGACTTCATAATAGTACCAACATGCATGTCGGATACCTCAGATTTTACTATCAAAAATCTATAGCCAATTCTATGAAAAGCATATCCCAGAAAAACACAATCCACAGTTTTGGTCCAAGCTTTCACTTTTTGGGTATTGGAATATTGACTTTCGCCAAACATCCCCAAGTTTGTAAGTAAGAGAGTTTAAGCCTTTTCTTCTCTCATTCCTCAAATGGAGTCGTGGTTTTATCCTTTACGGAACACGGTTTAGGACATGACACGCAGTAATTAGCGCCTCCCCCACTATTCTTTGGAAAGACCCGATGTATCTAATATGGCGTTAACCAAATCTGTTAGAGTGTGGTTCTTTCTTTCAGCCACCCCATTTGACTGAGGTGAGTAGGGAGACGTCCTCTCATGGATAATACTATATTCCTACAGAATAGATCAAATTCATTTGAAAATTACTCTCCACCATGATCCGACCTTAGCCGCTTGATTTTAAGATCAAGTTGGTTTTCTGCTTTAGCTTTATAGTTTTTGAAGTAATTCAAAGCTTCATCTTTAGATTTCGGAAGATAAACGTAGCAGTATCTAGTGGAGTCATCAATCAACGTCATAAAGTATCTTTTTCCACCTCTTGTCAATACACCATTCATCTCACAAAGATCTGAATGTATAAGTTCTAGTGGTGCTAAGTTTCTCGGTTTCGCAGCCGTATGAGACTTGCGGGGTTGCTTTGCTTGCACACAAACTTGTCACTTAGAACCTTTGACAGTGGTAAATTTCAGAATTAAACTCATATTGGCTAGCCGCGTCATGCAACCAAAGTTAATATAACAAAATCGTGAATGCCAAATATTAGACTCATTATCATTACAAACATGATTAATAACTTTAGTACATGAGTCTGACAAAGATAAGAGGAACAGACCTCCGCGCTCATAACCCTTTCCAACAAATTATATATACTTAGAAATTATAACTTTATTGGATTCAAACACCAACTTAAAACCATTTCGACATAGAAGCGATCCGCTGACGAGATTCTTATTGATGGAGGGAACATGATGCACATTCTTCAGCTATACAGTCTTCCCCGAAGTAAACTTTAGATTTATCATACCAACACCATGAACAGAAGCACGTGAGCCATTTCCCATCAGCACGGAGGAAGTCCTTGCGACCTGATAAGAAGAGAACATGAAAATATCAGAACATACATGTGTATTAGCACCCGTGTCAATCCACCATTCAGGAGAATGACATACTGAAAGGATAGTACGTAAAATACCGTACCCAACGTCCTTCATCTTAGTATCGCTAATAACAACATTAGCGGTCTTGCCGCTGTTCCCATGTTGCCGCTTGTCAAAGCGATTAGGGCAGCTAGGAGCCCAATGATCAGGATCACCATAGATGTGGCAAGAGCCTTTCTTCTTATCTTTTTTCCTCTTAAAGTTGGTTGAGTGAGTGGCCTTGTTCTTGCTATCAAACTTCCATTTACCATCAGATTTGTTCTTATTCTTGAACTTGTGGGATTGGAAGTTTTTCTTCTGTGCCAATTGGCACTAGAAGCTCTCTCAAATCCTCGAGCATGTGTGTCCTTTGCTCTCGCCTTCTCTTCCACATGAAGAGATCCAATGAGATTCGTAACAGAAAAATCTTGTCTCTTATGTTTTAGAGAAGTAACAAAGTTCCTCCACATGGGAGGAAGCTTGACAATAATGCCTCCGGCCAGAAACTTGTTGATACATTGCAAATATATCTATAATTTTTGATGTTCCATGCTTACTTTTATCTACTTTCTTGTGTTTTGTTCCAACTTTGGAGTACTTTTATTATGATTTCTTGGACTAACCTATTAACAAGAGCCACAGTGCCAGCTGCCTGTTTTCAGTTATTTTTGGTTCTAGAAAAGTCAGAAAATGAATATTCTCGGAATTGGACGGGACAAAAGCCAAAGTGCCTATTTTTCCGGAAGGGATCAAGTGCTAGAATACGAGACGGAGAGGGGCCAGGGGCCGGCCACACCACCTGGCCGCGCGGCCAGGCCTGGCCCGCGCCAGGGGGTGGTCTAGCCGACCCCAGCACCCCCTCGTCCTCTCCTTCCGCCTATAAGTTGCCCTCGGGACGAAAACCCTAAGTATCCGATCAAAAATCCACAAAAGAGTCTGTAGCCGCCATCATCTCCATCCCTAGATCGGGAGGGATCTGAAGCTCTTCCCGGCACTCTGCCGGAGAGGGGAATTCACCCTGGAGGCCTTCTTCATCACCATGCAAGCCTCCGGTGTGATGCGTGAGTAGTTCATCCTTGGACTACGGATCCATGTAGTAGCTAGATGGCTGGTCTCTCCTCCTTTGTGCTTTCATGTTTAGATCTTGTGAGCTCCGTTCATGATCAAGATCATCTATTTGTAATCCATACATGTTGTGTTTTCGTGGATCCGATGGATATTGAGATGCTATTTCAGATTGATTATTGATTCTATCATGTCTTTGTTATTTGAGATCTTGCATGCTTTCCGTTGTTAGTAGCTATCTTGGCCAAGTAGATGCTAGCAACTCCAAGAGTTAGTATTTATGCTCGATAGTGGGTTCATGCCTCTGGTAATCTGGGGAAGTGACAGAAATCTCTAAGGTACTAGATGTGTTGTTGCTACTAGGGAGAAAACAACGATCATTTGTTCATAGAACAATTGTATTGTTTACCTTACACGCAGTTCGTAAAGCAATAATCTGTTGCTTGCAACTTAATACTAGAGGGGGTTCGGATGATAACCTGAAGGTGGATTATTAGTCATAGATGCAGTTGGATGATGGTCTATGTATTATGTTGTAATGCCCAATCAAGTCTCAAAGGAGTCAAGATGATTAGTATATGCATGTATTGCTTTCTCGGTGTTTGTCAATTGCCCCGCTGTAATTTGTTCACCCAGCATGTTATCTATCTTAAGGAGAGCCACCTCTAGTGAACTATGGATCCCGGTCTTTCTTCTTTACATACAATCTACAACTGTTTACTTCTTTGTGTTTACTTTCTGCAAACTTTTACTTCTTTCCATTCGATACGTTCAATCCTTTGTTTTCCGCAAAACACGGTGAGATTGACAACCTCATCGCAAGTTGGGGACAAAGTTCTGTGGTTGTGTTGTGCAGGTCTCCACGTTGCTACTAGCACCGGTAGTGCGCCCTACCAAAACTCAGCTAGTAACACCTTTGAGGTGTTTCCTTGCTCCTACTGGTTTGATTAAACCTTGGTTTCATAACTGAGGGAAACTTGCTACTGTGCTCATCATACCTTCCTCTTGGGGTTCCCAACAAGCTCTACATCAACCACGAGCCATCAACACTTTTCTAGGCGTCGTGCATTGAGCCATCAAGCGATTTTTTGGCGCCGTTTCCGGGGAACGAAGAAGAAGAAACTCCCACGTCAACTACACGCCAGCAAAGATTTTCTGGCGCCGTTACCGGGGAGTCAAGGACATCTTCACAAGGGGAGTCCCTCATAACCAATCTCTTTACTTTGTTGTTTTTATTTTGCTTAGTTTCTTTTTGCCTTGTTTGCTTTCTTATTTGAAAACACACAAAAATTAAGTCTCCCTTAGCTGTCACCTCTCCCTTAGCTCACCATGTTGATCCCTACATTCACCCTGATAGACCTTCCAATTGGTAGTGGTTCTATAATTGGGAAAGACAATATTGAAGAATTCTTTAATCATGTTAGCAAACATGAAGATACTGAGGATAGATCCCTTGTAGAACTTGCTCCAAATTATGAGATTGCTGTAGCTTCTTTAATTCATATGTGAGAAGCTAGGTTTGTTAACCTCAACCCCTTAATGCAAGTAATGTTTCTTAAGCTTAAAGAAATTGAGATCCTAAAAAGAGGGCTTTTATTCTAGAAACTTTGTTTAAGGAGTTCTATGATGTTGCCAAGGAAGCTAGGAAAGTCTTTGAACGTTTCAATATGCTAGGCTCATGTGTAGATGTTGTTGGTACGCGAGAAAAAGATGAACAAAACCGAACCTAATGGGGAGGAACCTAAGATACCAATACCCTTTAAACTAGTAGCAATACATGATGCCATAGAAAAGAATCTTGATTGGATTGTTCCTGCAAACCCTTTTGATGAGAATAGTGAACCCAAGAGCATTGAGAGAGGATCCTCTAGAACTTATTTGGATGATATACCATGCCTTGTTGAAAATATTTCTGGTATTGATCTTAATGTTTCTTCATTTGAGAACACTTGATTCTTTCTTTGGTTCTTATGCCTAACTTAAAGGCGTTAAAGAAAAGTACTTGTTGGGAGATAACCCAAGAGTTTTAGATGAGTCTTGGAAGTTATTACTTCTGTAATAACCTCTCCTTATCCTTTTTATTTGCTTTTTGTGCCAAGAGTAACCTCTAATGAGAGTGAAGTAATGATTGGGAAAGTTGCTGTCCCGAGACAGATTTCTGTGCTTCACCGTAAAAATCCCTGAGAGATCTCTGTACGTCGGATTGAGCCGTAATTTTTTGTTCTTCTGCCCCAGGTTGTTATCTAACTTTCGTTAGTTCAACACTTTTTAATTTGAGCAACAGAAGGTCTTCGAACAAATTCGTCTTTACCTGCTGGTCTGTTTTGACAGATTTCTGCCATTTTCTGCATTTGCTTCTTGTTAGTTCCTTCTTGAGTTCTTTTGGGGAATTGAGCTTTGTGAGGGAAGTGCTACAGTAGCTAGTGTTCTAATGGAAGTTTATTTGGTGTTAGAACTGAACCTTGAGACTTATTTATCTTAAGTGCACTAATGTTGCTAATGAGATTGTGTGAAGGAAAAATTTCAGGTGTATGAAAGGAATGAGTAATGAGATGAAGGATGGACTAAAGCTCAAGCTTGAGGATGCCACGCGTGTCACCCCAAGAAATATCCAAGAAGTACAAGCGTCAAAGCTTGGGGATGCCCAAGGCATCCCCTTCTTCATCAATAAAAATTCCAGGTTTCTTCCAAACGCTTCATTTTTATTGTTTCGTGCACAGTTGTGTTTCTCTTGGAGCGTCTTTTTTTTGGGGGTTTTAGTTTGCTTGGTTCGCTTAGTTTTCTGAATAAGTTGGTTGGACCCCCTCTTTCACACTTTGGTTTGCAAATAGTTTGGTTTGGTTTGGAAAAGAGTAGGAAAGTTCATGCTTATGTGGTAAAAAGAGCTCGTTTTTGACTGTGGCTATGCTTTGTCATGCCGTGCTTGATATTGTTTTGGCTTTATGCTTAGTATTCTTTGTTGTAGCATGACTTGTTATAAACAATTGAGATTTCTTAATGTGCCTTGGATGAATCATGCGTTGTTTTAGAATATTAAAGCATAGTATAGTGGTATTCTCCTTTGATGCTTTATTTGGGTTGACTTGGCACATGCTCACACCATGTTATGACTATCCCAAGTCACCATAGCCTTTATGATCCTTTAGTTTTCAACTTATAGTATCACTTTATGCTTTGATCAATGATGTTTTGTCGCTCTGCATGATTATAGCCATTATTGCTCTCTTAGTTTGTCGCTCTCAGTCTTTTGCTAGCCTCCACAACAAAGTATGAGTTCCACTCATGCATCCAAATCCCTAAACCAAGTTATTCCAAAGAGTCCACCATAACTACCTACTAGATTATGCTATTCCAAGTATATTCATGCTTTTGTTTACCTTCCACTTGTTATGAGAAAACTAGTGATTAAAGCTCTCACGAACTTGATGGCACACTTTACTTTATTGCCTCTAATAAACTTGAACTATTGTGTCTTCTATGTTGTATATGCTTGCACTTATTTGTTGGGAATTAGCAGAATCATGCTTTCATGGGAAACACTTTCAACATTGCACTTGGTACTTGTACCTAGTTGATATCATGCTCTTTTGTATATGGATGTCGTCGGTGTGAAATGAAAGGGGAGCTTGTAAGTCCATGGAGTTATGTATATGTGTTAGAGAACGCCTGGGCCACTGGTTTAATCCATGCTGACATGGTGGAAACCTGCAGCGTAACCATAATGAGTTGTCTATGAAGCATTCTTCTTATAAAAAAAGAGTCCTATTGAGAAAAAAGAGAAAAGAAAAAAAAAGATACTATGAAAAGAGGAAAGAGAGAAAAAAAGCACCATATTCCCATGGTAAATAAGAAGAATGCTGAGATGCTTGTTGTCTGCTTGCCTTGTCATTTTGATATGGGGATTCTTCCGTATCATCGGGTAAGGGGTACCCCGTTGGCGGTTCCCAATGATGCACATGTACTTACAATGACAAGAACTTACCGGTGACTAAACTTGAGTAGCATGAGGAGCGGCCCTCGTATACAAGGGACATGAGATTTCTGACTTATACTTCGTCAAGCATGTACACCATAGTTTGTTCACTTTAACCTTAATCACTTCAAGATGCTTATGATAGGGGCAATGGGAGCTGAAAGCTATAAGTACCATAATTTTTGGAAGCTCTTTATGAGACTTGAATCCCTACTTCCTTTTTACAAAAGGCCTTTCTTCCACCATTATATTGAGTCTCCACCTTCTATCTTTATGCACCTACTTTGAGAGCATAGTGGCCATTCTTAGTTCTATGTGCATTGTCCCAAGACTAGTTGATTAATGCATAACTTGTTATTGCTTGTTTGAAACTATTGTATCTAGTCACTCTTATGAACTTTGAAGGTGTCCTATGCATTTATATTTGCTACTCTATTGAGGGACAAGCTGAATACTATTATGCTATGTTTACTTTATGTGAAACAAACGTCTTGCAAAGCATGTTATTCATGAATCTTTTGTTTGTGCCTTTTCATGTTGCATCATAGTTTCTTTGCTTATTGCTAGAACTTTGTCTTTCATGTTATGATTGAAGTACTATGATCCTAGCCTTGAATGTTTTGCAAATACTTTGATCAAGTCTTTGATGGTGCATGTCACCTTAAAAATTATTTCCTTTTATCACTTACCTACTCGAGGACGAGCATGAGTTAAGCTTGGGGATGTTGATACATTGCAAATGTATCTATAATTTTTGATGTTCCATGCTTAGTTTTATCCACTTTCTTGTGTTTTGTTCCAACTTTGGAGTACTTTTATTGTGATTTCTTGGACTAACCTATTAACAAGAGCCACAGTGCCAGCTGCCTGTTTTTTGTTGTTTTTGGTTCCAGAAAAGTCAGAAAATGAATATTCTCGGAATTGGACGGGACAAAAGCCAAAGTGCCTATTTTTCCGGAAGGGATCAAGTGCCAGAATACGAGACGAAGAGGGGCCAGGGTCCGGCCACACTACCTGGTCGCGCGGCCAGGCCTGGCCCGCGCCAGGGGGTGGTCTGGCCGACCCCAGCACCCCCTTGGCCTCTCCTTCCGCCTATAAGTTGCCCTCGGGACGAAAACCCTAAGTAACCGATCAAAAATCCATGAAAGAGTCTGTAGCCGCCATCATCTCCATCCCTAGATCGAGAGGGATCTGAAGCTCTTCTCGGGACTCTACCGGAGAGGGGAATTCACCCTGGAGGCCTTCTTCATCACCATGCAAGCCTCCGGTGTGATGCGTGAGTAGTTCATCCTTGGACTACGGATCCATGTAGTAGCTAGATGGCTGGTCTCTCCTCCTTTGTGCTTTCATGTTTAGATCTTGTGAGCTCCGTTCATGATCAAGATCATCTATTTGTAATCCATACATGTCGTGTTTGCGGGGATCCGATGGATATTGAGATGCTATTTCAGATTGATTATTGATTCTATCATGTCTTTGTTATTTGAGATCTTGCATGCTTTCCGTTGTTAGTAGCTATCTTGGCCAAGTAGATGCTAGCAACTCCAAGAGTTAGTATTTATGCTCGATAGTGGGTTCATGCCTCTGGTAATCTGGGGAAGTGACAGAAATCTCTAAGGTACTAGATGTGTTGTTGCTACTAGGGAGAAAACAACGATCATTTGTTCATAGAACAATTGTATTGTTTACCTTACACACAGTTCGTAAAGCAATAATCTGTTGCTTGCAACTTAATACTAGAGGGGGTTCGGATGATAACCTGAAGGTGGATTATTAGTCATAGATGCAGTTGGATGATGGTCTATGTATTATGTTGTAATGCCCAATCAAGTCTCAAAGGAGTCAAGATGATTAGTATATGCATGTATTGCTTTCTCGGTGTTTGTCAATTGCCCCGCTGTAATTTGTTCACCCAGCATGTTATCTATCTTAAGGAGAGCCACCTCTAGTGAACTATGGATTCCGGTCTTTCTTCTTTACATACAATCTACAACTGTTTACTTCTTTGTGTTTACTTTCTGCAAACTTTTACTTCTTTTCATTCGATACATTTAATCCTTTGTTTTCCGCAAAACACGGTGAGATTGACAACCTCATCGCAAGTTGGGGACAAAGTTCTGTGGTTGTGTTGTGCAGGTCTCCACGTTGCTACTAACACCGGTAGTGCGCCCTGCCAAAGCTCAGCTAATAACACCTTTGAGGTGTTTCCTTGCTCCTACTGGTTCGATTAAACCTTGGTTTCATAACTGAGGGAAACTTGCTCTTGTGCTCATCATACATTCCTCTTGGGGTTCCCAACGAGCTCTACATCAACCACGAGCCATCAACACTTTTCTGGGCGCCGTGCATTGAGCCATCAAGCGATTTTCTGGCGCCGTTGCCGGAGAACGAAGAAGAAGAAACTCCCACGTCAACTACACGCCAGCACTTGTCTGGTAAGGTATACTTGAACTGCTCAAGTTCTTTGGCAAGTGATTGTATCTCATGAGCTTGCTCAACGACAGAGCGCTCATCAATCATCTTGTAGTCATAGAATTACTCCATGACATACAACTCAGTGCCAGCGTCCGAGACCCCAAACTTGGCCTCGAGCGCATCCCACATGTCTTTGCCATTACAAATGACATGTATGGGTCAACAATACTGTCCCCAAGAATACTGAACAGAGTCGTCATAAACATGGTATCGGCTTTCTTAAAGGCCGTTTCCTGCTCAGCAGAAATATCTCCTTCAGGTTTGCCAAGAGTGGCGCTATAGCAGTTTAGGTTTTTAAATCATAGAATTGCTCTCGCGCGCCATCTCTTATAGTGCATACCATCAAACGAAGGCGGACTAGTAGCCGTGGCTACACCAGTAGAATTCAGTTGCCTATAATCAAGTTTTTAGATTGTTAAAAATATAAACAATAATCCTTATGATTTAATCCGAATAATAAACTGATAGAGTATGATCATACAGACAGTACCAAAACTAATCATGCAGATCAACAAAGTAGATAAACAGATTATATCTAAATAAGATAAACCTATCACATCTACACCAAACGCTAGAATAAAGAACTCTAGCAGAATCTGAAATTGAAAGTTTAGGATTACGTATGGTACAGCAGCGGTGACAGCAGCCGCGGCGTCGTCGCTCATGTTGAGGTTGTCGAAGAGGTTGGTGACATCCGGAAAGAATCGCCGTTCGGGAACTCGTCATCGAAAGACGTTGTGGATGCCAGTAGTCACGCTTGAGCGCTCTCCAAAAACCTGATCGCCCCTCACCGGTACATGTTCACAAGAGGCGGGGTTCCGGAGGCTTACTGTCCCGATCTGCGGTGCACGCCGCAAGTCAGGACGGGGAAGATGGAGGCGGTGACGCAATATACTGGAAGGAGACGCGTGTGGTAGCTCGGCTCGACGAGATTCCCGAGCGTGCGTCGTGACGAGGCGTGGCGAGGCGGACGGCGTCGGAGGAGTGCGCGAGAGCTGCTTTTTTTCACACACCTGGAACAACCTAGTATATAAGGAGATGTAACTCTCACTGAACTAGCAATGTGGGATAAACTTTAGCACCACTAGCATATTCCCTTACACAAAAGACGAAAAAGAATTTCAGAATTTGTCTAATGGGCCAACAACACAAAACTCACCAAATTCCAACACATGATACCCTACTTAAAAAAAAGTTTTTCCGGCCATGGATCCGGTAGTACTTAGAAAAAAAAATTCCAACCATCGATCCGGCACGTGGATGGTACACTTATGCATGGGGGACGTGGCTGTCTGTACTCTGCTCTGAACAAGCTATAGGGAATCTTGCAGGAACGTCCATGCCAGCTGAAAACATCTGCTCTTCCAAGAGAATGGACTTCAGTACACAATTTGTCAATCGTGCGTGCGTCTATGTTTGTGTGTACAGCTGTACACTATGCATGTGACATATCCATTATCTTTGCAAAGTGTGATGATATAAGTTTGCATGAATCATGATTAGCGGCCACCAAGAAACTTAGCACGGTTGCCAGAAGAGCTCTGTTCCTATATGCATGTTGCGAGATATGCTCAGAAAAGTATGTGTGTACCTAGAAAATAGAGATATGCTGAAAAGGCGAGTTAATAGTGTGATGCATCAATCACCGATGGAAATCCACTAATCGGTTGTTATTTGCGAATATATTAAGGGTGTGCGGCCACTCAATAGTCACTACAAAAAGCCAAATTGTCGCCAAAAGATCGTTGAAATTCAGATCGCTATCAACCATTAGTGGAACAGTCAACCACTAAGGCCTTGTTTGGTACTAGAGTTTTTTAGGGATTAGTGGGAATAATCCCCACCAAATCCTCACTTACTTTAAAAAAAATATTTGGTACGAGAGTATTGAGCGAGTTTAATCTTCGCTTATTCCCACTTTTTCCTAAATTTTAGTGTATTTTTCTCAATCCCCAATACTCTACCCATACCTAGTGAATTGTGGGTGGGGTTTTATGTGGATTGGGTGAACGTAGAGGTTTCACCCAATACTCTAGGGGATTATCCTCGCTAATCTCCATAAAAACTCTAGTACCAAACAAGGCCTAAAGCTATTTTTGAGGCCCCAAAAAGGTCATTTAAAAAATCCAAGGGCCTCCTTTCAACTTAACTTATTCGTGTGTCCGAAATCAATCACTTCAAGGGGCCAGCTTAATCAGGTCAAGACCAACACTTTGCATAATTGTGTGGTGAACTCATTCACATTTCCAGATTAAGTCGTCATTTATACATTATCAGTTGACAACTCCTTTGGTATTCTTTTGTGAGGTAAAGGGGTTGTATTAATTAAATTTGAGTGGCATTGAGTTGTCTTGAAGGAAATACTACTATGTCATAGATTTAGTTGAGTTAGCTAACAAGAAGAGGACAAACATCGAACAATAAACTAAAAGCAAGTGAGATTGTAGCATTAAGTAAATCCTACAATTACCAAACCGGTACGTACCCGAGGCGCCGCCATGCGACCGTGAAGGCACTAGTAAAACCCATCTAGGATTTCGTCCCTACGCCGGTGATACCGGCAGTCCGCTCCGTCTCTGGTGGCCTTAGGGCCTTGGAGGTGTGGTGGACCACGGCCTCTCGTCGGCGTGAGGGTTTTTGTTTTTGTTTAGCTTTTTTCAGTGTCTTCTTCAGGATATTGACGCGATGGCTACGTCCCAAAGTCAGAATAAGCTCCTCCCCGCTCTATCCTCACTCCAGTAGTGCGTCTAGCACTGACGGAGGGCGCGTGGAATCGTGTGTCTGACGGATCTCTTGGGGCCGATCGCTTTTCTTATTCGCCAGTGTGTTTTTAGGTCAGTCTCTTCCGATATACGGTTGTCATCTTCGACGATGGTTACTGCTCTGGTGCGCTGATCCTATGAGTGATTCTGGAACTAGTAACCTCAAGTTGAAAGTAAATCACTAGTCTCCTAATGAGTGCATTTTACCCTCATCATTTCAAAAACCATTCTCTACATTGTGGTTCTTCAACCATTGACCTCAAGTTATGAAGGCTCCATTGTTGTAGTTTTCGAAACCATGACAAAACGGTTGTACTTCTTACGTTGTACTCTCTCTGGTTCAGTTTATTAGTCATGCACATAGTTTAAGAACAACTTTAACTATTAATTTTGGTCAACAAATTTTACATAACATATCATCTTCAAAAGTAGTTTCCAATGGTATATTTTTTAGACATATATTACATATTTTATTAGTAAATATGGATGGTCAAATATTTTTTTAAACTACGTGCATGCTTAATAAACTGGACCGGAGGAAGTAGTAAATGATGCAATTAATATAAGTAGGGGCGTGTACGATGGCCTTATGTTGAAGGTTGCCATATACGAAGAGACAACTGACACAAGAATGTTTTTTCAATAGGTTTAGGTGCTTAGTTGGAGTGCAACCTACGTACTCCTATGTTAGAAATGTGTTGACGATGTTTGGTACTCCCTCCGATTCATAATACTTGTCGCTAAATTAGGTATATCTAGTACTAAAATATATCTAGATACATATATTTCAGCGATAAGTAATATGGATCGGAGTAAGTAGCAGGTTTGGACCGATAATTAGGTTAGGTTTTAGAAGGAAGTGCGCTATACACACGATCAATATCATCACACGCTTGTACGATGCACTAGATGGGCCGTTCGGTTTAAATGGCTAGCAATCTTCGTCTGTTCCTTCTGAGCGTCGTACATACATCGGACAAAAACCGCCGTGTGCACAACTATTTCATTTTAGAAGTCACATTCATTTAACCATTCATCTGTGAGCATTTTACCCTACCTGATGAAAGGTGGGGTGCTAGGGATGACTAAATTGTGCCTAGAGATTGAGATGTCTTAGATAAATGGGAGGTTATTTTAGTCCAGTCCCAGTTCAAAAGGATGTGACCGACCCCTTTGGCATCTGCTACTCTCTTTGGTCCATATTATTGTTCTCAATTCTATCTAGATCCGGATATATCTAGTTAAGTATTTAGGCTAGATGCATTCGAATCTAGACAAAGTTGAGAACAGTAATATGGATCGGAGGGAGTACCTCCGTTTCAAAAATAAAGCGTATAATTTTCTGAAATTCAAATGGTGTCCAGTTTGATCAAGCTAGTTTGTACAAAAAACTATTCCCTCCGATCCAAAATAAGTGTCGGAGACTTAGTATAAACTTTGTACTAAGTTAGTACAAAATCACCGACACTTATTATAAATCGGAGGGAGTACCAATTATTATTGTAATACTTCGTAGTTACAATGTGAATATATATTTCATAACATAACATGTATAATGATATAAAGTTGACATCTTAAATATTACTAATAATTTTTCAATAACCTAGGTCAAACCTAACAGTGAACTACAACTTGGTGAAGCGAGCGGAAAAAGCTAAAACCCATCTAGGGTTTCATCCCCTCGCCGGCGACGTCGCTGATGCGCTCCGCCTCCAGTGGCCCTAGGGCCTTGGAGGTGTGGCGGACCATGGCCTATCGCCGGCGAGAGGTTTTTTGTTGTTCGTTTAGCCTTCTTTTTAGTGTCTTCTTCGGGATGTTGAGGCGACGGCTACCTCCTGGAGTCAGAGTAAGGTCCTCCCCGCTCTATCCTCGCCCCGGTGGTGCATCTAACGCCAGCGGAGAGCGCGTGGAGTCGTTTGTCCGGCGGATCTCCTGGGATCCAGTCAGTCTTCGTGTTCGTTGGTGTGATTCAAGGCCAGTCTCTTCTGATCTACGGTTGTCATCTTTGGCGATGGTTGATGCTTTGGTGTGCTGGTCCTTTTTGGCCTTAGCACGACGACTTTCCGTCTGTCTACTACAACAAGATCTACTACGACAAGCTTTGCCCGGCTCCGGTGATGGAGGGGCGATGACGACAGCGCGCCTTCGGCTCGCGCTAGTGATTGTAGTCATCGCTAGGTGGTTCAATGACCTATTTGTAATTTTTATATTTTTGGGTTTTTTTAACAATTGTTGATGATTTTTAATAGAGCGATGGAATTTCGAAAAAAAAAACCTAACAGTGAACTCACGGAGATAGTACAGGCTGTTGCCCCTTGGGATGGGTCGGATGGCTGGCGGGCCGGCGGTGGCACATCACATGGCGGCATGGCGCTAGGTTGGGGTAGTCAGCTGCACGGGCCTATGGGCTACGCGGCCTATGTAGCGCGAGACACGGCAGTAGCACCGAGGCGCTTCCTGCCTGGATGCTTGATACGGAGCGGACGTGTGTCCATGCCATACACGTACGTGCGGGTCAGTGCGTGCGTTCGTGGGCGCCGCGCCTTCCCGTCCTTGGGCTCGTGCCGTCAGTGTCAGCTAGGGTTGAAAACGGTTCCGAAAAAAAAGGAAATACAGAGTTAAAAAGAAATAGAAACGGTATTTTGCTGAAAAGAAATAGAAACGGAATATTTTAAATAAAAACGGAAAAGAAATGGTGAAGACATTTTCGGCGAAAACGAAAACGGTAAGAAAATTCTAGATAAATAAATACGAAAACTCTTCGGAAATATAACCAATCAGGCTCATGTACGAAATAGTACTTTGCGTCAGTGATTCTCTTACTCTTGTTCAGCTATAGAATATATGAAGTCTATGTAATACATGCAACTAGTCTAGGTGACATACTAATCAAGTGAGTGTCTTAGCATTTATGTGAAACTATTTATGCGAACTTATGTGCTTGTCGAAGTGTTGAATTATCTATATTACTTTATGTTCAATTGTCACGTTTCAAAGTTATGGGATATTCTTTATCTATTATATGTTATTTTTAATGTACATATTACACCACTATTATATTCCAATAAATGTCCGTTTTCATATCGTATTCTCCCGTATCCGTTTCATATTCGTTACCGATGATTTTCGATTCCGTGTTTGTTTTCAAAGTTTTTCGTTTCGTTTCCAATTTCGATAAGATAAGAGAAAACGAAAACGATAACATATGTTTCTGTTCCATTTTCAACCCTAGTGTCAGCTACGCACCGCTCGGACAAACATACAGCCCGGACCGGAGTCAAGGTGCCACGGAGCGCGTTGCAGAGTACGCGTGCATGTGTGACTCTTGACAACAAAACTTCCTATTCTAAAAAGAAAGACAACAAAACTTGCTTAGAACAACTTCAGCAGTCACGGTAAAACCCGTCCGCGCTAAAATAACCGCGGATATACAGTATGCGGCAGTTCATCGTCATCCAGCAGACGCGCTATAGTTGCGCGCGTTTTTTTCGCGTGTGGCATTTTACCCCCTCCGGCGCGTCAATTTTGGTGTGTTCGATCGAGCGTGCACTATCGTTCCGACCGCGCGGGAAACATCGAACCGCCACTCGGAAACTTCATCCGCACCCGTATCCTCTCCTTCCCCATTTCCGCTCCCCCATTCCGGCTCCGCCGCCCCTCCGATTCGTCACTGTCGGTGCTTCCGACCATGCCCTCGTAGGAGATTAGCCCCGCCGCACCTCACATAGCTACCCTGATCGCGTCACGCCCGTAAACGGAGAGAGTTGACGCTGTCGCCGCGCCTCTTTCCCGACCGCAAGAAGCGAGCGCGGGTGCCTCCACGCATCGACCCGGTTCTCGTCGCTACCGCACCGCGGTGCTGAACCTTGATCGCGACCATGTCCTCCTCAAGCCGAGAAGCAACATGATCATGGAGGCTGATCGTGACAAAGATGTGGATTACTCCTTCTTTAACTTGATCGGGTTCCGTGCAAGTGAAGAGGAGAGCACCTAGAGTGGCAGTTTTATGGCCTCGTATCATGCCATTCGGTCGACTGAGGTGCATGATGAGCTCCAAAAAGATCTCCTCGAGGAGCACGGGAAGTGGTTTGGAAAACAATAGTGTACACTATGTTTGTATGTTTGTTCAATTGTTCGAAAACACTTTGTTTTAATATTGATGAAAACTTGTTGTATTTGTTGGTGAATAATTTATTGTATTTATGAATTATTTGTTTGTGTTGTAGTAATAACTAGACAATTTATTGTTAAATTATTTTGAGTTTGTTTGATCTAGTTTAATATATTGTTGGTTGTGAAATCTGTTTGCGCCGGTGCCGCAAGCTGCATTTCAGCGTGCTTGGTGGAGGTTTTTGCCCTGCTACCGTGCGCTGCATTTTAGTGCGCCCGGTGAAGAAAAAGCCTGTGCCGAGCGTATTATCGAAATGCAAAGCGCTGCAAAGTATATTTAGCGCGCCACGCGATAGCGCAACTGCTGGGTTTGCTCTTAGCGGTATTGTACAGTACGTCCCAAAAGCCGCCCTCTTTTTTTGCTTGCTTTTTTGATCGAATGCAAATAAGGCAGAGCGACTTTCTGCATATGGCCGTGGACCGAAATCTCGTGCTACTTTGTTTTTTTAGTAGTAGAAAATCTAGTGCTACTATGCGGTGGGTCTTGAACTAGGCTATGGGCTTCTGACTGGATAGGATGGAATTCAGAAGCCCCGGCCGTAGAATCCAGCATGGGTGTGTTAAGCTGTTCGCCATTAGCGATAAGCCAGTTAAGAAGGTGTGTGCTATTTGCCACCTTGGGCCGGCCTATTACCATGAAACAATTTTCTTTTTTCCTTCTTCTTTGATTTCTTTTTGCTTTTTTTATTTTTTATTTTTATGTTTCTTAAATCTAAACAATTTCGAATTTGATATCTTATTTAGATTAGAATAATTTTAATTCTGAACATTTTAGATTTAATCAAAATTTCAGCTTTAAATATATTATCCAATCAGATTTTCTGGAAATCTAAAAAATTTACATCTGAATATTTATAAAATTTGAAAAAAATCAAAAAAAATCAAAAAAAAATTCAAAATCTGGATTTTTTTTGCATGGTTCAAAATCTAGATTTTTAACTATTATGAAAACTAAAATAAATAATGAGAACAGAAAAATCTGTAGTATTTACTGGGCCGCACCTACTAGGCTACATTGGGTGCAGCCCATGAAGCGGGATTTCTTTTTGGCTCTTAGGAGGGATTCTCCTAATTTCTTTTAAACTTCTCACAGAAGCTCGTCTCCACCGAAGAGCTGCTTCAGGCATAGCCCAAGCGCATTTTTTTGTTATTACAAAAGAAATGTCACTACTAGGAAAAATGGTATAGGTATACTCCTGGCGCTTTAATATGTGACTGCGCCACAAGTATATACTCGTGGCGCATGTCTATTCACTTATTGGTGCCGCGTTTTGATAATGATATGCGCCACGAAAAATATGATTGTTTTTTATCGAATAGTTGTGATGTACCAGAATGCCACGCGCCACGAATAAGGGAATATCCTGCTATAACCTGGAAGCACCAACTCCACTCTCCGCCTTTTTAGTTTTAGAAAAAAGAAAAAAAATGATAAAAACTTCGAATTTGAAAATCCTTTGAGATGTTATGGGGTATAGTTGTAGGAAAAAATAACAAACATTAATTTCGACTAATTTTGCAAAAAAAAATATGTCCCGGTAAAATGGCTCTAACTTTTACAACATCAGAGAGAATCTTTAATATATTAAAAAGCATCTACACGAAATTTACAACCCGATTTCAATAGCCTTTGGCTGTTTCAATTCTTTTAGAATCTTAAATTCGAAAATTATAAAAAGTTATGTCAAAAATTATATTTTTTGCTGCAAAACAAAGAGGACTCACTTACGCACCCATGGCAGTGTGCCACGGGTAAGTAATTTGAACCGGCTACCCTGCCACCCAACCATTTTTTTTTTGAAACAAGGGATAGGCCCAGAAGGGCCTGGATACTGCCATTAATCAAGCGGTGGGTTACAGAGTACAAGAAGGACCTCCAAGCATACATCAATATGAATTAGGTCCCTACACATTGCAAAAAGGACCCTAACTAGAGAATAGAGATTACAATTAGGTCCTCTACCACCAACGACGAGCACTGGCTGCATGTCGCGAGCTCCACTGTCGGCTCCATCGAGGCCACATGGAACTAGGAAGGAGATCATCGCCGCAAAGCCAGCAGAGGGCCTCCACTGGAGGTTGATAAGCACCTGACGCAGCACCGGCATCAGGCCCTAGAGGTGCTGACTGACAGCAACAAGATTCGGTTGCCAAACATGGGCTCCCGATGGGATACTCCAGGCAGAAGGAGTATCATAAACTCCCCAATCCCCTCCACCGCAGCATCTCGCCACCGCCCAGTCCCCATCTGCCGCACCGCCATGGGCAGCCAGAAAGGGAAGAAGCCGCAGCAAAATACCGAAACAGAGGAGAGAAGCAATCCGCTTATTGAAGAAGGTCTCACTGGATCCACTCTCAGCGCCAAGCCACCACCACGAAGGCTTGACGGAAGAGTACACCGGCGAACGCCTGGCGCCGCGGAGAAGCTCCAGGACGCAGAACCTCCAAAGAAAGGGGAGGACGGCCTTATTTAAGGAGATGCCAAGCTCCAATCGCTCTCGATGCCACTGCTCTTGCCACCGGAGCAGTACATCAAAGAGGACGAAACCCTGGGCGCACCAGATCCGACCGATGGGATCCGGCGACCGACTCCAAGACGCCACTGAGGACACAACGATACAAAACCAAAATCTAAAACCTAATCTACTGAGACTGGCGCCTTTCCTAAGCCGTCTCCGGTGGGCATCGCCTCGGGAGAGGGCGTTGGATCGGCCCGGGGAGCGGGGGTCGACTCTCAAGAGGAGGCGGTAGGTGGGAGCACGGGGGAAAGGATGGCAAGTGATGAGTTTTTGCCACCCAACCATGTACCACTCAAACTCCACCTCCACCTTCCCCTTCTCCTTCTTCTTCTTCTTCTTCTCTCAGCTTCTCGTTTTTCTTCCCCCTTCTCCTCTCCCCAACCCATCACCACTAACTGAGAGAGTCCTCCATCATCTCGAGCACCGCCGGCCTTCTCCTTGGACTCCTCTCCCTGCGCGTCATGGCGGCCCGTCCTCGACCTCCAAGCATAGCGCTGACGACTGTTGCCTCTCCCTTAGATTCCTCTACCCCGCACCACCGACACATGGCCCTCGTCGCCCTCATACCGTCATCAATGCCACCATCTCTCCGTCCTCGACCCGACGACCAGCGCGGCCACGACCACCACCCTCCGCACGCCTCTGCTAGAGCTACCCCACGTGCCGATCAGCATGATCTAGGCATTATCGGTGTGCCGCAGCCTCCCGTACCTCTGTGATGGTAGGTTTTGGGCACTGGCTTGGCCTCCATGCTTGAGCTCTAACGAGGCGACGGCGACAAGACTTGATTGATTTTGACTTTCAAAATAAGGGTGCTTTCCGTAAATGTAATTTTAAAAAAATCTTACCCGTGACGCACCGATTACCGCTATCAGTGGCATACTGTGTACTCGTGGCCCACCACTTAGTGCGCCACGAGTAAGAATTACTAGTGAAGCCTCACCCATGCCGCATGGCTGGTGCGCCACGAGTAAGCAAATAGGTAAGACACAAGTAACTTTTTCCTAGTAGTGTATGTTACACATATTTTTCAATGTTTTCATTAATCACTTTATTAAAAGCTAAATTATGTAATAGATAATAAAATAGTTTTCATATCATTCTTGTTATTCGCTTGTGATATTTGTTCATGTGTATTAACTAAAACGAGATTCATGCCACCTAGGAATTGTGTCCTGTATATCATTAAATATATTCTGTGTGAAATAAATAGAGTTTTATTTTAAATTCTAAATGTTCACATCTTTCGAAACAAATTTTATGGATTACCAACAAATGTACCGTATCACATAAAGATGCTTATGCTTTTAGAACAAAATATTCCATGTATGGAAATGAAATTGTCATATATCACTTCAATTTTTCTTCATATACTTACAAAAGTTCATGGATTTATCAAGACGATATTAAAAAAACTCAACTGGAAGTTATGGAAAATTAAAAATTAAAAAATAAAATAAATTAGAATGTGTCAAAGAAACAAACTAGATAAAGAATACAAACTGAAATAATGGAGAATACAATAATAAGAAATAGAAGAAACCAAGCAAAAAAAACTTGTCTATTGGGCAAGCCCAGCTACTCCCAGCATTCACGTGGTGCAAAAATATATTCATTGCGCATATATGGACCACGACGACTCTTTTATTCTGGGCCCAGTTTGTTCGTATTGTCCCCAAGAGTGAGCATTTCCATTTTTCTTTAGAGTCGAACCTTTCTAAAAATACGGGGTATATTTTTTTGAGGAAAAAAAATATGGGGTATATTTCTTCCAAGTCGCATCTTTCTAGAAGAGTAAAATCCACCGATAAAACCTAAACTTGGCACCAGTTTTTGATATGGTCATCAACCTAAGAAATACGCGATTTATGATCACTAAATACGGTGTTGTTTCGTTACAGTTACTGGAACTTCTGTACAGCTCTGTATTCGCTGAGGTGGCACGCTTTGACCAGTCTACAACGATGATTTTTTACAGAAAAGCCCCTCAACTAAAAATTATATGGCATGTGCCCCTAGGCCCACCGGGCATCCTCTTTGCAAACACTATTTTCAGATAATCAGTCAGAAAAATGAGCCCACAGTAGCTACGCAGAGGGGATTACCCAACTCCACGTCTCTTCCTGCCATGCACGAATGAGCACCCGTGTTCTTCTCTCTGGCACCTCTGTGGCGCCGCGGATGCCGGCGCTAGCGCCTGTGCCTGCCAAGTTCCTCCGTGACGGAGATTGCCTTCTCCACTCTGGCTTGTGCTGCCGCGCCTCCGCCCCCCGCGGCTCCATCCCGTCCCATGCAGCTTCGCCCCGGCTTGCCGCATCCACGCGCCCTGCTTCGGTCCAGCCACCGCAGGATGAGCCTCCGTTGCTGGAGTCGCCGGCGAGCGAGCGGCTACCGCTGGTGGCATTCCTGATGGCCACACCGCACGGGCGGAAAGCTCGAGTGGAGAACCTCCACGCCTGTGCCATGCAGTAGCTGTGACGCCGTGGTTGACCACGGAGGCCGTGGGATTCCGTCGGGGTGGGGCGTTGCATAATGAGGGCCGACAGCGAGGGCGAGGTGGGATCATACGACGGGTTGGAGGCGGCGGTGGGATGGCACCTTATCGCTTTGACATTTTTTAATTTAGCCCTGTCATTTTTTACTACTCTAAAATAGTTCCTATGGATGGTTAGGAGACTGACAGATGGGTCCACTCATTGCCGTGTTGGCAAATACAGAGCTGTACAGATGCCCGGGTGACCATAATGAAACAACCACCGTATTTAGTGAACGTAAATCGCGCATTTTTAAGGTCGGCGATCGTATCGAAAAAGGGTGCCAAGTCCAGGTACCATCGGTGGATTTTACTCTTTCTAGAAATACGGGATATATTGGACCTTGTGATGACTTGAAGTACTAGTGTACATTCTTTTGAGAAACGGTATATACAAGACCGACTGAAAAAAGTTTAACACATCCATCCATCGTATAATACCGCAGATCAGGGCCTTAGTTATATATCAGGTACGTGGTAGTAGTACATGTAAACACACGCACGATAGAACGGAAAGGTGCATGTCTGCAAGGGCCGCGCCCGGCGGCGGGCGTGTCTGCCGCGGCAAGGACACGGCCTGCACCGAGAGCGTGCGGTGCCCAACGTGCACCCGGCATGCCGTCGTTATACTAATCCTGACAGCGGAAATTACTTGGCTGGTTTGACTAGAGGCCAGACACCTTCCCGTGTGCAGCGCAGCCGTGCTTGCTACGGGTGCTGTTGGAGGGTCAAACAATCTAGAATCCCATCCAGTGAAGTGTGGATTCGATGGTATCCGTTCTGCCTTACATTTCGAGTCAACGAAATGTTGCGTTATTTTGTTGATGATTTCTCTCATGTTATAGAAAACGCAGTGGAATCCAGGTCGATCGTAATGGAAGAAAAGAAAATGCGATAGTAGCTACACAAGAGGGCACCTTCACATCTTAGTGGCCGCTGAACCAGAGAGCTAGTGGAGACAGTCAGACAGACACCACATGCATGTACAGGGTAGATGTAGATCCCGTTGACAAAACCAGCTGCTCTAAAAACGGCATGAAAGCAAGTGATCCCTGATCATTATTCCCGGAGCCGTGTGCTTTGGGTTGTTGACCACACTTGATTAGATTAATCACCGTAAGGAAGATGCGATCGCTTTCGCTTGGAGTGGAGAAGTAGCACCCTCTCTATCAGTCTAACCTCGTGGAAGACGTACACAAGATGTCGGGGATTCTGCATGCGTGTCAATTCGCTGCATCTGCTCGTTGGCTGTACCACTCCAACAATTTGCAGCAGCAGGTCCGCTCATTTTAATGACTGATGCTTTTCATACTGAGACCACCACGGCCCTTTGCAATGCAATGCGTGTAGCTGAACTGATGGGAGTTGGCAGGGCGATTTTTGAGACGGGCTATATATGACCAGTGATATGAAGTTTAGGCTTCGTATGGATTTTACCGATGCTAGAGTTGTGTATGATCCTAGATCTTGCAACAAGCCGGCTCATGAGCTAGCGGCTTGGGGTGTTCGGGAAGGCCACACGAACCATATTATTTGATCGTCGGACCTACCGAGATTTCTATAACCCGATCGCTTTAGCCGTGTCTTAATGGAATACGAGTATTACATGTGAAAACACACACAATGGTATGGTATATAAGAGAGTAAATAATTCCAGTTTTTACCTCCTAGTTTGAGAATTTGGACGCTAATTACTCCTTTTAGAAAATTTTCATCTTAGTTACCCTATTTAGTAAAAGTTGTGCCGATTTTCACCCCCTGATTTCTTTAAGCGAATTGAGATTTATGGGTTCCGGCCCGTCAGCTACAAATGGGGTGCCACGGTAGACTGTTTTCATTTCCCGAGTAGGTATAGGTAGTCAAAGTTTTTGATTTTTTGAGCGATATGTGACGGACCCGATGACATGCAGCAGTCAAGGGCACTGCACTTGAGGTGAGTGAATATGGTGGCGACGGTGGTGCCACAATGCCCACCACCGGCGCGGCAAGCTCCCGGAACCTGTCCTCCGTGGTCACTCACGATCAGGTCCATCAAGAAGTGCTCGTGGGAATCTGCATAGTGTCGGGAGGGTTAGCGTTTGGTTAGTTTTGACATTAGATGTCCGACCTTCTTCTTTTGAATTACCCACACTGGCTGATCTTTACATAATTTGTATACTAGTTGCATTGTGTGTGCAAGTTATAAGAATTTTTCTAGGAGCCTTGCTTGGTACCCCCCCCCTCCCCCCAACCAAAGAAATTAAGCGCTAGCTGGTTTCAGGTTCGTGCTCTCGGTGGAGACCGTACTAGCTACATAAACGACAGCGACATAATCCTACTGATCTCACTCAGAAGCAAGAGTATTTTTCTGGTTTTTACACTCCCTACTGATCTCACTCAGAGATGCTCGACAAACTTCTCTCGGCTCAGCTTAAGTTTTGCATACTACAAAGGCTAAAATTTTATACCTTAGATAGGTATTCTTTCAAAATATCCACCTCCATTAAACAAAAACCAGTCAAGGTATGCCGGGACCATGCTCAAAAAAATTAGAAAGGGTAAAAATTGGCACAACTTTCACTAGATGGGGTAATTAGGATAAAAATATACTAAATGGGGTAATTAGCATCAAAATTGTCAAACTAGAGGGTAAAAACTGGAATTTACTCTATATAAGACTAACAGCAAACTTACGGGTACCTCAAATGAATGACCATGCCAACAGTTTTGGCCCATGTATGAATGCCCATGCCAACAGTTTTGACCCAATTTTGGATACAACCAAACAAAAATTTGCAGAAAAAATAAAAAGCCAAAAGCCGCATATGGAGTCCTTTTATGTGACCAAGTTTCCGGGAAAAATACAAAACTTTCAAATTTGGGTAAAAACATTCATGAAAAATGCTATCATATAGTATGACTTAACTTGGCTTCTACCTAGATGACCATGTTGATGGCCAAATACATGCCATACTTCAAATTGGCATGAAAAACAATATTGTCAAATAGAGTTATCACAAAAATAATATTTTCCATTTTATTAGTGCCAATAAATGTTTTTTTGGTGAATGAAGTACCAAAACCGCATCACGAAAATATTTAAAAAAGCTATAACTAGTGGGACAATCAATTTCAACAGATGACCATTTGCTTTTGCTTGTATCTAAAATTTGGATAGTTTCTATAAAATTACCCAAAAATCATTTAAATGGGAAAAACTTGCTAAAGAGTTTGGAATTTTATTAAAGTTGGGAATTTGACAGATAATTTTGTCTTCTTTAAATGATTAAGTGGGTTCTATTATTACAAGAGTATGACTTACAAATAGTTGATAGAAGGGGTAAAGATAATCCTGTTCCTGATCATATATCACGCATGGAAGGCATAATAGAAGATCCCATCCCTATTAGTGAATCTATGCCTGGTGAATATCTTGCCATCGTAGAATCACATGACCCTTGGTTTTCAGATTATACTAGTTTTCTCGTGGGTAAGTTTCTACCAAAAGAAATGAATTATAATCAAAGGAAGAAATTATTTAATGATTTAAAATATTACTTTTGGGATGATCCTTATTTATATAGGCACGAACTTGATGGGATGATTAGGAAGTGTGTACCTGATCACGAAATGAGCGCTATCTTAAAAGCTTACCATGATAGTCCTTATTGGGGGCACCATGGTGGCGACCGTACAACTGCTAGAGTTTTGCAATCAGGATTCTATTGGCCTAAGTGTTGAGGTGCAATGAACATGGCTTGAGCGGGTACACTATTTATAACAATAAATATGAACTATATAAGTTCAAAGAGTGCGGATTTTGTACATGTACATGTGGGTACATGCACCATCTTATCCACACATATACTTTGATATCATGTTAATATCTTTTCCAATATCTATATTGCCTATGTCCTCTTAGTTGTAATGAAAAATCGACACATCCAACTGTTCCACTAGTCGAACAATTCCTTTCCCTGTACAAGCATTATTGCTATCCATATGAGCTAGCATTTCCGAGAGCTAGCCCACATAATCTAGTTGGGGTCAAAGGATGCGTTTGCCAGATGGCGGCGGAAGGCCTATGGGAGAGGTTCTCTCCGGATTCCAGCAATGGCTATACACATAGGTAATTTTAGGTTATATTTACATTGTACCATATACAAAATAACTGCATTTCCTTCTAAAGAATATATCCATGGATCTCAAAGCAAATGGACACATGGAATGGACATTAGTGTACATGTACCTCCATGTACATGTACATTTCCTTTTTTGAAGTTCATATTGCGGTAAAGGTGGTAGAGGGGGGGCATGTGCCCCCCTCTATTTGTATATATGTTTATCTTGGTGAGTATTATATATAAGGTTGGTTGAGTACCTAGAAATGTTTACTTCTACGCCTGAAGACAACCTAGTATTGCATCATATGCTTTGCATAGTGTAGAAATCAAGTAAACACTTGGGTCCATTCAATGTGTCCATGATAGAATCATGAACGTTTGAACTTGTAGGATGGATCATGTCGTGTCACACTGGGTCTTCTGGCAATGGAGAAGTTGTTAAGATTCTTTCAAATGATCTTATTAAGCTCATCAGGCCAAAGAAGGGTGACATGATCAAGATCATGAGTGGAATGTTCCGTGGATTCAGGCCTGTCGACGAGGGTTTTCGAGGTGAACGACCGCACAGGACCCCGGAAAATTTGGGCCCCCCAAATCCTCTGTTCGTTGTTTGAATCGACATGGATCGGAAGGTTGAACTATTCTCTTGTCTGTTCATTCGTTCTAGGGAAGGTATTGGGGGAAGACGATGTGTCTGTTCTATAAGGCCCACCACGAAGGGTAACTGATTCATGGGGAAACTATAGAAATTTAGGGCCCAATTTTAAGTGGGCCCCCTCGATTTCTGGAGACGGCCCTACATGGATTCATGGGGAAACTATAGAAATATATTGTTGTTTAGATGGCATTGTCAAGCTCGATGGCAAGATATTTTTTTTGAATATCTACGCCCATAGGCATACATTACTTGTATTTATAACTATAACAATACAAAGATGACACGCATACAAATAACAGAAAGCAAGGAGAAATCAAATGGTTGAACAGCTGCAAACCGTCCTCGTCACAACTACTAAGAATCCAAATCCTTCAGCGTCGCCGGAGAAGAAGAAGATCACCAGCAGCCGGTCCACACTTTGGCACTGAAGAAACCCCTAGCCATAAGGCGTCCATGAGCCGCAATAACCACCAGCCCCGTAAGACTGGATCTAGCCTGTTGCTATGCAATATCGGCCGAAGGATCCCTCTGAGCATCTTCAATGCCGGATCCGGGACCAGCGCCACCCCGCCTATCAAGCGACCGGATCCTCCACCATCCACCACAAACCAGCAGTAGTCCGCACCGCCGCACTCCAACACCGCCATGACCAGATCAGTGGCAAGATCAACACGACACAAAGCCGGAGCACACGACACGCGAAGACACAATCCCACAAGCTTCTCGACGTCGTAAACGTCACCGGGATGGGGTTGAAGCCGGGGTACCATTATTCGATGTAGCGCATCCACCGCCATCTGAGATGCGCCACCACGACACCACAAAAACGCTAACATTAGGGACCTTGATGGACGCCAAACGTATGTCCTGGGTCCCCACCCCCTCTCGCCCGCATGAGTGGAACGGGAGGAGGGGAGGACCCGTCGATCGCCGGCGGGGAAGAGGCGGTGGCTAGGGCTTTTTTTTTAGGAGGAGGCGGCGGCTGTTTGGGTATAGAGGAGGAGGAGGCGTTAGATGGCAAGATATTAGATATGATGATTTTAGCCAACCAGGCGACTTGAGATGGATTTAGCATATGTGAACCGAACATTTTACCACATTTATTTAAGTAAATCCCGTGTGACATTTTTACCCCTTCTAATATTTGCCCATTTCTTTTCCTTTTTTTGGGAAAAGAGATATATCGGTTAATCCGGGAGAATACCATCCGCCTTGATGGCCTCCACGATTTCTAGTGGTGAGGCTCGAAGCCAAACGACAGTTCTCACATGCACTTCTCCTAAAACAGCTAGACCGTGGCTTGCACGGTTTGCCTCACAGCTAACCTTTATTATTCCTACTGTATATCTTTCTATCCGGTAATCACGATCTATTGCCAACCACTCCGGTGGCCAACATCCTGTCCGTCCGAGGTCTGCCCAAGATCTGTGCTTGGACATATGTGTTTGATCGGTTTGTACATATACGTACATATAATGCAGTTCAGATCCGTGTTATTTATTTATGCTCCATTCGATCCACATTAATTGTCACTAGATTGGATGTATCTTACATTAAAACATGTTTAGATATATTCATTTTTACGACAAGTAATATGGATCGGAGGGAGTAACTAACCTCCTGTCCATCTGAGGCAGATCTGGACGTAGAGGGCAATAGCCCTTATGATTTTCTATGTGTAAGGGGGGATATTCCAGTGTATTGACAGCTGAGACCAAGTATTACTACACAAGTTAAAGGGAAGAATGAGACTTGTACCTTTACGCTACGCTATGAAAGGGTGCCATATTTATGCTTGTGGTGTGGTTTTATTGGACATGATGATGCAGAATGTGAGAAGAAAACGATTGGTGCCCCATGGCTGGAGTACGATCCACGGCTGAGATGCTTGGCAGTACGTAAATTTCAGCTCCGTCAGGCTTATGCGCCACCACACCACAGCAGCATCCGCAGGTGAGGAAAGAACTGAATTTTGAAAACTCAGCCCTTTTCGGAGTACCAGCGACAGAAGGAGAAATACTCCCTTCGTTCCAAAATAAGTGACTTGGGTTTGTCTAGATTCGGATGTATCTATATATTAAAACATGTCTAGATACATACGAATGTAGACAAACTCACGTCACTTATTTTGGGACCGAGGGAGTAGAAGGGTGGTACACCATACATGGGATCATATTCCTGAACGAGTAGATGCTTGGGACGGTTTTGAGTTGAAGGAGAAGGAGGGGTCGTCTTCGGAGGTGGACGCGGAGCTGGCTGACAAAATTAATCACCTGAACCTTCCAATGGTACGCACTGATGGAGGAGAAAATATGTACAGAATACAGAAAAAACCAGTTGGGCGTGTAGGACGCAAGAATGGTGCAAGGTTGCAGCATCAAAATGTGACCGAGTCAGCTGTTCCGCTAGCTATGTATCCTTCCTACCCAAGCGCTAGCTATCTCGCTGGCTTTGGGAGTGAGGAGATGATTCCACCATTGCGAGGCCTTAGCTCGATGGTGTTTACTGAAGGAGATACATTAATGTCTCACACTGACTCGGCCCTAGGTAAAAGAGTGTCTGAGCAACAGGGGTATGCATCCGTGGATCGAACTAGGCCACAGGGCCGGTCCTGGGGAGGGACCAGAGGGGCCGCCGCCCCGGGCCCAAAAAAATTAGGGGCCCTCCCAAGATATAACCAGTATAGTTGTATATATGAATTGATCTCAGGAAAAAAAGTACTAATTTACGTGCATTGTATTGGGTCGGATTGGGCCCTTTTCATTACCCGAACGCGTACGTGCGAACTGCTAAGTTAGCGATTAGACGATCACCTATCAAATATTACCTGGTAGAGATCCTCATCTGGACTCTGGAACTCGCATGTCGGCCATTGCCTAGGGGCCAGGAGTCCAGGACTATTCGCCTGATCGGCTGCTCCTCCATGTCATTTTCCAACTCGCGTGGGACCAAGACAGCCGCTCGTCTCGTCCAACAGTAGGTATAAAGATTCAAAATGTATATGATATGTCCTAGTTTTATCTAGATTTGGGTGCTATTTTTACCTTCGGTGTGATTTATATATGCCCTAGTCTACTTTATGCCCCAATCTCCCGATTTGGTTCATCCGGTACACGTTGTTCATCTGGTTCATCCGGTACATTTGATGTCGAGTTAAATGATCATATTTATAAGTTAAGTGTTATGAACTTGATTTTTCGGATAAACCAATATCTTCAATCGAGATTTTTTAGTTTGTTAAAGAAGCAGATTGCTATCCTAATATTTCTACCGTTTATCGGATCTTAATTACTATCCCCATGATTGTTGCATCAACTCAAAGAACCTTTTCAAAGTTGGCATTAATGAAGAACTATTTGAGATCTATAATGTCTCGAAAGAGGTTAAATGGTTTGAAAACTCTATGCACTGAGAAGAAGTTATTTGACGAGATTGATATTGATTCCATCATTGCTAACTTTGATCTTGGAATTTACAGAGAAAATTTTAAGGTACAATATAGAGATTGTTATTTTTATATGAATATATTGCCATTGGTACACTTGAAGTCTCTATTTTTTATCGTTTCATACATCTACATATATAAAAAAATTGATAGTAGAGGGCCCTAAATTTTAGTTTCGCCCTGGGCCCTAAAATCTCAGGACCGGCCCTGCTAGGCCACTGTTGATTATGGGAGCTGCTGCAACTGAAGGAAAACAGAAGAAGGGACGCCGAGACAGGTCGGAGGATAGTCATATGGGACAGAGGAAAGCTTTGGAGGCAACCAGCCAAGGTGCCGCTGGTAAACTGATGGGATCACAGGGTGTGACCCGTCAGCAGCAATGAATTGCGACGGATGGAACTGTCGAGGCGCGGGTGGCAAATCGACAATTCGAGAGCTGAGTGACCTTACCCAAGTCACCAAAGCGAGTATGGTTTTCTTACGTGAAACATGACAAAAAGCTGAGAAAGTTCGGAGATTGAGAGGGAGACTTGGCCTTAGAGGTTTTGCAGGAGTTGACAGCGATGGATTGAGTTGGGGTTTAGCGCTGTTCCGGAATGATCAGATTAAGGTGGAAGTACAATCGATGACAACAAGGTTTATTGTTGTCCATGTCAAGTTGTGCGATGATGTCCAGCAGGCTAACATGTGTTTATGGGGAAACTAGAGTTGAAAATGGACATAATATGTGGTCGCTGATGTGTGACCTTAAAAATCAATCTGATTTACCTTGGTGTGTTCTAGGAGATTTTAATGAAGCCATGTGGTCCTTTGAACACTTCTCCGCAACAAAAAAACTGGAGTCACAAATGTTAGCATTCAGAGACATGCTAGAAAAGTGTGAACTTTAATTTGGGCATCACTGGTCTGCCGTATCCATATGACAACACAAGGCGCGGAAGGGGGAACGTTAAAGTCAGGCTTGATCACGCAGTGGCTGACAACAGGTGGCGGAGTATTTTCTTGGAAACAAGAGTGGTTCACAAAGTTTCGCCATGCTCAGATCATTTCCCTATTGTACTCAATTGCGAGAAGGAAGAGGAAAAAGTGCAACGTCGAAGGTACATGAGATATGAGGTGATGTGGGAGCGGGATGCCGGTCTACCAGAGCATATTTCAAAAGCATGAACTGCGGCTGGGCCAAAAGAAAACTTGTGCCAAATTCATTCGGGCCTTACGGAGGTAATGAAACATCTGCAAGATGGAGCAAGGTAAAGTTTGATAGTATCAAAATGAAGCTTCAAAAATCAAGGACCCGACTAGAAGAGTTGTTAAACATGAACGCAGACCGAGATGAAATCAGAGCTATAACTGGTAAGATGAATGAACTCATGTACATGAAAGAAATCCCCTCCCCGCCGGCGACGGCGGTGGCAGCGGAGGCTGCAAACTGACATGTAAGTGCTCCTCGACCTACCGCCCTTTCATCGCGTCAACTCTTCGTTGAAGATGTCGTCGCCTCCTCGTTCTAGTTCGACGCGTCGCCTCCTTGTTCTATATGGCAGCGCGTCTGTGCTCAATCTAGGTCATCGTGTCGATGTTGTTGTTTAGTTCAATCTAGTTCACTGTTGTCACAACGTCGGCGACTACAAGGTTGGTGAAACCGCTAGGCCATGCGTTGTTGCAGATGCTGGGTGTAATTGATATCTCTTGATATTAATATATATACTCCTTTCTAAAATAAAAACCTTTGAAGTAGAACATGATATTCTGAGCTACCGTTGTTTTCTAATCGATCATACATGTGGAATTAGCTTCTCCATGAAACTTTTTCTTGTAGAGACAATCACGAACTGAAGTATTGACGCGAACAAAATATGATCAAAAGTTGTATGGTGAGAGAGATGCACAAACATGACGAGATGTACACTTCAACTACTCCATAGAAAATTCATAACCAGTTCGGTTATGGTTGTCGAAATAGGAAACTTACAACATATGAGTCGTGTTGAACATACAAATGAAGCTACTGCACAAAGTAATTGTGAATAGATCGATCGACTATGTATGTTGAAATTGAGAATCTGATCCCAATGAACTTCAGATGAAGACATGAAAAGCTATGGTTAACAAAACTTGGTTTTGCGGGAACAAAATCACCTCTTTCGTAAAAGGTGATCAAAAGAGAGTACAATTAACATAACTTTTTCGTGTGTAGGTCACCACAAACCAAAGCATTGTTGTGGAGATCAAGAGAGAAGAACAAGAGAGGAGACAAGCAAACTAATCTCGTCCAAGGATACCGACTGATTTTGGAAGTTGCTATAGTCAGCCCCGTCTCCAGGATTTGGGGGCCCTGGTGCGGGTTAAAAAAGGGACCTTCATTTTTGTTCAAACTCAATAACTAGTAAAATAAAATCATATCTTCACTAATTATGTAATTTCAAAATATGTTATTTCATACTATAATCTCAAGAAATGTATCATAAAAGAGTAAATATAACACTAAAGTAGTAAATGAACCACATACTTCTACCAAAAATGCGTAGACGCCCTTGTGCTTCTCATGCTCTGATGCGGGGACGCCCTTTTTGAGACTAAAGAGCTGCTTCTAATCTATGTCTTTTATTTTATTTTCACCAATCGATTGACACTTTGTTGTCCACATGATTTGTCCGGTTTTACAAATGAGTTAAAAATTAGCAAAATAATTTGATTTCAATTTTGAGACTTGAGAGAGAGGAAGGATCATGCTGAGAACGTACTAGCTGTCCTTGATATCGATGGAATCAATCAGATTGATTAGTTCAGGACTTAGATCGATCGGCAGACTTCACAATTACTAGCTGTATGGCTCCACCGCTCCAAGTTTAAGGTCTAGAACTCTAGGCTCCAAGCGAGGCAACCGATCTAATCAATAGAAGATGATTAGAGGAAGTCCGAAGGGCACGCCGGCCGGCCGGCCGGCACAACGCTAGCGAGAAGAGATGAGAGATCGACCTAGAGGGAACTGGAACTTCTGGCGTGCGGCGTGACTCGCGTACCTCAGCCAGATCGACCGGTCGATCCCGGTCGTGGGAGCCCAACGACCATAGATTGAAATTCTCGTATCAAATAACTATTCTGGGCCTCACGAGCAAACAATTAACTAGTTGGCTATAGATATTCGGGGGCCCAAGAATCCAGGGGCCCTGTTCCATCGAACAGTTGGAACACCCTCATCGACGGGGCTGGCTATAGTGACCCTATCTCTTCTTGTGCTACAACTAGACTATCTCGACGGGATCAGACAAATTTGGTGTTTCCTCGGCGGAAATCATTGTCTGATTTGTGGCACATCTAAACCTAGCTTCTAGGCCACACAATTTGTGAGTTAGATCCGGTTTTCCGGACTAAGTTACAAAGATTAAAACTTAGTTTCGGAGAATACATATATTTTTATTTTTCGTAACGACCACATATAAACATATTTAAGTTTCAAACTTTTCACGCACGTACCTACATATGTCATCTACATGCAATTTGTTTGGAAAAAAATTAAAACTTACAAATACATATTCTTGAGGCGAAAAAAAATATACTTCCCTACTTTTTATTGCAGCCCCCTCCACTCTTCCTATTGGCTACCCATATAGGTTCAATATCTCCTACTAGTTTTCTTAGGGCTTGGTTCAAGCCTGCTTTAAACAACATATCATCTACTCCCGATACTCAACATATCGCCTTTCTGGTGGAGTGGACTTTACGTGGGTATCCCGCCCTCCACGAGGTAGATCTGGGGGGATTCTTTTAGGCGTCAGAGATGATACTATGGAAGTCTTAGCTAGTTCGAATGGAGACTTTTTTATTAAGCTCCATATTCGCAACAAAGCGGATGATTTCATATGGTCTCTAGTCGCTGTTTATGGGGCTGCCTAGGATGTCTACAAGCCTGACTTTTTGCGTGAGTTGGTTAATCTGGCTAAGGATAATCCGTACCCTATTCTTATAGGGGGGGACTTTAACTTACTACGATACTCTCATGAGAAAAGCCGGGGTCGATTCAATGAGCATTGGCCTTTCATGTTTAATGCTGTCATTGACAGTTTGAACTTGAGAGAGGTTACGATGTTAGGTCGACAGTATACCTGGACTAATAGTCTTCCAGAGCCTACATATGAAAAGCTGGATAGAGTGCTTATGGATACTGAATGGGAAGATAAATTCCCTATGGTAACTGTTCGCGCCTTAGAGCGTATTGAGGCTCTGTCAGATCATGCTCTGTTACTACTCTCTGTTGGAACACCAATACGAAAGACCAAACACAGTTTCAAATTTGAACTTGGATGGTTGGATCGTGATGGTTTCTATGAGTTAGTTAAGACTATTTGGGAGAAAACGGTTAGTGGTCAGACGCCGATACAACGATGGAATACTAAAATGCGCGTCTTGCGTAAGTACCTTCGTGGTTGGGCTAGACACACTGCTGGTATCCTAAAAAAAAGAAATTACGTCTTACATCTCTTGTTAACGATTTAGAGGCTGCTGCGGAAGTAAGGCTCTTGACTGCACAAGAGATTGTGATTAAAACATAATTGAATGCAGACATAGCAAAACTACTCCGTGAGGAGGAACTAAAATGGTATCAACGCTCTAAAGCAAAGTTTATTCTTAAAGAAGACGCGAATACAAGATACTTTCATGCTGTCGCCAATGGCAAGCATAAAAAGAAATTTATTCACTCTCTTGTTCACGATGAAGGTACCATTGAGGGCCAAGAGCAGCTGAAATCATATATTACTGCTTACTATAAGTCTCTGTTTGGGGCATCGCAAGAGAATTCGTTCTCCTTAGACGAGTCCCAAACATCTGATATTCCTAAGGTCTCTGTTGAGGAGAATAACTTTCTAACTGCCTCCTTCACGGAGGAGGAGGTCAAGAGAGCAGTTTTCCAAATGGAACTTAATAAGGCGCCAGGACCCGATGGCTTTCCAGCGGCATTCTACCAAAAATTCTGGGAAGTCATTAAGGGGGTGATACATTGCAAATGTATCTATAATTTTTGATGTTCCATGCTTAGTTTTATCCACTTTCCTGTGTTTTGTTCCAACTTTGGAGTACTTTTATTATGATTTATTGGACTAACCTATTAACAAGAGCCACAGTATCAGCTACCTGTTTTTTGTTGTTTTTGGTTCCAGAAAAGTCAGAAAATGAATATTCTCGGAATTGGACGGGACAAAAGCCAAAGTGCCTATTTTTCGGAAGGGATCAAGTGCTAGAATACGAGACGGAGAGGGGCCAGGGGCCGGCCACACCACCTGGCCGCGCGGCCAGGCCTGGCCCGCGCCAGGGGGTGGTCTGGCCGACCCCAGCACCCCCTCAGCCTCTCCTTTCGCCTATAAGTTGCCCTCGGGCCGAAAACCCTAAGTGCCCGATCAAATATCCACGAAAGAGTCTGTAGCCGCCGTCATCTCCATCCCTAGATCGGGAGGGATCTGAAGCTCTTTCCGGCACCCTGCCGGAGAGGGGAATTCACCCTGGAGGCCTTCTTCATCACCATGCAAGCCTCCGGTGTGATGCGTGAGTAGTTCATCCTTGGACTACGGATCCATGTAGTAGCTAGATGGGTGGTTTCTCCTCCTTTGTGCTTTCATGTTTAGATCTTGTGAGCTCCGTTCATGATCAAGATCATCTATTTGTAATTCATACATGTTGTGTTTGCGGGGATCCGATGGATATTGAGATGCAATTTCAGATTGATTATTGATTCTATCATGTCTTTGTTATTTGAGATCTTGCATGCTTTCCATTGTTAGTAGCTATCTTGGCCAAGTAGATGCTAGCAACTCCAAGAGTTAGTATTTATGCTCGATAGTGGGTTCATGCCTCTGGTAATCTGGGGAAGTGACAAAAATCTCTAAGGTACTAGATGTGATGTTGCTACTAGGGAGAAAACAACGATCTTTTGTGTTGGAATTATGCCCTAGAGGCAATAATAAAGATGTTATTATTATAATTCTTGTTCATGATAAAGTTTATATTCCATGCTAGAATTGTATTAAGCGGAAACATTAATACTTGTGTGGTTTGTGAACAACACCGTGTCCCTAGTACGCCTCTATGGACTAGCTCATTGATCAATGATGGTTAAGGTTTCCTAACCATAGACATGAGTTGTCAATTGATAATGAGATCATATCATTGGGAGAATGATATGGTGGACAGACCCAAACTAAGCAAAGCTATTAGATCGTTTCATCGTGTTCGTCTTTGCGAAGCTTTTCTCATGTCAAATATTGTATTCCTTAGACCATGAGATAATACAACTCCCTGGTATCGGAAGAAAGCTTTGAGGTCATCAAACGTCATCCTATGAGAGGGTGATCATAAAGGTGTCTCTCAGGTGATCGGAAAGTATCTGTTGGATTGTATGTATCGAGATGGGATTTGTCCCTCCCAAGTCGGAGAGATATACTTCGGGCCCACTCGGTAATCGATATCAACACCGCTTGCAAGCATGTGGTTAAGGAGTTAATCACAAAGTGATATCGGATTACGGAACGAGTAAAGTACTTGCTGTGAACGAGATTGAACTAGGTATGACGATACCGACGATCGAATCTCGGGCAAGTAAAATATCGCGAGACGAAGGGAATATATATATGGGATTGATTGAATCCTGGCATCGTGGTTCATCCGATATGATCATCGATGAATGTGTGGGAGTCAATATGGGTGCCCAGACCCCGCTGTTGATTATTGATAGAAGATCATGTCTGCATATTCTCGAACCCGCAGGGTCACACACTTAACGTGTCTCGACGCTAGGATAGATTGGATACTTGGTTTATGAATTTTTGTTCGGAGTCTCGGATGGGATCCGGGATATCACGAGAGGTTCCGGAATGGTCCGGAGAATAAGATTCATATAAGGCAGTGCAGTTTTTGGAGTTCGGAATTGTTCCGGGTTAATCGGTATTGTACCGGAAGCTTCTAGAACCTTCTGGAAGGGGGCCAACGTGGTCCCACCTTCCGGGAGGGGGCATGGGCCTATGAGGGAGTGTCCTGGCCGCATTGGGCCAGGGGCACAAGGCCCCATAGGGCCCAGCCGATCCTAGAGAGTTTAAATCGTTTAAACTAGAGATAAGATAAGATATGATTTCTAGATAAGGGAGAGTTTAAATTGTTTAAACTAGAGATAGGCTTGGAGGAGAGGCTAGGGCTGGCCGCCCTCCTCTATAAATAGAGGGCTGGTGCGCCCCCCTCCCTACACACACCTTCCTCCAACCCTAGTTGCCCTGCTGCCTTCCTCTCTCCCTCCCGACTGTTTGTAGGCGAAGCCCTGCTGCAGAAATTCTCCACCATATACACCACGCCGTCGTGTTGTAGATCCAATCTATCTCTCCACCCTACTTGCTGGTCCGAGGAAGGAGGAGACGTCGAGGTGCTGCACGTGTGCATCTCACGGAGGCACCGCCACTTGTGGTGCTAGATCGGATCGGATCGCGAGGAGGAGAAGCGAGTACGACTACATCACCCACGTTCCGACGAACGTTCCGCTGTGCGAATCTTCAAGGGTATGAAGATCTAATCCAATCTCTCTCGTTGTTTGCATCTCCTAGATTAGATCTTGGCTTTCCCTCTGTTCGCTTCCGTAGAAAATTTTGATTTGCTATGCTGCGAAACCCTTCAGTGGTATCAGAGCTAGATCTATGCGTAGATGTGTTTCACGAGTAGAACGCAACATGGTTGTTGCAGGCGTTGATGTTTTCTGTTGCAAGCCTCTTGTTTGTGTTCTTCTTATGGCGCGGGATAGTGAGATTGAAGCGGTCCAGGCCAACCTTACGCGACGTCGTTCGCGAGACCGGCTCCGCACTTGACGTGTGGCTTGTACCATACATGAGGCTGGTGGATGTCAGTTTCTCTCACTATAGTTGTCATGGGATTAACACCGGAGTTTGGCAACCATAATATCACTGTTGTGGCTTTCCGTAGGTAAGAATCGTTCTTAGCATCTACTCCCATAAGCCACGTAAAACATGCAACAACAAAGTAGAGGCGTCTAACTTGTTTTTGCAGGGAGTGTTTTCTGTGATATGGTATGGCCCAAGATGTGATGTGTATATTGTATGCGATGATCATGTTTTGTAATGTTTCACGACTTGCATGTCGATGAGTACACAACCGGCAGGAGCCATATGGTTGTCTTTATAATTGTGTATGACCTGCGAGTCAACTTCTTATACGCCATGTAATAGCTTTACTTTATCGCTAAGTAGTTAGCAATAGTTGTAGTTGCTATTCGTGGTGGAGGCAATTATGGTGGAGTGATGGAGATCATGCCGGAACGCACAAGATGGAGATCATTGCGCGAAGATTGGCTATACCATGTCACATAAAGTTATATGCATGTGATGTTTATCCTTTTATGTATCTTATCATGCTTAGATCGCGACGGTAGCATTATAAGATGATTCCTCACTTAAAGATCAAGATAAAAACTGTGTTCTCCCCAAGTATGCACCGTTGCGAAAGTTCGTCGTGTCCAAGCATCACGTGATGATCGGGTGCTATAGACTCTACGCTCACATACAACGGGTGCAAGCCAGTTTTGTACACGTGGAAATACTTGGGTCTAACTTGACGAGCCTAGCATGTACATACATGGCCTCGGAACACATGAACCGAAAGGTTAAGCATGAGTCATATGAATGATATGATTGACACTTCGTTGTCCACCATTGAAACCACATCTCTTCTCGTGAAGATCGGATTAGGTGTGGTGAATTTGGATCATGTTCACTAAACAACTTGAGGGATGTTGAATTTAGTGGGAGTTCATCTAGTAATTTGATTAAAAGTTGAACTGGTTATCATGAACATAGTCTAATTTGTACTTGCAAATATTGTAGATCACATGGCTAAGTCCAACTTCAACTTCAACGTTTTTGCTGAGAAAGAAAAGCTTAAGAACAATGGGTCTAACTTCACCAACTGGTTCCGCAATCTGAGAATCATTCTCTCTGGCGGTCAAAAGGACTATGTCCTTGAGAAAGCGTTAGGTAACCCCCCCGCTGCAACTGCGCTGGCTGATGAGAAAGCTGTCTATCAGTCGCGCAAAGATGATTATGGTGTGATTAAGAGCACCATGTTGTTTGCTATGGAACCGGAACTTCAAAATCGTTTTGAAAACTATCCCGGGCCCTTTGAGATTCTCGAAGAGCTGAAAACCATGTTTCAGACTCAGGCCCGTTCTGAGAGATATGAGATCTCCGAGAAGTTCTTTAACTGCAAGATGGAGGAAGGGAGTTCCGTTAGTGAGCACGCCATTAAGATGTCGGGCTACACTCAACGCCTTGAGCAACTGGACTGCAAGATTCCAGAGGAGCTCAAGATTGACAGGGTTCTGCAATCACTCCCTCCCAGCTACAAAAGTTTTGTAGTGACTCATAATCAGATTGGTTCCACTGATACGATCACCGAGCTCTTCGCAAAGCTGAAGGCTGTGGAGGTGGACATCAAGAAGGATAATCATGTGTTGATGGTCAACAAGCCCTCCTTTAAGAAAGGTAAAGGTGCAAAGAAGCCCTTCAAGAAGGGCGGCGGCAAGCGTAATGCCCCTGCTGAGAAGAAGCTCAGGTCTGGTCCCAAGCCGGAAACTGAGTGCTTCTATTGCAAGGACAAGGGTCACTGGAAGCGCAACTATCCGAAGTACTTAGCGGACAAGAAGGCTGGCACCATCAAAGGTATATTTGATATACATGTTATTGATGTTTTCCTTACTAGCCCTCGTTGTAGTGCCTGGGTATTTGATACCGGTTCAGTTGCTAATATTTGTAACTCGAAACAGGAGCTGCGGAATAGACGGCGGCTTGCGAGGGATGAGGTGACGATGCGCGTTGGCAACGGATCAAGAGTTGATGTGATGGCCGTCGGCACGCTCTCCTTAGTTTTACCTTCGGGATTAGTTTTAAACCTTAATAAATGTTATTATGTGCCTGCGTTGAGCATGAACATTATTTCTGGATCGTGTTTATTGCAAGACGGTTATTCATTTAAATCGGAGAATAATGGTTGTTCTATTTATATGAGTAACATCTTTTATGGTCATGCACCTCTTGTGAGTGGTTTATTTCTTCTAAATCTCGAAAGGGATGAAACACACATCCATAACATTGAGGTTAAGAGATGCAAAGTAGATAGTGATAATACTACTTATTTGTGGCACTGTCGTCTAGGTCATATTGGTGTAAAGCGTATGAAGAAACTCCATTCTGATGGACTTTTGGAGTCTCTTGATTTTGAATCATTTGACACATGCGAACCATGCCTCATGGGCAAGATGATCAAAACCCCGTTCTCCGGTATGATGGAGCGAGCAACGGACTTGTTGGAAATCATACATACCGATGTATGCGGACCGATGAGTGTTTCGACGCGCGGTGGATATCGCTATTTTCTCACTTTTACCGATGACTTAAGTAGATATGGGTATATCTATTTAATGAAACATAAATCTGAAACGTTTGAAAAGTTCAAAGAATTTCAGAATGAAGTGGAGAACCATCGTAACAGAAAGATTAAGTTTCTACGATCCGATCGTGGGGGCGAATATTTGAGTTATGATTTTCTCACGCATCTCAAAGCAAGTGGAATCGTTTCACAACTCACGCCACCCGGAACACCACAGCGCAATGGTGTGTCTGAACGCCGGAATCGAACCCTATTAGATATGGTCTGATCGATGATGTCTCTTACTGATTTGCCGTTATCATTTTGGGGTTATGCATTAGAAACCGCTGCATTCACTTTAAATAGGGCTCCATCTAAATCCGTTGAGACGACACCGTATGAACTGTGGTTTGGTGCTAAACCTAAGTTGTCGTTTCTTAAAGTTTGGGGATGTGAATCTTACGTCAAGAAGTTGATGCCGGACAAGCTTGAACCCAAAGCGGAGAAATGCGTATTCATAGGATACCCTAAGGAAACTATTGGGTATACCTTCTATCACAGAACCGAAGGCAAAGTGTTTGTCGCAAAGAACGGTTCCTTTCTTGAGAAGGAGTTTCTCTCGAAAGAAGTGAGTGGGAGGAAAGTAGAGCTAGACGAGGTTATTGAACCTTCTCTTGAATTGGAGAGTAGCGCAACACCTGAAATTGTTCCAGTGCCGCCTGCACCAACAATAGAGGAAGCTAATGACAAGGATCATGAAGCTTCAGACGATGCTGCTACTGAACGTCGCAGGTCGACAAGGTCGCGTGCCCCTCCTGAGTGGTACGGCAACCCTGTCCTGACTGTCTTGTTAGTAGAAGACAGCGAACCTACGAACTATGAGGAAGCGATGATGAGCCCAGACTCTGAGAAATGGCTAGAAGCCATGAAATCCAAATTGGGATCCATGAGCGAAAACCAAGTATGGACTTTGGTGGACCCTCCTAGCGACCGAAAGGCCGTTGAGTGCAAATGGATCTTCAAGAAGAAAATGGACGCGGATGGTAATGTTACCGTCTATAAAGCACGGCTTGTTGCGAAAGGTTTTCGACAAGTTCAAGGTGTTGACTACGATGAGACTTTCTCTCCCGTAGCGATGTTTAAGTCCATTCGGATTTTATTAGCAATTGTTGCGTTTCATGATTATGAAATATGGCAAATGGATGTCAAGACTGCTTTCCTCAATGGCAACATTGATGAAGAGTTGTATATGATGCAACCCGAAGGTTTTGTCGATCCTAAGGATGCTGATAAAGTATGCAAACTTCAGCGTTCCATTTATGGACTGAAGCAAGCGTCTCGGAGTTGGAACCTTCGTTTTGATCAAGTGATCAAGAGCTTTGGATTTGTTCCAAATTGCTACGAAGCTTGCATCTACAAGAAAGTGAGTGGGAGCTCGGTGACGTTTCTGGTACTATATGTGGATGACATATTGATTATTGGAAATGACATCAACATGCTTAACGATGTGAAGAGTTATTTGAACAAGTGTTTTTCAATGAAAGACCTAGGTGAAGCTGCTTATATATTGGGCATCAAAATCTATAGAGATAGACAAAGACGCCTGATAGCTTTAAGCCAGAGTACATACCTAGACAAAGTTCTGAAAAGGTTCAGAATGGATAAGGCATTGAAAGGTTCAGTGCCTATGTTGTCAGGTAAGATATTGAGCAAGGCTCAGTGTCCAGCTACGGTAAATGATAGGGAAGCTATGAGCAAAGTGCCTTATGCCTCGGCCATAGGTTCCATCATGTATGCCATGCTGTGTACTAGACCGGATGTGTCCAATGCTCTTAGTTTGACGAGCAGATATCAAAGTGATCCAGGAGTGGAACACTGGACAGCCGTGAAGAACATCCTATGGTACCTAAATAGGACTAAAGAAATGTTCTTAGTCTATGGGGGTGATGAACAGCTCGTCGTAAAAGGTTACGTCGATGCTAGTTTCGACACCGACAAGGATGATTGTAAATCTCAGACAGGATACGTGTATATTTTGAATGGAGGAGCTGTGAGCTGGAGAAGCTGCAAGCAAAGCGTGATCGCGGGATCTACAGTAGAAGCGGAATACATGGCTGCTGCAGAAGCGTCAAGTGAAGGAGTTTGTATCAGAAACTTCATCACTGAGCTTGGCGTGGTTCCAAGTGCATTGGACCCACTGGAGATATTGTGTGACAACACTGGCGCCATAGCACTCGCTAAGGAACCAAGATATCATCCAAAGACCAAGCATATCAACCGCAAGTTTCATATAATCCGAGATTATATAGCAGATGGAGATCTGAAGATTAGCAAAGTACATACAGATCTAAATGTCACAGATCCATTGACTAAACCTCTTCCACGTGTAAAACATGATCAACACCTCAGTGCCATGGGTGTAAGATTGTTGCCAAATGTAAACTAGATTATTGACTCTAGTGCAAGTGGGAGACTGTTGGAATTATGCCCTAGAGGCAATAATAAAGATGTTATTATTATAATTCTTGTTCATGATAAAGTTTATATTCCATGCTAGAATTGTATTAAGCGGAAACATTAATACTTGTGTGGTTTGTGAACAACACCGTGTCCCTAGTACGCCTCTATGGACTAGCTCATTGATCAATGATGGTTAAGGTTTCCTAACCATAGACATGAGTTGTCAATTGATAATGAGATCATATCATTGGGAGAATGATATGGTGGACAGACCCAAACTAAGCAAAGCTATTAGATCGTTTCATCGTGTTCGTCTTTGTGAAGCTTTTCTCATGTCAAATATTGTATTCCTTAGACCATGAGATAATACAACTCCCTGGTATCGGAAGAAAGCTTTGAGGTCATCAAACGTCATCCTATGAGAGGGTGATCATAAAGGTGTCTCTTAGGTGATCGGAAAGTATCTGTTGGGTTGTATGTATCGAGATGGGATTTGTCCCTCCCAAGTCGGAGAGATATACTTCGGGCCCACTCGGTAATCGATATCAACACCGCTTGCAAGCATGTGGTTAAGGAGTTAATCACAAAGTGATATCGGATTACGGAACGATTAAAGTACTTGCTGTGAACGAGATTGAACTAGGTATGACGATACCGACGATCGAATCTCGGGCAAGTAAAATATCGCGAGACGAAGGGAATATATATATGGGATTGATTGAATCCTGGCATCGTGGTTCATCTGATATGATCATCGATGAATGTGTGGGAGTCAATATGGGTGCCCAGACCCCGCTGTTGATTATTGATAGAAGATCATGTCTGCATATTCTCGAACCCGCAGGGTCACACACTTAACGTGTCTCGATGCTAGGATAGATTGGATACTTGGTTTATGAATTTTTGTTCGGAGTATCGGATGGGATCCGGGATATCACGAGAGGTTCCGGAATGGTCCGGAGAATAAGATTCATATAAGGCAGTGCAGTTTTTGGAGTTCGGAATTGTTCCGGGTTAATCGGTATTGTACCGGAAGCTTCTAGAACCTTCCGGAAGGGGGCCAACGTGGTCCCACCTTCCGGGAGGGGGCATGGGCCTATGAGGGAGTGTCCTGGTCGCATTGGGCCAGGGGCACAAGGCCCCATAGGGCCTAGCCGATCCTAGAGAGTTTAAATCGTTTAAACTAGAGATAAGATAAGATAGGATTTCTAGATAAGGGAGAGTTTAAATTGTTTAAACTAGAGATAGGCTTGGAGGAGAGGCTAGGGCTGGCCGCCCCCCTCTATAAATAGAGGGCTGGTGCGCCCCCCTCCCTACACACACCTTCCTCCAACCCTAGTTGCCCTGCTGCCTTCCTCTCTCCCTCCCGACTGTTTGTAGGCGAAGCCCTGCTGCAGAAATTCTCCACCATATACACCACGCCGTCGTGTTGTAGATCCAATCTATCTCTCCAACCTACTTGCTGGTCCGAGGAAGGAGGAGACGTCGAGGTGCTGCACGTGTGCATCTCACGGAGGCACCGCCACTTGTGGTGCTAGATCGGATCGGATCGCGAGGAGGAGAAGCGAGTACGACTACATCACCCACGTTCCGACGAACGTTCCGCTGTGCGAATCTTCAAGGGTATGAAGATCTAATCCAATCTCTCTCGTTGTTTGCATCTCCTAGATTAGATCTTGGCTTTCCCTCTGTTCGCTTCCGTAGAAAATTTTGATTTACTATGCTGCGAAACCCTTCATTTTGTTCATAGAACAATTGTATTATTTACTTTACACGCAGTTCGTAAAGCAATAATCTGTTGCTTGCAACTTAATACTGGAGGGGGTTCGGATAATAACCTGAAGGTGGATTATTAGTCATAGATGCAATTGGATGGCGGTCTATGTATTATGTTGTAATGCCTAATCAAGTCTCAAAGGAGTCAAGATGTTTAGTATATGCATGTATTGCTTTCTCGGTGTTTGTCAATTGCCCTGCTGTAATTTGTTCACCCAGCATGTTATCTATCTAAGGAGAGCCACCTCTAGTGAACTATGGATCCCGGTCCTTTTCTTTACATACAATCTATAAACTGTTTACTGCTTTGTGTTTACTTTCTGCAAACTTTTACTTCTTTCCATTCGATACGTTTAATCCTTTGTTTTCTGCAAAACACGGTGAGATTGACAACCTCATCGCAAGTTGGGGACAAAGCTTTGTGGTTGTGTTGTGCAGGTCTCCACGTTGCTACTAGCACCGGTAGTGCGCCCTACCAAAGCTCAGCTAGTAATACCTTTGAGGTGTTTCCTTGCTCCTACTGGTCCGATTAAACCTTGGTTTCATAACTGAGGGAAACTTGCTGATGTGCTCATCATACCTTCCTCTTGGGGTTCCCAACGAGCTCTACATCTTCACAAGGGGAGTCCCTCATAACCAATCTCTTTACTTTGTTGTTTTTGTTTTGCTTAGTTTCCTTTTTGCTTTGTTTGCTTGTTTTGTTCTTCAAAAATCCAAAAAATTTAGTTGTACTTGTTTGCTTTCTTTATCAAAAACACAAAAAAATTAAGTCTCCTTTAGTTGTCACCTCTCCCTTAGCTCACCATGTTGATCCCTACATTCACCCTGAAAGACCTTCCAATTGGTAGTGGTTCTATAATTGGGAAAGATAACATTGAAGAATTCTTTAATCATGTTAGCAAACATGAAGATACTGAGGATAGATCCCTTGTAGAACTTGCTCCAAATTATGAGGTTGCTGCAACTTCTTTAATTCACATGTTAGAAGCTAGGTTTGTTAACCTCAACCCCTTAATGCAAGTGATGTTTCTTAAGCTTAAAGAAATTGAGAATCCTGAAAAGAGGGATTTTATTCTAGAAACTTTGTTTAAAGAATTCTATAATGTTGCCAAGGAAGCTAGAAAAGTTTTTAAACGTTTCAATATGCTAGGCTCATGTGTAGATGTTGTTGGTACGCGAGAAAAGATGAAAAAACCCGAACCTAATAGGGAGGAACCTAAGATACCAATACCCTTTAAACTAGTAGCAATACATGATGCCATAGAAAAGAATCTTGATTGGATTGTTCCTGCAAACCCTTTTGATGAGAATAGTGAACCTAAGAGCATTGAGAGAGGATCCTCTAGAACTTATTTGGATGATATACCGTGCCTTGTTGAAAATATTTCTGGTATTGATCTTAATGCTTCTTCATTTGAGAACACTTGATTCTTTCTTTGCTTCTTATGCCTAACTTAAAGGCGTTAAAGAAAAGTACTTGTTGGAAGATAACCCAAGAGTTTTAGTTGAGTCTTGGAAGTTATTACCTCTGTAATAACCTCTCCTTATCCTTTTTATTTGCTTTTTGTGCCAAGAGTAACCTCTAATGAGAGTGAAGTAATGATTGGGAAAGTTGCTGTCCCGAAACAGATTTCTGTGCTTCACCATAAAAATTCCTGAGAGAGGTCTGTACGTCGGATTGAGCTGTAATTGTTTGTGCTTCTTCCCCAGGTTGTTATCTAACTTTCGTTAGTTCAACACTTTTTGATTTGAGTAACAGAAGGTCTTTGAAAAAATTCGTCTTTACCTGCTGGTCTGTTTTGATAGATTTCTGCCATTTTCTACATTTGCTTCTTGTTAGTTCCTTCTTGAGTTCCTTTGGGGAATTGAGCTTTTTGAGGGAAGTGCTACAGTAGCTAGTGTTCTAATGAAAGTTTATTTGGTGTTAGAACTGAACTTGAGACTTATTTATCTTAAGTGCACTAATGTTGCTAATGAGATTGTATGAAGTTATGTATGAAGGAAAATGTTCAGGTGTATGGAAGGAATGAGTAATGAGATGAAGGATGGACTAAAGCTCAAGCTTGGGGATGCCACGCGTGTCACCCCAAGAAATATCCAAGAAGTGCAAGCGTCAAAGCTTGGGTATGCCCAAGGCATCCCCTTCTTCATCAATAAAAATTCCAGGTTTCTTTCAAACGCTTCATTTTTATTGTTTCGTGCACAGTTGTGTTTCTCTTGGAGCGTCTTCTTTTTCGTTTTCGTTTTGGTTTTTAGTTTGCTTGGTTTGCTTAGTTTTCTGAATAAGTTGGTTGGACCCCTCTTTCACACTTTGGTTTGCAAATAGTTTGGTTTGGTTTGGAAAAGAGTAGGAAAGTTCATGCTTATGTGGTAAAAAGAGCTCGTTTTTGACTGTGGATATGCTTTGTCATGCCATGCTTGATATTGTTTTGGCATTATGCTTAGTATTCTTTGCTGTATCATGACTTGTTATAAAGAATTGAGATTGCTTAATGTGCCTTGGATGAATCATGTGTTGTTTTAGCATATTAAAGCATAGTATAGTGGTATTCTCCTTTGATGCTTTATTTGGGTTGACTTGGCACATGCTCACACCATGTTATGACTATCTCAAGTCACCATAGCCTTTATGATCCTTTAGTTTTCAACTTGTAGTATCACTTTATGCTTATATCAATGATGTTTTGTCGCTCTGCATGATTATGGCCATTATTGCTCTCTTAGTTTGTCGCTCCCAGTCTTTTGCTAGCCTCCACAACAAAGTATGAGTTCCACTCATGCATCCAACTCCCTAAACCAAGTTATTCCAAAGAGTCCACCATACCTACCTATTAGCTTATGCTATTCCAAGTATATTCATGCTTTTGTTTACCTTCCACTTGTTATGAGAAAACTAGTGATTAAAGCTCTCACGAACTTGATGGCACACTTTACTTTACTTGCCCTTAATAAACTTGAACCATTGTGTCGTCTATGTTGTATATGCTTGCACTTATTTGTTGGGAATTAGCAGAACCATACTTTCATGGGAAAACTTTCAACATTGCACTTGGTACTTGTACCTAGTTGATATCATGCTCTTTTGTATATGGATGTCGTCGGTGTGAAATGAAAGGGGAGCTTGTAAGTCCATGGAGTTATGTATATGTGTTAGAGAAACGCCTGGGCCGCTGGTCTAATCCATGCCAACATGGTGGAAACCTGCAGCGTAACCATAATGAGCTGTCTATGTGCATTCTTCTTATAAAAAAAGACTCCTATTGAGAAAAAAAGAGAAAAGAAAAAAAAGAGATACTATGAAAAGAGGAAATAGAGAAAAAAAGCACCATATTCCCATGGTAAATAAGAAGAATGCTGAGATGCTCGTTGTCTGCTTGCCTTGTCATTTGATATGGGGATTCTTCCGTATCATCGGGCAAGGGGTACCCCATTGGCGGTTCTCAATGATACACATGTACTTACGATGACAAGAACTTACCGGTGACTAAACTTGAGTAGCATGAGGAGCGGCCCTCGTATACAAGGGACATCAGATTTCTGACTTATACTTCGTCAAGCATGTACACCATAGTTTGATCACTTTAACCTTAATCACTTCAAGATGCTTATGATAGGGGCAATGAGAGCTGAAAGCTTTAAGTACCATAATTTTTGGAAGCTCTTTATGAGACTTGAATCCCTACTTCCTTTTTACAAAAGGCCTTTCTTCCACCATTATATTGAGTCTCCACCTTCTATCTTTATGCACTACTTTGAGAGCATAGTGGCCATTCTTAGTTCTATGTGCATTGTCCCAAGACTAGTTGATTGATGCATAACTTGTTATTGCTTATTTGAAACTATTGTATCTAGTCACTCTTATGAACTTTGAAGGTGTGCTATGCATTTATATTTGCTACTCTATTGAGGGACAAGCTGAATACTATTATGCTATGTTTTCTTTATGTGAAACAAACAAATGTCTTGCGAATCATGTTATTCATGAATATTTTGTTTGTGCCTTTTCATGTTGCATCATAGTTTCTTTGCTTATTGCTAGAACTTTGCCTTTCATGTTATGATTGAAGTACTATGATCCCAGCCTTGAATGTTTTGCAAATACTTTGATCAAGTCTTTGATGGTGCATGTCACCTCAAAAATTATTTCTTTTTATCACTTACCTACTGGAGGACGAGCATGAGTTAAGCTTGGGGATGTTGATACATTCCAAATGTATCTATAATTTTTGATGTTCCATGCTTAGTTTTATCCACTTTCTTGTGTTTTGTTCCAACTTTGGAGGACTTTTATTATGATTTCTTGGACTAACCTATTAACAAGAGCCACAGTGCCAGCTGCCTGTTTTCTGTTGTTTTTGGTTCCAGAAAAGTCAGAAAATGAATATTCTCGGAATTGGACGGGACAAAAGCCAAAGTGTCTATTTTTCCGGAAGGGATCAAGTGCCAGAATACGAGACAGAGAGGGGCCAGGGGCCGGCCACACCACCTGGCCGTGCGGCCAGGCCTGGCCCGCGCCAGGGGGTGGTCTGGCCTACCCCAGCACCCCCTCGGCCTCTCCTTCTGCCTATAAGTTGCCCTTGGGACGAAAACCCTAAGTGCCCAATCAAAAATCCACGAAAGAGTCTGTAGCCGCCGTCATCTCCATCCCTAGATCAGGAGGGATCTGAAGCTCTTCCCGGCACCCTGTCGGAGAGGGAAATTCACCCTGGAGGCCTTCTTCATCACCATGCAAGCCTCCGGTGTGATGCGTGAGTAGTTCATCCTTGGACTACGGTTCCATGTAGTAGCTAGATGGCTGGTTTCTCCTCCTTTGTGCTTTTATGTTTAGATCTTGTGAGCTCCGTTCATGATCAAGATCATCTATTTGTAATTCATACATGTTGTGTTTGCGGGGATCCGATGGATATTGAGATGCTATTTCAGATTGATTATTGATTCTATCATGTCTTTGTTATTTGAGATCTTGCATGCTTTCCGTTGTTAGTAGCTATCTTGGCCAAGTAGATGCTAGCAACTCCCAGAGTTAGTATTTATGCTCGATAGTGGGTTCATGCCTCTGGTAATCTGGGGAAGTGACAGAAATCTCTAAGGTACTAGATGTGTTGTTGCTACTAGGGAGAAAACAACGATCTTTTGTTCATAGAATAATTGTATTGTTTACTTTACATGCAGTTCGTAAAGCAATAATCTGTTGCTTGCAACTTAATACTGGAGGAGGTTCGGATGATAACCTGAAGGTGGATTATTAGTCATAGATGCATTTGGATGGCGGTCTATGTATTATGTTGTAATGCCCAATCAAGTCTCAAAGGAGTCAAGATGATTAGTATATGCATGTATTGTTTTCTCGGTGTTTGTCAATTGCCCCGCTGTAATTTGTTCACCCAGCATATTATCTATCTAAGGAGAGCCACCTCTAGTGAACTATGGATCCCGGTCCTTTTCTTTCCATACAATCTATAAACTGTTTACTGCTTTGTATTTACTTTCTGCAAACTTTTACTTCTTTCCATTCAATACGTTTAATCCTTTGTTTTCCGCAAAACACGGTGAGATTGAAAACCTCATCGCAAGTTGGGGACAAAGTTCTGTGGTTGTGTTGTGCAGGTCTCCACGTTGCTACTAGCACCGGTAGTGCGCCCTGCCAAATCTCAGCTAGTAACACCTTTGAGGTGTTTTCTTGCTCCTACTGGTTTGATTAAACCTTGGTTTCATAACTGAGGGAAACTTGCTGCTGTGCTCATCATACCTTCCTCTTGGGGTTCCCAACGAGCTCTACATCAACACCACGCACCAAGCAATTTTCTGGGCGCCGTGTACTGAGCCATCAGGGGGATCTAATGCACCTTTTTGAGGTTTTACATGCTGGTCAGTTAGACATTTTTAGTCTTAATTTTGGCCACATTATTTTATTACCTAAGGTTAATAATGCGGAACGAATACAACAGTATCGTCCTATCTGCCTTCTTAACGTTACTTTTAAAATATTCACAAAGGTTGCTACGATTAGATTAAATTATGTTGCTGATCATGTTGTGCGCCCATCTCAAACTGCTTTTATGCAAGGAAGAAACATCCTAGACGGTGTAGTAATCCTGCATGAAACAATTCATGAACTACACTCCAAGAAATTAAATGGGGTATTGTTTAATATTGACTTTGAGAAGGCTTATGATAAGGTTAATTGGTCTTTTCTCCAGCAAACACTCCGAATGAAAGGTTTTTCGAAGGAGTGGTGTGCTCTCATTCAGTCTTTTGTGTCTGGAGGCAGTGTTGCTATAGATGTTAATGGTGACACCGACAAATACTTCCAAACAAAAAAAGGTTTAAGACAAGGAGATGCTCTATCGCCTATACTATTTAACATAGTGGCTGATATGTTGGCAATCCTCATTGAGAGAGCTAAGGCTGATGGCCAAGTTGAAGGTTTAGTTCCCCATCTGGTTGATGGAGGATTATCTATTCTTCAATATGCAGACGATACAATCTTATTTATGGAACATGACCTAGAGAAAGCTGGGAATCTGAAGTTAATTCTATCAGTATTTGAGCAACTCTCTGGTCTAAAAATTAACTTCCATAAAAGTGAATTGTATTGCTTTGGAGACGCCATTAACGACGCCCAACTATATGCTAATCTATTCGGCTGTGGTCTAGGGTTGTTCCCTATCAACTATCTGGGAATACCGATACATTATCGGCGTCTCACGATTGCGGAATGGAAACTCGTTGAGGAAAGATTACAGAAGCGTTTAAATAGTTGGAAAGGCAAGTTACTATCCCTTGGTGGAAGACTAGTTCTCATAAATTCAGTACTCACCAATATGGTACTGTATATGATTTCGTTCTTCCTATTGCCGAAAGGGGTCTTGAAGAAAGTGGCTTATTTCCCATCAAGATTCTTTTGGCAAGGGGATAGTGAAAAAAAGAAACATCGACTGGCCAAATGGAATATGGTCTAGCGACCTAAAGAATATGGTGGACTAGGCATACATGATATGCAAGTCAAAAACACCGCACTATTAAGTAAATGGTTATTTAAACTACTTACTGAAGAGGGTGTTTGGCAAACCATGTTGTGGAGGAAGTATGTTGGATCCAAAGCGGTGTCTAAGATGGTTTGGAAATCGGGAGATTCACATTTTTGGGCGGGGCTCATGGCCTCCAAAAAACAATTCTTTCATTTTGGTTCTTTTAATATTAGGGATGGTTCACATATTCGTTTCTGGGAGGATAAATGACTTGGCCAAACTACTCTCCGAGAACAATATCCTGCTCTGTACTCGATCGTTAGACACAAAGGAGACACAATTTCCATGGTAATGGAAAATAATACTCCTAATGTGACTTTCAGAAGAAGCCTATTAGGCCCCAGACTAATATCGTGGAATAATCTTTTAGCCCGATTAAACACGGTATAGTTGTCAGAGGGGTTGGACGAGTTCAAATGGAATTTACTAGAGAGTGGTAAATTTACTGTGGATTCGATGTACCGAGCTTTGATTCAACCTGATATTCCAGTCGATAATAATAGTAAAATTTGGAAGATGAAAATACCCCTTAAAATGAAAATATTTGCATGGTATTTTCGTAAAGGGGTAATTCTTACAAGAGATAATCTTGCTAAGAGGAATTGGCACGGAAGTACTCAATGTGTTTTTTGTCATCAGGACGAGACAATTAAACATCTATTCTTCCAATGCAAATTCGCTCGCTCTATATGGTCAATCATCCAAATGGCCTCGGGTTTATCGCCCCCTAGATCGGTTGCCAATGTTTTTGGCAACTGGTTACATGGGATACATGATAAATATGGGACTATGTTTAGGGTGGGAGCGCTTGCCATTATTTGGTCGCTATGGCTATGTAGGAATGACAAGATTTTTAATAACACGGTGTCTTGTTTTTTACAGGTCATCTATCGAGCTACGGCTATTCTCCGATCATGGACTTCTCTCCGGCGTATGGACCTCCGCCACTTATTTGTGGAGGGGTGTACGCGATTGGAGGACACGACGAGGGATATTTTGTCCCGACATGGATGGCAAGTGATCTTCGTATAGATCAACATTAGATGGAGGCGCTTTTTATTATTATCTCTATGGGTTGTAATTTTGTTTTACCTTTGGATCCATCGTGTGTGGTTGAACGGCTGTGTGCATCCTAGTTATGTAGAGGCCGGGTGTAAACATTGCTTTTAAGTAATATATGCGCCCATTTAAAAAAAAAACTCATGGGAATTGCATATGACCATCTTATTGGGTCCTCGGTTCCTCATAGAGTTAATCAAACAATGCCCACATTGTTTATTTTGTGCCTTAGCCGACCGGACACAAGCAACCAAACTCCAAGACATTTTGGAGGGTTAGAAGTTTTTGTGGCTCATGTTGAGTTCGAGCCTGCTAAGAAATGGTGGTGTGGGTCTTGGATGCGACAAAAGAGAGCATGTTGTTTGGTGCCTTGCAGTAGGGCATCGGCAAGGTGGGCGGGCAACATTGGAGGACTTTCTTTTGGTGGTGCTCTTTGAATACGGATTCTTAATTTTCATGATGAAAACTCAAGGTCTGACCTTAGTCGGCTGTATCTAGCAATGACCCTTTTTTTAAGGCATTGTTTTGGGAAATCGGGTTTTCTCCAGAGTGAGACCTTAGATCTGTTGACCTGGTGACAGCGGTGCTTAATTGAGCACTATCTCCTTGGAGATGTGGCTTTGGGAGAATCTATTATGGAGTTTGGGTGTTGTTTTTGGCGGTGGTTTGTGTGCTGCTACTACAGTTTATCACTATAGCATGGTATTTTTCTTTCTCCTTTTTTATATTTTTGACTGGTCTCTCAAACATTTTATTTATGCAGATACGAGTGCAATTGATATGTTCGCGATATTACTATATACTCTTTTTCGGAGAAGGACACAAGGAACCAAACTAGACTTTTTGGATGTTGCCTCAAGCTGCCGTAGCTCCGTGAAGTGCCTCGGTGCAACGTAACAAACACATCCCTTAATGTTCTTAGGACTATTGTACTACGTATCTAGGCATCCAGCTGCCTATCTGCCCAAGTCCATACCAAGTCTACTTAGGCAAGTATCTAGTAATTGCTTCAATTTTGTATGTATAGGCAATAGGCATACACATGCAGCTTGGCTCCAACAAGCAGGCTATATTTTCTTCAGGTCCCCTAATGCAACCTTATATTAGCAGCATGTGTTTACACTTCACCGCAAGAGCAAAACGAATTTGCTGAATTGAATGCGCGTGCAAGTGTCCCCTTGGAATCTTTCACCGCACACATGCACCATGATTAACTTAGTCTGACACAGTGTACTACTACTAGTTATTAACAGACCATTTGATCTCGATCGCCCCCTATATAACGATCCTTCCACTTCTCTTCGCACTATTAACGTCATCTCGATCCATCGAGATCGCCAGAGATCCCAAAAGGAACAGTTGGAATCTAGCTCGCTCGTCGATCAGCGGTCGCGATGATCACCTGGAAGGACATCTACGACGTGCTGGCGGCGGTGGTGCCGCTGTACGTGGCCATGTTCATGGCGTACGGCTCCGTGCGGTGGTGGGGCATCTTCACGCCCGACCAGTGCTCCGGCATCAACCGCTTCGTCGCCGTCTTCGCGGTGCCGCTCCTCTCCTTCCACTTCATCTCCACCAACGACCCCTACGCCATGGACTACCGCTTCCTCGCCGCCGACTCGCTCCAGAAGCTCGTTATCCTCGCCGCGCTCGCCGTCTGGCACAACCTCCTCTCCCGCTACCGCTGCCACCGGGGCGGCGTGGTCGGCGCCGGGGACGAGGCCGCGTCGCTGGACTGGACCATCACGCTCTTCTCCCTCGCCACGCTGCCCAACACGCTCGTCATGGGCATCCCGCTGCTGAGGGCCATGTACGGGGACTTCTCGGGCTCCCTCATGGTGCAGATCGTGGTGCTGCAGAGCGTCATCTGGTACACGCTCATGCTCTTCCTCTTCGAGTACCGCGGCGCCAAGGCGCTCATCTCCGAGCAGTTCCCGCCGGACGTCGGCGCCAGCATCGCCTCCTTCCGCGTCGACTCCGACGTGGTCTCGCTCAACGGGCGGGAGGCCCTGCAGGCCGACGCCGAGGTGGGGCGCGACGGCCGCGTACACGTCGTCATCAGGCGGTCGGCGTCTGGGTCCACCACGGGCGGCCACGGCGCCGGGCGCTCCGGTATTTACCGTGGCGCGTCCAACGCCATGACGCCGCGGGCCTCGAACCTGACGGGCGTGGAGATCTACTCGCTGCAGACGTCGCGGGAGCCCACGCCGCGCCAGTCCAGCTTCAACCAGTCCGACTTCTACTCCATGTTCAACGGGAGCAAGATGGCCAGTCCCAAGGGGCAGCCGCCCGGTGTCGTCGCCGGTGGTGGCGCACGCGGGCAGGGGCTTGACGAGCAGGTGGCCAACAAGTTCAAGGGCGGCGACGCCGCGGCGCCGTACCCCGCGCCCAACCCCGGCATGATGATGCCGGCGCCACGGTACGTGTTCCAGCACCTTAAAACACTGTACTCTTTACTAGGTTATCGCTTATCAGTACTATATCGTCTTGTTATGTTAGATGGACAAGTCAAGGTTCCTAATTAGCAAGCACATCAATCGAAATGTGCTATGGTCAATGGATAGATGACAGGCCTTGGAACTTGGGATCTTGTGTTAAATCTTGATTTTGACTGTACATTTGCAATAATATATATAGGAAGAAGGAGCTCGGGGGTTCGAACTCCAACTCGAACAAGGAGCTGCACATGTTCGTGTGGAGCTCCAGCGCGTCGCCCGTGTCCGAGGCCAACCTCCGCAACGCCGTCAACCACGCCGCATCCACCGACTTCGCCGCCGCTCCTCCGGCGGCAGCCACGCCACGCGAGGGCGCCACTCCCATAGGTACGTACGTTACAAACAAGCTCGTACGTCCATATTATTGAAGCTGCAATTATGCATCACTCTATGCTTTAGCTTGGCACACTCACTTTGTACGTATCACCACGTGTGTGCACACGTACGACGTCCTTCAGGTGTGAGCGGCAGCGTGACGCCGGTGATCAAGAAGGACGGCAGCAACGGCGACGTGGGGCTGGAGATCGAGGACGGCACGATGAAGAGCCCGGCGACGGGGCTGGGCGCCAAGTTCCCGGTGTCGGGGTCCCCCTACGTGGCGCCACGGAAGAAGGGCGCCGACGTGCCAGGGCTTGAGGAGGCGGCGCACCCGATGCCGCCGGCGAGCGTGATGACGCGGCTCATCCTGATCATGGTGTGGCGGAAGCTGATCCGCAACCCCAACACCTACTCCAGCCTCTTCGGCCTCGTCTGGTCGCTCGTCTCATTCAGGTACATCGATCGATCTTGCACATTTCCATTAGATTAGTTTCGTGCACACACATCACATTTCCATCAATCCAGCAGTTGATTGCTTGTAAACTGGATCCCAGTCTAGATTGACATCGCTCTTAATTTCTTCATCATATACTCTACTAGCTAGATTGCTTATGATTGCCTCACCTCACGCATGTGAGAGCACATGAAGATCACGTCGGTCTTGGATCTGGTCCGTCCGGCGGCACGTGCATTGGCATTGCAGATGCAGGTCTTATGCAAGACCTGACCCTGGAGCTCTGTAGCAGGCCAAATCTACAAAATCAGCTGCATGCGAGCTAGCTAGATGCCGTGTTAGTTTGTCTCCACCCAGCACACATGACACGACATGACAAACAACAACATGTACGTACTCTCTCATGCATCTACGGCTGATGAACGACACATCGTCGTGTGCACTGTACAATGATGAGCATCCATCATTGTACTACTGTTTAGTATACATACACGAGATCGGTGACACATCGGGAGGAAGCTTCAGGGGAAGCACAGTGGGCACATGCAAAGCATCTTCAGCTTAATTTGGTTCTATCACCACATTCATGGTGCAATGCGATATGCTAATTAACCATCTTTTTTCCTTCAAAAAATTTCAGGTGGAATATTCAGATGCCAACAATAGTCAAAGGCTCCATCTCTATCCTGTCTGACGCAGGGCTAGGAATGGCCATGTTCAGCTTAGGTACAACTACCGTTGACATTTTGGTGTCTACATATAACAGATCTGTACCAAGAAATCCTAACGGTAACATATGCAATTGCTTCAGGTCTGTTCATGGCTCTGCAACCCAAGATCATCTCCTGCGGCAAGTCGGTCGCTACCTTCGCGATGGCGGTGAGGTTCTTGACTGGTTCGGCAGTGATCGCGGCGACCTCCATCGCTGTCGGGCTCCGAGGAGTGCTCCTACATGTTGCCATTGTTCAGGTTCGCATGGAAACCTTTCCATAAATCTAAATGTACATCAATAGCGATAGCCAGTTTGATTATTGGATAGCAATGATTATGATAAATGTGGATTCTATTGATATGTGACCTTATTTTTGAATATGTTATTAACAATCCACAGGCAGCACTTCCACAAGGAATTGTCCCATTTGTGTTCGCCAAGGAATACAACTGCCACCCTCAAATACTTAGCACAGCGTAAGCAAGCCATTACGCCCTAAAACTTTGCCAATATCTGAGTACTACGACTTGTTCTCCTTTACTCATTTTTCTATCTATGTTTCTCAAACTTTCAGGGTTATTTTTGGAATGCTCGTCGCGCTCCCGATCACTATACTCTACTATGTTCTTCTTGGGATATAGAGAGGCAATCTTGAAGAACTAAGGCTGCAAATTAATGTGTAGGGAAAAGTAGACTTCTAGAGAGAACTTTTAAATGAATATGTGAGCTGTATTGAATATCTGAAGATACACGACATTGAGCAGACTGATAGGGAAAGCTAGCTAAGTAGGACCCTAGACAGGAATGCAAAGGAGAAGCAAAAATATATCCTTGATTCCATTTTTTATTTATTTAATTTGTTGCTACTGTTTTAGATCTAAAGTAAAGGCTAGGGCTTTGAGTATGAAGAGTTCAACCCTTACACCGACCAATTTGCTGCTAAACTAAGATTCCACTAGTTGATTATTCTTGTATCCAGTGACACTTGATCTGCACAGTTTCTGTCTGATTTGGCCACAAGTGCATGCAAAGGTAAATGTAACTTGCAATCCCATCATTGGATAAACTAGTACATGCGGTTCCCACGTTGCATGGCAAGATTACTCTGATGCTCTGGGGGCGAGCGCTAAGATGCTTCAGTGTACTGCCACTCCGGACATATCTCTGCACTTTTCTTCAGCTAAAATCTGAACTCTGAATCTGCATCTCATGCATGACAAATCAGTTAGTTTACTTCATTGTTAATCTATTCAAGTGTAAAGGCGTTATATAGCTTGCATTGATGAGTCCAAGGCAGTGCATCCATGGATGCAAAGTACTAGCTTCTAGGGATTTAGCAGAGATCTGATCTGCATCAAGCAAAGGAGAGTGATAGTATCTTGTGACTTTTTCTACTATATATCATCTTGTCGGCTGTGTAACAGTGTGATTGATTGATAATTAATTAGTTTTCAGGGGTCAAATGTTGGCTACTAGATGCTAGTTGTCTGTGCTAGTTCACATGTGGAGGTTCTGTATTTTTCCTGCTAGTGGGTTGTCCTTGGCTGCATAGAACATGAAACTGACGACCTAGAATACTGAAACTCTGAATTGTTTATTCAGTTTGATCAGCTCATTTTCATGAAGCTTGGTTGCTCTCTATATTCTGAATCATCCCTGACGTATGCAACGCAACCCATTTTTGTTCTGACATCGCCGTATTCCATTTTACCAGCTGAGTTCAGTCTACTCCCTCGGCCTAGAAATATAAGACGTTTTAGGTTTGTGAAACGAATGTATCTTCATGTGCTTAGTGTATAGGTTTCACAAAGCTAAAATATCTTATATTTCTGAACGGAGGGAGTACAACTTTGGTAAAAGTTTGTATACTACTAAGAAATGATGCTTGCTAACAGTAGTTCGCTGCTTTGAAAAAGAGATTAATACTAGTGCAGTAAGCATCAGGGCGACATAACAAACAGAACACAGAGTGAGTGGGCCAATAGTCAACGGCATCTAGTCAAACAAGGAAAACTGCATATGGTTAATCACACAGACCAGCACATGCTGTCTGAGGATAACAAACACTCCTCTCTGAAGTCAAGCAGTGCACACCAGTGCTTGGAATCTCAAGAAAGATTGGCATCACACACCGAAAGATTACCTATCTGACTCCATCATCACGCAACGGATATCTCCTAACTCGTCTCAAGTTTTCCAAGGAGACGACTGATTCTTCTATCTCCGGTAAAGAGTCGCAGCAATGTTTGTTCGAGAAACGCTCACTTTGAAAATAAAAGGAACCGTAAATTTATGGCACTAGATCTGGCCGACACAAAACGTTCAGGTGCAAGGTGCAAAGCCCGGTGTTTGCCTATTCTACGGAAAGTGTCTTTAACTCCCGACGAGTACCGGTGCTCTATTCATATAAAAATTAAATATCATATTTTACATGCTTTAAAAGTATTTTAAAAAGATTCTAGACATAATCAACGTTGTATCTCACAAACATGTAAAACCGTGACGTGAATTTTTTTAAATTCTGGCCTACACAAAAATTGACAAATCTGATAAACTTTGTGCCACATCCTACTTTCAGAATTAGCTAGGAGCAATATTGCCCCCATGCATCATAAGTTCCTTATGTGTCTTTTTTTACACAGGCAAAGGGAGCCGTTAAGCTCGCCTAAGCTGGTTTCAATCAGATTGTTCGCCTTTTACTTTGATTATCAATGGGTCCTTGATCTCATTCGTCCACTCCGCACTCTCTAAGGTCGAAGCAGAGTAAGATGTTTCCACCTAGTGGTCTTAGTTGCACAAATATATACATCACGCCATTGACCATACTAGTATCATTATTATTGCGATAGGAAATGTTCGAGGGAAAAGAAGACCACTCGTGTCACTCCCCAGGGCGGCGCGAAGGGTGACCCGAGCACGCCGCCAGAGGCCCTCCGCCGCAGTGGCGGCGGCGGGCCTAGCCGCCGAAGGAGGCCTAGGGGTGGTGGAGACCGGAGATCGCCCCGGGAACCATTGGGGCAGGGAAGATCGGCGCGTTAACGTGCAGTGGCCAGGGTTGCGCCCCTGGCCAGGGTGGTGGCGGAGGCTCTCTTCTAGCGGCAGAGGTGGGGCTAGGCCTGGTGGCCATGGATGAAACCCTAAATCTTTATCTAGGTGTCTCCCGCGCCGCCCCAATTCCTCTTCGCTGCGTTGTAGGGCCGGATCCAGTGGAGGGTCGAACTTGCTCTGCGGCAGCCTTTCTCGATGCTGGCCTAGCGCACTGGCTGCTGCTAGGGGTCGGAGCGGCAGATCTTACAGGTTGCTGGCGGGTGGCGTAGGGTTTGCCGGCTCGGATTGAATAAAGATGGCTGTCCTCGGATCCCACTCACACCAAGATGAAGATCTACCGGATGCGTGTCTTCATTCATCTATCATGAGTGTCTAGTTCCAGAAGGCTTCGTCGGCGAACTCCTATGGGTGCATTATGCCTGGAGCTTGCTGGATCGGAAGGAATTTGGTCATGCGCACCTGTGTTTTTAGCTGGCCGTTTGGTTTCAAAAGGAGCGTGGTGAAGATCTGCTATCTGTTGTCATCATGTGGCATGTTTTTGATGATCCATGGTGATCTCAGATGCGGAGAATGTCATGAAGACATGAACATGCGGCGATGAGGCTCTGGCTTGATGATCCGTGACTCGTAGCAGCGTCTGTTAGAGAGAAAACACATGAAAAGTTCACAGTTTTACCTTACATCGTAAAAATCCAAGGGCTGGCATTTTGTGTCTGGCAATGGTCTTGCAGAAGACACTGTTTTGCGAGCAAGGACTAAAATCTAAGATTTTTGATCGGACAATCACATCGCTTGTGCATTGTTTCCTTTTTGGAGGAGTCGCTTTTGGAGGAGCTAGACTTCTGGTGTTGTTTTGATAGTCTTAGTATCGCTGCTGTTAAGGATTCGATTGTTGTAGCGTGACTTTTCTTTTTTGGCTATATGAATCTGTAATGCTTAGCGTTGTTGCAGAGGCTGTATGTAATTGATATCTTCGTGATTAGTAATATATGCTCCTTTAAAAAAATGCTCGAGGGCAGGGCCTTCTTCCTCGACATGCCATGATTTCCAACCGTGAGAATCTCACACATGCGGTCCTTGAAGCATACCAGCTTGTACGCACCAGAAGTACGGACACAGCCAATGCCCAGGATACATACCTCTCCCATAAACTATCCACCCGGTGGCAAGATCCATCTCCTTTGTCCGGGCTCGACGGGGGCGCTTGTAAGGCCAACTCCAACGGCAACCCGCATTTCGGAGAGGCCTTTTGACCGATTCGGTCCGTTTGCGGGGCGGGGTGGACAGGCCCTGGGGTGGCGTCCGGCTTAGAATGGTCGGTGCACCCAACGGGACAACTCCCCATTTATCCGTCCTTTTTTACTAGGGTATAAAATGGATAGTTTCATACATGTAGAAATACGTAAAAACCAAAGTAGGTCTGCAATTTAAATTAAAATCAACAGGTCACAAAAAATAGTAGTTTCTGATATAAATCAAGTTTACACAATTAAATTACATGAATTAAACTTGAAATAAAAGATGACAGAAGCTAATTATTCGGCTGCACGGCCGACTGGTTTCCCACAAGTTCCCGCATATTGTCAACCAAATCATTCTGGAGTTGGTTATGGGTAGATCGATCTCAAATCTCATGATGCAGCCGCATGAATTCCGCAAAAGTAGGTGACGGACCTAGCGCTGGTTCAACCAATTCTCCCTGAAATTCCCAGCCCTGGTCATAGATGCTTCCATCACGCTTATCTTCAACGATAATGTTGTGCATGATCACACATGCTGTCATCACTTCCCACATTGTGTCTTTGCTCCAGGTTCTAGCAGGGTGTCGCACTATAGCCTAACGGGATTGGAGCACACAAGGCTCGCTCCACATCCTTTCTAGCGGCCTCCTGCTCCTTGGCAAACCTCTTGTGCTTCTTTTTGGTGGGGTTGCGTATGATCTTCACCAAGGTAGACCAAGTAGGCTAGATATCATCTGCCAGGTAATATGCCTTGTTGTAGGAGTGTCCTTGCACTTGATAGTTGACGAGGGGTAACCTCGGCAATTCTCAAGGTGATGGACTTAGGGTTTTGCGGAAAAGAGAACGCTGAGGATTTTGTCGGATGTTAGGCAAACAATGGAGTCAGCCTCCCCTACATACCATTGATTTCCTTCCTAGTGTGCATTTTCTAGTCAGCCTCCCCTAATACCGAGATTCAAGAACACCAATCGGCTTAAGGTCAGGAAGAAAGTCAACACAAAACTCAATCACCTCCTCTGTTCCATAGCCCTTGGAGATACTTTCTTCTGGCCTATCACGGTTATGAACATATTTATTTAAGACTCCCATGAACCTCTCGAAGGGGAACATATTGTGTAGAAACACAGGACCGAAAATTCTAATCTCTTCGACTAGGTGAACTAGAAGGTGCGTCATAATATTGAAGAAGGATGGCGGGAACAATAACTCGAAGCTGACCAGACATTGGACCACATCAATTTGTAACCCTGATAGAATTTCTTGATCGATTACCTTCTGAGAAATTGCATTGAGAAATGCACATACCTTCACAATGGCTAGTCGAACATTTCTGGTAGAATTCTCCTCAATGCAACCGGAAGAAATTGTGTCATAAGCATGTGGCAGTCATGAGACTTTAGGTTTTGAATTTTTTTCTCTTTCATATTTACTATTTCCTTTATATTCGACGAGAAGCCAGACGGGACCTTGATACTGAAAAGGACTTCAAAAAAGAGTTCCTTCTCTTCTTTGGTAAGAGCGTAGCTGCCGATCCCTTGAAACTGCCCTGGATGCTTGTCGTCTCGTCCTTTATGATGTTGCTGGTCCTCCCATGCTGCCTTGGTATCTTTTGACTTCCCATATGATCCTAGGAAGCCTAGAATATTCACGCAAAGATTCTTCGTCGGGGCATCACATCGATTGCAGAGCGGACCTCGTGCACTTTCCAATAGGGTAGCTCCCAAAATATAGATTTCTTCTTCCACGTGGGTGCATGTCCGTCGGCGTCTTTCGGAACAGGTTATCCTCCAGGACCCTTTCCAAAGATTACATACAAATCCTTGATCATACCAAATATATCAGCACCAGTAGGGGGATATGCTTCGTCCGGGTTTCTGCCTTGCCATTGAAATGCTTGCCTTTCTTCCTTAAGGGATGACTAGATGGAAGAAAACGACTATTGTACGGATACACATTCTTCCTATATTTATCCAGATATATACTTTCAGTCTCATTTAAACAGTGCATGCATGCATTGTATGCTTTGTTCGTCTGTCCTGAAATGTTACTAAGAGCAGGTCAATCATTGATGGTTATAAACATCAATGCTTGTAGGTCAAATTCCTGCTGTTTGTGCTCACCCCACACACGTACACCTGGTTTGGCCCACAACTGTAAAAGTTCATCAACTAATGGCCTTAGGTACACATCAATATCGTTGTCGGGTTGCTTCGGGCCTTGGATGAGCACTGTCATCATAATTAACTTCTGCTTCATGCACAACCAAGGAGTAAGGTTGTAGATACATAGTGTCACAGGCCAGGTGTTGTGACTGCAGTTCTGCTCCCCAAAAGAATTCATGCCATCGGTACTTAGACCAAACCATAAGTTCCTTGCGTCACCAGCAAATCCAGAAAGTCTCTCTCGATTTTTCTTCACTGCCGACCATCAGCAGGGTGCCTCAACTTCCTGTCTTTCTTACGGTCTTCCATGTACCATCGCAACAACTTTGCATGCTCTTTGTTTCTGAACAAACGTTCCAACCATGGTATTATAGGATCATACCACATCACTTTGGCAGGAACCCTCTTCCTGGGTGGCAAGCCCTCAACATCGTCAGGGTCATCTTTTCTGATCTTATACCGCAATGCAGTGCATACAGGGCATTTTCAATATTCTCGTACTTCTCACCGTGGTAGAGGATGCAGTCATTAGGGCATGCATGTATCTTCTGCACGTCTAATCCTAGAGGGCAGACAAGATTCTTTGCTTCATACGTACTGGAGGGCGATTTGTTATTTCTTGGAAGCAGCTTCTTCATTATTACTAGCAACTTTTCAAATCCTGAGTCAGTCACACCGGTCTCTGTCTTCCACTTCAGCAATTCCAGTGTGCTATCCAGCTTCTTCTTTCCATCTTCACAAGTTGGGTACAACAATTTGTTGTGGTCCTGTAACATCTTCTCGAACTGCAACCTCTCTTTTTCTGTGTCCCAGTCTCGCTTTGCATCAGAAATAACCCTACCAAGATCATTAGCAGGCTCATCTAGTTCCCGTTCTTCTTCATTGTGTTCCATTGTGGTATCAGTGTATTCAGGGAACATAGATCGATAGTTGTCATCATTGTTCTCTTCTTCATCGCCGTCTTCCATCATAACCCCTCTTTCTTCGTGCTTGGTCCAAACATTATAGAGGACATAAAGCCAGACCGAAGCAGGTGGCTCTGAATGACTCTTGAGGAAGTGTGAGCCTGCTCATTCCGACATTCAACACATGGACAACACATAAAACCATCCCGATGCTTGTTCGCCTTGGCCACAAGGCGAAAAGAACGCACACCTTCTCTGTAAGCGTCAAAGCATCGGTCACCGTACATCCATGGATGACTCATCTGCATAATACAACCATATATATCAAACGCAATCACGATGATAAAATTACTACTGCGCAGTCTAAACAAGAAAATACTTGCTAACCTTTTAGGACAACTGGAAACAAAGATGAGAAAACTTAAGTGTGGCTCTGGAACCTCATATCATGTTTTGTCTTGTGTGAACTCAAGTGGCATCGCACTAACAGGCATTCACCGAACACCTCTAGTGCATATGAAGAAAAAAGTTAGCACAAAGTTATACCCACCCCACATAGAAAAAACATGAGAGAGTGGAGGGCTGGGTGCATTATATATAGGGCCAGACCATTAGTCCCGGTTTGAGATACAAACCAAGACTAATGGTTCTGCCAGGACCACGCAGGCGTGCCCAGACCCATTAGTCCCAGTTTGTATCTCAAACCAAGACTAATGGTCCCTTACGGGCCGAGACAAAGGACTTCGGCGACCTCGGGCCGTCCGGTTCGGACCATTAGTCCTGGCCCCAGCCACGACCGGGACTAGTGGCCCGAACCAAAGACCCTTTTTCTACTAGTGTTAGTTGCGCACCCGCCAGCCTCGCCATCGTTGTCCTCCTTGTCGTTGTCCTTGGTTGGGTCATCGTCGATCACAGTGCCGAGCGGGAGCCCCCATGTGTCCCCATCATCCTCGCTGTCGTAGCCCTTGAAGTTGGAACCCATCGCATCCTTGTCATCCTCCGTGTCCTCTCCATCACCCTCCTCCTCTTCGTGGTTCACGTCGTCGATCATGTCATCCTCTTCGTCTTCCTCCTCTATATCATCGTGCTTGCGGACGGCAGAACGTAACCAGGTTGTTAGTATCCCGATACGTATCGTAGTATCTTACAATTTTATGATAGCACCATCGATAATCGATACATATCGTGATGGTATCTTAATCTAGTAGTATCTTACTCGTATCACGATACGTAGCATAGTATCTTTAGTATCCCGATACAAAATCGATACCATATGATCCCATGGTTTAGTAAAAAGTAAGGACATAACGGCTTGGCAAGCTAAAAGGGTAAAATTGTTTGTATTCGCAAAGTGAACTATGTACTTAAATAGTAAAACTTTTATTATTTTTGAGAATAAAACAAGAGTTTGTAGGTTGAAACAAAGCAGCCAACTGCCAACTGCCATATTTGTTATAATAGCGTTGAAGTATATATATATGGTCTTAGTTTTTGGTTTGTGGATGCCTCTATAAAATACATGAAATATGCTTAAAAGTAAAATTAATAATTAAATTTAAATATTGTTGAGGTATTTTTTAATATATTATTTATGTTATTTAAAAATAAAAATCTCATAGTATCATGATACTATGATACGATACTACTGACAAGAAAACGATACTACCTAGTATCCCGATACTAAAAACCTTGAGCGTAACCTTGGAACTGGATGACGACCGTATCGGCAGAGGTGTCGGCCTCAGCGTCAGCGTCGCCTTCGCCTCCCAGCCGCACCAGGTAAAAACAGACCTCCTCGTCCAGTTCTACCGGGGTCTAGGGTTTATGTACAGAAATAACTAACTTAGAGTTATCTAAATTCGCATTAAGGATGGCAGTAGGTACCCATTAGGGTACCCTCTACCCTACTTAGTATAAAAACAATTAACTAAGTTTTGGCAAAACACCAATTTTTGAGAAAACTAGTTTATTTGTTTGAACTAGGCTAAACTAGAGGGTACCCTGAAGGTTCCAAAGTTCCATCCGATTCGCATGTATCTGGACACGAATTTACACAAATCCAAGTCAGTTATTTCTTGAAAAGGAGAGTATATAGGATTACCATGATTAAATATGAATCTAATTTTTTGCAGCATACCATTAATAATCAATTGATCTCAAAAATATTTAGAGATATTTATTGATTTTAGAGTTCCACTTGATAATCGGTTTTTTTTGGCTGGGTTGATCTAGTAAGTAGCTTTGAACCTTTGACCTGATTTGGGATATGCGGAAAGTCCTCTGGGCTCCAGAGCTCCAGTGCTCCTTGCGTATAAAACTATACTTATACATTTTAAAAAATCTCTAAACAAAATTCTAACAGTTGGTAATGATGTACACCATAAACATGCAAAATCTCAATTTGACATGTTTTGTATTTCGATCTATAAAAGATGACAAAGTGCGATGTTTTTTGTGATTTGAAATCACTATATTATAGATCTACAATTTTATCATTTTTGTATAGCTTAAAATACATATTATTTTTAATTGTGATTTTGCACGTTTCTGATATACATCACTTGCTACATCAATATTATTTTTTTCTAAGTCGGAAATATTATTTTTATTTATTTTTGAAGCGGGAGCATTGGTGTCCATGTGCACCAAATCTATGCGGCAACAATAATTACCAACTTAAGTCAGTGGATACTATTCCAGCTTCTCCTTCTGCAACGTGGAAAACCCAAATTATTGGTAGAACCTATCGTGTGCAAATAGCAAGATAAAATCATTTTGAAATATGTTAGTCCCGAGAGAGCTTGCAACTTACCGTGTGCAAATAATAATTTAACCTTGTACTCACGACAGTCACGAGAGAGAGCTTGCTGACGTTTGGTTCGCTCTATTTCTTTCTCACTTCTCGGTCCTGCCCAACATCGCTGCCAGTGCCCATGGGATCTACATCCTCTGATTTAATTTGTTTTTTTAAGAAACATATATTAATATCACGACGATACCAATTACATTTAGCCTCTATAATAACGTATTACTCTATTAGCATTATGGATACACTGCACATATAAAAAAAAAAGTTAAAAAAAAAATCCGCATATCCTTAGTTTGCCGGTAGTCGCTTTCCCTGCCTTGCTGCTAGCTTTAAAGGCTGTGCAGGACTCCGCCTTCGAAACGAACATGACTGGTTCCAAATAAACTCGGCATGCACGACTCTTTTACAACTCGACTCGGCCTGCAAATCAATACACTTTTTCTTTTCTTTTGACAATCCCGTTTTAAGTAACTTGAGTTCATGGTCCACGTGTTAAGCAAGAGCAACACGCAGCATCATGGCAGCCAGTGGCGGATGCAAGTGCAAGTATGGGGTGCACAGGTGACGAGCGGGCCATGGAATAACAAATGCGCAGGTCCTGGCCTGTGCAGAAGAGAAGCGCAGCGCAGGCCCGTATGGCATGCATGTGTAGGAGGTTCGACGCGTAGCCCTCCAAGACAGAAGGGCTCTAAGAGCAAGGACAATAGTAGAGCCAGCTGTTAACTATAAACCATGTCCATGTCATTAGAGTCAATCTAATAGTCAACATATATAATAGTTAGAGGTACAAATATACTACTTTATTAATGTATGGTCCACTTTTCACTCTCACATAGTGCCTAGGAGCACGTGCTGCAACTGGCTCTTAACTAAGCACCCACTCCTCTTCTCTCTCATCCAACTAAACATAAATATATTATTTTAAGTCCTATAGGCTGCTGACTGGACCTTATTGTACTTGCTCTAATTTTAGGTTAAACTATTATTTAATGCTATGACAGGTTTAGTTGGGCGTAATAAATCCACTGAACCATTCCACCACTTAGGATTTGCCAAGAATTAACTCTATTTCCACCGCTTAGGAATTTGTAAATGCAACATCTGTTGTAGACTGCACCTCTCAATCCACCTCTTAATTCTGTCGTGTTTTTTCAGAGCAGATCCGTTCTATTTGTAAAACAATTAAAAAGGATATTTTGGGGAAAGTTTCTTATTAAGACCTAATTGAACATTTCATCTCAAGAAATGCTAGAAGGATGGCATGTTTCTGGAAAATATTTTGTCTTAAGGAGTACTTTTGAATTTTGTTATCACTTTGTTTTTGTTATCACTTTCTTTTTGAAAGCTCTATTTTCACTTTCTGATAAGATGTAATTCTTCCAAAAAATTGTACCACTGAAGGAAAAATAAATATAACACAAAACCATGTTTTGCTAATTGCCAATGGTTATATTGAGGGACAATTTTTTTGTTTCGCACGGTCCTCCATTTTCTCAGATACGGCCCTGGCGCAGTGCCACGGACGCCCGCCATCCAGATGCATCATCTCTTCACCATGGAGACGGAGGCGCGTAGCAGGCCTCACACTCGAGGAGTAGCTGGCAACGAGCAGGGCAGGCCAGGTAGGCCTTCCCGCTCCGTGGTACGACTGCGCATGGAATATTTAATTTGAACTTGTTTTTATTCAGCGGTGGCATAATTTTTAATATGACCAAACTCGCAGGGATAAAAGCGTTCAACAAAAAGACGTACCAGACCATCAAGACCATAATAATACTTTTAATAGTTATTATATAAGATATGCGCGGGCGCCAGAGATGAGTTGACCAACTTCAGTCCGGTTGGACATCAAGGCCCGGCAAGATCCTGGCGTGTGTATCACACACGACATCGACATGATGGCGGCTCACCAAAATCCGCAAACGAAACCCAAAAGGTAGCCGGAGAGTAGGTGCGTACTTCAAAATCCATGTGCGCGCATAGATTGGAGCTCATACGCCCGGCCCCACCAGTCCACCACCACATGTACGGAAGACATAAGGAGAACAAGGTGACAAGAGAACAAGATGACTCGAAGGCGGAGGTGCCACGACCTGGAGAAGGAGGTCGGGAGCGAAGACGAGGACTAGGACGAGGCGAGGGGCGGCGAGGGCAGAGTGCGGAGGAACAATGGCGGAGCTTTACGAAAGTGGCTGGGGGCAAAAGGAAAATTATGAATGGTTGGAAGGACAAAAACACCCAAAAATTTCTATTTAAGTCCTTGTCAGAAAAAAAATCCTTCAAGGAGTGGTACAAAGCTGGCGGGGGGAAGGGGGGGCAGTGGCCCCCCGACATACACTAAGCTCCGCCAATGCGGAGGAAGACAAAGGAGAGGTTCATCCGTTGTGGTCGGGCAAAGAAGCGTTGGGACGTTACCATGTCCTTCGATGAGGAGGCCGGAATTGAGGAGGAAGGAGAAGGCGAGGAGGACGGTGAGTTTGCGCCATCAGTTTGTTGATGAAATGGTTTTCGATGAATAAGTAAAATACAGTACTTCTTTACTAACCTCGTCTGCCTCGATGAAGAGGCGGGCACGGGATCCGGATGACGTGGTTTTATCCCTATGTGCGACAAAGAGAAGAATATTGAGGAAATTGAATGGAAACTACGGAAGAGATATGCAAGATCGAGTATGGAGAGGGACCATCTGAGCTTGAGCAGCGCTCTCTCTTACCACCAGTGAAAGATCCAAAACTGTGGATGGTCAAATGTGCGGCCAGATTTTAGTTACTGGCAGTAAATTCGGTTACCGCCCGGTAACCGGATTTCTCAAACCCCCTCGGGAAAAAGGAATACCGGACAAAAAATCCTTTTTTTTTTGAAATTTTTGAATTGGTTAAATTACTGTTTATCTTTATTTAGACATAGAAGAATGGTTTGGCACAGCGGTTACCATCCTCGCCCGATGCTCCTGTTCACTTAGGTCATCGGTTACTAGCTTGGTCCTTTAAAATAGTTCACATGCTCTTTATTCCTTTCCAGAAATATTTGAATTCAAATTTTGCCTTTCCAATTCATCTGGTAACCGCTCGAGATTTTTTTCCGTTCGGCAACAAAAAATTGATGTGCGGTACGTTCATATCAGTAACTTAATTAAACTACCTGCGCGGCCATCATTTTCTTAGCACAGCCTCTTCACTTCCCTAATACACATTATGGCTACAGAGTGGGCGTGAGTTTGTCTCATGCGGAAATTTATTGGTAGGACGGATATACAGATAAAGTCTGCCATTGCTTTGGATAATCTAAAAGGTTATATTTATGTCGAAGCAGAAAAGGAGTCACATGTCAAGGAGGTAAGGATAAGCGTCGAATACATTTGTTACTTCTAGAGTATTAGACATATATGATTGTTATGATAGTTTAGATAGAGTTAGGATCTGTTTATTTACAATCCTAACTTGACTCGTACTCCAAGATGATCCCTTGTACGCTTATATATACTCGGCCATTAGGCTCAATAATACATCTATCACATTCCGCAAACTCATACTCTTTCATGGTATCAGCCTAACCGGTCTGAAACCCTAGTCGCACGCTTCCGCCGCGCCGCCCTCGGGGGGATCGATCTCCATGATCTCCGTCGGGGGCCGTGCGATCTGTCGCAGGGTTCGGTTGCCGATCTATGATCGGCTGCCCTGGTGATTCTTTTCCAATCTCTCGGTCGGTTTTTCTCTCCACCGGTCGCTTGACCGGTCCTCCTTTTTTGCTTTACCGATCAAAGATCAGATTGAGTCGCCCACCGCCACCGTCATCACCGTGCCTATACTCTGACCATCGACATGGACGATCTACACCGCGCCGGTGCACCTGCCTCCTCCGCTGCCGCACCTGCCTCGGCAGGCTGCCACGCACCTTGGCCGACTGTTACGCCTTCCTCGAAAGGCTGTCGTGGCCGCCCCCGGATCGTCTTCATCGCCATCGTCCGGGACTTCACCGACAATGCCGCCATCGACTCCGATCTACGCATCATCCACGCCATGGCGCATACGGCGCACCGTCGGTCCAATCAAACTGAACCCGGGCCCTTCTATGCCAAGCACGTCCCCCGAGTATGGGCCTACCATCGATCGAGCTATGGGCTGTCGTTGCGTCGCCCTTCGGGCCGCAGCACCACAGCTGATGCACTAACTCGTGCCCTGTAGTGATGTTGTGCCCCTTCGGGTTGTAGTGTTCCTGCACGCGGTCATCATCGCCATCCCCGCGCACTAACGTACTTGGCTCCACCACGCCACCTCCCACGGCGCGGGTCGCCACCGTTCGCGCATGGTCTTCATCACACCGTCGGGTTCTTCCTCGCCAACTTCGAGTACCTCCGCCGCGCCAATCTAGGCGTCCAACATGACCACTCCAGGCCGCCATTGGTTTCGCCGCCTTCTACGTCTTCATCCTTGCCCTTGCGTGCCCGGTATTGGCAACACCGGTGCGTGCCTTCGTCCCCGATGCATCCCCGAGTCTGGCAATCTCAGATCGGCGCCTCGTCTTCGTCGGCCTCGACAAATTCTTCTTCGGCATCGATAACTTCCTCTACAACTGCCTCGACCGCGTCACCGACAAGCCTCCGGCGACGGGCCTCGCTCGACTCGTCAGAAGTTGGCCTATACTTTGTAGAATTTGGATCAACATATAACAGTGGGATCGTTCACCAAGTCTATCTCTAGCAGACAAGATCACCTCGCGTGTCTCATCCCAGGACTGTACAAGGCCAAAGTGATCAATCTTGCCACCGGAGAGGTGCTCGTGACCTGTGCGGGAGGCCCGGCCTTGGCTTTTGGTCGTGCAGTCCCATCTGGTCTATACAAATTGCTCTATTTCAGATGCGGCAAATGTGTGATTCTCACCATAGGAGATGATGATGTCGGGTGGAGGAAGAAGATTATGCCGTCGACCATTATCACACATTACAGTGCTACTATCACGATCAATGGCATGGCATATCTGTTTCTGCAAGAACATGTAAACATCATAGTCCGCTTCGACCTTGAGAGCGAGGAGTGGCGGAAGGGGATCAGGGCCCCACCATCAATACCAAAAGAACCACGGATCAAAGTTAGGCTCGGCGAGCTCGGGGGTTCCCTTTGCGTGGGTACAACCGACACAGACAAAACTCATGGCGCCGTATGGGAAATATGGCGTCTCGATGATTCTGTCAATACCGTATGGGTTAAAGCCTACTCGATTGCATCCAGGTATTCCGAGTTGGTGCCTCTAAAAGTGTTACCTGATGGTAAAAAGTTGTTCTTCTATGGCCACCGAGGAGGACCCGTATTGCAAATCTATGATCCTGACGATGGAACTTGCACGGAAGTGGCCAAGATGCCCTCGGACTATACCTGGACCATTAGCCTTTGCAGCTTGCACCTTGAACGTTTGTGGAGGGTCAATGTATAGTGGACTCAGCTAGGTATTCTTTGGGTCTGTGATGCCTGTATATATTTCTTGAGAATCTCGGATGATACAGAGTGGACACGACTTCAGAGAGGATTATTATTGCTAATCTGCTATCCTCAGAGAACCAGAGCTTGTCTATGTGATTAACTAAATACACTTTCTAAGCAGTGAAAGGCTACTACTACTGTATTAGCAAACATTCTGGTTAGTAGTATACATACTTTTATGCTAAGCTAAATTTGTAGATTGAACTCAGCTTTTGTTTAAATGGAGCTACACGGGTATGGCGGTGATTGGAACAAACAAAATTTGCATATGTCAGGGATGATTCAGGATATAAGTAGCAACAAACCGAAACATGGGTGCGATCTTCTTTTGACTTCTAGCGTTTATCTTTTGATCTGTGACCTTCCTTTCCACATAAGAATCTTGTTGATGTCACAACTCCATCCTTATTCCTGTTACTATAATGCTTTCTAGCATCGAATCCGATTTTTCCTGCATAAGAGACCCAAAAATTCCATGCTTCATCTGTTGAACTGAATTCCATACCTAGCCTGGGAGTCCAACCTGCAGTATGCTGATGGTTGGTGTTTGATTCCTGATGGTTGGTGTTTGATTCCACGTTGAGGCCGCTGAGATATCTATTGTTGTAATCTGGCTGCATTAGTCCAACCAGCAGAGAACATATGCAGATTTGAAGGTTTGGAGGAAGAATATGGATCTGGAGAATATGGATCTGCTAGTTTTTCTGGGAAAGGGAAGAAGAATAATGGCGTGATAGCTTTTGGTGGGAAAAGCAATACGTGCTCTGTTTTTGGTGGGAAAATGGGGCTGATAGGTTCTTTTTTGGAGGGAACCATCAAAAGAAAAAAAAAATCCCTCCAAACTCTAGATAAATTACAGGTTGTTACGCTGGTTAAATCTGGGCCATGGGAAGAATACAAGGGCTGAGATTTGCCCAACTCTACACGGTGGAGTTCAGTCCAACTCCAGGGGATCCGAACCCGCCATCTCCACCAAGGCCACGCCGCCACGCACCGCTGACCAAGTGTGCTGCCGCCATGCCTACATTTAGGGCTAGTTTGGTTGTCAGGGGAGGAAAAACCAGGGAAACAGCTCCTGACAGGGAATTTTTAAGTGCGCACGGGATCCCCTCCCATCCAGGGAAAAACGTGTCCATTCCCTGTTGCCATTTGGTAGATAGGAGAGGGCTTGAGGAGGGAAAGAAGACTAGGCACAAAATTATCAAGGAAAATAGTGGAATCTTTTTAAATTTCTCACAGATAATCAATTTCTTTTGACAAATTTACATTAAATATCTATTTCACACAACTACAACTAGTCGAAAAGCTAGAAAGTCCAATAAGATACCACAATATTACGGAACATCCTGTAGCTTTTCTTGTAGAATAAACACATCTTCCAGCAAAAAATTATGCATGCCAATTATCTAGATTTCACCAAAGATAGCACAAATTAAACTATATTTTAGATGTCTCACATGCTTAGGCATAAGATAGATGCCAACATTCATGACTTGGTCCATTACTCCCATTCAAAACATAAATAGTTAATTAACATGAAATCCAAGAAAAGGTTGCATCGGCATGATGATCTGTGCCCGTTCACCCTTGTCGCCGCTAGAAATTGTACCATCACCTTGTTGGGAAAACCTTCATGAGCTTCTTTTCATGGTTATCTTCTACTCCTCCCCTGTCTTCAGAATAAAGAAATATTCAGTATATGCCTCTGCAACCTAAATATGAAGCTATGGATAAATTATAGATTTACAGTAAAGTGACAACCACATCAAACTTTGATGTTCTAGTCAGAGCACTTTGGTGTTCTATAGTAAAGTGACAGCTACAACTACAGTAGAAGTGACAGCTGTATCAAGGAAGAATGTAAGATTACAGGAACTGAGCACTTTGATGTTCTGGTCAGTATTACATGCATGTATGCATCATTGTAGAAACATCAATTCTGTACACACACATTCAGTTACTACCGCAAGATTAAAAAGCCCACATTCAAGATGCCACAATATGAGCACTTTTAACTACCTCACCCCTGCACAAGTAGAATTCGGCATTAATGACCGCTTCCACCGTTTACAATATTGCACCATTGCCAAGTCTCAACCTTGTACAACCATTCATACAACGAAACTGAATAATTAACTGCAAGAAAAATTATAACCAGATAGTTCCTAGTTCTTACACATAAAGAAGTCTGTTTGACATTGCTTACACAGCCTGACTTAGCAAAGTTCAGCCATAGAAAGTTGAGCAGCGAACAGTGATGCTCTTGTACATTTGCCAATTACTTTGCTAGCAGGTTTTAAGCATGATTATTATCACTTCTTGAACAACTACACGACTACTACAACTCATGGTATTTAAAGAAGTGCGCGCATTATACAAGCAATTATAGAAGCATAGTTCTACATTACGCACCTTATGTTCTACAGGTCAAGTAGTTCGAGAATGAGAGACTAAATGTATCTGCTGCAGCCTGCAGGTCGAGTAGTATGTGAATAGAATTGCAACACCATCACTTAAACATGGCATGTGCAGAATATCACGTACAGAAAAATATTCAGATCAATCTATCGCACAATCTCATGAAGTGAACCGATTGATCAAATCTATCTCTACTAACTAGGTAGGGTACTAACATCAGCACAAAACTTGTTACTCGAAAAGTTGTGGAATGCAGCTGTTTTAATAGCAACATGAACATCAGCAACAGTAAGCTCTGACTCCGAGGTTGCAACCTAGACTAACATGTACTAGATACAAGTTGCTGACTAACATGTACTAGGAGCAGTAGCTAGTTCATACTCATTTTCTGAAAGAAATCAATTGCTACCTATATCAAAGTAAGTTATTTACTTTCTGAAAGAAATGTTATTTAATAATTCAGAATTTGGAGATGCTGGGAGACTGAATAGCCTACATCTCCTCGACAAACATTTACTTTCTAACATGCCATTTCTTCAACTTCCTATTGTGTAGCTAGATGGATCAAGACATCGTATGAAGCTACAAGAACCTATGAATTTGTTCTAGAAGGCTCCTTGATCACCGTCAAGCAAAATAGTGTATGTACTACCTATTCTGCCACCACCTTAAATTCTGACACAAAACTATGTGAAACCTGCCGTTTATACTTATCAAGTATGCCATGTTACTACTTACGAGCAGCAATCAGTATGACAAAATGTATAGAACCAAGAAACTAACATGAGCTAAGAGAGAGCAGTGAGAGGCGGACCTTGCGGGAGATCGGCTGCAGAGGAGCGGGCGGAGTCGAGGAAGACGAGGAGGGCGTCAGCCGGCAGGGACGGGGCCGGCTCGGAAGTTCTTGGCGCCGTCGACCTTGCCGGAGTGGGCGACAGCAGGCAGAGGCGGGCGAGCGTTGGCGAGAGCTGGCGGGGACGGAGGGATCCGGCCGGATATTGATGGAGGACGGCGGGGTCGCCGGCGGGAGTGGCGGCTGCGGGCTACTGCTGGTTGGCGGCGCGGGCGAGTCACGCGAGACAGAGAGCGAACGAGGGTTTCCTTCCCCATGTGGATACTAGTGGGGAGATATCCCGAGGCAAGGGCGTGGGAAGGGCCCAATTTTCCTCTATCGTGGACAACCAAATGGCACGGTGGGCTGCCCCGGGTCATTTTGGCCCGCGTTTTGTTTGCCCAGGGAAAAGGCCGGGATCCCCTCGGGTTCCCTGGCATCCAAATGAGCCCTTACGGTGAAACCTGAGCCTAAACGACGCCATGTCGATCTTGGCTCTGCATATGTCGCCGTCCCCACTGCAGCCAGCGAGATCACATCCACCGAGCGCGCCACGGCCGCCGCCACCGCCGTCTTGTCATCAAAAGACATCATCTTCGAGATCCTCTCCAGGCTGCCGGTGAAAACCCTACGCCGATTCAGGTATGGTGCGCGTCCAAGCAGTGGCACTCCCTCATCTCCGAACCGGCCTTCATCGCTGCGCACGCGCCCCTTGCCGAGTCGCTCCTCGTCGGAAGATCACGCGGCGCGTCTTTGAGGCTGGTGGACATGGACGGGAACATGGTGAGGACGATAGAAGGCGGACATGCTCCTCGGATGTTCTGCACTAGCCTCGACGGGCTCGCATGCTTCGCCTTCGCCAACCATTCTGCCGACCCGCAAGTGATAGACATGGCCACCGGGGAGATGCTCCTTACCCCATCAAACCATACAGCACGACGCCCAAGCCGACGACAATACCTTCCTCCTGACAAGTACGACTTTGGCTTTGGCCGCACCGCCGTATCCCGAGTGTATAAGGTGGTTCGTCTCAGTGAGAGTGGCAGTACATCCAAGAGAAAGAGAAACGACAAGATGTGCCGGTGTCGTCGACGCCAGAGCCATCCAGTCTCGAGGGAGACGAGGAAAATAATGTAACCTTTTTGGAGATGGTCGTGATCATCGAGGAGCCTGCCTACAGTGGATTGGCCCATGAGATGGACTTAATTTTGATAGCCAAGGCCCAAGGCACAAAGGAATTAACGACAGGTGCAAGTTTGAGCTGGACACCGTCGCGTCTCCTTGTCGGATTATCGTACCAATCCCATCTAAAACAATCGCGTCCACATAAATCTATCGCCTACCTCCACGCACAGGGATAAATTTCGTGCTTGTCGCTGCGCAGTCTCCCACCAGCACGACGCCGCCGCGCACCGCCGGTGGAAGGTGCCACCGCCATGACAACCGTTATGGCCAAACAAACGCCTAAACGACGTCACGTTGATCTTGGATCAACTGCTACGACTGCATCGACAGGAGGTTGCGCAGCCGCCGCCTTCGAGATCCTCACCTGGCTGCCGGTGAAATCGTTGTGCCGGTTCAGCTGTGTCTCCAAGCCTCATCTCCGACCCAGCCTTCATCGCCGCGCGTGACTCCCGTGCCGAGCCACTCCTAGTCAGCAGCTTTTCCAGCGGCACGTCCTTACGGTTGACGGACATGGAACGCAACGTCCTGAGGAGGATGAAGGGCGTAGAGGAACGTTCGACGTACTGGCCTAGTGTCTCTGGCTTCAACAACCTCGCCTGCTTCGCGGATGGCTCCTCCAATAATCCACAGGCCACGGGAGATATGCTCCATTGCAGCCCGAAGACGGTCCCACTTCCACAGTATAGCTATAGCTTCGGCTTGGGCTGCACCGCGTGGTCCCGCCTCTACAAGGTGGTCCGCATAAGCCGAAGCCGCCACATTTGCTCTGTTCTCACGATTGGAGACGATGCCGCCGGATGGAGGCAAACGCAGGCCCCCACAACTCGAGTCGCCCTTGGTTATCAACACCCAACGGTTGATGGTGTCATGTACTTCTTGGTGACTCATAAGAACAAAATACTAGGCTTTGACCTCGAGAACGAGGAGTGGGACAGGGAGATCAAAGGCCCATGGATATCTCGAGACATCAACATTGCTCAGTTAAACGGTGCATTGTGTGTTGCTCAAACCAAGGTGCACACGACCGCCCAAGCATTCACTGGTGTATGGCTACTGACGGATTCAGAAAACCGTGTCTGGTCTAAGGTGTACACAATCCAAACATCCCCATCCGTTCGTCTCGTGACGCCTTTGATCATGTCGCGTGATGGTAAAAAGCTACTATTCTCCTGTACTCATAGAAGGGATCAGCACGGGTCACGGCCGATGGTACAAGTATATGATTCCTGTCTCGACAGATGCACGGGTGAGATGATTGGCCTTGCTAATGCAATTGGTGTTTGCAACATAAGCTTGGGGCGTTTTGTCTCGGCTTCCCCATAGCTTCAAGTATCGTCTTGCTGTCGAGCCGGAGCTGCCGGATATATAGAGCTCACACTATATAATAAATTTGCTACGGGACACCCTAAGACAACTCTATTTAGTATTTGTTTTATTACGATGAGCTATTTATTTTAATGGAGCAGGGATGAAATCATGGCCTTGTTCTTTTCCGCGGTTTTAGTTGGCCCGTATATACTTACTTTTGTAAAACAAATAAGTTAGGTGTAGTTGGCCTGAATTTTTTGAACAATGTTGTACAACCGGGAACACTAAAAAATTTACTCGTAGTTGAACTATCTTCCTACCAAGACCTATTTTTTTTTTTGGAAATGAGCATATATTAATATTGTGACATACCAATTACACCCAGCCTCTGCAACAACGCATTACTCTATTGGCATTACGGATGCACACAGCCAAAAAAAAAGAATTACAGAAAAAAAAGAAAAGTCCCGCTACAACGATCTATGTCTTACAACAGCAGACCAAACACACCGAGACATCACCAGAAACACATCCTCTCCAAAAGCGACGCCTCCAAGAAAGGAACAATGCACAAGCACCGCCATTATCCTGATCATCGATCATGGGTTTTCACCCCGGAGAAAGTCCGCACTCACAAAACATTGCTTTCAACAAGATCATGCCAGGCACAACCAATTAAGACCAGATATTGGGTTTTCACCCTACAAGTTTGAACTCTGGAATCCTCCTATACTGTCATCCCCACTTTTCGATGTTGCTGCTCCAAGACCCAAATCACCAAGCCAAAACCTCATCACCACCAGGATTCAAACCACCATTATCAGTTCCATACCTCGGCTTCCATGTCGTTCTCTGCAACTTACTTCACCATGAGTCTTATCCTACTTTGAGGCAGAAATTTGTTTTCTACAAGACTACTTTGTTTATTATATGGGAGTCACCCAGGATACATCATATTTCATTTCTGTTTACTTGATAAACAATAGTGTGTAATTAATGAGTCGTCCATTAGATTTCATGACTCAAATAAAAATTGTGCATCTGTTTGTGTTGAAGAACTATATTTGGTTGTAATGTCGTAAAAGGGATCAAACTAGATTACTGGACACCGTCCCGAGAATACATCAAGAGCACGTCTCTACTACAGAGGTTACATATACTAAATTTTTTTACTTAAAGAAAACGTTATGCCTTCGATATTGCAATACCCAATGCGTGTTTTAAAAGCAAATTAATGAGAATTATTTTTCTTAATTGCTTCAAGTTTGATCCGTCCTTAAAGAGATTTATTATGGGAAATGAAACTAGGTTATGCATGTCACCATGTGACTTAGTAGAATCCAAGTGCATTAGAAAAAAAGAGGCTACTTGTGGCGCCAAACATAATCCGTAATATTTTTTTCAGCCGTCGTTACTGCTCCATCTGTTCAGAAAATCTAGGCAAAATGTTTAGAGAAGGTTAGAGAGGTTTGACAAAGTCCAATAAACCATCATTACACTTTGTTGGAGTATGCGGCTGCCGAGTACACTAGTGATATTGATGGAATGTGACAACTTCAAAGCATACTCATAGACGAGGACGAAAAATTGTGAGCCCGTGGCAACGAACAGGGGGCATAGACAACCCCATCACTGACCACCCGATATAAAGAACTAACCGTGTACATGATACCCAGCGAGGGGCTTGGGCGGCGCCAAAGTATCAACATGGTAAAACTTGCTCTCCTGTCTTGTGTGACCGGACAGCTCGATCCAGTATAGCTTTAGGCCCATCAGTAGTTGAGCTCAGGTCACCTAAAGTTGGAGAGAGCAGAGTATGTGGGGCTTTTCCAAGATCGGTAATTCTCGCAAGAATAAAAGGACCACCTAGATCGGTACTCAAACACTCAGACCACTGGTGCCCTCTCCCCCCCAAAGCTCCAACTCGCCGCTCTCCGGCGCTGGTGGAGAAACGCGATGAAGATTTGGTTGTTCATCACCCTTGCGGCGTTCATCGCCCTGGCGGCGTTCCCGTAAGGCCCCCCGCCACTCCTCGCACTTGATTGGCGTGGTAAATCTAGCCTGGGCTGGCTTGATGTTGATGATCCAAGCTCTAGCGTGTATTGTGAGATCCAGGCACATGGCTTAATAGGATTGATAGGATGCCCATACAACAAGTTGCAATTTCTTTTCCGGAAGCTCATTCAAAATGAACTCTAAGGTTAAGCGTGCTTGGCCTAGAGAAATTCTAGGATGGGTGACCGACCGAGAAGTGGGTAACCGGGTGCGCACGAATGAGAACAAAGTGCACAGAAAAGACTAGTGTTGGTCTCTGGGGCCAGTCTAGATATCCTATTAAGCTGCCGGGAGTGAATCTACTCACAATTCTTCATACGCTCTCGGGAAACACTTGGTTCAGTTCCTATTAGCTAACTGAACACGGGAACGGGTTCTAGGTGTAGAACAGTTCCGTCTAGTTACCTAATTCCATAACCGAACACGTCCTTACAATATCACAATCTATGGTATACGAAATATAGCATCATTATCAAATATGACACTGATCATTTGTCTTTTTTCATTTTATTCTTCCGTTGCTATTTTGTTTCAACTATATGGAAGTATACAATTCCATATATAATTTATATTCGAGTAATAGAAAAATAACTAACAAGTGGTATGATGCACAGATCGAATAGTTATTCTAGTACACGACATTATCTTAGTCAGGCGAGGTACTAGTATAAACTAGATGATTCCCCGCACGTTGTTGCGGAAACATCAGTCCATGAAATAGTATCGCTGCAAAAAACACAAATTGTATCATAATTAGTAACTTAATTGGTTAAAAGATATTTTCTGGTAACTTTACTTTGTACACTTAGTGAAAATATGATCTCCACTCAGATTTGTAGTAGGACCGCCCAGTGGTACATTAGAACATCCTTACAATAGTTTCTTACATTAATTAAATACAAAATATTGTCTAAAGAACAACTTGAAAACAATCCTGATGATTCCTAAGGCATGAGAAAATAATAGTTGTGTTGCTTAATAAGAAATGAGAAGAAAACTAATATTGTTGTCCTCTAATACATTACGGGCAGCAACAACTTGGTTCGTACAGCTGGCATCAACAACACGAATGTTCCTCGAAGAAATCTGCAAAAGCTCATTCAGCATCTCTCTCAAACGAAAGGATTCCTGAAAAAACATCTTGTGTGTAATAGATCTAAAAGAAAAACAGGAATAATGTTCCACGAAAGGGCACGGAAATATATCCTTACTATGGATATGGAGTCTCAGATCGCTAAACATACTCATTTTCATATATATTCAGAAATCGATTTCTGATGCAGCTACAGTTTTGCTTCAGTAAATATCATAAGGGGTGGTTTATTGTACTGTATTTGTATCTGAAATGAGTGAACAACATACTGCTAATTCATATTTCTTTTGACGGACAAAAGAAAGTATGTTTAGCGATACCAGTACCTGTCCAGAAAATGCAAGTTCGGCACATGGATGAGGACACATGAAACAATAATTGTTTGAGAGTTGTAGAAAATATGAATTTATGGACACCAAATCCTACAAAAGGACAAAAGTGTACATCAGCAAGTAGAAACTTGATGTATATAACTCTTGTATTAGTAAGAATGATAGGTGTATGCAGTATGCTTAGCAGTAACAAACTGATGCATAGTTTTCTTAGAGACACACTCAAGTTGGGAAGATAACATGTTTACACAGGAAGACCTGCAAGTCTACAACCGAGACATAATTCATTAGTTGGCATCGTACAAAAACTCATGATACTTTGATGCCAATGAACATTCATTACGAAGCAACGTGGTACTAACTACAGCAAAGGAGCGTCGCTAGAATAGTAAGATTGAGTGAGTATTTCCATCTGAAGATTGTATGTTCGATGAACGCCTGCAGATGGATCTGAAAATTTTGTACCTTTTTCTTACAGCCGTACTAAATGTATTCCTGAAGAAAAGGGTGGTAATTTTAGGACGATGACAAAAATATTAAGAAAATATTACAATCTCCCCAGTAAGAAGTTGTTGATGTCTCCATACAGTAACTCAGGATTTGATATAGAAATAAGGTGGAACAATTTCCAGAACCAAATTCAGTATCCGTTACCTCAGTTCAGTAGAAAGAAAGTCACATAAATGAATCTGCTAGCCGCATCATCTTGTTAACTTGTACACCTTTTCCAATCGCAAGGAAACAAATGGGCATCACTTGTTGCAGTTGCAGCCGACTACCCAGAGAAGATAGGAATTTACGATTCATAACCGCTCTATGAAACCCATGACAGAAGTAAAATAAATAGGCGTTTATTGTCAAATATATATATAGGCGTTTGGGGATAGGTCACCTGACGATGGCATATTGTAGCTGGGATCAGGATTGAGGACACCCGCCATGGAGCTGAAGGGGAGAGAATACCCGCCATGAAGCTGCATGTTGGAGCTCCAAAATCACACGGTGTTAAGGGAACAGGCGTGGTGGAGGTTCCGCATGAAGGAGGCACGACCACAAGATATAAGGGCAAGGATCTGGTGCGCAGATTAAATGGCGACTAAAAGGCAGAAAATCTGCACCAACGCCTGGATTCCTTTTATCAGTTCCTTGTGGGACTCGTATCAGTTTCCTATGAAATTATTCATTGCGGGATCGCCGGGGAGAAGGACAATCCGCCACGGTTTAGTTTCTCGGAGACTTTATGGAGAAGAGGAACCGTAGTGGGCCACGAGTAGGCCTTTCGCCCGTTCACGATGATTTCATCCGGATCACATAAGCTGGACCGCATAAAATGTTGGCTAAAAAACAAATTAATTTTTTTTGCAGACGCGGCCGATTGCTGATTTGGCAAGGCTGCATGTTGACAATGTAGGTTTAATGGGGACGCTGAGTTGGATAGGCTGCATGTTGAGAGAAATAGGTTAGTGGGGATCACCTATTTAGTTATTATAGATTGCACGCCGGCTGGCGTCAGCAGGCGTTCGCGCCGGAGCAGCTAGCACCTAGGAGGCCAGGCGCCCAGGACACATCTTGGTCTTATCTCTGGTCGCGGTTGTCGTATGTAGGCGACGGACAGCGGTTGCAAGATCCCAAAAGTTAATACGTACGAATCTAGATAAAGTCGAAGCTATTAATATGGACAGGAGGGAGTACATGTTTTCTAGACGAACAATGCAACATCCCAAAAGTTGATTGTTCTTTAAATAAACTGCAGATATAATGACACTTGCCATGCAATGCAAGAATGAGAATGCTAGAGATGTTCTTGATGTTCTTCGTTGTCGAACTATATAGCTTGTGTTGTTGAAAAAAACGATATGGCTTATCAATAGCAGGAAATAGAGCTGACAAAGACTCAAGACAATATATGAAGGTTGATTTAGCCATGGCGGCTACTAGGTTGATCTCGCTGTGCCACAAAGCGATCCAAGTGCAAGCTACAACGGCTGGCTATGCCACTGGCCCATTCTGATATGTCCATCACCACGGTGCTTTCTCCAGAGCAGTCATCAAACACTAGCAGCTCCACCACCTGCGAGGTTGCGAAGCAAGAGTAGTATAAGAGCAACTTTACACCATCAGGCATCACCCACAAAGGTTCGAAGACATCAAGGGACATGGCCATCGGGATCACGTATTTCTTGACCCATATGCTGTTGTCGGGATCAATAAGGAGCCATAAGTTGGTGCGTAGGTGGTCAGTCTGGAATACCTCCGGTTGAATCACGCACAAGGCGTTTTTTTAGCTCGGTTATGCGGATATTTTCCGTCTTGCTCAACAACTCACTGTCCCCTTTTAGTGGACCTTGGATTGTCTTGTTCCACTCCTCGCTCTCAAGGTCGAAGCACAGTACACGATCTTGGGTTTGTGGGGGTGCCGGTGCATCATATGGGGTACTGGTGAGAAAGTAGACAATACCATTGACCGTGGCACCGCAGCAATCATCTCCGTGGATAGAGGCTTGCTCTGGAGGCGATTGTGCACGCCTCCACCCAGTGCCATCTCCTAACGTGAGCACAATGCATGCTTGGTGGAGTACTTCACCATGTAGGCGTGTGGTGAGGCAGACCACTTTGTACGCACCGGAAACAGCAGCACGGCCAAGCCTGATGGCATTGGCCTCCTTTGATTTCTGGAAGGTCAAGAGCACATTCCCGTTTGTGACATCAACCACACGGATGTTGCGATCGATGCAAGAGACGCAGACGAGGTGGTCAAAACTCGAGAGAACTTGCAGGATGCCACCTAATCCTTTGATCTCTTTGACAAACTTTCCCTTGATATCCATCACAAGTATGCCACGGTCGGCAGGGTGCTCCTCGCCAGAGACGTCTATGAGGAGCGGCGCGGGACCTGTGCTTGACGACGAAGACCGGATCAGAGATCAGAGCTTCCCACTCTTTGGACACGCATCGGAAACGGCACACCGACTTAACCGGCATCCATGAAAGGATGTCGAAGATGACATCTCCTGGCAACGAGAGAGCATTGAGGGGGCAGCTCTGTCGGCCATGTTAGTTATTAATTTCCTTGTAGGGAAACGTGCACTGCAATGGGCGTGGCCTGATGGCGTCGGCGAGGACTAGGGTTGGAGCTCTAGTTTTTTCAGCGTAAAATAAAGAATTGGGTCGTGTAGGGCGACAAAACATAATACGGACGGCGTTATTATCGATAGAGCTGGGCAGAAAATTAAGATCGATCTCAACCTCTCAAGTCGGTCGAGATAGGATTGTATTCCAAGCCGGGGAAAATATCCGTTGGAGTAGTAAACAACACGGTCTCTTTTCCTGAACGATGAACCATATGCATTCCTGCGATCAGGATGGACTATGCATGCCTCCGATCAAAACACATGCACCGGAGATCTGGTACTGAGTAATTTAAGTTGGATAAGAACCCGCTGGATATTCAAGTTAAGAACCGGTAAAAAAAATAGAACCGGTATAAAAACAGAGAAGGGTTCTTCAAATCCGGACGTAAAATCACCTTGGGGCGTTGTCCTAGTGGCGAAACTTTCTTCAAAATTTTGGCCGAAAGTTCTCGACGTGTGTGCATGTCTCAGGAAGAGTAACTTTCCTTCGACTAGGCATCACAATCAAAGGGTCACCAACTCTATGGTTGAAGCCCTCTTCAGAAAAAAAAAACTCTATGGTTGAAGCTCCCTTTGGAAGTTGATATTTCCGGTACGTATAAAATATTAAATTCCCGAAGGTGCGTGTATAGAAGAAACAATTGTCGTCGCCGGATCACGACTAGCTGCTAACCTGAAGAATACTGTATGAAAATTCAGACAACTGGAAGACAGCGTGTTTTTGTGCCACGCACACTTCCTGCAGCTTTTCTGTTTTCTCATTCACCTTTTATAACGAACTACATGCAACAGAGATAGATTCACGATCCTATACTCACGCCACATCCAGCACTAAGCAACGTGCCATCCCAAGCCGAGGTGGTGGCCTGTGTGCCTCATCCGCCTAGCGTATGGTCGTTCGTACATTGTGGTAGGGATGAGCAGAACACGACCGACATGTTCGCTCGGCATGCCCAAATTGGCCACGTCAGGATAGACTGCGTTGGCCTTTTTTGTCGCTCCGTGCTGACGGGGTTATGTGCTAGGCCCGTCGTGTCAGAAAATACCCCACAGATCAGCAGGTGCTACGTACTAGGTCTCACACATCACAAAAGACCCCACAGATCAGAAGAGCTATTGCTGGGTCCCACACGTCTGAAGACGTTCCACAAGCCGTCAAACCAAATTCTATCAGATTTTCAAGGATACTATTTATTGTATGACTTAGGGTGACTAAAGACGGACTTATGGAGGCACACTCGCCTTAGCGAGTATAAAGAGGGGCTATTATTGGGCTGTCGAAAAATGAACACTTCATACAGAGAAGATTTGCGGGGTCGTTTCGATTCCATAGTTCTGATAGCAACAAAAGAGAAGGTTTCCATTTATCACCCTCAAAGGCATCATATCACTAATGCCGAGGGGCGTGGAGATTGTGTATGTCTTGATCTTGATTTCCTTGCCATAATCAGTCATGAGCCATATGCTGGACCATGTATGGCCATGTACCCGCGGTTGAGATCCAATAATGCAAAGTGTGCCACTGAGCTAGGTTATGTAACACCAAGTGTCGCCATCTGCTTTTTTGGCCTTTGATTGCCTTTTTCCAATGCTCACTCTCGAGTTCAATACTAGTTACCATAACCTGTTATGGTTATATCGATGGCACATAACAACGGCAGCTCAACCTTGTCTTACCAATATAGCTAGCATTTAAATAGAAAATGTGTTAAATATATAACCACGCGGTAACATGCAGGTATGTGTGAGAGGTAATTTGTTATAGGTATATTGACGAAGTAACACGTAGATATGTGTTGGTGGGAGTGTGTTACAAACTTTAGTGTGAGTAAGACATACTACTATGTTGATCCATGGTGTTACAAGTTCTATTGTAGGTGCAATTAGAAAAACTATAATCAAGTGCATGTGTATATCACCATTACCATACACATAGGGCCCACGTTAGAACGTGAAATTATTTATTTAAAATTAACAAATGTTTTTTTGGCAAATACGGTAGATAACATACAATTGGGTTTGGTAATAATACGGAAGCATTAGGGTACGGTTTTAGTAAATACAATATTAACATAATTAGACGCGAATTTTAGGATGACTCGACGACCATATACATGCCAACGCGACGTTAGAGGGAGTATGGGATGGGAGGGGCACAACCGGATTCAGGAAAAGGAAAGAGGAGGCCAGGGTCAACGGCCGCGTCTAGCCTAGCTTTAGCAGAGCCCTCCACGTGAACCGACGAGAGATGCACACCACCCCCACCATCGGTAGGCCCCACCAAGTCCAAGCATGCATCCTTGGAGACCGGCTGACGGGCTCTCGTAGACTCCACACGGGGTACGCCCCATGATAGATCGAGGAAGACCACCATGGCCAAGCAAGGCGGCCACGCCGGAAGCAAGCTGACTGCCGCCACAGCCTCCCGCGCAGAGGAGTGGAGAAAATAAATAGAACGGCCAAGCCGAATGGAACGCCGGCCTACGATCAGGCTTGGAAGGAACAATGTGTCATTTTCTTTAAGTCAATAATATTGGTTGTAACGCAGCAACGCACGGACATGCTACTAGTATATTATAATATAAGACGTTTAACTTGCCAAAATGTGCTAAGTATACTTGGAATGAACTAATTACTGTCTAACGAGTACCTCCGATTCAGTGACACTTTTTATGGACCAGGGGAGTAATTTATTTGGTACTAAGGAAAATTGATAATATCCCTGGTTTTCGTGTGAGTGATAGTAGTAATAATTAAGCAAAAGAAAGCAAAGCAATCGAATCGATTTAGCCAGGAAGTCTGGATTGATCATCAAGAGCTACGTAGGGTTAAAAAAAACGTCCAAAGGAGGAGTCCATGCATATGTTTTTTTTTTTGGCGTTCACAATCTGCTTTATTAATTCATGGTAACAGGATTACAATCGCTATAAGAAAGAAAATTGGGACTCTCACCGAGCCACTCCCTTGTCTCACCATGAGCACAGGCGTAACGTGCACACTCATGTGCGACAGTATTCGCTGTCCTTCGAGCAAAAACTAACTCAAAAGATCTAAAACCTTCACTAAGCTCGCTTATCTCACTGATTATGGGAGCAATCAGCGCTCGATGGTTACCTCGGTCCATCCATAACCGAACTAATTCCGAGCTATCCGTTTCCGCAATGATGCGTTCGAAATTCTGTGCTCTTGCCGCTGCAATGGCATCTCGCACAGCGAGGGCTTCAATTGTCAGAGGTTCGGTGATTCCCTGATACACCCGACACCAAGCACTCCGGAATCCATCACCGTCCCGAGCAACTCCTCCCAAGGCCGCTAGCCCTTCTGACAATCTGACCGCACCATCAGAGTTCACCTTAACAATCTGGATTGATCATCAAGAGACACCCTCTCCGGCGATGGAAGCCAAGACGGTGTGGGTTTCGGCCCTCGAACAGGCGGCGGCGAGGTGACCTCAGTCGGTGGCGGAAGGATGCGGCGCCCCGTCTTCACCCATGTGCGTCGGGAAGATCACCGTTGCCCCCTGCCGGACGAATGCGCCTCGCTGGTGGTCGCGGGCGTCGACCAACACATACACCCGTCGCGTTTAGGAGAATGAGGCAACCCTCCTGTTGCTGGAGAATCATAGTGGCGGCCAACCACCCTGGGCGGCAGCCAGCGAAGAGCGAGGCCGCCGACGCTGTCCACCGGAGCGGAGGAGGTCCGGGGTGGGCGGGCTACAACACCATGGTGCGCCATGGCGAGGACGTCGGAGGGGAAGGTCGGTGGACGCAGGCCGGAGATCCACCGGGCGACGAGCGAGCAGGGATTCAAAATTCAAACCTCATCCCCGCTCTATCTCCTAGGCCCGGCCTCATTGGGAGGAGTCTGCACCCCAAAAACCCCAAACCTTGACACTCTAAGGCCCCGTTTGGCATCAAGGTATTTTTGAAGTATACAGGGAATACTTCGGTTTCTGAAAATACTTAAGTATTAAATACTTTGAAGTGTTTGGATCCAATAAATAATGGTTTTAAAACTGAAGTATTCTCGAAAACTGTGGTTTCTTTAAAGTATTTGTGAAAGAGGTCAGACCCTCTTTTTTCGAAAATTGAGAAAGAAGAAAAACTATGGTATTCATTAGCCAGACGTTGGAATACTTTGGTTTTGAAATACTTCGGTTTACAAAATACAGAGCAGCCAAACGGAGCCTAAGGCCTTGTTTGGTACTAGAGTTTTTGTGAGGATTAGTGGGGATAATCCCCACCAAACCCTAAATCTTCACTTACTTTAAAAAAATTGGTACTAGAGTATTGAGCGAGTTTAATCCCGTGTATCCTCACTTTTCACAAATTTTAGCGTATTTTTGTCAATCTCCAATACTCTACCCGTATCTAGTGGATTGTGGGTGGGGTTTTATGAGAATTGATTATTCCTACTAATCCCTACAAAAACTCTAGTACCAAACAAAGCCTAAGGAGGACAAGCTGAAAACGAGACGTGACATACTTGATCGGAAGCAACAAACATTCGTTTATTCGTTCGTCGTTGCCCCCAGGAGTCCCCGTGACACACTCGATCCGTATGTAGGCAGTACGACTCCTAGCCCATCTGAATCCATCCATCTAGATCACGTTCCAACTGCTCGTGCTATTATACCTTCCCAATATACGCCTAGTACATGAATCAACCACCGACACTGCCCTCCACGCACGCACGCACACATAAACTTCCTTTTCTCCACCAGCGCCACGCCGCCGCGCACTGCCGATCGACCCCGCCATGCCTAAATTTAGGGCGCCTAAACGACGCCACATCGATCTCGGCTCTGCCTATGTCGACGTCCCCACTACAGCCAGGGAGATCGAATCCACCGAGGGCGCCGGCGTTGCCGCCACCCTCGTCTCGCCATCCACCGAAGGCTTTCATGCTCCTCCTCGGATGCTCTGCACTAGCCTCGACGGGCTCGCCTGCTTCGCCTCCGCCTACCGTTCCGCGGACCCGCAGGTGATCGACATGGCCACCGGGGAGATGGTCCTTGACCCATCAAACCAGAGACCACTCCTTGACCGACACTACCATGCTAACTTCTACGACTTTGGATTTGGCCGCGCTGCGGTATCCCGAGTGTATAAGGCTGTTCGTCTCATCATCGGAGGAGATGGTTCATTCTATGAATGCCAGGTTCTCACGTTAGGAGATGGCGCCGGGTGGAGGCAAGCACAGTCGCCCACACCTCCATTCCTTTGCTGTTCTTACCAGACCTCCGTCGTGATCCATGGTGTTCTACATTTCTTGGTGTCCCACGACAAGATAATACTCTGCTTTGACCTCGAGAGTGAGAAGTGGAATAAACCGATAAAATGTTCGAGAGAAGCCATGGACAACAACCTCTCGTTTGGTAAGTCTAAGCAGATCATCATAGCTGAGCTCAATGGTACCCTGCGCTTAGCCCAAACCGATCTGTACATTGACATGTATTTCATGCACGGACATATGGCTCTTGAATGATTATGACAACAAGGAATGATGGGCAGAACCGTCGATCTCCTGAAGCCACTGAGAATGATGCGTGATGGTAAAAAGCTATTATTCTGCTACATTCACTCGGAAAAACAACTGCCGGTGTTGCAAGTATACGATCCACTTGACAACAAGTGCAGGGAGGTGATGTTGACAACGACGGGCCTCACTCACATAATGGGTCTTTGCAACTTGCCCTTGGATTGTTTCATCTAACCCCCTCTTCGATTGTGTAATTTCCTTAGTTATTTATTTGTTTAGCCGGTCGGGAGGATTTGTGAGATCCATGTACAAAAGCGAGTGGGGGAAGCCATGAAGGCGAAGTATTTTTAGCAAGGAGATCCAACAAACAGAGTCAAAGGCTTTCCTAAAGTCCAGCTTTAGTACCATAGTGGCTGCTCTTTCTCTTATGACAGCTGTTTAGTAGGTCTGTTGCATAGATGAAGTTGTCGGAGATGCTCCTGCCTGATATGAATCATGTTTGGTCATAGGTTACGAGCAGCGGGATTAGGGGTTTTATTCTATTCGTCAGAACCTTGGCGATGGCTTTCACCGGGCAGTTCTGAAGGGATATGGGCCTGAAGGCATCCAGCTTTCTTCCTCCTTCATGTTTAGGAAGGAGCACCATGTAGGCTCTGTTTAGGGCGTCTAGGTTAGCGTTGTGGTGGAAGAAATGTTGGAAGAGACGTATTAGCCTGGGTTTGACGAATCCCCAGAAGAGCCTATATAATCCAGGTCTGAAGCCATCGGGTTGAGAGCTAGCAGTTGCCTTTTCAGTAATCCCCATCTTTTCAGTAATCTCCTTCCCTTTTCCCATCTAAGTTGTTTCTCTTTTTTACCACTTGCTAGGACGATCTGTGTCTCCTGTGCGCTGCCGCTTCCCCTTGTCAAACCCAAACATCAATGCAATCATGTGCCATCAACGGCGATGTCATACCATGGCAGGTGACACGGTACTACTATATACTATATTATTAGCATTCTCTTTATCTTGGAAAATTATTGCCTTACTAAATTCTGCCCATGGTAAAATTAGGATTGGTTTTCAGTGGGAGTTCCAAGTCGGCCCAAGTGTTAGCATTGCCGGTAACCAAGTTTGGATTGCTCGCTTCATTCTTCAGCTATAATATTACTTAATCAGGGACATGATCTGAAAATAGCAGTATGATCATATCTGATTATATCCTTTGTGATTATTTTCTCAAACCGCATTTGTTTTCAGCTAAAACTATTGTGATAGGTGGCACTCTACCTTTTTTCAGGTGATCACTCACATTGTCGGAGTCGTTGTCATATTTGACAAGAAGCCCATCCTAGGAGACTCGAACGGTGTTGCTGCTCACAACAACTACACACAAAGAAGATGCCCAAGAGCTTGAAACGACTCGTTCGTCTGTCCTGCTATTATACTGATCGCCACTGTTGCATTCAGCACCGAGTCGATGAGGTGGGTGGGCTCGACGTCATCGTGGTGTGGTCAACAAGCTCAAGCTGAGGCACAAGGAGCACATCGCCGCATACGTGATGTTTCACTGGCAAGCACAACAACTCCGACATCAACACCTTCAGCTGGGTACGCATACACCTTTTTCCTCTTCATAATTGAAGAATATGAGGTTTGCTTCGGTGTCCCCCTCCCCATACTTTGAAGGGGTAATATGGCCTTTTGCTATTAATTACTGATTATTAGTTACTAAATAAACCGTACACGCATATACATGATTTGCGATTGGTAGAGGTGATTATCAAAGTACATCCAAAATCATCATCTTGCTAGTCTAGTATATTGTATTACCTTGCCAGAGTGGACACGACCACGGCTACTGATACCTGCAGTTTAGCGACCACGCACACTATGACGGCGACCGGTATGGTTCGCGACGAGGATCTCTGTTTGCCTGTTTCACGCGTTGCGGTTTTTACGATGATCACTGAATCAGGTCCACTCGTCGTCATTTTCGGGCAGACGGTTTTAGTTGGTACACGTAAATACTAGGTAAGCTTTGCGGACCAACGTAATCTAATTTGGTTTAGCAACTAATAATCAGCAATTAATGACAAAAGACCATCTTACCCCTTCAATGTTTTGGGAGGGGGGACACCGAAGCAAAAGTGGAAGAATATATCCCACGGATGACTGCTATCAAGAATAAAAATACACACCAATTCACCAACATACATATTTTATCAAATTTGTTTTTATGTCATTACTTAACACATGATACTTCCATGTGGAAGATGACACCATCCTATGCCACAAATTCTATGGCACCAATGGATGTACTCGACGATGCATTCTCCCCCCACCATGCATCACAATATCACTAAAAGTACTAACTTGTTTGCTTTGACCATTTTTGGTGTTGGGTCTATTGGTTGTGTTGACTAGAGACTGTCCTTTAGCTAATTATATTAGATGTATTGTACAGAAAGTAATAAGCCGCCGCGAGACTAGGAAATTCCAAGGATATGATTTTGTCAAGTTCTCTTTACAACATTGGAGAAGATGAGTGATGAGGTAAGATATGATTTGTTGCATCAGTAGACACAACACAAGCCAATTTCATGCCAGATAATATGCACCGCTCATTATAAATCCTTTATTTGCGCCAGCACAATTTTTCCTCATATAATTGTTTCAAATGCTTTGTGCAAGGAACCTACGATATACCATGAAAAGATTAGATGAACTGCTGCTCCTGTTGACCTGAGTAAAGATTTTAGTCGGAAAAACTGTGATGCTAAATGCATCCCTGGACATGGACATGTACTCTAAATTCCATACAACTGCATGGCCATCGACTAAGATGTATTGTAATTTCAGTCTACCATTCTATTTTCAAAATTGATGGGCGTGGCAACGCGCATCATCATGATCTAGTATGCACTAAAGCGAAGTTCACAATTGACAGGGACCTCTGAAACACAGCTACGTGCTCCTTTTGTTGACACGGTTGTCACTCCTTTTGAATTTCAATGCCAATACTTGCAAGTCATGCACCTCACCTGTAGTATAATTGCACAAATATGCGGCGCCTTAAGAATTTCACTCCTTTTGAATTTCAATACAAGTCATGCACCTGTAGTAGAATTGCACAAATGTGGTGCCTTCAGAATTCCATCGACAGTCATGTCCCTTTGAGCCTTCCAGGTGATGACGGGCCACGAAAGTGCACGGAACATACAGACCACCAACCATGGCACGACGTGGATTGAAGCCGTCTACACCAACAATGTCGCCACTGTAGATCGCATTCTCGAAATATACGAGGATTGGCTGAAGGCGGACAAGCACAAGTTTGTACTGCATTGCCATCTATGTAAGCATGTTATACTTTGATCACTATAGTTTTGAAAGATAAATCAGATACCTTTGATAACCAACAACACTCAATTGGCAGGCAAATCTATTTATCCCAATCAACCGTCTTGATGTGCTGTATACATTTTCAAGATAAGTGGGGAGCTCCATTTGGGTACAGGGAGGCAACAGCCCCCCTCACACAGATAGAATAAGTAGCCGACATAGATTGCAAGTGAATCGTTATCCTTTTTTTGACCGGTTTAATTCTGTTGCTGTTAGTCCTTTTCAGGTCAAGTTGTACACGTATCGATAGTCCCTCTAAACTCAAATCTTTCGATCAGATAACAAGGCCTAAATTTATCTTTCAAACCAGATCAGATAACGTATCGATAGTCCCTCTAAACCTCCTGGATATCGAGATCAGATACACGCACCAATATATGGCGCATGACTGATTATGACAAAGAAATATGGATCAGTGCATACACAATCTCAACGGCTCTCGAGATCGGCGTGCCTTTGAGGGTGAGACGTGGAAAACTTCTCTTTTGTTCCAACCAGAACTACGGAATGGAGACGACACTGCAAAGCAAATGTACGATCCATGTACCGAGACATTTACGTTTGTGATGGAGATGCCATTCACCACCACGGGTGTAGTCAGCCTTTGTAGCTTGCACTTGAAGGGGTTTTGGCTGCCATAACTGATTTTATCCTCCTGTCTATGAAGTGTTTATTTGTTCATTGGCATCCCAGTAATTGTTTGTCTTTAGAATAGGTCAGCTTGGCATTTATAATTGTGATGTGCCTCCTTGTCACAATAAGTCACACGTAAAGTGCATCCATGGAAACTTGGTAGAATTTGTGGCACACAAGGTTGGATTCCCAGTGACGTGAAGACTCTTCCTTCGAAGATGGTATGATGGATGATAACGATCTGGTATATGGTGCTACCACAGTACCACCCCTTATATTATCCCTGATTATGCTATGCACAACGATGTCAAGATAGTCTAATCTTTGCAGTAATGTGTGTGTTACTTGCTACCCTTGAGTATATTTTTGTTTGTTGTCATCACCCATGGGTTGTATATTGGGTGTATGCTATTTGCGAATATTGTCATCTATCCAAATTCCATTAGATAGCTGCAACATCTAGTTATTTTATTGTTCAATTTAATTATGAATTAGAGTAAATCTGCAGTTTGATATTAGTGCCAACATCTAGTTATTTTCTCTTGCGCGACCTCGCTAATTATCGCGGGCATAGATTCCCAGCCGGCCGATCCGATCATGGAACCGGCGGTCGACCACCCTGGTCAGTCAGCTCGTTAGAGTAACACAGATAGGACAAAGAGAAATCCAATTCCTTGCTAATTCGTTGGCAGGTCGATGAAGGTGACCAGTGCGCGGTGACGGGTTGATAGGTTGATAGGGATTACACCAACGTTGTGTCGTGCATGGGATACTGGCGGGCGAGGCGAGGTGGCTAGCAGATTTTCTTTTCTATCGGGGCGACGGAGCTCGGCTACGATGGGTGCTCTTTATTTCTCTCGATCGGATCGGATCATGCGGGAAGAGGGTACCTACATAGATTGTTTGTGACCGATTTTCTCGAGATCATGCGGGGCAAGATCTGATTGGTTTTCTCTAGCGATCGTGCAAGACAAGAGAGGGTCGATTTTCTCTAGCAATCGACGGATGACGGGGCAAGATCAGACTGGTTTTCTCTAGCGATCGTGCGAGACAAGAGAGGGTCGATTTTCTGTAGCAATCGACGCATGGCAGCGGAAAAAGAGCATCACGAACGAAAACCTCCTTTAGCAATTTAATAGTATAATAGTAACGTATATAGTATAGATTATAAATAGTATAAAGTTAGATAATGACATAATTGATTTTTTTTTGGCATCAACGAAATATTTAGAAACCAAAAAGAGTAATAAGTGCTAGGGTTGGCTACAAAGTCTAGTATCCACCTTCACGCTACAAAGACCGACTTTGCCAACAAGGTAGGTCGATGTCTTCAGCACGTCCAAGCATTTCTCCGAACGAGGATCATACATTTGTAGCATCGTCATCGACGTAGAGTAAAAGTAGTGGCAGAAGAGCAGCTTTCCACCGGGACGAACGACTCGTAAAGGTATTACAGTATCGTCAACCCGATCTATAGGGACCATGTAATACTTGACCCAGACATCCTTGTTAGAGTCTTTCAAGAGCCACAATTGAGCTATGCACGACTTGGTTTCTACCATGCACAGGGATCCGTTGAGCTCGGCTATACTGATTTTGCCCTCGCCGGTGTCAACTTCACATGGCCTCTTGATTACCTTCCACTTCTCTCTCTCAAGGTCGAAGCATAGTACTCCCTCCGTTCGGAAATATAAGATGTTTTAGTTTTGTGAAAGGAGTATATCTAGACATATTTTAGTGTGTAGGTTCATCAAGGTTTGGAGTGAACCTACACACTAAAAGAAGTCTAGATACACTTCTTTCACAAAGCTAAAACATTTTATATTTTTAAATGGAGGGAGTATATTTTTCTCATATAGTGACAGGAAGTGCAAGGCACCGTTAACCCTGACCGCAAGATTTTGCTCATAGAAGGTAGTGGAGAGTGGGGCTGGGGGCGACTGTGTCTGCCTCCACCCGGTGGCATCTCCTAAAGTGTAGATCTGGCATGTCTCATCCTTGAAGTAAGGGCGGACGCGTCGGAATACCTTGAGAACACCGGAGTGGTTGGCACGTCCGAGGCCGAATCCCGTGTAAACCATCCAATGGTCGTCTGATTTGTCAGACAGCAGCACCTCACCCGTGGCTAGATCGATCACCTGGGTGGTGGAAGAGCCATAGCCTGAGGTGACACAGACGAGGTCGTCGAGGCTGGCGTCGCATTGTGGGAACTCACGTGAGACCTTCACCGTCTTCACGATGTATCCCTCCATATCCATCACCTGCAGGATTCTATGTCCGGCAACGACGGACATCGCGACGAGGAGAGGCTCGGCACGGGGATTACGTGCTGCGATGAAGGCCGGGCTGGAGACGAGAGCGCACCAGGTCTTGGACACGCATCGGAATCTGAACAGGGACTTCGCCGGCAGCCAGGAGAGGATCTCAAAGATGACGTCGCTTGGTAAAGACAGATCAGCAGGAGGCGTTCTGCTCCTGGCGGGAGCGTCGCAGCGTGGGGAGTGGCCGTCGCTTGGGAAGGGTGGAAAACGGGATGCCGTCGACGGCGTCATGGCAGGCAGCGCGTCGTCGGTAGGGCTTGATGGAGACAGAGGCTACAATATGCCAAGTATTTATGTAGGTGGAGACCTTGTCGGACTGATCTGACCTCGTGTTGCCCGTGCCTTGCAGGTTACCTACAAACAGCCCCCCTTGAGACAATTCTAGAGGCCCTAACGGTTAGGGACGTAACTCTTTTGGAGGAAGCGGAGTCTTCGTCCTATGATAAGCCCACAAGGCCCATGATCGAGCTTTATTAATCTCTTCGTCACACAACACACTTCTTTTAAGGAATTGTGAAACCATACACAACCCAGTCGATCCAGTAACAGCAAATGATATGGCCTTGATATCGGGTGCTCCTCCCTGGAGCTCCGGCGTCGCCTCACTTTTCTAATCTGCGTCACCGATGCGTCGGCCCGGACAGCGCAAGCACCGCACGGGTGTCAGCTTGTCGGCCGCTCAGGGTCCATATGTAAGTGAAACATTAATAGTTAAACCGACTTTCCATTAGATTATGTCCTGCCGATTACAAAAAGGCCTGTTTGAACAAACTAAAAATAAAAACTACTCCTATTGCTGATGGAGGAGGCCGTCCCTACGGCTACTGGCCGCCGTTGCCGCGGCCGCCGCTGCCACTGGCACCGTCGATCGCCGCTATAGCCGACCAGATGGCCTTCTGCTGGATGCGGTCGTGATAACGCTCGCTGGCTCGGCTACAAGCCTTCTTCTTGTCGGCCGCCTTCGCGCGGTCCGCCCTCGCCCAGTTGGCTGGGGCCTTCTCCATCTCGGCTGCCCAGTGGTCCCTCACCTCCTGGTCCTCCACCTCCACCTCCGCTGATGTGGCCGCCCTCGCTGCCAAGGGGGCCACCATCAACGGAGCTCTGTTGTGGCCGAGGCCTAGGGCCTGCGCGGTCTGCACGGGGACGATGATCGCCTCCTCCCCCGGCCCCTCCTTCGCCACCAACTGATCCACCTCCTCTCCCTCCTCGTCGTCGTCCTCCACCTCGGTCTCATCCCCGTCGACGAGAGCCCATGCGCTCGCCACCTCGGCGGCCGTAGCCACTCGCAGCTGCTCTGCCGCTGTTTCAGTGGTGTGCTCCGCCGCTGTAACACCCTCGAATCGGCCCTATGCAAGTTTTAGCGCTTCCCGCCAAACCCGCATAGAAATGATTCAAGGACGCCCACCAGGCACTTTCGTGTGGGTGGAAAACGAAGTAATACCATTACACAACAGTCCTCGATGGGACCCATAGAATAGATATATATACACTCCGCATCCAAAACAGTCCTCGATACCGCGAAAACACTCCGCATCCAAAACAGTACAGGTGCTCCACGCACAATCTTAAATAAAGCAGTAAAGATGGCATAAGTACAGGATAGTAATAAAGCCCCAAACTACTTGTGGCCCCAAGAAATAGAAATGAATCAAGCTCTGGCTCAGGGGGGTCCATAAGGCCTCCCGGATGTGGATAGTGCGAAAAATCAAGGAACAGGTATCAAGTACTCGGGGTCCTACGGGACACAAGTGAGCGTGGAAGAACCAAATAACATCTATTGCCCACCGATGCCTCTGCATTACTTATATCTAGCATTTTAATAGTTGTATTTAAAGTCATGATTATCTCCACCAATAAGCATCTCCACCATAAACATCTGCCAACATTCCAACAACTGTGGTACTCGACAACACGAGATCGCACCTGAGCAAGCAACTACGACTCGCAAGGCCAGCTATCTACCAAACAACAGGTATTAGGAGGTGTCTATGGCAATATAGAGGCTGCACGGAATATAACTGGTGCACGGAAACTAAAGCATCGCGACACGGATAGCAATAGATCAACAGGAGGAAATAAAGACTATAATTGCAAAATAGGTAGAAGGGGAGGAGATGCTCGCCTGGGAAACATTGCCGACAGATCATATCCGGAGAACTTGTCGATACTCGCATCCACTCAACGGCCTAATCCGCGAAGAAGCAAATCATTAAAAGAAACACTGGATGCAATATTTAATGCTACGGCAGAAGAAACGGCATGTTTATGATATGATGCATGACATGGCATAGATGGGGTGCAATTAGGCAATATTAAGCGGAACCGGGGTCCCGACAATTAATTATAAGGTTCATGTTGTTTAGATACCCCGTAATTTAAATGTTGTCTTAACAAGGCAAAATATGTCACTGGTTCGCTACACAAATTCAAATGGAGCCAATAGAAGACTAGAGAAGCCCGCATACGCGCTCCATATTTAATTATAAGGTGAATCGGCATAATGCCCCCAAACCACACAATATGCATGTGAGTATGAGTAATTCATATGCAACAAGTATATATGTCATATTAAGGGTCTCGGATAGGGTTCACACATGGGTGTTGGCGATCTTGGGGCTCGGGAGGTTCCGGGGATCGGTCTTCAGATCCGAGAGGGAGAAGAACACCAGGTTCGGTCTTCGGGATCCGCGAGGAGAACTTGATGTCCCATGAAGGAGATCTTGGAATTGGGCATCGCCGTTTTCGGTTCCGAGAAGGGTCTTGGCCTTCCGTGACGAAGATCGTGATCAGAGGTCTACGGTTACATGTCGACGAACTCGTCGATGGTAAGGTCTTAGCATCGGTCTTAGCCTCGCACGAAACATGGCTCCTCGTCTCGGTCTTGGCCATCACCAATTCGTAGTGGTACTGTTCGGATTTCCAAATACTACGGCCAAAACAAGAGGAAAAAGGTTGAACACCGAGATCAACAGAACACATACTTATACGAATTGCATGGAGCACTGTCGGGTTGCTGGTCCACTCAAATGCTCAGGGCAGTAAGTACATGGAACCCAACCTGCAGGAACAACACGAGAAGGCAGACCTTAGTCTTGGCACTGAACAAACATGAGGCGGGGCTGGCGGTGTGCCCGAACGGTGGAGAGAGCTCGACGAAAACTGTTGGGCGACGAGCGAGACCAGTGTGGTGACGGCACGGAGCGACTAGGTGAGGTGGTGGCATTCGCGACGGCTCGCAGGGGCACGGCCGGTGCTAGCGGCGAAGGACGTCGGCGAGGTTCGGAGAGGGGCGGTCCTGGCGGCGGGGCGCGCTAGGAGGCAGTGGCGGCGCCTGAGGTGACGTGCAAAGCCGGGGCGGTGGAGCTCGGGCGCGGTCTGAAGACGACACGGGCATGCGGCGCACAGGGCCTGCGGGGTGCGGAGAGGGTCGGTGGCGGAGCTCCGGACGATGACGGCGGGCTCGGGAGGAGGCAGCGTTGGCGCTGGGCTCCAGCGGGGCAGCGACGCAGAGGGGCCCGCCGGCCGGGCTCGGTGGGGTACGGGGGCGACGAGGTTGGCCGGGGAAGCGGCCAAAGCAGCGGCCGGGCTCCGGGGTCGCTCGCGACATCCTGGAGGTAGGCGTGGTGCCGCTCGGTGCGGAGGACGGCGGAGCAGGGGTCGCAGCGACGAGAGGCTGCCGGTGTCGGGCCGAGCAAGCGCGGCGTCGGCAGAGAAGCGGCGAGCGGGCGAGGTGGAGGAGAACGCGGGGATGGGAGAGAGAGAGGAGCGTGGTGGGGATGGGACGCGGTGTTGACGCGGGGCGACGGGGAATCGGGAGTGGGACGCGTGTGCTGCGAGGTGGGGCCAAGCGCGAGGTGGATAGTAACATGCGGGGTTGGGGTTTGTGACAGGAGGCGGCGGACGAGTGTGATGGGCGCGGGTGCGTGGCACGGTGTGCAGGGCCAGGGGAGTATGCGGGGTGGGGTTAGCTGGCAGTGTAACGCAGGCAGGGTCGGGCGATTGCACGCGCGGGCGGTGCGGAACACTACGTGCGACGCAGGGCTGGTCGCTGTGGCGTGGCGTGGCTTTGTCGTGTCGGGGTGGGCCAGGTGCAGACGGACACGGTTTGTGTAGCGCGGCTGCTGCGTCCGGGTGCCGTTTTAGGTGCGGCTCGCAGCTGCGGTTCGGGCAGGAAGCTAGGGTTAGGGTTAGGTCTGGGGTTAGGTGGGGTTGTAGGTAGCTGCCGGTTGGGCCTTTGGGCCTGGCCGGTGGCGGCCTCCCCTAAAAATAAACAAATAATTTTATTTATTAAAAACAAGGCTTTTGCAATCCATTTGTAGACAAAACGAAATATTCCGGACAAGCCCGGGTTTTATAGTTTGAATAAAAGACGGGGCGTTTAGAAAACAAAACCAGCCTTTTCGAAAATAGTTTTAGGCAGAACCATGCATGATGTCATGACGATGCTCAAATGCAATGTGGCATGATGACATGAGCATGCGGTCATGATGATGCAATGCATAAAAACACAGCGATTTTCTAGTAGTGGTTTTAGCGGGATGCCACAATTCGACACCACTAACAATGGATCTCGCCCTCGAGATCCGCCTCATGGTACCGGGAAGAAGGTCGGCGATCTGAATCTTCTCGCTTCGGGTAGATCCTCGCGACACCACTAACAAGAGGTCGTTGTCCGAGATCGTCAAGAGAACACTCCGGGAACAAAGGGCGAAGGTAGAGGTATCAACAAATAAAGCCACCTCTAATTTTGATAGAAAGATAGAAACGATGCATTCTCATCCACTTCAATGTACGAGAGCAAATAGAATGAGTAGTCGGTATGGGGGCCAATCCATCACGCACCCAAACTATTACTCCGCACAATCAGTAGAAAAGCGTGCAACCATTCTCGGAATCAAACTGAAGATCTCGACAATCGAGGTTCGGAACAAAGGAGTGATGCAGGCTCTGCATCGGATCTGGCGTAGATGACGTTGTCACGATGAAAACACCGGAAGGCACAAACAAGGAACAAAGAGAAGTCCAACAGATGAAGGATTCCTCAGATAGCGCGAAAGTCCAGATTGTAGAACACCGTTATCAAAGGAGGAAGCGAAACCCTGAAGATACGACGGAAACCCATCCACGAGAATTCCTGGACTCGAAGAAAGAGAAGAGAGCAGATTCAAAACACGTGGAGATAAGAGGAGAATAGCAGAGGAGTAAGGAGTAAAAGGAGACCTAATCAGATCTATCCAACCGATTTTTGCAAAAATAGTTTTGACGCTCTACTTCGGCCGTTAGCTAGGTTATCCTACAGGCTGGACAAGTGGGGTATCATAACTGCTGAGCTCTGATACCACTCTGTAACACCCTCGAATCGGCCCTATGCAAGTTTTAGCGCTTCCCGCCAAACCCGCATAGAAACGATTCAAGGACGCCCACCGGGCACTTTCGTGCGGGTGGAAAACAAAGTAATACCATTACACAACAGTCCTCGATGGGACCCATAGAATAGATATATATACAACAGCGACTCAGCGAGTCAAGAATACAGATATACAATACAAAGATCCAAATCACCTTGAAAACGATACAGCGTCCGAGTACGGACAAGATGCAAATTGGGCTAAGAGCCCGGAAGAATAACCAATGGCGTCCATAACCCTGCCCAGGCCAAGCCGGAAGGGTAACCCTGCTAACGACGTCGATCTCAAACCTGCTAAAACAAAAGGGGTGCCGACAAAGGGCAAAGGAAAAAGAGGAGCATCAGTACTAAGGCCAGTACACGGCGAGGCTAGAATTCGGCGGCTCTCGCCTACATAGGTATGGTGGACTGAAGCGGCAGCGCGGCAGCACTAAACAACCTATAGAGACTCAGTAAAATTGGCGGCTACTAGAGAGGTATAAGAAAGACCTATCCGGATCCAACCTGATAGTAATACCAAACATACCCATCCTGGTATTCCCCCTCGAGACCAAATGAGGAAGTCAAACCGAGGAACTCACACAGTTGGCAGTTTTATTCATTCGATTATAGTTGAAGCACTTACTAGTCAGATATAGGTAGCACGAGTCATCCTGATAGCATAAGTAGTGGGCAGTTTTAATCACCATTCCGTTGTAGTTGGAACATTTACTAGTCAGATATAATTGTCCTGAGAAATCCCAAAACCCAGCAGTTGTTGGCACTTTTATCACATTCCATTGGAGTTGCAATACTTACTAGGCATATATAACAAAACAACCCAGATCCAGCAGTTGTTGGCATTTTTAATATCCATTCCATTTTAGTTGAATCTGATTACTAGTCATATATTAAGTGAAGTTTATAGCACTACTTTAGTTATGCTTGTCTATGATCGAGATACTGTGCTCCAAGTCGTCCATAATTGTGGACACGGCTTTCAGAAAGTTTTACCCTGCAGGGGTGCACAAATAGCAACACACACTCGATCAACCTCGGAAAAACCAACTCAAAACCCAACGAGGCTTTCACGACAAAGAAATCACAGGATTCATAAAATATTTCAGGGGGCCACCCTACTAAGCTACCCGCAATGAAGTTGGCCAGCTCCGGAACGGACCCAGGTTTTGCGTCAATGTCTGTAAACGACTGGGAACCCGAAAGTGTGACTGGACTTGTCGATACCGCGAAAACACTCCGCATCCAAAACAGTACAGGTGCTCCACGCACAATCTTAAATAAAGCAGTAAACATGGCATAAGTACAGGATAGTAATAAAGCCCCAAACTACTTGTGGCCCCAATAAATAGAAATGAATCAAGCTCTGGCTCAGGGGGGTCCATAAGGCCTCCCGGATGTGGATAGTGCAAAAAATCAAGGAACAGGTATCAAATACTCGGGGTCCTACGGGACACAAGTGAGCGTGGAAGAACCAAATAACATCTACTGCCCACCGATGCCTCTGCATTAGTTATATCTAGCATTTTAATAGTTGTATTTAAAGTCATGATTATCTCCACCAATAAGCATCTCCACCATAAACATCTGCCAACATTCCAACAACTGTGGTACTCGACAACACGAGATCGCACCTGAGCAAGCAACTACGACTCGCAAGGCCAGCTATCTACCAAACAACAGGTATTAGGAGGTGTCCATGGCAATATAGAGGCTGCACGGAATATAACTGGTGCACGGAAACTAAAGCATCGCGACACGGATAGCAATAGATCAACAGGAGGAAATAAAGACTATAATTGCAAAATAGGTAGAAGGGGAGGAGATGCTCGCCTGGGAAACATTGCCGACAGATCATATCCGGAGAACTTGTCGATACTCGCATCCACTCAACGGCCTAATCCGCGAAGAAGCAAATCATTAAAAGAAACACCGGATGCAATATTTAATGCTACAGCAGAAGAAACGGCATGTTTATGATATGATGCATGACATGGCATAGATGGGGTGCAATTAGGCAATATTAAGCGGAACCGGGGTCCCGACAATTAATTATAAGGTTCATGTTGTTTAGATACCCCGCAATTTAAATGTTGTCTTAACAAGGCAAAATATGTCACCGGTTCGCTACACAAATTCAAATGGAGCCAATAGAAGACTAGAGAAGCCCGCATACGCGCTCCATATTTAATTATAAGGTGAATCGGCATAATGCCCCCAAACTACACAATATGCATGTGAGTATGAGTAATTCATATGCAACAAGTATATATGTCATATTAAGGGTCTCAGATAGGGTTCACACATGGGTGTTGGCGATCTTGGGGCTCGGGAGGTTCCGGGGATCGGTCTTCAGATCCAAGAGGGAGAAGAACACCAGGTTCGGTCTTCGGGATCCGCGAGGAGAACTTGATGTCCCATGAAGGAGATCTTGGAATTGGGCATCGCCGTTTTCGGTTCCGAGAAGGGTCTTGGCCTTCCGTGACGAAGATCGTGATCGGAGGTCTACGGTTACATGTCGACGACCTCGTCGATGGAAAGGTCTTAGCATCGGTCTTAGCCTCGCACGAAACATGGCTCCTCGTCTCGGTCTTGGCCATCACCAATTCGTAGTGGTACTGTTCAGATTTCCAAATACTACGGCCAAAACAAGAGGAAAAAGGTTGAACACCGGGATCGACAGAACACATACTTATACGAATTGCATGGAGCACTGTCGAGTTGCTGGTCCACTCAAATGCTCAGGGAAGTAAGTACATGGAACCCGACCTACAGGAACAACACGAGGAGGCAGACCTTAGTCTTGGCACTGAACAAACATAAGGCGGGGCTGGCGGTGTGCTCGAACGGTGGAGAGAGATCGATGAAAACTGTTGGGCGACGAGCGAGACCAGTGTGGTGACGGCGCGGAGCGACTAGGTGAGGTGGTGGCATTCGCGACGGCTCGTAGGGGCACGGCCGGTGCTAGCGGCGAAGGACGTCGGCGAGGTTCGGAGAGGGGCGGTCCTGGCGGCAGGGCGCGCTAGGAGGCAGTGGTGGCGCCTGAGGTGACGTGCAAAGCCGGGGCGGTGGAGCTCGGGCGCGGTCTGAAGACGACACGGGCATGCGGCGCACAGGGCCTGCGGGGTGCGGAGAGGGTCGGTGGCGGAGCTCCGGACGATGACGACGGGCTCGGGAGGAGGCAGCGTTGGCGCTGGGCTCCAGCGGGGCAGCGACGCAAAGGGTCCCGCCGGCCGGGCTCGGTGGGGTACGGGGGCGACGAGGTTGGCCGGGGAAGCGGCCAAAGCAGCGGCCGGGCTCCGACGTCCTGGAGGTAGGCGAGGTGCCGCTCGGTGCGGAGGACGGCGGAGCGGGGGTCGCAGTGACAAGAGGCTGCCGGTGTCGGGCCGAGCAAGCGCGGCGGCGGCAGAGAAGCGGCGAGCGGGCGAGGTGGAGGAGAGCGCGGGGATGGGAGAGAGAGGAGCGTGGTGGGGATGGGACGCGGTGTTGACGTGGGGCGACGGGGAATCGGGAGTGGGACGCGTGTGCTGCGAGGTGGGGCCAAGCGCGAGGTGGATTGTAACGTGCGGGGCTGGGGTTCGTGACACGAGGCGGCGGACGAGTGTGATGGACGCGGGTGTGTGGCACGGTGTGCAGGGCCAGGGGAGTATGCGGGGTGGGGTTAGCTGGCCGTGTAACGCAGGCAGGGTCGGGCGGTTGCACGTGCGGGCGGTGCGGAACACTACGTGCGACGCAGGGCTGGTCGCTATGGCATGGCGTGGCTTTGCCGTGCCGGGGTGGGCCAAGTGCAGACGGACACGGTTTGTGTAGCGTGGCTGCTGCGTCCGGGTGCCGTTTTAGGTACGGCTCGCAGCTGCGGTTCGGGCAGGAAGCTAGGGTTAGGGTTAGGTCTGGGGTTAGGTGGGGTTGTAGGTAGCTGCCGGTTGGGCCTTTGGGCCTGGCGGGTGGCGGCCTCCCCTAAAAATAAACAAATAATTTTATTTATTAAAAACAAGACTTTTGCAATCCATTTGTAGACAAAACGAAATATTCCGGACAAGCCCGGGTTTTATAGTTTGAATAAAAGACGGGGCGTTTAGAAAACAAAACCAGCCTTTTCGAAAATAGTTTTAGGCAGAACCATGCATGATGTCATGACGATGCTCAAATGCAATGTGGCATGATGACATGAGCATGCGGTCATAATGATGCAATGCATAAAAACACAGCGATTTTCTAGTAGTGGTTTTAGCGGGATGCCACAGCCGCTTCCACCGCACTGCACGTGGCAGCGGCCTGGCTAAGCTCGTGGACGGCTGCCTTGGCGGCCTCCTTGGGCACCTTGTCTAGCGTGACCATGGCCACCTCGTGGCGGATTTCGTGGAGGGCCCGTGATGCGGCCTCCTTGCCCACTGCCTCCTTGGCGGCGACATGGTGAACCTCATGCGCCGCCCATTGGACCGCCACATGTACGGCCGCCTCCACCACCTGCTCCATTGCTGCCTCGGCCACACGACCTTCCTCCTCGAAGGCCACCACCTCCGCATCGGCCATGCGCTGGGAAAGGAATGTGGCGTGGAGGTCGACAACGTCGACGTCGGCGTCCTGTAAGCGGGTGCGGCACAGCTCCCTGATCTTGCTCTAGTTGGCGATCTTGCGGCGGGGCATGGCTGCGGTAGGAGTTTTTTCAGGCGGTGGTTGCTCTGGCTAGGATTATTGTCTCAGCCGCACCGCGCGGTCGTCTTTTATAGACGGCGGCGAAGGCGAGAAATGACCATGGAGGTGTGCGCGGGAAGGAATGCGCTCATGGGAAACAGAAAGCAACAATGGTGGGAAATGCCGGCCATGCGGCAACTCGTCGGCGCTGATAGCCGATGTCGCTTCGCCATTAACGTCCCATCGCCGGGGTATCAAGCGGTGACAATGGGGAGAGATGGACAGGTCGGGCCGCTTGGCGCGGTTGACCAGACATGCCGGACCGCGACCCCAAAGCAACCACGAGCCGACCCAAACAGACAGAAATGGACAGTTTCAGCCGCGCGTTTGGGTCGACCCGGTGGAGATGCCCTTAAAGCTCTGAATGCATGGAACGACGTCCGATCTCTTCCGTTGAAGCCCCACAGGGCAGCAAGTAGCACATGCAACGCCCACGTGTGTGGGTCATGGCAATGCGCCTAGGACTTAAGATTTTTCGATCTGTTTAATCTCTTTCATGTTGTACTTAAACTGGCTTTCCATTAGATTAAGCCCCGCCGATTCCAAAAAGGCCCATTTGAACAAACTAAAAATAAAAACTACTACTACTGCTGATGGCGGAGGCCGTCCCTACGGCTACTAGCCGCTATTGTCGCGGCCACTGTTGCCGCGGGCGCCGCTGCCACTCGCACCATCGATCACCGCTATAGCCGACCATATGGCCTTTTGTTGGATGCGGTCGTGGTAACGCTCACTGGCTTGGCTACAAGACTCCTTCTTGACCGCACCACCCGGTTGGTCAGGGCCTTCTCCATATCAGCCGCCCAGTGGTCCCTCGCCTCCTGGTCGTCCACCTCCACCTCCGCCACCATGGCCGCCCTCGCTGCCAAGGGGGCCACCATCACCGGAGCTCCATTGGGGCCGAGGCCTAGGGCCTGCGCGATCTGCACGGGGATGGTGATCGCCTCCTCCCCACTCCTCCTTCGCCACTACCTGATCCACCTCCTCCCCCTACTCGTCGTTGTCCTCCACCTCGATCTTGTTGATGACTGCAAGAGCACAGATCGTTTGTAGCTAGTTTCGAAATAAAGATATCAATCATATAGGGAGCAGGAGTCTGAAGTCTCATAAATCTTGAAATAAATATTACGATAGAAATGCTAGATAAAGTTCTAAGTGACAAGATAAAATGCGAGTATTGCGTAAAAAGGTGTTTTGGGGTTTTGGGTATAAGAGCAATAACGTAAAGTAAAACAACTGAGTACAGAAAGTAAGTATCACGTATGTAAGAAAGATTGGAACTACAGTAGGAAAAAAGACGTTCTCAGGGAGTAGCGGATACACCACTAGTATTGTAAAGATCTAAGATAAAGATTATCATCATGAACATTCTCAACTATGTATGTGTGGGAGGAACTCCGTATTTGGACGAATAGGCAACAACCGCTGCTCACATCATCGTCATAACTACAGCAGTCAGCAATCGACATCAATCGACTTACTGTGCTATTAAGGGACGTAATCCCGTAGGATGTATCCCATGGCATGGATAGTGTTCCATGAGTTTCCTCGGTTTCCCAAGTTGATATGTAAGGGATGCCAACAGCTTTATAGTCACTGTAAGTGCTAGCACGCCTCTGTCTACCAACAAGTAGTTTCCTCCATCAAGTCGCCACAAGACACAAATATTGTTTGGTCGACTTCTATCAACATCAAGATGCAAAAAATCTAACACATGGTCACAACGATGAATATCAGAATAGACTTTATCTTATTTCAATCTCATACTAGGGTTTCTCCATCTCCCCAAGAATTAAAGATCTACTCAGACATGGAGGCAATCAACATCATGGCAATGGTAATGGAAACAATCATAGATGAATAGTACTTGTATAAATCCACAACGAGTATAGGAATTACAACAAGATCTAGACAAGATGTAGATGGGATGGATGTAGATGGTGGTGATGCAGCGGTGGACGAAGAAGATTGATGCCTTAGCCTCCCGGATCTCCGCATGGCGAAGATGGACCCCCGGTGGATGAGTTCTCCTTCCAGATGCCTTCTGGAGGTGAGGTTTTTGCGATTTCTGGTATTCTCTATGTCGTCTCCTCGAACCAATTGCACGGGGTGAAACTATTTGACGAGGCAGAGGTGGCGCCAGCTATACGGCCGGAGCTATACTGCGGGAAAATTGCTCCCCCCGTATAGTTGGTCGTTGCGCTCTCTGCCTTTTTGTTCGCTACTGGTTTTCTTCTGGTATTATTAATATTTCCCAAATAAGCAAGTACGTTGTTATTTACCCCTTTTCTTCACAGTGCAACTGATCCAAGAATTGTATCCATTGGATCCATCATCTGTCCTGATCCTGGTGAAAACAAACATAAAATGTGCGTGTGAACACCGTAAAATATCAAGATCCTACATCTACAATGCAAAATAATAATGTAAAACATGATGCAAATATGCACTCGTTAACTTCCCCAAGCTTAGACTCTTGCTTGTCCCGAGCAAGCTCTAGCTTAATGGATGTGTGCTGACTCGTGTACTAACGAGCTCGTTGGGGAACCCCAAGAGGAAGGTATGATGAGCACAGCAGTAAGTTTCCTTCAGTTATGAAACCAAGGTTATCAATCCAGTAGAAGCAAGGAAACACCCCAAAAGTGTAGCTAGCTGAACGTTGGCAGGACGCACTACCGGTGCCAGCAGCAACGTGGAGACCTGCACAACACAACCACACAACTCAGTCCCCAACTTGCGATGGGGTTGTCAATCTCACCGGTTTTGCTGAAAACAAAGGATTAAACGTATCGAATGGAAGGAAGTAATAGTTTGCAGAAACTAAACAAAAAGCAGTAAACAGTTTGTAGATTGTATCTAAAAGAAAGGACTGGAGTCCATAGTTCACTAGAGGTGGCTCTCCTTACGATAGATAACATTTTGGGTGAACAAATTACAGCGGGGCAATTGACAAACATCGAGAAAACATACAAGCATATACTAATCATCTTGACTCCTTTGAGACTTGATTGGGCATTACAACATTATACATAGACCGCCATCCAACTACATCTATGACTAATAATCCACCTTCAGGTTATCATCCGATCCCCCTCTAGTATTAAGTTGCAAGCAACAAATTATTGCATTACGAATTGCGTGTAAAGTAAACAATACGATTGTTCTATGAACAAAGGATTGTTGTTTTCTCGCTAGTAGCAACAGCATATCTAGTACCTTAGATATTTCTGTCACTTCTCCAGATTACCAGAGGCATGAACCCACTATCGAGCATAAATACTAACTCTTGGAGTTGCTAGCGTCTACTTAGCCAAGATAGCTACTAACAACGGAAAGCATGCAAGATCACAAATAACAAAGACATGATAGAATCAATAATCAATCTAAAATAGTATCTCAATATCCATCGGACCCCCGCAAACAGAACATGCAGAATTACAAATAGATGATCTTGATCATGAACGGAGCTCACAAGATCTAGACATGAAAGCACAAAGGAGGAGAACCAGCCATCTAGCTACTACATGGACCCGTAGTCCAGAAATGAACTACTCACGCATCACACCGGAGGCTTGCATGATGATGAAGAAGGCCTCCAGGGTGAATTCCCCTCTCCGGCAGGGTGCCAGGAAGAGCTTCAGATCCCTCTAGATTTAGGGATGGAGATGACGGTGGCTACAGACTCTTTCGTGGAATTTTGATCGAGTCCTTAGGGTTTCCGTATCAGAGGCAATATATAGGCGGAAGGAGAGGCCGAGGGGGTGCTGGGGTCGGCCAGACCACCCCCTGGCACGGGCCAGGCCTGGCCGTGCGGCCAGGTGGTGTGGCCGGTCCCCAGCCCCTCTCTGTCTCGTATTCTGGCTCCAGATGTATTCCGGTAAAATAGTGACTTTGGCTTTTGTCCCGTCCAATTCCAAGAATATTCATTTTGTGACTTCCTGGAACCAAAAACAGCAGAAAACAGGCAGTTGGCACTATGGCTCTTGTTAATAGGTTAGTCCAAGAAATCATATGAAAAGTACTCCAAAGTGTGGACAAAACACAAGAAAGTATATAAAACCAAGCATGGAACATCAAAAAGTATAGATACATTTGCAATGTATCAATGTGATCCTCATATTCATGAAGCTCAGTCGATAAAATAAATGAGGCAATTGCAGCATGTGTTTATCATGTACGATACTTAAGAATAAGTTCATGAATAGTACCTTACATGAACCATCGGAATAATATTAGAAGGCTTCCACACCTTAGTAATCAATAGCTCATAAAATATGAATATCAACATAATGTAAAAGAATCTGGTTCAACCGAATGAGTTAACAAGGTAGTCCCAAGTGTTTTAGGATCAGCGTATTCACTTGGGATTTAGAATCTCAAAAGTGTTTCTTGGTCATACTACAACTCAGTGGTATATGCCTACTTTCTCTTTGCACATTCGCTTTTTTTATTCTTCTTTTTCTTTCTTTTGTATATATATATATGCTCACACTTTTGTTTAAGTGTTGTGCAAAGGAGCTAGCCATATATTCCACTTCATGTAGGAATTCAAAGTTTAACGATCTCAATTACCAAATTCCAACTGTACATGAAGCATTCTTATGACTTGAAAATTCTACCTCGACTTGTTCCCACTCTATTTTCATAGCACTTTATTTTCCTTTGTTCAAGGTTTCTTCTTCCTTAACTATCTAGATAATTTTTCTTTTGTAAGTCAATCCGTAGACTTACAACATATTGACTAAATTATCTTTAGGTGTTCTATTAATACCAATGGTATGGAAGACTCCTATTGCTATCATCAAGTGCATGTAAAATTATACTCAAGCCATTCATATATCAATAAAGCAAACACAAACTCAATGTTGCTCCATATATAATAATAAACTCAGAATTTCATAAAAGGGATCGACTATTCCTGAAGGGAATTCTAATGATGCAAACTTTACTTATAGTTTTAACAAATGCGAAAAATAGTAATAAAACTTATAAGATAGATTACAAGGTCGTAAAGATCTCCCAAGCTTGGAATCATGCTAGACAGGATCAAATAATCCCTTGCTATTATTTGATACCGTGATTGTTGTTGATCAACGGGGCGCCATGACATGTAACACTGTAGTGTGTGTCTTCTTGTTGGTCTCCTCCAAAGTGGTTATGCGGCTGTAGCACCTTCGCAAATCAGATTTGCAGAGTGTCCATTCTATCAATGAGCTTAGTCACCAATGGAAAGAGGTCTTCCTTATTTTCCATCTCATCGAGATGGTGGCGGACTTCAACGCGATGGAGTAGCTCCTGCTTCTGACATATCTCCAATGCACGTATGCAATCCTTGGTCCTGGGTACATCTTCTTCTTCCTCATCCATAATTGATGGATCGGGGAACTGGAAACCGTACCTCCACTCTTCTTGAGGCTTGACCTTCATGCGAGCAGCAATGGTTGGCTTTGCGAGAGGTACCTCGTCTCCCTTGCTAGCACCGGCACCAATATTAGATAATTCCTTACGCTTGTGTGGCCTTTGATCCGTGGTGATGAACTTGACCATCTCCACACACCCTTTTCCATGTGGTTTGCAATCTTCTCTCTCGTTGAGCTTTCTTCATCACCATCCAATTGATCCCCGGTGGATCGTAGAGGTCACGGCGGATGTAGACGTCAACCACATCATCATCGGAATCACTAATGAAGTGTCTTGGATCGACGTACTCCTTGTACCTTGGGCTAAACCTCTCCACCTTCTCATCATCGTCCCCCATGGACGGGCTACTTGAGTGGTCCCTGGACGGAGCAATGAGCCCCATGGGTTTTCCACGGCCTAGGACGGGTAGCGCATTGCTAGATTTGTTCCTGTAGATTATGATTATAGAGAGAGACAATGGCAGTATATAAGGGGGAGTCAGAGGTCGGTAAACCTCGCGAGAAACACGAAATTGTCGCCCAAGAATAGAATCCGAACAAAACAGGAAAAGAAATCATGGATTTGGAAGTGTCCTGTCACGCAACGACCAACTATACGGGCGCGACTCGTATAGCTCCGGCCGTATAGTTGGGAAAACCCCTCTAAAACTTCAGAAAAATACAAGGAATTGAAAGGAATAATTTTTAAGAGTAAGAATTGTGAAAATAAATCACTTATTTTGGTAAGAACACTTACCTTGCACTTACCATTGTTTATTCGGGGATGGAGATTTTCTCCCATAACAAAGACTTCTTATCTTTTGGAGGAATTGACCTTAGTTCATTGAATAATTCTTGTAAATGAAAATCACTAGGACTAAAGTTCCTCTCAATAAGATTGGTGTCTTGCGGGGAAAACATGGACACTGTATCTAGCATCTTTATTTCCTGCCTCCGCATAATCTGCAACTCATATTCTTGAAGTGAAAGAATCCAACAGATAAACCTTGGCTTATGGTATTTCCTTTCAAGGAGTTCTTTTAAGCCATCACGATTCGTGTGAACTCTTACCTTTGCATCAACTATATAGGAACAAAACTTATCACAAGAGAAAAATAAAACAAAAAGTTTCTTTTCTTCCTTAGGGTAGTTCTTCTGAGCCCCATTGAGAGTTCTACTAGCATGATGTATAATATTAAATCTACGACCAATATGTTGTCCTAGAGTTACTCCTACAATATCAGCACTAACCTCGCATATTAAATCAAAGGTTCTATCCCAGATGGGTGGTTTAATAATAGGAGCACGAGATAAAGCATTTTTGAGTTTATCAAAGGCTTCAAGACACTTATCATCAAAATTAAATCTAATTCCCTTTTGTAAGAGGTTTTTCAAAGGTTTAGATATTCTAGAGAAATTTATAATGAACCTTCTATAAAAAACCACATGACCAAGAAAACTTCTTATACCTTTAATATCCCTAGGTGGTGGCATTCTCTCTATTGCTTCAACCTTAGCTCTATAAACTTCAATTCCCTTACCTGATACCTGGTGTCCTAGGACTATACCTTCTTTGACCATAAAATGGCACTTCTCCCAGTTTAGGACGAGATTAGTTTCTTAACAATGCTGCAAAACTCTTTTGAGATTATCCAAACAACTAGTAAATGAAGTTCCACAGACAGAAAAGTCATCCATAAACACTTTCATTATAAGTTCTATAAAATCAGCAAAAACAGCAGTCATGCATATTTGAAAAGTAGCTAGAGCATTACATAAACCAAAGGGCATACGTCGGTAAGCATGTAAACCGTAAGGACTTACGAAAGTTGTTTTCAGTTGGTCATCCGGATGAACAGCTATTTGAGAGAAACCAGAGTATCTGTCCAAGTAACAAAAATGAGTATGGTTTCCTAACCTTTCTAAAGTTTGATCTATGAACGGTAATGGATAGTGATATTTCCTAGTTTCTTTGTTTAATTTCCTGAAGTCTATGCACATCCTATGCCCAACAACAATACTAGTAGGTATCAATTCATTGTTTTTATTAGGAACAACAGTGAAACCACCCTTTTTAGGAACACAGTGAACAGGACTGACCCATTCACTTTCTTTAACAGGATAGATTATACCTGCGTCCAATAGGCGTACAATTTCTTTTCTTACCACTTCTTTCATTTTAGGCTTCAGTATTCTATTGAATTCTGCAACTAGTTTAGCACCTTCTTCCATGAATATTCGATGGATGTCTATCATGGGACTAATGCCCTTCAAGTCATCCATTGAGTACCCAAAGGCCTGGCGATGCTCCTTAAGTATCCTCATGAGTTATTCTTCTTCTCCTCCTGAAAGTTTAGCATTAATAATAATAGGGAATTTATTAGTATCATCTAAAAACCTGTATTTAAGATTTTCTAGTAGAGTCTTCAATTCCAGGGGTGATAATTCTTCATCCCCTCTCTTTGCTGGCTCTTCAAAAGCCTCTTCAGTTGGAGGTCCAAAAATGGGTAGTGAATCGAATTCATTTTCTAGTTCTCCCAGGGATTTGTCTTCCACAATTATTTCTTCATAATTTGGATCTTCATCTATTTCTTCTTCTTGATTACCTAAGAAAAGAGCTGCCATTTCCTCAATAGTTCCCTCTTCCTCTTGTATTGGCGGAGGCCTATCTTTAAATTTGGAGAAATGGAATTTGTTTTCCGTTCCCCAAGCTTAAGAGACACAATCTCCTTCTTGAAGTTAACATAGGCACCTATATCACCCAAAAAGTTCCTTCCAAGTATAATTGGGCAAAGAGTGTCAGCTGGCATATCGACAACTACAAAATCAATAGGAAAATCTGTGTTGCCAATTGTGACGATTGCATTATCAACTACTCCCATTGGAATTATAAGGTTTTTATTGGCTAACATAATTGTTATATTAGTATTTTCAATTGTAGTCGGTTCTATTTCTTATTTTATTTCTAAATAGAAGTCATAAGATTTAACATTAACTCCGGTGCCAAGATCACATAAACCGTAATGATAGGTTTCTTTAAATATGCAGGGAAGAATTGGCTTACCCACATCTTTTACCTTTGTTTTACCTTCAACCAATACGGAAGTCTCTTCATCAAGTTCAACTATGTTACAGTGTGAGTACATAGCCATAATTTCTTCCTTGGTTACCTCTTCATCTTTGGTTTCTTCCCGATGTTCCACGACTTCTGGCATGCTTTCCTCTTCCCTCTTTTCCTGTACTGTCTTGACCTGCTCATATTCAAGAATATGCTTTTGTGCAGTGTTAGGGAAATGCACTTCATAAATTGGTTCTACGGAGGCCATGTTGCTTCATCTTCTATTTTCTTTTCTGGTTCGGGTGGTAGGTCATACTTGACTGGACCCTCCTTTGGAGCTTTAATATGTTCTGTAAAAGCTTTAACAACTTGCAACACAAGATCTGAATCTAATTAAAGTTCTTCGGATAGTTCTTTAACATGGACTTTTTTATTATAGTCATGAATACAATTATTCTCTATTTCTACGTCTCCTTCACTTCCTAGACCAACATTCCATGATACTCTATGATCACGCATTCTATTAAGTAAAGCCCAAGCTTTAGGTATAGGAAGATTCATAAAGGCTCCTTCAGCGAAAGAGTCTAGTTCAATTTTATTGGGTTCAATTAAACCGTCATAAAAGATATGTAGTAAATACCATTCAGGCAAATCATGATGAGGACATAGTCGTAGTAAATCTTTAAATCTAATATAAGCTCTTACTAGTCCTTTATTAGCACGATTCTTCTAAGTCATTATAAGACGCCTGATTCCAAAAGATTTGGATAATGGATAATATTTTGATAGAAATTCACAAGCTAGATTATCCCGAGTAGTAGTGGCTTCAGGGGATAGAGATCTATACCATGAGAGAGCTGTACTTGTCAAATTTTAAATAAAAAGTTTAACCCTTACCTCATCGGCGGTATATCCTATCAATAGAAAAGTGCCACATATATCTTTAAAACATGCAATATGCTCATATGGAGCAGGATCTTTTTCATCTCTAGTAAATTGCTTCTTATGTAAAATACTAAGTAGTAGAGGATTTATTTGAAACCCCCTTGTCTTCTCATTGAAGTTGTCTCTTTTATAAATATCATACGGCTTCCCAAAATGGTTGAGTGGGTTAGCACTAGTCATATGCTCAAACTCCATCATGTTGGTGGATACCTGTAACTCAAAACAAAATTTAGCAAGACAAAATAAATAAGCAAAAACTAAAAGACCTACAACTTTTAGCTCCCGGCAACGGCGCCAGAAAATAGCTTGATGACTGCAAGAGAACAGATCGTTTATAGCTAGTTTCAAAATAAAGATATCGGTCCCACAGGGAGCAAGAGTCTGAAGTCTAATAACTCTTGAAATAAATATTATGATAGGAATGCTAGATAAAGTTTTAAGTGACAAGATAAAATGCGACTATTGTGTAAAAAGGTGTTTTGGGGTTTTGGGTATAAGAGCAATAATGTAAAGTAAAACAACTGAGTATAGAAAGTAAGTATCGCATATGTAAGAGATATTAGAACTGCAGTAGGGAAAAAGGCGTTCTCAGGGAGTAGCGGATACACCACTAGTATTATAAAGATCTCAGATAAAGATTATCATCATGAACATTCTTAACTATGTATGTGTGGGAAGAACTCCGTATTTGGACAAATAGGCAACAACCGCTGCTCACATCATCTTCATAATCACAGCAGTCAAGAATCGACATCAATCGAATTACTGCGCTATTAAGGGATGTAATCCCGTAGGACGTATCCCATGACATGGATAGTGTTCTGTGAGTTGCTTTGATTTCTCAAGTTGAAACGTAAGGGGTGCCAACAGCTTTATAGTCATTGTAAGTGCTAGCCGCCTCCGTCTACCAACAAGTAGTTTCCTCCATCAATTTCCCACAAGAGGCAAATATTGAGAGGTCGACTTCTCTCGACATTAAGATGTAGAAAATCTAACACATGATCACAGCGATGAATATCATAATAAACTTTATCTTATTTCAATCTCATACTAGGGTTTGTCCATCTCCCCAGAACTAAAGATCTACTCAGACATGGAGGCAATTAACATCATGGCAATGGTAATGGAAACACTCATAGATGAATAGTACTTGTATAAATCCACAATGAGTATAGGAATTACAACAAGATCTAGACAAGATGTAGATGGGATGGATGGAGATGGTGGTGATGCAGAGGTGGACGATGAAGATTGATGCCTTAGCCTTCCGGATCTGCGCAGGGCGAAGATCGATCCCCGGTGGATGAGTACCCCCTCCAGATGCCTTCCGGAGGTGAGGTTTCTGCGATTTCTGGTGTTCTGTATGTCGTCTCCTTGAACCAATTGCACGGGGTGAAACTATTTGACGAGGCGGAGGCAGCGCCAGCTATACAACCGGAGCTATACGGCGGGAAAAATTGCTCCGCCCGTATAGTTGGTTGTTGCGCTCTCTGCCTCCTTTGTTCGCTTCTGGTTATCTTCTGATATTATTAATATTTCCCAAATAAGCGATTTAAGTTGCTTTTAACTCCTTTTCTCCACAGTACAACTGCTCTAAGAATTGTATCCATTAGATTCATCATCTGTCCTGATCCTAGTGAAAATAGACATAAAATGTGCGGGCGAACGCCATAAAATACCAAGATCGTACATCTACAATGCAAAATAATAATGTAAAACATGATGCAAATATGCACTCATCAGCATTGCGGCAGGATTAACAAAGGTAAAAACCGGCAAACAACAGGGATGGCTAACATGGCGTCGCGACCGCGGCATCTGGCGACTGGGTAGGAGCGAGCGACGGCGGAAAGTGTCTATTCAGTTGATCATATGGTGCTACCTACTATGTCTAGTTACACAAACAAAGAATGTGGGGCGGGTTACTACGATTGACTAATACACAGAAACCATGGACTATTAGTTTAGAATTAAAATATTATTCCTATGTATTGAGGAGGGGGGTGGTTAGGGGGGTCTAGCCCTAGGGTGTCAAGCGGGACGGGTTGCGGCATAATTTTTTCACTAATCCTTCTCTAATTTTACCAACTTCTGAGACCTCCTTTTGCCTATATTTTGCTTCGCGGGTCGTTATGCGGGTGCCGCATGACGCCCTATCTAGCCCCGCTCGCACCCCTAGGCAGGGACGTCAACATAGGCAGAGGCAAGATCGACGTGGCATCGTTTAGGCACCCTAAATTTAGGCATGGCGGCGGTCGGCAGTGCGTGGCGGCGAGGCGCTGGTGGAGAAAAGGAAATTTATGTGTGCACGTGTGGAGGGCAGTGTCGGTTGATGGATTCGGATGGGCTAAGAGTCGTACGTACTGCGTACATACGGATCGAGTGTGTGACGGGGACTCCTGGGCGCAACGACGAACGAATAAACGAAGGGTTCGATCGTTCCTTTCTTGGTTTCTCCTTCTTCCGATCAAGTGTGTCACGCTCGTTCGTTTCCGCTTGTAGGTAGGCATGTATCATCGCTTGAATATATGCAACCTGGACGGCGTGGGGTATCGCTTCCAACGCAGGACGCGAACGAGCGCTCAAACCAGGATGTGCGTGCATAACCCAGGTACTTAAATCGGTGGAGTAGTAGATTGAAATTTTGGACTTTTTACAACTCCTGATTTTGGAACCCAAGAAAAAAAGAAACAGTACTCACTACTACTGATTACTGAATACTACTCAAGCACTAGCATTACACTTCCCAGGCTCATCTTTGGGCTTATCCACCCCTCCCCTCCCGAATTGCACACGCGGGTGGCACCGGAGGGAGAAACCCTAGCCCCAGGGACAACTTGGACAGCTGCCCCATTCTAGCGCGGAGGGAGGTGTTCGACGGACGAAAATCTTGCCCGCCTTCGCCCGTGACGCCGGCGCCTATGAGCGTCGTTCCCCTCCTCGGAGGCGTCGCCGAGGTGAGCCGACACTTCTCTCTGTCTTGCTCTAGTATGGTAGAGGTCTCCGGGCGAAAGCCTTAGTGCTGAGTTAGATTGGCGCGATGTCGACGCCCTCGACGTCGTCACTTTGTTGGGAGCATCGTGTTTGGAGACTCGGCGTGGCGGTTCCAAGTTGACCTCCTCCGGTGCCCACAGCCATCCTAGGGTGATCTCCAGGGTCAAGACACGCCTTTGTTAGTTAGCTTAGGACAAGATCTTTGTTGTTGTTGTTGTTCTGTTTGTGGTGGCTATCTTCGGACTAGCTGAAGTGGAGGTCGTGCTATGCTTGTTATTCGCAGCGAGTGAGACCATTCGTGTATTCAAAATTCTACCTTCTATAAAGATTACAACACAAACATTGAATTCGCTGTTTGCGTACTCTCGAAATAAAAAATTCCTAGGCTCACCACGGGTTAAATTTAACAAATAACTATTACAACACAAACATTGAATTCACCGAGATACTGCAGCTAGCAGAGCAATAAAATTTATGTTCCCTATTCAACTCACCACCTTAATTGTGCTCTGTTTAGAGATCACACGGTGGTTTAATGATTTGGTGACTTTCCTCAAAAAAAAACTCACCACCTTAATTACATGTTACAAACAGAACGGGCCCAGCAAATGATTACATTATTATTACAGGGAAAGCAAAATGCAAGGATGCTAGGGGACGACAATCCTAAACCTGGAACCTTCCATCTCTTTCTCCATTAAAGATCCACGATACAGAAACTTGTTTTTTTTTTTTGAAGAACACTGAAACTATATGATTTTTTTATACATGACTAGTGTTCAGTTTGATCAGTTCATTATGGTTGATTGCTACTATTTTCCCAAACAATCTGCAACAAAGGATCCAATTCCACTATTAGAGAGATAATGGAATACATCGGCACCAGCTTCCTATGTGCCAAAGGTAAAACCAAATATGGAAATTGGCCCTTTGCCGCCTACTTCTAGCGAAATTAGACAAGACAAGCACAAAGCCCGTGCGTTGCCACGGGCAACACTACATCAAATGAACAACAAAACATTTCATATGTTCAAATCCATATCTCAATGAATCGAAATGACATTCCGTTCTTGATCGACCATGTCTTTTTTACCGTGCAATAGTGAAAATCACATAACACAAACTTTAAACGTGTAATAGTAAAAATCATATCTCGTTTGGGACTCCAAATGGATGAACTCCTCGATCCCGTCCGAATCCGAATCAAAATCACAAATATGGAGGAAAAAACTAAAATGATCATTTTACTCTTGTGCACCAAATCAGTGTGACCATCTAAAAAAGCTCACATGCATCACATAACTCTGAAACTACTCATACAAAATATTTCTTCAGAAAAATCGATGCTAATAATCTAAAATTAAATGTCATATGATTTGGCATCGACTTATATCATAATATAGATGATTTATATTGAGTTTACCTTCAGTAAACCAGCTGTACTTCTTGCTATACCTGAATCAGTAACAAATCGGTGTATTGACTTGGAATTCGGAAACTAAAATAATTCCAGAACACAAATAGTGAATGCAATCATCTCTTCCACAGCCAGTAGGCCGATCGCCGCCATCACCACGCGAGTGTGCTGCCCTGCCATCCCAAGCTCATCCGTGGTGTGGCCCTGGCAGCCCAGCATAGGCCCAGATCAGGCCCGCAGAGCAGCTGCGCCTCTCGTGCATTGCGCCTTCGCACCTCGCCCAGGCAGCGTCGCCCAGGACTTCTCCCCCCGTCCTCCTCCATGCATGCTCCCCCGCTGGCCAGCGTCACCGCCACACCGGCCTAGAACAGGCCCAAATCGGGCCCGCATAGCCGCCGGCAGCACATCCCAGACGACGCGCTCGCACCACCATCTCCCATGCCCTCCTCCCCGCCTTCCACCGCGTCGGACATCGCCACCCAAGCCGATGGGAAGCTCCGCCATGCCACGCCGCGCCAACCACCGGTCTGCCGCCTCTCCGCACAAAGAGGGCAGTGGGGCGCACTCTCCACGCCCTCCGCCTTTGGCGACCGGGCGCCGCCACCACTACCGTAGGACTGTTTTTTTAGGTCTGTTTGCGGTACAAGCAGATACAGTAGAATGCAGACTATAGTTCAGTGTTGTCATTGCTATGGATCCAGTACTTTATGAGACCAAGTAGGATGTTTAAAATGACAGCTGAATAAATTGGCTTTTGCTTAAAACTTCAATTTCATCGTACTTTCAAAAAACAAAATATTAATACTGCGCCAAAGAAAGAAAAAAGACACGATTGTTTTAACAGCGAACAAAATGGCAGGCCAAATCTGGAGATGGAGGGTATCACGACCGCCTAGGGACGTTGCCGAACGGGCAAATCACATCCAGGCCCGGTCCTGAGAATTTAGAGGCCCGGGGCGAACATGGAACTCAGGGCCCCTTAAAAATAAACATATATAAAAATTGGTATATCAAATAACACTTAAACATCCAAAAGAGGTATTCATATAAGAAATATTTCCATACATATTCGGTGATCACCATAATGTATTGGATCATCATGGCAAAATCATAGGGGAGAGACATGTTAATTACGTATACATACCTTCTCTATATCTTCGGGCTGTTGCTTTCGGGTTGCGTAGTCACTAATGACTTGGAGTGCATATTATGAAGTACAGTGCAAATTGTAATTATACTGTAGCAAAGAGGGATTTGTTAATTTTCATCCTACCAGTCAAGTTTATTAACAACCTTAGACCATCTCGGGTCCTAAGCTGTTCAAACTAGAAAAAGCTACAGAGTAATATGTGAACATTTTGCTTAAGCATCTCACATTGGTTCGAACCCACCTTGCCAAGAAAAAGGAAAAGGTTCACTGGTTTCTTCTTTCTTGTGAGGTTTTCTCTCCTTTCTCCAAACTCGACCAATTATTTCATCTAATCCATGTCAAAGAGACACCTAATCTGGTTGAGTACCAGCATAAATTAAAAATCTAAACTAGGGGACGTCCATACCTCTCATCAGTCATCCCCCTATTAAGTCCCAAGGTGTCCTAATTTTACATCTACATATTCTTATTTACCAACAATGGAGTAGGGAGAAGAGATTTTGTACCGAAGGGAACAACCGTACCTTGAGATTCTGGAGCTGGTATTTGCATTTTTTTTCCTATTCGATCGATTGGAACTGAGTCCAACATACACGAGACAAGACCGTCGCTCTCCACCGTTCAGCATGCAGCCGCCATGGTTATTCTCTCGTGCAGATGCGATCAGGATTTCCGAGGTCAATCGTCGCCGGTCTTCCCTAGTTTGTTCCTTGGCACAAGTGACCAAACCCTCCCGTGCAGTGCAAAGGTCTGTTCTAACTTGGACCGGGTTTTTACGTATTTTTATTTTGAGGGTATATACGAACTGCACATCTAGCAGGGCCCCATAGTTTCATGGGCCCGGGGCGGCTGCCCCTCCCGCCCTGCCCCAGGGCCGGCCCTGATCACATCAGAAAGAAATCCCATGAAGAATCCATGGAAGAAATTCACATCGGGAGAAACTGGGAGGAGCCATGGAGCTTTGGGAAAATCGAATCTCAACAAAAACCGATCTAGAAAAGGCAAGGACTTTTTTATCTTCACTGGATCCTCGGAAGAAGTCGGAAGTGGACGACGAGCACTGGTTGGGTCTCCCGCCCGTCGCCTCGATCCGCTCCGCGCTCGCCTGAGTCGCGACGGCCGCAGCCCAGGCCGGCACCGCCCCTGAGCTGCCTTGCCCGGCCCTTGCCCCAAAGCTCGCTGCCCTGTGCGTCCTGCCCGAGGATAAACTGGCTGCGCTCCTCTCTCCTTTCCTTCGTGCCTCCCGGGCCGCGGCCTCCAACATCGAGCGGTACCCACACGAGGAGTGAGGCAGGCCACGACGGCGCTTGGAGCTTCGAGTGGTGGGGCAGAAAGGGGAGTGTCCCCGCTAACGGAGGAGGCCAGCGGCGAAGAACTCCGGGCTTTAGGTCCCCCGACATTGGTGGCTCTCTGTAGCGCGAGAGAACAGGGCCGGGGGATCGTGAGCGAGATGCCCATACGGCTCGCGCCTCGCGCGGGGATTCGTTCGGGACAGGGAAAAAAAAGCGAACGGTTTAACTTGGCGGTGGCAGTGCTAGGAAAATCCTCGAACAGCCTGGGGAAAGACGTCCAACCAAAAGTCAGACGGAAATCTGAAAGAACGAACCTACCTCCATATAAATTAGTAGATTACAGAGTACAAAAGAAAAAAGGATTTTTGTAAAACAACTTACGAATAATCGACCAGAACAGGGCTAGAAGTCAAAAGAAGATCGCACCCATGTTTCGGTTTGTTGCTACTTATATCCTGAATCATCCCTGACATATGCAAATTTTGTTTGTTCTAATCGCCGCATATCCATGTAGCTCCATTTAAACAAAAGCTGAGTTCAATCTACAAATTTAGCTTAGCATAAAAGTATGTATACTACTAACCAGAATGTTTGCTAATACAGTAGTAGTAGCCTTTCACTGCTTAGAAAGTGTATTTAGTTAATCACATAGACAAGCTCTGGTTCTCTGAGGATAGCAGATTAGCAATAATAATCCTCTCTAAAGTCGTGTCCACTCTGTATCATCCGAGAATCTCAAGAAATATATACAGGCATCACAGACCCAAAGAATACCTAGCTGAGTCCACTATATATTGACCCTCCACAAAACGTTCAAGGTGCAAGCTGCAAAGGCTAATGGTCCAGGTATGGTCCGAGGGCATCTTCGCCACTTTCGTGCAAGTTCCATCGTCAGGATCATAGATTTGTAATACCGGTCCTCCTCGGTGGCCATAGAAGAACAACTTTTTACCATCAGGTAACACTTTTAGAGGCACCAACTCGGAATACCTGGATGCAATCGAGTAGGCTTTAACCCATACGGTATTGACAGAATCATCGAGGCGCCATATTTCCCATACGGCGCCATGCGTTTTGTCTGTGTCTGTTGTACCCACGCAAAGGGAACCCCCGAGCTCGCCGAGCTCGCCGACATTGCTCTAATCCGTGGTTCTTTTGGTATTGACGGTGGGGCCCTGATCCCCTTCCGCCACTCCTCGCTCTCGAGGTCGAAGCGGACTATGATGTTTACATGTTCTTGCAGAAACAGATATGCCATGCCATTGATCGTGATAGTAGCACTGTAATGTGTGATAATGGTCGACGGCATAATCTTCTTCCTCCACCCGACATCATCATCTCCTATGGTGAGAATCACACATTTGCCGTATCTGAAAATAGAGCAATTTGTATAGACCAGATGGGACTGCACGACCAAAAGCCAAGGCCGGGCCTCCCGCACAGGTCACGAGCACCTCTCCGGTGGCAAGATTGATCACTTTGGCCTTGTACAGTCCTGGGATGAGACACGCGAGGTGATCTTGTCTGCTAGAGATAGACTTGGTGAACGATCCCACGCCCCGCATCACCCTCACAAGATTACCTTGCAGATCAAACAGCCGTAAACTGGACTGCGGTAAACAGGAGGCGACGATGAGCGGCTCTGCAGTGCGGTGCCTGTGCTCGGAAACAAAGGCCGGGTCGGAGATGAGTGTGCGCCACCCCCTGGACACGCATCGGAGCCGGCAGAGGGACTTGAGCGGCAGCCGTGACAGGACCTCTGTGATGACGTCCTGCGGCAACCAGATGGAAGCAGTGTCTCCTTGGACCTTGGTGGCCAGGGGATCAGCATCGCAAGGAGAGCGCCGTCGTCCACGCGAGGAAGGTACCGGGAGCATCGTGGCGGCGGAAAGAGCAAGAACGACGGCGTGATCCCCTTATTATCTGGCTTTGTTGCTGCCAATCTTCCGTGCCCCAAATTCATGTTTAAAGGCATGCAGTACGAGACGGTAAACAACTACAACAATAAAACGGAAACCGACTTGGACTCCAGCAATTTTCTCAGAGATTATGTTCAGAGCAGGGACAGAAACACGGAGTTTGTGAAAGCCAGAGGCGCTGCGTAACAATGCCTAGATTGCTGACATTCGAGGCACACTGTCAACCCAAGCTCTTGCTGAATCGTGGGTTCAAATTCAGGCGATTCATTTCTTTGCAGCCAAAGAGGATTCTTTCAGCTGGCGGCTGACTCTGCTTCTTTGGTATACGCTGCTTTCTTCTACCGATCCGACTCAGCGGAATAAGCTACCACGCAATAGAAGAATTGGCTCTGTAGGTTTTATGAGCCGTGGACCACTCTCTGCGATCAGTATCAGAAAAGTATAATCTCTATGGTGCAAATGCCAATAGTCGTGTGTAGTTGGGCTCCGCTTCAGCCAAACACGGGCAAATTTCAGCTTGGTCCTGGGTAGTTTGCAATGCAATAAGTTTTTTTTAAGACATGTAGGTAACTCAAGGTTCCATTAGCCTTTTTTTAGCTTTTTTTCTTAAGGCACCGCCTTTATTAAACTTCAACACAAACAGGGATACAAAGGTCCTCAGGGCAGATTTAGCAACCAACGACCTGGCCGTCTTTCACTAGCAGAAAATAGGGCTTCCGTTCGAAGCCGGAGCATTAGTCCCAGTTGGGTTACGAACTAGGACTAATATAATCATTAGTCTCGGTCGAACGGATAGGACGTCGCACGGGGCAAGGCCAGCATTAGTCCCGACTTAAATGGGTAACCTTTAGTCCCGGTCAACATACATTGTTTCCTCTCATGCCTACCCCCCTCCCCTCCACCCGAAAAGAAGTCTAAAAATATTAAACAAAAATGATAAAAACTTCAAATTTCAAAATCCATTGACATGTCTGGACCTCACGCAACCAACTTTTAGTGAAAATTTTAAATTTTTAAATTTGATATTTTTGAAAAAAAAAGGTTGTTCCAAATTAAAACGGCTATAACTTTTGCGTGCGAATTCGGGAAAAATTGTGTAATGTATGAAAAAGTGAGCATCGTGGCGTCGTTCTCGTCGGCGGCGGAAAGCATGATCCCCTTATTATCTGGCTTTGTTGCTGCCAATCTTCCGTGCCCCAAATTCATGTTTAAAGGCATGCAGTACGAGACAGTAAACAACTCCAACAATAAAACGGAAACCGACTTGGACTCCAGCAATTTTCTCTCGAGTCGGAGATTATGTTCAAACAAACTAATCTCTCGAGAGGAGATTACGACGAGACCAGGTCTAAACTACAATCTTTAAAACGAAGTACGTGTCTAAACCTGGATATCGAGCAGATAGCGATGACGTCATACCTATACCAATTTATCAATATACCGTATGATCTCTCTAAAAATCCATACGGAGGGTTCAACTCGCGATCTTCCACCACGCAGCCGGCCGCATCTCTCTTGCATGCTTTTTCCCAACGTGCAGCCGCCAGGGAGGAAACTCGCCTGCCCTAGGCACAGCCTTCCAACGCCGGCCTCCGGCGGCTCCCCCAACCGGTGACCTAGGTCATCCGTAGTGAGGGGCCGCCAGATCCACGCGTGTGGATAGTTTTAGCCAAAGTAGTCTCATTTTTAGGGTGTTCATCGTCTTGGTTTCGGGGCGATGGCAGCGCTGAATAATTCTTCTTCGGATCTTTCCCTAATGGATTCGAAGATTAGTCTATTCAAGCAAGGATGGTGCGACGGTGGCACCATCCTTGTGGTGGATGTGTGTCCTCAGGATCCACCGCTACGACTGTTGGAAATATGCCCTAGAGACAAATAGTGATAAGGACTATTATCATATTTATAGTTTATGATTAAGTTTTATATCATGCTATAACTGTATTGAGTGGAAACATCAATACACGTGTGATATACAAACAACCAGGGGTTCCCAGTAAAACTCTAGTCACTGGTTCATTGGTCAACAGATGATCATGTTTCCTGATCATGTGGCATTTATGCCAGTTGGAAATGAGGTCATCTCATTTAGAGAATGAGATGATGAACCAATACCCAACCTAAACATCGTGACCCGATCATGTCACGAAGTTCAAGTTATGATGATTAGAAATGGATCCTCGTAGACTATTCCTTAGACCGTGAGGCTATATCAATCACTGTCTCCCGAGGGTGCTTAGATATCATCAAACGCCATCTGGTAAAACGGTGGTTATAAAGGTGTGTTCCGGTATTCGGAGGAAATCGTAGAGGCAATATATGTCGAGAGCGGGATTTGTCCGTCCATGGGACGGGAAGATACTCAAAGGCCCACTCGGAGAAGTTATATCCAATAGTTGCGCAGCGTGTGATTAGATTACGGGGATATCACTTGTCGGGACGAGTTAAGTAGCATTGTTCAGTAACAAGATTGAACCCGACATGGTGATGCTAATGATCGAATCTCGGGCAATGCAAGTATCGAATGACAAAGGGAATAAGACACGACTATCCCGGTTCAAACGAAGAAAGATCTTCATGGAACGCACAGGGGTCACATGGCCATCCAGGTCCTTCTGTTGATCATTGGTGCGGGAGTGTCCCGACCATGTCTGGAGTGTTCCCGGACCGTAGGGTATCACGCTTAAGGGCTTGATGATGCTTAGAGAGTATTTATAGGATCTATAGAATCACCGAAGAAAAGAAGGGAGAAAACCGGAAGGGTTTCGGTAAGTCCGGAGTGGAGGTGGAAGGTGTTCCATGGCCACGGAGATTAGATAATGTGTGAATGACTATTAAATATTGATTTAATCATTTATTCATAATTATTTAATAAAGAGAAAATCAATTAAATGGTCAAAGGCTTAATGGGCCAATTCCCGGATGGGAGAGGGCCCATTAGGGAAAGGCAAGAGGGAGAAGGGGGCCATGGGGTGGCCGGCGGCCCTAGTGGGCCAGCCCCTCCCCCCCCCCCCCCCGCGTGGGGCCCATGGGGGTGGCCGGCGGTGCCACCCCTCTCCCCTCCTCTCCTTTAGTCCCACCCCAGGATTTGAGGGGAGGTAGTACCTCCCTTCCCCCTATATAAAGTGGGGTATTTGGCCTAGAAAATTACAACCCAATAATCAATAAAGGTCTCCCCACTTTTGGGAGGACCTCTAATTGATATTTTCTCTCTCCCCCTCTCTCTCTCGTGACTGTGGTCCCAAGTCTGGACTGCGCGAGCGAGAGACATCTTCACCGCGGAGCGCCGTCGCGCTGCGGGATTCGGATCCGGGAGCTCTACTTCCGCAACTGCTACTGGATCAGGGAAGCGGGAGTCTTCGTCAGGCACCGGACGTGTGTAACTCCCACGAGGTGTCACACTTGAGGCACTCAAGTCGTTGGAGCCAGAAGGAGCGCAAGGACTTCATCACGACCTTGAGGTCGGCTTCGGCTCGTCTACATCAACCACGCTCTCCTAAGCGTTGACAACGCTTGTCGGTCTTCGAGGGTAAGTTCGCGAAAAACCCCTCCCGTTACTGTATTACTAATAGATAGGTCCTGGCAGCTTCAGGGGTTCAGGGGCGTAGAGTAAAATTTTATTGTTTTTATGCGCGGAACCCCTATAGTGGTAGCAGAGCTAGATCTATGCGTAATAATGCGTTACGGGATGGTGGATGAACTGTTGGGTCCGCAGCATAGAAAACAAAAAAAATCCTACGGTGTGAACTACACGCCAAGATCTATCTACTAGGTACAAAGCAACGGGTGGACATACATCCAATGAGAACTTACCCTCATAGACAACGAGCTTTGTTAACGAGTAGGAACTTGTGGTTGATGTAGTCGTACACTTGCCGATCTCAAGATCGTGATGAAGTCCAGCAGGTCCGGCTCTAGCACATCCAGCAGATCCAGCTCCAGCACCACCAAGTCTAGCACCGCAAAGCAGCGGTGCATCCGTGATCGCACACACGTCTGGTACCCCGACAACCTCCGTCCCTCGCTCCAGCAAAGCAGCGGAAGCAGCAACTCCTTTCCAGATAAAGCCACCGGGAACATGTATCTCGCTAATCCGAGACCATGGGGGAATAATACTAGAGGGGGAGAGAGATCCTTCACAAGGAGGTGTGAGTGAGAAGTAAGGAGGGGGTGGACTTTTATAGGAGGAGGGGTGCCCCTCCTTCATGGCCGGCGCATGGAGGGGGTGACCCTTCACCTCCTCCATTCATGTGGTGGTAACCCCTCCACATTAAAATGCCCCTTCACATTCTCTTTTAAAGTCTCCACTTTAAATGCATTAAATTTCTCCAAATTTAATGCTCTCTCATTTAATATAACTCTTTTATTATTTTTATTCAGAATTTTGTTAATTACTTTAATTAACAAACATTCACATAAAAACCCCTGCAACATTTCAATATTACATATAGAACCAATTTCAGCATTTTCACCCGAAACAGTTTCGGTGTCTATTGAAATAATTCCAGCGCTTTCTTAAATCTTTATCTGAAACATATTTGCTCCAAATAGTGTCGGTATCCCTTAAGTGTGTCACCCTACGGTTCGCGAATAATGCAGACATGATCGAGACCCCTCTCTGATCAATAATCAGCAGCGGGACCTGGAGATCCATACTGACTCCTACACATTCAACGATGACTTCTGTGATCCTGAGAACCTTTAACGCTAGTAACTAAATCCCTTTGTCCCGCGATATATTACATGTCCGAGATTCGATCATCGGTATCTCCATACCTAGTTTGATCTCGTTACCGACATGCACTCTTTTCTCGTTCCCGTGATATAACATTCTAGTGATCACATCACTTGCTTGCAAGCTATTTCAATGTGATATCACCGAGAGGGCCCAGAGTATATCTATCCGTCATCGGGATGGACAAATCCCACTCTTGATCCATGAGCCTCAACATAACACCTTCGTAGCACTGAACCCACCTTTATAGTCACCCTGTTACGGTGTGACGTTTGATGTTATCAAGATACTCTTCCGGTGTTAGCAATTAACATGATCTCATGGTCCAAGGATAAAGATTACTTCGTATGATGTTATAGCAATATAAACATAATGACTTGATCGTAATGCTATACTTCGGATGAATGTTCATCACATCATTCCACCAATGGTGTGACCTTGTTATTAACAACATCCAATGTCCATGATCAGGAAACCTTGATCATCTTGTTAATCAACAAGCTAGTCTAAAGAGAGGCATGACTAGGAACCCTTTTTGTTTATTAAACACACATGTATTGATGTTTCCGAATCAATACAATTCTAGCATGTAAAATAAACATTTATCATAAACATGGAATAAGATAATAACCACTTTATTATTGCCTCTCGGGCATATTCCCTTCATGAACTACATCCGCTCATGGGTGATCTCGACCCATATTCGATGGTGGATCAGCTGAGAGCAGAGTTCATAGGCCATGTGCGCATGTGGAAGCACGAGTTGCTTGGAGAGTTTCTTTCCATACAGATGGAGGAGCATACATGTCTGAAGAGTCACTTGGAGCGCATGTTTGATGCACACACGAAACTGGTTCACTTCGTGGATTACTGGATGGCTGATCCATTTGCGATAGACGTACTGCTTCGGTCATTGCCTCCTAGCTACAAAGGACATGTCCGGAGTAGCATCATGAGTGGTGATACGGAAGCATTGGACTTCCATGAGTTCATATTACGTTTCCGGAACGTAAAGGTTGAACCAATCACCGGAGAGGTCATCGATGACCAAGGTATATATTTGATATACAGTTTTATAAATGTTATAATCTTACAAACACATTGCAGTGTTAAGTATATCTGATACTTGTTCTGTTTTGATGAAAACAGGTCCTTCTGCATAGAGGTGCTTGCTGGAGAGGAGGTGACGTTGCGTGTTGATGGCGAGCATGATGATGATGGCCGACGACACTCTCCCTCAACATTTATCATTTAGTTTATGTTTAGGATGATTTTGTAACCAAGAGATTGTGAACTTCTTTAGTGTGTCTCACACTTCGTGAGACGGTTATTCATATGAGTTTGTAACAAACAGTTCTTCTTCTTTTATGAATGATTTCTATTCGTGTTCATATCTTGTTTGATTATGTGTGAATTATCCTTGTTGTTTGAAACTAATTGATAATGTATGAGTAAAATATTAAAATGCCTTGTTTGCAATACCCAACTTAATGATATTTCATTAATGAATGAAACCATTGTTTAAATTCAAAGTTATGTGATCATATGTGAAAGTCATTTGATTTCTTGTCACATATAAATCATGCCTAAGTTCGGCGAAATAACTTGAACACCGTGTATTACTTAAATACAAAGTGTTTAATGAATTGTTAAAAGTATATACATATCCGATGTATTATGTTTTAACGAAAATGGTAATTATCATCAAATGATTGTTTAAATGTGTAAAGTAAGTTTACCAAAGTAAACATGAATATGAAACTATTTGATTTGATCAAAGTGTTTCATCAACAAAAAGGGTATAAACATAAAAGAGAATCCAATTACTATGATTTGATCATAGTAATGAAGTTCAAATTTATAAGAATGGCATAAAAGAAATTGTGGAATGCAAAGTGTTTTGAAACGTCAAAATACAAAGCATCACAACGTGATATTAGATATCAAAAAGGGGGTTGAATAGAAGGCACCAAATAAATCGTTGTAGTGTATATGTAGAGACCATTAGTTTAGAAATTGAGTGGGAGCTATGAAAGTCTTCCTAAAACAATATGTGATTGACATATTTTTAAGTGGGAGCAATATAAGACTTAAATTCAGATATGTAAGAACATTGTTTGAGTAAGAGTACTGACTCATACCCAAATATGTTAACAACATTGTTTGAGTGGGAGCTTATAGGAGTAATTCTTAAGTATGTTAAGAATGAAGGCGTAAATACTTATAAATAATGATTTATAAGATGTAGAAGTTGATAATAAGTGTATTATGATATTATGTAGTATTTCTTAAGGGATTCTGAAAGGGGTTTCAGAATAGAAGTTAATTAAGGAACTGGTCCTTAATAACTCAAATTAGGAATAACATTAAGTTTAACATCAATGGTTGAAAGAAAGAAAAGGATGATCATCATCCACTATGTTGAGACATAGGTTCTATCTCATTAAACCATGATGATAGCTTAGCATAATATGTAATCCAAATTAAGGAACATTTGAAAGTGATTAAGTCCGAATCACGAAACGTTGAGCTAAGTTTGTCCGCAGTGTCTAGTAGAGAACTGTGGATGTATTTTCCAAATCCATAAAGGATAAACATATCTTAAAACATAAAGGGTTATGTTATAAGGGAATATATTGGAAACTCCTGTAGATACCAAATAAAGTCAAGTAGGAAGCGAGGTGAACAAAAACATCGAAAGTTGCACAGAATGCACTAGTGTTTCGATGAATACATTTGTAATAATAGATAAGGGTACCATCTAAAGTGTTGTATAATGTTATGGTGGGGCTAGTTCGCTTTTAACGTAGAATGATGTGTCCCAGGGCACAGTGCCCATGAGAAAGCCCTCGAGGTTGATCTAACGTCACTGTAGGCTCCTGGAATCAGGCCTCGTTCTGCTGCCATAGCGATGATGCATACACACAGATGTTATCATGTGATGATAGAGTATTGAGGTCAATCAAGGTGACATTAGTAAGTTGCAAAGGATTTGGGACTGTAAAGTACAGACCCAAGACTTAACCTCTTCCATGAGCAAGCATGTTCAGGGTACTGGATACATAGTGCCAATAATTGAGAACAAATGCAGCTAGTGTATTTGTACTCTAGTGCAAGTGGGAGACTATTGGAAATATGCCCTAGAGACAAATAGTGGTAAGGACTATTATCATATTTCATATAGTTTATGATTAAGTTTTATATCATGCTATAACTGTATTGAGTGGAAACATCAATACACGTGTGATATACAAACAACCAGGGGTTCCCAGTAAACCTCTAGTCACTGGTTCATTGGTCAATAGATGATCATGTTTCCTGATCATGTGGCATTTATGCCAGTTGGAAATGAGGTCATCTCATTCAGAGAATGAGATGATGAACCATTACCCAACCTAAACATCGTGACCCGATCATGTCACGAAGTTCAAGTTATGATGATTAGAAATGGATCCTCGTAGACTATTCCTTAGACCGTGAGGCTATATCAATCACTTTCTCCTGAGGGTGCTTAGATATCATCAAACGCCATCTGGTAAAACGGTGGTTATAAAGGTGTGTTCAGGTATTCGGAGGAAACCGTAGAGGCAATATATGTCGAGAGCGGGATTTGTCCGTCCATGGGACGGGAATATACTCAAGGGCCCACTCGGAGAAGTTATATCCAATAGTTGCGTAGCGTGTGATTAGATCACGGGGATATCACTTGTCGAGACGAGTTAAGTAGCATTGTTCAGTAACGAGATTGAACCCGACATGGTGATGTCAATGATCGAATCTCGGGCAATGCAAGTATCGAATGACAAAGGGAATAAGACACGTCTGTCCCGGTTCAAACGACAAAAGATCTTCGTGGAACGCACAGGGGTCACATGGCCATCTAGGTCCCTTTGTTGATCATTGGTGCGGGAGTGTCCCGACCATGTCTGGAGTGTTCCCGAACCGTAGGGTATCACGCTTAAGGGCTTGATGATGCTTAGAGATTATTTATAGGATCGATAGAATCGCCGAAGAAAAGAAGGGAGAAAACCGGAAGGGTTTTGGTAAGTCTGGAGGATGTCCGGAGTGGAGGTGGAAGGTGTTCCATGGCCACGGAGATTAGATAATGTGTGAATGAATGTTAAATATTGATTTAATCATTTATTCATAATTATTTAGTAAAGAGAAAATCAATTAAATGGTCAAAGGCTTAATGGGCCAATTCTCGGATGGGAGAGGGCCCATTAGGGAAAGGCAAGAGGGAGAAGGGGGCCATGTTGGGTCCGCAGCATAGAAAACAAAAATTTTCCTACGGTGTGAACTACACGCCAAGATCTAGCTACTAGGTACAAAGCAAACGGGTGGACATACATCCATAGAGAACTTACCCTCGAAGACAACGAGCTTTGTTAACGAGTAGGAACTCGTGGTTGATGTAGTCGTACACTTGCCGATCTCAAGATCGTGAGGAAGTCCGAACACCGCAACTCAGCAGCGCATCCGCACTCGCACACACGTTCAAGCCACCGGACAACCTCCACCTCCTTGCTCCAGCGATCCAGCGGAAGCAGCAACTCCTTCTAGACGAAATGCCACCGGGAACATGTATCTCGCTAATCCGAGACCATGGGGGAATAATTCTAGAGGGGGAGAGAGATCCTTCACAAGGAGGTGTGTGGATGAAGGAGGGAATGGGTGGCCTTTTATTGGAGGAGGGGGGGTGCCCCCTCTCTCCATGGCCGGCGCATGGGGGGTGACCCCTCACCTCCCCCATTCATGTGGTGGTAACTCCTCCACATTAAAATGCCTCTTCACATTCCCTTTTAAAGTCTCCACTTTAAATGCATTAAGTTTCTCCAAATTTAATGCTCTCTCATTTAATAAAACTCTTTTATTAAATTTATTCAGAATTTTGTTAATTACTTTAATTAACAAACATTCACATATAGCCTCTTGCAATATTTCAATATCACATGCAGAACCACCTTCTGCAATTTCACCCGAAACAATTTCCGGTTTCTATTGAAACAATTCCTGCGCTTTGCAATTCTTTCGTCTGAAACATATGTGCTCCAAAATGGTGTCCGGTAACTCTTAAGTGTGCCACCCTACGGTTCACGAATAATGCAGACATGATCGAGACCCTTCTCCGATCAATAATCAGCAGCGGGACCTGGAGATCCGTACTGACTCCTACACATTCAACGATGACTCCTGTGATCGTGAGAACCTTTAACGCTTGTAACTAAATCCCTTTGTCTCTCGATATATTACATGTCCGAGATTCGATCATCGGTATCTCCATACCTAGTTTGATCTCGTTACTGACATGCACTCTTTTCTCGTTCCTGTGATATAACATTCTAGTGATCACATCACTTGCTTGCAAGCTATCCTAATGTGATATCACCGAGAGGGCCCAGAGTATATCTATCCGTCATCTGGATTGACAAATTCCACTCTTGATCCATGAGCCTCAACATAACACCTTCGTAGCACTGAACCCATCTTTATAGTCACCCTGTTACGGTGTGACGTTTGATGTTATCAAGATACTCTTCCGGTGTTAGCAATTAACATGATCTCATAGTCTAAGGATAAAGATTACTTCGTATGATGTTATAGCAATATAAACACAATGACTTGATCGTAATGCTATACTTCGGATGAATGTTCATCACATCATTCCACCAATGGTGTGACCTTGTTATTAACAACATCCAATGTCCATGATCAGGAAACCTTGATCATCCTGTTAATCAACAAGCTAGTCTATAAGAGAGGCATGACTAGGAACCCTTTTTGTTTATTAAACACACATGTATTGATGTTTCCTATCAATACAATTATAGCATGCAAAATAAACATCTATCATATACAAGGAATACATAATAACAACTTTATCATTGCCTCTCAGGGCATATTTCCTTCAGTCTCCCACTTGCACTAGAGACAATAATCTAGTTCACATAGTGATAAATCTAACACCCATGGAGTTCTGGTGTTGATCATGTTTTGCCCTAGGGAGTACTTTAGTCAACGGATCTGCTACATTCAGGTCCGTGTGCACTTCACAAATCTTTATATCTCCATCCTTGACATGCTCGCGGATGGAGTGAAACCGGAGCTTAATATGCTTGGAATTCTTGTGAGACCTTGGTTCCTTTGCGTTGGCTATGGCTCCATTGTTGTCACAATAGATCACCATCGGGTCCAACGCACTGGGAACCACACCTAGTTCCGTTATGAACTCCTTCATCCAAACCGCTTCCTGCGCTGCTTCTGAAGCAGCAACATATTCCGCCTCCATTGTTGATCCAGCCACCACAGGTTGTTTGGAGCTCCTCCAACTAACTGCTGCTCCGTTCAAGAGAAATACGTATTCGGATTGAGACTTAGAGTCATCCGGATCAGTGTCAAAGCTAGCATCGACATAACACTTAGCGACTAGCTCTTCTTCACCTCCGTATATAAGAAACATATCCTTAGTTCTTCTCAAGTACTTAAGGATATTCTTGACCGCTATCCAGTGTTCCGAACCTGGATCAGATTGGTACCTACTAGTCAAACTAATAGCATGTGCCACATCCGGTCTTGTACATAGCATGGCATACATTATAGAGCCTATGGCTGAGGCATAGGGGATCTTATCCATTATCTCTCTTTCTTCCGATGTAGCCGGACTTTGAGTCTTACTCAATGTCTTGCCTTGCAACATAGGTAAGAACCCCTTCTTACTTCCGTCCATATTAAACTTCTTTAATATCTTATCAAGGTATGTACTCTGCGATAGCCCAATTAGGCGTCTTGATCTATCTCTATAGATTTTAATGCCTAATATATATGAAGCTTCACCAAGGTCCTTCCTCGAAAATTTGCTGTTTAGATAACTTTTAACACTGTTTAAAAGATCTAAATCATTTCCAATCAATAATATGTCATCCACATATAATATCAGAAATGGCACATTGCTCCCACTCACTTTCTTGTAAATACAAGCCTCTCCATAAGTTTGGACAAATCCAAACTCTTTGATCACCTCATCAAAGTGGAGATTCCAACTTCGTGATGCTTGCTTCAGTCCATAGATGGATCGCTGAAGTTTGCACACCTTATTAGCATCGTTAGGATCGACAAAACCCTTAGGTTGTCTCATATACAACTCTTCTTCAATCTTACCATTGAGGAACGCAGTTTTGACATCCATCTGCCATATTTCATAATCGAAATATGCAGCAATTGCTAACATAATCCTAACCGACTTAAGCATCGCTACGGGAGAGAATGTCTCATCGTAGTCAACTCCTTGAATTTGTCGAAACCCCTTTGCGACAAGTCGAGCCTTATAGATGGTCACATTACCATCAGCATCAGTTTTCCTTTTGAAAATCCATTTATTCTCAACGGCCTTTCGGTCGTGAGGTAAGTCCACCAAGTTCCAAACTTGGTTCTCGTACATGGATTCCATCTCGGATTTCATGGCTTCTAGCCATTTGTTGGAATCCGGGCTCATCATCGCTTCTTCATACATCGCAGGGTCATCCATTTCATCAATCATGAAATTCATAACAGGATTGCCATACAGTTCAGGAGCTGCACGTGTCCTGCTTGACCTGCGAGGTTCGGTAGTGTCCTCTTTCGGAGTTTCATGATCAATATCATTAGCTCTCTCTTCATTAGGTGAAGTCAACTCCGAAACAACTTCTGGAGCTGCGCTACTCGCTATTTCATGAAGAGAAGGTTCAATAACCTCTTCGAGTTCTACCTTCCGACTACTCACACCTTTCGCGAGAAACTCCTTCTCAAGAAAGGATCCATTCTTGGCAACAAAAACCTTGCCCTCGGATCTGTGATAGAAGGTATACCCAATCGTTTCCTTAGGGTATCCTATGAAGACGCATTTTTCCGCTTTGGGTTCGAGTTTATCCGGTTGAAGTTTCTTCACATAAACATCGCATCCCCAAACCTTAAGAAATGACAGCTTAGGTTTGTTTCCAAACCATAATTCATACGGTGTCATTTCAACGGATTTAGATGGTGCCCGATTTAAAGTGAATGCAGCTGTTTCTAGTGCATAACCCCAAAATGACAGTGGCAAGTCAGTCAGAGACATCATAGATCGAACCATATCCAATAAAGTACGATTACGACGTTCTGACACACCATTACGTTGTGGTGTTCCGGTAGGCGTGAGTTGTGAAACTATTCCACAGTCTTTCATATGTGTGCTAAACTCGTAACTAAGATACTCTCCTCCACGGTCGGACCGCAGAAATTTGATCTTTCTGTTACGATGATTTTCCACTTCATTCTGAAATTCTTTGAACTTTTCAAAAGTTTCAGACTTGTGTTTCATCAAATAGATATACCCGTATCTACTCAAATCATCCGTGAAAGTAACAAAATAACGATATCCACCTCGCGCCGACACACTCATTGGTCCACACACATCAGTATGTATGATTTCCAATAGATCTGTCGCCCTTCCATTGAACCGGAAAACGGCGTTCTAGTCATCTTGCCCATAAGGCATGACTCACATGTATCAAATGATTCAAAATCAAGTGATTCCAAAAGTCCATCAGAATGGAGTTTCTTCATGCGTTTAACGCCAATATGACCTAGACGGCAGTGCCACATATATGTAGATATATCATTATAAAGTTTAATCCTTTTAGCATCAACATTATGAATATGCGTAATACTACTATCGAGATCCAACAGAAACAAACCATTCAACATAGGTGCATGACCATAAAAGATATTATTCATATAAATCGAACAACCATTGTTTTCAGACTTAAATGAATAACCACTTTGCATCAAACACGATCCGGATACAATGTTCATGCTCAGTGCAGGCACCAAATAACAATTATTTAGGTTTATAACTAATCCCGATGGCATATGGAGAGGCAGCGTTCCGACGGCGGTCACATCAACTCTTGATCCATTGCCGACCCGCATCGTGACCTCATCCCTTGCTAGTTGTCGCTTGTTCCGCAGCCCCTGAACCGAGTTACATATATTAGCAACCGATCCCGTATCAAATAACCAGGTGCTACTGCGAGTACTAGTCAAGTACACATCAATAACATGTATATCACATATACCTTTGTTTGCCTTGCCGGACTTCTTGTCCGCCAAATACTTGGGGCAGTTGCGCTTCCAATGGCCAGTCCCCTTGCAATAGTAGCACTCGGTGTCAGACTTAGGGCCAGCTCGGGGTTTCTTTTCAGGCGTGGCAACAGACTTGCCACCCTTCTTTCCCTTGTGCTTGCCTTTCTTGTCCTTCTTGAAACCGGTGGTCCTATTGATCATCAACACTTGATGTTCTTTCCTAATCTCCATTTCTGCAGTCTTAAGCATTGACAGAAGCTCGGGAAGAGACTTCTTCATGCCCTGCATATTATAGTTTATTACGAAGCTCTTGTAGCTAGGTGGCAGAGATTGGAGAACACGATGTATGCCTAAGTCATTTTTTCCTTTGGTGGCTGCTGTTGTGGTGCCAGAGGCAGGTGAAGGGCGTTGGCGTCAAGCTCAGAGGACCACCAGCCAAGGCTTTGCGCAAGGCTGGTGGTCTGTTGTAATTTTCTTTCTTGGCTGGTGGTCCTTTGCGCAAAGCCTTGTGTTCTGCTGTTTTTTCAGTTTTTCAGTTTTGTCAGGTCGGTGTGTACATGGCTTGTACTATGATATTTATAATATAAATGAGACACATATTACCATGCCAAAAAAAAGCCGGTTGCATCTCTGATCTGCAACGCGACTGGCATACATGGCTGAAGTTAGGGTGTCAAGTGGGATCCTGCCAAAGTCCCACCTCTAGTTCATTTGTCAAAATCTAGTAAAAAAAATTCCTCAAAATTTGAACTAAATTTGGTCAAATGAACTAGAATTGGGATTTAGGCGGGATCCCACTTGACACCTTAGCTGCAACAGCCAAAGCCGCCGCCGTTGCGTCGTCGCTTCCCAATCCCAATGACATCATCTTCGATATCCTCTCCCAAACGCCGGTAAAATCTGTGTGTCGATTCCGCTGCGTGTCCAGGCCGGGGCTGGCGCACCCTCGTTTCTGACCCGTCCTTTCATGGCGGCGCACGAGACTCGCGCCGAGCCACACCTCGTCGAACAAGGAACGTTGCAGCTGTTAAAATAGGTCTAGTATGTATATTAGTCTGTCATGTATTTGTACACATATTGTACGATTGTAACGCTGATCATTATATAAAGGAAGGCACTGTGTGAGGCTATACCCACGGAACCCTAATCACTTTTGACTTGGTATCAGAGCCTCGAGCTCCTCCTTCCGCCGCCGCCACCACTAGAACCCTAGTGTGCCGCCTTCCGTCGCCGCCGCCGCGATGACCACCTCCTCGGCCCTCACGATCGCCACCATCCCGAGCTCCTCCTCCACCACCATCTCGGGCCCGGTCGTTGATCCCCCGACCGCCTCCTCCACCACCCTCACCATCCCCTCCATCGTTGTTCGCCTCACCGGCAGCAACTTCATTCTCTGGAAGGCCCTCTCCGTCCGCAACTTCGCAGGAGCCCGCCTCCCTGGCTTCCTCGACGGCTCGTTTCAGGCACCCCCCAAGACAGTCCAGCAGGGGACAGGCAACGCCGTCGTCACAGTGGCCAAACCCGAGTACGCCCAGTGGTGGACCTTGGATCAGAAGGTCCTCGGCCATCTTCTTTCGTCCATGTCCAAGGAGATCTCGGGCCAGCTCATCAGTTGCACCTCCGCAGCCACGGCATGGGGGGTCGTTCAATCCATGTTTGCCGCCGAGAACCGTGTCAGCGTCAGGCACATCAAGCGCCAGATCGCGGCGCCGAGGAAGGGCGACGGGCCTGCCACCGCCTATATGCAATAGGTGAAGACCCTTGCGGATGCGATGGCAGCCGCCGGCTCCCCACTAAGCGATGACGACATCATCGACTACATGTTGACCGGTCTCGGCTTGGCGTTCAATCCGATCGCCGCCTCCATGAATTTCGTGAGTGCTCCGATCTCGCTTTCCACGTTCTATGCCAACGTCCTCAGCTATGAGGCCCTTCATAAGACATAGGCGGAGCCTGAGGATTGGTCATCCTCGGCTAACAGCGCATCACGGACGGTCATCCCCAACAATCCCGGTCGCGCGTAGGATGTCAACCGCCCAAGTGGCGGTCGTCCTGCGGGTGGAGCTCTGCAGGGACAGCCCGGCTATGGCCAGGGCTCGGGGGGCCAAGATCGCCGTCGCAACAACGGCAACAGCGGAAACAACAACCGCAATGGAGGAGGCAACGGTGGTAACAATCGCAACCGCCATAACAATCGTCCCCAGTGCCAGATTTGCCGATACTGGGGGCATGAGGCAGTGGACTGCCGCAGGCGCTACAACTACGACAACCAGCGCGTTGGCAATGCCGCCTCGACCTCCGCCTCCTCTCACGATCCTGGCTGGGTCATGGACTCAGGGGCAACAGATCATCTGACGAGTGATCTCGAGCGTCTCCACGTCCATGAGCGCTACGGCAGGAAGGATCACGTTCAAGTGGCTAATGGTGCAGGTTTGTCTATTGCGCATATGGGTAACTCGTATTTACCCGGTTCATCTCTCCACTTGAAAAATATCCCTCATGTTCCGTAGATTAGCAAGCATCTTCTCTCTGTTTATCGTCTAGTATGTGACAATGATGTTTTTGTCGAATTTCATCGTGCCTTTTTCCTTGTTAAGGACAAGGCCACGAGACGGGTCCTTCTTTGCGGTAGAAGTCACGGCGGTCTCTACCCCATCCCGTTCAGTCGCGTGTCATCAGCGTCTCGCCAGGCGTCCTCCGGCGTCAAAACCACCTCTTCGCAGTGGCATCATAGGCTTGGCCACCCCACCAATAATGTCATGCAAACTATTGTTCGCCAAAATGATTTAGTGTGTTCTTCCAATAATCAGATCAGACTTCTTCCAATAATACTTCCCATCGTGTTTCTACTATGTCTCTTGATTTGGTTCATTCTGATGTTTGAGGCCCTGCCATTGCATCTTCGGGCGGGTATAAGTATTATGTTAGCTTTGTCGATGATTACTCTCGTTTTGGATTTATCTCCTAAAAAACAAGTCTGATGTTGAGCATGTCTTTTATGAGTTTCAGTCTCACGTTGAGCGTCAGCTAAACACCAAAATCAAAGTTGTTCAGTCCGATTGGGGTGGCGAGTATCATAAGTTGCATTGCTATTTTCAGCGCACGGGCATCTCTCATCGCGTGTCGTGCCCTCATACCTCGCAGCAAAACGGGATTGCCGAACACATCGCCACTTGGTAGAAACAGGTCTTGCGCTCCTGGCGCATTCCTCTCTCCCACTTCGTTGTTGGGATGAAGCTTTCCTCACCGCCTGCTACCTCATAAACCGTATGCTCACTTCTATTTTGCAACAGGACATCCCCGTTCATCGGCTTCTCAAGGTGCAACCCGACTATAGTTTTCTCCGCACCTTTGGTTGTGCATGTTGGCCTAGCTTGCGTAAGTACAACGCACATAAGCTCTCTTTCCGTTCCACTATGTGTGTTTTCCTAAGGTATAGTCCGATGCATAAGGGCTACAAGTTCTTGGATCGCTCCACGGGACGTATTTATATTTCTCGTGTTGTCGTCTTTGATGAGTCTGTTTTTCCCTACGCCACCCCTGGCGTTCATGTCGATGTCTCCACTCTTTAAGATGCTCTATCGTTTCCTTCCGATGAACCGGATACGAGTACTACTATGCACAATTATGATATGTCTTATTTGTCCACTAACGTGTCTGTCACAGGCAGTTTTCCTATTGTGCTATAGGTACCTCCCGCGACCGAAGATGGCCGCGCGCATGTGATCGACGTGCACGGCGCACGTGAATCGAGGACGCCTGGTCCCGCGACGCCTCCATCGTCGCCCCGTGCCGCACGCACCAGTGGTTCGTCCTCCGCTCCTGGGCCGCCCAGCGCCTCGCCTGCTCCGGCCCAACTCAATGGCTCCGTCCCTCTCGTAGGCGATACTTCGCCCATCTCTGCTCAGCCTGCATCGCCTCCTGTTGAGATCCATGTCTCTTCAACCGCGACGCCCTCGGCTGAGCCTGGCCATGCTATAGTCACTCGTCCGCGGGATAACACGCGTCGCAAGAAGCAGTTTACCGATGGCACGATGTGTTATGATCTTGGACGCCGTGCCTTTCTTGCTACACCGGTGTCTCATCGCGATGCCCTTCGCGAGACCGCATGGCGTGCAGCGATGGCAGACGAGATTGCTGCTCTCCATCACACCAAGACTTTGGTCCTTGTTCCTCGCCCTCCTCGTGTCAATATTGTTGGTAGCAAGTGGGTGTTCAAGACCAAGCATCGTCTGGATGGCTCTGTGGACAAGTACAAAGCACGCCTTGTTGCTCACGGTTTTACTCAGCAGCACGGCATTGACTATGATGACACCTTCAGTCCTGTCATCAAACCAGCGACCGTTCACCTGGTGCTCTCTCTTGTTGTCTCACGTGGATGGACTCTTCGACAGGTTAATGTCAGTAATGTTTTTCTCCATGGTTTTCTCACTGAGGATGTCTACATGTAGCAGCCACCTGGTTTCGAGGATGATCGTTACGCCTCACATGTCTGCAAGTTGCAACGAGCCCTTTATGGTCTGAAGCAGTCTCCCCACGTCTAGTATGCGCGGCTCAGCGCTCTCCTGGCTGAACTCGGTTTTCGCTCCTCCACGGCCGACACCTTGATACGTTGCACACGTATCTATAATTTTGATGTTCCATGTTTGTTTTATATCTACTTTCTTATGTTTTGTCCATACTTTGGAGTATTTTTACACATTTTTTGAAACTAACCTATTAACAAGATGTCACAGTGCCAGTTGCCTGTTTTCTGCTGTTTTTGGTTTCAGAAAAGGTAGAAAGGAAATATTCTCGAAATTGGACCGGACAAAAGCTCAAGTCAATATTTTACGAGAAGGAATACAGAGTACGAAGGGGAGACGAAGAGGGAAACCAGGGCGACCACATCCTAGGGTGGCGCGGCCAGCCCTAGCCGCGCCGCCACGTGGTGTCCAGTTCATGTGCCCATGTCACCCCCATCCCCTATTCCCTCGCCAGCCGCTGCCGCCACAGCTCCTTCGATGCGACCTAGATCTTACCTGGTGGCGCTCATGGCGCATCGCGGTCGTAGCCCACCGGCGGTGCCCTGCCCTGCATCCCCACGTCGCGAGCGGTCCCCTCCGCGTGGCGCCTCTCACGAGTATCGATGCCCGCAGCCGGCGCGCGTCCACCACGGGGCCTACCACCACCCCGATTGATGTTCCTGCCGCTGGTGAGGTACCAGGCCCCAAGCCACCCTTCCCGGACACCGCCCAGAACCCACCGCCGCTTCACAGAACCGTGCGCGCTTCCCCGCCTCTGCCTCCTCTAGACGTTGAGCTGTGCCACGCCATGGCGGTGGTCGCGCCCATGCTGGTCACTGGCGGGATGGCCAGGAGCCGCCGCGGCCCACGCCGGCGTCAGAGGAGAAAGGGGAGAGGGGGGTTGGGGATGGGGAGGCGAGAGCGGATCTCTGTCCTCCGGTCCGTAATGCTACCCTCGGAGCCTCTTAATCTCTTGACCAAATCTTGGAGAAACTTAATCAAGTGTCTCGCATTATTGCTATAGGGCGAAAGCAAGAAAACATTTTGCATCATGGCTTATTCATTTTGACAATGATGTTTTGTTATTTGGATCTAAAAGACTATTGATAAAAGTATAGCCCAACAGGTTGTTTGGGAAAATCACAACGAAGACGATAACAATTTGCATTCTATTATTTGTGTTTATTTATTTGCAATTAGAAGGAAATGCAGCTGCAAAATGCGTATTCTTCCAAACAGCCGACAGCATAACACCACAAACAACCTCACACTGTACAGTTGCTGGGTATATCTATAGGCTACAGCACACCTCTCGGAACAGTGCAATAAGACAAAACCTAACTGCTCATCTCTCTACACAAATTATGATTCAGTTGGGCGATGCCAGCGGAAATCATATCAGCTTCTCTCACAAGTTAGACATTTTGCATTGCAATACTTCCTCCTCCTCCTTGATCCATTTAATCCGTCTGCTTTGGATGAACTCCTCAAACTTCCTGTTGAGCTCGTCGATCTCTAGCTTCTCTAGCTCATGGGCCAATCCATTGCAGGTAGGCTCCTCGACGATGACGACTGTCTCCAAAACGGTTACACTGTTTTCCACGTCTCCCTCGAGCCTGGATGGCTCTGGCGTCGACGACACCGGCACATCTTGTAGGTTCTCTTTCTCTTGGAAACAATTCTCTGGTGCCTTTGTAGTGTTGCTACCATGGTAAAGACTTCCTGAATAAGAGCCACACGGTTGTGCAACTTGAACCAGGGAACATGGTTGCTGTTGAGAGGCCGAGTGATGATCCTCGCTCTTGGATGGGGCCATCATACAGATGCCAAAGAAGCAGCTGCAATCGGCGGCAAGGAAGAGGAAGATGGCGTTGGAGAGGATGAACAACGCCTTCTTGGTCGTGGCAAAGCCACACAACACCGCAAGGAGCTGCCGAGTAGTAGTAGATAGGGCGTCGCCGGAAAAAGCCCCCAAGGTGAAGGACGAGGAGAGCAAGGAGAGGAAAGCAATGGCGGCGAGCACGAAGGCGACTCGCGAGACGCTGACACTAGTGCTGACAGCGTCTCGTCGGTTGCGGCATTGCTCCTCCAGGTAATCGTGGTGCTGGTCTACTACATGCATCATTATTTTTGGTTCTTGATTTGGAGAGGAGGTGCGCAAGGGAAAGAATGCTCTGTGTGTGATGGTTTTGCTCGATCTGCTCCTGTGGAGGAATCGGGTATATGATGGCATTTATACTAGCTCACCGCACTGGACTGTCTATTGGTAGTACAAGTCGTGAAGCAATGATACATGTCTGTTGGCTGGTTTCCTGGGACCCAAACAGAGAGCAGTTTCAGATACATGTAGGTGTACTTTCCTTGCGATAGTTTAAGCAGCTTTGCCACCTAAGACCTTGTCATCTCGTAAGATCTGGAAGTGTCACGGAACTTGCTCACCAGTAGTAGAATTGCACAAATGCGGTGCCTTCAGAATTCCGTCGACCAACCAGCAGGAGCAGAGCAAATACTATTAGTATTAATCATCCTTTTGGTAGATTACGCGAGACAAACAAAAATCATGCGGCTCCTCTAATGGCCGGAAACAACGCATGTGATGTCGCATCAAGATCCGGATCCAGGAACCGGACACACAGAGGATCGTTAGCATAATAATAATCCCATTGGTCACCCAACAACTCGCTAAGAGGCATTACATTTTTTGAGGGTCCAGGTTGTGTAGTGTTTGATCTTGGCAGTAAGCGAGCTCTCTGTGACACGTGGTGGTGTTAGATCGGCCGCGCATGAGACAGCCTGAGACACACAGTATCTGAGAAGGTTTTATTTCTGCTGATTTTCCTGTCTAATCATCGTGGGGATGCAGGATCCGGTCTTGTTCCCGAGCAGGTCAGGTAAGTCGCGTACTGATGCCCACTGTCGAGTGGTTCCATTTTTGCTCAGATGTGCTATAGTGGTATTTACTTTTTACAGTTTTGCTAAATAATCCATGTTTAAATGTTGAATTCACCATGTAACTGAAGCCTTATCACTTGGGAAGAATAAAAGCGAAATCATCGTTGAAGAGACCTTTGATTATTTTATTGGGCTTTCTTTGGTTAATTTTATTGGGCCTTGTATTATTTATGACTCAAATGGATTACTGGGTGTATCTTAAGGTTTAGTGTATTAAGTGACTGATAGTAAGATTGAAGCATGAAGAAAAAAAACTGTATGTCTACCCAGATCCATTTCTCCATGCGCACATTTAATTGCCGTTTGACCTTCCAAATTTTGGAGCATTGGTTGCCTCCGCTCGACGAGGAGGTGCCGGAGGAGCTCCTGGAGGAAGGAGAAGGAGACGCCTCCGAGGACGAGGAGCAAAAAGAACCTCCCTCCACACCCCGAAAGACACGCGGCCATAAGCGCCGCGAAGAGGAGGCTAGTCGCAGTATCCAGGAACAAGAATACGACAGCGATTTGGAGATCGTTGGCGAGGAAAACTCCAAGCGGGTGCCGACCCCGACCAAGGCCGATCCGAAGACGAAGGCGGTCCCTAAGCCGCGGCGGCAGGCGACTCTCATTAAGACGGGCTTCACGCGCTCGCTCGGCCCTGAATTGGAGAAGCATGCGCACGTCAACACATGCCTACGTGTTCTTCTGGTCGCCAAGTAAATAACAACTTCGTCTTGTATAGCTTTGTAAGATGCATCTCGGAATTTCCGAGTCGCTGAGCGGTGTGGCCTTGCAGGAGCCAGCCGAAGAAGATAAACCATGCCAGTGTGGCGAAGATCCTGGCAAGCGGCGCCGAAGAGGGGGACGGCGCCTCCAATAAGAGAAAGGGGAATCGAGCGAGGCCCCTAAATCCGATGCCAAGAAGAAGGTCGATCTTGTCGACGCGGTTGAAGCGGAGACGAAGATGGCGCAGGAGAAAAGCAAAATCATCATTGAATTCACCATGTAACTGAAGCCTTATCACTTGGGAAGAATAAAAGCGAAATCATCGTTGAAGAGACCATTGATTATTTTATTGGGCTTTCTTGTTGAACTGTAAGCCTGATGGGTTCAGTTTGTTGTCTGAATAATTAATAATTATCCCTCTGCGAGCGTGTTCGCGAGCTGGACTCTAAGTCGTAGCAGTAGTGGCTAGTGGTTGTTGCGCCGTGGGATGGCACGGATCAAACGCACGATACACGGCAGCGTCGAGGATAGGATCAGGTGATCGTGGGATGGCGCGGTCAAGCAAGCTTGGCCATGTCCTGGTTTTTAGGATCTTCAGTTAGTAGTCTTTGTAACAGCTACAAATAAGAGAATGGAAACGAAAAGCAGCAGATGTTGTGCGCTGCCCAAAATTTCCGTGTGTGTCCACTCCTCTCCAGCTGAATTTCAGGTTTAGCTTCGACATTTGGTATCAGAGCCTTGTGCAGAACAGTTTGGTGCCCAGTCTCTACTGGTGGAATCCGATTCAATGAAAGTGGTCCAGGCCGTTCTTAATCCATCGGAGTATAGAGGTACAAGTGCGGTGGTTACTGATGATTGCCGACATCTACTGATGATGCTTGGCATGGCGATGATACAACATTGTCCGCAAGAAGCTAATGTTGCCGCACGTCATGGTTCTATCTTCAGCTTTAGAGAGTTTTGGTTTACTGATCCTCCTGATTTTCTTAAACATGTAATTGTAGAAGACCGTGTTATGATTCAGTAATAAAGTTGCCTTAATTTCAAAAAAAAATCTAAGTTTACCCAGAACACTAAAATGTTCAGTATGTGAGAGATCTATATGATATTCCCTGCAACAGCTTTGTGAAAACCATGTGTACAAGTTTCATTTTTTGTTGAAAATATTACGCTGAGAAGTAGACGTCCAGAAACGTGTGAAAACGTCATACTGAATTTGCTTTCGGTGTAACTCCAAAGTGCACATGAGTTTGAAGTTTTGTAATTTTATTTATACGATATAGATATGGAAATCATATAACCTTTGTTTGCAATGTTTTGATACTTGTAAGATATTCAGAAAGAAAAGTCGCCAAAAAGACGAACTAAAAAATATTAGGGGCGTTGCGAGAATCGAACTCGCGACCTCTCGCACCCAAAGCGAGAATCATACCACTAGACCAAACGCCCTTGTACAGAAATGAATGTTAAATAGTCTTTATGATCTATAATATTCTTTAATTGACTGGGTTTTTCCCTCCAATATTTTCGCCATCCCCTCCGAATTCTCCATTTCCCTCCTCGCCGCCGGCCGGTACATCGCCTCCCTTTCTCTCTACCACCCGAAGGATTCCCACACCTCGCCGAATCCTCCCCGCCCCCCGCCGGCGGCCACGGCGCCTTCACCCCTCCGCGGGCCGTGCCGCGCCCGGGCGGCACCGAAATGTCCGTCTTCCGCGACGCCGTCAAGGACTACATCGAGGCCGTCCCGACCTCCACCTCCACCTCCGGCTTGGGCCCCAGGCGGCCCAGTCTCCCCAAATCCACCCAAACCCTCGTCGACACCTACTCCGGCCTCCGCATCAAGAACATGTCAGTCTCGCCGCTCGAGATCGCCGACATCTTCTCCGACATCCGATTCGTCCGCATCTCCGTGTTCCAGTAAGGATTTTGTTTTTCCAGATTCGTTCGCTTGCTACAACTGGCCATTTGGACTCATGAACTCGTCGATTTGTGGGGGCAAACAGGAACATGGCCGGGGGCGACACCTTCTCGGGCTGCTGGGCCACCGCTGACGTGGTGCTGGACAAGGGAACCACGCGGAAGGGCGTGCAGGGGTTGGACTACAGCATCTGGAAGATGGGCGCTCTGGACGACTCCGAGGTGTCGGTGTTCCTCTTCGGGGACGCTCACATCTACTACTTTGGTGGCGCTGTCGGCGACGTCTTTGCGCTGTTCAATGGCAACGTCCGCATTGACAAGGGGGTACTATGCTTGGTCTCGATCAATTCATGCCCTGAGGGTGAATGCCATAATAATGCGTGATGGTCAGTTGATTTTTGTTTGTGGTGATGTTTGTACAGGGGAAAGGGTTCTCGGTGAGTGTTAACTCAGTGGGGCAGATGATGAAGATGGGCGTCTCGACGGATTTCAGTATCTGCAAAGGCAAGAGGAAAGATGGGATGGCTTGCACCATGGCCACAAACAAGTATGTATTTCTTCATGCATGATGGGACTGTCTCCGAAAAACTGCCAATAAGATTCAGGAAACTACAGACTGTACTTGAACACCGAGGAAGTTTTGAGGTCATCTCCTCAAGAGTTAGTAACGCTTATCAGGAATGCAATATGTGCTAGCACTGAGATGACAATAAGCTCGTTTAGACATATGTTTGCCGTCCTATGATCAGCGGTCAAGGTGTGAGGATCATGGCAGCCATACCATAGTTTAACAGTATGCACATTTTCTTTCTGGTAGATAATCATGACCGGTTCAGACGATTCAAGGGCTGAGTGGGTTGTTTGAATGGATTTTCCTATATAATTTCTGGGATTTACTTAAATGAAAAATATTAGACAACCCCCTAAACAATTGATGGAAGCATTATACTGGGGCTATTTCAGATAGCATTATTGTTCTTGTACAAACAAAAGAGTACAGACTACCAGAATAGTAAGGAAAATTTGTGCTCATCTCTTTAGAGACATTAGCATTTACCAGGAATGCAATATGTGCTGGCATTGAAATGAAAATTATGACATGAAGCCCATTTAGACATACGGCTGCCTTTCTACGGATATGATCAGACCCTGGTCATATTGTGAAGATCATTGCAACAACCATAGCATAGTTTAGCGATGTGCAGTTGTGCACATGTCTTTCTGGCTGATGAAATGACATTCAGTTCATTCAGAAGTATGTTTGCCTTTGTATGGTCAGACCCTGGTCAAGGTGTGAGGATCATGGCAACCATTGCATATTTTAACGGTAGGCAAATTGTCCGGTTGATGACCATGATAAGTTTACACCAATCAAGGGTTGAATGGGTTATTTGTATGTATTTCCTATATAATTTCTGGTATTTGAATCATGGATTCGTGATAATGGTTTGCCTTCTTGAAATGACTAGATTATACAGCCCCCTAAATGAATGGTGGAAGGATTATATTGTGGCTATTTCAGATAGCATTGTTGTTGTGTAGAAACAAAAGAGTACAGACTAGTACCAGAATAGTGAGGAAATTTTTTGCTCCTCTCGTTAGAGATATTAGCATTTACCAGGAGTGCAATATGTGCTGGCACTGAAATGACATGAAGCCCATTTTGACATATGGTTGCCTTTCTGCGGATATGATCAGACCCTGGTCATGGTGTGAAGATCATTGCAACAACCATAGCGTAGTTCAACGATGTGCAGTTCTGCGCATGGCTTTCTGGCTGATGGTTGTTTTTCTACGGATATGATCAGACCCTGGTCATGATGTGAAGATCATTGCAACAACCATAGCATAGTTTAGCTATGTGCAGTTGTGCACATGTCTTTCTTGCTGATGAACATGTTCGATTCACATCAATCATGTCTTGAGCGGACTATTTGTATGGATTTAAATTTACAATATAATTGTCAGGCATTTGAACTGTGGCTTGGGCAGTTACCCTTGACATGACCAAATTAGATAACCCCCTAAAGAAAGGATAAGAGAGTTATGTTATGGCTAGTTCAGATAGCATTGTTTTTGTCCCTGCATGATAAGCGTTGCTTTTAGGTCTAAGGTTTTCCATGGTGGAAGCAAATTGTAGTTGAACATCTTTTTTTGTCCTGGTTTTGATTTTAGTTGTTATGTTCTGTTGTAGAGCTTATTTTACGTCATTTCATTTATGTTATGGTTAAACCGCAAGAACAAATGTGCACATGGTTTAGATAAAAATGATATTCTGGTTCTGAACTTCTCCTGTTCCTTCTCATGCGTAAGGGATCATACTGCAAATTTCATTTATCGGTACGGATGTGACAGCTCTCACTATTTTGTAACTGAGGCAAGACAGGCATGCCATATTGAATTGTTGATTGATTATGCTTGTTTCCCATTGGCAGAACACATCATCGCACAAGTACTCTACTGGCAGAGTGGAGCTTAAGGGTGGGTAAGTGAATCCAAAAAAGAACGGTCCTAGCTTTCCTTGTATTCCTCAATAGTTGGTCATCATATCCACGTAATTCTGTACATTTTCTTCTTCAGAAACTTCCATTTTGCTGCCAACTTACGCTCCAGAGGGATTTAAATGGTGAAGCCTCCATCAGAGCAAACTGGTCCAAGAAATCCATCACGACCACTGAAAGTAATGTCAGTCGATGGGCTAAAAAGGGCTTTAAGTTATTTTATAAGTGCTTCTGTTTGTTCATCTTTGCTTGTAACTTCTATGGTAAACATGAACTGGGAAATACACAAATACTAGTGTCAGTTATTCTGTATACCATTGTATTGTCCAGATGTGACATTCAGAAGGATCCTCCAGTATATGATGACATACTTATGGTCGAACGTGTGCCAGCCCTTTTAATAGCATGAGCTGAAGACACTTAGCATGTTAAACATGCTATTTCTTAATTCTAATATTGTCTTGCAGTCATGCAGACAAAGTGACCACTAAAAACAACTCTCAGGGCATAAGGTTCCTCTCCCATGTCACAGGTAAAAACATATTCCTCACTCTTGACCTGTTTGATGCAAAATTTGCTGATGTCACCTTGCAGTGGCAACTTAGTTTTCTTTCTGTATTGACCAGGTGGTATGGAGCCAAACCTCATAAGGAATGGTTCTACGGTTCTGGAGAAGCGGAAGTCAACCTTGAGCAGCCTTTCGGATAAACTGAGCGCAAGCAGAAGGTGAGCCACAACACGAGCCCCGATCGCCCACGTCAGTCTTCACCAACTACATGCAGCAAAAAATGCTTTCAACTGAGCGTCATTGATCTATGTGCAGGCCGGCTTCTTCTGGCGCCAAGGTAGCACCCAAACCGGGCTTGCAGAAGCAAGAACAGGACGCCAAAAGAAGAAAGGTGAACGATCCACCGGGAAACACAATCGTGCTGGACCTAGGCAGCTCGGACGACGACATAGTGCTGCGACGCTGATTGGCCTGGCTAGCCTCACGGTCAAGTGGCAGTCTGGCACGCTCTAGCCAGCTTTGTTTTTGGTTAAGAGACACATTCTCTTCGAGTGTCTATCTACAACATGAGTAAACCACAGAATTGCGGCGCCCTTTCACAGCACACGATGTAGTTGAGGCGCCCATGTATACTTGATTCTTTGTTTAAGAATTGATGATCTGAAATACAAAGGGCAAAAATGCTCTCTATTTTCCTGAAAATTGATGTTTAGCAAGCTCCTCCTCTTAGCCATCAGCGTCCAAAAGAAGCCATGCTAATAACATATTGCGCACGTTTGGTAGAGATCCCGGAAGAGAATGACTATTGTTGTCGCATTAAACTTGAGTCCATATTTAGGAAGCAGCAGGGCCATGTGGAGATATTTTACTCGACGGTGCTTATTATGTAAGCTGATGATTGAAAACAATATATCCCCCACCGCGACTACATGTGGTTTAGTTTGCTCATATATCATGACTAAACAGGAACCATAAATCAGCTATGTAAGAAGCTTGGATAAGAACTCATATCGTGCTCTGCTACAGAGAATTTCACAACCCTATCAAGCGCCCCATCTGATATCAAACAGATCCTGCTAAGATGCACAGAACTGCTATACAATAACGGCATAAAGTACTCAGAACAAATTCACTGCTCCTCCTAATTCACAAGTTCCAGATGCAATTACACTGGGACTACACATCATGCTACGCATCTGAAAACAGAAGAATTTCATCATAATTAAATTTCATCATAATTAAAAAGCTAGACACAGCGTACATGGAGGACACTACTGAACGTCGCGAAACGACCGAGTTTTACTATGGGTTGTGTGCTGTCCATTACATCCATGGCGCCACCTAGGCTGGCCACCACGATGGCATCTTGCATCGAGTGCTGGCTAGGGCTAGCACATTGGTGACTTGGCGTTGTGAAATTATTATATCAGCCATCAAAAAAGGATGCTGATGTTGGTGGATATTGAAAGCATTTACAGTCTAAGTTGTTTTAGCATTGCACGGATTATTAAACAAAAAAAATGATGAAATGCACAGGTAGGCAGTACAGTCAGTCAGCAAAGTATACATGTAACTGCATACTCCCTCCGTTTCAAAATATAAGATGTTTTAGCTTTGTAAAAGAAAATATATCTAGACCCCTTTTAGTGTGTAGGTTCACTCTAAACCTTGATGAACGTACACACTAAAAGTAGTCTAGATACACTTCATTCACAAAGCTAAAACATTTTATATTTTAAAACGGTGGGAGTAGATCACAAAAGTGACGACGAGGAAGCGCATCAGAACCGCGGCAAGCGCAAGTTGCAAAGAACGATTGTGCCAGTTAGCCCGGTCGCCGCCGTCCCCATCACGTTGTCCGTGCATGTCACGTCACGGAGACCGTATATTTGCATCACCGGAGGCGAGTTGTCCTGGCTGTAGTAGAAGAGTAGCTTGTCACCATCACGCAAGGTCCTCAAAGGCTTCACAAGATCGACGGCTCTGGCCATATGGATCGTGCACGTCTTGGACCAGACGTTGTTGTTGTTGAAGGGATCGGTCAGCAGCCATATGTCCGTGTACGAGTGGCTAGATGTTGTGTGCGCCTTTGTCTGAGCCATGCACAAGGCGCCGTTGAGCTCGGCTATACTGACGTTCCTCGTCGTCTCCGAGAGATCGTGGAAGTTGGCTTCCCATGGGCCTTCGATCGTCTTGCCCCACGCCTCGCTCTCGAGGTCAAAGCAGAGTACGTTGTTCTCGTTCCGCACCAGGAAGTGTATGACACCGTCGATCGCGACCGAGCTCGGGTAGTAGCAGAGGGAGACTGGAGTTGTGGGTTGATGTGTTTGCCTCCACCCGGAGCCATGGAGAACCCGGCGATTCTACCGGCGCCGGTATGTGCCGGAGTGGAATCCACCACACGTTCGCTGCTTTGAGATTAGCGATATCTTCCTCTAGGATTGAACCCTGTCGTTTGCTAGCTCTATTCCCGGGTTCCTCCTTGCCAGCACACACGTATCAGATACAACGTACAAACACTAGCGTACAAACCTGATACCCTTTCCCCACCCACGGGTTCGGCCGACCTTAGCTCTCCTACGGCGGACAGTTCTTCTTGACCTGATCTCCGGCGAAGAAATTTGCAGAAGAAAAGCATCGCAGTGATTCCAAATCTAAAAGATGAGGTAATAAATCGTTCTCTCCTGGCTGCGCAATCTCTCTTCGTCCCCTAATCGTTCCTTTTCATCTTTAATTAGCAGAGATCTCCCTCGGCGGACAGTTTCTACTCAACGGATTTCGGTCGAAGAAATTAGCAGAAGAAAGCATCGGAGTGATTCCAAATCGAAAAGAAGAGGTAGTAAATCGTCCTCTACGCTGCGCAATCTCTATTCCTCCCCTAATTTTTCCTTTTCATCTTTAATTAGCAGAGATCAGGCGGCGTTCGTCCACGGTTGATCTGATGGAGGTAACTTTCTGGATTCATCTGATTGCAGGAAAGGTCATCTGACACGGCTAATTTTACTTAATTAAAACATCATAACTTGATTCCTAGGATTTTGCTGGGACAACTGACCCGCCAAAGCAGGGATATTTTTTAGGGTTGCTGAACAATGTAGAAAATACTTGGACATCTGGGAGAAACTGGTGAGTAATTCACAAAATACAGTCCTTGTGAAGTTTAATTTAAGATATATTAGGTAGTAAATCCCGAACTGCATGACCAAACTTTTTATTTGTTTCTGATGAATGAATAATTCATTTGCATATAGTTGAAATCTAGTTAGATAAAATGATTCTTCTACCTGTACCTAGTATAGATTGTTTTTTGCTCTATTACAATATTAGCACTAAACTAAATCTATTCTGAAATGATATAATGAAACAAACACTGCATCATTTTTTCCAGTATAGATTAGTTATTTCATTTCATGGAGATTTAAATTGCTATTTAGATTCATATAGTAACCCAATGCTTTGCCCTAAAAAAAACTAGGGAGACTGAGACTAGCCCTGCGGATAATGACATTTCAGAACGAAACAATCCCGAAAGTTCATTCCCAACGAGGTTCTATCTCTCCCAAACCTGAGGTGATTTTTCATCTTACTATTTATTTAATGCAAATGATATGTTCTAAGTATCAGATTCAACCATTTTATACTGATATTTCTCTCCTTAAAATTTTTTATGGTGCCATAGGGTCTGTATAGATGATGACATAGATGTAGACAACGAAGGAGAATCCCAACCTCCAGTTATTCATTCAGTTGACCAAAATACTGGGGAGTGCTCCGAACAGTATGAACAGAACGATGATAATACTTTCCCTGCATTCAATACAGTTGATTGCAGCGAAGTGACGTCTCAGTCTTCAGGAATAATAGAGTAAGTTTTGTGTAATGTAACCTGAATATGTCAGTCTTATTATTCCTCCTTGATCGAACTATAACTAGGAACGTAATTTTATTGAAGGAAAGTGGATGCCGGGCCGATGGAACAATCTTTGAGAGATTACTGTTACGACAAATCTGTGGAAATGTTCCAGCCTAAGGTTGGGATGACTTTTGATTCATTGAACGAAGCCTATCAGTTCTACAACTCATACTCATGGGTTAAGGGATTCATTATTAGACATGGTGATAGCTATACATCTAAAAAAAATGTCAGGTCAATGCAAGAATTGGTCTGCCAACGTTCAGTGAGTTTTACTTGATGTCTATAATGTAAGATTTTGTTCTTACATAATTTTATTGGAAAATTGACCACTGGTATCAAATTGATGCTTGCTTTTTATTTTGTTATTTTGTTAGGGTGTGAACAGGAGTACTAAGCAGTCAACTACTCGATGTGGTTGCAAAGCTCGTATTAAAATTTGCCACAATGATCAATTAAAGTGGTACGTGAGGTCCTTTTCAGAGGCACACAACCATGATTTAGTGGAGAGCTGTGGAGAAAAGAAACATCTATTCTCCCACCAACACATTGATAAGCACACAAAAGATACTGTTAGGTATCTTAGGGAGAATAATGTTTCATTAAGTAGAGTTGACTCCATTATGGGGAGCTTGTTTGGTTCAGCTGAAAAGGTTCCATTCTCTAAGAAATCCCTAAGGACAGTCTGCTCTCGTATCGCAAAAGAATCACTCCAAGATGATGTGGTGAAGACAATGGATATGTTCCGGGATATGATTTCAAAGGATGAGAAATTTGTTTTTTCAGCTCAGGTTGATGATGACAACCGTCTAAAAACATTAATGTGGACAAGTGGAAGAAGCAGATCTTTGTATGAGCACTTTGGGGATGCTATTACATTTGATACTACGTATGAAACCAACATATATAAGATGTCTTTCGGTATGTTTGTGGGTGTAAGTAACCATTTTGAGAGTGTAATATTTGCTGGGTATTGCTCACAAACGAGACGGCAGCTGATTTCAAATGGGCATTCAAGCAATTTGTTTCCATGATGGATGGCAAAGCTCCAGTAACGATGTTAATAGGTATACAAGGGCATCTATCAAGTTTGCTAATCTCAATTAATGCTATTAGTACATATGTCATTATTATTTGCTATTCATGCTTTGTTTATTCGCAGATCAGGCCAAGGCAATGCTCATAGCAATTAAGGCAGTGCTCCCTGGAACAAATCATCGATGGTGCAAATGGCATGTTCTAAGGAAAGCTCAGGAGGTTCTTGGGCATGTATACAAGAAGTATCCTACTTTCAGTGATGATTTCCACAAGTTGGTGAATCATATGCTAACAATTGATGAGTTCGAGTCTGCTTGGAAGGCTATATCAATAAAATATGGACTTGAAGCAAATCCTTTCATGGTTAGAGCATTTGAGTGTCGGGATAAATGGGCTAAACCATATTTCAAAGGAATTTTTTGTGAAGGATGACAAGCACGCAACGCAGTGAAAGCGCAAACCATGTGCTTAAAATTTATATTCCTTGCAACTCTTCTATCAATAGATTCATTGCTCAATATTCCAAATTGATCAGTGATAGAGAAAATTCTGACGAGGAGTGCGAGAAAAACACGAAACAGGTGTGTAGTTAGATAAAGGACTTCCTTATGCATTAGTTGCATTATGTTGATAAAATGATTATGTTACTGTATTCATTATTAATCTTACTTTTCAGAAATCTATTGAGCTACAGTGTGGCTTTCCGGTGGAGAAACATGCCTCAATGATATACACTAGGAAAGTTTACAACCTAGTCAAGATGGAGTTGTTGAAGTCTACAAAATATGTTATTGTTCCCAGGGAAGGTAACAATATAGTTGAGGTTAAGCATGTACAAGCCGAGTTACGAGATTCTTGGTGTAAAGCCAATTACATAATTGAAGTAGACAACTCAGTTGGTTATTACAAATGTGAATGTGGACTTTATGAACACTTTGGCATTGTATGCAGCCACATAATATCGGTAACTGCTCTATACTTATTTGACTAAATGAATTATTATTTATGTGAAAACAACGAAAAGGTATAATGTAGTGTCTAATTTATATTTTCTACAGGTATTCATTAATAGAGGAGTATGTTGGATTCCTGAATGCCACATCATGAAGCGTTGGACAAGGCAGGCCAGAATGTCCACTTTCGACCCAAATCTAAGGACATTAGGCAAAGACCGAAGAATAGAATCTAGGGCTTTTCGACACAAGGTAATGTACATGTCAGCTATGGAGCTGGTCAATATAGCAAAGGTAGATGAGAAAGCTTGTGAAATTGCTACACGGAATTTAGATCGTGCAAAGAAAGAAATTTCAGAATACAGGCTATCGAAGTTGACAAGTATTCAAGTTGGACATGGAGATTGTGTTGTTGATCGTCAATTGCATGGATGCTGTTGAAAATGTCGGTTGTAGTGAAGCTGAGAACTCTGTGCTCGATTTATTTGACAGGACAAAGAACATTTCAATTCATGTAGCTTCAATAAAGGCTCCTGTGATAAAGTTGAAGAATGGTCGTCAGACGAATCGCCGTTACACGTCTCGTCTTGATGCCAACATAAGCAAGAAGAAGCGTGTTACACCTGGTAAAAGATCAAATGTTCCTAGGGGGCTGTCAGGAGTAGTGCAGTCTAGGTTCTGCAGCAAATGCAAATCTCCAGCGCACAACATAACAACCTGTCCCAAAATGGTGCACGACGGTGGGTTAGCTTGAAAATTCAGTTGTGTAATAGCTATTTATATTAGATAGGTAAGAAATTTGTAAGGATATTATATGTTGGGTACTATAAAAACCCTGTAAACTTCCTGGTGGTTGTGAAACAACTATTGTATCGTACTTCTATAATGTGTTAGTATGATTTTGATGTTTCTGTATTATGTTGCCTCTGTTAATGATAGTATTTTGTTTGAATGACTATTTTTACAACCGATCATCCTTTTGTTGTAAGTATAACACATCTCTATGTAATCTATAAGGATTTCATACCCTTTTGATTGTAAATAATTGCTGATAGAAATTGAAATACATTCTAGTTGATTAATATATCCAAGGTTTCAGACCATAATACATATGGTTTACAGTGATATCAAATCCTTACAGAGAACAAAAGAGAATAATACATTGACACAAAAGCTTCAGTCAACCTTAAGCTTATTTACATTTGCAACATTTGTTAACAGAGCATCTGTACCCTCTTTAAGATAATCCTTAGCACATTCTTCTATGGATGTTAGATCATACCACTGGTTCGCGGTGACAGCATGTGACTCTGGACCTTCTTCCTGTATGATGCCATGGCATGTTGCATGGAATGCCATTTCGTGAACTGCACCTAAAGCATCAAGAGTGCATTTCTAGCCATGGATGAAATTCCTCAGTGCAGACTTCAGTTCTGAATTCAGTAGACGTAGGCTTTTGATATCTTTGTATAGATTAGCTTTGTCAACTGCCAGACCAGTTTTTTCTAGCCAATTCAGATCATTCAGCTCCACTCCTAATTCTTGCTGAATTTTGAAGATCATAGTTGTACATGCAGATTCTACAATTTTAGCTTTATCAATAGACACATCTCCGAAAGCAGTGATTATTTTAGATTCTATCCATTCCCCAGGAAAAGAAACTTTGGCATTGAAACTGGTCTGATACCCCCCCCAATCACTCTTTTTGTCTCAAAAGATACTCCAGATGCATTCATCTTTTTCAGCATTTCTTCAAGCATAATCTTCCTAGGAATTCTTATTGATTTTATATCTCCTAGCAATTAAATATAATAAATTATCATTAATGTAACTGATGTACATTATTGTACTGTAATATAGAAATTTACTAAAATTGTGTTTTATTTAAAAAAAAATTCTGGACAATGTGATTTGAATCTTCCACAAATAGCGATAGGAAGTAAATTGAGAACTTTTCCATTCAAATAATAGCTGTAAAAATCATTTCTAAGAATTTTGGTGTAGATCTGAAGAAAGAATAATAGTAATAGTAATTGGTGAAGATGGCCGGAAACAAGCATACAAATTTTCTGGAAAGTCATAAAATACAACGAATCCGCTACGTACGATTAGAAATTGAGCTAGAGATTTGAAATCTTACGGGCTTGTTTTGGCATTCTGTCCACTGCGATTCCTTCGCGTATGCTATCTTGCTCGATTTCTGGTTCCCACAACTCATAGTCATCGTACCAATATTGATTTTCCATTAATAGTCAGTTGATGTAGCGGACACAGGTGGTTATTTTGATTTGGAGATAGATGTAGAAGGATAGATTTGAGGATTTAGATTCTAGGGTTTGGGTCGCCCATACACTGCCCAATTCTCAGGTGGTTGACAGAGCCAGGAGTGTGCCTACATGTGGGCCAATAGTTACATAGTGGGCCTTAATTTGCTTTGCACTGGAAGAAGTTCAGCCCTATTCAATTTTTCGTTCAAGATATAAAAACTTTTCGTTTGCCTGCAATTTAAAACGAGGTAAATTGTAAACTAATTTGTAATTTAGATTAAACATTGACAATATATAAATTAATAAATAACTGGTAAATGTAAACAAAAAAAATCAAGAATATTCTATTTGTTAGAATATATGTTTCTATTGTATGCCTTGATAAACTATTTTGTTGATATAATCAGATATAAAAAAATAAGTAATGAGACATGGTTAAATGTTTGTTTCAATTATTTTAAATGTTTGTTCCAATTATTTCAAACATGTTCTTGTCCTTTTGTTTGTTCTTTCTTATTATGTCGTAGTTGCAATTTTATGATATATGGTTAACTTGTTTCAAAGTAATGAAACTTGTCCTAGGTGTTACGTTTTTTTTGGCATATGTTAAGATTAAATGAATCTTGGTTTCAAATGTGTCAGATTGAATGAGACGTGCCATTGCGGTCCGCTGTCTTCTTATACTCGTTTTTTCTAGTTCTTTCAAACATGTATAGCATGTTTGAAATGTTTCAAACATGTTCTAATTGTTTAAATTGAAGTAACTCCTAAAACATGTAAAACCAGTAAAACATGTTTACTTTGTTCCAAGTAAATGGATCTTTGTTTCAGTTGTTTCAAACATATTTGAAACTTATATTTGTGGATTGATATATTTGAAACAAGATTTTGCTATATAAAATATTAGAATTAATGGTTTCATTTTTTGAAAAAAGGTCGTTTCGTATAGAGAACTGGTGCTAGGGAATAATAAAATTTGGTGCCAAGTTAACTTTTTTTGTATGGCAGCAGTTCAAATTAAATGAAACCAGGGTTGATATGTTTTAGACACTTGTCATGTTGTTCATATTCAATCCAAAATGGTCTTGTTGTTTAGGTTCTTCGTATGGCTTATTTCGAAATCATTGAAAAATGTAGTAATGTTTCCTTTTTATTTCAAGCGTGAAATAGTTGTTTCAATGTTTTAAACAAGTTTTTAGTTGTTTAAATTGGTTCAACATGTATTCCTGGTTTCATCTTTTTGGAAATGTATTTTGTTGTTTCAAATGTCGATAACACCTGTTTCAAATATTTTAAACAAGATTTGTTTGTTGCAATTAGAAGAAACTTTGTATTTTCTTTATGTTTCAATGGTTTGGTTTTATTGAAACCAGGAAACCATGTTTGAAATAGTTGAAACCAGCACTTCAAATATAGAAACCACCAAATAGGAAGAAATTGAACAACAAGGCCAGGTTAATTGAAACCACAATCTATAAACCCCATGAACATCAATACCAAGTTTCATTTATCTTAAACTAGAAAACCATGTTTGAAACAATTAAAACAAACACTTGAAACATTTGAAACCACTAGAACATGTTTAAAACATTTGAAACCACTAATACCTGTTTCAAACAATTAAAAGCACTATATATGAATAACCCAAACCTCAACACGAAGTTTCATTTAATTTGAACCACCGCACAAAAACATCTAGATCCGCAATTCCAAGTTTGATATATATGAAACCACAAAACCATGTTTGAAATAATTGGAACCACCAGTACAAAATCTTCAAAACACTGGAACATGTTTGAAACCTTCGAAACAATTAATCCTTTTTTCAAACAATTGAAACCAACATATATGAAGAACACGAACCTCAACACCAACTTTCATTTAATTGAAACCACCCCACTAAAACCACTGGAGCCTCATTTCCAAGTTTCATATATATGAAACCACAAAACTATCTTTCAAACATTTGAAACCACCAGTACAAGCATTTGAAACCACTAAAACATCTTTAAAACGTTTGAAACCACTAATACATGATTGAAAGAATTGAAACTAAACACCAAGTTTCATTTAATTGAAACCACAACACAAACACAACTGGAGCCTCAATTCCAAGTTTCATTTATCTAAAACAACAAAAGAATGTTTCAAATATTTGAAACCACCACTACAAGCATTTGAAACAAGTAGAACATCCTTAAAATGTTTGAAACCACTAATACATGTTTGAAAGATTTCAAACCGCAACATAAGAATAACAAGAAGCATCACCTAGGTTTGGTTTTATTGAAACCAGCCAACAGTGTTTGAAATAGTTGAAACCACCACTTCAAACATTTGAAACCATTAATAAATGTTTCAAACAATTAAAAGCACCATATATGAATAAACTGAACATCAACACGAAGTTTCATTTAATTGAAACTACCGCACAAAAACATCTGGAGCTTCAATTCCAAGTTTCATATATATGAAACCAAAAAACCATGTTTCAAATAATTGGAACCTCCACTACAAAATTTTGAAAACACTAGAACATGTTTCAAAACTTTAAAAGCACTTATACGTGTTTCAAACAATTTAAAGCATCATATATGAGGAACACGAACCTCAAGACCAAGTTTTATTTAATTGAAAGCAACACAAAAAAACCACTGGAGCCTCAATTCCAAAATTCATATATCTGAAACCACAAAACTATCTTTCAAACAATTAAAAGCACCAGTACAAGCATTTGAAACCACTAAAATATCTTTAAAACATTTGAAACCACAAATACATGATTGAAAAAATTGAAACCACCATATATGAAGAACCGAAAACTCAAGACAAAGTTTCATTTAATTGAAACCACTAAATTAAAACAATTGGAGCCTCAATTCCAAGTTTCATTTATCTAAAACCACAAAACCATGTTTCAAATAAAACCACTAAAACATGTTTGAAACCTATGAATGAACTAACACCATATAAGAAGAACCGGAATCACAAGTAATGATTTCATTTAATTGAAACAACCAATCAATGTTTGAAAAAGTTTGAAACTAATAATACATGTTTCAAACAATTGAAACCATATTATACAAAGAAACCGAACCTAAAGACCAAGTTTCATTTAATTGAAACCACCACCATAAAACAACTTGAACCTCAATACCAAGTTTCATTTATTTTAAAACACAAATCGATGTTTCAAACATTTTAAACCGCTAGTACAAACATTTGAAACCACTGAAACATCTATCAAACATTTCAAACCAGTAATTCAAATAACCAAACAATGTTTGAAACAGTTTGGAACGACCCAAAAACCACATGAACCTTAATAACAATTTTCATTTATCTTCATTTTATTAAAACCACATAACTATTTATGAAACACTTGAAACCATCAATTCAAACAATTCAGACCACTCAAACATGTTCGAAATGTTTGAATCTACTAATACATGTTTCAAACAATTGAATCCAACGTATATGAAGAACCCGAACCTCAATACCAAGTTTTATTAAATTGAAACCACCCCGCAAAAACCAATGTAACTAAAATAGAAAGTTTCATTTATTTAAAATCAAAAAACCATGTTAAGAACAAATGAAACCGCCCCTTGAAACTTTGAAACAACTATAAAATGTTTCAAAACTTTGAAACGATTGAAACCAGCATTTAAATCACTTGAAACCACTAAAAAGTGTTTGAAATATCAGAAACCACATAATACATGTTTTAAACAATTGAAACATAGTTTCATTATATTGAAACTACAAAATAGGAAGAACTTGAACCACAAGCCTAGGTTAATTAAAACCACATGCTAAAAACGCCATGAACCTCAATACTAAGTTTCATTTATCTTAAACCGGAAAAGAATGTTTGAAACAATTAATAACACCACTTGAAACGTTTAAAAAGGCTGGAACATGTTTAAAACATTTGAAACCACTAATACATGTTTCAAACAATAAAAAGCACCATATATGAATAGCCCGAACCTCAACATGAAGTTTCATTTAATTGAAACCACCGCACAAAAACATCTGTAGCCTCAACTCCAAGTTTCATATATATGAAACCACAAAACCATGATTCAAAGAATTGGAACCACCACTACAAAATTTTGAAACCATTGGAACATGTTTCAAACCTTCGAAACCACTAATACATGTTTCGAAATATTTGAACCAACAAGTATGAAGAACACGAACGTCAAGAACAACTTTCATTTAATTGAAACCACCACACAAAATCAATTGGAGCGTCATTTCCAAGTTTCATTTATGTAAAAGCACCAAAAAATATTTCAAATAATTGAAACCACCACTACAATGATTTGAAACAAGTAAAACATCTTTCAAACGTTTGAAATCACTAATACATGTTTGAAAGATATAGTCCAATGAAGATGCGTTTGAAATACATGTTTCAAAGAATTGAAACAAACATATATGAAGGAACCTAACCTCAATACGAAGTTTCCTTTAATTCAAACGACCACCCAAAAATCACTGGAACCGCAATAAAAAGTTTCATTTATTTGAAAACAGAAAACCATGTTTCAAACAATTGAAACTGCCACTTCAAACTTTTGAAACCACTAAAAGATGTTTCAAGCCTTTGAAACCATCGATGCATGTTTCAAAGTATTGAAACCACCATATAAGCAGAACAAGTACCAACAACCAAGGTTTCATTGCATTGAAACCGCCAAAACATTTTTGAAACAATTGAAACCACAACATCAAACATTCATAAACAATTTAATATGTTTCACACATCTTCAAGTGGTAATACATTGTTTAAACAATTGAAACCATCCAAAAATAGAAACGAAAACACAAGACCAAGTTTAGATTAACTTAAAGCACATATCTATTTATAAAACTATTGAAACAACCACTTCAAACAAATAAAACCACCAATTCAAACAATTGAAACCACTAAAAGATGTTTCACACATATGGAACTGGTAATACATGGTTGAAACAATTAGAACCACTTCATAGGAAGAACCGGAACCACGATACGAAGTTGCATTTATGCGCAATGAAAAAACCATGTTTCAAACAATTGAAACCATCAATAGTTTTGCAACCTCAGAAAAAATAAATACATGTTTCAAACTATTGAAACTAAGTTTCATTATATTGAAAAAACCGCATACAAAGAACTGGAACCAACATATATGAAGAACGTGAACCTCAACACCAACTTTCATTTAATTGAAACCACCCCACTAAAACCAATGGAGCCTCATTTCCAAGTTTCATATATCTGAAACAACAAAACTATCTTTCAAACATTTGAAACCACCAGTACAAGCATTTGAAACCACTAAAACATCTTTAAAACGTTTGAAACGACTAATACATGATTGAAAGAATTGAAACCATCATATCTAAAGAACCCAAAACTCAACACCAAATTTCATTAAAACTGAACACCAATTTACATTTAATTGAAACAACCATATCTAAAGAACCGAAAACTCAAGACAAAGTTTCATTTAATTGAAACCACTAAACTAAAACAACTGGAGCCTAAATTCCAAGTTTCATTTATCTAAAACCACAAAACCATGTTTCAACTAATTGAAAGGACAACTGCATAGATTTGAAACCACTAAAACATGTTTGAATCCTATAAATGAACTAATACCTATTAGAAAAAATTGAAATCACGATATAAGAAGAACCGGAATCACAAGTAATGATTTCATTTAACTGAAACAACCAATCAATGTTTGAAAAAGTTTGAAACTAATAATACATGTTTCAAACAATTGAAACCACCATATACAAAGAAACCAAACCTGAAGACCAAGTTTCATTTAATTGAAACCACCACCATAAAACAACTTGAACCTCAATACCAAGTTTCATTTATTTGAAAACACAAAATGATGTTTCAAACATTTTAAACCACCAGTACAAACATTTGAAACCACTGAAACATCTATCAAACATTTGAAACCAGTAATTGAAATAACCAAACAATGTTTGAAACAGTTTGTAACAACCAAAAAACCACATGAACCTTAATAACAAGTTTCATTTATCTTCATTTTATTGAAACCACATAACAATTTATGAAACATGTTTCAAACAAAAAAGCACCATATATGAATAGCCCGAATCTCAACACGAAGTTTCATTTAACTGAAACCACCGCACAAAAACATCTGTAGCCTCAACTCCAAGTTTCATATATATGAAACCACAAAACCATGATTCAAAGAATTGGAACCACCACTACAAAATTTTGAAACCATTGGAACATGTTTCAAACCTTCGAAACCACTAATACATGTTTCGAAATATTTGAACCAACAAATAGGAAGAACGCGAACGTCAAGAACAGCTTTCATTTAATTGAAACCAGCACACAAAATCAATTGGAGCGTCATTTCCAAGTTTCATTTATGTAAAAGCACCAAAAAATATTTCAAATAATTGAAACCACCACTACAATGATTTGAAACAAGTAAAACATCTTTCAAACGTTTGAAACCACTAATACATGTTTGAAAGATATAGTCCAATGAAGATGTGTTTGAAATACATGTTTCAAAGAATTGAAACAAACATATATGAAGAAACCTAACCTCAATACGAAGTTTCCTTTAATTGAAACGACCACCCAAAAATCACTGGAACCGCAATAAAAAGTTTCATTTATTTGAAAACAGAAAACCATGTTTCAAACAATTGAAACTGCCACTTCAAACTTTTGAAACCACTAAAAGATGTTTCAAGCCTTTGAAACCATCGATGCATGTTTCAAAGTATTGAAACCACCATATAAGCAGAACCAGTACCAACAACCAAGGTTTCATTGCATTGAAACCACCAAAACATTTTTGAAACAATTGAAACCACAACATCAAACATTCGTAAACAATTTAATATGTTTCACACATCTTCAAGTGGTAATACATTGTTTAAACAATTGAAACCATCCAAAAATAGAATCAGAAACACAAGACCAAGTTTCGATTAACTAAAAGCACACATCTATTTCTAAAACTATTGAAACAACCACTTCAAACAAATCAAACCACCACTTCAAACAATTGAAACCACTAAAAGATGTTTCACACATATGGAACTGGTAATACATGGTTGAAACAATTAGAACCACCTCATAGGAAGAACCGGAACCACAATACGAAGTTGCATTTATGCGCAACGAAAAAACCATGTTTCAACAAATTGAAACAATCAATAGTTTTACAACCTCGGAAAAAATAAATACATGTTTCAAACTATTGAAACCAAGTTCCATTATATTGAAAAAACCACATACGAAGAACTGGAACCACAAGCCCAGGTAAATTGAAACCACAATCTAAAAACCCAATGAACCTCAAAACCAAATTTAATTTATTTTAAACCATAAATTCATGTTTGAAACAATTAAAACCAGCAATTGAAAAGTTTGAAACCACTAGAACATGTTTTAAACATTTGAAACCACTAATACATGTTTCAAACAATTAAAAGCACCATATATGAATAAACCTAACCTCAACATGAAGTTTCATTTGATAGAAACCACCGCACAAAAACATCTGGAGCCTCAATTCCAAGTTTCATATATAGGAAACCACAAAACCAAGTTTCAAAAAATTGGAACCTCCACTACAAAATTTGGAAACCACTGGAACATGTTTCACACCTTTGAAATAACTTGTACTTGTTTCAAACAATTGAAACCAACGTATATGAAGAACACGAACCACAACACCTACTTTCATTTAATTGAAACCAACACACAAAAATCACTAGAGCCTCATTTCCAAGTTTCATATATCTGAAACCACAAAACTATCTATCAAAAAATTAAAACCACCACTACAAGCATTTGAAACCACTAAAACATCTTTAAAACGTTTGAAACCACTAATACATGATTTAAAGAATTGTAACCACCACTAATACATGCTTGTGAATTAAATTAAAATTTGTTTTTATTGTTTCAAACATATTTCAAAAAGAAATGTGTTGTTTCATAGAGTTGAAAGAGTATTTTTTGGTTACAAATGTTGGAAGTATTTGTTTCAATACTTTAAAACACTGTGTTTGGTTTGAATTAGATAAATCTTTGTTGTTTGGTTCTGATTGTTCTTCTATCTTTAGATGAAATATTTTTTTGATAAATAATTTTGTCATTTTAGTTAGATTATAAATTGTTATCTGGTTTCAACAGAAAGAAACTTCTATTGGAACATATGTTTTTAATAGAGGAGTTGTTCAATTTTAGTACAAACTTGGGTAGAACTTTTTCAGAAATTTTTTATGTTGTTACAATTTAATGGAACAGGGTCATGTTTTTTCCGTTATTCTTGTGCCTTCTTTCCAAATGTTTGAAACAACTATTGATTGTCAGAACTGTTTAAACCATCAATTAATTTTGTTACATTTTTCAAGAAGTTTGTAGTTTTTTAAATTAGTTCAAAGGGAGATAAAAAAATTAAATTTGTTTTCAAAGAAGTTTGTAGATTTTTGGTTTCATACGTTCCTAGTACTGGTTACAATTGATTGAAACATGTTTTTCCGCTTTCAATTAGAGCAAAACTTGTTATTTTGTTAACTGTTCTTCTGAGTTTTTTGTTTAATTATTTTAAAAAATATTTTTCTTTTTTCAAGAAATTAAAACATTTTGTGTGTTTTCAAATTTTAGAAGTACTGGTTTCACTTGTTTGAAAAATGAAGCTAGAAATATTGTTTCAATAAAATATTAAAAACTAGAAAAAAATTATAAAGAAAATTATAGGTTTATTTGAAACCGGCACACACTCTGATTTATTTGATAGTTAGGTAGAACTGCCGTTGTAAAAAACGAATAGATCTTTACTAAATGCTTACCTGACTATGCGGCAGTGTAAACAGTACAGAGAATTCTAGAAGTTCCTGTTTTAATTATTTTTTCAGAGAAGCGAAACGACACACTTTACCCACCGTAGCTTGTGTGACCGATGACGACACCGTTCCCTATTATAAGAACAACCTGTAAGCACCAATCTACACATGTAGCATTCCCCAACAATGGTGCGCAAGATGATTACCACCTACGCCATGCTCCAGAATCGCTCCTCTCAGTCGCTGCCTGTTCCAATCCCTCCCTCTTTTGACGATGAAGACGACGAGATCAACTTGGAGGACGACCCGGACAGGGAATCCTCTGAAGAAGAAGTTGATTCAGATGAAGAATTCGTGCCGCCGCCAACATCTCGGGAGCAGGAGGCTCTTCTCGATTCCTTCGAGACTGAGAAAGATCGCAAGGACAAGATCACAGCGGATGAGCGTACTGATGCGTTCATCTTGCGCAAGGTCATGGATTTCTCCAAGCATACCGCATAGCGGGACGAAGAAGGCCGACGTTTCATGGCGGTGGAGCGTGAAGCCCTGAAGTCCATGCTCGCATCAAAGGAGGGTGAGCAGGTAGTTCTGAAGGCGATACAGGCCAATGAAAATGCGTTGGAGACTGATGGCCCGGACAGGTAGCGCTGCCCCGACGAACAACGCCGTGAGGGAGAAGAACAGGCGAAACGGCGCCGGCTGTAAATCTGTCAATCGGGAAGCTACCATGGTGCTGAAGCTGCAGCAGGCGAGTGGTCACTATAGTTAGGACTGCTCTTGTTTGTTCATGAAATCTTCTATATTGTAATGGATCTACTTTTGATTTAGACTTCAGCCCGTTCTGAATACATGGAATGTTTCCTTTTCTTAGATTCCACTTTTCTTTCTCCAGTTATTTTCTTTGAGGGCAAAAAGTAGGCCGTCATCTTTCATTCTAGATGGGCTAATTACTGTGTTTAACATGTGAATGCTCGGATTCTAATTTCCAAAAAATGTAAATATTACTAATAAAAAGGCATCTTAGTATTGTTTAAACAGTATCGATTAGGTAAATTTTTTTAAGTGCTGAGTAAGAGCATACCGGCAGAATTCCCACACAACCATGGATGTATACATTAGACACAGTTGAATTGTTGTAATCTTCAATCGAATCGATTAGGTAATCTACAGCGAACTCTGGCCAGTTCATCTGTTTGATCTGTTCTTGGTTTTCAAACATGTGCATGTAGCTTCAATTCAGGATATGACCACTAGTTGGATCCAGATAGATGCAAAGAAAAATCATCATGAACTGTACCCAAAACTCATCTTTGTCCTGGAGTTTGACTAGTTCTTCGATAGCTCTATCGAGCTTGATCCCCCTCCCAGCTCCTTCTGATCTGAACTTTGTCTTCCCCCTGTAAGGTTTAGACTTGTACATTCCCCGATGGGGTAAAGATACAGGGATGTTACTATTAGAGAATCCAAGGACTTTCTGCATGAAATCCTTTATTGGGTATGGAATTCCATTGATAACTAATGACTTGGTCTGACAGTCTACTTGATGTATCAATTTCATTGTGAGAGCTTTTCGAAGCCTACAGTCATGCATGAAAATCAGTGGTTGGAATCCCATGTCTGATATCCAGTCCTTCTGCATTGGACTAAGCTGCTTGATGATATCTGGAATCATGTGAGGAGCACATCTGTAACATATGTTCTGGAAATATGGGAGACACTGGTAAGAATGTGTTGAACAGTTATTGGGTCATTGAGAAATCAGAAAACAACCACATACCCTACGGAATAATGGCTTTGGCACTTTCGAAACGGGATTGAGTACATCAGGAGGTAGTTTGCGTTTCATGGATGTAAGAGTGGAGGAACTTTCAGCAGCGGTGGCTCTCGTAGAAGCTGAATTTAGCCGGAGGGACCTCCGGCGTGACGTATCAGGATCTTCTACGTCTTGTTCCATCCTGGTACATTTATTTAGATAAAGGAATAATCAATGAATGATTTTGATTAGGTAAGTTTGTAGTGGGATTTATGGAAATGAGGCCGAAAAAATGATACAAGTTAAACTATGACACAGTCATTATATTATGAATAATCTGTAGATGAAACAAAGTTTGCCGAATACAGTGGTCTACTTATCAGTAAGTTTGTAGTTTTTTTGTCAGATTAAGCGATGCTACATCTATATAAATTTCGGAAATTCAATCTAAAATCTGGAAGTGTTGCAAAGATGAGATGGTTGTCTACATGGATTGGATGCTACAGACATTCGAGAAGTAATTAGATCTAAAAAATGGAAATTGTAAACCAAGAGGAGGTGTACACTGTCGTTCTGTAAAAATCGAGATCAGTAGTGTAAGCAACTGAAGAGCTTGCCGAGGAGGAAGGAATAGTAACAGGAAGAAAAGATGGAGAGAGTTACCTTGGCCCGGCAGAGGGTGATATCTCGGCTGGAAGGCCAATGACGAGGTGGAGGAGTGGAGTTCCACAGCGAGCCGCGCCGCAGATCTGAAAGGAGGACGAAGGGGGATGAAGGCGTGGGCTAGAAAAGGACGACGGCGGAAGCGGAAGCGGCGTGGGCTAGAAAGGGATGACGGCGGAGGAGGCGGCGGAGTGAGGGCGGCGGCGGCGGAATCGGCGTGGGCTAGAAAGGGATGACGGCGGGGGGGAGGACGTGGAAAGGGTGCGTTTACGGTGAGCTTGGATAGGGAGCGTGGACGGTGAGAGTGGGACCAAGCGGGTAGAGGGGAATACGGGAAGGAGGGGGCGGGGAATACGGCCAGTGGGCCGGGATGTGGTGCACGGATCTAAAAGCATGGGAGGGGAGTGGAGGGTGGATTCCACTCCGGCACATACCGGCGCCGGTAGAAAGAAGTTTTCGCCGGAGCCATCTCCTAACGTGAGAACCTCGTAAGTCTGCTCGATGTTGTTGTAGGCACCGCGATCCGTGAGGCAGACCACCTTGAACACGCGAGACGAAGCGGCTTGGCCAAATCCAAAGCCGTATCGTCCGACATTGTTGTACATTTGGTAGGCGAGACCATGCACTCCCTCGGCTAGGTTGGGGCGAGTAAGGAGCATCTTCCCGGTGGCTAGACCGATCACTTGGGGGTAGGGGGAGTGTTCGTCGGAGAAGCAGGCGAGGCTGTCGAGGCTAGTGCAGAGCATCCAGCAGCTGTCTACTCCGTCCATCGACCTCACGACGTTGCCCTCCGTGTCCATCAGCCGCAGGGATGCACCGAGGCGGAAGCTACCGACGAGGAGCGGCTCGGCGCGGGACTCGTGGGCGGCGATGAATGCTGGGTCGGAGATGAGAGCGCGCCACGGCCGAGACACGCACCGGAATCGGCAGAGGGACTTGGCCGGCATCCAGGATAGGATCTCAAAGATGCGTCCGTTGAGAGAGAGTCGGAGTCGGCGGCGCCGTCTTGGCTAGGTGCATGCTGTCTGGTTGCGGTGGCCATGGTTGACCCAAGCTGAAGACAGGGTCGTTTAGCCATGGCCGAGACACGCACTGGAGGAGCTTCCATCGGCGGTAGGGCTAGGCATAGACAGCGCGTATCGTCAAGGAATTAATCTGTCTAGAATCGAGACGATCTTGTTGCCTTTATATGTACAAACGGTGATGAGGCGAGATCGAGATGGACTCGGTTCAATCTAGGATAAGCTAGTCGGAAAGGAAACCTGATGAAATAACAGTTCACATCATATAATTTGTTTTTTATTCACGCTTTGTTAAGACAATGTCTTCACTTTGAGCAGAGTTTGTTTGCCAAAAATAAGTAGCCAAATCCTAGTTCTGTTTCATAATGTTCGCACTGCCCTGCTAGTACACAAGTTCAGTTGTGTAAGATTCAGTGACAATACTAGATCTACATGGGATAAACTAAAATACATCAGTGTATCTTCTAATGTTCTTCGAAGCAAACACTCGGCAGATTTGATTTTCTTAACTGCCAAACAGGTTGAAGAAGCTAACCATCCAGTTGCGCACAGTAAAAAAGACAGGATTTCACTGCTCCATAGAGGAAGAAAAACATCTCATAAAACAAAACCATACGAATGTGTTACAGAACAGCCATAGGAAGTTTCAACTGCATTTGCCAGCTCCACACTACATAATCTCAGACTAAATAGGTAAGGGCCCTCCTCTTCACTGGGCGGCACCAGGAGCAGCGGTGATGATGTCCGAGTCACCAGGATCGATGATGCTGAGACAGCACACCCGGTAGTACTTGCCGCAGGCAGTTCCAAGATCAACATTGTCTGAAACAACAAAGTCGCGTTAACAAATATATTTTACAACCATAAACTAATTCAGGTGGAGCTATAGTTCTGATACAAGAGTTAAACTACATGCATCAAACAAGCATTTGGGAAATGGTTCAGAGGAGGATCAAAGGATCTTACTTCCATGGAAATGGTGCACGCTGATCTTTGCCAACATGGCGTAGTACTCAATCTCAGACTTCCTGAGCGGAGGGCAGTTGTTGGCAAGGATAATCAACTTCCCTGAACAAAGAAACAAATTAGACTACTTAAACAGAGTCGCATGTAACAGGTCACACATATTGCAAGTGAATCCATCTGAAGTCACATCAAAAAATTATGAAGACTATCACAAGCAACACACAGACGTTGTAATCCTAGAATGCACAGCTGAACCATATGCACATCATTATGACCTATTAACCTGAAATGTGGTCGAATTTTAAAAGTCAAAATTATTCCTACATCATACTGGATAAGAATTTGGTTGAATCAGAAGGACTGGACTGCACATCTATGCAACAATACAAGATCACAAACAAAAAATTAAAGTACAATACCAATACAGAAATATCCTGAAATTGGCCTAAAGATCACAGATCTCAAAATGAGAACAAAATGTCAGCAAACAATTATCCCAGACTCCATTGTACCCCAGACTTGGAAGAGATCTTGAAGAAGCCATACTGAAGCGCCTGGTATCATTCTAGGGAGCTGTATTCATCTCTAGGGCACGGCAAAAGCAAGCCAAAGAGGTAAACTTCAGTCCCATTATAGAACCTAAATTCCCGACACAAAAAGAATGTGAATATCATAGCATAATCTTAGATCTAGTGTAACTTCATCATTGCATTACAGACAAGTTAGTAATCTTGGATAAACTTAATCAAGAGTCTGGCATGATTCTTCTAGGGCACTGCAGTATGTCTCCAGAAGTAAAGAGGCAAAAGCAAGCCTAAGAGCAGAACTCCGTATGTCTCCAGAAATCAACATTAAAGACTACAATACTGTACTGAATATCCCAACATTGAGTGCATGGCAACCTATTCCACACCAAACTATATGAAAATAATGTATCTATTTCTGCAGGACTCACAGTTCCACCCACAAATAACCACATGACATCCATTAACCACTCCACTCTACACCACAGGTAAGCAACAGATCTGTAAGCAGATAATGATTCTGCATTTCTAATAGTAGGATCCAGTAAACAAACAGACAGACTAACCAACCATTCACCACAGGACATCATACCAACCAAGACAACCGAGACAAGCAGCGTAAGATCAGCAAACAATTATTCCAGCCTCCATTGTCCCCCAGATATGGAAGAGATCTTGAAGAAGTATCAATCAAGAGGCTGGTATCATTCTAGGGCGCTGTATTCATCTCTAGGGCACCACAAAAGCAAGCCAAAGAGGTAAACTTCAGTCCCATTCTAGAATCTAAATTTTCCCAACAAAAAAAATTAGTGACATCATAACATGAACTTGCAATTGGTTCATAACAAATATGGGCACTGCATTCATCACTTAAAAGAGTGGCAAAAGCAAGCCTACAAGCCAACCTCTAGTCACAGTGTACAATCAAAAACCAACACTAGAGACTACAATACTAAATTGAACATCCTAAGATTTAGTGCATGGCAATGTAACTCAACTCCCGATCTTCACACCGTTTCCACAAGGAAGCAAGACCAATAATCTATCTAGAGCTAAAGGTAGAGGTCGACTTCTGACGGGCTCAAAGTTCAACACACAAGAAACGACACCGCAAAGCAACTGACTAAGCAACACTATCGTCTACACCACAGCCAAGCCACAGATCTGTATGCGGATCGATTCTGCATTTTTGTTATAAGGATCCAGCGACCGAACTGACAAACCAACGATTCACCACAGCGGATCAAAGCAACCGAGACAGGCAGCGTAAGAGCAGAGATGCGATCCATACCCTTGGAGCTTCGGAGCGTCTTGAGGACGGTCTTGTAGCCGAGCGTGTACTTGCCGCTCTTCATCACCAGCTGCAGTTTGTTGTTGATGTTCTCCGTGTTCTTCTTCTGCAAACAGAATCGAAACCAGTCAGGTGACCACCACCGCATCAACTCGGAAGAGAATCAACTGGGAACAGAGGGGTAAGGGGAGGGGTCGAGATAGGGTTCGTGTCGTACCGTCTTCTTAGTGGGAGCCATCGCGTCCGGCGAACCAACCTCGGCAGGCGACGAGCGGGGCGGCAGGAGGAGGCGGGTGGCTTCGGGGGCGGCGGCGGGGTAGGGTTACGAGGGAGAGGGAGTATATAGGTGCGGCCGTGCGGACGAAATTACGTCGATACCACTGGGCCTAGGGTGCGGAATGGATGGATTAGTTGGGCCTTTCTGGACCTCGTCGATCCGAAATCGCTGAATGGGTTAACATATATGCGCTGTAATTTTTTTCCTGCTGAACTTTTCAAAAAAACAAAATCCAAATCTACAAAAGGGTTTTCTAAGGAGCTTTAGAGCCTCTATCCCTTAGAGCATCTCCACTCGTTCGGCGTTTTCGGGCCGAAATTCCGCTAAATAGTGCCAGACGCATGTAACTTTCGGCTAGAAACGGCCATTATCTCACTCGTGTTTCCATGTGTGGTTCCCACGCGAGGTCAAATCAGCGACTTTTCGTCCAAATTCGGCACAAATTCAAATAGTTCGGCATAAATATGAATATAGAGCAATTTTCGGTATAGTTCAGCAAGAAATTAAACACATCAAAGTTTGGCATAGTTCGCCATAGACCGAAATACAACATAATTCGGTCAGATCATGCTCGGCATCTACGTGTTGCCCTTGTGTATCCATATGTGCTCAACCAGATCATCCTGCAGCTATTGATGCACTATCGGGTCTCGGATCTCCTGACGCATGGCGATGAAGACAGGCCACGTTGGTGGCACCTGGTGATTAGGCTCTACAAGAGGTCCATGTTTATAGTATGGCTCCTCCTGTTCGCTCATCCTTAATGATCATGTTGTGATAGGTAAAACAATAGTTTATCACTTCCCACATTGGTTGATTCGACCAAGTTATAGTAGGGAACCGGACAACTGCAAACCTCTGTTGGAGCTCACCAAATGCCCGCGCCACGTCCTTCCAGCAAGCTTCTTGTTCCTTGGCAAACTGAGTATGCTTGGGGAGCAGCGGGCATGAGATAGTCTTCACAAATGTTGTCCATCTTGGATAGATGCCATCTGCAAGATAGTGTCCCTTGTTTTAGTGGTGCACGTTGATCTTAAAGTTCACAGGGGGAGCATGACCCTCAACAAGCTTGGCAAAGTTATTTGAGGACTGGAAGGCGTTGATGTTATTGTTAGATCCTGTCATGCCAAAGAAGGAGTGTCAAATCCAAAGATCATGTGTAGCAACTGCCTCAAGTATCACAGTGCAACCTCCTTTGTGGCCTTTGTGCATTCCTTGCCAAGCAGATAAACAGTTCTTCCAATGCCAATGCATGCAGTCGATGCTTCCAAGCATCCCAAGAAATCCTCTAATTTCATTGACTGCGAGGATTCAAGCAATGCCTTCAGCATTGGATGTTCTCAAGTATTGTGTCCCAAACACTGCAATCACTGCCCTGTAGAACATGTACAAGTAATCAATAGCGGTGGACTCGGTCATGCGGAGATAGTCATTGGCACTATCACCCGGAGCTCCGTATATAAGCAACCTCATCGACATTGTGCACTTATGCAGTGAGGAAACCCCTACCATGCCGGTGCAGTCCTTATTGCATATGAAATAGGGGTCGAACTCTTGGATGGCATGCACGATGTTGAGGAAGAGTTTTCGGCTCATCCTGAAACAACGCTAATACATGGCCTCTTCATGCAGCGGCTCGCCGGCAAAGTAGTCGGTGTACAACATATAGTAGCCCTCCACCCGCTGCCTTGCTTTGCACTTCCGGCGACCCTTCGTCTAACTTCCACGCTTTGGCGCTGCAGTCTGTTGTTGGGTTCGCAGCATAGAAAACAAAAAAATTCCTACGATGGGAACTACTAAGCACCAAGATCTATCTACCTAGATACAAGTAACGGTGGATATACATCCATAGAGAACATACCCTTAAAGAGCGACAAAGTGTAACGAGATTAGACTCATGGATGATGTAGTCGATCGCTTGCCGATCTCAAGATCGAGAGGAAGTCCTAGCGTCGCAAATCAGTAGCGCATCCGTGCTCGCACACACGTCCGGTCCACCGAACAACCTCCACCTTGATACATTGCAAATGTATCTATAATTTTTTATGTTCCATGCTTGGTTTTATCTACTTTCTTATGTTTTGTCCACACTTTGGAGTACTTTTCATATGATTTCTGGGACTAACCTATTAACAAGAGCCATAGTGTCAGCTGCTTGTTTTTTGCTGTTTTTGGTTTTAGGAAGTCAGGAAATGAATATTCTCGGAATTGGACGGGACAAAAGCCAAAGTTGCTATTTTACCGAAAGACATCTTGAGCCAGAATACGAGACGGAGAGGTGCTGGGGCCTGGCCACACCACCTGGCCGCGTGGCCAGGCCTGGCTCGCGCCGGGGGTGGTCTGGCCAACCCCAGCACCCCCTCGACCTCTCCTTCCGCCTATAAATTGCCTCTGATATGAAAATCCTAAGTACCCGATCAAAAAATCCACAGAAGAGTCTATAGCCGTCGTCATCTCCATCCCTAGATCGGGAGGGATCTGAAGCTCTTCCCGGCACCCTGCCGGAGAGGGGAATTCACCCTGGAGGACTTCTTCATCATCATGCAAGACTCCGGTGTGATGCGTGAGTAGTTCATCTCTAGACTACGGGTCCATGTAGTAGCTAGATGGCTGGTTCTCCTCCTTTGTGCTTTCATGTCTAGATCTTGTGAGCTCCATTCATGATCAAGATCATCTATTTGTAATTCTTCATGTTGTGTTTGCGGGGATCCGATGGATATTAAGATGCTATTTCAGATTGATTATTGATTCTATCATGTCTTTGTTATTTGTGATCTTGCATGCTTTCCGTTGTTAGTAGCTACCTTGGCCAAGTAGATGCTAGCAACTCCAAGAGTTAGTATTTATGATCGATAGTGGGTTCATGCCTCTGGTAATCTGGGGAAGTGACAGAAATCTCTAAGGTACTAGATGTGCTGTTGCTACTAGGGAGAAACCAACAATCATTTGTTCATAGAACAATCGTATTGTTTACTTTACACGCAATTCGTAAAGTAATAATCTATTGCTTGCAACTTAATACTGGAGGGGGTTCGGATGATAACCTGAAGGTGGATTATTAGTCATAGATGTAGTTGGATGGCGGTCTATGTATAATGTTGTAATGCCCAATCAAGTCTGAAAGGAGTCAAGATGATTCAGGGTGTTATATATTACGAAGTTTCACTTTAAAAGGAAGGTACTGGGAGAAAACGAGTCAAAGACGGAGTCCTGGGTGGCCTCACCACCTGGTGGCGCGGCCAGGGCTGGGCCCGTGATGACCCACAAGTATAGGGGTGTATCGTAGTATTTTCGAGGGAAGTGAAACCCAATTTATTGATTCGACACAAGGGGAGCCAAAGAATATTTATAAGCCTTAATAACTAGGTTGTCAATTCAGCTGCACCTGGAAACAATCTTGCTCATAGTAGTTTATCAGTAGCGACAGTTTTGTAGTAGGAATATCAAAGTAGCAGCAGTAGTAAAGCAAAGACAGTAGTAGCAAAAGCAGTAAACAATGGGATTCGAGTGCGGTAGGCATAGGGATGGATGGACGGGCATTGCATGGACAAGACAATTCACATAGCAATCAGAACATAGGGCAATTGCAGATAAATAAGATAAAGCATCCAAGTACTAGACAATCCTAGGCATGTGTTCCATATATAGTCATACGTGCTCGCAATGAGAACTTGCACAACATCTTTTGTCCTGCCAGCCCGTTTGCAGCGGAGCCTCTAGGGAACTACTGGCAATTAAGGTGCTCCTTTTAATAGAGCACCGGAGCAAAGCATTAACACTCTGTGAACACATGTGATCCTCACATCAAAGCCTTTCCCTTCCGGTTATCCCGATTTCTGTCACTTCGGGGCCATAGGTTCCGGACAACGACGTGTGTATACAACTTGTAGATAAGACCAAGAACAAATACTATCATAATGAATCAATAATAAGTTCAAATATGAAACCATGGCACTCGGGCCCTAGTGACAAGCATTAAGCACAACAAGTCGCAACAAAGTGAAATAACAACCTGGGGCAGAAGTACAAAAAATTACAGCTCAATCCGACAGACAGAGGTCTCTCATGAATTTTTACGGTGAAGCACAAAAATCTGTTTCAGGACATCAACTCCCCCAAATCGTACTTCTCTCTCATTAGAGGTTGATCTTGACAAAAAAACCAAACAAAACGGATAAGGAGCGGTTATTACTGAAGTAATAACTTCCAAGACTCAAAGAAACAAAAATAAAGTAAAAGCAAAAACAAATTGGGTTGTCTCCCATAAAGCTCTTTCTTTATAGCCATTAAGATGGGCATGATAATTTTGAAGAAGCTCTCATAGGGATATGGATTGAAGTGAAAGAGAGCATTAAGAAGCAAAAACACACACATTTAAGTCTAACCCACTTCCTATGCAAGGGAATTTTGTAAACAAATAAGTTATTGAAACCAGAGGCAACTTGCATAAGAAGGCAAAATAAGTGCAACATAAAAACTTTCAGCATAAAACGAGGAAACTTGATATTATTGAGATACATAAGAGCACTTTTCCCTCTCTCATAATAACTTTCAGTATCATGCATAAACTTAACAATATAGCTATCACAAGGACTATCATAGCAATGATCACTTATTCTAACAGAAAACACAGGAATACTAGCTCTCATAACACTACTTTGTGAAACAATATTAGAGGTATCCTTACAAAGGATAGGGTGTCCCTCTTTTTCATACTTAGTGACAAAGTCTTTCACACTTGCTATTATAGGTTCATCAACCATTTGTTGATCAGGTTCAATAGCTTTACCCATACTTTCATTAACCATACTAGCTATCATAGAATGTTCCTTTACCTTAACTGGAAAAGGCATTTTCTCAATATAAGGTTCAGGTAAAACATGATTAGCAGTATAAACTTTAGTATTTCTTGCAGGAACACTCTTAGCAACATCTTATAAGGTTCGTGGTACTTATTCCACTTCTTTTTAGGCACTTCAATATAAGAAGCAAAAGCCTTAAAATAAGAAGCAATAGCTTGAGAGTCTAGACCATAAGCATTTTTAATATTTTGAAAGTCATCAGTTCCCATAAAAGATTCAATGCATTCATAATCATAATTTATACCTGACTTTCTACCTTTGTCATTCTCCCAAGCTTCAACATTGTCTCGAATACGATCCAGAAGGTCCCATTTAGTTTCTTCTTCCATACGAGTGAATGATCCAGCACAAGAAGCATCCAGTAAATCTTTATCATGTAGAGAGAGCCTTGCATAAAAGTTGTTGATAATAATATTGTTGGGGAGCTCATGAATGGGACATTTGAGCATTAGTAACTTCAATCTCCCCTAAGCTTGAGCTGTACTCTCTCCATCAAGAGGCCAAAAGTTGTATATTTGATTCCGATCTTTATGAATCTCACTAGGAGGATAAAACTTTGAATAAAAGAGAGGCACTATTTCCTCCCATTCCAGAGCTTGACCATTCTTCAGCAGCTTATACCATTCCTCAGCTCTTCCTTTCAGCGATAATGAGAATAACTTCTTCTTAACTTGATCTGTAGTAATACCTGCACACTTAAACAACCCGCATAATTCGTGTATAAAGAGTAAATGATCACCGGGATGGACAGTTCCATCCCCAACAAAGTAGTTATCCATAACACGATCAATAATTCTTGTAGGTATTTTGAAAACATCTTTCTCAGTAGGTGGTGGCTTATCTACTACCTTAGCAGTGGTAGTAGCATTACCAAATAAGAAACTCAGCGAATTATCCATAACGAAAATAAAGCAACTAGCAGAAGTAAATAATACTCACAGTAGAAGTTTCCTTTACCAGTTCCACTCTCCAATAGCGCTTCACTCCTCGGCAACGGCGCCAGAAAATAGTCTTGATGACCCACAAGTATAGGGTGTGTATCGCAATATTTTCGATAAGTAAGAGTGTCGAACCCAACAAGGAGCAACAGGTGCTGGCTAGTGGTATGGATCAGGAATTCTCTGCAAATACTTAGCAAACAAATTTTTAGGGGTTTTCGTTAAAGCAAGTAAACAAAGTACGAGTAAACAAAAGACAGTAGGAATAAATGCAGCAAGTGGCCCAATCCTTTATGCAGCAAAGGACAAGTCGGTTGTATTTCTATAAATGACCAAACATTCTCGAGGACACATGGGAAGACTGTCAAGTGTTTTCGCTTCATATAGTCGATTAATCTTCTTTAGCTTGCTAAGTGTTGTGTGGGTGAACCTGTGCTAATGTACCGCCCCATCCAAGACTAATACATACTTGTGATTATACCCCTTGCAAACATCCGTAAGTACAAGAAAGTAATTAAGGTAGAAACCTAACCACAACTTTAAACTCTAAGACCCTTACGTCCCTTGTGTAATGGTTTCCTAACAGGGGTTCAGGTTTCTGTCACTCCGGCAACCCCTACGATTAGTAGCCAAATACACAATGCATTCCCCTAGGCCCATATAGGTGAAGTGTCATGTAGTCGATGTTCAGATGACACCACTAGAAGAAGTACACCACAACTTAAATAACAATCTATTGAATCTTTCTCAACGCAACTCCACTACTAACAACAAGACTTCTCCCATGTCCTCAAGAACAAAATGAACTAATCACAAGACATCATATGGATCATGATCAGAGATGGAATAATGATGTATAACAATCTGAACATAAACAATAATTCAATGGTTCACTCAATAGCATCAACTACAAAGAGTAATCAACACCGGGAAAGTTTCCCCTATGAACTAATGCAAGATTCAACTCAATTGTTACAGCAATATGGAGATGGTGATGAGGGTGCTGATGGTGATGATGGTGGTGATGATGATGATGATGATCCCGATGAAGTCCAGCTTGATGGTGGTGCTGATGGCGACGATCTCCCCTCTCTGGGAAGGAATTCCCCTGGCAGAAATCTGTCTGCCGGAGAGATCTTTCTCTCTCGGTATTTTCCACCCCGCAGAGGCGGCGGAATCTTTCTGTGGTCGCTCCCCGAGTCTTAGGGTTTCGTGGGGATGATATACGCCAGAGGGGAGAGGCTGGAGTGGGCCAGGGCGGCCACACCACTCTCAGGCGCGGTCTAGGCCTGCCCGCGCCATGGGGTGGTGTGGGCCCCCTGTGGCCCACCTCCACTCCATCTTCTGGCATCCTGAGTCTTCTAGAAAAATAGGATTTTCCATATATTTTCCTGGATTTTCTGATCTTCGCGAATTTTGCCTCCAAACAGCACCTTTTCCATCAGAATCCTGACTGCAGCGGTCCATGCTCCAAAAGTCATCAACCATACAAAAATAGATGAAATACCATAAGTATCACCTCTCAATACGAAATATATCAATGAATAATAGTGAATTAAGACATAGAATAGTGATGCAAAATGGACGTATCACACCTCTAGTGAACTATGGACCCTAGTCCTTTCTTTTACATTCAATCTACAAACTATTTACTGCTTTGTGTTTACTTTCTGCAAACTATTACTTCCTTCTATTCGATATGTTTAATCCTTTGTTTTCAGCAAAACCGGTGAGATTGACAACCTCATCGCAAGTTGGGGACAGAGTTCTGTGGTTGTGTTGTGCAGGTCTCCACGTTGCTGTTGGCACCGGTAGTGCACCCTGCCAACGTTCAGCTAGCTACACCTTTAGGGTGTTTCCTTGCTCCTACTGGATTCATAACCTTGGTTTCATAACTGAGGGAAACTTACTGCTGTGCTCATCATACCTTCCTCTTGGGGTTCCCCAACGAGTTCGTTAATACACGAGTCAACAAGTATTTTTCTGGCACCGTTGCCGGGGAGTCAAGGACATATTCACAAGGGGAGTCCCTCATAACCAATCTCTTTACTTTGTTTTTTTGTTTTGCTTAGTTTCTTTTTGATTTGTTTGCTTGTTTTGTTATTAAAAACACGCAAAAAAATAGTTCTACAAGTTTGCTTTGTTTATTGAAAACACACAAAAAATTAGTTCCTATCTTAAGTTGTCATTATGTCTAGCCTTGCTCCAATCACTATGTCACCTAAGGAAATGATTTTCACTTTTAAACAAGGAATTGAGGAGAGCTTCAAGGAAGCTTGGTCTAGAATCTCTGATCTACATGAAAAAACTGAGCCTAGAATGACTCAAAGCTTGTTCCTTAGCAGTTTTTACCTTGGAATTGCTCTTTGCTATAGATATGCTTTAGATGCTGTTGTGGGAGGAGATTTACTCCAATGCAATGAGGATGATGTTGTTAATGCTATAAAGAAATTGGTCTTTACTTACAACTTGCCTAGCAAAACTGATATTTCTTTCACAAACATATTTGCTAGATTAAACACTCTTAAGACCCGCACTACTAGTTTAAAAGATTCTTATAACACACTTAGAGAGCATCATAATTATGTCCAAATAAATTCTGAACAATCAAAGTGGCTCCCCACAGTAAAAATTGATATAAATAATGAAACTTTTCAAGCTCGCTGTGATATCATGTCTGAATTTTGCCTTATGCCCAAAGATATTTATGAATCTCTGAATCTTTGGGGGCTTACTGAAGGAGGAAAAGAAATATCTCTTGCTAATAATGCTACAATATTACCTATTGGAATAGCTGAAGGAGTGTTTACAAAGATCCTTGAGAAAATGATTTCTACTGATTATCTTGTTATTGAATGTGCAGGAAAAGGACAAATTACGCTTGGAAGGTCCTTATTAGAACTCCTTGGAGCAATAATAGATGTGGGAAAGGGGACCATGCACCTTGCTTCTCCACCAAAAAATCATATTTTCCCCAAGGTTAAGAATAAAAGTAAGAGAGGTAAGGGCAAGAAATTTGGTTTTAATGCTTCTTCATTTGAGAACACTTGATTCTTTTTCTTGCTTCTTATGCCTAACTTAAAGGCGTTAAAGAAAAGTACTTATTGGGAGATAACCCAAAAGTTTTAGATGAGTCTTGGAAGTTATTACTTCAGTAATAACCGCTCCTTATCATTTTTATTTGCTTTTCGTGCCAAGAGTAACCTCTAATGAGAGAGAAGTAATGATTGGGAAAGTTGCTGTCCCGAAACAGATTTATGTGCTTCACCGTAAAAATTCGTGTAAAATCTCTGTACGTCCTTTTAAGGCGTGAATTTTTGTGCTTCTGCCCCAGGTTATTATCTAATTTCCGTTAGTTCAAGACTTTTTGATTTGAGCAACGGACGGTCTTCGAAAAAATTCGTCTTTACCTGATGGTCTGTTTTGACAGATTTCTGCCATTTTCTGCATTTGCTTCTTGTTGGTTCCTTTTTGAGTTCTTTTGGGGAATTGAGGTTTTTGAGGGAAGTGATACAGTAGCTAGTGTTTTAATTAAAGTTTAATTAGTGTTAGAACTGAACCTAAAGAATTATTATCTTGAGTGCACTAATGTTGCTAATAAAGATTGTGTGAAGTTTTATATGAAGGAAAAATTTCAGGTGTATGGAAGGAATGAGTAATGAGATAAATGATGGAATAAAGCTCAAGCTTGGGGATGACACTTGTTTCACCCCAAGAAATATCCAAGAAGTACAAGCGTCAAAGCTTGGGTATGCCCAAGGCATCCCTTCTTCATCAATAAAAATTCCAGGTTTCTTCCAAACGCTTCATTTTTATTGTTTCATGCACAGTTGTGTTGTTCTTGGAGCGTCTTCTTTTCCGTTTTTGTTTTGGTTTTTTGTTTGCTTTGTTTGTTTAGTTTGCTGAATAAATTGGTTGGACCCCCTCTTTCATACATTGGTTTTCAAATAGTTTGGTTTGGTTTGGAAAAGAGTAGGAAAGTTCATGCTTAAGTGTAAAAGAGAGTCTGTTTTTGACTGTGGCCTATGCTTTGGCATGCCATGCTTGATATTGTTTTGGCTTTATGCTTAGTATTCTTTGCTGTAGCACGACTTGTTATAAACAATTGAGATTGCTTAATGTGCCTTGGATGAATCATGCGTTGTTTTAGCATATTAAAGCATAGTATTATGGTATTCTCCTTTCATACTTTATTTGGGTTGACTTGGCGCATGCTCACACCATGTTATGACTATATCAAGTCACCATAGCCTTTATGATCCTTTAGTTTTCAACTTGTAGTATCACTTTATGCTTTGATCAATGATGTTTTGTCGCTCTGCATGATTATGGCCATTATTACTCTCTTAGTTTGTCGCTCCCAGTCTTTTGCTAGCCTCTACAACCAAGTATGAGTTCCACTCATGCATCCAACTCCCTAAACCAAGTTATTCCAAAGAGTCCACCATACCTACCTGCTAGCTTATGCTATTCTAAGTATATTCATGTTTTTGTTTACCTTCCAAATTTAAGATCTCACGAACTTGATGGCACACTTTACTTTTCTTGCCCTTAATAAACTTGAACCATTGTGTCGTCTATGTTGTATATGCGTGCACTTATTTGTTGGGGATTAGCAGAACCATGCTGTCATGGGGAACGCTTTCAACATTACACGGGTACTTTGTACCTAGTTGATATTATGTTCTTTTGTCTATGGATGTCGTCGGTGTGAAATGAAAGGGGAGCTTGTAAGTCCATGGAGTTATGTATATGTGTTAGAGAAACGCCTGGGCCGCTGTTCTAATCCATGCTGACATGGTGGAAACCTGCAACGTAACCATAATGAGCTGTCTATGAAGCATTCTTTTTATAAAAAAAGAGAGTCCTATATTGAGAAAAAAAGAGAAAAAAAAGATTATGAAAAGAGGAAAGAGAGAAAAAAGCACCATATTCCCATGGTAAATAAGAAGATTGCTGAGATGCTCGTTGTCTGCTTGCTTTGTCATTTTGATATGAGGATTCTTCCGTATCATCGGGCAAGGGGTACCCCGTTGGCGGTTCTCTATGATACACATGTACTTACGATGACAAGAACTTACCGGTGACTAAACTTGAGTAGCATGAGGAGCGGCCCTCGTATTCAAGGGACATGAGATTTCTAACTTATACTTCATCAAGCATGTACACCATAGTTTGTTCACTTTAACCTTAATCACTTCAAGATGCTTATGATAGGGGCAATGAGAGCTGAAAGCTATTAAGTACCATAATTTTTGGAAGCTCTTTATGAAACTTGAATCTCTGCTTCCTTTTATGAAGGCCTTTCTTCCACTTATATATTGAGTCTCTACCTTCTACCTTTATGCACCTACTTTGAGAGCATAGTGGCCATTCTTAGTTCTATGTGCATTGTCCCAAGACTAGTTGATTGATGCATAACTTGATATTGCTTGTTTTGAAATATTTGTATCTAGTCACTCTTATGAACTTTGAAGGTGTCCTATGCATTTATATTTGCTACTCTATGAGGGACAAGCTGAATACTATTATGCTATGTTTTCTTTATGTGAAACAAACAAACGTCTTGCAAAGCATTGTTATTCATGAATCTTTTGTTTGTGCCTTTTCATGTTGCAACATAGTTGCTTTGCCTTATTGTTAGAACTTTGTCTTTCATGTTATGATTGAAGTACTATGATCCCAGCTTTGAATGTTTTACAAATACTTTGATCAAGTTTATGATGGTGCATGCCACCTCAAAAATTATTCTTTCTTTTTATCACTTACCTACTCGAGGACGAGCAGGAGTTAAGCTTGGGGATGTTGATACATTGGAAATGTATCTATAATTTTTGATACTCCATGCTTGTTTTTATCTACTTTCTTGTGTTTTGTTCCAACTTTGGAGTACTTTTCATATGATTTCTTGGACTAACCTATTAACAAGAGCCACAGTGCCAGCTGCCTGTTTTCTGCTGTTTTTGGTTCCAGGAAAGTCAGAAAATGAATATTCTCGGAATTGGACGGGACAAAAGCCAAAGTGCCTATTTTTCCAGAAGACTCACGGAGCCAGAATACGAGACGGAGGAGGGCCAGGGGCTGGCCACACCCCCTCGGTCTCCCTCTTCGCCTATAAGAAGCCTTCTGACCTAAAAACTTCGGGGGGTTCGACGTTTTTCCACGAAAAGTTCCGTTGCGCCGCCGTCACCGAAGGGGAGATTCGGGGGACAGGAAGTCTCTGTTCCGGCACCCTGCCGGGACGGGGAAGTGCCCCTGGAGCCATCTCCATCGATCTCCACCATCATCTCCATCGACCATCCATGTTTCCCCCATCTATGAGTGAGTAATCCCCCGCTGTAGGCTACGGGGATGGTAGGGATTGGATGAGATCGTTCATGTAATGGCATCAGATTCTTAGGGCATAGTGCCTAGTATCTTTTATTAGTGCTTTATGACTTTGTTGCGACTTGTTGTGCTTAATGCTTGTCACTAGGGCCCGAGTGCCATGATTTCAGATCTGAACATGTTATTGATTCATTATGATAGTATTGTTCTTGGTCTTATCTACAAGTTGTATACACACGTCGTTGTCCGGAACCTATGGTCCCGAAGTGACAGAAATAGGGGTAGCCGGAAGGGAAAGACTTTGATGTGAGGATCACATGTGTTCACGGAGTGTTAATGCTTTGCTTCGGTGCTCTATTAAAAGGAGCACCTTAATTGCGAGTAGTTCCCTAGAGGCCCCGCTGCAAACGGGCTGGCAGGACAAAAGATGTTGTGCAAGTTCTCATTGCGAGCACGTATGACTATATATGGAACACATGCCTAGGATTGTCTAGTACTTGGATGCTTTATCTTATTTATCTGCAATTGCCCTATGTTCTGATTGCTATGTGAATTGTCTTATCCATGCAACGCTCATCCATCCATCCCTATGCCTACCGCACTCGAATCCCCCTATTTACTGCTTTTGTTACTACTGTCTTTGCTTTGCTACTGCTGTTACTTTACTATTCCTACTACAAAACTGTTGCTACTGATAAACTGCTGTGAGCAAGATTATTTCCAGGTGCAGCTAAATTGACAACTCAGTTATTAAGGCTGATAAGTATTCTTTGGCTCCCCTTGTGTCGAATCAATAAATTGGGTTTCACTTCCCTCGAAAATACTGCGATACACCCCCTATACTTGTGGGTCATCAAGACTATTTTCTGGCACCGTTGCCGGGGAGCATAGCTTTATTTATCAAGTTCACTTGGAATCACTATTGTTCAAGCTAAGTTTATCTTTCTCCGTGTTTGCTTGTTTCTTTATCAAAAATACAAAAAAATCAGTTCCTACTCTAGTTGTTGTTTTCTTTGGTCTGTTATTGTCTTGCTTTATCATGCTTGATGTCAATGGTTGGTTTCTTTGAAACTGAAGCTTATTGGCAAGGTGGGTTCACGGAAGATCAAAAATATTATTATAAGGAACACCACTTGTCACAAAAAGGGAAACACTTATGGGAACAAATTGATAGATTGTATACCATTGCTAGAAATGTGTGCTCTACTTATAATATTACTTATTGCTGTGATGAGTCTTGTTGCAGAAAGAGGTATAAACACCTCCCTTTTCAATGTGAGTATAGTGATAATGATACCATATCTTCCTATGCTAAAGGAATTTATGAATTTTATGATGCGGAAGAAATTGAAGAATTTATTGCTTGGAAGGGTGCTTTTGAACTTGCTAGTTTGCTTGAAAATATTGATGATTCACCTTATAAGCATGAGGTTTATGGTATACTTAAATTTTGCTTTGATAATTACAAGGATGAAAATAGCTATATTCTTGAATATACTAATAGATGCTTTCCACAAATGGAAGAGACTAATGCCTTGCAGGATCCTATGGAAGAAGAAATTGATGAACCTGAAATCTCATTAGATGAAAAAGAGAAGGAGAGTGATGAACAAAAGGAGGAAGAATGGATTAGCTACCCATGCTTACCTTCTAAGAGTAACTCTTTATCCCTTACATTATTTGATTGTCCCCCATGCTTACTAAAGAAGGATGAATGTTATGTTCCTGAGGATTCTTTTGAAGATGTTTATGATAAAGCTCTAGTGCTTGTAGATCATGAAGAGCATGCTTTTTGTGATAGTTATATTGTTGAGATTATTCATGAGACTACTGAAAATTATTATGATAGAGGAAGATATGGTTGTAAAAGTTTTCATGGTATTGAAACACCTCTCTATGTGCTGAAAGTTTTGAAGTTACTCTTGTTTTATCTTCCTATGCCTGTCACTTTGTTCCTTGCGAATTTATTTGCATACACGATTCCTATGCATAGGAAGTGGGTTAGACTTAAATGTGTTTTGAATTTGCTTCTTGATGCTCTCTTTTACTTCAACTCATATTTCTTATGAGAGCATCCTCTCAAACTATTATGCCTGAAGATGATAATATGTCTATTATTCTTGGGAGACCTTTTCTTAAATACTGCAGGAGCTGTTATCAATTGTAATCAAGGGAAGGTGACCTTCAATGTTAATGACAAGGAACACATTGTCTATTTCCCCAAGAAGATTGAAAGGACTTATGGTTTGAATACAATTGAATATGTTGAGGGCATTCAAGTTGGAGAAATATATTGTCTCATACCAAGAGAAAAATTTGAAACTATTATGATTGGGACCATTGCTATCAAGGTTGAGGTAACATAATCATTAGTGGAATACAAAGTTTTGTATCGTATGAAATTGTTTTAGTAACAAGACCTGATCAACCTTGTTAACAAAAGGATTTCATTGAACAAAACAATGTTTCCACCATGATTATCTCCGCTTACTTCCATTTTATCCATTTTCAGTTTTTGCTTTTGCCTAACTTAAAGGCGTTAAAGAAAAGTACTTGTTGGGAGATAACCCAAGAGTTTTAGTTGAGTCTTGGAAGTTATTACTGTTGGAGATATGCCCAAGAGGCAATAATAAAAGTGGTTATTATTATATCTTTGTGTTTATGATAAATGTTTGCATCCCATGCTATAATTGTATTATAAGGAAACACTAATACATGTGTGTTTTGTAAACATAAAAGAGTCCCTAGTAAGCCTCTTGTTAAACTAGCTTGTTGATTAATTGATGATCATGGTTTCCTGATCATGGACATTGGATGTCATTAATAACAAGGTTATATCATTAGGAGAATGATGTAATGGACACACACACCCATAGTAAGCATAGCATAAGATCAAGTCATTATGTTCATATTGCTACAAGCTTTAAAATACATAGTAACCTAATCCTTCGACCATGAGGTTGTGTTAATCACCATCACCGGATGGGTACTTTGATGACATCAAACACCACTTCGTAACTGGGTGGTTATAAAGGTGTCATTAGGTATTCTGAAAGTATGTGTTGAAGCGCATGGACCAAGATTGGGATTTGTCCATCCATATTACGGATAGATATGCTCTGGGCCCTCTCGGTGGAATGTCATCTAGTTAGCTTGCAAGCATGTGACTAGGTCACAAGGGATGGCATGACACGGAACGAGTAAAGAGTACTTATCAGTAACGAGGTAGAACTAGGTATGGAGATACCGATGATCAAACCTCGGATAAGTAGAGTATCGCGTGACAAAGGGAATTGGTTTCGTATGTTAATGGTTCTATCGATCACGAAGTCATCGTTGAGTATGTGGGAGCCGTTATGGATCTCCAGATCCCGCTGATGGTTATTGATCGGAGAGGCGTCTTCATCATGTCCACTTATTCACGAACCATAGGGTGACACACTTAAGGTTCGAAGTTGTTTTAAGTAGATATTGAATGTGCGTTGGAGACCGAATGTTGTTCGGAGTCTCAGATTGGATTCGGGACATCACGAGGAGATCCGGAATTATCCGGAGAATAAGATTCATATAATGGGGATCATTTTCTAAGTTAGGAAATGTTCCAGAGTGTTTGTATGGGGATTCTAGAAGGTTTCGGAATGTTCCGGAAGGTTCTAGAAGATATCTTGGAGTTTATTTGAAAACCGAGATAAGATAAGATAAGATAAGGGAGATTTAAAGGGAAACTTGGGGGGAAGGATTCTCCCCCCAAGCTCCCTAGTGCGCCGGCCCTAAGGGGTGGGCCTAGGGGTGGGAACCCTAGGCCACACCCCTCCCTCTATATATAGAGGGGTGGAGGCACCACCCCTCCTAGCCCCCTTCCCACTCCAAACCCTAGCCGCCTCTCTCTTCCTCCTTCCATCTGCTCCGGCTTAGGCGAAGCCCTGCAGAATTCTCTACTCCACCACCACCACGCCGTCGTGCTGCTGGGATTGCGTGGAGAAGATCTACTACCTCCGCTGCTCGCTGGAACGGGGAGAGGAAGGTCTGCTTCGACTCCGCACGTGTGACCGTCTGCGGAAGCGCTGCCGGAACACGGCGCCGGAAGGATCGTATACTCGATCTTGAGATCGGCAAGTGATCGACTACATCAACCACGAGATCCGATCTCGAACAAGGCTTTGGAAACTACAAGGGTTAGTACAGATCTATCTCGTTGCACATATCTAATAGATTAGATCTTGGCTTTTATCTGGATTAGATCTGGGTTTTGTTCATTCTTGCGGTAGAAATTTTTTGTTTTCCATGCTACGAACCCATCAATTACTTCAGTAATAACCGCTCCTTATCCTTTTTATTTGCTTTTTGTGCCAAGAGTAACCTCTAATGAGAATGAAGTAATGATTGGGAAAGTTGCTGTCCCGAAACAGATTTTTGTGCTTCACCGTATAAATTCCTGAGCGAGCTCTGTATGTCGGATTGAGCTGTAATATTTTGTGCTTCTGCCCCAGGTTGTGATCTAACTTTTGTTAGTTCAACACTTTTTGATTTGAGCAACAGAAGGTCTTCAAACAAATTCGTCTTTACCTGCTGGACTGTTTTGACAGATTTCTGCCATTTTCTGCATTTGCTTCTTGTTGGTTCCTTCTTGAGTTCTTTTGGAGAATTGAGCTTTTGAGGGAAGTGCTACAGTAGCTAGTGTTCTAATGGAAGTTTATTTGGTGTTAGAACTGAACCTTGAGACTTATTTATCTTAAGTGCACTAATGTTGCTAATGAGATTGTGTGAAGTTTTGTATGAAGGAAAAAATTTCAGGTGTATGGAAGAAATGAGTAATAAGATGAAGGATGGACTAAAGCTCAAGCTTGGGGATGCCACGCGTGTCACCCCAAGAAATATCCAAGAAGTACAAGCGTCAAAACTTGGGAATGCCCAAGGCATCCCCTTCTTCATCAATAAAAATCCCAGGTTTCTTCCAAACGCTTCATTTTTATTGTTTCATGCATAGTTGTGTTGTTCTTGGAGCGTCTTCTTTTTCATTTTTGTTTTGGTTTTCGTTTGCTTTGGTTTGCTTAGTTTTCTAAATAAATTGGTTGGACCCCCTCTTTCATACATTGGTTTGCAAATGGTTTGGTTTGGAAAAGAGTAGGAAAGTTTATTCTTATGTGGTAAAAAGAGCTTGTTTTTTACTGTGGCCTATGCTTTGTCATGCCATGCTTGATATTGTTTTGGCTTTATGCTTAGTATTCTTTGCTGTAGCACGACTTGTTATAAACAATTGAGATTGCTTAATGTGCCTTGGATGAATCATGCGTTGTTTTAGCATATTAAAGCATAGTATTATGGTATTCTCCTTTGATACTTTATTTGGGTTGACTTGGCGCATGCTCACACCATGTTATGACTATATCAAGTCACCATAGCCTTTATGATCCTTTAGTTTTCAACTTGTAGTATCACTTTATGCTTTGATCAATGATGTTTTGTCGCTCTGCATGATTATGGCCATTATTACTCTCTTAGTTTGTCGCTCCCAGTCTTTTGCTAGCCTCTACAACCAAGTATGAGTTCCACTCATGCATCCAACTCCCTAAACCAAGTTATTCCAAAGATGTCCATCGTACCTACCTACTAGCTTATGCTATTCCAAGTATATTCATGCTTTTGTTTACTTTTCACTTGTTATGTGAAAACTAGTGATTAAAGCTCTCACGAACTTGATGGCACACTTTACTTTACTTGCCCTTAATAAACTTGAACCATTGTGTCATCTATGTTGTATATGCTTGCACTTATTTGTCAGGAATTAGCAGAACCATGCTTTCATGGGGAACGCTTTCAACATTGCACTTGGTACTTGTACCCAGTTGATATCATGCTATTTTGTATATGGATGTCGTCGGTGTGAAATGAAAGGGAAGCTTGTAAGTCCACGGAGTTATGTATATGTGTTAGAGAAACGCCTGGGCCGCTGGTCTAATCCATGCTGACATTATGGAAACCTGCAGCGTAACCATAATGAGCTTTCTATGAAGCATTCTTCTTATAAAAAAAGAGTCCTATGTTGAGAAAAAAAAGAGAAAAGAAAAAAGAGATACTATGAAAAGAGGAAAAAGATAAAAAAGCACCATATTCCCATGGTAAATAAGAAGAATGCTGAGATGCTTGTTGTCTGCTTGCCTTGTCATTTTGATATGGGGATTCTTCCGTATCATCGGGCAAGGGGTACCCCGTTGGCGGTTCTCAATGATACACATGTACTTACGATGACAAGAACTTACCGGTGACTAAACTTGAGTAGCATGAGGAGCGGCCCTCGTATACAAGGGACATGAGATTTCGGACTTATACTTCGTCAAGCATGTACACCATAGTTTGTTCACTTTAACCTTAATCACTTCAAGATGCTTATGATAGGGGCAGTGAGAGCTGAAAGCTATAAGTACCATAATTTTTGGAAGCTCTTTATGAGACTTGAATCCCTACTTCCTTTTTACAAAAGGCCTTTCTTCCACCATTATATTGAGTCTCCACCTTCTATCTTTATGCACTACTTTGAGAGCATAGTGGCCATTCTTAGTTCTATGTGCATTGTCCCAAGACTAGTTGATTGATGCATACTTTGATATTGCTTGTTTTAAACTATTGTATCTAGTCACTCTTGTAAACTTTGGAGGTGTCCTATGCATTTATGTTTGCTACTCTTTGAGGGACAAGCTGAATACTATTATGCTATGTTTTCTTTATGTGAAACAAACAAACGTCTTGCAAAGCATTGCTATTCATGAATCTTTTGTTTGTGCCTTTTCATGTTGCATCATAGTTTCTTTGTCTTATTGTTAGAACTTTGTCTTTCATGTTATGATTGAAGTACTATGATCCCAACTTTGAATATTTTATGAATACTTTGATCAAGTCTTTGATGGTGCATGTCACCTCAAAAATTATTTCTTTTTATCACTTACCTACTCGAGGACGAGCAGGAGTTAAGCTTGGGGATGTTGATACATTGGAAATGTATCTATAATTTTTGATACTCCATGCTTGTTTTTATCTACTTTCTTGTATTTTGTTCCAACTTTGGAGTACTTTTCATATGATTTCTTGGACTAACCTATTAACAAGAGCCACAGTGCCAGCTGCCCGTTTTCTGCTGTTTTTGGTTTCAGGAAAGTCAGAAAATGAATATTCTCGGAATTGGACAAGACAAAAGCCAAAGTGCCTATTTTTCCAGAAGACTCACGGAGCCAAAATACAAGACGGAGGAGGACCAAGGGCTGGCCACACCCCCTGCAGGCGCAGGCTGGGCCTGGCCGCGCTAGGGCCTGGTGTGGTGGCCCCAGGCACCCCCTCGGTCTCCCTCTTCGCCTATAAGAAGCCTTCTGACCTAAAAACTTCGGGGGGGGTCAACGTTTTTCCACGAAAAGTTCTGCTGCGCCGCCGCCACCGAAGGGGAGATTCGGGGGACAGAAAGTCTCTGTTCCGGCACCCTGCCGGGACGGGGAAGTGCCCCGAAAGCTATCTCCATCGATCTCCACCATCATCTCCATCGATCATCCATGTTTGCCCCATCTATGAGTGAGTAATCCCCCGCTGTAGGCTATGGGGATGGTAGGGATTGGATGAGATCGTTCATATAATGGCATCAGATTGTTAGGGCATAGTGCCTAGTATCTTTTATTAGTGCTTTATGACTTTGTTGCGACTTGTTGTGCTTAATGCTTGTCACTAGGGCCCGAGTGCCATGATTTCAGATCTGAACATGTTATTGATTTATTATGATAGTATTGTTCTTGGTCTTATCTACAAGTTGTATACACACGTCGTTGTCCGGAACCTATGGTCCTGAAGTGACAGAAATCGGGGTAGACGGAAGGGAAAGGCTTTGATGTGAGGATCACATGTGTTCACGGAGTGTTAATGCTTTGCTTCGGTGTTCTATTAAAAGGAGCACCTTAATTGCCAGTAGTTCCCTAGAGGCCCCGCTGCAAACGGGCTGGCAGGACAAAAGATGTTGTGCAAGTTCTCATTGCGAGCACGTATGACTATATATGGAACACATGCCTAGGATTGTCTAGTACTTGGATGCTTTATCTTATTTATCTGCAATTGCCCTATGTTCTGATTGCTATGTGAATTGTCTTATCCATGCAACGCCCGTCCATCCATCCCTATGCCTACCGCACTCGAATCCCCTTGTTTACTGCTTTTGTTACTACTGTCTTTGCTTTGCTACTACTGTTACTTTACTATTCCTACTACAAAACTATTACTACTGATAAACTGCTGTGAGCAAGATTGTTTCTAGGTGCAGCTGAATTGACAACTCGGTTGTTAAGACTGATAAGTATTCTTTGGCTCCCCTTGTGTCGAATCAATAAATTGGGTTTCACTTCCCTCGAAAATACCGCGATACACCCCCTATACTTGTGGGTCATCAGTATCTACTCAAATCATCCATGAAAGTAACAAAATAACGATATCCACCTCGAGCCGACACACTCATTGGACCACATACATAAGTATGTATGATTTCCAGTAAACCTGTCGCCCACTCCATTGTACCGGAAAACGGGGTTCTAGTCATCTTGCCCATAAGGCATGGCTCACATGTATCAAATGATTCAAAATCAAGTGATTCTAAAAGTCCATCAGAATGGAGTTTCTTCATGAATTTTATGCAAATATGACCTAGACAGCAGTGCCACATATATGCAGATATATCATTATCAAGTTTAATCCTTTTAGCATCAATATTATGAATATGTGTATCACTACTATCGAGATTCAACAGAAATAAACCATTCATCACAGGTGCATGACCATAAAAGATATTATCCATATAAATCGAACAACCATTGTTTTCAGATTTAAACGAATAACCGCTTCGCAATAAACACGATCCGGACACAGTGTTCATGCTTAGCGCATGCACCAAATAATAATTATTTAGATTTATAACTAATCCCGATGGCATATGGAGAGACAGTGTTCCGACGGCGATCACATCAACTCTTGATCCATTGCTGACACGCATCGTGACCTCATCCCTTGCTAGCTATCGCTTGTTCCGCAGCCCCTGATTCGAGTTACATATATTAGCAACCGATCTAGTATCAAATACCCAAGTGCTACTGCGAGTACTAGTCAAGTACACATCAGTAACATGTATATCACATATACTTTTGTTTGCCTTGCTGACCTTGTTGTCCGCCAAATACTTGGGGCAGTTGCGCTTCCAATGGCTAGTCCCCTTGCAATAATAGCACTCGGTATTAGACTTCAGGCCAGCTCGGGATTTCTTTTAGGCATAGCAACAGATTTGCCGCCTTTCTTTCTCTTCTGTTTACCCTTCTTGTCTTTCTTGAAACCAGTGGTCTTATTGATCATCAACACTTGATGCTCTTCTTGATCTTCACTTCTGCAGTCTTAAGCATTGACAGAATCTCGGGGAGAGACTTCTTCATGCCCTGCATGTTATAGTTCATCATGAAGGTCTTGTAGCTAGGTGATAGAGATTGTAGAACACGATGTATGCCTAAGTCAATGGAAATCGTTATTCCCAAGGACACAAGCTTATCGGCGTACCCAGACATTTTGAGTACGTGCTCACTAACAGAGTTGTTCTCTTCCATCATGCAACTAAAGAACTATTCAGAAGCATCATAACTCTTTACGGCAGCATGGGTATTGAAAATTATTTTCAATTCTCCCATGGTATCAAAAACATTGCCATTCTCGAAACGCTTTCGGACTTACCAAAACTCTTCCGGTTTTCTCTCTACTATTCTTCGGTGATTCTTCCGATCCTATAAACACTCTCTAAGCATCATCAAACCCTTAAGTGTGATACCCTACGGTTCGGGAACACTCTAGACATGGTCGGGACACTCCCGGACAAATGATCGATAGAGGGACATGGATGGCCATGTGACCCCTGTGCGTTCCACGAAGATCTTTCGTCGTTTGAACCGGGACGGTCGTGTCTTATTCCCTTTGTCTCTAGATACTTTCATTGTCCGAGATCTGATCAATGACATCACCATGTCGTGTTCAATCTCGTTACTGAACAATGTTACTTGACTCGTTCCGACAAGTGATATCCCTGTGATTAAATCATACGTTGCGCAGCTATTGGATATAACTTCTCCTAAGTGGGCCCTTAAGTATCTTTCCGTCATGTGGACGGACAAATCCTGCTCTTGACATATATTTCCTCTACGATTCCTCCGATTACCTGAACACACTTTTATAATCACTGTATTACTAAGTGACGCTTGATGCTATCTAAGACCTCAAGACAATCATAGTCAAACTCAATGGTCTTTCTGCATAGCTCAAACTGATCCAAGACAAGACATGGGAGACAACCTCAAGACTAGCAAGACCATCATATCCGAGCTCAATGGTGCCCTGTGCTTAGCTCAAACCGATCTATACATCGACAAGTATTCATGCACAGACATATGGCTCCTGAATTATTCTGACAACAAGGACATCTGGTCCAAGGTGTACACCATCCGGATGGGCAGAACCGTCGATCTCCTGAAGCCGTTGAGAGTGATGCGTGATGGTAGAAAGCTATTATTCTGCTACATTCACTTGGAAACAACATTGCCGGTGTTGCAAGTGTACGATCCCTGTAGCAACAAGTGCATGGAGGTGATGGTGACAACGACCAGCTGCACTGACATAATGGGTCTTTGCAAGTTGCCCTTGGATCGTTTCATCTAGCTTCCTCATCGACTTGTGTAATTTCCTTTGTGATCCAATTAGTTTTTGCAACCAGCTCTTGTTAATAAGCTCGTGAGGGTTGTGCTCTATTTATTTATAACTAGCACAAATGCCCGTGCGTTGCACCGGGAGAAAAAATCAATTTTGGATAAATCAACGTGGTGATTTTTGGAGAAGATAAATTATAGTAAAATTTAGTGGAAATATTTTTAATGATGTGTACTAAATCTGGAACCCTATAAAATACTTAGCCCTCTTTCTATATATATGTATATGTGTGGCTATTGAAAGTAGAAAACAAGTTTCAAAACAGTCATCACATTGATTAATAAATATGTGTCAAATCGTATTTAGAAAAATCTTATAAATATTAGGTAACTTCCACCCTTGTACGAGAAATAGTAGGATTGGTGCCTTACCTTATTTTAGTCACTTCTTCGAATTGCCTACTTGTATTCTTTTGGAAGAAAACATACATTGCAGAACATACCTTGAAAACTCCTGCAGACCGAGTGACTTGGAACCCAGGGGACCAACGACTTGCCCTCGCTTCATAAACAAAAGTGAATCAAGCAACTTGCGGCAGATCCTCCACGATAGTATGTTTAGCAGCTTCCGCTCGTGGGACGGTGGGATTTCAATTCCACCTGCTGCATCTCTTCGGTGCTATAATTTTGATGACATAGATTGACGGGTTGGTTTTGTGTAGACCATCCTGGTCAATGAAAATTGTACTTCGTGCGAGAGAATTGAAACGGATAATCTTACATCATCATATTGTTAATAGCTCATGAATGAGTTAGCGAAATGCACCTTGACAAATAATCGTGTCTGATATCTAGCAGCTCGATCTTCATCGGGCTAGGCCACCAACACATCGATATCTTCTCTTTTTGCGAATGAACACATCGATGTCTTCAATGGTTGCAAAGCTCGCATCCTATACTTTGGTGATTAAGGTTTGCACAAAATCACCTTGGCTCTCTATTTCGGCTTGGACCCGCAAAGACGACTACCTCCGTTATGTGTAAGTAGTATGTTTTTTCCCCTATATATACTTGTTTATTGTTATGATATTACATGTACACCCTCTGTCTTGAAATAGATATCGTGATTTTTTTAAAATTTGGATGTATCTATATACTAAATATTGCCTAGATACGTCCAAATTTACACAAATTTACGACGTCTATTTTGAGATAGGGGAAGTATAATATTATCTTTTCCACCGCATATAATAAATAATATTAAGTTAGATAGACATAACATGTCTACCGAATAATTAATGACATGCTTATTAGTTTGCAAAATCAATAGCCGATGACCCCTGTACCATGTGTGGAGGCAGCGGGCCACACGATCGATCCATAGCGGCAAAGCAACTCAGGGGTACCTGATTGGTAAAAGAGTAGAGTGCGTTGCTTCAAGAGCCGCCGTCCAACTCTATGATGGTCGGAACTTGTAGTACGAGATAGGCGACCAGATCAGACCTCAGACTGTGCAGATATACGACATAGCACCATGAGCGCCTGGACTGTCACTGTTTAAAGCATCATGGCACCATGTGCGTCTCTGTCGCATATGAAGCAAGCTTGTAAAACAGACGGTTTTCGGTGGCCGCCATGATCTGATCTTGCTTTCCTTGTGAATTTAGGGATGTCCTTCTTTTACATCAATCATGATGCCTGTGTTGGATGTGGTCGAAAAAAGCTTCAGCCACGCGCGAGGCCAGTCCAGAATATCTGCCGCTAGTCGTGAACCCTACCAACATCTTCCGCGAGTGCCGATCTCACCCCCTGGGCCTGACGTTGCTGCACGCCCGCCGCCGACGACGGCCAGAGGCACAACACGTCCCAGCTCCTGCTCACCATGGTGTCTCTCCATGAGGACGACGACGGAGTTTTTTTTTTTTGAAAGGAGCATATATTAATATCGGAAGATACCAATTACACCCAGCCTCTGCAACAACGCATTACCCTATTGGCATTACGGATGCACACAGCCAAAAAAAGAAGAAAAATTACAAAAAAGAAAAGTCCCGCTAAAGCGATCAGATCCTTAGCAGCAGCGACACTAACACCACCAAAACAACACTAGAGTCCAACCCCTCTAAAAACGACGGCTCCAAGAAGAAAACAGTGCTCAAGCGCTGTCGTCGCCTGATCGAAGATCCTAGGTTTTCACCCTGGAGGAAGTCTTCGCTCGCAAAACAATGCCTTCTGCAAGGCCATTCCTAGGCACAACCAATGAAGGCCAGACCTTGGGTTTTCACCCTGCAAGATAAGACTGTGAACATCTCCTGTGTTGTCGCCCCCTCTAACAGACGCTGTTGCGAGTCACAGATCACCAAGCCAGATCCTCAACACCCCAAATATTCAATCCACCATAGCTAGCCCTTGTGTTCCTGTCTTCATAAAGTTCTCTACATCTGATTTCACCATGGATCGTCAAAGACATGACACATGATGGTAACAGGTAGCAGAGCTTCGCCACGCTCCATCTGAAACCAAACGGCCAGCAAAAAACACAGGTGCGCACACCAAATACCTTCTGATCCAGCAAACTCCAGGCATGATGCGCCCATGGGAGTTCGCCGGCAGAGCTTTCTAGAACTAGACACTTCGGACAGATCCATGAAGACAAGCAACAAGTAGATCTTCGTCTTGATGTGCGAGAGATCCGAGGACCACCACCTTTATTCATGCCTAGCTGAAAGATAGCCTCGTGTGTTTGTCAACCGTGTGTGCACATTGAGCTGGACTCTTTTTGAGAGCGAGGCCTAGAGGCCTAGAGACCACACCTGGTACGTACATGAATCGATCTCGAACGCACGGAACAAATTTTGCGCAGACGAACGATCCAAGGGAGAACGCCGGACAAAAATAGGTGGTTTTGTGGGAGAGCAAATCCGTCCAAAAAAGAGTTAGACCGGGAGAAACAATCCGTCATTTATTATTACTAGCACAATACCCGCGTGTTGCTGTGAAAGAGCAACCTTGTTTGCAAGCTAGGCTGACGCCCGCTTCAGATACACCCTTGATTCACCATGGTCGACTTCCCAAGATGCAACCACTCCATCGTATTGTATGCACATATCAGTTTTGCAGATTAGAAGACATAAAATAATTTGTGCAGCATGTGTTTTGTACCATCATCCTTGACGCCGCTTTTATCCCGACCATCCGGTACACTCGGACACCATAGCTATGTGTCGCCACCTCTAGTCCATCCCGCTCCTCGGAGGCCTTCACCTTCCTCATGATAGGGGAGTGGAGGAAGCAGCAAAAAAACTTATCATTGGAAAGGAGTCATGCGGATTGATTGGATCAACCTGAATTGTTAGGGTAATTTGATTTTCAGGTTCAAAATTGGTCCCTCCTTTTATTATATGAAAAAAAGTGGCGTAAATATGTTATAAATTTTATTGCCCGATATAATATAAACATTAACTAACATGTAGTTTTTCGTCTAATAAAAAAAATGCACAGGCTGGATGCATGCTTGTGTGGAATGGCTACATGGCAATCATATTTTCTGAACAATTTTCCACGCTAGACACGGTTTCTTTTTTAACGGTTCATGTGCTCTTTGACTGGGAAATCTCATCCTTCAATTATGCACTATCCAAATCCAAGCATGTCTTATAACTTTTCTATCATGCACCATCCCGACTTCTCCCAACATAATTCATTGGGTACTCTCTGTGTGTCTTCCTTTCCAATCATGCCCCACGTGCAAGACAGTCCACAAATCCCTTTTACTTATGGATGGCTTCCATCATATAATTCCCTCAATCATGCATCATGCGTAGTCGTCAGCCCACAATCCATTCTTTACAAGCGTTTGTTGATTCCCTTATTCTATTGTTGATACTCTAAACAACCTGGCACGTATATGAACCGGTGCGGCTTCCTGTTTAGAAGCGGGGTGGGACTAAACTAATCGTACCAGGTTGCAAGTCGCTGCCTAGAGAGAACGTACAGAAAAACTTTGGTTACATATAAGAAAATACTATAAGTGACCAACAAAGTAAGCCAAGAGTGCATGGACTCATGCAAGAGGCACACATCAAGCGGGCAAAGCACAGGCAGAGGAGGCGGCCGCCGCACAGGCGGAAAGAGGAGTTGGACTGGTGTAGTTTTTCAAACCGGTATATAATGGTAGTATTGCGTTATATGTAGTTTGGTGGGAGGGTAAATCTGTCTAAAAAAGTGTTGTACTGGAACAAACAATCCGTCCTTTATTATTAGGTATAGATATAGATATATAGATATATAGATTTGTTGTAGTCTCTGTGTTCCCTAATATAAGATGGAGGTTTTGGCAGGGTAACTTTTAACTCGTGAACAAACTGTGTTATATATCAAGGAAGAGGGGAAGTATGTGATGTACAAGTCCAAAATCTACTAGAGTAGCAAATTAAAGTGAGGTCAAACGCTCTTGTTGAAAATTCGTTTAATATTAAGGATATTATAACTGAGACAAAGAGATGCTCCTCAGGCCATTAGCATATTTGACCGTCCGATCTCTCCTTTGGTTGTTCCTGGCTATCCGATCTACCTCAATCCCTCATTGGGCCAGATGTCCCTAGGGAAGCTACTCTACTGGTAAAATTCGCCCACTATGGTTAACTGGGCCAAAAGAAACCGCGGAAGCCCATCGTAGTGGAGGCCGACCTGAACCGCTTCGGAGAGAATCGGCGTCCGAGCACGCAGCCAGGTGATGCGACGGGCGCGATGTGGCGAAGGAGGAAGATTAGGGCGATGCGGAACGACGACAAACCTCCCCCGACCCCAACCTTGGGTGGAGGGCTGGAGGTGCCCCGTCGGTTGTGCTTAACTGCTGGTAAGTCCTAGCTCCCTTGGCATGTGATTCAGTTAATTTAGGCGAGCTGTAGGGATGCACTCAAGACCCAAGCTCCTCGGTCCGATGTGCGCTGCCGCCGGAAAGTAAAGCCAAGGCTCCACCTGCTGGCCACCTCTCAAACGATTACAATCTTTCTTTCTGTCTGTTTTCCCCATTCTTTTTCGTTTCTATTTCCTCGGTTCTATTATGCTTTGAATTCTGTAGAATTTTGGCCTTCAGAATTCTCCCGTTATTCCCCAACGATTTTTGTTCAGCTAGCAAACTTAATACTCACCTTTCTCATGGCAGCAGCTTAATTTGTTTTGCATGAGAACTTCGTGCGGAACATGCCCATGGTTTTATTGCCTAGGACAAAATTAGACACCTTTCTGCTTGTGTTAATTTTGCAGCGACTGAGTAACTAATCTTAAGTACATTTAAAATCAAACGCATCTACCGTTCAGTAAAGAAAATTGAAAAAAAGAATGGAACATTTCTAATTATCACCACACACACAGTAGAAGAATACATACAAATTAGATGGTCTATGGATGGTGCTTCCACAGAATTCAACACTGCATGAACTACACTTATCTTGGAAAATAGAACACAGAGTTTTAAGAGTGCAGAGTTTGGAATTGACAAGCTGACAACATTCTTCATTAATGAATATGGCAGGTGTTGCACCATTTTCAGACAAAAACGAAAAAAGGCACAATATTCCTTCCTTACTTTCTATCTTGGTAGATTTTGTAAGCTGATCAATGCGTACATACAAACTGAAGTCGTTGTTCTATGTTTCGAACATACCACTCATCATTTTTTATCAACTGACCTATTTCTATACACCGTTTCACTGTCGTAACGAGTCCTGACATCCCTTTTAGCTGAATAAGTCAATTTGCTGCTAAGCATGCATTCAGATCGAAAGGTTCCTATTCTAACAAATATTTATGTGAATTACTATCAATATAGTGCCAAAATTGACGGGTACCCCAGGTTGGATGGTTAGGAGGGCAGTGGTACCCCAGCCCATCTGAGTTCAAACCCCAGGTTTAACGCTTTGGTGTCTTATAAAAGCGGAATATTCTTTCAATGGGAGGCGACGTTTCCATCGATAGCGAGACGCCTGCGGTGACTTCGTCAATCTCAAGACCCGCCAGCTCAGTCTCTCGGAGGTGCTCATAGAGATAGGGTGTGCGTGCGTGTGTTCATAAGGGTGAGTGTATGTGCGCATTGTGAGCGTCTGGGTATGACAATGCTAGCTATCATGATCTAGTAATTAGTTAAAACATAACAAAGTCGGCAAGGTGTCATTGGACTAGTTTTTCTCGGTTTAGTCGTGCACGACACGATTTATTTTGGCGTGCCTTGGCAAGCTAACGCACAACGGATCGATGCAAGGTGATCTAATTAAGATCGATTCAGACCGGCTACGACAAGGAGATCGCTCGATGATTGTGACAAAGAGAGGTCCGGGTCTCTAGATTTGCATCTGTCGTTAATTCCTTTGGGCCGTGGCTAGCTGGACCAAGAGTAAATCCATCTTGCAAGAAAAAGGGAGCGAGGGTCGGGAACTAACCATCGTGGGTCAACAAGGGCAATATCTCGGCAGATTAATTCCTTCTTCTCGTGTCCGCAGGGTGCCCATGGCGTCGCCACCGCTACGGCGGCTCTGCCGTGATCTTCGCTCTGCCACTGCCGCCGTCTCGCGATCACAGGACATTATCTTCGAGATCCTCTCGTGGCTGCCGGCCAAGTCGCTATGCCGATGCCGGTGCGTGTCCAAGGAGTGGCGCGCCCTCGTCTCCGACCCGGTCTTTGTCGCCGCGCATAGGTCCCGTGTCGAGCCGCTCCTCGTTGGCATGTCCGCCGCCGTGGGCGGCAAGACGACCCTTCAGTTGGTGGACACGGATGGCAACGTGGTAAAGAGGTTCCTTCTGCCGAGGGAAGGGCAATGGACGATCCGGGCGAGCCTCGGTGACCTTGTCTGCATCTTCTCCAGCCGCAACCGCTTCGCTACGTTGCTGCTGGATCTAGCCACCGAGAAGGTGCTGCCGCCTTTCTCGAATCCGCCGTCTGAGGTCGGTGCTCCTGAGATCCTGGTGCACTCTGTTAGGAATCTAGGCATTTTTCCGATTATATTAATCCAGGAATAAATCATGAACATGATGTGGACACGCTGATACTTGATTATGTAACTATGCAATACTAGGCAAATCGTAGAGACATCTACAGAAATCACTAGTACTATGCACATCGAAATTAACAGAAGAGGGATAAGCATGTAGTACCCTCTAGTAGGCCAATTGGCCGAAGCAGCAGCGGTCGCGGCAGCAGAGGCGGTAGCCTCGTCGGCTGCCCTGTTCTCAGTGGCAGCCGGATCAGCAATAGTAGCCATGACGATGAAGAAAACGTTGATGTAGTGGAAGTAGTCGAACGTTGGTGAGCAGTCGCGTAGGAGACGCTCCCCAAAAACCTAATCGCCCCTCTCCCGTACAGGATCTCGAGAGGGCGTGGTTTCGGAGGCCTGCTCACCCGTCAGCCGTGTACGCAGCGGACGGGGTGGGATCACCGGAGGCAGCAGCAGTGAGAGGAACGACAAGAGGCGGAGGCAGATGGTTCTGTTCTGTGTCTACTGGAGAGGACGACCTCCTCCGTATATAAGCACAGACCAGGACGGTTGAACGGAAAGAAGAAACGCCCGCAATGAAGGACTGAAACGCCTGTAATAAAGTAATAGTAACGCCAGCACTTAAGACAAAACGTTTAAGCCTAGTAACGCCAGCACTTAAGACAAAACGTTTAAGCCTCGTAACGCCAGCACTTAAGACAAAACGTTTAAGCCTCATTAGCATTTCAATTGCAACCGTTTGTATCCCGTTTTCGTGCGACAAAAAGAACACATCGGCTTCCCGCAACCCGCGGCGCGCGCGCATCGTGACGAGGCGTGGCGAGGCGGGCGTGCGTGCGTCGGAGGAGGAGCGCGCTTCTTCTCACACCACATACAAATGGTAGAAGAGCTCACCTTATATGTTGGTGCTCATCTCTCCCCACTAGCAATGTGGGACTAAACTCCCCCCACTTGCCTTGTCAAGCATGAATGGGCCCTTAGGGATTTTCAGAAATTGTTAGATGGGCCTAGAGCCCACCCTATATTTCAACAATCCCCCACCAGATCCCTAAGGCTCATGGTATTGTCCTCTGTTTCCAACACTGTTTTGATATACCGGTATTTTCAGTGGAGACCTGTTAAGGTTGAACATCCACCTAGAACAAATAGCTACACTCCTTTACAACCGAGCAATGGACTATGTCTTAAATTGTCAGTTTGGCGTAAAGGAGTTTCACTAAATGTCTTACCAGTACTAGGCTGCCGAAGGATGACCCCTCGGGTGGAGCATATTAGTCATACTCCTGGCCTATTCATGAGCTTACTAGAGATCACCCCAATCTCATAGACTGTGACCAGCAGTCGGGCTCACATAGGTGTGTTCCTCCAAAGATCGCTCTGTAGGATAGCATCTTGCTTATAGAAGCTTTAGAACACATTAAGACAAAAGTCAACCTGCCATACAGTTTCTAAGAGTATTGTATATCCAGCAGAGTGGGTTAGTAAACTACTCTTCTCAGTTAACCATTAGCTTGTTTTACCAGATCCTACTTCACGGGATCTCCGATCACATAGGTTGGGCTACTACCATGGCAACTCATGTGGGTCTCACTCCCATCTCCCTCGATGCATTTTCTATCACAACACGTGATAGCCCTTTAGTAAAGGGATCTGCCAGATTCTTAGCCGACTAGATATAATCGTCGTGCGGGCGCGCCAGACGGTCCGGCTTGCTCAAGGCCTTCCGTCTCGTCATCCCTCTACGAGGAGAGGACACCCAGCTGATCTGCAAAGTCCTTACCCTAGGAGAGGACGATGCCAAATGGAGGCGGGCGCAATCCCCACCGGCAATGGTCTCACATTGGTATAACAATAGCTCTAGTTGTGGAGTCACCGTCAATGGCGCTTTCAATTTCTTGTCCGAGGACCTTTACGACGTGCTCTCGTTCGACCTTGACAGCGAGACGTGGAAGGTGATCCATGGACCGCCAGAGGGATTCATTGGCCACAAGAAGACCGTAAGCGTAGCTGACCTCAATGGCACCTTGTGCATGGCTCGGATAGTGCAGCCTCTTGTGGCCGACATATGGCTCTTGAATGATTCCAGTAAGAGCCTTTGGACCAAAGCGTACTCCTTACCGGTGGGTCCGTTCACCGATTTTGTGGTTCCTTTGAGAGTGTTATGTCTCGGCGGGGAGCTGCTCTTCTACCTTTATGATCACAGATCAAAGACAGTGCTACAAGTGTATGATCCTCGTTCAGGGGAATGCAGAAACGTGAAGACGTCGGCCAACCTTACAGGGAGAATCGGCCTTTGCAGTTCGAGCTTGGATACCAGATTTTGTGGCCAGTCATAGCTGAATCGTCCTTTTGACGACCAAACTAACAATTATATTTTTTGTGAGAAAGAAGCAAGCAGGGGGTACAACTGTAAAGGCCAATTCACAAATGAACGATAATGGTGTCTCCTTAAGCAGTAAAAATATCCGGTGTCCCTTTTTGGTCAATTTGTATTACTAGTAGCTACTAGTTTGCTTCATGGTATAAGAAATCATTCATCTCCGCAAACCTACTCGTGTTTTGCAATGGTCAATGCCGAAATTCATGGCTTCTTTGGATCTTTGAACCTATAGGGAGTAAAGAGTTGATTTGCCTGAGCACCATCTATTGTTCATGGTCCATGCACCTTTATAATCAAAGCTTCTTGTCTGAAAAATGAAACAGTGCTAGAAGGAATTAGACACTTTTTTTGATATAGTAGAATCAGGTCGGCGTGAGAATTCCGGAAATTCGTTCCTGACAGGGATCGAACTCCGGTCGCTGAGATACGCCAACTGCGACCGAACCACTAGGCTGCTGCCCCATTCTCCAATGCACAGAACGTTTGTCTTCTTCTGAAATTTTGCTACAGATTTTTGCATTCAGACAACCTACCCTGAAAACAATGAATACTGAACCACTCGCCATTCACACACACTGCATCCACTCCATCATACCTATCCAAGATAACCTCCAAATACATTGCAATGTTATCCCAAATATTCAGGTGCTCGGTTCACAATGGTAGATCAGTATACTTTTGGCATGACACATGGATCCTCACAAAGCCCCTTGCCACTGTCTTTCCCGCCCTATATTCACACCACACCCAACAACATGTGTTCGTTTATGATGTTCTGCTTAATCGGATTGAAAGCGGGCTGTGAAACCGATTGACTAATGCAGCCACAAAGCAGCTTGCCCTTATGTCTACTCTTTTGCAGGATGTTGTGCTATCCGACGACAGGGACAGCAGAACGCTGCTAGACAGATCATGCTTCTCCTCCAAGGGTGCCTACGCCGCGCTTCAGACGACGCTCCTAGACCAGCACGCCTCACACATATGGTCGACAAGGGTACCCATGAAGCTCAAGGTCTTTGGATGGTTACTCCAGCTCGATAGGCTCAACAAACGAGCTAATCTCTTTCACAAGAACATAATCCACTCCACAAAATGCCCAAGATGCTCTGCACCCGTGGAAGGTAGACACCACTTGTTCTTCGACTGCCCCTCAACTGTTGAAGTATGGCAAAGGCTGCAGATCCTCCTTGACAGCCACCACTTCACCAACATTTGGTCAGCATCACTACTGACCGGACTGCCTCAATCCATATGGGATTCTATCGCGCTGATTATTCTCTGGAAAATCTGGGATGCTAGAAATGCGAAGGTTTTTAGGGCATACAATCAGGACACCTCTTCGACCGTAAGGAACATCATATCTGACCTCACCCTATGGTCGCACCGTTTCAAAAAATGGAAACAAGAATGGCCGCCGACATGTGGGGAGACCACTCTCCCTTTGTACTCTGTAATCTTACTATTTTGAAGCAATATATTCAGGTGGGGATTCTCTCCCCCATGTGAAAGCCTAAAAAAAGCTTCTTGTCTTAACCAAGAGCTGTTAGAATCCCGACAATAGTAGTCGGCAATACATGTGCTAGAACTCGAAGAGGCATGTACACTGGGGTGACGTCAGTCTTCCCTTAGCGTTGCCACGTCGGATTTTCGTTTAGTTGGAGGAGAGAGAATTGAGAAAGAGAAGATTGTTTTCCTTTAGCTAAAAGATGTTCTCTTAAAAATAAGAGAAGACTAATTTCTCTATTGTACCTTGTATCTTCCCTTATCAACACAATGTTTTACTATAATTTGTCCTATCACATTAATTTTTATAGATATGATAATAAGATTTTTATCGTTTTCTCTAGATTATATGGAGGGCTAAGAGAAGACTCGCTTTCTCTATCATTGTACATGCCCTAATCGCTACCACCAAGTCAAGGAGGTACTCTTCTACTATTGTGGCTATACATCAGACCCATCACTACAAATATATGACCCTCGTTTTAGGTAGTGAACATACATAAGAACCGACCGACGTCATCAGATATAATTATCCTTTCAGTTTCGCACGTCAAACAAAGATTGGTGGAAGCCCTACACTTGATTAAAAAAAGTCCTCAATTTTTTATGTAGGTAACCATTTGACGGACCAAAAGAATAGAAACATTTAGAAGCTCGTGTCCTTATCGATGGTTGTTAGTCATGATAGCATGGGTTTTATCCAACCAATTTAGCCTCCCGTTTAACAATAAGATTTGTGAGTCATAAGTGCTCCATGCTCCATGCCATCTATTTTGCATGAAAAGCGCATGTTTGAAGTAGTTTGATACTTTAATTTTGTCTTGAAACTAAGCAAAAACTATTCAATAAGAGTCCTGCTCCGGTGCTCCACCCTTAGCGAAGTTGAGGGGTTATTATCTGTTTTTGTTTTCTATCTTAGGCCCACTGAAACCCATATCCAGCCCGCGTAAACCTGTATGTACAGATACGGTACCTATACGGCGCGTGAGGGGGAAAAAGAGGTCACGTGACCAGGTAAGATCCTAACTTCCTAGGCCACGTCGTGCATGCGGTGTTTTGAAATCGGTAGGCGCTCCTCCCGCATCTGTAGGGTCAGGCGACGGCGCCGCTGGAAGACGGAATCGGTATGCACGGCTGGCGTCTCCGCCATCTCTGGTGACTTCGTGGCCGCACAAGGTGTGAGGCATTCCCATCGATGGAGGGTACCCTCTATTCCCTGTGAGGCTAGGGTTAGGGGCATGCTAGGGTTAGGGTCAGCTAGGGTTAGGGGCTCTGCCCCACCGATCCTATCGAGGTGTTGGGGAGATTTTAGCTTGCGGCCATGGTCAGGTTCTCCCGGTCGTGCGCGTGGGGTTCTTCATGTAGGGGTTCGTAGCATGGAAAACAAAAATTTTCTATCGCATACAAACAAACAAGCCAAGATCTATCTACTAGATTGCAGCAACGAGTCGATAGTGGAACTCACCCTCGAAGATTCCAAAGCGGTTAACGAGAGCAGATTCTCGTGGGTGATGTAGTCGTACTCTTTCCGATCTCAAGATCGTGTAGACGATCCTTCCAGCGCCACGTTCCGGCAGCGCTCCCGCAGTCGGTCACACGTTCGGTACTCGACGAAGACCTTCCTCTCCCTTGTTCCAGCAGGCAGCGGAGGTTGTAGCACTCTCCTCGCGATTCCGGCAGCACAACGGCGTGGTACCGGAAGTAGAGGGGAGATCCCGCAGGGCTTCGCCTTAAGCCGGTGCGAGTATGGTGGAGCTTATGAGAGAGGCTATTAGTGGTCTAGTAATTAGACACACCAATTAGAGGGCTCTAAACCAATTAGAAGGCTCTAAACCGAAACAGCTCTAAACCGGGGTCTAGGTCTAGTTTCTAGTTTAGAGGATAGGAACTTATGTGTCTTGTGTTGTGTTGGGAGGGGAGCCCTGCCCCTCCCTTTATAGGTGGGAGGGCTGGCGCGCTAGGGGAGGGAGGGAGTCCCTCCCCAACTCGGCCTAGGGCTGGCCGCCGGCTTGGGGAGGAGGACTCCTCCCCCAATTCGGTTTCCTCCTCTCCTCCCACTTCCCAAAAACTGCCGTTTGACTTTCAAACTAGCCGTTTGACTTTTTCAATTTAGGATTCAATTTAATCCTTTATTTGGGACAGCAAGAACACTTAGTACATGATGCAATCATTCCAACATGCAATGACACATTCATGTACCCCTTCCCCTCCGGAGTGCCGGACATTCCGGGAACTTCTAGAATGTTCCCGATGAAAACACCGGAACCATTCCCCAACTCCGAAATGGGACTTTCCTTATATGAATCTTATTCTCCGGACCATTCCGGATCACCTCGTGATATCCCGGATCCCATCCGAGACTCCGAACAACATTCGGTCTCTTTCTCATAATACCATAACTACTCAAACAACGTCGAATCCTTAAGTGTGTCTCCCTACGGTTCGTGAATTATGCGGACATGATCGAGACACTTCTCCGAACAATAACCAATAGAGGAATCTGGAAATTCATATGGCTCCCACATATTTCTACGATTACTTTGCGATCGAATGAACCACTTACATACGATACCAATTTCCCTTTGTCTCACGATATGTTACTTATCCGAGGTTATGATCGTCGGTATCTCTGCATACCTAGTTCAACCTCGTTACTGATAAGTACTCTTTTCTCGTTCCCGTGATATGTGATCCCTTGTGACCAAGTCACATGCTTGCAAGCTAATTGGATGACATTTCACCGAGAGGGCCCAGAGAATATCTATCCGTCATGTGGATGGACAAATCCCACTCTTGATCCATGTGTTTCAACCAATACTTTCTGAACACCCAATGCCACTTTTATAGCCACCCTGTTACGGTGTGGTGTTTGATGACATCAAAGCATCCATCCAGTAAAGGCAATATGCATGATCTCATGGTCGAAGGAATTAGGTTACTATGTATCAGAAAGCATATAGCAATTGAACTATTGAAATGACTTGATCTTTATGCTACGCTTATCTATAGGAGTATGTCCATCACATCATTCTCCTAATGATATGATCCTGTTGTTAATAACATCTCTATGTTCATGATCAGGAAACCATGATCATATATTAACCAACAAGCTAGTTTAACAAGAGGCTTTACTAGGGACTCTTATTTTAGTTTACAAATCACACAAGTATTAATGTTTCCGGTTAATACAATTATAGCATGGTATGTAAACATTTATCATAAGTGTGAAGATATGATAATAACCACTTTATTATTGCCTCTTGGGCATATCTCCAACAGTCTCCCACTTGCACTAGAGTCAATAATCTAGTTTCGAACCTTTGTGTATATAACACCTATGGCTTTCCAGTGTTGTATGTACACGATTGCTAGTGGTCAACTGATCTCCGGATCTGACACTTCCAGGTCCGTGTGTAATTGCATGTCTTTGCGTCTCTATGCATCACTCATTCTCTAATGAGATGGCTTTGTATAAATTTGGTATTTCGGTGTGACCTTTAGCTCTTTAGGGTTAAAACATGTTGATAATATTGTCGCACAATATATCTTCATAGTATTATCCCACTGAGAACTACACCTAGTTTGATAACAAACTTCTTGACACAAATGCCCTCTTTTGCTGCTATAATAGCAGTCATATACTTAGCCTTTTGTTGTAGTATCTGTCACAATGTCTTAACTTTGGAAATCATCCAAATCCATTATGGAACTCACTTTCCATTATATTGTGCCACCCTTAGTTTAGATTGAGATAAACTTAATTTGTACTTTGTGACAAAGCTAGTATCAATGTAGTACTTTTACAATGAACTAACCATCTATTAGTCACTTCTACAAATAATATATTCTTAGTTCTTTCAAAAGATCATAAGAATATCCTTACTATCGTCCAATGATCATCTTATGAATCATTCTGGTATATGCTCTCAACATTTAGAGCATAGGACATATCTGGATTTGTACATATCACAGTATGATTGATATAAATACTCTTTGTGATTTCATACATCAAGTATCAATCTATACTTGATTATTTGTTTCACTTTACCAAATGTCAATACACTTGAATATATCATCAACATTGAACTCATTCAATCCTTTCTGTGCGACAAGAACCTTCTCTTGTAGTTTCTATATTGAACTCATTCAATATCTTATCTATGTACTTCTGGCACAACCATATTAGCGTCTATTGATGCCAAATATTTGGGTTTTGCCTAAGTCTTTCATCGGGATGAAATTCTTAATATGTGTTAATAAAAGATACATTATTTCCAATCAACAATATGTCTTCCACATAATGTATTAGAAACATGTCTTAGCGCTCCCACTTAATTTCTTGCAAATGCAAGCATCTCCATCGTCTCTGATGAATTTTTAAACTCCTTTAACAGTTTCATCACAGTGAAGATTCCAACTCCGCTATGCTTACTTCAACCATTGAAATTTGCATATGCTTTTTAGCATCCTTTGAATTAACAAAACCCTATGGACCGTGTCATGCACATGGCCTAGGTAACGATTCTATTAGAAGAACTTGTTTTGTTTATTCAACTACCATATAACAAATTATATGTAGTGGTTGCTACATTAATCCGTCTAGACTAAATATCACTATGATAGATCAAATCTTGTCATAGTCAACCTTTGAACATTGTTGTGAACTCTTTCCCAACATGTCGACTATTTCATAGATGTAAAACATCCATGTCTATTTCTTTATAGATCCAGACACAACTGTAAGGTCTTACACCTTTCTCGAGGGTCCTTCAAGTTCAAAACTTGATTTCTCGTGTATGGAACTATCACGGATTTTATGGCTTCAAGCCATTTGACGGAGTCAGGGCCCATCATCGCTTCTTTGCATGTAGTCGGTTCATTATTCTCAAATAATGATTCAACCCTCAAATCTTGGTATTTGATTGTTTACCCGATCTACTTGTTTCAATAGGAACTTAGATCTCCGTGACCACAACCTTTGAGGTACGTGAACCATGAGCATTGTTGCTGCCTCCGAAACACTTTTCGGTGCTGCGCAACTCTGCACATATAGCTAAGGTTCTTTTAACCTTATCAAAGTTTCTATTGTCCTCCCACTTAACTTTTCACGAAAAATTCCTTCTCAAAGAAACTTGACGTTTTAAGTGACAAACACTTTTGTCTCCGATGTTATGGAGGAGTATTTAACAGTTATTCGAAATAACATACAAAGACAGGTTCATCCGACTTTGGTTGCAAACATCTTTCTTATGCATAGTATACCAATGTTTAAGAAATGACAACTTGGGTTTTATCCCAAACCATAACCTTATATGGTGTCATTTCAACGGATTATGATGGAGCTCTTTTCAGTGGAAAAACGGTAATCTCTAAAGCTTTTAATCTTTAAAATATAATGGCAGTTTTATAAATTATACCTTTGATCTTACCATGTCAAACAAGGTTTAATTACATATCTCGAACGCTCCATACACTTATGGTGTTTCGGGAAAATGCAAATCCACGGAACGATTCCTTAAATCTTAGGTATTATGCTAAACTTGTAATTCAAATATCTTCCTTTATGATCTTTATCATAAACTATTCATATTCTTGTTACAATGATTTTGCACTTCATCTTGAAAGTCTTTTGAACTTTTCAAATATTTCATACTTCATCCTTATTAAGTAAATATTCATATATTCACTCAAATTTTCGGAGAAAGCATATGAAGTTGAAATCCATCGCTCTTGACTACACATAATGGACTTCGTACAACAATATGTACAAGTTCCAATTAGCTAGTCATTCGTTCCCTTTTTGGCCTATGAACGAAGTTTTAATTATCTCTAGGAAAGTTTCACAAGCGTTATTTGATCAAAATCAAATAGACTCCAAAATTCCATCCATATGGATTTTCTTCATGTTTTCTTTCCAATATAATTTAAACGGCGATGTCACTTCCTAAGTGATCTTTCAATCAATTTGTCTTTCGACATTTTAGCACTAGTTTTATGGATGTGATTTCTCCAACGAGATTTGTGAATCATCCATCTTTTATGGATTACGGCAATTATTTGAACAACCCTTTTGTTCTCATAATACCTGATAAAACAAATCTTTGAAGGCAAGCTTTGATGTTTAACAAGCAACGCAATAACCCTTTATTTGTTCTCGATGAACATCATCACATATTCTTTTGCTTGTTACTTAGGCCATTGTAGTTCATGAATTGTGTTGTTTCGTATGACGATTCACACCAACAAATTCAGTATCAAATACTTGAGAACCACATTGTTTAATAAGCAAAGAATATAGCCATAACATGTATATCATCTATATACTTAAACTGAACAATTCTAGTCTTTTCTTTTCTGCCATATATTTATGAGATTCTCTTTCAATATTTCCTTTTCTATTTGAAAGAATCTATCAATATCAATAGTGGAGTCATACATATGACATATAGTCCAAAGCGTGTATAATTAAATACCAATGTCTTTGGACTTACACTTTGAAGTAGATCACCATCATCAAATATTTGGTGTTCTTTCAAATTCCTTTCTTTAGTAATCTCTTGGTGTAGTAAACATTTTACCTTCATCAAATATTCACCCTTATCATGGAATCGTCCATGATCAAGCTACTTTTAAGCTTATAGCGGTGAATCATGAGTATAATGTTGCTTTCCAAATCCTTTTGGACGATTAGGACAACTAGTGTCTCCAACCTTTTGCAAATTCTCATCAAATATGAGAACATGACTTTTGCCATATTATACTCTATCATGTTGCAACCAAAACTTCGTTTCAGATATCACAATATCTTCCACACATTATGGTTTCTGAAACAACTCTTTCAGATCCTAGATAACCTTGATATTAAGGGAATCCTTTGAATATCAAGAATCATGGATACAAACATGATACTTATATACTAACACTTGGAATTGTTACTCTTGATTTAATACTAATTATTAAACTTCATGGAGTAACCGGAACTTACTGAAAGTTTGCAATAGGACTTTTAAACTTTAGATTAACACTTCAAAACAATACGATACCAGTTCGTAAAGTAACTAACCAGAATTCTATAGTTCTATCATCTCAATTATAACTAAGCGCAAGGTGGTAAACGGATGCCAATGACTACAACAACTATGCAAATTCACTTTGATTTAGTTTATGATAAATTGAGTTCTAATTAATAATTAAATTAATCTAGGTGAACTCCCACTCAAAACAATATCCCTCACATTGTTTTAGTGATCACACGAACCAAATCCACCACATCAAAACCGATCATCACGAGAGTTGATATAGTTTCAATGGCGAACAATCGACATGTTCATCATATCTACTATATGATTCATGCTTTACCTTTCGGCGATCCGTGTTCCTGAGGCCATGTCTGTACATGCTAGGCTCGTCAAGACAAACCTTAGCTTCCGCATAAGCAAATCTGGCTTGCTTACGTTGTAGTCACCCGCGGAATCAAAGACACCCGATCATCACGTGGTGTTTCGAAGCAGCAAGCTTTGGCAACGGTGCATACTAAGGGTGAACACTTTAGAACTTGAAATTTATGTGTATGAGGGATCATCTTATAATGCTACCGTTGTCTACTAAGCAATACAAGATGCATAAAGGATTAACATCACATGCAATTCATAATATGTGATATGATATGGCCTTTCTTCTTTGTGCTTCCGATCTCCATTTTCAAGCACGAACATGATCTCCATCATCACCGGCATAGCATCAAGGTCAATGACGCTTCTTCATGGTTGTCGTCCACCAGCTTCAACTATTACAACTATTTTGAATAGACACGCAGGTCTTAACAGAAATTAAAGACAACCATATGGCTCCTGCCGGTTGCCAACTTACAATAAGGAACATTGCATACATCAAATATAATCACAATCATGGCCATATCACATCACTGCACACCCCTGCAAAACAAAGTTAGACGCCTCTACTTTCTTTGCATATTTTACGTGGTTTGGGGCTTTCAATAAGTGTCGTTCTAACTTACGAACAAGAACCACAACATTGATACTAGCATTGTTGATCACCCGTTGTAAATTGGATCTTTACTATGCTAGGAGAAACAGGCACCCGCAAAGCCACTTATGCAATACAAGTTGCATGTTAAGCGTGGAGCAAGTCTCATGAACGATGTCATGTAAGGTTAGCCCGGGCCGCTTCATCCCAACATACCGCAAGATGCAAAGTACACAAAAAGCAATCGACAATAAAAGCATCAACGCCCACAATGACCATTGTGTTCTACTCGTGCAACAGATCTACATATAGACACGGCTCTGATACCACTGTAGGGGTTCGTAGCATGGAAAACAAAAATTTTCTATCGCATACAAACAAACAAGCCAAGATCTATCTACTAGATTGCAGCAACGAGTCGATAGTGGAACTCACCCTCGAAGATTCCAAAGCGGTTAACGAGAGCAGATTCTCGTGGGTGATGTAGTCGTACTCTTTCCGATCTCAAGATCGTGTAGACGATCCTTCCAGCGCCACGTTCCGGCAGCGCTCCCGCAGTCGGTCACACGTTCGGTACTCGACGAAGACCTTCCTCTCCCTTGTTCCAGCAGGCAGCGGAGGTTGTAGCACTCTCCTCGCGATTCCGGCAGCACAACGGCGTGGTACCGGAAGTAGAGGGGAGATCCCGCAGGGCTTCGCCTTAAGCCGGTGCGAGTATGGTGGAGCTTATGAGAGAGGCTATTAGTGGTCTAGTAATTAGACACACCAATTAGAGGGCTCTAAACCAATTAGAAGGCTCTAAACCGAAACAGCTCTAAACCGGGGTCTAGGTCTAGTTTCTAGTTTAGAGGATAGGAACTTATGTGTCTTGTGTTGTGTTGGGAGGGGAGCCCTGCCCCTCCCTTTATAGGTGGGAGGGCTGGCGCGCTAGGGGAGGGAGGGAGTCCCTCCCCAACTCGGCCTAGGGCTGGCCGCCGGCTTGGGGAGGAGGACTCCTCCCCCAATTCGGTTTCCTCCTCTCCTCCCACTTCCCAAAAACTGCCGTTTGACTTTCAAACTAGCCGTTTGACTTTTTCAATTTAGGATTCAATTTAATCCTTTATTTGGGACAGCAAGAACACTTAGTACATGATGCAATCATTCCAACATGCAATGACACATTCATGTACCCCTTCCCCTCCGGAGTGCCGGACATTCCGGGAACTTCTAGAATGTTCCCGATGAAAACACCGGAACCATTCCCCAACTCCGAAATGGGACTTTCCTTATATGAATCTTATTCTCCGGACCATTCCGGATCACCTCGTGATATCCCGGATCCCATCCGAGACTCCGAACAACATTCGGTCTCTTTCTCATAATACCATAACTACTCAAACAACGTCGAATCCTTAAGTGTGTCTCCCTACGGTTCGTGAATTATGCGGACATGATCGAGACACTTCTCCGAACAATAACCAATAGAGGAATCTGGAAATTCATATGGCTCCCACATATTTCTACGATTACTTTGCGATCGAATGAACCACTTACATACGATACCAATTTCCCTTTGTCTCACGATATGTTACTTATCCGAGGTTATGATCGTCGGTATCTCTGCATACCTAGTTCAACCTCGTTACTGATAAGTACTCTTTTCTCGTTCCCGTGATATGTGATCCCTTGTGACCAAGTCACATGCTTGCAAGCTAATTGGATGACATTTCACCGAGAGGGCCCAGAGAATATCTATCCGTCATGTGGATGGACAAATCCCACTCTTGATCCATGTGTTTCAACCAATACTTTCTGAACACCCAATGCCACTTTTATAGCCACCCTGTTACGGTGTGGTGTTTGATGACATCAAAGCATCCATCCAGTAAAGGCAATATGCATGATCTCATGGTCGAAGGAATTAGGTTACTATGTATCAGAAAGCATATAGCAATTGAACTATTGAAATGACTTGATCTTTATGCTACGCTTATCTATAGGAGTATGTCCATCACATCATTCTCCTAATGATATGATCCTGTTGTTAATAACATCTCTATGTTCATGATCAGGAAACCATGATCATATATTAACCAACAAGCTAGTTTAACAAGAGGCTTTACTAGGGACTCTTATTTTAGTTTACAAATCACACAAGTATTAATGTTTCCGGTTAATACAATTATAGCATGGTATGTAAACATTTATCATAAGTGTGAAGATATGATAATAACCACTTTATTATTGCCTCTTGGGCATATCTCCAACACTTCATCCATTGCTCTTCCACATACGGCGCATCGACCAACGTGGTGGGGTGGGCTTCTTCCCCTGTCACATCTACCAGCGTGGTAGTTGGCTTCGTTCTTCGATAAGTCTATGACCAGTAATCTTGATGACATGTGTAAAAATATGATTACTCTTTGTTTGTATTCTTTGTTGATGTACAGTTGTAGGAAATAGCGGAGTCTAGGTCTGGTATTTTTGAGGTAGAGAAGGAACCTGGATTTGAGTTTCCTGGAGATGGGTCAGATGATTCTAGTAAAGGTCTTGGTGATTGGGTAGATAAATCTATGTCAGCGAGTGCAGAACTATTTATAGATTCAAGGTCAGATGGTGGGGATAGCTTTTAGCATGTGCGCATAGATGATAATAATGTAAGTTATTTTATTATACTCAATTATTAGGGATAGAAAAATCATTATGTTAATGTTAATGTTTTAACACTAGTCATTTTATCAATATATATAGATGGACATACATGATGATAAGGAGGAAAGCAATTATGAGTCTCTGTTCGAGGAATACATTAATGAGGTACATGGGGTGTACTAAATATTTGGGAAGCAACGAACTAGATGACCATTAAACGATGAGTAATTGTTATTGTTTTGTGCAGGAAATAGCTAGCCTTCAAAATGTTTACGACTATTATGGTGAGTCAGACATGGAGAGTGGTATTTTTGATGCAAGAGATTCTTGGGAGTCAAAGGAGGCAAACAATATAGAGGTATGCTTTATGGTTATATTTCATTTGAAAAACAAATTGTCCGATGGATAATTATTTAGGTTTTCATTGCTTTGCTCTGCATATGCAGGCCCCGGTTAATGATGGGAGTTAGAATGTCAATGATGTTTGCAAGACAAAGGATAAGATGAATATGTACATAAAGATAAAGGAGATGACTTTTCCTTACGAAGCAGCTGCTTTCGTATTCGACAACAGCTATGGCAAAGATAATGGATTTAGCATCAGAAAGGATAAGGTCAGATATAGCAAGAGGCATACAAAACATTTGTTTTACAGACGTTATGTGTGTTTGAGGGAAGGTGAGCGTGATAGGATGTTGATGACCAGCGAGGGACGAAGTCGGAAGCTCAAAGCTCTGTCTCGATGCAAGTGTGGTACGCACCTGACTGTGAAGCTTAATGCAAAACTTGGTGTATGGTATGTTGATAGTTTTGAGGTCAATCACAGTCATGTGTTAGCAAGACCGGATGAAGTACCTTTTTTTGGTCGCATAGAAAAATAAAAGAGTATCGGAACGCTGAGATATTAGCTATGGGAGCCGCAAGAATTAGAAAGCACACCATAATGGATTCTATGATAAGCAAAAATGGATGGTACGGCGGTGTTGGGTATGTCAGGAGGGATATGTACAATCTTTGCAGTAAGGAGAAGAGAAAACTATTGGCGAAAGGTGATACTGCCATGACCATAGGCATTATGGCGAGCAGGAAGAAGAGGGACCTACGATTTTTTTAGTATGAGTTAGATAAAGAAGAACGCCTAAAAAGAATTTTCTAGTGTTATTCCCATTTTGTACAGGACTACGAGGACTAGGGCCAGCTCTAAAGGCCAGGAGGAATGCCATTTCGCTCCCCCGTCTAACTTATTTCGATCCCAAGCAATCAGGGCAACTACAAGCAAGCAAGGAATCACATGTCGGTTTTCTAGTTTAGATGGATCAACATAACCATCCATTAATAATAACAAGCCCCAAAGTTAGTCAAAACTCAAGAGCAAAAGCAACATAACCTCAACATTATATTGTTTACTTGCATTATAGGTTAAACAATGACCAAGATATAAGAAACAATGCATGTGTTCATCACTATAGCAGCATCACATTTTTTATGGAAAAGAGTATATATTAATATCACGGGGATACCAATTACACCCAGCCTCTACAACGGCGCATGCCCTAGCGGCCTTACGGATGCACACAACCCAGAAAAAAGAAAAAAGAATTATAAAAAAGAAAATCCCCGCTACAGAGAACTATTCCTCAAAGCAACGACACTGACTCCACCAGAACAACACCAATAGTCCTCCACCCCAATAAGAACGCAGTCAAGAAGGAAATAATGCACAAGCGTCGTTGTTGCCCGATCAAAGATCATAGGTTTTCACCCTAGAGAAAGTCCTCGCTCGCAAAATAATGCCTTCAACAAGGCCATTGTCAGGCACAACCAGTTAAGACCAGACCTTGGATTTTCACCCTGCAAGGTGTAACACCCTCAAATCGGCTCTATGCAAGTTTTAGCGCTTCCCGCCAAACCCGCATAGAAACGATTCAAGGACGCCCACCAGGCACTTTCGTGCGGGTGGAAAACGAAGTAATACCATTACACAACAGTCCTCGATGGGACCCACAGAACAGATATATATATAACACGACTCTAAGAGTCAGAATACAGATATACAAATTAAAGATCCAAATCACCTTCAAAACGATACAGTGTGCGAGTACGGACAAGATGCAAATTGGGCTAAGAGCCCTGAAGAATAACCAATGGCGTCCACAACCCTGCCCAGGCCAAGCCAGAAGGGTAACCCTGCTAACGACGTCGGTCTCAAACCTGCTAAAACAAAAGGGGTGCCGACAAAGGGCAAAGGAAAAAGAGGAGCGTCAGTACTGAGGCCAGTACACAGCGAGGCTAGAATTCGGCGGTCCTCGCCTACACAGGTATGGTGGACTGAAGCGGCAGCGCAGTGGCACTAAACAACCTATAGAGACTCGGTATCACTGGCGGCTATTAGGGAGGGGTAAGAAAGACCTATTCGGAACCACCTGATACTAACACCAAACATACCTATCCTGGTTTTCCCCCTCGAGACCAAACGAGGAAGTCAAACCGAGGAACTCACACAGTTGGTAGTTTTATTCATTCCTTTATAGTTGAAGCACTTACTAGTCAAATATAGATAGTATGAGTCATCCTGATAGCATAAGTAGTGGGCAGTTTTAATTAACCATTCCATTGTAGTACGAACATTTACTAGTCAGATATAATTGTCCCGAGGAATCCCAAAACCCAGCGGTTGTTGGCACTTTTTTCACATTCCATTGGAGTTGCAATACTTACTAGGCAGGTACAGCATGGCACAAAACAACCCAGATCCACCAGTTGTTGGCAGTTTTAATATCCATTCCGTTATAGTGAGGCTGATTACTAGTCACATATTGAGGCAAATTTATAGTACTACTTTAGTTATGCTTGTCTATGATCGAGATATTGTGCTCCAAGTCATCCATAACCGCGGACACGGCTTTCAGAAAGTTTTACCCTGCATGGGTGCACAAATAGCAACACACACTCGATCAACCTCGGAAAAACCAGCTCAAAACCCAACACGGCATTCACGACAAAGCGATCACAGGATTCATAAAATATTTCAGGGGGCCACCCCATTAAGCTACCCGCAATGAAGTTGGCCGGCTCCGAGACGGACCCAAGGTTTGTGTTAATGGCTGTAAACGACTGGGAACCCGAAAGTGTGACTGGACTTGTCGATACCGCGAAAACATTCCACGATCCAAAACAGTACAGGTGCTCCACGCACAATCTTAAATAAAGCAGTAAAGTATGGCATAAGTACATGATAGTAATAAAGACCCAAACTACTTTATAGCCCCAAGAAATAGAAATGAATCAAGCTCTGGCTCAGGGGGGTCCATAGGTCCTCCCGGATGTGGATAGTGCAAATAATCAAGGAACAGGTATCAAGTACTCGAGACCTACGGGCCACAAGTGGGCATGAAAAACCAAATAACATATAGTTGCCCACCGGTGCCACTTTCATTAGTTATCACAACAGTTTAATAGTTGTAATTAAAGACATGATCAACTCCACCATAAACATCTACCAGCATTCCAACAACTGTGGTTCTCGACAACACGAGATCGCACCTGAGCAAGCAACTACGACTCGCAAGGCCAGCTATCTACCAAACAACAGGTAATAGGAGGTGTCCAAGGCAATATATCGGCTGTATTGAATATATCGGGTGCAGGACTAAAGCATCGCGACACGGATAGCAATAGATCAACAGGAGGAAGTAAAGACTATAGATGCAAAATAGGTAGGAAGGGAAGGGATGCTCGCTTGGGAAACACTGCCGAAGGTTCATATCCGGAGAACTTGTCGATACTCGCATCAACTCAACGGCCTAATTCGCGAAGAACCAAAGCACTAAAAGAAACACCGGATGCACTATTTAATACTACGACAGAAGACCGATCATGATGCATGTATGGTGCATGACATGGCAAAGATGCGATGCAACTAGGCAAAATTAAGCGGAACCGGGGTCCCGATAATTAATTAGAGGGTTCATGTTATTTAGCTACCCCATAATTTAAATGTTGACTTAACAAGGCAAGACATGGTATCGGTTCGCTACGCAAATTTAAATGGAGGCGGTATAATACAAGTATAACCCGCATATAGTCTCCATATTTAATTATGAGGTGAATCGACTATTTAACCCAACCCACCAGATGACATGTATGCAAGCCTGATGATTTAATGATGCGATAGGTATATGTCATATTATAAAAATAGAGGCTTAGGGTCACACATCTGGGTTCAGAAGATCTTGGTTCCGGGGGTTCGAGGTTCGACAGGGTTCGACGGGGATCGGTCTCGGTGGGAACGGTCTTCGGAGGTTGTCGAAGGACTTGGTTTGGCGTCGGAGGATCATCGGGTTCGCCCTGGTCGGTGTCGATCTTGTCATCACGAAGATCTTGTCGGATCCACGTATCGGTCGGTCTTGGCATCCGGGGTGAAGTACTTGTCGTTCCCGTGGCGATCTTGGCGTTCTTCAGGTTCGGGTCTTGGCGTCTGAGAGGAAGTACTTGGTGGTTCCAAGAAGGAGGCCTTGTCGCATCCGATGGATCGGTCCTCGGGGTCGAAGAACTTGGCGCGCCAGGGTTCGGTCTTCGGATCTTAGTAGGGTCGCCGGTAGATCTTGGTGTCCAGGGCTGCTCCGGGTATGGGGTCTCGACGCTCCGTGAGGTAGATCTTGTAGATGGTTCCTCGGGCATCGGTGCGGGAAGGAGGTCTTGTCGTACCGGGGTCTCGGCGGGATCGGTCTTCGGGGTCGGACTCCGGAGTAGGGCCTCGGATTCATGAGGTAAACCTCAGCGTCTCGGCGTGGTCCCTGGGGTTTGTCCGTATGGATGTTGATCTTGCCGCCCCGAAGATCTAGACAGGTCCAGGTACACGGAGGCCACCGATTGCGAAGATCTTGAGAGTCTTGGATAGTTCTCGGCACCAAATGGCAGTACCCATTTCTCCAAAAGGCCACAACGCTGCACGCTCACACATGAGCAGCAACAGACTGGTCACAGACATGTAGACACGCACAGGGGAAAAATAGCACCTCGCACGCACGGAGGAGGTCGACGGCGGACCGCGGCACAGCGGTTGGTGGTGGGGCATAGTGCGGAAGAGCAGGAGGCTGGGGCGACGGAGGCGGGCTCACTGCCGGAGCGGGTCGGCGGTGCTCTGCGAGGCGGCCATGGTCGCGGCAGAGGCATGGGGCAGCCGGGCGGAGAGGAGCTTGCGGGAGGACCTCCGGCGAGGTCGGCTTGAGGGGGACCGCGGGCGACGCGGAGGAGCACCAGAGTGAGGCGGGGCTCGGTCGACGGCCTGGGGCGTGGCCTGAGGGGTCCTGCATGGGGAGGAGGCTCGGGCGCGGCCGCGGGAGGACGAGGCGAGCGGGGCCCGGCTCGGGGGCGGCGGAGCTCGGGTAGGGATGGAGGGAGACAACGGGTGGTGGCCGACGGAGCTCTGCTGCAGCGCTGGCGGAGCAGGGGTCGGCGACGGCATCGGTTGACGCAGGGGATTGGGGAGGAGAACACTGGGGCGGCGGCGCCTGATTCACAGACGGAGGCGGCGATGCGTGGGGTCCAGCGATGGGGAGCCGCGGGGTCGGTGGCTGGGGCGACCTCGACGGGCGTCGACGCGGACGGAGCGTGGCTGGGCGGTGGCACGGGCTGGGGTCCGAGGGAGGCGAGGGCGACCGGAGGCGCGAGGATCGGGGCGAGCAGGGGCTTGCGGGGTGGTTGACTGCGGGGATTGGGGATCCTGTCAGGGAGAGGGAGATGGTGGTGGGGTCCACGCGGGAGCGAGTTGCGGGCGGGTGGAGAGTGCAGGGCGACGTGCGCATGCGCGTAGCGTGGGAGTGGGACCAGGCTGCAGGGAGCGCGCGAGGGAAGCGTGTCGTGGGGCTGGGGCGTGTATCACGCGCGCGGCCGGTAACGTGCAGCGCGAGTTGGGTAGGTCGCGTGCGAGTCACGCTGTCGCGCGGGCTGTGTGTTGTGTCGCACTGCTACGCGCGCGTGTGTGAGTGTGGCGGCAGCGGGGTGGGATGTGGCGGCTGGGACTAGGGTTAGGGTCAGGTGTGGGTTAGGGTTTGGTTGGTCTAGTTTGGGCCGGGCCTGCCCGGGTAGTAGGTGGTCTGGCCTACGGGCTAGGCTGCCTCCCCGGTAAAACACTTTATAAAATAGATTTTTTTATTTATTTTAAAATATTCTTTTGTAAAATAGTTTAGACAAATAAAAGATCCGGACGGACCAAGGGTTTTATATTTTAAATAAAGAGGGGGTATTTAGAAAATAAAGATAGGCTTTTAGAAAATAGTTTTAGCCAAAAAGATGCAGGCTGACATGACGATGCTCAAATACGATGTGGTATGATGACATGAGCATGCGGTCATGATGATGCAATGCACAAAAACACAGCGATTTTCTAATAGTGGTTTTAGCGGGATGCCACACAAGGTAAGACTAGAAACTCCTCCTGTGTTGTCTCCTCCCCCCCACAAACAATCGCTGCTGCGAGTCACAGATCATGCAGCCAGTTCGCCGTCGCCACAAAGATTCAAATCACCATCGCTGCCCTCATATTTCCGCTTTCCTGACATTCTCCACATCTAACTTCACCATGGCTCGTTGAATGACACTTGGTGGGAACAAACAGCAGAGCTTCGCAACGCTCCCACTGAAACCAAACGGCCAGAAAAACAAGGTACGCACGACCGAATACCTTCCGATGTAGCAATCTCCGGGTATGATACGCCCATGAAGTTTGCCGGCGGAGCCTTTCGAAACTCACCTCTCCAGTCCAGATCAACGAGGGCGGACATCAAGCAGATCTTCGTCTTCGCGTGAAAGAAACCCTAGGACCACCTCCTTTATTAATGCCGACATAGCGATCCTCACACCGCCGGCCGGTCCCGGTAAACGGATTGAGCGTGCCGACCTTTGGCGCCGACGAGCACGTAGGTTGAGCACCACCGCTATGGGCGCGCCGCCGCCTCCAGCCTGCAGCACCGCGTCCTCCGCTTCCTCCAGAACACCTCACAACCACACGCCGGCGAGCACCATGTGTAGCGGGTACCACCGCCCTGCCGCCTTGATCACCACCTGTGAAGCCCTGGAGCCAACCCACGCGCGAGGGGGATCAGACGGGGCACACCCATCCCGCCCGACACTTTCAGCGGCCAGGCATGGCCGCCGTTGCCGGGGGGCAGCGGCAGCGGCCGGCGAAGAAGAATGATGGCGGCGCCTCTAGGGTTTGGGTGGGACGCTCCGGAGCCGCCCTCACGTCAATGGACATCTAGTCGATGATCTGACTGATGCATAACAATCGTACAAATAAAGCCTTGTCAGCGCAGCGAGAACAACATGTTCCAGGTACCAATATTATCCCTAAGATCAGCTAGCCCACCTATAGGCCACCGGATAAGTTTTATTTTCTGAAGAGTAAATTCCATTTTATCTTGTAGTTTCATATTTTTGACATCAATTACCCCATTTAACAACTTTTCATCCTTATTATCCTATTTAGTGAAAGTTTGGTCAATTTTTACCCCCTATAAAATTTTTAGAGCCATCTGCTAGGTTGGTCTGGCTGTTACGAACACTGCCATGCGATATCGCTCTTTTTCTCCTATTTTTTTCATGCCTGAGTCACGTCTGATTTCTTCCGCACTATCATTAGGTGTACTATTGTACCCATTTAAGTTTGGGGTCTATTCTTCATGTATTAATCAAGATAAACCAATGTTTCTTCCAAAATGCTAAATATCTAATTCACACAAACACAACAATAATAATATATACACACCTACACCTTAACAGATCAAGTATAGTGCTTGGCTAGCACGACATGCGCTATTGGAAAACATAGCAGCAATCAATTGTAGCCCGACCATAGAAAAAGATCAAACTTTTCAGTGTCGATATTGATGATCTCTTGAAAGGTGGTGTTGCGGTGATCCTTTGGGTGAGCAGCTCCCAACGACATCCATGGCCTTGAGAAGTCCATTGCCGAGCAGCGGGACGCCGCTGCCAGCGGCAAGACTGTGACATCCTCTCCGGTGACATCAACAACGCCATGGATGTAAGTAAATAATAGGTAAATACCTTACCAGATTCCTTTAAGTGAAGACAAATTTACATCCCAAGTGAACTTAAATTGAATTTCATAACTACTAATCGACACACCAAAGAAAGGGTTCACCACATAGCCAGGCTACTGGGAAGGCCATGGTGAGGCCCACCCGGCTGTCTCCTCTCCTTTTGCCTATTTCTTTGTCTATTTTAGTCCCACATGGCTAGGTCTCTCAGAAAGGCACACCCCCTTCCGCCTATATAAAGGGGTGTCCATGGGTGAGATTAAACACACCAACATATATTCTCTAAGGCACTTTTTCTTAGAGAAAATCTCCCCATCTCTCTCATTTGCCTTTGCAGTGGCACGGTCCCGGAGAAGGATTGTACAAGCAAAGTCAACACCACTGCAACACGTCGTTGTTCTGTAGGAATTCCAGCCAGGAGATGTACTTCTGCAACCTCGGTAGGGACTAGAGCCCGGGAGTCGTTGTATTGCACTGTATGTGTGTGATAACTCGGGGAGCTACCATTAGTAGCAACCTGACCATCGTGCAAGGACCTGGACAAGAGGTGACATGCGAGGAGCTTTATGACCTTGAGGTCGGACGGATACAACTACATCATCCACACTCCTGCATGAGCGTAATGCTCTCTCGGTCTTCAAGGGTATGTTATCGCTGTCTTCCTCCATTACTTCATTACTTACTAGATAAATCCTGGGCATTAGGGTGTTCCAAGGTAGTAAATTTTTTGTTATCTGCTGCGAAAACCCTCCATCCACCCCCTCCAAGGCCACCATCTCCTCCGAGTAGCAATCCAGCACCACCACAACATGTGTTTAATAGGCCAAATGACTATGACCGCAGTATTGTGAAGACATCTCTATCTCTACTACTTAAAAAGCACGAATTTTCTCTGTTTCCTCCGGTCACTGGTTTCGTCAATATTTTTTCAAGTCTCTACTACTTAAAAAGCACGAATTTCCTTTGTTTCCTCTGGTCACTGGTTTCGTCAATATTTTTTCAAATAAGACCATTTTACCCTCCCACCTGCTACTTAAAAAGAACCTGGTGTTCGGTCGTCGACCGATACGTCATAGCGCTTCCTCAAACTTTCGTCGCGCGTCGCTGGTTCTCGCCTTTTTTTCATTTGACCCTCGTCCATATTTCCTAGAAGCCGGGCTCGCGCGGATGATCTATCCTAGCCTCCTAGGCCTCAGCGAAAACCCTCGCCCCTCACAACTCCTCTTCCAGCGCGTGCTCACACCTGCCGCCGTCCAGAGGCAACAGCAGAAGATCCTGAAGAACCAGACTGGCGACGAGCAAAATACTGCTGACGTCAGCGTGGATCCCTCGTCCAGCAACCAGAGATATCGTGGCCAGGCTTGCCACAGTGGGCACAGGGAGGACGAGAACCACGAGGCTGCTGAGAGTGACTCTGACCCTGGGCCGGTGGAGCAGAGAGTAACGGCGGCGCGAGAGACCGCGATGAAGCCGGCGACACGGGGGGACCACGAGCAGCAAGAACAGAAGGAACCTCAAGAAGACCAGCACCACGGAGACGAGTCTCCTCAGCACGAAGCTCAGTCAGTATCTCAGAGAGCGGAACACGACCACGGACAAGCAGCTGGGCACGGCGTGGCTCAAAATCCTTGCGGAGCCGTGACAAGAACTCAAAGACGCGCTGAAACTCCAGATCCACGCGCACAATCAGAAAACAGGGACAGGTGTTACACACCGTTGTACGAAGAGAGTCAAGCTGACGCCAAATAGCAGCACTCTGAGTATAGAAATCATCAATAGTAGAATCACCCTGCTTAAGCTCATGCTCCTGACGAACCACAGACAGATAAATAGCATCTCCAGATGGCTGATAGCGCTGACGAAGAAAAGCCCACTGAGCAGCAGCAGTGGGAAGGCCCATGAACTCAGCAGCATACTGAGGCAGAACACTAGAAGTGAGAACAGCAGCAACACGAGCATCCTTATCAATCCACTGAGTGTAGTCAGCCAGATCCAGCCGGTAGGTCGCAGTAGCAGTAGAATGCGCCTGGACACGGCGCTCATAATCAGCCCGAGCAGAATCATCAGCACTCTGGGCTGCATCCTTGACCGCCTGAGTAGCATCGGAGGCAAGGACAACGGGCGTCGATGCAAGAGGCATAGGAGGCACAACGGGGAGCGATGGACAGGAGACCTCATCGGAAAGCACACCCCAAAGGCGAAGACCGCGCATATGGACGCGCATGAAGGCAGCAAAATCAGGATAATTCGCGCGATCAAAAATCACCGGGCAGCGAGGAATCGCAACATAGCCCGACGAGGAAGACATTTTTTTTTCAAACCGACCTAGATCGGATCTGACCGGATCTGGCGGCGGCTGGAGGGCGGCGGCCGAGGGGCCAGCGACGGGCGGGGCGGCGACCGGGGGAGGACTGGCGGCCAGCGACGAGGGAGAGGAGGCAGTGGCGACGGGGCGGGTCGGTGACGGCGACGGCCGGCGGCGGCGGAGGGGCCGGCGGCAGGCGCGGAAGAGGAGGCGGCGGCCGGGGGCGGTGCGGCGGTGGCGGTCGGGGAAGAGGAGGCAGCGGCCGGGGGCGGTGCGGCGGCGGCGGACCGGCGGCCGGCGGCGGCGGCCGGGCGCGACGGCGAGGTGCCAGGGCGGGCGGGCGGCGGCGGCGGTGAAAAAAAAAACCTTACGGCTCTGATACCATGTTAGGGTAATAGATTTCTTGTATTACCAGAGGGCCAAAGACCAGAATATATAGTACATGTACATGTGCAAATATACAGAAAGTTCCCTAACATATGGGGAAACTACAATACACAAATATACTCTAACACCTATCACCGCCTCCACCGCACGGATCTGGCCTCCACTGAACGGATCTAGCCATCACCACCTGCCCCCTCAACTTGTCTCTATGCTCCATCACACGCCTTGGAGTTGGAGGCATGGATGCCCGACCCCCTGCCTAGACCGAGCAAGAGCAGCATCACGGAGGCGCTTCTCGAGGTATGCATTTAAGACGAACCTGTGAAATCTTCTAAGAAAATTTCACTATAAGTTCATGGATCTATTGGTATATGAATCTCTATGAATTTCTGCTGGAGATATTTGGTCAATTTGATCCATACATACTTCAACTATCCTTACCAATATATTTTTGTTTTGCGGTATGGAAAGATGAGTAGGCCCTGTAGCCACACCAGGTACATTGGGAACCTCCTAGGGATATCTGGGAGAGAGAGGAGGATGATCTATTCTACAAGGTTTGCATTTCAGATTCATTCTACATTATGTATTCATCGTGAAAACATTGAAGTAGTGTTACCCGAGTATAGAACACTTGGGACTTTCGTGAATTTACTTCATTGTTTCTAGAGTTTATACATTGCCGATGGTCTGCATCACGTGATGTTGCCTTCATGGAGAAATCTACTCGGTATCCAAGTGTGTTTGCAATTTTACATCAGTAGCAGGATTTTCGGGCTACTAAATTTGTAGTTTTTCTTGTTGATCTAGACGTGCGCTGTGCTAATTAATCGTATTTCAAAACCATGTGATAGAGGATAGTAGGATTCCGATCGGACTGTGCGCAGAGTTCAATTTGGTAAGAAATTGTTTGTCGCTTGCTGCGTGCTAATTGTGTGCAGCCTTGGTCGAATTTACCGGCATGAAGAGTCAAATCGTGTGAAAAGTTCATGAATATTCTACTCTACCCTACAGGGGTCGAGCCTGTGATGCACGGTGTGACATGCTGTCACCAGCGCATCTGCTCCAGGTAATGATGATGCCCAAGCTTTGATTATCTTGGTTTTGCAAAGAGCTCAGTTCGTATGGCATAATAAGTCCAGCTTTCATCGGATTGTTCTCGACTTATTATTATTATTTTTGGTTTAACTCAGGCTATGGGCCTGTGTTTGATAAACAGAATGCTGAAAGGATCAACAGAGGAGAAACATGTTTAGAAATTTCATTAGTTCTCAAGTTTGACAATAGTAACTTAGTAAGTTGGAAATTTTATAGTACCATATTTTTTCATGGAATCACGATTACATTACTAGCAGACTTAATTAGCGGCTTTTCTGACAATAGATGGCATACTTGACATTCTTATGCCAAGTTGACCTGTGCTAGATTAAACTATCAAAGTTTTAAATAGATGGCATACTCACACTTTTAGAGGGTAGGCCGCTTCTTTCACTTATGTTTCTTTATAAAAGACTATTATTTATGTAACTTTTTTGGTGTGAGAGTCTAGCAAGCAAAATGATGATCTCAAGAGCATGTACAACACTGAGAAGCATGGGAAGATGCAGGTATGATGATGCCCTCTTTAAGGTCACCGTCAAGTTTCTAATTAATGGCACTGAATTCAGTCACTATAGATGCCGCTGAACCAGGCTAACCCGTCTTGCCAAGATCTTCCTGCCACCTCCAGATTGACTCACTATCCAACTTGATCCCGCCCTCCAAACTCGACTCACCCTCCAATTGGCTGCCACCGTTAAATTACGAGTCGACCTCGAGCTTGCCGAACACATCGTCTGATCGCATCGACAAAGAGCAATTGCTGCAACAGTTCACTGGTAGCTGGAGTTGATTTCTTATGTATGAACATCAAGAGCAGGTCATTTGACGTCAATACATTTGTTGATTTATCAGATTTCTTGATCCGGTTCCTGTGTCTTTGTTGACTTATCAGATTTGGTGTCAACAAGTGCAAAAAATGCAGAGGATGGCCGGAAGGGGAAGGGAGCATCGAATAGGAGAGGTAATTTACTTATCTAAATTTTTGCAATTGTGTCCATCGGTGATTTTTCAAATTCACTAATTGTGTTCATTGTAACCACAAGAGAAGGGGAACATGTCATGTTGACCACGGAGATGAAGACAAGTAGCAAGGTAGAAAGTAAAGAAGGAGAAGGGAAGGAGGGAGAAGACTTGCATGGTGATGAGCTTGGCACCAATGATGGCACGAGCGCTGAAGTCGATGACGAGTGATCGACAACAGTGGCAAGGACACACGAGAGACATCCGATGAGTAACAAGCGCCTCAAATATATTATTTCAGGTGTTTGCAAATGCAAGTAACATGATCTCAAATATTTCTTATTGCTTGCTTCTAGACATTGCGGTATTAACATTGAATATTTGTCATATTAAGCATTGACCGGTTATATACATACATACTAATTTGGTACATCGTATTCATCAAAGAAGTCAAGAAACACAATTGTTACTTAATAAAGATTAGTACTTCCATTTATTGATTCACACACTATTTGATAATTACTTGATTTTCAAGCATGGTTAGTAGTCAGCGACTGCATGCTGACTGATTTACCAGGGGTGGCCACGAGAGTGCTTTATTACTGGCTAGGGATATTCTTTGGAGAGGAGACTCATCAACTTCTCTATTGTTGATCTATAAGGTATTTAACTTTTTTTGATAATACTCATCTTTCTTATGGATGCTTTATTAGTTAGTTTTCTCCTTTGAATGTTGGTATGATGAAGACATGCAAAACAGGGGCTTAGAGCATCTCCAGCAGATGCGGTATTTTAGCGCATCGCTAAAATAACTGTTTTTTTGCAGCGCGTGCTCGATCCTCCTCTAGCAGAGGCGTGAAAAAGCGCGCGCTCGACAATTTGCCGCGCGGGGGCTCTTGCGCTATCTGGAGCGGAAAATCTCCCGCGCGAAGTACATCGCGCGCTACAAAAGCCGCGCGGCGCTCGCGCCCAACCGCCACGCGCGCACGTCCGAAACGTTCAGCGCCCAATCCCTCTTCCCCTTCCTAGCCACGCGTGCGCCGCACCGCATCCTCTTCCTCGCCACGCGCCACCATACCGCCTCGCTGCTGCTCTGCCTTGGGCTTCTGCAGCGTCCGCCCGTGCCCGAATGGGACGTTCTACGCCGATCTGCGCGCCAGCGGCTTCCGCCTCACCCTCGGCACGTACGAGTCGCTGGAGGAGGTCGCCCGCGCGTACGACGCGGTGGCGTGGCGCGTCGGCCGCACGCGGCGCGAGATGAACTTCCCCGGGATGGAGAGTCTCGCGAAGGCGGAGTTCCTCGCACCGCAGCCTGCACTCGTCACGGAGGAGGACCGCCGCCGTCACCACGCGATGCAGCGGCGCCTCGCCATCGCCGAGCGCTCCATGGCGGAGTGGCGGCGCCTCTTCCTGCAGGACGTGCAGGCGGAGGTCGAGTTCTACGCGGCGAAGAGGGTCGAGAGGAGGGCGGCGCGCGAGGACCGCTGTCGGCGCACGGCCTTCATCATGGCGCAGATCAACGGCCCGCAGACGATCCCCGACAACGACCCGAGGTGGGACGACATGTGGACGGACTCCGACGAGACCACCACCGACGACGAGGAGTAGCGCAGCGCGTAGTTTAGGTAGCGCACAGTTTAATTCCTGTTGCTTGTTATTATGTTTTCATTAAAACCTTTTTTATGCATTTTCTAGATCTTTGTGAAATGTGAAATGTGTGTGCGCGTGGTTTGTGCGCTGCATTATCGCGCGCCTGGCGAGGGCACGTTCCCGCGCTGCATTTTTTGCACGCGCGTTTGCAGCTTCTGGAAAAGGCCGCGGCAAAATAGCGCGTGCAAACCGTCCAACGCGCGTTGTATCTCATTTTTTGCAGCGCGCTAAAATACCGCATCCGTTGGAGATGCTCTTAGTTTCTCAGATGCAAATTTGGTGCGGATGGCCATGCATGTAGACTTTTTTTAAGAAGGGGTACTTACTGTAGGGTTCGTAGCATGGAAAACAAAAAATTTCTACCGCAAGAACGAACAAAACCCAGATCTAATCTAGATAAAAGCCAAGATCTAATCTATTAGACATGAGCAACGAGATAGATCGGTACTAACCCTCGTAGAACCGAAAGCGTTACGAGATTAGATCTCGTGGATTATGTAGTCGATCACTTGCCGATCTCAAGATCGTGTGGACGATCCTTCCGGCGCCGCATTTCGGCAGCGCTTCCGCAGACGGTCACACGTGCGGAGTCGAAGCAGACCTTCCTCTCCCCGTTTCAGCGAGCAGCGGAGGTAGTAGATCTTCTCCACGGAATCCCAGCAGCACGACGGCGTGGTGGTGGTGGTGGAGTATAGAATTCTGCAGGGCTTCGCCTATGCCTGTGCAGAAGAAAAGTGGAGGAGAGAGGCGGCAGAGATTGGTTGTTGTGATAGGAGGTGCAAGAGGGGGCGCCTCCTCCCTTCTATTTAAAGGAGGGAGGCGCGCCTGGGGAGGGGGAGTCCTAGTAGGACTCCCCTCCTTGGGCCGGCGGTGGGAAGGGGGGAGGAAACCTCCTCCCCCACGAATCCGTGTATTGCCCCACTTGGACTCCTTGATCCCTTTCTTGGTTTTCAAGTAAACTCCAAGAAATCCTCTAGAACCTTCCAAAACATTCCGGAACCTTCTAGAATCTCCATACAAACACTCCGGAACATTTCCTAACTTAGAAAATGATCCCCAATATATAAATCTTATTCTCCGGACCATTCCGGATCTCCTCGTGATGTCCCGGATCCATTCCGAGACTCCGAACATCATTCGGTCTCCAACGCATATTCCATATCTACTTAAAACAACTTCGAACCTTAAGTGTGTCACCCTACGGTTCGTGAATATGCAGACATGATGAAGACACCTCTCCGATCAATAACCATTAACGGGATCTGGAGATCCATAACGGCTCCCACATACTCAACGATGACTTCGTGATCGATTGAACCATTTTACATACGAAACCAATTCCCTTTGTCATGCGATATTCTACTTATCCGAGGTTTGATCGTCGGTATCTGCATACCTAGTTCTACCTCGTTACTGATAAGTACTCTTTACTCGTTTCCATGTTATGTCATCCCTTGTGACCTAGTTACATGCTTGCAAGCTATCTAGATGACATTCCACCGAGAGGGCCCAGAGCATATCTATCCGTCATATGGATGGACAAATCCCAATCTTGGTCCATGCGCTTCAACACATACTTTCAGAATACCCAATGACACCTTTATAACCGCCCAGTTACGAAGCGGTGTTTGATGTCATCAAAGTACCCATCCGGTGATGGTGATTAACATAACCTCATGGTCGAAGGATTAGGTTACTATGCATTTGAAAGCTTACAGCAATACGAACTTAATGACTTGATCTTATGCTATGCTTACTATGGGTGTGTGTCCATCACATCATTCTCCTAATGATATGATCTTGTTATTAACGATATCCAATGTCCATGATCAGGAAACCATGATCATCCATTAATCAACAAGCTAGTTTAACAAGAGGCTTACTAGGGACTCTTTTATGTTTACAAAACACACAAGTATTAATGTTTCCGGTTAATACAATTATAGCATGGGATGTAAACATTTATCATAAACATAAAGATATAATAATAACCACTTTATTATTGCCTCTTGGGCATATCTCCAACAGTCTCCCACTTGCACTAGAGTCAATAATCTAGTTAAAAACTTGTGCACTCAACACCTATGGCTTTATGGTGTTGTATAGACACTATTGCTAGTGGTAAACATAATCTTCGGATCTGACACTTCCAGGTCCGTGTGTATTTGCATGTCCTTGCGTCTCTACGCATTACTCATTCTCCAATGAGATGGCATTGTATAAATTTGTTCCTTTGGTGAGACCTTTAGTTCCTTGGGATTAAATCATGTTGATACAATTGTCGTACAATGTATCTTCATAGTATTATCCCGCTATGAACCACACCTAGTTTGATAATAAACTACTTGACGCAAATGCCCTCATTTGCTGCTACAATAGCAGTCATATACTTAGCCTTTTGTTGTAGTATCTGTCACAATGTTTTAACTTTGGTACTCAACCAAATCCGTTATGGAACTTTCTTTCCATTACATTGTGCCACCCATAGTTTAAATTGAGATAAACTTAATTTGTGACAAAACTAGTATCAATGTAACAATTTACAATGAACTATTTGTCACCACTATATAAGTAATATATTCTTAGTTCTTCCAAAGATCATAGGAATATCCCTACTATTGTCCAATGATCATCTTATGAGTCATTCTGGTATATGCTCATAACATTTAGAGCATAGGACATATCTGGATGTGTACATCTCAAAGAATGATTGATCAAAATATTCTTGTGATTTCACCAAGTGTCAAAACACTTGAATCTCGTGTCAACACACTTGAATCTTGATTCAGTCCTTTCCGTGCGTCAAGAACCTTTCTTGTTGTTTCCATATTGAACTCATTCAACATCTTATCTATGTACATTTGGCAAAACCATATTAGCGCCTCAATCTATCCATATGGACATTGATGCCTAATTCTTGGGTTATGCCTAAGTCTTTCATCGAAATGAAATTCTTAACCTGTGTCAATAAAAGATACATCATTTCTAATCAACAATATGTCTTTCACATAATGTATTAGAAATATGTCTTAGCACTCCCACTTAATTTCTTGCAAAATGCAAACATCTTCATCGTCTCTGATGAAATTAAACCTTTTAACGGTTTCATCACGGTGAAGATTCCAACTCCGCGATGCTCACTTCAACCATTGAAGTTTTGCATACTCTTTTAGCATCCTTTGAATTAACAAAACCCTTTGGATCGTGTCATGGACACATCCTAGGTAACCATTCTATTAGAAGAACTTGTTTTGTTTGTTCAACTACCATATACCAAAATATATGTAGTGGTTGCTACATTAATCCGTCCAGACTAAATATCGCTATGAAAGATCAAATCTTATCTTAGTCAATTCCTTGAACATTGTCGTAAACTCTTTCCGACATGTCGACTATTTCATAGATGTGAAACATCCATGTCTATTTCTTTATAGATCCATATACGACTGTAAGGTCTTGCACCTTTCCAGGGTCTTTCAAATTCAAAGCTTGATTTCTCATGTATGGAATTATCACGGATTTTATGGCTTCAAGCACTTAACAAAGTCAGGGCCCATCATTGCTTCTTTGCATGTAGTCGGTTCATCATTGTCAAACAACAATAATTTAACTCTCAAATCTTGGCATTTGATTACTTACCCGACCTACTTGGTTCAATAGTAACTTAGATCTCCATGACCACAACCTTTGAGGCACGTGAGCCATGAGCATTGTTGCTGCCTCCGGGACACTTTCCGACGCTGCGCAACTCAGCACATATTAGCCAAGGTTCAACGACCTTGTCAAAGTTCTATTGTCCTCCCACTTAACTTTTCACCAAAATTCCTTCTCAAGAAACTCGACATTCCAAGCGACAAACACTTTTGTCTTCGGTGTTATGGAGGAATACCCAATGGTTATTCAAAATAACCTACAAAGACATGCTCATCTGACTTTGGTTGTAAACACTTTACTTATGCCTAGCATACCAAAAATTTAAGAAAGGACAACCTGGGTTTTATCCCAAACCATGACTTATATGGTGTCATTTCAGCGGATCACGATGGAGCTCTTTTCAGTGTAAAAGCGGTAGTCACTAAAGCTTTAATCTTTAAAATATAATGGCAGTTTTATAAATGACACCTTTGATCTTACCATGTCAAACAAGATTTCATTACATATCTCGAACACTCCATACTCCTATGGTGTTTTGGGAAATGCAAATCCATGAAACGATTCCTCAAATCTTAGGTGTTTTGCTAAACTTGTAACTCAAACATCTTTCTTTATGATCCAATCATAAACTTTTTATTTTCTTGTTACAATAATTTTCCACTTCATCTTGAAAGTCTTTGAATATTTTCAAATGTTTCATACTTCTTCCTTATTGAGTAAGTATATACATATACTCACTCAAATCTTCGGAGAAAGCATATGAAGTTGAAATCCATCGCCCACGACTACACATAATGCACTATATACATCAATATGTACAAATTCCAATCAGTTAGTCGTCCGTTCCTCTTTTGGCCTACGAACGGAGCTTTAATTATCTCCAGGAAAGTATCACAAGCGTCATTTGATCAAAATCAAAGACTCCAATAATCCATCAACATGGAGTTTCTTCATGTATCCCTTTCAATATAATTTAAACGGCGATGTCACTTCGCAAGTGATCTTTCAATCATTTGTCTTGCGACATTTTAGCATTAGTTTTATGGTCGTTATTTCTCCAACCAGACTTGTATATCATCCATCTATTATGGAATATGGTAATTATTTGAACAACCTTTTGTCGTCATAATACCTGATCAAAATAACAATTATTGAAACAAATCTTGAAGGCAAGCTTTGATGTTAACGAGCAACACAACAACCCTTTGTTTGTTTTCGATGAACATCATCACATATTCTCTTGCTAGTTACTTAGGCCATTGCAGTTCATGAATTGTGTTGTCCTGTATGACACTTCATACCAACCAATTCGGTATCCAATACCGCAGAACCACATTGTTTAACAACCAAGGAATACAGCCATAACATGTATCTTCTATATACCTAAGTTGGATATCTCCAATCTTTTCTTTTTTGCCAAATATTTTATAGATTCTCTTTCAATAATTCCTTTTCTTTTAAAAGAATCTATCAACATCAATCGTGGTGTCATTCACATGACACATAGTACAAAGTGTGTATAGTCAAATACTAATACCTTTGGACTTGCACTTTGAAGTGGGTCACCTTCATCAAATGTTTGGCATTCTTTCAAAATTCCATTCTTTAGTAATCTTTTAGTGTAGTAAACATTTTACTTACATCTTCTATTCATCCTTATCATGACAACTTTCATGATCAAGCTGCTATAACTTATAAAGGTGAATTGTGAGTATAATGTTTCTTTTCCAAAACCTTTTGGAGGATTAGGACGACCAGCGTCTCCAATCTTCACAAATTCTCATCAAATATGAGGACATATACTCTATCATGTTGTAACCAATACATTGTTTTCGATATCGCAATACCTTTCACATATGATGGTTTCTGAAACATTGCTTTCAGCTCTTAGATAAACTTAATATTAAAAACAATCTTTTGAGTATCAAGAATCATGGAGGCAAACATGATACATTAGATACTAACACTGGAATTGTTACTCTTGATTTAATACTGTTTATTAAACTTCACAGAGTAAACGAAGTTTGCTGAAAGTTTACAATATGACTTTTAAACTTTAGATTGACACTCAAAACAATACGATACCAGTTCGTAAAGCAAATATCCAGAATTTCTATAGTTCTACTATCTCAACTATAACTAAGCGTACGGTGGTGAACGGATGCCAATGACTACAACAAACTATGCAAATTCACTTTGATTGTGTTTATGATAATTTGAGTTTGACTAATCCAAATTACAAAAGAACTCCCACTCAAAACAACATCCCTCGAGTTGTTTTAGTGATTACACGAACCAAATCCACTACACCAAGTACGATCATCACGTGAGATGATGTAGCTTCATCGGCGAACAATCTTCATGTTCATCATATCAATCATATGACTCATGCTCTACCTTTTGGTATTCCGTGTTCCGAGACCATGTCTGTACATGCTAGGCTCGTCAAGATTAACCTTAGTTTTCGCATGTGCAAATCTGGCTTGCACCCGTTGTATGCACACGTAGAGTCTATCACACCCGATCATCACGAGATGCTTCGAAACGACGAGTCTTAGCAACGGTGCCAACTAAGGACGAACACTTTATTACTTGATATTTAGTGAGAGGGATCATCTTATAATGCTACCGTTGTGATCTAAGCAATACAAGATGCATAAAGGATTAACATCACAGGCAATTCATAATTAGTGTGATATGATATGGCCCTTTCTTCTTATGCCTTCGATCTCCATCTCCAAAGCACGGACATGATCTCCATCATCACCAGCATTGCGTCAAGGTCCGTGGCGCCGCTTCATGGTTGTCCATCATCACTAGCAACTATTACAACTACTTGGAACAAAGCTATTACAAGATGAATAGACACGCAGGTCTTAACAGAATTAAAGACAACCATTAGGCTCCTGCCGGTTGCCATATTACAACAAGGATTATTGCATACATCAAATACAATCTCAATCACATGATGGCCATATCACATCACAAAACCCCTGCAAAAACAAGTTAGACGCCTCTAATTTTCTTTGCAAGTTTTACGTGGCTTGGGGCTTTCGACTAAGAACGCATCTTACCTACGAAACTGAACCACAACGTTGATACAAGTGCTATCAAGTGCAAAGTGTAGATTTGATCTATACTATGATGGGAGAGACAGACACCCGCAAAGCCACTTGTGCAAAACGAATTGCACGTCAAGCGTGGAGCAAGTCTCATGTACGATGACATGTAATGTTAGCCCGAGCCGCTTCATCCCACCATACCGCAAGATGCAAAGTACACACATAGCAAAAGACGACATGAGCACCAACGCCCACAACCTCATTGTGTTCTACTTGTGCAACAGATCTACGCATAGACAAGGCTCTGATACCACTGTAGGATTCGTAGCATAGAAAACAAAAAATTTCTACCGCAAGAACGAACAAAACCCAGATCTAATCTAGATAAAAGCCAAGATCTAATCTATTAGACATGAGCAACGAGATAGATCGGTACTAACCCTCGTAGAACCGAAAGCGTTACGAGATTAGATCTCGTGGATGATGTAGTCGATCACTTGCCGATCTCAAGATCGTGTGGACGATCCTTCCGACGCCGCGTTCCGGCAGCGCTTCCGCAGACGGTCACACGTGCGGAGTCGAAGCAGACCTTCCTCTCCCTGTTCCAGCGAGCAGCGGAGGTAGTAGATCTTCTCCACAAAATCCCAGCAGCACGACGGCGTGGTGGTGGTGGTGGAGTATAGAATTCTGCAGGGCTTCGCCTATGCCTGTGCAGAAGAAAAGTGGAGGAGAGAGGCGGCAGAGATTGGTTGTTGTGATAGGAGGTGCAAGAGGGGGCGCCCCCTCCCTTCTATTTAAAGGAGGGAGGCGCGCCTGGGGAGGGGGAGTCCTAGTAGGACTCCCCTCCTTGGGCTGGCGGTGGGAAGGGGGTCCCCCACGAATCCGTGTATTGCCCCACTTGGACTCCTTGATCCCTTTCTTGGTTTTCAAGTAAACTCCAAGAAATCCTCTAGAACCTTCCAAAACATTCCGAAACCTTCTAGAATCTCCATACAAACACTCCGGAACATTTCCTAACTTAGAAAATGATCCCCAATATATGAATCTTATTCTCCGGACCATTCCGAATCTCCTCGTGATGTCCCGGATCCATTCCGAGACTCCGAACATCATTCGGTCTCCAACGCATATTCCATATCTACTTAAAACAACTTCGAACCTTAAGTGTGTCACCCTACGGTTCGTGAATATGCAGACATGATGAAGACACCTCTCCGATCAATAACCATTAGCGGGATCTGGAGATCCATAACGGCTCCCACATACTCAACGATGACTTCGTGATCGATTGAACCATTTTACATACGAAACCAATTCCCTTTGTCACGCGATATTCTACTTATCCGAGGTTTGATCGTCGGTATCTGCATACCTAGTTCTACCTCGTTACTGATAAGTACTCTTTACTCGTTTCCATGTTATGTCATCCCTTGTGACCTAGTCACATGCTTGCAAGCTATCTAGATGACATTCCACCGAGAGGGCCCAGAGCATATCTATCCGTCATATGGATGGACAAATCCCAATCTTGGTCCATGCGCTTCAACACATACTTTTAGAATACCCAATGACACATTTATAACCGCCCAGTTACGAAGCGGTGTTTGATGTCATCAAAGTACCCATCCGGTGATGGTGATTAACATAACCTCATGGTCGAAGGATTAGGTTACTATGCATTTGAAAGCTTACAGCAATACGAACTTAATGACTTGATCTTATGCTACGCTTACTATGGGTGTGTGTCCATCACATCATTTTCCTAATGATATGATCTTGTTATTAACGACATCCAATGTCCATGATCAGGAAACCATGATCATCCATTAATCAACAAGCTAGTTTAACAAGAGGCTTACTAGGGACTCTTTTATGTTTACAAAACACACAAGTATTAATGTTTCCGGTTAATACAATTATAGCATGGGATGTAAACATTTATCATAAACATAAAGATATAATAATAACCACTTTATTATTGCCTCTTGGGCATATCTCCAACACTTACTGGTGGCATAGTGGGTTATTTGGTGTTTAGTAAAAGGGAAAAATAGTCCAAAAAAGTATAGGAACGACGAGAAACACTCTTTATTAGATATAGATTTGATAGTAAAACTTTTGTAGATTTGAGATTTGATTCTTATTACATTGCCTGCTTTAATAAGTAGTTGTTTGAAGTATTGTTGCTACCATAAAAAAATCCCACTATATTTGTACAGTTGTGTAGTTTTTACAACTGAATTGGTGATTTCTTGCATCAACCAGTTTGTTGGGATGTACCTATTTTAATGAATGCCCATTGGTGACTAGTATCTAGAAGATTCACAGGTAACATGTGTGTCATTTTCCCCTTTGTGCTTCTAACTGGACAGTGCACTGTAAGATCCTATGTGGAAGGATTGTGTAGAAATATGTCAGCGTGCAGGAATAAGCTGCTGCTATTGGTAATACAATTAACTCTTAGGAGCAGTATATGGCACCAGTGCCATTCTAATTGTTTCTTTCTTGGGGTTTGGAGAAGATTTGTTAGTCATGCACTCATATGTGTGGCAATACTAGAGCATTTCCCTATGAAATCAGCGGATTATTATCCTTTGTCTCCAACAGAAAAATAGGATCCTGAATTTTATTGATTGGTTCATTCGTCACATCTCATCTCAGTTTCTATAACCTTGCCTCAGTTTCCTTGCACTACATTTTCTTAATCATATTTCGGGCGAGAGTGCATACCAAGAGGTTAACATTAACAAATGATGAGGATGTTCGTCTTGCTTATTATCTTTCTTCGGTGTCAGTTTTAGTAATCAGAACTGGTAGACAATGCGCAATATACATTGTGATTTATGTGTTATGAAATCTACTTAAGTCTTGACATACTGTTGCATCCATAGCTGATGGATATTTACGGTGGATGGTTGTTAGCCATGGTTGACAGCCAACAAAATAGAAGGAGACACATGACATGTTGAAAAAGGTAAAAAAATAACAGAAAAAATAAACTGCCAGTATATAGGATCGGCTATTCCAAAACTACTAAGTCACCATGGTTGACAACCAACAAAATAGAATCACTTTTCTCCATATTTTGTTTTCCCGTGGCAACGCACGAGCATTTGACTAGTATAATAAAAAGAAGCAGACAGGGAAAAAAATTCCCCAGCTTAGAGAACAGGAAGTACAATCGATCCCCCGCTCAAGGTGTTACCTGAACTGCAAATAGATATGAAAGAAGCTGCGAACTTAGCTAGGCTATGTGGTATGACTGTTGAAAAAATGCTAGGCGTCATAGATAAGGCTGATGTAGCATCGAAATATGTCCACTGAAATCCTCTGATTAGTCCTGAGCAGCTCCGGCGTCTACCAACACAAATACAAAGATTGCATGGCTGGTATTTGAAAGTCGCAAAGGACGAAGATCGAGAAAGGCTCATGGTGGTAGTTAGATAAGAGCATTACTTTCTCGAAGACCAGATATCTATTGATCTTGAAGAATTTTTTCGGTTATACAATCAAGATTCTCTCGAAAAATCTCTCGTCAGTTGCTATTATCTGTAAGTGATTAATTTATTTCTGTAATTAAGTCTCTAACTCAGCTCGTTCATTGCCTGTAATTATCCTCCCTTTATAATCTTTAGTACGCTATTATGCAAAAATAAGATTCACAAATGTAAAAAATGGGAATCTTTGACGTTGAATTTATTGACCCATATATCGTTAATTTTTGTACGATAGAATGGTTCGTCAAGGACACAGAAGCTAACTTGCTATTGCTTTTAAAGAGAAAATATTTCAAGAAACAAATACTATTTCCCTATAACTTCGAGTGAGTGTTACTGTTTTGTACACATTATATTTTGCTTACTCGATGTTAAGCGTAATTGATGAGTTATACATGACTGAATATATAAATGTGCGGAGCTTTCACTGGATTCTGCTAATCATTCAAGTTGACACTGGATAAGTTGATATCATGGACTCATTAGATAAAGACCCTAATAAGTACGTAAGCCTGATACATTGCAAATGTATCTATAATTTTTGATGTTTCATGCTTTGTTTTATCTACTTTCTTATGTTTTGTTCCAACTTTAGAGTACTTTTCATATGATTTCTTGGAATAACCTATTAATAAAATGCCACAGTGCCAGTTGCCTGTTTTCTGCTGTTTTTGGTTCCAGGAAGTCAGAAAATGAATATTCTCGAAATTGGACGGGACAAAAACCAAAGTTACTATTTTCCCGGAAGACTCACGGAGCCAGAACGAGAGTCGAAGAGGGGCCACAGGGTGGCCACACCACCCTTGGCGCGGGCCAGCCCAGGCCGCGCCAGGGCATGGTGTGGGCCTCCTGGCCGCCCACCGACCTTGCCTCTTCGCCTATAAGATGCCTTCCGATGCGAAAACCATAGATAGTCAATCAGAAATCCACGAAAAGTTCCACAGCGCCACCGCCACCGAAGGGGAGATTCGGGGGATAGAAAGTCTCTGTTTCGGCATCCTGCCGGGACGGGGAAGTGCCCCCGGAGCCATCTCCATCGATCTCCACCACCATCTCCATCACCATTGCTGATTCCCATGATGAGGAGGAAGTAGTTCTCTCTCGAGGCTAAGGGTTCTACCGGTAGCTATGTGTTCATCTCTCTCTCAAGACCAAAAGGGGTCAATGGGAATCGTATCTAACTTTTCATCGGCTACTGTTAAGTAGTACTAGCTAGGTTCACGCATCTCTTTAATTCTAGTTTCTATATCATTATCATACTTTATTATTATTTGATTGAATTCTATTTCTCGTAAAGTGCCCAAAACAGCTACCACGACTAATTTATGTATACTACGTCTACGAGTTTATAAGAGAGTCGATCACTGAGTGGCCCATAAATATAAGGATCCACGATATACGGAAGAAGCTCGTACCAATGAACCGCCTACAAGCAATTCAAGAGGAATTGGCAGGATTTGTGCTTGATAAGGTCATAGATAAAAATGGAGAACAATATTCCTGCTTCACGTAATTTAATGATCTCCATATAACGATCTCCATGTAAGATCTCCATGTAATTAAATTGGAAATATATGTATGCTCGTAATTGGAATTGTATATATATCATCTCTCGGTACATCACTTACGCCAAACCTCTCCTTCCTCTACCGATCCTCCTGCCGCGGCAAAAATCCGTCCCGAAACGCTGCGGCGTCAGCCAAATCCCCCAAAACGATCCGGAACTAAATGTCCTCCATCCCCCGCTCTTGACCGCGGCCACGTAGAGTGCCTTTACAACCGGGATAAAGGGAGGCCTCTAGTTCTGATTTAGCAGTCACGGTAGGGCAACCGACAACCGTCCCGATAGGGAATAAAGACCCGTTTTCTACCAGTGCGGGTTTGAATCCCTTTTAACTTCTACTTTATTTTGCTATTACGATTGGTGCCTATGAGTTTAGTTCCTGCAGTAGCTCTTGTTTTATTTTGTATGGATTTTTTTATTCCGATTGGTGCCGGCGAGTTCAATTCCTGCAGGCAGCAGACCGTTATTTTTTTTTTTGCTACTTTAATTGATGCCTACTATGCAAATACTTGATTATGAATTTGATTATCATTGAATAAATTTCATACATGTATAACGAAGCTTTCCTCCATGTATAAAACACACTACACCTATTCTTGTAACCAATTTCTAGTTCTGAGTGTTAAACATGTTAGAAAGAAAGTGCCCTGATACATCTTTACCTCTCAGTTCAAATGTCATTTTTAAAACCTAAACACTTCAAATGTATGAAAACCATTATATGTAGATTTTTATGGTTCAACCGCGGGTCCAGTTAGTTTTTAAAACTATATATGTTTACTCCTAAATAGTTTTAAGATGATTTTACTACTAGGTTTTAAATCTAGAGGCACTGAGAGTAGTATTTCAGAAAATCCATGGAAGGAGGAAATACATTATAATTATTTATTGGTTCTATTTTTATAGTGATAGAGTGCCCTATTTTAGAATTTCGCGCAGGGCTCGGATTTTGCGGTCCCGGCCCTGTCTTTAGCCTATTCTTCTTCTATTTTGGCCGTTTGGCGAAAACCCCTTTTCTAATTCAAATTTAAAATAAACCATGTTATTTTGAACCGGATGGAGTATATCATTTGTGTCAAAATACAAAATAAAAAGACATTTTGTCAAATAGTACTCCTATATATGACACTGATCAGTCTGTTCTCACCCGGCCCGGATTGCTGCGGCCGGACACAGTTCCAAGCTCTGAATTTCGGATGCCTTGACCAGACTAGGAGACACGACCTCTGAAGCACAGAGAGGCAACTGACGCGCGCGCGCTTCCCGCCACGTCCGTCGCCGCCGGATCCACCGCCACCTTCGCATCACACTGCCAATCACAACACTCCGGTGAGGGGCGGCGAACTGGTTTCCTCGATCGATGCCGTCGGCGCCGCCTCTCTCGTGGCGCCTGGCCCTCCCGCTCATCGCCTTCGTGTCCGTCCCCTTCCTCCTCCCGCTCACCCTCCCCGTCCTCCTCCTCCGCCCCTCCGACTCCTCCCCGCACCCTCTCTCCTCCCACCGCCTCACCTGGCTACCGACCCTCCACATCGCGGTTCCATCACCACCGCCGCCGCCGCCACAAACGACACGAACGCCACCGATGCCGGCACAAACGACGTCATCACTTTCTCCACCACCACCACCACCGCCGGCAACAAAGGTGGCGTCTCCACCGCCGCTGCCCAAGGCGGACGCCCACGCGACACCCGAACGGTGCGACATCTACGACGGGACGTGGGTCCGGGCCGAGGAGGATGAAGAGCCGGCGCGGCCGCTGTACGAGCCGGCCACGTGCCCGTACGTGGACGAGGCGTACGCGTGCGCGTTCAACGGGCGTCCCGACGCCGGGTACACGCATTGGCGCTGGGCGCCGCGCGCGTGCCGCCTCCCCAGGTTCAACGCGACGGACATCCTGTCCAGGCTACGGGGCCGGCGTCTGATGCTGGTCGGCGACTCCATGAACCGGAACCAGTACGAGTCCATGCTCTGCATCCTCCACGCCTCCCTCCCCGACAAGTCCAGGGTGTTCGAGACCCACGGGTACCGCATCTCCAAGGGCCGCGGCTACTTCGTGTTCAAGTTCCCGGTAAACTAAAACCCATGGCATGCAAAGCTCCATTGATGGAAGGTTTGAGCAAGTGATGGATGAACCGTTGCAGGATTATGACTGCACGGTGGAGTTCGTGCGATCGCATTTCCTGGTCAAGGAAGGGGTGCGGCTGAACCGGCAGGGGAACTCGAACCCGATCCTCCAGATCGACCGCGTCGACAAGACGGCCGGCCGGTGGAAGAAGGCCGACGTCCTCGTCTTCAACACGGGTCACTGGTGGACGCACGGCAAGACCGCAAGAGGGTACGCCACTACGCCGCCGCAAGATGCCATTGCATGCTCTCTGTCCATTGATTGAGAAGCTTCAGATGAACATTGCATGTTTGCAGCAAGAACTACTACATGGAAGGCGACACGCTGTACCCGCAGTTCGACGCGACGGTGGCTTACCGGCGAGCCCTGAAGACATGGGCGCGGTGGGTCGACAAGAACATGGACCCCAAGAAGAGCGTCGTCTTCTACCGGGGATACTCCACGGCACACTTCAGGTACCTACCGACCGATCGATCGATCACAAGTTGGATGGAGCTATGGCCTGACAGGTTCTTGTATTGGATGCAGGGGAGGAGAATGGGACTCGGGCGGCTCGTGCAGCGGGGAGACGGAGCCGGCGTTCAAGGGGGCCGTCCTGGACAGCTACCCGGAGAAGCTGCGGATCGCGGAGGAGGTGATCGGAAGGATGCGGTTCCCGGTGCGGCTGCTGAACGTGACGCGGCTGACCAACTTCCGCAAGGACGGCCACCCGTCGGTGTACGGCATGGCGCCGGAGAAGAGGCGGAAGAGGAAGCAGGACTGCAGTCACTGGTGCCTCCCCGGCGTGCCGGACGCATGGAACGAGCTCATCTACGCCTCCCTCGTATTGGAACCCAACCCCAGCTCATGGAACCAAACATAAACCACACATCTGAGCTTGTAGCAGTTGCTTACACAGATTTATACTATGTTCTTCAGCTTGATCGGTGGCAAGTAGGGTGGAAAGTTCTGGAGTAATTGGTGTGTGTGTGTATGTGTGTGTCCGTTGTCTAACTAGAGAGACCATATGATCGTACAGAGGAACTGAATTCGAATTTTGGTTTTCAAAATTGTCCGCTGCTGGTAACCGGCCAGATTTTTTCTGTAACCGCTGTAAACATCTCGGAAATTTTCTATTGAGATGAGAATCAAAACATTGCCAACAGTATTACCCCAAGAAACACAAGGGATTTATTTATTCTTGGACCGGAGCAACCGTATTTTTTGCAGGTATTGGATCGAAGCAATCAGAAACCAGAAAAACATTTTGAATTGAATTCAAATTTTGGTTTTTAAAACTGTCCAGTAACCAGTCAGAATTTTCGGGTAACCACGATAACTGGAAATCCCGACGCTCTTATAGGGAATCAATACCTTGCCAACAATTTTCCCCAAGAAAAGTAAGGGTGGAATTAGAAACATTGGAACAAGTAAAAACGTAGAACTGGGATGTCACGTGCTATTCTTTCTTATGGAATTTTAGAACACATGAATTTCTGCGAATAAGTGTCTTTAAATGGTGCACAGAAAAAAACACGAATTTGGAAGGTTGTAGGAAAAATATAGTGAAAGTCTATTGTACTTATTAAGAAAAATTAAAATGAGAATTAAGCTGATATAAAACGTTTCCTATAAAATGATACAGAGGAATAAATTCCATGATAATTTGGCAACCACGATATTATGACCCAAAGACTCGCATAGGAAAAATCTGTAGATTTCAAATCTTCCAAAATTTCCTTGTAGATCATAAATCCTAAAATAAATGAAGTGTCGATTAAACAATGCAATGGAATACGCAAGTAAAGGACCCTTTGCCTCGAGAGAACCATGCACAGGCGATTAGGGTTCCCCACCTCCCGTCGGCTGTCGCCGCCGATCTACCTCGCTTTTGTGGCCTTCAGGCCATGAAGGCGGGTTGGATCTCGGCCTCGTCGGCGGGAGGACTCCATTTTCCTGGTTGTAAGGTTGAGGTTTGGTGGGGCGAGGCTCAAGTGGTAGTGGTGGCGTCTTATCCAATAAAGTTCCCCAACTTCAGTCCTTCTTGGCAGCGACGTTGAGAAGTCTCTGGGAGTGGTGTCGTTCTCGAGGACTTCTTCTGGTTGTGGGAAACTGCGGATCACCAAGGAGCTTCATCGACGATTATTTCTTCGTCTTCGTCTCCAGGATAGATGTGCTTGACCGGTTCGGCGACTTTCCATCCGCAACTGATCTTAAAAAAAAATACTTTTCGTCCACAACTAACAACCCTAGGCCGGCTCAGGGAGGAGTGGCATCTCATGGATTTCATTGCAACTTTCCTTTTTATTGAAGTGTTTTGAACTATTTGATGTTTATAGAGTTTTTTTGGAAAAAAAATCCAGCGGAAAACACATGAAGTTGTCTAATCCGAACGAGAAAACGTATTTTACGTTCATGTATCCGTAAACTTAAAGCGTATTACTGGATGCTCAGGCTAGAGGAAGAGCGCCCGGCCCACCCGCTGGGAAGACTGGTCAGATTCAGACCACGAGTGCGCTCTCCCCCACAAGTCACAACTGACCTCGCCGTCTCCGGAGGCTACTACTCCCCGCGCGTCGACCTCGCCGGCGGCGGAACACGATGTCGACGTTCCGGAGATTCGGCGTGGCGGCGGCTGCCGCCGCGTTCATCGCTCTCGCGGCCTTCGGATCCGCCTCGGCGTCCAAGCCGGCGTCCTTCGTCAAATCCACCGTCAAAGCCCACGATGTCGTCATCTTCTCCAAGTCCTACTGCCCGTAAGGCCCCCTCCCGTCTCCTCGCAGTCCTCGATTCGAGTTAATCCTCTCCCAGTTTGCACCGGTGAACTACGACCCCCTAGGGTTTGGGTGTGGTTGCTGCCAGGTTGCGCTGATCTGACCGTGGTGCTGATCCGATAAATTTTCTGGTTAGGGCTTGAACTGTAGAATGGTGAGAGTGTTTTTGTTAGGAACAGAGAGAACTGATTTTCCTTTGCAGGATCCAACACCTGTAGATCGGTCGATTTTCGTTTTTATCTTGTAGTAAACCAGAATTTGAATCATATGAACTGAAGATCCAAGTATTCATCCGCTTTGTGATTCTTGAATAGTGAAAACCAGATTCGAACTGTACGAAACAGCTAAAGATTGGTACTATAGTTAACACTAGGTGTTAATGACCTGCAAAAAAAACACACACTAGGTGTTAATGCAGTCATCTGGCCTTACTTCGTGTTGGTGCTCCAAATGCATATTTGCTCACAGTTCTTGAGATGATAGGCGATTAGAGAAGTGGCAGTTTTATCTCTGCCTGTTTGATCTTTCAAAAATTACTCTGCTTGGTCTGTTGTAGTCAATCTAATTAGGCTTTTATTTCATGTCATAGACGCTAGATGATGTAGGAGAATCTGGCCCTCTGCTTTCCTTTTAGAACGCTCTATTATGTCAGCATGTTCGATTTGTTTCGTAAATCTCGAGTCTGGTTAGGTCACCAGAATATTGCAAGTATAATGAAAAAGCTTAATCCAAATGTCTGTATGAAGTCGAATATTTTTGAGCATTTATGCCATCAGATAATACGTAACATTGAAATGCAAAGACACTGATGTAAGTCAGATATGAATAACGAATTATAATTCTGAGAGGGAATAAGGAATCATGATGATAAGGTGCATAGTTGCGAAATCCAACTACCGATAACCACACATTTTATTGTTGTCCTACTGTCAGAAGAAACATGAGAAATGTCTTTCTCCCGTGCAAGCTCTTGAAGTCCCATCTCTTGATGGATAAGTTTTTTCTGTCAACATATTGGAACTTTTTTAAGAAAGAAAATCCAGAAATACCCAATATCTTGTTCCCATGCACGTTTCACTTAGTTTCTTTGAGATTCATTCAGTCCAATCCCCTGCAGTTGACAGAAACTTGGTGAAACATAGGCACACGAATCTTAAAGCACCAGATCAACAGTTAAAATCATGCACGGGACCTCCTGCGCACGGGAGATTCTCCGTGTTTGAAGAAACTCTATGTTTAAGTACTCAACTTTTGCAGGTATTGTAGAAGGGCAAAGGCTGTGTTCAAGGAGCTTGAACTGAAGAAGGACCCATATGTCGTCGAGCTCGATCAGCGAGGTCTGTTTAACATCCATGTTCATATTGTATCCATTAGTTTTCTGTGTGTGACAATGTTATTATATCATCTAATTCAAAAGAACTGTTGGTTATGTATTTTGTTCTCAGAATCTAGTAATCTCGGGTTATTCAGCCATTTTTAACCTCAGTGGAGTTCCATCCATGGAATATATATTTTAGACTGTTTTCGCATATTGATAGTGTTCATATTACTTTTTGATAGCATGTGATGAAATAGTTGTCATTTGGATTTTTCTCTTACACGTGGTGGCAGTGAACACATGATTGCTCTGGTGCTATTCTCTTGTAACTAGAACGCTTTTCTCTTACTCCCTCCGGTCCATATTAATGTTCTTAACTTTGTCTAGATTCGTATGTATCTAGTTAAGCATTTAGACTAGATGCATTCATATCTAGACAAAGTGGAGAACACTAATATGGATCGGAGGTAGTAATAAAAAATGCACAAAAGGTTTTTGTGCATTCTCTAGAAAAACACATTGTAGCAATAAGGTTATGAGATAATAGGTAAAAAGGATCAGCTACCTAGACAGAACACATTGGTAAAGTGATGATACAAGCAAGTCCGAGAGGCCTTCTCATGCAACCTAGAACCCGCTTCTATTCTTAATCAAAAGATGTGCAGAAAGTTTTTGGGTATTCTGTAGAAAAAAAACACATTGTAGCAATAAGGTTAGCAGTTAATAGGCAAAAAAAATTAACTTCCTGGATAGAAGACATTGGTAATGTGATATAAGGCCTTTTGGTCTTATGCATCACTTTACACAGAAATAAAGTGATAAGTTATATCGAATTAGATCAGTCTCGGCCACCATTCCTTTTTGTTATATAGTCCTTGAGTTCATACTCTAACTCTTTTTTAGGTTCATATATTGTTCTTAGACCTGGGACCTGACAATTTTAGTAAATTGCCAACAGTTTCACTAAATTACTACCATTTATTCTGGTTGTGATGCAGAGGACGGTGGGGACATCCAGGATGCCTTAGCCGACATGGTTGGCAGGCGTACTGTTCCTCAAGTTTTTATCCGTGGAAAGCACTTGGGAGGCTCTGATGGTAAGTAGTGTTCTGGACACATATCAGTTAAAGCAATGATTTCTATGGCTTCTGGTTCCATCCTGGCTTCTACTTATCAATTTTTCATAAAACAAATGCAGATACTGTTGATGCATACGAAAGTGGGAAGCTGGCTGAACTTCTGAATATTGCTGTAAAGGATGATCTTTGAATATTAGTTTAGCACCAATCTCGTCCCTACCAAGGCCTTGTAATGCAACTCTGGAATCTGGATTAAGATTTGCGCAGAACCTATTACTGGGATTCTGGGTTACCGTATGAACTGTTTTAACTGAATGCCGCACTGTGATTGTTCTATCATGTCATGCTGATTGCATTTGTGCAGAACCTATCACTGGGGGTTCGTGTTATCATATAAACTGTTTTAACTGAATGTCGCACTGTGATTGTTCTATCATGTCATGCTGATTGCGTTTGTGCAGAACTTATCACTGGGAGATTTCATGTTACTGTATAAGCTGTTTTAGCTGAATGTCGCACTGTTATTGTTCTATCATGTCGTGCTGATTGCATTGCTTTTCAAACATGATGCCCACCATACACAGCAACTGCAAATATATTTGAAGATATTGCTATTTTAAAGCGAGAAGCTTTGCACAGCTTTGTTCTATCCCATTTGGCATAAACCTACTAGTTTGCTTCTCCAGTGAAGCTTCTTAGTAATACTTCTGTGGTTGTTGATCTTTCAGGTTAAAAGTGCATAGACCATGGACGACACATAGTGCTCTGCCAAATCACTCTTCACCCCCTATCGGTTGAAAGAACCAAAGAAACCATGGATGTGTGGCATCAGCCGCGCCAAAGGAGTAGCGGCACAAGCAGGTTCGAGCACAATAACACGAGCAGGATTAATGGTTTCTCATACAATGAACCAAACAGCTAGTAATACAAACTAGCCCATAGAAGAAACACCACTTTTCAGGTACTCTCATACTATATTTTATAAGGAGGTTGGTTCATTTGTGAATTGGCCTTTACAATCATACCTAGCCTGCTTCTTTCTAATAAGATGTAAATTGTTCGTCAAAAGGATATAGTTTGAAGATACATTTAGCACTTTTGCATATACTACTTTGTAAAGACAAATATAGGATTCAACTAGGGCATGGCACGAAATCGAGGATCCAAGTCGGAACTGCAAAGGCCGATTCTGCCCACGAGGTTGGTCGACGTCTTGACGTTTCTGCATTTGCCCGAACGAGGATCGTATACCTGTAGCACCAGCTTTGATCTGTGGTCATAGGAAGAGTAGAAGAGCAGCTCCCCGCCGAGACGTAACCGTCTCAAAGGAACCACAAAATCTACGAACAGATCCACCGGTACCGAGTATGCCTTGATCCAGAGGTTGTTGTCGGTATCGGTCAAGAGCCATATGTCGGCGACGAGAGGCTGCACCCTCCGAGCCATGCACAATGTGCCGTTGAGCTCACCTAGGCTTATGCTCTTCTTGCTGCCGACGATGCCCGCCGGCGGTCCGGGGATCACCTTCCACGTCTCGTCGTCGAGGTCGAAGGAGAGCACGTCGTAGTGGTCCTCGGACAGGAAGTGCAAGGCGCCATTGAGCGTGACTACGGAGGTAGAGGTATTCTTGTACCCATACGAGACCATTGATGGTGGGGAGGATTGCATGTGTCTCCATTTGGCGCCGTAGGCTCCTAGGGTGAGGACGTCGCAGTTCAGCCGGTCGTCGAGGCGGAACAGCTTGACCAAGCCGGACCGAGCGCCGCGTCCGCATGAAGCGTACATCAGGCCGCCGGCGGTCTCGGCCGTCGGCAGTAGTGCCTTCCCCGTGGGCAGATCCACTGCCAGCACTGTACTGGAGCGGTTCCTGCTGCCGGGCGGGATCCAGACGAGGTCTGTACTGGAGCGCTCGATGCTGCCGGAGGAGATGCAGGCAAGGTCGTCGAGGCTCGCCCAGAGCGTCCAACAACGGCCTTCGCTCGGGGGCAGAGGGAACCTCTGGACCACGGTGCCGTCCGTGTCCATGAGCTGCAGGGTCGTCGTACCGCCGACGGAGCTGGACATGCCGACGAGGAGCGGCTCGGCGCGGGACCTGTGCGCGGCGGCGAAGACCGGGCCGGAGGTGAGGGCGCGCCACGCCCTGGAGACGCACCGGCACCGGCAGAGCGACTTGGCCGGCAGCCACGAGAGGATCTCGAAGATGACGTCCCGCGATCCGGCAGAGCGATGGTCGCGGCGGAGCCGTGTCCTCGGCGGCGCCATGGCAGCGTGCTGGCTTGACGAGGAGATAATCCGCGGAGGTGTCGCCCTCTTCTCCCGGCGATTGTTGGTGGCTTTTATGTACATCCTCGGCGATGTATAAGGAGGAGATGCCAAACGGGTGGAGTGGAATCCTTGTAGATCGATTCGTCCGGGTTCCATCCTTTTCTTTTTTTTTAAAGGGAAACGGCGTTGAAGCGCCATCGCTGCCTGGTCCGACAAAGCGGACCTAGGGTTTCCCCTGGCATCGAGGGAGGAACGGTCAGGCCCGTGATCACGTCTCCAAGGAGAAAGTGGCACCCGCAGGCGTCATCGTGGCCAGCATCGGAAGCTCCAAGCAAGGTTTTCATCCGGGCCAATGACCTTTCCCCCCGGCGAAACGGAGACAGAATGTTGCAGGCATGGACTACCACCGCAGGAAGCAACTCAACCGCCGGTAAAGGAGGATGTTGCCCACCACCGTAGCAACATCCTAGCTCGCCAGATTTGAGACTGAGATGGTCAAGACAAGGCAAAGCAGGGACGTTGCTGCCACCGGAGCAACAACTCCGGCTACCACTGGCACAGGAGGAGGAGGACCACGACGGCTAGCCTTCCGGCTACCCGCGGCCGAGCTGCAGCGATCCGGGACAGGCAAGGCCCGCCCAGGCCCATCTGGCCCGAGCGTCGGACGTCGTCGCCAGCCACTGCTGCACCGTAGACCCGCCGCCTCGTCGCTGGTGCCCAGCCGAAGCACCAGCAAGCAGCGACCCGCGCCGCCGCTCCTCTAAGATCTACATCGAGCTGCGCCGCTCGACTCCGCGATGTGCGCCTCCACGGCGAGCTCCCCCCAGCCCCTTTGGAGGTGAGGGCGCCTGCCGCCACCGTGGTGATGGCTCGTGGCAGCGGCGGTAGAGGCGGTTGACGTTGGTAGGGGTCTCGGCGGCGGTGGCTTGGGGTTCCCCCGAGTCGCCCCGTACGGAGCGACGCGAGGGGATATTGGTGCGAGTATCTAGTTGTCTAGGTATCGGATGTATTCTTCATACCTACCTCCTTGACTTGGTGGTAGCGATTAGTTACAAATAGATTTACAAATAGGCAACCTCTTCTGAGTTCTGTCATATGTAATGCTGAGTACTATTGCTGGGATTCTAACAGCTCTTGGTTAAGACAAGAAGCTTTGAGTATATATAAAGGTGCATGGACCATGAACAACAGATGGTGCTCCGGCAAATTAACTCTTCGCTGCCTATAGGTTGAAAGATCCAAAGAAGCATTGCAAAACGCGGGTAAGTTTGAGGAGATGTACGATTTCTTATACCATGAAGCAAACTAGCTAGTAATACAAATTGACCTAAAAGGGACACAAGATATTTTTAGTTCTTAAGGAGACACCATCCTTCATTTGTGAATTGGCCTTTACATTCATACCCTACTTGCTTCTTTCTCGCAAAAATGTAATTGTTAGTTTGGTCGTCAAAAGAACGATTCAACTATGACTAGCCACAAAATCGGGGATCCAAGCTCGAACTGCAAAGGCCAATTCTGCCCGTGAGCTTGGCCGACGTCTTGACGTTTGTGCATTCCCTCGAACTAGGATCATATACTTGTAGCACTGGCTTTGATCTGTGGTCATAGAGGCAGAAGAGTAGCCCCCCGCCGAGACGTAACACTCTCAAAGGAACCACAAAATGGGCGAACAGACCCACCGGTAAGGAGTACGTTTTGACCCAAAGACTCTTATCGGAATCAGTCAAGCGCCATATGTCGGCCACGAGAGGCTCCACGATCCGAGCCACGCACAATGTGCCATTGAGATCAACTATGCTTATGGTCTTCTTGCGGCCGATGAATCCCTGTGGCGGTCCATGGATCACCTTCCACTTCTCGTCATCGAGGTCAAACGAGAGCACGTCGTAAAGGTCCTCGGACAGGAAATTGAAGGAGCCATTGACCGTGACTCCACAACTAGAGCTGTTGTTATACCAACGAGAGACCATTGCCGGGGGCGATTGCGCGTGCCTCCATGTGGCGCCGTCGTCTCCTAGGGTGAGGACCTTGCAGATCAGGTGGGTGTCCTCTCCCCGTAGAGGGAGGACGAGACGGAAGGCCTTGAGCGAGCCGGACCGTGTGGCGCGCCCGCACGAAGAGTAGACTATGAGGGTGCTAGGAGCAACATCCTCGGACGCCGGTTTGGAGCAAAGGGGCAGTGCCTTCCCGGTGGCTAGATCCAACAGCAATGTACCGGGTTGGTTGCGGCTAGAAAAGATACAGACAAGGTCCCCGGAGCTCGCTCGGAGCATCCACTGCCCTCCCCTCAAAGTCAGACGGAACCTCTTAACCACGGTGTCATCTGTGTCCATCAACTGAAGATGGGTCGCCCTGCCGCCTGTGAAGGCGGACATGCCGACGAGGAGCGACTCGGCACGGGACCTACGCACGGCGACAAAGGCCGGGTCGGAGGTGAGGGTGCGCCACTCCTTGGACACGCACCGACATCGGCACAGCGACTTCGCTGGCAGCCACGAGAGGATCTCGAAGATGACATCCCGTGATCGCGAGACGACAGCGGCGGCGGAGCGAAGATCATGGCAGAGCCGCCGTTGCGGGGGCGACGCCATGGGCACCCTACGGACACGACAGGGAATTAATCTGTGATGACCCGTGATTGTTGGTGGCTTTTTATTTGTGTAACTCGGCGATATATGAGGAGGTGATGCCAGCCAGCGGCCAAGAATGCAATACCATGCGACCTAGCTGTGGCCGGCGCTAGGTGATGGGGCGTGGTCGTCGGCTTACTTTGGCGCCCGGAGGTCTTGGGTCACCGGCGTTGGGTGCTGCCCTTTCGACATCGCTGGGGTCGGGATCCAGATTTCGGTGTCTGGGGTCGGAGTCTGGCTCCGATGGGGAGGAGGCCATGGTGGCGAGGGCTGCTCTGGAGGATCTGGAGGATGAGTCTGGCGCGCTGGGTTGGACAACTGTCCGGCGGCGGCATCGGAAGATGGGAAGAGCTCCGGCAAGCGTTCTGGGAGGAGATTGGGTTTCCGACGGCGGCTTCGAGGTTCTGGGAGCGTGGCTCGCCGTCCTCTCCACCCCGGTCACCTCATCTGCCTCCGGTGGCTTAGCAGGGGGGGCATGGCGTCGCCGGTGGGGTTTATCCTCAGCTGGGGACCTCAGATGCGGCCATGGCGTGGCCCATTGCCCCCTCGTCGTTCGTCCGCGCCCCCCGTTCTCGGGGCGTTTTTCCCAGAGCGAATCTCACGCGCTGATGACGGGCCGGGGATCGCGCGATCGTCACGGGCGTTACTAAAGCGGGCGGACGTGGATCGCGCGCAGACGCATGCATGTGGGGCCGACACCGAAACCGGGTCGGTCTTGCGTGGCGCTCGGTAGCCCGGGTTCTAGGGCTGGGTCGTACGCGCGAGGGTCTCCCAACCTCGCTGCTTTCGCCCAAGTCGTCTACGCAAAAACCTTCTGCTTCGCCGCCCCACATCCACCCGCCTCACGATCGCCCGCCGTCGCCGTCCTCCTCTCCGCCGATTTCTTCTGCTTCACCGCCTTCCGCCCGACTGCCGTCGTATTCATCTTCTCCACCGACTGCGGACCCCTCGACGGCCTCCCGCACGTTTGCCCAGGCCGTGCGTGGGTCGGGTTCGATGGCTGGCGCCCCTTGTCGACCCGGCGGGCCAGCGCCAGCGGCGGCGGCTGCTAGGACGCCGGCTACTTCTAATGCTGCTTCTGCGCATGGGATGCAGGCCCCTCGTGCCCCTGTGCATGCGTTGTTGCCGCCTGCTGCGCCCGTGCTGGCGGGCGGGCCGCCTAACTCTGCCGCTCTTGGGGGTCGGCCTACAGGCCCTATGCAGCAGCATCTTGGTCTGTTCAACAACGGGCCGCCGCCGTTCTCCGGGCCGCCGGGGATGCCACCGCCGAGAGCATTCCAGCAGGGGATGGGTGCACCGCCGCCTTTCATGGCACTGTTTGGTCAGCTGCCGTTGCAGCTGCCGTTTCGAGGTCAGCCCAATCCCGGAGCTCCCTTTCCTCAACAAGGGATGTACCCGCATGCTGCAACACCCTAGCCGTTTAATGTTGGAGTCGGAGCTGCGGGTGTAGCTGCGCTGAAACGGAAGAACAAGAAGAAGAAGCCTTAGGTGGATCAACAGGTGGGTTCCCAGTCTGTTCAGTTCCAGCCGCAGTTTCATCAGCAGTCTGTTGGCCAGTTTGGGTACCCGGTGTGGCAGCGGGGGCTCCCTTCCAGGCTTCGGGCCAGCAGGAGACCTACCAGTATGGTGTGAAGGGGACCGTTGATACCGCTGTGCCTATGGCTGCCGCCCCGGAGGGGGTTCCTATTGCACCAGTTGCTTTGGTGGGTAAGAAGAATCTGAAGGCTGTTCGTTGCTGGAAGTGCGCGGTCAATACTCATGTGACTAAGGATTGCAAGGTTGTTCATTATTGTTATATTTGTGATAACTCCAATCACCCCACTTTGAGATGCCCTGTCCTCAAGCAGCCGCGTCCTACTCCTTACATGGCTGGTATTGGCAATGAAAGGACTTTGTTCTCTCAGATTCCTGATATTGTGGTCCGTGATCATCTGGGGACGTCTCAGTCCCCCATTGCTCTGGTGAGTGTTTCTGGACAGATGGTGACTGCGGATGTTGTTTAGCGTCAGATTGCCAGGAGATGCCCGGTGCGTGATCAGTGGAGGTGGGAGGCTTTGCCGCATGGAGAGGCTGCCTTCCTTGCGAGTTTCCCGTCTTTTGAGGATCTCAACAGGGTGTATGGGATTCAGGTGTCTGTGCCTCCGGGCAATTCTCAGCTGGCTTTCTCTGTTTTTCGTGCGATGGAGGTGCCCCACAAGTTTGAGCTCAAGCAGGTCTGGTTGCATGTTGAGGGGGTTCCTCATTGTTTGCGGTCCTTCTGGGGTCTGTGGGCTGTCGGTGGGCTCATGGGGCTCACTCAGGATGTTGACTTGTTCAGTTTGAGACGACGTGGAGTCGTTCGGATCCTGGTTACAATGAATGACACCTCAGTTTTCTCGCAGCTGAGTGACGCTTTGGGTCATTATCTTAAGACATATGTTGTGGTCCAACTCAAGGCCTATGAGCTTCGTTTCAGTTTGGAGCCTGCAGGTTATGCTCCAGAGCCAGAGTTTGTTCCTTTCCTATGGCGGAAGAGGGATGAGGACCATGATGATGATACAAATGGGAAGGGCCCCAATGATGCTATGGATATGTCTGATTCGACCGGTGGTTTACAGGATATTGGGGTTGGCTCTTCTTCGGCCCAGACTGGTCAGGGGGACTCGGTGCCACCGTTTTCTACACACCGGGCCCAGCTTTCATCTCAGGGTTCTGCACCTTTGATCGCGGTCACTCCTTTTAACCCCAACCCTTCTACGCTGCGTGGAAAGGAAATTCTTGAGTCGCTCCCGTTAGGCTCTCCTCTTCGTGGTGTTGCTTCTACTGTGACTTCTCCTCGGGTCTCTCCTTCTCAGCTGCAGGCTGCTTTGAGGGTGGCTGCTGCTGGGGCTCGGACTTCTCAGCGGTCGTCGTCCCCTGCTTGTTGTAGGCCCAATGTGTTAGGTCGATCCGTTCCTCGTCGGGAGGGACCAGTGCTGGAGCCGGTGCTTCAGGGGCTAGACCACGAGTCCATGGCGCGGAGACTGGCCCAGGTGGGGCCGGTCGACCGCGGTGCTCCTCCGCTCTCGCCGATTTCACCATGGGTCATGCAGACTGGTTCCTCGTTGATCCAGGCATGTGGCCTTGGGTGGAGCGGGGAGCCGGGTTCTCCGTCGCGGAGATTGGCCCAGGAGGGGCTGGTCGTTCGCGATTTTTCTTCGTCTTCACCGCTTGTTGTCCTGGACACGCCTGTTGGCCCCCTGCTGAGTAGGGAGCCTGGGCCTCCGTCGACCCATGCTGTGCTGGCGCATGGCGATGCTTCTGGGGGGGCGACGGGCATTGGGCGTGGTCTGGCAGCCCAGGAGGGGCAGCCGGGTCATGCCGCGAGGAGGAGTGCTCGGCATGGTATTGATGCTTCTGGGGCTTCAGCTACAGATGAGGACTTGATGGTCAAGGCCATGCGGAGGAAGGCAGAGAAGAACCTCGACTCGCAAGGTATAATGAATTCGTCAAAGTCCTTCCTATCTTTTTCCAATTCGTCTATCGCTGAAAAAATGGCTAGTGTTGGAGTTAGTTTGGGTAGATCTGTTAAGGATGTTTCTTTTTCTACTTCTGTGTTGAGACGAATGGAGGTTGACCGTTTAACGGTGACTCCTAAGACTCATTTTGTTTCTGATCCTGCACCGATTGAGGAGGAGGAGTTGCATGGCACAGTAGATGGTCAACTCCTCTCTCACTTAGTTGGTGAATTATCAGAGGTGGGCTTTGATGAGACAGAGTTGGGTTCATTATTTGAGCTTACAGCTTCTGGTCGAAAATCGAAGGGCCATAATTCTCGTAAAAGGTCTCGGGTATCCAAATCTCCCATTGTTTCTCAATGAATGGCATGTTCTCAAATAGCAGAGGTCTTCGTGACTTGGCTAAATATTTGTTCTTTGCCGATTGCGTGAGAGATCACAATTTGGATTTCTTGGGTATTTCTGAGACTGGTAGACGTGATTTCTCACAAACTCAACTCAATCGCCTTTCTGGTGGAGTGGAGTTCACGTGGGTATCACGTCCGCCGCGGGGTCGATCCGGAGGAATCCTGTTAGGCGTCCGAAATGAGACTATGGAAGTCTTGGCCAGTTCGGTCGGAGATTTTTTCATTAAACTCCATATCCGTAACAAGGTTGATGGTTTTCTATGGTCTCTAGTCGCTGTATACGGGGATGCCCAGGAGGTTTTTAAGGCGGACTTTTTACGAGAGTTGGTTAATCTGACTAAGGACAATCCGTATCCTATTCTCATAGGTGGAGATTTCAACTTGCTCAGATTCGCTCACGAAAAAAGCCGGGGTCGTTTCGATGATCATTGGCCCTTCATGTTCAATGTTGTCATAGAAAGCTTGGATTTACGAGAGGTTACAATGATTGGAAGACAGTTCACTTGGGCCAATAGTCTTCTTGAGCCTACATATGAAAAATTGGATAGGGTGCTTACGGATACCGAATGGGAAGATAAATTCTCCATGGTAACTGTTCGGGCCCTAGAACGTATTGAGGCTTTATCGGATCATGCTCCTATTTTATTGTCTGTTGGAACACCACCACGAAAATCCAAACATAGCTTCAAATTTGAACTTGGATGGATGGAACGTGAGGGTTTTCCTGATCTCGTAAAGGCTATTTGGGAGAAACCTGTTAGTGGTCAAACACCTTTACAACGATGGAATAACAAAATACGTGCGTTACGCAAATTTCTTCGTGGTTGGGCAAGACATACTGCTGGTATCCTTAAAAAAGAGAAAATACGTCTTTCATCTATTATTAATGATTTAGAGGCTTCTGCGGAAGTCAGGCTCTTAACTGCAAAAGAGATTGAGCTTAAAAACCAATCAAATGCAGAAATTGCCAGACTGCTCCGAGAGGAGGAACTCAAGTGGTATCAACGCTCTAAAGCGAAATTCATTCTGGAAGGAGATGCGAACACAAGAATACTTCCATGTTGTAGCTAATGGCAAGCATAAGAAGAAACTTATTCATTCTCTTATCCAGGATGAAGGTATGATTGAGGGGCAGGAGCAACTTAAATCGTATATTACTAGTTGTTATAAATCTTTGTTTGGGACACCACCAGAGAACTCCTTCTCGCTGGATGAGTCCCAAACGGTGGATATTCCTCAGGTTTCTATTCTGGAAAACGACTTTCTAACTGCTCCGTATATGGAGGATGAGGTTAAGAAAGCCGTTTTTCAGATGGAACATAACAGGGCACCAGGACCGGATGGCTTTTCGACGGAATTCTACCAAAAATTCTGGGAAGTTATCAAAGAGGACCTCATGCACTTATTTGTGTTCCTACATGCCGGGCAGCTTGACCTTTTTAGACTCAATTTTGGCAACATAATTTTACTACCTAAGGTTAACAACGCAGAACGGATACAACAATATCGTCCAATCTGCCTTCTTAACGTTAGTTTTAAAAGTTTCACCAAAGTTGCTACGATTAGACTAAATTCGGTCGCTGACCATGTTGTTAGCCCATCTCAAACTGCTTTCATGCAAGGAAGGAATATCCTAGATGGTGTAGTAATCTTGCATGAAACAATTCATGAACTACACTCAAAGAAGTTGAATGGTGTATTGTTCAAAATTGACTTTGAGAAGGCTTATGATAAGGTTAATTGGTCTTTCCTCCAGCAAACACTCCGCATGAAAGTTTTTTCTGAGGAGTGGTGTGCTCTCGTACGGTCTTTTGTGGCTGGTGGTAGCGTTGCCATCAATGTTAATGATGACACTGGCAAATACTTCAGACCAAAAAAGGTCTAAGACAAGGAGATCCACTATCGCCTATACTATTTAACATAGTGGCTGATATGTTGGCTATCCACATCGAGAGAGCTAAGGCTGATGGCCAAATTGAAGGATTGGTTCCTCATCTTGTTGATGGTGGTCTATCCATTCTTCAATACGCAGACGATACAATCTTATTTATGGAACACGACTTGGAGAAAGCGAAGAATCTGAAGTTAATACTATCAGTGTTTGAGCAACTCTCTGGATTGAAAATTAACTTCCATAAAAGTGATTTGTATTGTTTTGGCGAGGCTCTGAACGAGTCCCACCTATATGCTGAACTTTTCGGCTGTAGTCAGGGGCATTTTCCAATCAACTATCTGGGAATACCGATTCACTATCGGCGTCTCACGATTGCTGAATGGAAAATCATTGAGGAAAGACTCCAAAATCGTCTTAATAGTTGGAAAGGTAAATTACTATCCCTTGGTGGAAGACTGGTCCTCATAAACTCAGTACTCACCAACATGGTATTGTATATGATCTTGATTTTCCAATTGCCGAAAGGTGTCTTGAAGAAAGTGGATTATTTCTGATCAAGATTCTTTTGACAAGAGGATAGTGAAAAAAAGAAATATCGACTGACTAGATGGAATGTGCTTTGCCGACCAAAAGAATATGGTGGACTGGACATACATGATTTGCAAGTCAAAAACACCGCACTTCTTGATAAATGGCTTTTCAAACTTCTATCAGAAGATGGTGTTTGGCAAACCATTCTATGGAGGAAATATGTTGGCTCCAAAGCTGTGTCTCAAGTGGTTTGGAAACCCGGTGATTCACATTTTTGGGCTGGACTAATGGCGTCCAAAAAACATTTCTTCCGCTTTGGTGTCTTCAATATTAAGGATGGATCACAGGTTAGGTCCTGGGAAGATAAATGGCTTGGCCAAACTTCTCTTCGTGAACAATACCCAGCTCTATACTCGATTGTTAGGCACAAAGGAGATACCCTCTCGACAGTATTGGGATCTGACCCTCCTAATGTGTCTTTCAGACGAAGTCTCTTAGGCCCTAGACTTGTATCCTGGAATAACCTTCTTTTACGACTATCCACGATACAGTTGTCTGAGGGGACGGACGAGTTCAAATGGAAACTACTGAAAAGTGGTAAATTTTCGGTTGACTCATTATATAGAGCATTGATCCAACCGGATATTCCTGTGGTTGATAATTCTAAAATTTGGAACATGAAAATACCACTTAAAACGAAGATTTTCGCTTGGTACCTTCGTAAAGGGGTTGTTCTTACAAAGGATAATCTTGTTAAGAGGAATTGACAATGAAGTACACAATGTGTTTTTGTCATCATAATGAGACAATTCGGCATTTATTTTTCCAATGCAAATTTGCTCGTACTATATGGTCAATCATCCATGTAGCCTCTGGTTTATCTCCTCCATGTTCGGTTACCAATATATTTGGTAATTGTTTGCACGGGATACACGATAAATATGGGACTCTATTTAGGATGGGAGCGCTTGCCATTATTTGGTCGCTTTGGCTATGTAGAAATGACAAGATTTTTAATAACATTGTGTCTTCTTCTCTTCAGGTGATCTATCGTGCCACGGCTATCCTACGATCATGGACTACTCTCCAACGTATGGAGTTTCGCGACTTATTTGCGGTGGGGTGTAGGTGATTGGAGGCCACAACGAGTGATATTTTCTCCCGACATGGATGACAGCGTGACCTGCGGATAGACATGTCTTAGATCGACGTGTGCCGTCGTTATGTTTCACTCTTGTAACGTTGTTTCTTTTGTTCCGGCTTTTTCTCTGAGCTTGATCGGCTGTGTGCATCCTAGCTATGCAGAGGCCGGATGTAAACATTATGGATAATAATAAAGCGTCCATTTCCAAAAAAAAAAAAGACGGGTGGAACCAAGATATCTTGATCGATTCGGCCGGGAATTCCAGCCTGACTCGTGCTTATCAACGTACAATTTATGGAAATAGATCTGCAGATACGACCTTGACTCGTATAAAAGTGAGAATCTCTTCTGAACCTTGGTGACAAGGACGATCTTCTTGTAAGGTTACCAAGACATTGCTATGCAACTCTGGATTAATATTTGCGCATGCGGAACCTGTAAAACATTGTGTTAGTGCGTGCGTCTGGTGTTTGTGCTGTACACGGTTTGGTAGAGATTATGCCGTATTGCGGTTACCTTGTATAGGTTTTTTTAGGACCCAAGGAAAATCTCGAAACCAACCGAATCTATGTCTATATTAACACGCACACGTCCCTGCCATGTCGACCTCCTTCATATAGCTTCACCCATGTCGACCTCCTCCCCCTCCAACTTGTCGGCTGACAATGATCCCTTCGGCCAGACGATGCATGAGAAGCTTTACGAGGGAGAACTACCTCGTGTGGAAGGCGGTCGTGCAACCTATGATTTGTGGTGGTACCTCGATGGCACGATCAAGGCTCCACCGGAAACTCTCACGGTCGAGCGTGAAACTGACAACAAAAGGTCACCATGACGGTGGACAACCCTGCCTATACGACATGGATCGAGAGGGGCCAACAGGTCCTTGCCTACCTCGTGGGATCTGTCTCACATGAGGTTCTAGTGCAAATTCCGGAGCATCAGACATCGCAAGCGACTTGATATGTGATTCAGACCATGTATGCATCTCAGTCCCGCGAGGATCATGTACCAACGCCGGTGCTTGAACGGTCTCAAAAGGAGGGAGATGAACACCGATGTTTTACTTCGGCAAGGTGAAGGTGCTGGCGGACGAGCTGGCCGTTGTCGGCAAGAAATGGACGAGGTGAACGATCTCAAGAAGAGGGAGATGAACGCCGCGGTTTTACTTCGGCAAGGTGAACGAGCTGGTTGTTGTCATCAAGAGGCCAAGAAGATGAACAAGGACGACATCATCAACGCGGTTCTCCAAGGATTGGACACGGAATTCAACCCTCGATCAGGGCATTACCCTTGGCGAAGTCTATGCCATGACTTTGGCAGCGGATGCACGCATTGAGAACCAAAACAATGATGCTGGTTCCGGCAGCTTCTCCGCTAATCTAGCTTCAAGGGGAGGCTACGGAGGAGGCTACGGCGGTGGCCGTGACAATGGTGGCAACCGCGGTGATGAACGCGGCGGTGGGTGGTGGCTATGATGGGTGGCCAAACCAGGGTGGCTATGGTGGTAGCAGCCACTATGGGCACTTCGGCGGCAACAACAATGGCGGACGTGCCGCAGACGGTACAGGCATGCGGCGGTACATGCGAAGACGACGCTTGGAGGGGACTCTCACCATAACAATAGCTTTTTTATTCTCCTTCAATAGTCTTGTGTACCTCGTATGGGATAACCTTTGGGACAAAGGGAGCGAACCGTTTAGACCTAATTACTTTTGAAGTTACCCATATAGCCCATTTGGTCTTTTTTAGGTTAGGTTAACCTAACCAATGGGAAAAAGGTAACCAAGTCCTAATTTTGCTTGTGGTGCGTTGTTGTGTGTTTGTGTGTGCTTATGTGTATATGTGGCTAAGCACGCTCATCTCTTGCATATTCTAGGTAGGGTTCCCCTCTCAGAGAACATTCTTGAAAAAGGTAAATCTCATTTGGCACTAGCACATACTCTCTCCATTCCAGAATATAAGATGTTTTAATTTTACTAAAGGAGTGTATCTAGATTCTTTTTAGTATGCAGGTTCACTACAAATCTAAATAACCTACCCACTAAAAGAAGTTCAATATATTCTTTTCACAGAGGTAAAACATCTTATATTTTAAAACGGAGGAAGTAGGTTCTCTTGCAGTAATGAACGAAAATTAGGGACCTTTGGTAGGGTATGGCTTTTTCTTCTATCAGATTGTTACATTAGCGGTTAAGTTATGCCGGTTTTTTGGGTTTCGAGGATCACATGTCTAGTTATGAATTGTGAGCTTACAATCATTTCCCCACTCACATTATTTTCATTCTTTCAAGCTAGAGAGCAGCTTGCTAAAATGTTTTACTCCTTTCGACCCATATTAGTTGACTCAAATTTGTCTAGATACGGGTGTATCTAGCACTAAAACTTAACTACATACATTCGTATCTAGATGAATATAAGTCAACTAATATGGATCGGAGGGAGTATATTTTACAATAGAGCCGGTGCATGATAATAATAAAGTTATATTTATGATGTAAGTTAGTTAGTTTTTCAGGCATTGAAATGAGCCGAGGCAGAAAAATTGTTAGCCTCGCAATTGAAATTGATGCACACAAGAGTTTGTAAGGTAATTTCCCCTTTGCTGTGTACTCCTACTTAAGATTTGTGTGAATTTTGTTTCAAAAAAAGAATTGTGTGATTTTTTTTTGTCGAACGTATGCATTCTTTTGCGATGATTTTTTATGTCAGGAATTCCTTTGGTTCTATTCGGTTTTCATTTTTGAACTATGGTTTGCATTCCGCTGAAGTGCTTTGCGAGGGCCAAAAAGGCTGGAAGGCTCGCGTCTCCGCCTCTTCCGGGGGCCCAAATCCGCGCGCCGCAACGCCGTCCGCCTCGCTCTCGCCGGGGCAGTCGAAAGCTTCCGCTTCTTCACCGGCTCCCGCCCACCCGCAGCCGCCTTCACGCGCCGCACATGCTCCCCCGCCTCGCGCGGGCGCACCGCCGCGTCCTCCTCCCGACACCTCGCGCTCTCTCCGCAACCACCACCGCCACCGTAGCCGCGCCGTCGCTGGCCCCGCTCTCCGCCTCGGAGCTCGAGGCCCTCCTCCGCCGTGACCACTACTCCGCCGCCACCCGCCGCTTCCACTCCCTCCTCCCGCTCCTCTCCCACCCTTCCCTCCTCCTCGCCTCCGCCCACCTCCTCCGCTGTCGCTCCCATCCCTCCGCGCCGCTGACCGAAGCCCCTCCTCTCCCCACCACCGCCGCCGCGGCCGCGCCGCCCTCCCCCTCCTCGCACCTCCGCCTAATCATCCCCTCCCGCCTCAAGGGACGCCCGCTCCCGCTCCCCACCCTCCCGCTCCGCCTCGCCATGATCTCCGCCGCCTCCGCCCTCGACGCCGTCTTCGCCCCGCGCGCCGCCACCTTCGCCTACCGCGCCCGACACGCCGCCATCCGCTACCTCCGCTCCATCCCCAACGCCACCTGGTTCTTCCGCGTCGCCATCCCGCGCCAGCCCTTCTCCGCCCGCCACGTCCGCCACCTGCTCGACGCCATCTCTTGCAAGGTCGACGACCCCGGGTTCCTCGACTACCTGCGCGACCTGTTCCTGTCCGATGCGGTAGCATTCGAGCTCGGCGGCTCCGAGCTCAGCCGTGGGCTCCCGCAGGAGTCGGAGCTCACCGGCACACTGCTCAACATATTTTTTGATCCTGTGGATAGAGAGGTGATGACCATCCGGGAAGAGGTGCACAAGAAGAATCCCAGAGTTAAGGATGAGAGCGTTCTGCACACGCCGGTGAGAGTGTACGCCGTCCGGTATCTCGATGAGATTATGGTCGTGACGTCCGGGTCGAAGATGCTCACACTCGAGGTCAGAGATAGGATCCTCACGGTTTTGCAGGACCTGGAGGTGAAGGTTGACAGGTTTGGGAGCTCTGTCCACAGTGCAGTGTCAGAGAAGATGGAATTCCTTGGGATGGAGTTCCAAGCTGTGCCACCGTCAGTCTTACGTCCTCCCATGTCAGAGAAGGCGAAGAGGGCGAGGAAGATGTATCTGAAGAGGAAGGCAGCAGAGGCGCAGGAGCTGAAGAATGCTCGGGAGACTCGGAGGAAGAAGCTTGGGTTGAAGATACTGAACCACTTGTTCAAGAAGGTGAGGCAGGGGCATGAGTTCGAGTTTGATTTCCGTATTGAGGATGAAGTGCGACAGGAGTTTAAGGGTTGGGCAGAGGAGACAGTGGTCGAATACTTCAAGTCGCAGGACCATTGCCGTTATTGGCACCGGTTGTTCACATCTGGTGACTTCTTGTCATTGAATAGGGTGAGGGATCAGCTGCCACCAGCATTGGTGGACTCCTATGATCAATTACAGGAAGCACTTAACAGGTTCTTGATGCCAAGGAGGGGCTATGCCACGACTGAGGATGAGGAGAGGCTAGCCGAGGAGGAGGACGAAAGACAATATGAGAAGAGGACTGTCGAGGACTTGACAGAGTTGAAGATGAGGGTCAATGCACCAATAGAGCTTGTACGAAAGGCAGTAAAGTTGGCCGGGTTCACAAATTCCATGGGACGTCCAAGGCCAATAAAGCTGCTTCTCTGTTTGGATGATGCAGATATCATCAAATGGTATGCCGGTGTTGGGAGGAGGTGGCTAGATTTCTTCTGCTGCTGTCGGAATTTCAAGATGGTCAAGATTGTTGTGAGCTATCACTTGAGGTTCTCCTGCTTTTTGACATTGGCAGAGAAGCACGAGTGCACCAAGAGGCAAGCAATTAGCCACTATACAAAGGATTTGAAGGTGACAAATGAAGATGGCTTGGCAGAAATATACTTCCCAACAGAGCGGGAGATAAAGATGATGGGTGATAAGAATCTCTCTGATCCGAAGCCTGTGGATGGAGCCTTGACAATGATCTTGGTCAGATTAGCAGTCGATGACACCTCCCTTCCATGCCTGGCACATTTTTGTGCTGGAACAGACACTACCCTTTACCGAATACGTCTTCTGCAGAATCGCCTAAATGTAGATCCTTTGAATGAAAAGAAGTGGGTCCAAGGACTAAGTGCCAATCATGAGAGTCTGAACAAGAAATGCCTCCCATTGTGCTCCATGCATGCAAGCGATCTGCTTCTTGGCAAGATTACTCTCCAAGATATTGATTGCACTCAGTTTGTTGATGTGGTGTGAAAAGAAAATATAACTTTTCAAAACGCACAGCTCACACAGAGATGCAATATTCCAGTGCTTGCCAAGTGCATTAGTGCTCATTGCATTTGGTGGAGTAGATCTGCATTGTAAATATCCTGGATATCCATCCTGTCATTGGGTAGAACAAATACTCATTTTTTTCACAGGTATGTGTTCCTCATTTATGAGTTTCTGATCAAAGCGCTGCTATGTGTCACAGAGTCATTAGCTGAATATTTGATTATCTTATCTATTTTCTGCTCAGGAATGCTGTGACATGCTAGTATTAACATTGCATGGGAAAACTAACTTCGTATCAGTGTTACTGAGGTATTTTTCTATTTCAACATCTCAGTTCAAATCAGAGGCTATTTTTTTTTGAACCACTAAATTGTTTATATACCTTTCAAGAAGTGAACTAAATTTGGTAATGTTACATTTTCTATGGATTACCTTTAATGCTTTGCTAGGTGTTTGGCTGCATCTTCACTTCTTGAGATACTCTAAATTGATTATATAGTTATCATGTAACACCTTGAGAAACCTTGGGAATAGGAGTGAATGGAGATCGTAGCATATCTGTTTAGTGCAGGTTCAGTCGTTTCATTAGGATTGGTGTGTCCTGTTAGGAGTCGCCAGTAAATTTGTTTTTTTCAAGTGTCTTAGGGACAGCTTTTTGTGAAAATGTGAGCATAAAGTTGCGGGGAACTCCTAAACTTTTGCAGCTTACGAACGCAAGAATTAGTTGACTGACTAAATCAAAAGTTGCGGCAATCTGAATTTGACATTTCTGTTTTTCCTTGTGCAGTTCTTTTTCTCAAACACTCATCAAAATGCGTGTCATTTTGTATTAGAAGAAGAACGCCGAGAAGTTGCAAAGGTTTACGAAACCAAAACAGCTACAAACCTAACAAGGCAAAACAAAACAGCTACAAAGCTAACCACACTATATAGCAGAGAAGCAGAAGTTAGTGCTGAGCATCCAAGCTAAATGTCAGGTGGCCTGGCATGCTTCACTTGCAGTATTCGTGTGGTGCAATGTTAAAGCATGATTTTACTCATTAAGATGGTGTTTGTTGCCAAACACTAGCAGTTTTCTTTTAATGGAAATCTATGAGGGAGCTCGTTGTTTTAAATAAAAAACTTGAGATGGTTAAAATACACTTTTGTGTTAACAGAAAAGTTTAGATTACGTCCACACTGTATTTATTCACTGAGTTTGGCAAGTACGTGCAAAAAGATACAGAGTTGTGAAGTTAAATATAAGGTCTGGAGCATGTCTGCTCTTAGTTAAGGTTTGATGAGTCTATTAAGAGGCTGTGCTTTTCAATTATCAGGTTCTAGTGCTTCACATCAGGGTTGATCACTTGATCTTTGCCACTAAGCCTTCGGCATAGACTCACGGTTGAGGCAAGTGACTCCCGAGTGCATTATTTGTGTTGGAGATTATTTGTTTGACTCTTTTCATCTTGTGCTAAGTGAATTGGAATTTGTTCCCTTACGTTTTAAATTTTCTTGCATTCTTGCTGCGTAGTCGAGCTGTAAACTGGAATCTTATATTTATGCACCAAATGAGTGTGCAATTTATGCTCTGTGTCTTACGGCATGCATTACATGTGCATTAATCATATGTAGAGTGATAGCTGTGCAAAGATTGCCGCCTCTAGCCACAATCTGTACCTGTACCCTGTGTTATGCATCGAGCCAAGGTGCTCTCGAGAATCATGTGTGCATGGGCATTGCATTCCACTGAGATTACTTTTATGGGCGAGAAGAAAATTGTGAAAGAAGGTATCTGGCCAACTCTCACTGATGTTGATTGAGATAAGAATGAAAGTGTTGCTTGTTAAGTCGAGTGTGTGTTTCTTAGTGTCTCAGAGGTCATTATGTTTACTATAGTGGGGTAAACCCTTTTTTTTCACTTGCTGAGGTGCTTATCTCCGCTCTCTTTTGGTAACTTTTTAGGTGTTACAGCAGTGTGCATTGTTCTTGGTGGGATTGGGGCATAGTTGGACCACAGGCACTTGAATCACTTCTTCTTTTATGAAGCCAGCAGCACTGCTTCATTACATTAAGTGAGAGTAGAAGTTGCAGCAAATACAAAGACATAACAAATATAAGGAGCAAAGCCACACCAGAACAGAACTACTATGGGGGCTTCCAGGACACCCTACGAATATCGGCGGGAGGCCGACGACACGAGCTTGCAAGCTGAAGCAGCACCATGAAAATCATGACTACAGCAGCCTTGCCCCCCAGAAACCAGTGTGTTTCCAGGCAGCACTTGAATCAACTTAGGATTAAAAGTTTCTTCGGAAACAAATATGGGAGCACTTGAATCACTTTAACTTAGGATTAAAAGTTTCTTAGGAAACAAATATGGGAGCATGTTCAGATCTTGCTGAGTATAAAAGTTTTACTTTGTACTCGTGTGCCTGATTAGTTCTTACTTGTCAGACATGTTTCTGAGTGCATGTTCGAGCTAAGTAAGTCAAAAGTGTCTGCTATTTTTTTTTTGATAATGATCTTTTTCTCGTCGTGCTGTCACATATTTTGGTACCTCGTTTCCTAGAGGGTTGACGCGTTACGTATTGTGACCGTCATTATGAAGTAACCATGTTTTCTCGTGTCAGGTTTATATTGAAATAACTAAGGATTCAGGTTCCGTGACAGTTACGTGGCAAACTCATTGTTTCCTTACTATGTCTACCTTGGCAATTTTATGGTTTTTCTTTTCTTGGTATTTCAGGCCTGGCTCAGAAACTCAATAGGTACAAGGTATGCTGGTAGTAGCTTATTTAGGAGTTGACTGAGATGTGTCTGTTTTGGAACAGGCTTTCTATTCCGGGGCTTCACATGTGCGAGCACATACTGAAACCCACTGTCGGGTGTTCCTGTGGCAACTCTGAAATCATCGCTGCAGCAGGTCTGCCTGTCCCCTTGACTGGCTATAATCATGATAATAAACTGATAATGTATCCGTACTTTCAGCCAGGACGCATCATCGTCATGAGGGGCTGTCATGCATGGTCAAGCTCCCAAGTGGCCCCTCCTCCTCCCTCACATAGTCAGTCACATGGCTGTGGATTGGCACTTTGCTAAATCTGAAGTCATTCGTGATCACTAGTCTTGTATGAGTATTTATTTATCATGAAATCATTCCATATACATCCCATGATCGAGCATGGGGATTGGGGAGGCTTGGGTGTTGCCCCACATTGCACGCGTTTCAGGTAATTGCGTACTGTGGTGGCGGCATGATATCCTTCCACATATTCATCAGTGCAGGCAACCAAAGCTTTCTCATGACCGCTCATCCGCGCAGCCTGTGTGCTTGCTTAATTATATTGCATGGACGGCAAGCAAAAAACTGGATACCCCGTGGCCTCAAATCCGTAGGACTCGAGCTGAATCTCGGGCAGACCATGAGTGCGCGATCATGCCATGCGATGATCACGGTGGGTGTAAACCTGATGTTTTGGAACAGACTTGCCATTCTGAGACTTCACCCCATGCATGTGCAAGCAAATAAAAGAAAAGGAGAAAAACCCTGCTGCTACCGGATGCTCCTGTTGGCAACTCATTTTAATCGTGCTGGCTGGGATCATTAGCTGCAGTGTCTGCCTGGCTGCCCCTTTGATTGGCCATGATTGTGCTAAGACTATTTGTGCCGTAATTCAGGTCGATGCATCATGATCATGATCATGAGGCGCTGTCATCTGTCCATGGCCAAGCTCCTGCTTCTCCCACGCATGGTTGTGGATCGGCAATAATGGCAGTGCTAAAACTCACCCCATATATATGGGCAATTCGCCGCATCATTCTACAGCGCTGTTCTACTAGTACATGAGGGTGAAGTATTTCGATCGTGATGACCCAGGGTCACAACTGGCTGGACACATTTCAGCCAGGTCACTCCAGGCTCATCGGTGCAAGGGTGAGTGCAAGGGCAGGCAGCCAAAGTTGTTTGTACAGGGATGCAGGCTGTGACTGAGCTAGTGACCTGTGAGGCGGGCAGAGTCAGAGTGTGACCTTGCGAGATGGATGGAGACCACGTCATGTGTGCTGATGTGATACCGACGGTGGGTGTCACAGGCAGCAGCGAGATCTGCAACGTGACGATGCCCGATGTTGCACAGTCACTCCACATGCGTCCCAACCGTTGATTTGAATCTCCCACCATCGGAGAGAACAGCCTGTCCCAAGCACAAGTTATCCAGTAGAGTTGTGAATCGGCGGCGGTTCTGGCTCATTATGTACCACACGTTCTCGCAGGCAAATTCCCACCATTTCACCTAGATGACGAATTTGTTGTCCCGAGCACGTGGGTTTTTACTCTACGGAAGATATGGGTTTGACGCCCTCAGGAATCAATCAGGATAAGTCGCTAGACGATGCTTACTGTACAATCAATGCATCGGGTCCAACACGGTTTTGCCGTTCCCGGCCGAGTGACGAATAGGTAAAGCACCCACTTGCTATAGTAGTAGTAAGTAACCGCTTGGCACGGCATCTGCAGGAGTGACCCGACCCGGGTTACGAAATGGTTTGGGTGCGGGAGCACGTGAATTTCCAGTAATGCTACACCTACGTAAAAACCTACGGGTTGAAAGCTACGGGCTGACGTGGTCATGATTTTCTCTCCCGTGAAGTTGCCCAAGAAAAAAAGGAAAAAGATGCCAGCCCATTGATTACGGAAGCTAAAACAGAATAGCCTTCCTCGCGAAATAAACTTCCTATCCCCAATTCCCCATCCCTTCTCCCTCAGGCAGTCAGGCTACAGGCGACGGCGGGTCGTACAGAACGGCAGCGAGAGCGGCAAGGTCTCTTTGACGGGCTATACGGCGAGGTTCTCCGAGGCGGCAACAGTGGCCAAGTGCTCTGTTGCGGCGAGGCGAGCCAAGCTCCCCGTGGTGGCCTGACAGGGTGATTTATCCCGAGGCACGGCTGCGGGCTCCTTGGTAGTTGGTACCCAGAGGAGTGGTGAGCTCCCCCTCGCCGGAAGAGGCGCGCACCATCGACACAGGCACCAGTGATAGGAGCGGCCGGAGGACATGGTGACGCCCGGACTCTGTACAAGATCACGGCAGACTCCCCAATACGGCGGACCTGATACCCAAGGACACCAAGTGCCTCTACTTCCTGCTTCTCAACCAGGGCTTCAGAAATCTCGTGAATTAATTCAGCTAGGAGATTCACGGCAAAAAAAAGTTCAGATAGAACGAGAAACAAGAACAACCTGACATGCTTCAGAGTCAGACACAAAGTTGATGTTCCGATTGCCTTCACACAAAGTTTAAGTTATGAAGAAGCAATGCATCAAGTCCATTGCTCTGTAGCTTAATTTCAAGACCATTTGGGATGAAAGACATGATCGTGAACAGTATAGAAAATATGTACGCATTGTGCTGGGTGCTGGGTGTATGATATGTTCAGTCCTGTAGCTCTTCTTTTTATCGTCTTCATGCTATACCTCTGTCTGTTCACTATCAGTAATCTATAAGAGTCGGCTTTCAGTTATGTAAAACTTGTAAAGTCTGTTCTTGTAAGTGTGTAAGAACCATCAGCTCTTCAATTATAGAAAGATTGAAAAGTTTGTCCTTGTGACTTGTTTTGATCATGAAACTTGAAATATCGGTGATGGAAAATTCATTCCAGCTATGGTTTGTGAAACTGATGTTCTTTTTTCAGAATGGCTAAAAGAATGGCAAGAAACCATTTAAGTCTAGAATGTAATCATAGATTCACTATCATTCCTGTTACACAAGAAACAATTGCACTGAAGTTCCAGCATTGACATATGGTCAAACTAGTAAAAAACACTCTAAACAAAGATAGTCTCCTCTCTGATCAAGTACTATGGTACCTACCACTTATTACATTAAACTTGCAAGTGCAAAATAAAAGGCTACAAAGTCTAACTCTGATCCGTATTATTGTTCAACATTCCAACTCCAGATTGCATTTCTGTTGAACTTGACACTCCAGCAGAGCTTTGCTGAACTTCAAACAGCAAGCTTGTATACTTTCCTATAATCGGTAGCATAAACATTGTCGATGTATCTCCTAATGGTACCGGAGGTGTGATGGTTGGATTTATGTTTCCACTAGTAATGCCTAAGTCAAACGATCCCTGTTGAGAAAAAGGCATGGAGTGACTTGAATGTTGAAGTAACTATATTAAAACTAAAGATATGATCAGAAAGAAATATACCGGCATTACACCATATGGTACTGCAGCGCTTGTTGGTGGACTTATGTTGCAAGTACCGATGTCGAAGTCAAACGGACCCTGCTCCACACAAAGGCACAGAATGAGATGGATGTTGAAATAATTATTGAAAATAAAAAGGCAAGAACAAAGATACCTCAATTGTCCTACTGGACATTTGGTTATCCAAATGAACTACACGTTTGCTCACGTTTTCTTCCTGTGGAGTGTCATCCTCCGGTAGTTTCCTTTTTGTATTGGGACCTTTTTTTCTCGAATTTGTGGAGCGAGCCTGAAAGACCACAATTAATTATGCTGAAATTAGTGCTTTTGAACAAAAGGTAGTGCAAACAAATAAACCTTTTTGGAAGCTTTCTTCTCCTCTTGTGCAGCTTTCTTGTTCTCCTCTTGTGCAGCTTTTTTCTTCTCTTTTAGTTCTAGTTTCTTCTTCTTTTCTTTTGCTTCGCGGATTATTTTATCGACCTTTGATTCTTTTCTCAATGAAGGAGGACGTCCAACACATCTAACAGCTATTGGGCTCAATATAGTTTTACATGTTGTCTTCTCATTGGAAAGTGTGCATTCCTTTGTGCCAAGGTGTTCCTCATTATCAACAGATATTGAGCTATTCGAAAACTTAATTTTCAGAGTACGAAGCTGTTCAACCAAAGCATTGCAAGAATCATCTGACATGGAACATATCTCTGCAACTGGGTAGAAGTCATTGCACAACATATCAAACCGCTTTGCAACAGGAGTATCTTCCATGTCATGAAGTTATGTTTTCTCTTCACATTTTTCCTCCACCTATCGAGGATGTATTGTGAAGGAGCCTCCTTTATTTTCTTGTGAGTGAGCACACTTAAAACATGTCTGCAGAGAATACCTCTGAACTCAAAGCGGCGACATGAACATTTAAATTCAAACTCTTCATCATTAAGATATACATGATAAACAATATCTTTTCTCTATCCAGTTTCTGCATTAATCAAGACATCCTCGGTTATTTTTCATATGTTTCTATTGCCCCTTCTTTCTGTATGAACTTCCGATCACAGTACAACTTGTGAGTTAGCTCTTCTTGAAACTCTCTGAACTCTGAGTTCGTATAGACTGACTGAAATTGCTTCTCGATGTCAAAGTGTGTGACACAAGGTATGGTTGAATTGAAAGAATTAAAATCAGCAATTTTCTCCTTCTCAACCTTGTCACGAAGAGCATTCTCACATTGGCCAACAAAATGCTTCAATGTTGTTTTTGCATTAACATAACCATCAAAGAAGGCATTCATACTCTCGTTGCGTTGTGTAGTAGACATACCTGCCCAAAAGGTGTCTTTCACAAAAGCTGGAACCCAACGGTGCCGATCAACATAAAGCCCTTTAAGCCATTCATTATCACCAAGATTATACCGCTCGATCATATGCATCCAAGAAACTTCAAAATCAGTAACTGTTAATGAATCATAAACTGCATTGCCAATAGCAACCCTTATGTGATCATATTCCTCATATCCACCTAGCTTCTCGGGTATCTTTTTCATTATATGCCATAAACACCATCTATATTGAGAGTCTGAAAAAACTAGATCCACAGCATTCTGAATTGCTTTTGCCTGATCAGTTATAATAGCTTTTGGATGGCGATTTGACATACATGTAAGCCAAGCTTGAAATAACCAAGAAAATGTTGGGGTATCTTCATTTGATAATAGAGCACATCCTAACAACACTGACTGGCCATGATGATTGACGCCCACGAATAAAGCAAAAGGCATATCATATTTATTTGTCAAATATGTTGTGTCAAAAGTAATAACGTCATTAAAAGATTCATAGACTGCCCTACTTCTTGCATCAGCCCAAAAAACATTTCTTAGTCGAGATTCATCATCAACATCCATAACACTAAAAAAAATTGGATTCTCGAATTGCATTTTCACAAAATAGTCACGAACAGCTTCAGCATCACCACGTCCAAGTTTCAGCCTTCTCTCTTTCTCTAGAAAATTGCGACAATCTTTCTCACCAAAAGTTAGGTTATCATGACCACCCGCTCCCACAACAAATGAATTGAAATTCTTGTTTACTCGTATTCCAGCCCGGTCATTCAATAAAAGCCTCCGCTTAACATGAAATCCCATCTTTTTATTGCATCTAAATAACCGAGATTTTAGTGGGCTAAGTGTATGATTGTGATCCAAAATGACTTTTAAAAGTTGAAACTTCCCACTAGGGCGACGCGTAATATTAACTTTAGCTTGACATCCTAAACCAGCAGATGGATTTGGCTTCAACATATTTTTTGAGTTGGACTGAGTCTTACCATAGCGAGAACAACAAAGAGTAAGGTACTTTAGTTCTCCATCATCATCAGTATGTGAGCTTCTTTTGATGACACCAAAACCTTTAGATTTAGCATAGTTCCTGTAGTATTCCCCCGCATCATTCTCACTATCAAAGGTCATGTCCAACTCAGAGTCTTCAAGTAAGGCTTCTGCTTGCGCGTCACCACGATTTTGCTCAAGTTCCACGTTGCCTTTCTTCTGTTGCTCAAAACCATCCTCGTTGCTTGAAATAGACATGTCACCTGAATCTTGAACACTAGTACTTTGAATGTCCATCCCTAAAAATCATCATATTAGACATTATTGGTGAACATAAATATTAATAAAATCATTCGTTCAAAGTCATCTCAGTTCTGGCATCTATTTCAGTGAACCATGTGAGGATACAAGGAACTTATAACGAGATGTTATGTGCAATCAGACAGAAACATGATGAACATGCGATGACCAAAATTCCAAAGTGCGTCAAGTTTACTATGAATCTATGATTATTACTTATGATCGATGAGAACCCAAGAAGACAGTATACACCGTGATTAGAGAATTAAGATACTGGGTTTACCTGATTCAGATCAAACTGACGTCCAAAAAACGTTTAGAGTTCAGAACAAGAGTCTCCCGATCGCACGCAGCGGCAGACTAATTGTACGCGGCGGCGGCGCGGCGGCAACGTCCTTCTTCCTCGTCAATCGATCTGGAGCAGACCAAACTGAGCGGCGGAACAACACGAAACAGAGCCGCCGTAATCCTCTGTTTTTAGCTTCCGTAATCAACGGCCGTGCGGCCAGCCACTTCTTTTTTTTCTGGGCAGTACTCATGTGAGAGAAAATAATTTTTTTTCTTTTTTTTCCTGGGCAACTTCACGGGAGAGAAAATCGTGGCCACGTCAGCCCGTAGCTTTCAACCCGTAGGTTTTTACGTAGGTGTAGCATTACTGGTGAATTTCAGCTCGTGTCCCACGAGCGGTACAGCCCATCCGAGCCTCCACCCAACAACCGAGGAAGGAGATCGCGTCGAATCACAACGCAACCATAGAAAAATGAGGCACTGTGATCAGATAATAAAACTTACGTACTACAAGGATGTCAGTCTGAATTTCGAGCTGAAATTTGGATCATGTACACAACATGTCATCGATCCGTCGCAGTAGTACGAATCGTCAGAGAAATACTTATGCAGAGTTTACCCCTATCCATTGCGCGGGCGGGCGGGCGGGCGGGTCCCTAACGTTACGCGCACGCTGCTTATATAGAACGGGAAGGGGAGTGGGCTAGGGGAGGAGAGTACTGGCAAGAAAAAGGCGGAGAGAGAGGCAAGCTCCTCCAAAGGCTGCGGCGTCGGTCGGTTGCCAGCGCCACCCATGGCGAGACTGGGCGCCCGGCCCCGGCGTCCGGCGGAGCCTTTCGACGACGGCGACACCGCGCGTCCGGCAACGAGGCCCCGGCAGCGGCAGCAGCAGATGGGAACGCGCGTGATGGCGTGGTGGTGCGCCAGGGTGGTCGCGCCCGTGCGCCGCGCCTGCAGGCTCGCCGTCGCCGCCGCCCGCGCGCGCGTCCGCAAGGCCGGTAAGCATAGCCGCTCACTCGCTCTGCTCGTAGCCTCGTCCTAAGCTTCTTGCGGCAAAAGCATCAACTGGATGAACACTGGCCACATCCAAGATTCCGCGAACAATGCAGTCGATACGATACTCAAGGCTTCCAACTCATTTTAATTCAATCCCTCGTTTACTTTTGCATGCTATGCTACTAGTAGTAATTAGGCTCATCTAAGGTGTCGCATGGCCATTTTTCGTTCTGACTTCTGACAGAATCATCTCGTGGGTACGAGACAGAGCTTAAGCTGCTGTTGGTCCATGGAATAACCAGAGACGTTAGCACCACACGAGAAGCAAACAAATGGATCAGCTAGCAGAGATGGATCGGTAGCTAATGGTCCATTGCACGTTATCTTTTGCACGCTCCACACCAAGAATTGGCTAGGGGGGGCATGCATGCATGATATCTTCGTGCTACCAACCGCCCGTTCGCGAGTAGACAATCATAGATGCTTTGGACCACGCACCTAATCTGCAGCCCTTACATGGTGGTGGTTACCATGAATGATTCCTTATCCAATCTTCATACTATTTTCTAAGAACATTATGCTTCCTCCAATCAGCACTCGTCGTAGTACTACTACTAAACATGGATTAAGTACATTTCTGTGCTAATTTCTCGAGTGTGATGAATGGATGCAGAGTGCGGGGCCCTGAACCTGCACCAGGACGTGCAGACGTGCGGGTACAACGACGTGCAGGTGATGTGGGACATGCTCAGCTCCGACAGGGCCGCCGCCGCCTCCGGAGCGCCGCCACCGGCGAAGCAGAAGCGGCCGTTCTGGCGGCTGCCGCCGCTCTGGCGCTGTGACGGAAACGCTGCCGTGCCGTGCTGATCAGCAGAGGAGACTAGCTAGCTAGCTGTACTGTACTGTGTTTGCCAACGCACCACGAGTAGTTCATGGCATGTGCTAGGCTGCCCTGCCACCAGCCTGACCACGTGAATAGATGATGCATGTATAGTTTTGGATGGGATGCACACAGCAAGTTGAGGGGAAGCGGGCATCTTCCTTTTGTGTCTTGGACAGAGCAGTGTGGACTTTGGGCTTTGCCCCTCATCGATTTAGAGTCTTTGACCGACTTTCTTTTAACTAAAGTAAACATAATTACAACTTCATTCGTCTTAAAAAGAGTAAATTCCAGTTTCTGCCCCTTAGTTTTAAAATTCCCATACTACCAATTATCCCATTTAGCAATTTTTCATCGGGTCATTAGCTGAACTGTTTTGTTTTTTTGGATGAGCCGGTCCGGTCCATTTCTCAAATCGTGTCTTCCCCGAACAAAAAACGTGTCTTCCTTAAGCCAAGCAAAATCTTAGTGCTATGAACTGAATATAACTCCTAGTACGTTGATAAGCATGAGCCTACTCCCCGCCTAGTATTACTCAAATATCACGAAGCCCTTATACTAGTTCCTATTTAAACCACAACTAGCAGCACTACCGTTCCACCACGCCCGGTCTAGCTTGCTCTTCGTGTAGCGCAGATTATAGAAACGCCAACAACGAGATGGGAGATTGAAAAGCAAAATGTCAGGAGAAAACCGCCACAACAGAAACAAGTCTACGTGGTACACCACCTGTCAAAAAGCCCACAAAATTTTACAGGGGTAAAATTTGGCATAACTTTTGCTAAATGGACTAATTAGGATGAAACTTTGCTAAATGAGGTATTTAGTGTCTAAATTCTGAAGCTAGGAGGTAAAATCTGAAATTTACTATCATAAAAATGATATCGCAGATTTGTCCAGACTCATACAAATTTGGATGTGTTTTAGTGTGTATACATGTTAATCTATACAAATCTATGCGACATCCGTTTTTGAACGAAGGTACACATTTTAGATAGTTCGTCTACCAAGTGCATTTCCGAGGAGTACAACTACAATTTTAGAGACGAAACTGTTCAAGTTGGATTTGTACTAAACTGAAATTGCACTTATAGAAATCGGCTTATTATTAGATATAAACATCATAGATGAGTCAATTTATATCAATGTTCTAAATACCGCGCCATAGCACCTCTAAAAGCACACTATCGTGTCCTGAGCAATTTCTCGCTAAACAAAATCCATGTACAATCGACAGTGTCCCCAGAACGCGAGATAGAGTTGCGTTATTTTATTATACGCTATCTAAAACATTTGTTTAGAGAAACCATAATTTAAAAGAGCACTAACATTCATGGAATTGATGCCCAAGGAAATTCAGAAATCAGCATGATCGCATGCCTGCGTGCATTGTTTTAATCTAGATTACAAAGAAATCATGCTTACACCTAAGCATGTGCTAATTTTTCACAAACATTGAAGAAGGAAATCCTCACTTGAGCCTTCGTTGAACCATAAGAGCATCTTAAAAAACCTCGTAAAGTTGCGGCATGGAAAAGGCGTTTACGTGGCACCGCAAATCTATTTCGCGGGACGATTTTACGACCCGGTTTTACATGTGCGGTTTGCGGTGTCTGTTCCGCGGGACGCAACCTTAACCCGTAAATCTAGACTCGGATTTTACCAATTTCTGCACACAAAGCTCAACTCACAGCAGCATACATCAAATTATTCAATGTTTAACCACAAATAATCATCCAACAATCAAATTACAACAACAATAGTTCAAATCGAATGACAACATGAGTTCAAATAAAAAAATAGCCAATGTATCAGAGGACAAATAAATAGTTTAACTCATTGAATAAAAAAGAGGGATTTCATCGTCAATGCCATAACCAATGATGTTGGATGGGGTCTTCTTGGAGCTGGGTATGCGTGCAGGAGTTCTCAATATCCCAATATGTCTCAAGAAATGCTTGAATTCGGTCCGGGTTGCGTTCTGACCTAACTTGGCCAACATTATCATAGAAGAACTCTAAATTCATGTCTTTCTCATCTTCTACGATCATGTTGTGGAGAATGACACAACATGTCATGATGTTGTTTAGGTTTTTCTTATCCTAAAAACGAGAAGGACCGAGGACAATAGCAAACCTAGCTTGCAATATCCCAAAAGCCCTCTCGATATCCATGGGGCATGCTTCTTGAGCTTGTGAAAATATAGCCTCTGCCATATTTTCTGATGATGGAATGGTCTTCACAAATATACACCAAGTTGGATATATGCCGTTTGCTAGATAGTAGCCCAAAGTGTAGTCGTGGTTCATGACTTTGTAGTTGCAGGATGGTTGTTCTTCTTTTGTCAAATTAGCAAAAATATTTGACCTATGCAACACGTTGATATCATTGAGTGATCGAGACAACTAAAAAAAAACAATGTCAAATCCACAAGTTTTGAGATGTCACTGCTTCAAGTACAATTGTTGGATCATGGCTTGTGCCATAATATTAGCCATGCCATACCTTGGGGCAATTCTTCCACCTCCAATACATACAGTCAATACTACCCGGCATGCCCGCTAACCCCTCTTTTCCCCCATAGCCATGAGCCGCTTTGTGTCTTCTTTGTTGGGAGCTCAAAGATAAACTAGAGCAAAGACACGGATCATCACCTTTGCACGTATGCACATATTCAATTGTTGTATCCTCTCCACTGCGTAGGTATTCGTCAGTGTAATATGCGGTATGCCATATGCAATCACTCGCATAGATGCCATTTTTTGGTACGGGTTAAATCCAATTAGCCCCGCAACATTTATACGGTGAGTGAATAAACACGAAGTGGCCTCACACGCTTCTACAATCTTGACAAACAACTCTCTACGCATACGGTACCACCTACGGAAGAGATGGGCCGGATAGGTGGGTACCTCGACGAAGTAATCCTGCATGAGCATCTCAGGGCCGAGCGTGCGGTTGCAGGGGATTCATAGTCTCCCAACGGTGGAGCCTCGCCGCCACGATTTCTTCCAGTCCTTGACGTCTTTCACGGAGAGGAGAAGCGCAATCTGCTCGTAATCATCGTCGAACAGCAATTACTCAATATCGGAATCATCAGAGGACGACGAGTCCTTGAAGACAAACTTCTCGCTCGGGGTCAACTGGAAATTTAGGAGATTAAAACCTACGCTCCAAACGAATTGAATGGATACATGGGATGAATCAGAAGCAAACCATGTCCATGGTTGATGCGGCGACCTCGACGATGCCGTAAAGGGCGCGATAGATTAGAAATAGAGGAGGGGCACTTCAACTTCGGAGCTTCTGCGGGGGTTACAGAGCGGCCCAATCAAGCCAGCTGGGTCAACAATGCTAGAAACTACGGCGGCATCAATGCATCCATGGCGATGACCTAGGTAACCTCTGCCCGGACTTGACAAGTGGTCAAATCGACAGATCCGAGCTCGCAGAGGTGCGAAATCGCAGCTGCGGGAGGCGGCGAGGTGCGTGGAGGAGGGACGGGGCCGGTAGAGGCCGTAGACGGTGGGAGGGGGGCAAAGTCGGTAGCGCGTGGGGTGAAATTTCAGTCAGCCAAGCTAGCAGAGCATTTTCGGCGCCCCCTCGGTTCGGCTTCGTAGCCTGGGCATATAGGGGTGGGGGAGTCGAATTCACGTGGCTACAAAAAAAATTCCAGGCTAGGTCGGGTTAGTTTCCCCTCAAAACCGAAAACTGGCGGTTATTTTCCAGTTTCACTCGTTTTACGGGGTCTGTTAGATATGATCTAACTCCATGTAGCATACTTCTTAGTAGACAAGAGCATCATAATTTTTGCGTTAAAAAAAAGCATCATAATTTTCTTGCATGCTCTTTTTTTTAGGGAGCATTGGTGTTCAGCAGACGGACCGATTACCCAGCAGGCCCAGCTCTTATCCAAATAGAGAGACAGGCCCAAGCTGGCGGTTCCAGCCCGCCTAAATCCCCCTGGTGCCCGTGGACCGTGGTACTCGAGTGTTAAGACAGAATCGCTCGACAGGCAAGAGTCGCACGCGAGGTCGACCGATAGCTTTTTATTTTTTTGAAAAAAAAAGACTCCCTCTTGTTTAGATGTCATTGTTAGAAAAATCTATGTTGTCGAAAAAATCTAAATTTTACACAGGAACTTGACTAAATGAATTTGCAGTCTTCGATGCACTCCTTAGTGTAGCGAAGCGGCACCCGATCCGCCCCGCTTCGTAGGCCAAAAAAAAAAAGTCTAATTCAAAAAATTTCATCAAAACTTCTAGTTTGAACTAAATTTTGCTTTCATCGGCTCTCGCGGGTTGCCGTTTCGCAACCCTAGCACTCCTCCACAGAGCCTGATATACAGTATTTTGTTTACAGAATACACAACTTCTCTAGGGTCAGATAGATACCACTATACCAGTGCCATGCAAAAAAAAAGATACTAGTGATGTTTTTTTTTGCGGGTAGGAAGCGTATAGATCATGATATCCAAGCTAGACGCGACGCTGACGCTGCACACACGGCACTAACGCTTGATCTACCTTATCCCGTTATGCGTTATCCATTGAAACGACTAGTAGGGGGGCCGCTGGGGGCCTGAAATGGCAGCGTCTTTATTAATTCATGTCGAAAACAACATTAATCCAGCTTGCCCCATGTCAGATCGCCATTATATATTGGTCTACAGGATGCACGCTGTGCCATGCATCATGCATGTATAACCGTCATGCATGATAGTACGATTTTGTTCATGTAAATCACGTATTGATGATACAATGGCACTATTAAATGGAATAATTTGTGTAAAATCACACATTTTAAAGGTTAAAAGTTGAAGAAGGTCAACAAAACAAAATATTCTTTAAATTTTGGGGAAACAATATAATAGGTGTATATTTTTTTTCCGAAGATTACACAGTTTACACCAAGAGAGCTGAGACATTTTCTGACATTTTTCCTTAGAGAGACGAGAAAGAAGAGACAAAGAACACTGGGCATGGATACGCGCACCTTGGTGAGTAAATATTTTGCAGCCCCATGACATGCCATGAATACCCGAAGATACCCCAATTACTTGGGGATCTGGGCCAAGATCCTCTGGCAAGTAAGAAGAGCTGCTCCACCGGTGCCGTACCAGGTGCATGCTCAGCTCAGCTGGGACCAATTTTACAAGTAGGCCGGGGAATATATTCAATTCAATTACAAACCAATCCACGTCCACATCCAGGCATCATTCGCCTCAAGAAAATACTGCACGTACTGCCTGCCCGGTACTTGAATTGTTTTTGGATCGACGCCTGCCCGCAGGTTACTGCGTACCAGATTTTCGCAGGTGTGTGTGTATTGATCGTGCGTGCATGCATGCATGCACGCGCCTTAAATTAACAAAAGAAAAAAATCTTGTTATTATGGATCTGTCGTGCCCGATCGATGCTTGCGTTTTGTTTCGTGTCAAGCTAGCCCGTGGACGGGCCCGCGCGCAGTAAAAACCCAATTTTTGTTTGCGGCCGGCAGGTAAATAAATTGCTGCTGTGCTGCACCTGCACTTGCACGTACGCGTGTGGCTAGCTCCAAATGCCTGCAGGGAGTTCTCCCGGCGAGCACGTACGTAGGAGTACATGGCTTCTTGAAGGCCGTGTGGTTGTGCGTGCCTGCATACACACACGTAGCAGTGGCGTGCTGTAAAAAGGGGCGATCGTGCTCTACAGTTCTCTCACTGCCCATGCGCCATGCGTGCGTGCACTGTAAAATAAGTTAATTAATCCGTGGGTGAATCGCGTATGTACGTACGTACGTACGTACCAAGTACGGTTCGATCGACTGCATGCACGTGTAGCTAGCGAGCTACTACACTCCCCCCCATGCGATATCCTGTTCAAAAAAAGAGAGAGAGAGAAATGGTCTGCGGGAGGAAGCATATATACGTATCGAGTACGTAGATTCAGGTAGGTAGCTAGTAGGCATGTCTGTCTTGCATTGCGATTACTGCGGAGGTTGCTAGCTCATCACGTATTGTACTGTAACAGTCGATCGACGACGTAGCAACATGCATGCATGGAAACCGCGTTACGGCCGGGGCACCGTACACGCCCATGTGATACGCGTATCCCGGGATGGAGATTAATTCAACACTTGGTACGGTCGACATGTTGTATACCATCTATATATGCGTATATCACGTACCGCAGGACCATCTAGACCTAGCTATGGCTGTTGCATGCATATGCGCCTATGGATAACTCTCTACTAAATCGGCTAGCTCATTCAAGTTACTATGTAATTACTCCATTATTTATGGTCTCGATCGAGCTACTAGCTAGGAGTACTCAATGCCTGCATGTCATGATTTTGTTCCATATTGTCAAAGGCGAAATCATCAATGTGCGCGCGTTTTCCTTGCCCCCTTCTTCTCGCGCTGCTATCGCCAGTCGGAGCAGGCCAGAGATGCCATGGGTATGGCATGCGTATAGCTAGAGATGCCGGCCATGATAGATCCATCGATCCATCGGTAGATACACCGCGAGCACACGGCGAAATCGATCGATCGATCCGTGAACAGTGGCGGACTTTGGTACCGCGAGGATAGCCCTAGCCCTAGCGCTAGCTCCATAACTACCTTGATTGCTCTGAGCCAAATCTCTGGGAACAGGGATCGTCCTGCCCCCACCCAATTCAATGTGTTGTAACTAATACTAGTGTAAATGGCGTCGCTAGCTCCATCGATCGATCCATCTTGCGATTGCACGCTTGAGTTGCATGTGGATCCAGTTAATTACCTAGTGCTGCGGCAGCAGCAGTAGTAGTAGTAGATGGGATGGAGATTTGATTTGTTTTCTTGTCCTTAGTTTCTTCTCTTTGTTGCTTGCAGACGGAAGCACTGCGCTGCCATGCATCCAAGGAGGGGTGTTCAAGCAAAAATTAGTGCGCTATTTAGAGAGCGGGCGATCTATCATGGGCCATGGCCGAATCGACAGAGCAGTGGATGAGATATGTGCAATCCGTGACGTCTGCTGACATAACACTTGCTTGTACTCCCTTTGTTTGTTTGACAATATATATGTACTTCATATTCGATTGGTAGTTATATCATACGGTCCGAGCCGATAGACGCTTAATTAGAGGATTCGGCGAAAAAAGCGCTTCATTAGAATTTGGCTAGTGGCGATCTAAGAAAACGAATTTTGCTACTTAGATAGACTTTAGTATTTTTGATCTCTCCGTAGCAATGAGGCTAGGATTCTCCCTTTTCGAAAAAAAGATTTAATGAGAGTAAGTATTTGCATGGTGGCGGCACTTTGGTAAGGGCATCTCCTGGTCGGGTCTCAGAGGGCCGACTCGGGATAGTGGATAGTCCGATTCCGGGTGTGGTTTGAGGGTTTTTCAACCGAAGTCTTAGCGCTCCACCGCAATCGGCGACGATGCCTGGGGGTATCGTTTCCCTCTTGGGGCGCCGGTGTGGACACTCTACATGTGGGCTCTGGGTGAAAATCCTAGACCGTCTTGGTTGCATCGATGGAGCTCCGGTGTCTTTGGTGGCAAGTTCGGCTCTTCTGGTTCTATTTTTTTTGGATATCTTTGATGTGCTTTGTAAGAGGGTCTTTTTTTTTCACTTTGTACCTGTTAGGCTATTAGACTTTATGTATGAAGCAGCGCGAAAGCCTATTTCAAGTAGGGTTCTTCCTTTAAGATTTTTTTTACAAGAGTAAGTATCTGCCTTACTGATATTGTGAAACATAGGTAGTCCTCCCTCCGTTAACTAGTTTAAGGCGTTTTAGCAAACTATGTAAGTTTAAACGTCTTATATTAGTGAACATAGGAAGTAGTAGTATTTTAAAAAAATTGCGAAAAATGCTCGCAAGGAGTTTGAGTGAATTGACCTCACACACACACGGTTGTAGGTGTAGCTAGCACCTTCACCAAGAGAGACAGATGATGCATGAGAGAGGGAGCGTGCGGGTAGGGTACATCCATGCATGCATGCATATGGTGTGCAACCCAGCAGGGCCGTGCGTGCGTACCTGGTACCCGTGTCTCACTCAAAGCGGGTAACATGCACGCGCAATGGCACACCGCCGCAAAGTCAAAACGGCAGCCTAGCCTAGCTTCGCCCATCGCGATGCATGCAAAAGCTCAAAGTATATATGGTATCGATCGATCGTATCCCCCGTAGGATCCGATCGTGCACGTAACCTAACGTACGTAGGATCCGGAGATGGCGACGGTCGACATGAATACCCCCCCCCCCCCCCCCCCCAATTAATCCGTCCGTCAATCAATGTAAATTAACGCGCACGGCCGCGATCATTCCTTCTGCGCGTGGAGTAAGTAGCCACGTACTGGTACGTGCTGTGTACGTGCGTGACGCCCGCACGCTCGCTCGCATGTGTGTAGTGTAGTGAAGGGAGACGACGACAGCGCTTGTGTTGATCTGTTCTTTCAGCTACCTACATTCCATACGTGTTTTGTTTGTTTACACCAAAGGCAATATGTTTTTGAACCTTTTGAAAATACTATGTATATATGCATGAACATCGTGTACTTATAACAAGTAGGGCTCCCGAATACTTTTTTATTTTTTTGAGAAATGGCTCCCGAATACTGATCTTGAAGATATATGTATTCTTGGGGAATGAAGAAAATGCTCAAACTTAAAAATCATGATGTTTCCCATATCACTCAAGACTCAACCTCCACCGGCGTGCAATTATTTTTTGCAAGAATAGTAAAAGCATCGACCGTGCATGCATGATGTTTTTGCATCTCAACTTTGGTAGTACCAAAAAACATGGCCTTGGCCTTATATTCCCAATTATTCGTCCACGCGAGTTTTCTTTACAATTTGAAGACAAAAGATGGTGTGCGTAATTCAACTCACACCCAGGTGTGTTTCTTGCTACACGTATATATGTGATCACACTTTTGGATTATCGCCGTTCAAGATTCTTTTGGCAGGGAGATAGTGAGACAAAGAAATATCGACTGGCCAAATGCGGTCTGCCGTCCAAAAGATCTTGGTGGTCTTGGTATTCACAACCTACAGGTTAACAATACCGACTATTCTGGGTAAATGGCTTTTTAAGCTGCTCACAGAGGACGGTGTCTGGTAAACCATTCTTCGGAGCAAATATATTGGCTCAAACGTTGTGTCTCAAGTGTTATGGAGATTCACATTTTTGGGCTGGCCTCATGGATTCTAAAAGACATTTCTTTCAATTTGGGACCTTTAATATCAAGAATGGATCACATATACGTTTTTGGGAGGATAAATGGCTTGGTCAGGCTATTCTCCGAAAACAATATCCCGCTCTATACAATATTATGCAACACAAAGGAGTTACAATTTCCACTGTGATGGAATCGAATCCTCCGAATGTGACGTTCATGCATGATCTCATTGGTCCTAGACTAGCATCGTGGAATGATCTTTTATTTAGATTAACCACGGTACAATTGTCTGGGGGTTCTGATGTGTTCAGTTGGAATTTACTGGAGAGTGGTAAATTCTCGGTAGATTCCATGTATAGGGCGCTGATTCAACCAGATGTTCCAGTTGATGATAATATGAAAATCTGGAAGATGAAAATTCCTTTAAAGAAGAAAGTATATTCTCATAAAAGACAATCTTTTAAAACAAAATTGGCAAGGAAGTAAGCAATATGTTTTTGTCATCAAGATGAGATAATTAAATACTTATTCTTTCAATATAATTTCGCTTGTTCTATATGGCCAATCATCCAAACAACATCTGGATTATCTCCTCCCCGTTCTGTTGCCAATGTATTTGGTAATTGGTTACATGGTATTGCTGATAAATACAAAATTCTGTTTAGGGTGGGAGCGCTTGCCATTATTTGGTTGATATGGCTATGTAGAAACGACAAGATTTTTAATGATAAAATGTCTTATAATTTGTAGGTTATCTGTCGGAGCATGGCTACTCTCCATCTACGGTCCTGTCTACAACGTGTGGAGTTTCCAGACCTATTTACGGAGGGTTGTACAAGCTTGGAGGATACGGCGAGAAATATGTGGCAACGCAATCTAAGGATTGAACTGCATCTTCCTAGATGTTTTATTTAATCAAACGATTGTGTACTTCTCGCCTAGTTGGTTTATTTTTGTGTATAATTTTGGATGGTTGTCGGCTGTGTGTATCTTGTTATGCAAAGGCTGAGTGTAATGTTACTATTATAGTAATAAAACGCCCATTTCCAACAAAATGTGATCACACTTTTGCACCAAGATTTCCAAGAATATTTAGAGCATGGTTCTTACATGATTATTTGAAAGAGGGAAGTATATTTTGCCTCTCGACTATAGCCCAAACGCAACTTTGGTTTCTTAACATCAAACCAGACAAAAATACCATTGAACTGTATAAAACAGGGAAACTCTGTCCCTCGGTTACGTGACTCAAAGACATTCCATGGATTAAATGGTATAATAGATTTTCAAAGGCTTACAACCGAGCCAACACAAAAATATGACAATAAATTCAGAGATTTTTCAAAAACATAAAGGAAAATAAAACTGAAAAGTATAGAAAAATAAAATAAAATAACTCAAAAAATTGAAATTATAATTGTAAATAAAAATATTTAAAAGGAATATTATTAGGAACAATAATGGAAAATAAAAAGTTGGTATTGTGATTTTCTCCTAGTTTTTCTATAGCTCTTGTATGGTGAATTTCATAGTGATAGATTCTAGAATACTAATATTTTCTATTAGTATTTTTTTATTTTGTTGTGTTCACATCTAGTACAGTTCCTTGACTAATTGAACTTTTTTTTCTAAATTTAAGTGTGGATATTTGGGTCTTGGACTACCCGAGCCCCTTTTTTGAACAATTCTAACTCACATCCTTCCCTTTTCACCTTTCACCGTGGATCTATTACTCCTACTCTACATTTCTACATTGATGACATCATTCTTACAGCCTCCACCACTAAACATCCTACAAAATATTATTGCTACTTTTAGTCTTGAGTTTTATATGAAATATCTCGGCCCTCTACATCATTTCCTGGGTATTTCTATCAGACGACATCATGATCAAATTGACCTTTCTCAATGCCAATACATTATTGAAGTCTTCTCTCGTGATGGCTTGAGTAATTGTCATCCCTCTCCCACACATGTTGACACTAAACTAAAACTCCCAGCCTCTACATGTAATCATATGGCCGATCCCTTCCTCTACCGCACTCACTGGCGCTCTACAATATATAACCTTAACATGACCTGACCTATCTTATGTTGTTCAACAAATTTGCCTTCACATGCATGACCCTAGTGAACCTCACCTTCTTTTCATCAAAAGAATTTTTCGCTATCTCAAAGGAATCCTAGATCATGATCTCACTATCCATTCTACATCCTCTCATTCTATTGTTCACTACTTGGATGCCGATTGGCAGGATGCCTAGACACTCGTTGATCGAAGTCTGGTGACTATGTGTTTTCGGGTGACAGTGTTGTTCCGTGGTCTTCTTGTTGTCAGCCTATTGTCTCTTGCTCTAGTGCTGAAGCGGAGTATCGTGTTGTTGGAACAGCTGTTGCCAAGACGTGATGGCTTCGAAGTCTACTTCAAGAGCTTCATCGACCAATTTATAGTGCCACAATCGTTCAATGTGAAAATGTGACTATGTGAGCGTTGTTTATCTCTCTGCCAACCCTGTGCATCACCGTCACATCAAACACATCGAGCTGGATATTCCCTTTGTGTGCGAGAAGGTTGCTCTTGGAGCTCTACGTGTTTTGCATGTTCCATCCAGCTTACAGTTTGCTAGCATCTTTACTAAAGGTCTATTATCTGTTTTGTTTCATGATTTTCGGTCTAGTCTTCACAAGCGCTGAAGCACCGAGTTCACACTGCTGGGCGTGTTAACGATATCGTGCAGCCTGAGATGTCGCCTACCTAACTTAATTAGGATATTTCTTGCGTAACAATTTTGTAAACCGACGTGTAACCTGAGTATATAAAACGGAGGAATCGATCTCGAGGCGTGCGATTGAGCAACCCGTGTTTTACACCCTTGCAACCAGCGTGGTAATTAATTAGTATGTACGTGCTGCCAACGTGCAAATGTACTAATTGCGTTCAGCTACCTCTGTATTTCACTGTGTACGTACTCCATATATGGGGAATGCGTCTGTGTGTGCGTAGGGCCGGGTGTGGATCCCTACCTGTTTTCTTACCGTCCGCTAATTCAACTCAGATCTCAATCTCATCATGAGCGCCGAGAGTGCAGTGAGAAACATGCATGGTAGCAAAGCTGGAGAGGCACTGTACGCAAGGGCCCTGGCTGTACATGATACGGTAAAAAACGGCAGGGGAAGTGTTTATCGATCTGGTCCAGAACTTGTCAGTTTTCTGAAAAGAGAAAGAACGGTTAAGGCTCTGCCTGTGCTGTGCCTCCTCTGAAACTGCTCTGTTGAGTTTTCATGTACACAAGGCCATGCATATATGGCAGTGCTCAGGTCAGGGTACCGGTACTGCTCCTCACCATCTTCGTCTACTAAATATATACAGCACCATGTGTATGGGTGGATCTGTGGATCAGCAAGCTCTCGTTGCAGCATATCAGTTGTGCTAATCATTCTGTGGAAAAAACACATGTGCATAGGTCAAGTGGTGGAACTGAATTTGCATGCTAGGAGATCTCATGACGAATAGGTTTCCTCATGAAGATCCTTAATTTTAGTTTGGCACAACAACAGTCCTACTATTGTGAGGCATAGCTAGCTTAATCACCCCTTTGCATTAATTAGTTGCAATGGCTTAATTAGTGTTGCTTAGTGCAAAAACTTTCCCTAGATGTCACTACACTAACCAGCCTCTTTGGCGCCGACAGATGTTAATTAGCAACCTGGAGTTAGCTTGACGTCTGTTTTGTATGTATGATCTTCTCGAGGATTTCGATCTAGAGGACTTTTCTAGGCCAAGGCGTTAATTGTTCCGTGATATAGATTTCTGCTAGATTCAACATGCCGTGATATATATACACGTTATCTAGATGCCCTGAACTTTTAAATGCATACTTGGCCCGGTCCATAAGCGAACTTTGGCGTTCCATTCTTAGGACACATTTTTCAAATTGTTGCTGATAACAAATGGACTATTATGTTTTACACATTAGTTTTCAGAATAACATCATGTACCATTTCTATATCTTGATTTTATTTAACTAGATTTGTCTACCTCATAAAATGCAAATAATTAAATGTCCTAAACAAAAGGATATCACACCGGGTTGAAACCTTTGGCTTAAGTCATCGTTCGTTGTTACTCACAATATATCAATTAGTCTGAACAAGTCACAGCTTCATATGCCTCGTTGAGCTGTGACCAAGGGGTGAAAGTCTACATATTAGGTATTTTTTCTTCATGGTGTCATCAATCATCATTGATTGCCTATAGGCAAGTAATTGGCATCAATTGCAATAATATGGGGTGTTGTGCATGTTTGTTGTTAAGGCTATGCCTTAAAACCTTGTCCTATCCACGAGAAATTCAACATTGTTGCCAACTATATGGACAATGCAAAAGGACTATGAATCTATGAGCCGCACCGTGCTTTGGTGACACATTATTGTGTTTTTATTTGTATAGAAGGCATGAATTCCTGCACGGTAGCGCACACTTGCACCTAATGAGTGATGGTCGACATGCATAGACAACTTTGTAGCGAAAATTATCCCTGGTCCCATTAGTAAACTCTAATGTGTGCTTTTAAATGAATATTGCATAGAGATAAGGCACCATCGCTACAAAAATACATGTTTATCGCGGAAGCAAATTGATTGGTCGGAAGTGTTCGAAAAAAGCATTAACCAAGATGGACAGACCGTTGCGGACACGCCTAAAACTAACATTGTATCTTAAGTAGGTGACATCATCCAAAGAAACTTAAACAGCTAGGTCAAGGGTTTAATTAAAACTTACATTACTAGTATTTTGCATTGAGTTTGTCTCTTTGTTTCACTACGTGTGCGTGTCAACGGAGAAGAAACGAAGAAACCAACCAAAGGAAGGTAACTCTGCCCAACAGGATAGGGCAGGAGCAAGAACAGAGTGCATAGAGATAAGGCAGTATCGTGTGATCACCGGCTGCATGCCCCCTGCCGGCCAGCCTAGTCTCCATGTGTCGTTTCTGCACAGGAAACATAAAAGATCCGGTCACTAGTACTAGTAGTCTTTTTCTTTAGTTCTCCTCTCCCTCTCCCATCTAATTGTCCAGAAATGTTTCACGAATAACATAATGAAATCATACACAAATACATTACAAGCATAATATATTATTTGTGAACACGCATGAAAAAGAACACATCTAATTCTAGGGGCTAGCATTTGGGGTACACACACAAGTGTGGGCGCATGTCATCTCTGTGGGGGGAAAGGGGCAGATGCTTCTCTCTCTCTCTCCAAAACAACCACGGCTACTTGTTGCACCGGAACGGCAAGCCAATGCCCCACACCACACTCTCCACTCCCTGTGTGGTTGTGGCGATCAGGGCTTGGTCCAGTGAGGCAGCTGACACATGCCACCCCCGGACAAGCTACACGCCAAGGGCTTGGTCCCGTCGCTGCCTTTTTAACCGCCACACCACCTACAACAGCAGCACAGCACGACCAGTGAGCCGCCCCGCCATACTCATCCAGCTAGCCACCCAGCCACACACCACCTCCTCCTCACCCGTGCTCCTCTCCCAGGGCCATGATGAGCGGCAGGATGAACGCGGCCGCCAGCGACGACTACCCGTTCGCGGCAATGCAGCAGCAGCAGCAGCCGCCGCCGCCGCAGCCCTACCTCGGGTTCGAGCACGCCGGCATGGGAGGCGGCCAGCGCGGCCACCAGGGGGCCGCGATGATGTACGACAACTTCGACTTCGCGGCCGCCGCGGCGGCGTTCGGCCAGTTCCAGCAGGAGGCGCCGCACCACCACCAGATGCCTCCTCCCGGCGGCCCCGGCGGGATCATGGCGCCCCCGCCCATGCCCCATCACGGGATGCAGCTCCAGATGCCGCCCTTGCCCATGGCCATGCACGGCGGCGAGATGTACCCGGCGCTCGGCATGGTGAAGCGCGAGGGCGGCGTTGGCGGGACGGACGCGGGTAGGATCGGGCTCAACCTCGGCCGCCGCACCTACTTCTCCCCCGGGGACATGATGGCCGTGGACCGGATGCTCATGCGCTCCCGCCTCGGTGGCGTCTTTGGGCTCGGCTTCGGCGGCGCGCACCACCAGCCGCCCCGGTGCCAGGCCGAGGGCTGCAAGGCCGACCTCTCGGGCGCCAAGCACTACCACCGCCGCCACAAGGTCTGCGAGTACCACGCCAAGGCCTCCCTCGTCGCCGCCGCCGGCAAGCAGCAGCGCTTCTGCCAGCAGTGCAGCAGGTCAGTCTTCTTCACTCCACTACTCCACATCAACCTTTTCCCTCTCTGCAGACCACAGTGCGTAGCTAGGTTCAGGCTAGGGCAGGAGCAAAGAATAGGGTAATAGTAGGGCCAGCAGAAGCTGTTGGGCTTTTCAGTTCTTCTGCACCCTGTTTCTGGTTCACGTCCCTTGTCCGTTGCGGCGGCGCCCATGGAAAAGCAGCCTCTCTGCGCAAAAGCAAGTCCCAGTCTAGCTCCCTCAGAGACGACGACCAGTCATGTCAAGGAAAAGGACGCCAAAAAATGGAGTAGCAGCTAGGGCACGCATATGCGCATCTGGACATCCATGCATGAGACGAGCTCTCTTTTCCTTTCCATGGTGTTTTCTTTCTTTGGTCTCGTGGGAGTACCTCTGGGAATCGATGGAGACAGGAATCAGAGGTGGAAAAGGCAGCGTGCTTTGCTTTGCGATGCAGCAGCAGCAGCAGCACTACGTGCTGCGAGGAGGGAGGAGGGAGAGGGGGATGCATGATCCAGCGCCAGGCTTTTGCCCTGACCATATCTCTGCCTCTCTTTATCCTCTCGTTGACCAATGTGCTGCTAGTACCAGTGCCAGTGGCGCGACTAGACTTTTGCATGCCTATTATGGATGTTCATTATTTGCTCATGTGGAATTATTTGTTTAGCTTAGCTTAAACTGATCGATGTGTTGTTCGTTTTGGGTTTTCACTAGGTTCCACGTGCTCACGGAGTTCGACGAGGCCAAGAGGAGCTGCCGGAAGCGGCTCGCCGAGCACAACCGTCGCCGGAGGAAGCCCGCGGCCAGCAACACGGCGGCGGGGTCTAAGGACTCGGCGCCGCCTTCCAAGAAACACAACGCCGGCGCCGTTTCCAGCTCCTACACGGCCGACAACAACAGTAAGCTACCATGCACTTTGTTTGGATCTCACCTGTTATAGTGCAATTGTTCATGATTATTCATGGATAGTACCTAATCCTCGTTCGTACGTACGACCGATCGAGCAGATTTCAGCGCGGCCAAGTCGACCATCTCGTCCAACACGAGCGCGATCAGCTGCCTGCAGCAGGACCAGAGCAAGGTGGCGAGGCCGACGGCGCTCACCCTCGGCGCGCCGCCGCCGCTGGGGAAGGAGGACTACCAGCTCAACGACATGCATCTCCAAGCCCAGGCCGACCACCACCACCGCCATCAGGAGCAACAGCACTTCATCACCTCCCTCCTCCACGGCAGCAACAACAACATCCTCTCGTGTTCGTCGGTGTGCTCCAGCGTGTTGCCGGCCGCGGCCAACGGCGAGGTTTCCGACCAGAACAACGACAACAACAACAACGATGGCGGCAACAACAATAACAACAACAACAATGGCAACATGCATCTGTTCGAGGTGGACTTCATGTAGATGCAAGGGCAACTAACTAAGCTGCAAGCATGTATGCATGGAGTGGCCAGTGTGTGTCCTTTAATTAATTTGTGTGTAGGTAAAAGAAAAACAGGAGAGCCAGAAAAAATCAAGGGTATAGTCCAAACTCCAAAGTATCTAGTGATGTCATCAGCTGCCAAGTGAGTGAGAAGGAAAGGCTGCGCTAGCTAGCATGCCTGCTGGTTGCTTGGCTAAGCAATGCAAGACTTTCTTTTCCATCTCGCACTGCGGTGCTCCTGTAGTAACTGCAAGCAAGCATGCCTTTCTGTTTCACTGAGGGAATAATGTTTGTGTTTTTGTTTTCCCATTGTTTTTGTTATTACTTGGGTTATTATGTGTAGTGTACTGCCTGTCCTTTTTATCTCCTACAGTTGATCAACAGAGATTTGACAGGCTCCAAAGTTACAGTTATGCATGCCTAGTTGAGCTAAGAGGTCCCAACTCACATTACTCCACGATCTTTTCGAATCTGGCATTGCCTCACTTTCAAATTCTGACCATTTTTACTGGCAGGCATGGAGTGACAGTAATTTAGAGGAAGGTCTTGCATGCAAATAATTACACTTATTTAACTCCATGTGAGAAGTGGAGCCCCCAACAAATCCTGCCCCGATACCCATGAACCTTAATTTCACAAGAAGCCTAGCTACGTACGTAGTACATATAGTACCATCCATGCATGCATGCTCCTGGAGTTCATTAACTGTATGGATCTGGACACATGTGTAGCCCATGCAACATTTTTTTGTTGCAAATTAAGCTACTTGAATTTTGTTCTTCAAGAATGGAGCTACAAGCCACCAATGTTGTGTTGAAATTGAGTGTCAGCAAGTGATTTCTTAGTGGTGCGATTTTTTCGTGATTTTCCACCAAGACCAAGGCAGACATGACGCGAAAGTTGTGTCGTTCGTAGAAGAATGGAATTGATCCCATTGAGATAGCAAGACAAAGACGAATTAGGGCGAGGTAGGCAAACGTGACGCTAGTGGCTACACTAGTGTAGAGGAGGCTACTAGTGACGTGGCAACACTCCTTAGTGGATGTATTTGGCACGTCAATAGCGTTACCAGGGGCGGAGCAAGCCCAAGATTGATGGGAGGGGGCAAAACATAAAAGATGAATGTTTGGAGGGGTTGGCAAATGACACAAGATTTTCTTATCCAAGTCCCTCAAATAAAATTTTGTTCAGAGATTCTGCCAAGTCTACTGGGGGTGGGGGCTGGCCTACGCATAGTTGTGCCACTGGATGCTACTAGTATTTGGTACCAGTAGCTTGTCCAAGGCAAACCACCACTGGTATAGTAGTACAAACTTGACTAAGGCAACCCTTAGAGCCGGTTTACCCAAAACAAAACTTAGCCGACTATCATAAAACTCCGACACAACCAAAAATTATGATCCGTCTCTAATAATGTGCGAGCCAGTTTCCAGTACCAGCCGTCTCCAATAATCTCCTCCGGGGATGACTAGGAAAAGGAACCGCCTCCAAAGATACTTGAGACCAAAAGCATGAGTACTAGATACATACATTTTTATAGGTCATTTAAGGACTTCTAGAGGCAGTTAGGAATTTATTGCCGACTCTAAATATAAAGTTTTATAGCCGATTTGAATTATAAACTAACTTCGGTCTCCTCTGTAAGTTGATTTTTATGTTCGGGACACAAGCCTTTGTGCCACTAATGCCATGAGGGGCACTGACTGCCGAGGTTTGGTAGAAAACCATAGGGTTCGACTATTTTATTTCCAGATTATTTGAAGGTGTATTTTAATATTTCATGAAATCTTGTCCAATTTATTTTGTACAATTTATGTTTGATGCAAACACAACATATATCCAGGTTCATCATAATTGTTACATTTTGGGATATTATGCCATGCTAGTAACGTAATTTTTAGAATGCAAAATAATATGCTACTATAACCGTAATTGATAGAAAAATGAAATGCCAAAGTCTCAACCCAAATAGAATATTAACACCATCAATAAGCTAATATATTGGTTCACCACCTCAAGCACTTAACATTTATGAGATTTTGTTCAACATGACAACGTATAACCTAATTTGTTCAACGAACAACAAACACGGCCAAGCATCTAATGAAACAAGTAGCTAGCAAACACCGTCCTACTAATAGATAATGTCAATGACAAACACAATGAACAGGTTCCTCGTGTGGTGGTCCTAGCAGTGATGATCACAGCTTGTCCAACTTGTATATCATCTTCGTCCCTATGAAACTCCTCCATCCCACTTTGTTCAAAAATAGGGGGCCATCCATGTCCATTTTTACGCCACTTTGCTGACTTTGGAATCTCCAACAACCAAGCCTTCATCAGTATGTTACAGCATGAAACCATCTTCCTAGGTAATTTCTAGGATGCCACAGTGGATGTAAACCAAAATAGTAATGATGTCAGACGTCTGCCACAAGTTATGCACACAACAAAAAGGAAAAAAACGACAAGTAACTTGAAAGAACATACCATGTTGTGCGTGAAAAGATTGGTATTCTTTAAATGGGTCACAAATAGGACCCCAACAAAGGTACGGACAAACGATAGTATATCTAAGAGGTGTTCATACTCATTGCCGCTTTGGTTGCATCTTTGTGATATGATAGTAGAGTCATATGAGTCTACCTCGCCACCGTTGAAATAGATAACACTGATCCACGACACTTGTCCTCCTAAGGAAAAAATAATCATTTGAACTCTCCGGACGAGATGGTATCAACCAACTCTTTCACCACGTCAATGTCATATACACGTCCAAGTGCTTGAAAGCGACGACTCCTATTGATTCATTGAACATTATCTTGCATCACGGACCTGTACACCATCAACAAAAGAAACACACTTGAATTAATTAATGGTAAAATTGCTATCACCAATGGTTACAAGATAGTATGAAAAATATTGTTACCACTAAATCTTCAAACTCCCAGGGCATATAGACACTAAATAGTAACCCAATGACAAGATAATGTCACAGTCACTCTTGTATTTTCGGCATGACACCAAATCTCCTAAACAACAATAATAATTTAAATCAACTTACAACACTACACATGTCATAGCAACAACAACATAAATCATGTAAAACAATTCATCTACACAATTCAACTACCCAAATTATCTACACAATTCATCTAAAGAATTCCTATAAATAATTCATCTACACAATTCATAGAAATAATTCATCCACCGCTCATATAAATAATCCGCACACACAATTAAACTAAATGTAGAAAAAAGGAAAGCTAGGGCTCACGGGCGGTGGCGGTGGCTCGAGGGGTGATGAAGGCTCGGAAGGAGCAAGGCGGCGACAGCTCGCCGAGATGGAAATGGTTGCAACAACGACATCGAGAGGAAGAGGAAGGGGCGGCACAATGGCGATAGGAAAAGGCTGCCTTTTCTACGTGAAATTACTAGTCATGTTTCCTGTGTGCGCCATACCATTATGTCTTAAATACTAGTAGCACCATTAAAATTTCTGGCCCAGGTCAACACTGGGTCGCACATACCAATGGCGTGTTCACTTTATGGACACACCGCTGGTAGTGACTTAACGGCGGCGTACAAAACAACGACACACCACCAAAATTACTAGTGGCATGGCCCTATGATGACTCCCTGATATAGTGTCACCTATAAACACTTTTCCACTGGTAGGCACTGCCTGTTGGCATGGGCGGAGTCAGCTATATATGGGTTTACAAATATACACCCATTATTTTTGGCAGAAACGCTTTACACAATACTTATATATTTGAGTATATACTATTAGGAATTAGCTGACTCACGTTTATCTAAATTCGTATATATATCTAAGATACGTTTTAGTGTGTTGAGAAATGATAATTCCTCAGTTAATTCCCATGGAGGAAGTGCATTAAAATAGAGTGTTTGACTATTTTTGGATTCGTGTACACCCATTTTCTGAAATCTTAGTGGGTGGGGTAGAAGGTCGAGAGAAAGAAAAAGGCGATCCATTGGGTCCGAGCGATAAGTACTCTCTCCGTTCCAAAAAGGATGTCTTAAGTTTGTCTAAGCTTAGATGTATCTAGACACTGTTTAGTATATAGATACATCCAAATTCAAACAAACTTGAGACATCTTTTTGGGATGGAGGGAGTATTTTATTTGTCTGTCTTTAAAAAGGACGATTGCTCGCTATACAGTAGCATTTTCTGTGAAAATCTAGCTCAGATATTGGAGTACAACGTAAATTAATAAACCTAGTCGTGCTGGGCTGGTACAATTTGTGTGGCTTTCATTTCATCGTACGTGTTGTGTATTTGGCGCCGGCCCCATGCGCCAGAAACTTGAATGCCGCAGGGTTGATTAACACTAGATGGGCCCGCCATGCATGCATGCACACATCATGGCAAACAGTGTTTGTTTCGCGTTATTAATCAGAGATCGATCATGAGCCATTCATAGCATATGTCTTGGCCGATTCGGTTGCCTCCAAAGGCTAGGACCATGCATTTAATTACGGTGCATAGTTCGTTATTTCGCGCGTACATGGATATGCATGCTTGAGCATATTTCATTTTTCAAATGTATCTTCTTGAGAGTTATATATTATATTAGGATTTTGGGCAAAATATTGATGTGACACCACAGTTAATACTAGTGAAAGAAAAGTGGTACTCCTTCCATCCCCGTATTCAGGGCTTGAGGCTCGACTACTCCAAAATTACATGTTATATAGAGGCTTGAGTAGCATAATTACACGTTGCATGAGTCCAAGATCATAAAATTTAGACACAATTCTTAAGAAATATTGCATGGTGGTGATCGTTTTCTAAAAGAAACTATAGTGCCCCCTCTGTCGTCCGGAAACAAGTGACTTGGATTTGGATTTGTTTAAATTTACATATATCTGGACGAGAATCTAGATAATTATAAGTTCTTTATTTCAAGCCGGAGGAAGTATACTTAGGATATCACGTTAAATAATATAATGGATCGGAAAAGATCATATCAATCCTGAGATCACATGTCCTCCGTCGGGGTGTGCGCGGCTATCGAGGAACCAGGCGCATAGCGAAGAATAAAACGATGACCGTATCATCCACTTCGGTTTAATGCTTAGCCCCATTATGCTCTTGTTTACTTCACTCGTATTCGCTAGTGTATTCGCGGGGATCGGAGGAGATTATTCCAATTTTCCCAAAAATTTCATGGTCCGTTTACCACGTCGGGTTTGGCCGGGATAATCCCGGATTATCCCCTCAAATCCTTGATGTTTTTGGCTAGATTGAAAACTCTTCTCTAAGGTAGAGTATTTTTAGAAAGAGTATTGTAGAGAATTGGAGAGTATTGGGTAAACACCAAATCCTCACATATCTCAAAACTCTAGTGGATAAAAATACGAAGGAAGAGAAGTAAACTAGGCCTAAACATAATTCTTTTCTCACTGTGTGTGGCTCGGTCTTCATGCTAGGCGACATGCATGTCGTACGTTTTTTACACTGGCCGAGCTGGACCCTGGCTCTCCTTGTCATCCAAGGACATGTCTAACCGCCGTGCGGCCATGTGGTGTGGCTCCAGCTTATCGTGTAAATTCTGCCTCCACGTATTTTGCCTCCACGGCTCTGCTTGTGCCAACAATTGCCTATGCATCACCACATCGAGCACCTTATCAAACGTGTCAACATAGTCACTGCAGGTCAAGATTTCATAACTTCGTTGGTTAAGACAGATCCTATGTGTATGTAGTTGTACTGGAAACTGATTGCTATGAACGTCTATTATCTCTTTTAAGCTGGGTGACCATCCTTACCATAAAAACCAATCCATGGTCTAGCAAAATATTCTATCCAGATGATTCATTAATGAAGTGGTTTTTAATACAGCAAATCATAACTTTCAATACACATATCATGCCATGAAAACCTCCCACGCAACTATTTAGCAGGAATAAACAATCTTCAATACGGTGGTGGCATGAAAGAATCATCTGGTTATCATATGCCTATCCTATTATGTCTTCCTAGCATAGTATAATATATATCTAGTAAAACCTTCCTGAAAGGACGTGGATATTGCCTAAAGGGTGTGAAGAGGAGATCTAAAACTATTGCGGTTTTGACTCTAATAAGTGCGGAATAAAACTAGTATTAATTTATCAAGCAGAAAATTTAAATATGCTAGGTTCAACAACTAAGTGCACCAACAATTGATGCTAAGAAACACAAGCAACTAAGTGATAACAAGATATATACTTAAAGCACGAAAGCTATCACAATTTAAAGTGCATACGTAAAGAGCTCGTGTATAGAATTAACCAAGGCACTCAGAGACGATGATTTATCCCGAAGTCCACTTCCAAGGAAGCTAGTCTTCGTTGCAGAGGTGCGGCGGCGAAATGCTTCTCGAAAGCAACAAAGGCTCACCTTGAGGTGTGGTTTCCATGCACACCAAAATCCATGAAGGCCTCGCCCCAAGATCCAAAAGCACCCCATGCACCGAATGCGACAAAGGCCTGACCTTATTCTCCCGTATGTGCACCATGATACACTATGGAACACTTGAGGACGGTCACCAAACCCGTACAAACTTGGGTCAATCTCGAACACTTAATTGGAGGCTCCCAAGAATTACCAGCGAGGCCACAACCTTGGGAAAATCTCCACAACTTAATTTTAGGCACCAAGAACTCACCACAAAGGCCACTAAACTGTATATGGTTGCAAGAAACCAAAAGTAAAAAGCTTACTTTATTTTCACCAACCGATTCTCCATAAAGAACTCAAACTGATACACCTAATGCAATGAAAGTTCTTCTCTCATTTCACCAAAGCTACAAGAGTTATTGAGGAAATAAGAGAAGAATAACACAATAGGAAACCACAAAAGTATCCATGATGTTGATCCCAAGATGTTCCCCTCACTTAAAGGAGGGATTGATTGGTGGAAAAATAGATTTAGATCACCCCTCTCTTTTCCCTAAAAAGATGCAAGAATTATGTGAGGGAGGGGGAGAAAGCAAGATCAATAAGGTCAACAATGGGAGAGAAAGAGCTCAAAGGCATTGGGGACCTTTGGGGATGAAGACCACTTAAATAGGCCCCCACAGTTCTAACCATTATGCATGAGAGCCTATAGCGCCGTACTTTCCAACCTCGGACGAACCACTCTAGATGACAGGACCACTCCTTGTAAAGTTCTAGCCACTATAGTGCAAGCTATAACCAAATGTAGGGGAAAAAAATCTAGACTAGGGCCGGACCACTCCGGGCAGCCGAACTAAGGGTCAGACCACTCTGGGCTAGCAGAAGACAAAAACTGGAAACGCCATAACTTTTCATCTGGACTCTGAATTTGATGATCGTTGACACGTTTCAAATAGGAGAACAAGATCTGAAATATAAAATAAAACCAAAAGTGATGAACAGGTAAAACCTCCGAGATAAAAAACACAAGAAGTTTTTCACCTGATATCCATTTTAATGAACTAGAGATTGTTATGAAGATAATGACAAGCTCTAAAATGTCACATGGATAAGATCCAAATAAAACCCAAGAAATATGATGCCAAGTATGCAAAGGTTTGAGCTCTCTACAAGGATGCAATCAAGTTACTCACTCGAGAGCCCCTGTTGATAGAGTAACTATCTATCATATAACCCGGTCTCCCCACTAACAACATGAGACCGGTGAAACAGAAAACCTATCAAGATAATACTTTTACCTTCGCATTCCACTTGAGCTAGATGATGTTATTGTTCTTCTCAAGTTGGAACACCTTTCTTGATTGATCTCGCTCGCGCTTGCTTGATGAAGACTTGTGAATTGCTCCCCTATAATCCTATGGGAGAGACTCTCTTTAGGCATATCTTCACATATCCATGATCACCATAAGGGGCAAGCTTCAAGTAGGTGATCTTCTTGGGTTGGCTCATCTTGAACTTACACTTCATTTATCCCTTGTGTGTTGATCCACTCGAATCTGCCCTTTGCACTTTGCTTCATCAACCTTGTATCTTTTTCTCCATGAACATTCTTTGGATCACACCTTGATTATCTCATTGTTTATTCTATTCAATTTTTTCTTCTTCGACCTTTAAGCCAACATATGGTTCAAGCATTGCCTATAAAAAAAACCTACAAGTGCAACTCAATGCAATCATTAGTGCATGGAGATTGTCATCAAAGTTACCAGAACCACACATGGGGCACACATGCTCTTTAATTCTCCCCTATTTTGGTAATTGATGGCAATACCTTTGAGAGGATTTATTTAAGGAATTTAACGAATAAAACTGGTAGCACTAACAAAAAAATATTACAAAAGTATTTGATGTTAGTATAACAACAATATATAGAAAAAACTCCCCCCACAATCTATGCAAGTGTGAATGAACTTGAATTTCGTTGCATATATTGCCAACCCTTATCGATGGTAGGTTCACTCTATATACTCAACATGCAAAGCAACAACAAAGATGCATGAGCATGAAAGGCAAATGCTTAAGAACAAAACACAAAGCATAGAACCAAATTCTCTTAAACCCTCTAAAACTTCTCCCCCATTGCCATTGATTGCCAAAATGGGTGAAAAGCTTTAGAAGGCCAATATAGTGAGAGTTCCTCCATAAGGTGTGAATTTATCATATTGTGATTGTGATCATATGCACATATCTAGTGACGAATACTAGTAGGAAATCGAATTATATTCAGGATCCAAAGATTGTAAAAAGAAATATGTGGTGAAGAAGCACCAATGAATGGAGCAAGCAATAAAAAGATCCAACCAACTAAATTTAATATAAGAAGACATGGAAACTCCCAAAAGTGTGTGCATCAATTATAATAATTGCACTTGGATACAAAGTTCACAAAACAAGGAATACTCACTTCCCAAAATTATTTTAAAACACAAAGAGTGCTTGAGTTCAACAAACTCCGTAAAATATGAGCGCCCAGCAATAGAATAAAACAAGCACTAGCAATAAATTCTTTTGGAAGCCGCCAAAGAATCAAAAGTAACACAAGTTGGACTCCAAAGAATTGAAATATCAACTAGCGAAGTAGCCATAATCACAATTATAAGTTTCTAGTTAGACAACAATCATGATGATATATCCACAAAAAATGTACACACAAAATGGTTACTAAAGAAAAGAACAAGATATCCAAGGAATCCATAAATATACCAATAAGATCTTTGCTTGAAAGCATTCCCAAAAGGCTCGATTTTATCATATTGTACATTAATGAGCTTCAAACACCAACACAACAAATACATCACAACTATCAAGAAGGGAAAGGAGATAATTGGTATGCATTGAGAAAGGCAAAAAAGTCTCACAAATAAGGAATTAACTTTTCAATTTCATCAATATTGCACATGAGAGCATTTGAGAAAACGGTATGCAATACAATTGCTAGATTGACATATTTGGGATTGGTGAAGCATAAAAAGAATTTATATTGTCCCCATTATATGCATTAATCTCAACTTACTCACATTTGTAACAAAGAATTTTCTTTAAGAATGAAACAAGAACCACAACATTTACGAATATAAAAATTCATGCCAAGATGCAACCTAGGTTGGAAGAAAGATATGTATGATTGAATAAGAGATAGTTGTTACCAATATATCATTGGTAGGATGTAATAGATATGAGTTAATTGATCATCCTAGATTGTCTCCGGTTATCATTTGGTAACCACTTCGATAAGACAAGCATGCAACAAATCTCCAATGTATGAAACAACTTATGTACAATATGGTCCCCAAACATATTGAGTCTGAAGTAGTTAGATGAACTACAATACATAGGACAAACTCCACATAAATATGTGCATATTGATATGAAATTGAATTTCATGCACATCTTAGCCAATTAGGATTTGGTGGAGTTTCCGCTATATATTGGATCAAGGCAAGGAAAGCAAACATGCCATAAGATATACATAAATAAAATATGCATGCACACGACTTTCAAGAATTGAAAGGATACATAGTTTAAACAAAACACCAAGTAAACCAAGAAGGCACGCCAAAGTGTGACACAATAAAGGTTGTCCAAATTATATCAAAGAACCAAATTAACACATGAAAGATCACAAATTTAACGAATGAACTAGGCAAAAGCCAAAGATAGAGAGATAAAGAAAGCACACATGCCCAAAGATTTATCTCATACAAAAAGGTCAGAAAATATCAAGGACGAGACAAGAACCAACTCTAAAAATGAGAGAAAGGTTCCAACACAACAAACTCTCCACACTTTTCATGATGGCACAAAGTACCAAAACAAAAATATTTAACTCCCAAGCAAATAAAATGAGATGTGGATCAAAACATGTTATGAAAAAGCATAAAGAGAGTGTTATCAATAATATAGGTGATCTCTCCCATGATTAGTGCATTATGTAGGATTTTTCTTTTCTATGCAAAATGCACAAAAATGGATAGGTACATGATACATTGCAAATGTATCTATAATTTTTTATGTTCCATGCTTGGTTTTATCTACTTTCTTGTGTTTTGTCCACACTTTGAAGTACTTTTCATATGATTTCTTGGACTAACCTATTAACAAAGATCCACAGTTCTAGCTGCCTATTTTCTGCTATTTTTGGTTCCAGGAAAGTCAGAAAATGAATATTCTCGGAATTGGACAGGACAAAAGCCAAAGTCACTATTTTACCGGTAGACACTTGGAGCCAGAATACGAGACGGAGAAGGGCCAGAGGGCGGCCACACCACCTGGCCGCGTGGCCAGGCTTGGCCCGCGCCAGGGGGTGGTGTGGCCAGCCCAGGCACCCCCTCGGCCTCTCCTTTCGCCTATAAGATGCCTCCGATACCAAAACCCTAAGTGCCCGATCAAAAATCCACGAAAGAGTCTGTAGCCGCCGTCATCTCCATCCCTATATCGGGAGGGATCTGAAGCTCTTCCCGGCACCCTGCCGGAGAGGGGAATTCACCCTGGAGGCCTTCTTCATCATCATGCATGCCTCTGGTGTGATGCGTGAGATTTATCACTATGTGAACTAGATTATTGTCTCTAGTGCAAGTGGGAGACTGAAGGAAATATGCCCTGAGAGGCAATAATAAAGTTGTTATTATATATTCCTTATACATGATAGATGTTTATTTTACATGCTAGAAATGTATTGATTCGGAAACATCAATACATGTGTGTTTAATAAACAAAAAGGGTTCCTAGTCATGCCTCTCTTATAGACTAGCTTGTTGATTAACAGGATGATCAAGGTTTCCTGATCATGGACATTGAATGTTGTTAATAACAAGGTCACACCATTGGTGGAATGATGTGATGAACATTCATCCGAAGTATAGCATTACGATCAAGTCATTATGTTTATATTGCTATAACATCATACGAAGTAATCTTTATCCTTAGACCATGAGATCATGTTAATTGGTGACACCGGAAGAGTATCTTGATAACATCAAACGTCACACCGTAACAGGGTGACTATAAAGATGGGTTCAGTACTACGAAGGTGTTATGTTGAGGCTCATGGATCAAGAGTGGAATTTGTCAATCCAGATGACGGATAGATATACTCTGGGCCCTCTCGGTGATATCACATTAGGATAGCTTGCAAGCAAGTGATGTGATCACTAGAATGTTATATCACGAGAACGAGAAAAGAGTGCATGTCGGTAACGAGATCAAACTAGGTATGGAGATACCGATGATCGAATCTCGGACATGTAATATATCGAGAGACAAAGGGATTTAGTTACAAGCGTTAAAGGTTCTCACGATCACAGGAGTCATCGTTCAATGTGTAGGAGTCAGTACGGATCTCCAGGTCCCGCTGCTGATTATTGATCAGAGAAGGGTCTCGATCATGTCTGCATTATTCGCGAACCATAGGGTGGCACATTTAAGAGTTACCGGACACCATTTTGGAGCACATATGTTTCAGACGAAAGAATTGCAAAGCGCAGGAATTGTTTCAATAGAAACTAGAAATTGTTTCGGGTGAAATTGCAGAAGGTGGTTCTGCATGTGATATTGAAATATTGCAAGGGGCTATATGTGAATGTTTTTTAATTAAAGTAATTAACAAAATTCTGAATAAATTTAATAAAAAGAGTTTTATTAAATGAGAGAGCATTAAATTTGGAGAAATTTAATGCATTTAAAGTGGAGACTTTAAAAGGGAATGTGAAGAGGCATTTTAATGTGGGGGGGTTACCACCACATGAATGGGGGAGGTGAGAGGTCACCCCGCATGCGCCGGCCATGGAGAGAGGGGCACCCCCCCTCCTCCTATAAAAGGCCACCCATTCCCTCCTTCATCCTCACACCTCCTTGTGAAGGATCTCTCTCCCCCTCTAGAATTATTCCCCCATGGTCTCGGATTAGCGAGATACATGTTCCCGGTGGCATTTCGTATGGAAGGAGTTGCTGCTTCCGCTGGATCACTGGAGCGAGGAGGTGGAGGTTGTCCGGTGGCTTGAACGTGTGTGCGAGTGCGGATGCGCCGCTGAGTTGCGGCGCTCGGACTTCCTCACGATCTTGAGATCAGCAAGTGTACGACTACATCAACCACGAGTTCCTACTCATTAACAAAGCTTGTCGTCTATGAGGGTAAGTTCTCATTGGATGTATGTCCACCCGTTGCTTTGTACCTAGTAGATAGATCTTGGCGTGTAGTTCACACCGTAGGAATTTTTTGTTTTCTATGTTGCGAACCCAACAGTGGTATCGGAGCCTGATCTATGCGTAGGTGCTTAGCACGGGTAGTACACATATGGTTGATATGTGAGCGATGATGATCATGTTATTGCATCTTCTATGTATTTTGGATATTGGTGGCATAGTGGGATGAAGCGGCCCGGACCAACCTTACATGTCATCGTACATGAGACCGGTTCCACGACTGACATGCAACTTGTTTTGCATAAGTGGCTGGCAGGTGTCTGTCTCTCCTACTATAGTCAATATCTAATTTACAACGAGTTGCTAATAACTTAGTTATCCTCGTTGTGGTTCATGTTCGTAGGTGAGAACGGTTCTATCTCCGAAAGCCCTAAGCCACGTAAAACTTGCAATTGATAAATTAGAGGCGTCTAGTTTAGATTGTTGCTGGGCTAGTGTATTGATATGGTATTGTTGTAAGTAGATGTATGGTAGATACTCTTACAACACAGTCAACGTGTAAGTTCCATAGACCTTGGCCTTACACACAAAGGAATGATAGAGATCATACCATGATGCAAGTGATAGAGATCAAATGCATGGACCATATCATCTCACTTTACACATTAGATGTTAGCATCTTATACTACTAGTTTGGCGCGTTTGGTAGCATTATAAGATGATCCCTCATTTAGATATCAAGATAAAAATGTGTTCTTCCTTGAGTATGCACCATTCTATGGATCGTGTTTCGAGACATCACGTGATGATCGGGTGTACTCGAATCTACGCTTTCATAGGAACGGGTGTACGACAGTTTTACAGACGCGAATACTAAGGTTCTTACTTGGCGAGCCTAGCATGTACAGACATGGCCTCGGAACACAGACCGAAAGGTTAAGCATGAGTCATATGGTTGATATGATGCCCATATAGATGCTCGCCTTTGAAGCTATATCAACTCACGTGATGATCGGACTTGATATAGTGGATTTGGTTCATGTAATCACCAAAAGGACACGAGGGATGTCGTTTTTGAGTGGGAGTTCATTAGTAATTGGGATTAGTTGAACTCAATCTATCATAAACTTAGTCTAAATAAACTTTACAAATTCTATTGTAGATGGCACCACTTGCTTTTAATTTCAATGTGTTCATGGAGAAAGAGAAACTTGCTGCGAATGGTAGCAACTTCACCAACTGGGCTATGAATTTGAGGATTGTCCTCACTGCTGCACAAAAGCAATATGTGCTAGATGCGCCGCTAGGCCCCCCACCAGCTCTTGATGCCCCTGACGAGGAAAAGAATGTCTATGTGACTCGTCAGGAGGACCACAACTTAGTTCATTGCGGCATACTGTATGGGCTAGAGCCAGAACTTCGAAAGCGTTTCGAAAATGGTAATGCCTTTGATACCATGGGAGAATTGAAAATGATTTTCGATACCCATGCTACCGTAGAGAGTTATAATGCTACAGAAAAGTTCTTTAGCTGCATGATGGAGGAAAACAGCTCCGTTAGTGAGCACGTACTCAAAATGTCTGGGTACGCCGATAAGCTTGTGTCCTTGGGAATAACGATTCCCATTGACTTAGGCATACATCGTGTTCTCCAATCTCTGCCACCTAGCTACAAGAGCTTCGTGATGAACTATAATATGCAGGGCATGAAGAAGTCTCTTCCCGAGCTTCTGTCAATGCTTAAGACTGCAGAAGTGGAGATTAGGAAAGAACATCAAGTGTTGATGATCAATAGGACCACCGGTTTCAAGAAGGATAAGAAAGGCAAGCACAAGGGAAAGAAGGGTGGCAAGTCTGTTGCCACGCCTGAAAAGAAACCCCGGGCTGGCCCTAAGTCTGACACTGAGTGCTACTATTGCAAGGGGACTGGCCATTGGAAGCGCAACTGCCCCAAGTATTTGGCGGACAAGAAGTCCAGCAAGGCAAACAAAGGTATATGTGATATACATGTTATTGATGTGTACTTGACTAGTACTCGCAGTAGCACCTGGGTATTTGATACCGGATCTGTTTCTAATATATGTAACTCGGTTCAGGGGCTACGGAACAAGCGACAACTAGCAAGGGACGAGGTCAGGATGCGGGTCGGCAATGGATCAAGAGTTGATGTGATTGCCGTCAGGACGCTACCTCTCCATTTGCCATCGAGATTAGTTATAAACCTAAATAATTGTTATTTGGTGCCTGCACTGAGCATGAACATTGTATCTGGATCATGTTTGATGCAAAGTGGTCATTCCTTTAAATCTGAAAACAATGGTTGTTCGATTTATAAGAATGATATCTTTTATGGTCATGCACCTATGTTGAATGGTTTATTTCTATTGGATCTCGATAGTAATATTACGCACATTCATAATGTTAATGCTAAAAAGATTAAACTTGATGATGATATGTCTACATATATGTGGCACTGCCATCTAGGTCATATTGGCGTTAAACGCATGAAGAAACTCCATTCTGATGGACTTTTGGAATCACTTGATTTTGAATCATTTGATACATGTGAGCCATGCCTTATGAGCAAGATGACTAGAACGCCGTTTTCTGGTTCAATGGAACGGGCGACAGATCTATTGGAAATCATACATACTGATGTGTGTGGAGCAATGAGTGTGTCGGCACGAGGTGGATATCGTTATTTTGTTACTTTCACGGATGATTTGAGTAGATATGGGTATATCTATTTGATGAAACACAAGTCTGAAACTTTTGAAAAGTTTAAGGAATTTCAGAATTAAGTGGAAAATCATCATAATAGAAAGATCAAATTTCTACGGTCTGACCGTGGAGGAGAGTATCTAAGTTACGAGTTTAGCACACACATGAAAGAGTGTGGAATAGTTTTACAACTCACGCCTGCCGGAACACCACAACGTAATGGTGTGTCGGAGCGTCGTAATCGTACCTTATTGGATAAGGTTCGATCTATGATGTCTCTGACTGACTTACCTCTGTCATTTTGGGGTTATACACTGGAAACAGCTGCATTCACTTTAAATCGGGCACCATCTAAATCCGTTGAAACGACACCGTATGAATTATGGTTTGGAAACAAACCTAAGCTGTCATTTCTTAAGGTTTGGGGATGCGATGTTTATGTGAAGAAACTTCAACCAGATAAAATCGAACCCAAAGCGGAAAAATGCGTCTTCATAGGATACCCTAAGGAAACAATTGGGTATACCTTCTATCACAGATCCGAGGGCAAGGTTTTTGTTGCCAAGAATGGATCCTTTCTTGAGAAGGAGTTTCTCGCGAAAGGTGTGAGTAGTCAGAAGGTAGAACTTGAAGAGGTTATTGAACCTTCTCTTCATGGAATGGCGAGTGGCACAGCATCGGAAGTTGTTTCGGAGTTAACTTCACCTGATGAAGAGAGAGCTAATGATAATGATCATGAAACTCCGAAAGAGGACACTACGAACCTCGCAGGTCAAGCGGGACACGTGCGGCTCTTGAACTGTACGGCAATCCTGTTGTGAATTTCATGGTTGATGAAATGGATGACCCTGCGATGTATGAAGAAGCGTTGATGATCCCGATTCCAACAAATGGCTAGAAGCCATGAAATCCGAGATGGAATCCATGTACGAGAACCAAGTTTGGAACTTGGTGGACTTACCTCACGACCGAAAGGCCGTGGAGCATAAATGGATTTTCAAAAGGAAAACTGATGCTGATGGTAATGTGACCATCTATAAGGCTCGACTTGTCGCAAAGGGGTTTCGACAAATTCAAGGAGTTGACTACGATGAGACATTCTCTCCCGTAGCGATGCTTAAGTCAGTTAGGATTATGTTAGCAATTGCTGCATATTTCGATTATGAAATATGGCAGATGGATGTCAAAACTGCTTTCCTCAATGGTAAGATTGAAGAAGAGTTGTATATGATACAACCTAAGGGTTTTGTCGATCCTAAGGATGCTAATAAGGTGTGCAAACTTCAGCGATCTATCTATGGACTGAAGCAAGCATCACGAAGTTGGAATCTCCGCTTTGATGAGGTGATCAAAGAGTTTGGATTTGTCCAAACTTATGGAGAGGCTTGTATTTACAAGAAAGTGAGTGGGAGCAATGTGGCATTTCTGATATTATATGTGGATGACATATTATTGATTGGAAATGATATAGATCTTTTAAACAGTGTTAAAAGTTATCTAAACAGCAAATTTTTGATGAAAGACCTTGGTGAAGCATCACATATATTAGGCATTAAAATCTATAGAGATAGATCAAGGCGCCTAATTGGGCTATCGCAGAGTACATACCTTGATAAGATATTAAAGAAGTTTAATATGGACGAAAGTAAGAAGGGGTTCTTACCTATGTTGCAAGGCAAGACATTGAGTAAGACTCAAAGTTCGGCTACGGCGGAAGAAAGAGAGATGATGGATAAGATCCCCTATGCCTCGGCCATAGGCTCTATTATGTATGCCATGCTATGTACACGACCGGATGTGGCACATGCTATTAGTTTGACTAGTAGGTACCAATCTGATCCAGGTTCGAAACACTGGATAGCGGTAAAGAACATCCTCAAGTACTTAAGAAGAACTAAGGATATGTTTCTTATATACGGAGGTGAAGAAGAGCTAGTCGCTAAGTGTTATGTCGATGCTAGCTTTGACACCGATCCGGATGACTCTAAGTCTCAATCCGGATACGTATTTCTCTTGAACGGAGCAGTAGTTAGTTGGAGGAGTTCCAAACAACCTGTGGTGGCTGGATCAACAACGGAGGCGGAATATGTTGCTGCTTTAGAAGCGACACATGAAGCAGTTTGGATGAAAGAGTTCATTACGGAACTGGGTGTGGTTCCCAGTGCGTTGGACCCGATGGTGATCTATTGTGACAACAATGGAGCCATAGCCAACGCAAAGGAACCAAGGTCTCACAAGAATTCCAAGCATATTAAGCGCCGGTTTCACTCCATCCGCGAGCATGTCAAGGATGGAGATATAAAGATTTGTAAAGTACACACGGACCTAAATGTAGCAGATCTGTTGACTAAAAGTTCTCCCTAGGGCAAAACATGATCAACACCAGAACTCCATGGGTGTTAGATTTATCACTATGTGAACTAGATTATTGTCTCTAGTGCAAGTGGGAGACTGAAGGAAATATGCCCTGAGAGGCAATAATAAAGTTGTTATTATATATTCCTTATACATGATAGATGTTTATTTTACATGCTAGAAATGTATTGATTCGGAAACATCAATACATGTGTGTTTAATAAACAAAAAGGGTTCCTAGTCATGCCTCTCTTATAGACTAGCTTGTTGATTAACAGGATGATCAAGGTTTCCTGATCATGGACATTGGATGTTGTTAATAACAAGGTCACACCATTGGTGGAATGATGTGATGAACATTCATCCGAAGTATAGCATTACGATCAATTCATTATGTTTATATTGCTATAACATCATACAAAGTAATCTTTATCCTTAGACCATGAGATCATGTTAATTGCTGACACCAGAAGAGTATCTTGATAACATCAAACGTCACTAGAATGTTATATCACGGGAACAAGAAAAGAGTGCATGTCGGTAACGAGATCAAACTAGGTATGGAGATACCGATGATCGAATCTCGGACATGTAATATATCGAGAGACAAAGGGATTTAATTACAAGCGTTAAAGGTTCTCACGATCACAGGAGTCATCGTTGAATGTGTATGAGTCAGTACGGATCTCCAGGCCCCGCTGCTGATTATTGATCGGAGAAGGGTCTCGATCATGTCTGCATTATTCGCGAACCGTAGGGTGGCACACTTAAGAGTTACCGGACACCATTATTCGTTGAATGTTTGTTAATTAAAGTAATTAACAAAAATCTGAATAAATTTAATAAAAAGAGTTTTATTAAATGAGAGAGCATTAAATTTGGAGAAATTTAATGCATTTAAAGTGGAGACTTTAAAAGGGAATGTGAAGAGGCATTTTAATGTGGGGGGGTTACCACCACATGAATGAGGGAGGTGAGGGGTCACCCCCCCATGCGCCGGCCATGGAGAGAGGGGCACCCCCCTCCTCCTATAAAAGGCCACCCATTCCCTCCTTCATCCTCACACCTCCTTGTGAAGGATCTCTCTCCCCCTCTAGAATTATTCTCCCATGGTCTCGGATTAGCGAGATACATGTTCCCAGTGGCATTTCGTCTGGAAGGAGTTGCTGCTTCCGCTGGATCGCTAGAGCAAGGAGGTGGAGGTTGTCCGGTGGCTTGAACGTGTGTGCGAGTGCGGATGCGCCGCTGAGTTGCGGCGCTCGGACTTCCTCACGATCTTGAGATCGGCAAGTGTACGACTACATCAACCACGAGTTCCTACTCGTTAACAAAGCTTGTTGTCTACGAGGGTAAGTTCTCATTGGATGTATGTCCACCCGTTGCTTTGTACCTAGTAGATAGATCTTGGCGTGTAGTTCACACCGTAGGAAATTTTTTGTTTTCTATGCTGCGAACCCAACACTTCATCACCATGCAAGCCTCCGGTGTGATGCGTGAGTAGTTCATCCTTGGACTACGGATCCATGTAGTAGCTAGATGGCTGGTTCTCCTCCTTTGTGCTTTCATGTCTAGATCTTGTGAGCTCTGTTCATGATCAAGATCATCTATTTGTAATTCTGCATGTTGTGTTTGCGGGGATCCGATGGATATTGAGATGCTATTTCAGATTGATTATTGATTCTATCATGTCTTTGTTATTTGTGATCTTGCATGCTTTCCGTTGTTAGTAGCTATCTTGGCCAAGTAGATGCTAGCAACTCCAAGAGTTAGTATTTATGCTCGATAGTGGGTTCATGCCTCTGGTAATCTGGGGAAGTGACAGAAATCTCTAAGGTACTAGATGTGCTGTTGCTACTAGGGAGAAAACAACAATCCTTTGTTCATAGAACAATCGTATTGTTTACTTTACACGCAGTTCATAAAGCAATAATCTGTTGCTTGCAACTTAATACTGGAGGGGGTTCGGATGATAACCTGAAGGTGGATTATTAGTCATAGGTGTAGTTGGATGGTGGTCTATGTATAATGTTGTAATGCCCAATCAAGCTCCAAAGGAGTCAAGATGATTAGTATATGCATGTATTGCTTTCTCGATGTTTGTCAATTGTTCACCCAACATGTTATCTATCTTAAGGAGAGCCACCTCTAGTGAACTATGGATCATGGTCCTTGTCGTTTACATTCAATCTACAAACTGTTTACTGCTTTGTGTTTACTTTCTGCAAACTATTACTTCTTTCCATTCGATACGTTTAATCCTTTGTTTTCAGCAAAACACGGTGAGATTGACAACCTCATCGCAAGTTGGGGGAAAAGTTCTGTGGTTGTGTTGTGCAGGTCTCCACGTTGCTACTAGCACCGGCAGTGCGCCCTGCCAAGGCTCAGCTAGCAACACCTTTGGGGTGTTTCCTTGCTCCTACTGGTTCGATTAAACCTTGGTTTCATAACTGAGGGAAACTTGCTACTGTGCTCATCATACCTTCCTCTTGGGGTTCCCAACGAGCTCTACATCAACACTGCACCAGCATTTTTCTGGCACCGACACTGAGCCATCAAGCATTTTCCTGGCGCCGTTGCCGGGGAGTCAAGGACATCTTCACAAGGGGACTCCCTCATAACCAATCACTTTACTATGTTATTTTTGTTTTTCTTAGTTTCTTTTTGCTTTGTTTGCTTGTTTCTTTATCAAAAACACAAAAAAAAACAGTCTTACTAGTTTTGATTTCTTATTTGAAAACACAAAAAAATTAGTTCCTACCTTGAGTTGCCACTATGTCTAGCCTTGCTCCAATCACTATGTCACCCGAGGAAATGATTTTCACTTTTAAACAAGGAATTGAGGAAAGATTTAAAGAAGCTTGGTCTAGAATCTCTGATCTACATGAAAAAACTGAGCCTAAAATGACTCAAAGTTTGTTCCTTAGCAGTTTTTACCTTGGAATTGCTCTTTGCTATAGATATGCTTTAGATGCTGTTGTGGGAGGAGATTTCCTCCAATGTAATGACGATGATGCTATTAATGCTATAAAGAAATTGATTCTCACTTACAACTTGCCTAGCCCAAACTGATATTTCTTTCGCAAGAATAATTGCTTGATTGAACACTCTTGAGACTGGCATTGACAGCTTAAAAGATTGCTATAATACGCTTAGGGAGCATCACAATTATGTTCTAATAAATTCTGAACCATCAAAGTGGCTCCCTACAGTAAAGATTGAGATAAACACTGGAACTTTTCAAGCCCATTGTGATATCATGTCTGAATTTTGTCTTATGCCCAAGGATATTTATGAATCTCTAAATACTTGGGGGCTTACTGAAGGAGGAAAAGAAATATCTCTTGCTAATAATGCTACCATATTACCTCTTGGAATAGCTGAAGGAGTGTTTACAAAGATCCTTGGGAAAATGATTTCTACTGATTATCTTGTTATTGAATGTGCAGGAAAATGACAAATTACACTTGGAAGATCCCTATTAGAACTTCTTGGAGCAATAGTAGATGTGGGAAAGGGGACCATGCACCTTTCTTCTCCACCAAACAATCATATTTTCCCCAAGGTTAAGAATAAAAGTAAGAGAGGTAAGGGCAAGAAATTTGGTTTTAATGCTTCTTCATTTGAGAATACTTGATTCTTTTTCTTGCTTCTTATGCCTAACTTAAAGGCGTTAAAGAAAAGTACTTAATGTGAGATAACCCAAAAGTTTTAGATGAGTCTTGGAAGTTATTACCTCTATAATAACTTCTCCTTATCCTTTTTATTTGCTTTTTGTGCCAAGAGTAACCTCTAATGAGAGAGAAGTAATGATTGGGAAAGTTGCTGTCCCGAAACAGATTTCTATGCTTCACCGTAAAAAATTGTGTAAAATCTCTGAACGCCCTTTTGAGGCGTGAATTTTTGTGCTTCTGCCCCAGGTTGTTATCTAACTTTCTTTAGTTCAAAACGTTTTGATTTGGGCAACAGAAAGTCTTCGAAAAAATTCGTCTTTACCTGCTGGTATGTATTGACAGATTTCTGCCATTTTCTGCATTTGCTTCTTGTTGGTTCCTTTTTGAGTTCTTTTGGGGAAATTGAGCTTTTTTAGGGAAGTGCTACAGTAACTAGTGTTCTAATGGAAGTTTATTTGGTGTTATAACTGAACCTTAAGACTTATTTATCTTGAGTGCACTAATGTTGCTAATAAAGATTGTGTGAAGTTTTGTATGGAGGAAAAATTTCAGGTGTATGAAAGAAATGAGTAATGAGATGAAGGATGGACTAAAGCTCAAACTTGGGGATGCCACGCGTGCCACCCCAAGAAATATCCAAGAAGTATAAGCGTCAAAGTTTGGGGATGCCCAAGGCATCCCCTTCTTCATCAATAAAAATCTCAGGTTTCTTCCAAACGCTTCATTTTATTGTTTCATGCACAGTTGTGTTGTTCTTGGAGCGTCTTCTTTTTCGTTTTTGTTTTGGTTTTTCATTTGCTTTTGTTTGCTTAGTTTTCTGAATAAATTGGTTGGACCCCCTCTTTCATACATTGGTTTGCAAATAGTTTGGTTTGGTTTGGAAAAGAGTAGGAAAGTTCATGCTTATGTGGTAAAAAGAGCTTGTTTTTGACTGTGGCATATGCTTTGTCATGCCATGCTTGATATTGTTTTGGCTTTATGCTTAGTATTATTTGCTGTAGCATTACTTGTTATAAACAATTTATATTGCTTAATGTGCCTTGGATGAATCATGCGTTGTTTTAGCATTTAAAAACACAGTATAGTGGTATTCTCCTTTGATGCTTTATTTGGGTTGACTTGGTGCAAGCTCACACCATGTTATGACTATCAAAATTCACCATAGCATTTATGATCCTTTAGTTTTCAACTTGTAGTATCACTTTATGCTTTGATCAATGATGTTTTGTCGCTCTGCATGATTATGGCCATTATTGCTCTCTTAGTTTGTCGCTCCCAGTCTTTTGCTAGCCTCCACAACCAAGTATGAGTTCCACTCATGCATCCAACTCCCTAAACCAAGTTATTCCAAAGAGTCCACCATACCTACCTATTATCTTATGCTATTCCAAGTATATTCATGCTTTTTTTTACCTTCCAAATTAAACTTGTTATGAGAAAACTAGTGATTAAATCTCTCACGAACTTGATGGCACACTTTACTTTTCTTGCCCTTAATAAACTTGAACCATTGTGTCGTCTATGTTGTATATGCTTGCACTTATTTGTTGGGAATTAGCAGAACCATGCTTTCATGGGGAACGCTTTCAACATTGCACTTGGTACTTGTACCTAGTTGATATCATGCTCTTTTGTATATGGATGTCGTCGGTGTGAAATGAAAGGGGAGCTTGTAAGTCCATGGAGTTATGTATATGTGTTAGAGAAACGCCTGGGCCGCTGGTCTAATCCATGCTGACATGGTGGAAACCTGCAGCGTAACCATAATGAGCTGTCTATGAAGCATTCTTCTTGTAAAAAAAGAGTCCTATATTGAGAAAAAGAGAAAAAAAGAGATTATGAAAAGAGGAAGGAGAGAAAAAAGCACCATATTCCCATGGTAAATAAGAAGATTGCTGAGATGCTCGTTGTCTGCTTGCCTTGTCATTTTGATATGGGGATTCTTCTGTATCATCGGGCAAGGGGTACCCCGTTGGTGGTTCTCTATGATACACATGTACTTACAATGAAAATAACTTACCGATGACTAAACTTGAGTAGCATGAGAGCGACCCTCGTATACAAGGGACATGAGATTTCTAACTTATACTTCATCAAGCATGTACACCATAGTTTGTTCACTTTAACCTTAATCACTTCAAGATGCTTATGATAGGGGCAATGAGAGCTGAAAGCTATAAGTACCATAATTTTTGGAAGCTCTTTATGAGACTTGAATCCCTATTTCCTTTTATAAAAAGGCCTTTCTTCCACCAATATATTGAGTCTCCACCTTCTATCTTTATGCTCCTACTTTGAGAGCATAGTGGCCATTCTTAGTTCTATGTGCATTGTCCCAAGACTAGTTGATTGATGCATACTTGATATTGCGTGTTTTAAACTATTTGTATCTAGTCACTCTTATGAACTTTGAAGGTGTCCTATGCATTTATATTTGCTACTCTATGAGGGACAAGCTAAATACTATTATGCTATGTTTTCTTTATGTGAAACAAACAAATGTTCTGCAAAGCATTATTATTCATGAATCTTTTGTTTGTGCCTTTTCATGTTGCATCATAGTTTCTTTGTCTTATTGTTAGAACTTTGTATTTCATGTTATGATTGAAGTACTATGATCCTAGCTTTGAATGTTTTACAAATACTTTGATCAAGTCTTTGATGGTGCATGTCACCTCAAAAATTATTCTTTCTTTTTATCACTTACCTACTCGAGGACGAGCAGGAGTTAAGCTTGGGGATGTTGATACATTGCAAATGTATCTATAATTTTTGATGTTCCATGCTTGGTTTTATCTACTTTCTTGTGTTTTGTCCACACTTTGGAGTACTTTTCATATGATTTCTTGGACTAACCTATTAACAAAGAGCCACAGTTCCAGCTGCCTGTTTTCTGCTGTTTTTGGTTCCAGGAAAGTCAGAAAATGAATATTCTTGGAATTGGACGGGACAAAAGCCAAAGTCACTATTTTACCGGTAGACACTTGGAGCCAGAATACGAGAGGGAGAAGGGCCAGAGGGCAGCCACACCACCTGGTCGCACGACCAGGCTTGGCCCGCGCCAGGGGGTGGTGTGGCCAGCCCAGGCACCCCCTCGGCATCTCCTTCCGCCTATAAGATGTCTCCGATACCAAAACCCTAAGTGCCCGATCAAAAATCCATGAAAGAGTCTGTAGCCACCGTCATCTCCATCCCTAGATCGGGAGGGATCTGAAGCTCTTCCCGGCACCCTGCCGGAGAGGGGAATTCACCCTGGAGGCCTTCTTCATCACCATGCAAGCCTCCGGTTTGATGCAGGAGTAGTTCATCCTTGGACTACGGATCCATGTAGTAGCTAGATGGCTGGTTCTCCTCCTTTGTGCTTTCATGTCTAGATCTTGTGAGCTCCGTTCATGATCAAGATCATCTATTTGTAATTCTGCATGTTGTGTTTGCGGGGATCCGATGGATATTGAGATGCTATTTTAGATTGATTATTGATTCTATCATGTCTTTGTTATTTGTGATCTTGCATGCTTTCCGTTGTTAGTAGCTATCTTGGCCAAGTAGATGCTAGCAACTCCAAGAGTTAGTATTTATGCTCGATAGTGGGTTCATGCCTCTGGTTATCTGGGGAAGTGACAGAAATCTCTAAGGTACTAGATGTGCTGTTGCTACTAGGGAGAAAACAACAATCCTTTGTTCATAAAACAATCGTATTGTTTACATTACACGCAGTTCGTAAAGCAATAATCTGTTGCTTGCAACTTAATACTGGAGGGGGGTCGGATGATAACCTGAAGGTGGATTATTAGTCATAGATGTAGTTGGATGGCGGTCTATGTATAATGTTGTAATGCCCAATCAAGTTCCAAAGGAGTCAAGATGATTAGTATATGCATGTATTGCTTTCTCGATGTTTGTCAATTGCCCCGCTGTAATTTGTTCACCCAACATGTTATCTATCTTAAGGAGAGCCACCTCTAGTGAACTATGGATCCCGGTCCTTGTCTTTTACATTCAATCTACAAACTATTTACTGCTTTGTGTTTACTTTCTGCAAACTATTACTTCTTTCCATTCGATACGTTTAATCCTTTGTTTTCAGCAAAACACGGTGAGATTGACAACCTCATCGCAAGTTGGGGGCAAAGTTTTGTGGTTGTGTTGTGCAGGTCTCCACGTTGCTACTAGCACCGGCAGTGCGCCCTGCCAAGGCTCAGCTAGCAACACCTTTGGGGTGTTTCCTTGCTCCTACTGGTTCGATTAAACCTTGGTTTCATAACTAAGGGAAACTTGCTGCTGTGCTCATCATACCTTCCTCTTGGGGTTCCCAACGAGCTCTACATCAACACCGCACCAGCATTTTTCTGGCGCCGACACTGAGCCATCAGTACACTACAAGAAAAGTTTCCTTCCGCAACGAATTGGCACGATGGTCGTCGTAGAAGGCGCGTCTTCCGCGACAAAATTCTCGGCTCGACCGTGGCTGATGGAAAACTTTTTTTTTCCGATTTCGTGGCCCACTACTACGACGGATCTGCTAGAAACGTGGAGGAAGCTCGGCTGGTGCGTGGTAGAAGCAAGATTTTTGTTTCCTTGCATGATGTTGACTCGCCGAAGTCTTTTGAGGAGTGTGTCTCCCGTACATCAGTGTCTCTAGCGAACCATACTTTTCGGTCGCGCCTCCCGGATTTAAACTCGATAACATAGCTCCAACATGTCAGCCTCTCATTAGAAGGATCGTGTGTATGATGGAATTTTTTCCTTCGCTCGCGCTACCCTATTCCGAAGTTGATAGCGCTGTTCGATGCATCTACCGTCTAATCAACCTCCTGGGACCCACATGTCATCCTCTCATTAGAAGAAACGTGTGTATGATGGAATTTTTTCCTTCGTTGGCGCTACCCCGTTCCGAGTTGATAGCGCTGCTCGACGCATCTACTGTTTAACCAACCTCCTGAGCCCCACATGTCATCCTCTCATTAGAAGAAATGTGCGTATGATGGATTTTTTCCTTGGCTCGCGCTACCCTGTTCTGAACTTGATAGCGATTGTTCGATGCATCTACCGTTTAATCACGATGCTAGGCCCCACATGTCATCCTCTCATTAGAAGAAACATGTGTATGATGGATTTTTTACCCTCTGCCGCACCTTCGTGTTCCGAACTTGATAGTGTTGGTCGCTGCATCAGCCGTTTAATCAAACTTATGGACCCCACAAGTCATCCTCTCATTATAAGAAACATGTGCATGATAGAATATTTTCCCTCGGTCACGCCTCCGTGTTCCAAACTTGACAGTGTTGCTCGCTGCATCAGCCGTGCTGGTGGCTTCCTTATCTCAGTCTTATATTAGAAGAATCATGGGTATGACGGACTATTTTTTCTACTCTAGCGCCACCCTATTCCTAACTAGATAGCGTTGCTTGACGAATCTGCCGTTTGGTCACGCAGCTGGGTCCCACATGACAGCCTCCCATTAGAAAGATCAGTTGAATGATTGACTTTTTTTCTCTACTCGTGCTCCGTGTTTCGAACTTGATAATGTTGCTCGCTGCATCAGCCGTTTTTTTAGGCTGTTGGATCCCCCCATGTCAGCCTCTCATTAGAAAAAATTTGTGTATGATGGGCTTTTTTCTCGCTCGCACCTCCCTGTTTCGAACTTGGCAACGTTGCTCGATACAACACCTGTATAAGGCCGGCTGGTGGGACCCACATGTTGGTCTATCTTTAAATAAAATGTGTGTATGTATGATAGACCTTTTTTTCGGCCACGTTTGCTGTTTTGGACTTCCAATAGATTTAAATTGTGTGTGTCACCACTATGCCAAAGATATTTAAAGAAAATATATTATTAAACATTCCTTAGTACCTTCAAGTTATGTTTTAATGTTTTTAAAAAGATGTCGTGTGTCCGTGTTTATATTTTTAAAAATAAAAGGGCAGCCTCCTAGCATTTCAATTTATAAACTGCCACATATATAATGGGCTAGTTTTTTAAAACTATAGCTGAGTTTTTTTAAGAGGTGGAGGCGGAGTTTTTTTAAGAGGTGGGGGGCAATGCTCAAAAGGCCGAATTTAAAATATTTTGGGCTATTCTACATGGTCCATATACATGTGCTATACTCCATGGGCTCATTTCTTAAATTTCACTAGGCTGTGCTAAGCAGTCCCTTGACCCTGACAAGGCCGAATTAAAATGTTCTTGCCTATGCTCCATGGGATCTTTTCTCCAATTTCACTGGCCTGTGCTCAGCAGTTCCCTGACCCTGCAGTAAAAAAACAGTTCCCTGACCTCGAAAAGGCGTGTGTGTATGTTGGATTATTTTTTTGGGTCGAACTTGATAACATTGCTGGGTCCTCCATGCTAGCCTCTCACCATGCTAGACTTTTTTCTCGCTCGCACCTCCCTATTTCGAACTTGCCAATGTTGCTAGATGGAGCATCTCTATAAGACCAAATATACGCACATACTATATAGATGTCGATCAAATTATATATTTTTTTAAAATTATCTATTATAATTTTATATAGTGATGATATATCATATGTCTATTATCTGGTTCTCACGTGCAGGGTATGTGGAACTTACTAGTAATGCAGTAGTTTCAACAAAACAACATAGGTAGGCAAAGCTTTTGGGGGGGGCTAGGGAAGGGGATGACCATAAAGGCCGAATTAAAAAGATTCTAGGATAACTAGGGGCGGATGCCCTATTCTTCATGGGCTCACTCCGAAACTAAATGCGCTATGGTGGGAGGCTACAAGACAATGAAAAGGCTGAATGGAAGGTTTTGGGCTATGATTAGGCTTGATAGGCTAATTTCATGGGCTCGGTAATAAAAATTCCAGACCTCAACAAGGAAGAAAAAATGAGGGAGAAAATTTTGGCCGATATTTTCGCGTGAAAATTGTTAACAACCAGGACACATACCCCGCGCACGCCAAAACTTTCCTACTCGCGCCTTCACTCCAGCAGCCAGCTACTGTCTCTTTGCGCCATTCTTCTGGAGACGCGCAGGTGGTCAAAACCACAAGCCGTGCACCAAAACATTCCCACTCCATCTATTAGTCGGGGCGGCCTGACACCATTGCTGGCGGTGCTGTCCTTTTTGAGACGCACACATGCCAGCGGTCAGCTGGTCGATCCCCATGGTACGCTATAATATCCTTAGTTCGCTCAATCATTCCCTAGAAGTTGTTTCATACTCGATCTGCTCGTTTGACATTGTTCTGCACTTGATCTGTTTGTTCGAATTGGTTGTCATTTTGTGCTCGGTCGATCTGTTCTCTCAAATATGTAACATAGTTCTGCACTCAATTTCTGAAATAAGCTAAAATTACATGGCATTTATAGATCTATATTCAATCAGGTTGCTCAGATATCTTGGCTTAATTAGATATGTAATAAACATGTTCGGTGAAATATCTTGAAAGCTTATGACCATCTCTATCCTCAACAGATGGATAGATATTGGATACTGAATGGAAAAAAAGCAACACCTTCATATTGGGAAGGTGTTAATGAATTCATGAAGTTTGTTAGACAGCATAATGGCGACTCGGATGTGTTTTGCCCATGCCGACAATGCCTTAATTATAAAAATCTGAGTCAGAGCAGATTCGTAGACCATACTTTCGTTAATGGGATGCAATGCACATATATTAGGTGGACTAAACATGGTGAACCATATGATCGGCCTGTTCTTGATCCTCTAGCTGATGCTGATCCGCCTGAAGATCATCAGATCGAGGATGAGGACCTTTCTGGTTTGTTAAGGGACATGTACCCCACTACAAGCAAAAAAGGCGATCCTTCTCTTAAAAGATCACTTTTCTCTGACCTGATAGAAGATGCCAAGTGTTTAGTGGATCCTGATTCTAGTATCTCAAGATTCGAACTGGTAATGAAATTACTAAAGGAGAAGTCGTTCAACAAGATTACCAACAAAGCTTTCGATTCAGTGATTAAGGTGTACAGCGAGTCAATCCCTAGGGAAGGGCTGTCAAAATCCTTTTATGAGATGAAACAGTACATCAAGGTACTTGGACTATCATATGAGAAGATCCATTTTTGTCCAAATAACTGTGTACTGTTCTGGGAGGAATATGAAAACCTCGATGAATGCCTAGTATGTAACGAATCAAGATGGGAAAATGGTGATAAAAAGAAGAAAGATCCTTGTAAGGTTCTGAGATATTTTGCAATTATATATAGATTGAAGAGGTTGTTTCAGTCAGAACAAACATCTAAGGAAACAAGATAGCACAAAGAGATTCTCAAGCCAGACGATTACTTACTCAAACATCCAGCTGATGGCGATGAATGGAAGAACTTGACAAGGCCCATCCAAGATTTGTAGCGGATCCAAGGAACCTGAGACTTGGCTTAGCTACAGATGGATTTAACCCATTTGGCAACATGAGTAACTCGTACAGCATGTGGTCAGTACTTGTTACAATTTACAACTTGCCTCCCTAGGCATGCACTGATCAGTCGAACTGCTTGCTGGCTTTACTCATCCCAGGTCCCAAATCACCTGGGAAGGATTTTGATCTGTTCATGCAACCTCTTATACGAGACTTGAAGGAACAATGGAAGGGTGTCATGACTCCTGATATCCTTGCCAGTAACCATGAAGATGCCAAGTTCCCTATGCGTGTTTCTCTGTTATTCTGCACCCATGATTTTCCATCTCTTGGCACTATGTCAGGCAGAGTGGCAACAGGTTATAATGCATGTGTTCGCTGTGAGACAAAATAGGTTACAGTGAGGCTACAAAATAAGATTGGTTTCCTTGTCCACCGGGTTTTTCTTCCTCAAGGCCACAAATTCCAAAAAACTTGAAAAATTGCAGTTCTATGGAAAGAGGACTGAATATGACACTACACCACAAAAGTTCACTGCAGCTGAGTTGCAGGCACATTTACAAAAGGTCAAAAATGTCAAACCAGGAAAACAACCAGCTACCAGACGAGGTAAAAGAAAGAATACAGAAGATGCACCGACAGTAGGAGCAGCATCCAAAAGAAAGAGAGCAGAAGAAGTAGCAGCAGATTCCCAAGGGAAGGAAAAGAAACCGAGAATATTTTATAAGCGTAGATCCACTCTATGGGACTTTCCGTATTGGGCTGGTAAGACACTTCGACATAATATTGATGTCATGCACATGGAGAAAAATATATGTGACAACATTACAGGCACATTACTCAACATTCCATCTAAGACAAAAGATAGCTATAATGCTAGGCTTGACTATGAAAAACTCAATGTTAACAACAAATTGAAGCTGCATCCTGAAGATACGGTTGATAAGGGCGGTGAAAAACATTACAAATTTCCAGGTGCAGAATTTACCTTGCCGATGAATAAAAGGGTACTATTTTGTGACTTCCTCCGAGGTGTGAAGTTCCCATCTGGATTTGCTTCCAACATTGCAAATTGTATCAATGCAGAGGGGAACAAGCTCCAAGGGTTGAAAACTCACGATTGCCACATCCTACTACAAAGGCTTTTAGCTCTTGGTATTAAAGGTTTAATGAACAAGGATTTGTACAACGTGCTTGCAGAGTTGGGAAAGTTCTTTAGGGAAATCTGTAGCAAAACTCTGGACAGAAGACTTGTAGTGCATCTTTAGACGGACATAGCAGAAATCCTGTGCAAGCTTGACCTGATATACCCACCAACCTTCTTTGATGTGATGGTGCATTTGGTTGTTCATCTGACTGAAGATGCCCTTTATAGAGGTCCCGTACAGTACAGATGGATGTACCCTATAGAACGCCGACTTTGCACTTTCAAGGGTACTGTCAGGAACAAGGCTAGAGCAGAGGCTTGCATTGTAGAGGCATACATTGCTGCTGAAGCATTTGCATTTTGCTCAAGATACATTCTTGATCATAAAATGAGATCCAGTATGGGTGGAAGAATTGAAGAAGTTGAAAAATCTGTTTTTAACCATAGTGTTCGCCTAGTAGGAAAGAAGGAACATAGAACATTAATGCAGCACGAATATGACCAACTTACTTGGTATGTGTTGAATAACGCTGAAAACTTTGTTGCGTAGGCACTATTCATACATATCCTCACATATATGAAATGAAACTTGTAGGAAGATATGTTCAGATGTCTTACTTGAGTATCGTTTTTTGTAGGTTATTTAAAGCAACTAAAGGAAAATATTATGCTACACCAGTATGTTGGGGTGGGTTTCAGGAATGGTTTAGGAATTATGTAAGATGGCCAATTGAACTTTGAATTGCATACGAATTGTGCACATGAGATGACCTCTTGATTATTTTGTATAACCGCAGATCACGAAGCTGCGTGAAGAGAAATCGGGCGATGTTAGTGATGGTCTCTATGCCCTATCACATGGTCCGGCAAAGAGGGTGCGGACAGCTTTAGCTTACAATTACGATGGTATCCACTACATCACTTATGAGCGTGAGAAACATCTGAAGACACAAAACAGTGGCATCACGACCAGTGGAGAGCACTTGACAGCCAAAATGAAGAAGTCAGATGACTATGGTCATTATGGTTGCATAAAAGAGGTTATTGAGTTGAATTATAACGACAAGACTGGTGGTCAATCTATGGTTCTATTCAAGTGTTATTGGTGTGACCAAGATCTGAACAAGAAAAGGGCCCCCAGAAATGATGGGAATTTCATATCGATCAATACTACTGCTGAGTGGTACAAGGAGGAACCTTATATTTTGGTAACTCAATCTTCCAAGGTAATTTTCTTGGATGGCAAAGATAATAAGGACTGGCAATATGTGCAAAAGTTTAAGGCAAGGAGCACCTATGATGTGACTGAGTATGGTGAGCCAGCCACCATAGATGTTACCCACCACGATGATTCTAGTGGTTGTATGGTAACTAAATTGGCCGACGTTGATGAAAATTTGATTGCCAGAGGTGGCTCTACGCATGATGGACAAGTAGATTTCACTATCGAGGTTAGTGTAGTCGACAAAGACAGGAATAAATTGGTTCTACCTGATGAATCTTAGGACATGTATGATGAATGGCAAGGGGAAGAAGTGAAGGAGTTGTGCCCTAGAGGCAAATAATAAAGTGTATTATTTGATATATCTCCTATATGTTCATAATACATTTCATACTGTGCTATAACTTTGTTAATACAAAACGTTAATACACATGTGGTATGTAAACAAACTGTGTCTCTAGTTACCTCTAGCAAACTAGCTCATTGGTCATAAGGATGGTCTGGGTTTCAAGATCATGGGCGTTTATGCCAATTGACAATGGGGTCATGTTATTAGTTGAATAACATGATAGACAAACATCCGACCATTATATCTTGAATGAGATCTAGTTACAAATTTCACCATTGATGATAAAACATAGAGAACCTCACAACCTGATCCTTTGACTGTGAGGTAATGCAAATCACCATTCCGAAGGAATCTTAGATGGTTATCAAGAATCATCTCCTAACAGGGTGATCAAAACGGTGCCACTCAGGTTTTCCAAAGGGATGTGTAGAGGAGTACATATCAAGACCAGGATTTGTCTAATCCATGTAACGGATAGATACATGTGGCCATCTCGGTGACGTTGCATTAATAAAGCTTGCCAGCATGTGACTTGGTCACGAAATGCAACGACATGAGAACGAGTAAATAAGTTCATTGGTAACGAGACCGAACTAAGGTATGGGGATACCGAAGATCAAGTCTCGAATGAATTAGGTATCATATGACAAAGGGAACGGGAAACGACTATCTCATGGTTCAAGCGATTATATTCGTGAAACACACGGGAGTCACATGGCCATCCAGGTCCCTCTGTTGATCATTGATGTGAGAGTAGTCTCGATCATGTCCGGAGTGTTTCCGAACCGAAGGATGTCACGCTTAAGGGTAGGGACGCTTAGGGTAGATGAGGCATCGTAGGAGAAATAGAGAAAGAGAAACCGGAATAGTTCTAGGTAACATCCGATGGAGATCGAAGGGGTCCGGAAGGTGTCCGGAGTGAAGGAATAATATAATATGTGGATTCGAATGTTAATTGGAGAATTAATATTAAATATATATTTTATTTTATTATTAAAGGCTTCATAATGCTAATGGGCCTCACATGAAGGAAGGCCCAATAGGGCATCGCGCCTAGGGAGAGGGGGCCAGCCGGCCTGGGCTTGGTGGGCCGCCTCAGTGGGGCTCACCTAGGGCCAGCGACTGCCCCTAGGTGGCTGGCGGGTGTAGGGTTTAGTTCCACACCGCCTGGCCGGTTGACGTCTCCTACACCGGACGTGTGACGAACTTCGGAGGCACCACACTTGGGGTGTTGCTCGTCTTCATCAATATACACCTTTCTACGTAAGGCGTGCCTCGGTCTTCAAAGGTATGAATACCGTCTCTCTCCTCTGTTACTTATGTCTACATAGTATAGATCCTAGTATTAGTGTTCGAGTAGATAGAATTTTTTTGTTTTCTGCTATGGAACCCTTCAGTGGTATCAGAGAGGGTCTATGGGTAGACATGTCGTACGGATAGAACACATAGAAATATGTGGGCATTGATTCTCTAGTTGCTACCCTCTTTTAATGTTCTTGTTCATATCGCGACACTGTTTGATGAAGCGGCCCCCAACCGACTTCACGTGGTGATTCATGAGACTGGTCCACGAATCAAAGTGGCTTAGGGGGGTTGTATGTCTCTCTGCAGTAGTTGATATGGCATCAACATTGGAGGGCCCTGAAAAGGGAAGAAGAACGACAATCATTTAATCCATGTTGTGGCTCCACATTCGTAGGTAGGGTTCTACTAGGAAAGCCCTAAAGCCGCGTAAAACTTGCAATAGATAATATAGAAGCGTCTATTTTTATTATTGCACAGGGGCATGTTCTATAATGTGGCAATGTGATGGCCCAAAATATATCGAGCTCGTTGGGGAACCCCAAGAGGAAGGTATGATGAGCACAACAGTAAGTTTTCCCTCAGTACGAAACTAAGGTTATCAATCCATTAGGAGCAAGGAAACACCCCAAAGGTGTAGCTAGCTGAACGTTGGCAGGGCGCACTACCGGTGCCAGCAACAACGTGGAGACCTGCACAACACAACCACAGAACTCTGTCCCCAACATGCGATGAGGTTCTCAATCTCACTGGTTTTGCTGAAAACAAAGGATTAAATGTATCGAATGGAAGGAAGTAATAGTTTGTAGAAAGTAAACACAAAGCAGTAAACAGTTTGTAGATTTAATGTAAAAGAAAGGATCGGGATCCATAGTTCACTAGAGGTGACTCTCTTAAGATAGATAACATGCTAGGTGAACAAATTACAGCGGGGCAATTGACAAACATCGAGAAAGCAATACATGCATATACTAATCATCTTGACTCCTTTGGAACTTGATTGGGCATTACAACATTATACATAGACCACCATCCAACTTCATCTATGACTAATAATCCACCTTCAGGTTAACATCCGAATCCCCTCTAGTATTAAGTTGCAAGCAACAGATTATTGCTTTACGAATTGCGTGTAAAGTAAACAATACGATTGTTCTATGAACAAAGGATTGTTGTTTTCTCCCTAGTAGCAACAACACATCTAGTACCTTAGAGATTTCTGTCACTTCCCCAGATTACCAGAGGCATGAACCCACTATCAAGCACAAATACTAACTCTTGGAGTTGCTAGCATCTACTTAGCCAAGATAGCTACTAACAACGGAAAGCATGCAAGATCACAAATAACAAAGACATGATAGAATCAATAATCAATCTGAAATAGCATCTCAATATCCATCGGATCCCCACAAACACAACATGCAAAATTACAAATAGATGATCTTGATCATGAACAGAGCTCACAAGATCTAGACATGAAAGCACAAACGAGGAGAACCAGTCATCTAGCTACTACATGGACCCGTAGTCCAGAGATGAACTACACACGCATCACACCGGAGGCTTGCATGATGATGAAGAAGGCCTCCAGGGTGAATTCCCCTCTCCGGCAGGGTGCCGGGAAGAGCTTCAGATCCCTCCCGATCTAGGCATGGATATGATGGCGGCTACAGACTCTTTCATGGATTTTTGATCGGGTACTTAGGGTTTTGGTCCCGAGGGCAATATATAGGCGGAAGGAGAGGCCGAGGGGGTGCTGGGGTCGGCTAGACCACCCCCTGGCGCGATCCAGGACTGGCCGTGCGACCAGGTGGTGTGGCCAGCCCCTAGCCCTTCTCCGTCTTGTATTCTGGCATCAGATGTCTTCCGGAAAAATAGGCACTTTGGCTTTTGTCCCGTCCAATTCTCAGAATATTCATTTTTTGACTTTCCTAGAACCAAAAAACAGCAGAAAACAGGCAGCTGGCACTGTGGCTCTTGTTAATAGGTTAGTCCAAGAAATCATATGAAAAGTACTCCAAAGTGTGGACAAAACACAAGAAAGTAGATAAAACCAAGCATGGAACATCAAAAATTATAGATACATTTGCAATGTATCACAATGACAAGTTTATGAAACTTTAATTGAAGCTATTGATGATCAAAATGCTGTAACCACGTCATAACACTTTACGTTTTGAAGTATTACTTATTATGCTGGGATATTTATATATTCGGCGGTAGCATAATAAGATAATCCCTCACAGTATTCCAGTTACCGTATTCCCCTTGTGTGTGCACCACCAAGAAAGATCTTCGGTATGAGGCGACCGACGGTGAGCGGGTGTCAGGCATATCTATGTTCGCATACAGTGGGTGTAAGCCACGTTGCACTGTGAATACACACAAGTTACAAATGGCGAGCCTAGCGTGTTACAGAGATGTGGCCTCGGAATACATGAGACCGAAAGGTCGAGCATGAATCACATAGTTGATGTGATCGACATTAGGGAATGTCCACCTTTGATACTGCACTGATGGCCATGATGATCGGGGGAGGTGCGGGGGATTGGGATCATGTGATCACTAAACGAGTAGAGGGATGTTCGTTTGAGTGGGAGTTCTTTTGTTTTAAAGTTTGATAACATAATTAAAAGTTGAACTCATTATTATGAACATGGTCTAAATACTTTGCAAATCCATTATAGATGTCTCGCCCACCCACCTTCAACCTTAGCACTTTCCTCGAGAAGGACAAGCTGAAAACTGATGGAACCAACTTCACCGCATGGTTCCGTAATCTTAGGATCCTCCTAGTCCCCTACAAGTTGACTTATGTCATTGAGGCTGAGCTTCTGGCTAAGCCTGCAGATTCCGCCTCCTAGGACGAAAAGAATGTGTGGCAGTCCAAGGCGGATGATTTCTCCCTCATCCAGAATGGGATGCTCTATGCCATGGAGCCAGAGCTTCAAAAGCGTTTTGAGAAGATGAATGCTTTTGAGATCATTGAGGATCTCAAGGCTGTCTTTGCTCCACAAGCTCGTGCAGAGAGATATGATGCTTCCAAGCTCTTCTTCTCTGCTAAAATGGAAGAGCATAGCAGTATTAGTGAGCACGTGGTCAAAATGTCTGACTACGTTAAGCGTTTGAACACCCTGGATTGCAAAATCCCGGAGGAGCTCGCAATTGATAGGGTGCTGCACTCGCTGCCCCTAGCTATAAGAGCTTTGTGATGAACTACAACATGCAAGGGATGACTAAGACCCTTGCTAAGGTGTTCGCCATGCTCAAAACTGCTGAGGTTGAAATCAAGAAGGAGCACACAGTGTTGATGGTCAATAAGACCACCAATTTTAAGAATCCAGAGCAAAAGGGAAAAGGCAAGGGAAAGAAGTCCAAGAAGGATGGCAAGATCGTTGCCAGTACCTCAAAGACTGCCAAGCCCGGCCCTAAGCCCGGCACTACGTGCTACTACTGCAAAGGGGATGGGCACTAGAAATGCAACTGCCCCAAGTACCTTGAAGACAAGCGAGCTGACAAGATAGCTACCAATGACAAAGGTATATGTGATATACATGTTATTAATGTGTTCATACAAGCGCCAGGAGTAACACCTGGGTATTTGATACCGGATTTGTTGCTCACATTTGTAACTCTCAGCAGGATCTATAGAGTAGGAGGCGTCTGAGGAAGGACGAGGTGACGATGCACGTCGGCAATGGTTCGAGAGTCGAAGTGATGGCCGTCGGCACCCTGCATCTCCGTATGCCGTCAGGATTATTTTTGGTTTTGAATAAATGCTACTATGTACCCTCATTGAGTATGAATATTGTGAGTGGGTCTTGCTTGTTGCAAGACTGTTATTCGTTTAAATCAGGAACAAATGGTTATTCAATTTATATGAATGATATTTTCTATGTTCATGCTCATGTGTGTGATGGTTTATTCTTACTTGATCTTGATTGTAGTACACACATCCATAGTGTTGATGCTAAACGTTGTAAGCATAATGATGATAATTCCATGTTTATGTGGCATTGCCATCTTGGTTACATTGGCATATAACGCATGAAGAAGCTTCATTCAGAAGGGCTTCTTGGATCATTGGATTTCAAATCCCTTGATACATGTGAGCCTTGACTCATGGGCAAGATGACTAGGACACCATTCTCCGGGACAATGGAGAGAGTTGTAGACCTACTGGGAATCATACATACGGATGTATGTGGACAATTGAGCGTCTCAACATGCAATGGTTATCATTACTTTGTTACCTTTACTGACAACTTAAGCAGATATGGATATATCTACTTAATGAAGCACAAGTTTGAAACCTTTGAAAAGTTCAAGGAATTTCAGAAAGGAGTAGAGAATCAACTTAACAAGAGAATTAAGCATCTTTGATCGGATCAAGGAGGCGAGTATTTGAGTTATGAGTTTAACATGCACTTGAAAGACTGTGGGATTATCCCACAGCTTACGCGAGCCATAACACCACAGCGTAATGGTGTGTCGGAACATCGTAACCGAACCCTATTAGATAGTGCGCGGTCCATGATGTCTTTAACTGATTTGTCTGTGTCTTTTTGGGGATACGCGTTAGAAACCGTTGATGTTATTTTAAACTGAGCACCATCCAAATCCGTGCAGGAAACCCCATATGAGATATGGTATGGACAGAAGCCAAAGTTGTCATTTCTGAAAGTTTGGGGTTGTGAGGCTTACGTTAAGAAACTGCAGCCTGACAAACTCGAACCCTAATCAGAAAAATGTATCTTTGTGGGATATCCAAGGGAAACCGTTGGGTATACTTTCTACAACCAAGCCGAAGTGATGCTTAAGGCTGTCCGTATTTTAATAGCAATTGTTGCACATTTCGACCATGAAATTTGGCAGATGGATGTCAAGACCGCATTCCTCAATGGTCACATTGGTGAAGAGTTGTATATGATGCAACCGGAAGGATTTGTTGATCCTAGGATGTTGGGAAGGTGTGCAAGCTTCAACGGTACATTTATGGATTGAAGCAAGCATCTCGGAGCTAGAACCAACATTTTCATCAAGTGATCAAGAGTTTTAGATTTGTCCAAAATCAACAAGAGTTCTGTGTTTACAAAAAAGCGAGTGGGAACTCAGTTGTTTTCTTAGTAGTATATGTGCATGACATATTACTCATGGGAAATGATGTGGATCTTATGAGAAGCGTGAAAGCATATTTGAGTAACCAATTTTCCATGAAGGATCTAGGTGAAGTTGCATACATATTAGGAATCAAGATCTATAGAGATAGATCAAGGCGCCTAATTGCATTAAGTCGGAGTACTTACATCGAAAAGATTTTAAAGAGGTTCAAAATGGAGAATACCAAAAGGGGCTTGGTACCAATGATGAAGAATTGCAAAATGAGTATGACTCAATGTCCGGTAACAGATAGTGATAGAGAAAAGATGTCTTACATCCCCTATGCCTCAGCCATAGGATCTATCATGTATGAAATATTAAGTACGCGACCTGATGTGGCATTGGCTCTTAGTTTGACGAGCCGATACCAAAGTAATCTAGGACCGAATCACTAGACAGCTGTAAAGAATATCCTAAAGTATCTGAAAAGAACAAAGGACATGTTCCTAATATATGGAGGAAGTGATGAAGCTCTAAATGTAACATGTTACGTAGATGCGAGCTAGAACTCGGATCATGATGACTCGAAGTCTCAAATGGGATTTGTGTTCCTAGTGAATGGTGGGGCGGTAAGCTGGAAGAGTAAGAAGCAGCCGGTGGTGGCGCAATCTTCAATGGAGTCTGAATACATTGTTGTGGCCGATGCAGCGAATGAAGCTGTTTGGTTAAGGCATTTCATCATCGAACTAGGAGTTTTTCCAAATGCGCAAGACCCCGTGATGATCTATTGTGATAACACGGGAGCTATTGCAAACGCAAAGAAACCAAGGACTCATTCCGCGGACAAACACATCAAGCTTAGATTTCACGTCATCCGACAGAATGTTGACGAAGGTGAAGTCAAGATTTGCAAAGTAGATACGGAACTGAATATGGCAGATCCTTTGACCAAAGCTCTCCATCAGGAAAAGCATGAACAACACCGAGATTCCATTGGTGTTAGGTTCCTGCCTATTGTAAACTAGTTTTATTTGTACACTAGTGCAAGTGGGAGACTGAAGGAGTTGTGCCCTAGAGGCAAATAATAAAGTGTATTATTTGATATATCTCCTATATGTTCATAATACGTTTCATACTGTGCTATAACTGTGTTAATACGAAACGTTAATACACGTGTGGTATGTAAACAAATTGTGTCTCTAGTTACCTCTAGCAAACTAGCTCATTGGTCATGAGGATGGTTTAGGTTTCAAGATCATGGGCATTTATGCCAATTGACAATGGGATCATGTTATTAGTTGAATAACATGATAGAAAAACATCCAACCATTATATCTTGAATGAGATCTAGTTACAAAGTTCACCATTGATGATAAAACACAGAGAACCTCGCAACCTGATCCTTTGACTGTGAGGTAATGCAAATCACCATTCCGGAGGAAGCTTAGATGGTTATCAAGAATCATCTCGTAACAGGGTGATCAAAAAGGTGCCACTCGGGTTTTCCAAAGGGATGTGTAGAGGAGTACATATCAAGACCAGGATTTGTCTAATCCATGTAACGGATAGATACATGTGGCCATATCGGTGACGTTGCATTAATAAAGCTTGCAAGCATGTGACTTGCTCACGGAATGCAATGGCATGAGAACGAGTAAACAAGTTCATTGGTAATGAGACCAAACTAAGGTATGGGGATACCGAAGATCAAGTCTCGAATGAATTAGGTACCATATGACAAAGGGAACGGGAAACGACTATCTCACGATTCGAGCGATTATATTCGTGAAACGCACGGGGGTTACATTGCCATCTAGATCCCTCTATTGATCATTGATGTGAGAGTAGTCTCGATCATGTCCAAAGTGTTTCTGAACCGAAGGATGCCACGCTTAAGGGTAGGGACGCTTAGGGTAGATGAGGTATCGTAGGAGAATTAGAGAAAGAGAAACCAGAATAGTTCCGGGTATTCGATGGAGATCGGAAGGGGTCCGGAAGGTGTCCGGAGTGAAGGAATAATATAATATGTGTATTTGAATGTTAATTGGAGAATTAATATTAAATATATATTTTATTTTATTATTAAAGGCTTCATAATGCTAATGGGCCTCACTCGAAGGAAGGCCCAATAGGGCATCGCGCCTAGGGAGAGGGGGCCAGCCGACCTGGGCTTGGTGGGCCGCCTTAGTGGGGCTCACCTAGGGCCAGCGACTGCCCCTAGGTGGCTGGCGGGTGTAGGGTTTAGTTCCACACCGCTTGGCCCCTAGGTGGTGCGCCCCTCCTCCCACTATATATAGGGGTCTCCCCTCCCCCTTTGGGATCATCCCATTCCCTCTCATTCTCTCTCTCATCCATTTAGGACTTATTCGTAATATTGGAGAGAACCTCGTGGGTGAGTTCTCCACCTTCACACCACCGTCGTGTGATCAGGGATCCGGCATCTACTTCTTTCGCTTCTCGGCTGGATCGGAGTACGATTGACGTCTCCTACACCGGGTGTGTGATGAACTTCGGAGGCGCCACACTTGGGGTGTTGCTCGTCTTCATCAATATACACCTTCCTGCGTAAGGCGTGCCTCGGTCTTCAAAGGTATGAATACTGTCTCTCTACTCCGTTACTTATGTCTACATAGCATAGATCCTGGTATTAGTGTTTGAGTAGATAGAAAATTTTTGTTTTCTGCTATGGAACCCTTCAAGAAGATCCAACCTAGTGGGAATATGTGGATCTAGAACACGGCGGTGCTGAAAGCGATGATGGTGATGATGATTAGACTGCTGTTTCATATTATGCAGTGATATGATGAACAGTGATTCGTATTGGTTTTCTCTTTGTAAAATGTATGAGACATGATGACAATTTTCTGTTGGATTGTAATCCTAGACTAATTTTTTCCCTATCTAAATTGGATTAAGCTTAATTCGACAAGTGCAAACATATATAGAACAGGTTCACTTGGCGTGCAGCAGAAACATTGGCTCAGTACATTAATTAATTATCAACCACAGGACCAGTTTCATACATAAGAGGGCATATGCACCCCGTGTTAGTAGAGATGGGCGAGCACAATGTCTCGGCAAATAGGGTAGCTAGAGTTGGTCTCAAACCAAGTGAAGATGCACTTGCGGTGGTACAGATGGTTGCATCCCGGAGACGTGCCGTTGTGCGCTTCGATAGCGCCTGCATGAATATGCTGTAGTGGCCATCCTCCTGCTCAACCAGGTACCAACTATCTTGAAGCACCGACAAGTTAACGATGAGCCAGAGATTCAGGCTGAGGGTAAGGTCGAAGTGGAACCCGTCGACCCACATACATGGCACAAGCCAGAGCCAGTGCAGAATGTCTTACGACATGATGATGTCCCACTCCTCCGCCGTGAGTTGCGGGTTCTTCAGCAGCCATACACGGCCAAGAACCTTGCGCATAGTTCCCACGACCTTGCTCGCTCTTCACATCTTGCTGGGAGGCAGGCTGAGATTCAACACTTCCTGTTTGCAGGGTGTGGTCGCGACATCGTCATCCTCCATAGGGGCTGGGATGGAGCCAGGCATCCTCCTGAGCTCGTACGTCCTCGAGAAGAAGATCTTCAGTGTCATTGTGTATGGCATCGCCGCGTTAACTAACTACAGCTCAAAGACGGAGAAGTCGGTTGTGGCTGCGGAGACACGGCAGGCATGGAAGACATGCGGGCCAGACTCGATGATGCGCTCCTATGAGGAGCGCTCCAGTTCCTGTGGTGCTGCCATTTGGGGATTTTTTTGGGGGGTGGGGGGATGGGAGGGGGGACGGGAGGGGGCGGGGATAGTCCATGGTGCTGGCCTAGATGAGGGGGAAGAGGCCAAGGGAAATTGGTGAGGGCCTGTTTGATTTGTAGGATAGGAAAATCGTAGGAATAGGAAAAATGTAGGATTGCATTGTCATGTTCACTCCAATCCTATAGGAATTCATATGCACCAAAGTGTGTTTGATTCCACCATAGTAGGAATATAAAAAAGAGGTATGGGTGAATGTTTGATTTCCTACGAAAACTAGTACTGTACAAAGGAATCCTTAGGAAAAATTCCTATGGGAATAAATCCTACAAATCAAACAATCGTCATAGGAAAATTTCCTATAGTATTTAATCCTCAAAATTCCTAGGAAAATCCTTGGAATCAAATGGACCCTGACAGTGGGCTACTCAAACAAAAGGCGGGGTCGTGCTACCTCGTCACTCCCCAATGTCATCCCTGGCTTCTCCTCTCTTCATGGTTCTATTTAGGTTCATCATAGTAATTTGGGTAGTACATAGTCCTACATGTATTGCCAACTAAGCATTTAGCTGACATGGCATGCAATTATATTATGAGAGAGATCCTTGGGGTAACTAGCTATGTTATCATAAGGGCGTCTCCAATGTGCAAATAAGGTCGGATTTAAGACACCTGTGGTCGACCTTAGTGGAATTTAAACATCGTAGCACTCGGTCTTAAGCTAAGAAACCTTGCGGTCGACCATACCGGTATGACCCGGCCATAAGAACTAGAAAATCATTGTTACTCTCTCCTCACTACACAGTGCACTTGCGGCAGAATTTCAAGACAAAATGAGTCTACATTGCAATAAATGAGACTTTGCATGGTACCACACCTATGTTACTTTCCACTATGGAGGTAGTAACTTATTTTATTTATTTTGTGAAAATGGAGGTAGTAACTTAGACTAGTAATATATGCATGTTAAGTTACTCCCCCCCATGATCAACCTAAATATACTAGTAACTTGCATATGTTGTTGTCTTCATAGTGGGCGATAACATGTGTGTGGTGTCATGCAAGACCTAATTAATTAGGTTCTAGACTCATATAAATGTGTGATGTTATGGTAATACCTCCCTCTTTTTCATCATTAATTATCATGTCATGTCACCAATTTTCTTAGTTGGCATTGCATGTACATGCAAGTTACTACTCCCACGTGATGAGAGGGATGGCTGTTGTCTCTGCGTTAAATAGAGGAAGCGTTGTTGAGCTAGACAGGGAAGACAAATATTTTAACATATCCTTGATTTTTTTGTGGCATCGTCTATGCAGCATAGGCACCGGCGCCGGATGGATGAGAAGTGGTTTGGGCACCGATATTTGCATACGTTGTGGAGGGACACCCAAGTTCTACGGATTTCCAAGCTTTTTAGCTAAAAGAGAGCAACTATGTAGATGCACAAGCTGGTGGTACTTCCCCTTGCTATCGGTAAAAGAGAGAAACTATGTGGATGCGATGATGATTCAATTTGTACATAACATAACTAGTATAGGTACAACACAACCACGGCACAAACTAAACCATACTCTAGACAGAATCATCACACACATAGACACCCGAATATCATACGGTTCTTTTTTGTCAAGAACCTATGTCGCCCTCTACCCGTGCGGGCACGCCGTCTGGTGTTCGATGAACTCGAGGAAGCTGTCAGCCATGTCACAACCTTTGTTGCTGCACTTGACCTTCATTCCCGAGGACATCTGATCCACGGTAGTGGTTGGTTCAAAGACGCCTCTGTATTCACACCTCGGGCACTGGCCATCGGACAATTTTCCAACACATTGTGCGCATGCAATGTGCGCCATGGCCTTGCCAAAGCACTGCTCGTGCAAGGGAAAGAGATTTAGCCCAAAAACAAGAGTTGTATCGAACCAGTGTGGAAAACATCATGAAGAAAGAAGTAGTAATAACCATGTACGCGGGACGACGAACAATTTGAGAACACAGCCTGCAGCTGAAGACCTGCCTCATTGCACTCATGTCAATCATAGCTTCAAACCACTCGTCTGCCATAGAGCCGTCTTCTTCAACTGCGGCGGATCTAAGAGGGATTTTGAGACCGAGCGAGAGAGCAGAGGGAGGAGCGCAGATCTGAGAGGGTTGATGAGAGCGAGCGAGAGAGACTGGTACAATAGTTAAATACTAGGAGTACTAGACTCCTCATCTCACTCTAGGCAATATCGTCCGTCCATCCAAATTCAACAGCCATGAACCGATACCATATATCTTTGGCAAGAGACCTGTACGGAGAAAACTAGGGAAGCGTTGTGTTCCCTGATTAATTATCTCCCTATGACCCGGTGCACACGTCGCTTTGATGACCTAGGGCTACGTGGAAGACTAAATACTGTACTCCCGTACTACTTCGGGATGAAGGTACTAGTACTACTATTCTACCTCTGTTTGGGATGAGAGTATGAGACTAGCCCCAATGGGGGTATCAGGTGGTACATACTGTATCATGCATTAGGACTTTCACAATGGGGTGTATCTTAACACGTTACCATAGGAGTTATAAATACCTAATAGACAACCTCTCCAATGCATTGTATTTTAGAGGTTGTATCTTAATTTAATGTTTTTTCTCTTATGCATACATTTTATTGGGCAATCAACTATTTTGCCTATGATTACGTGCAAGGGGTGTATCTTAGCTACTAATTGACATGTCACAAAAGCATTTTGCCTAGTATGCCGCGCTAAGAGACTCCCTATTGTCAAAGACCTTATTACATGCATGGAAAATGCTTATGTATCACGACAATTAATGATGAAAGAGATTGTGTTGGTATCACTGAAAAATAATTATAATTTTCAGCCACGTCCATAAAGTATAGGGTGTATAATTGGTTCTTGTACCTTGTGTCATGTAGAAATCAACCTACTATAATGATGAAAGAGATTGTGTTGGTATCACTAAAAAATAATTATAATTTTGAGCCACGTCCATAAAGTATAGGATGTATAATTGGTTCTTGTACCTTGTGTCATGTAGAAATCAACCTACTACTACTAGCTACCTATTACTCATTATTCTCGAGACAAATGACGAAGAGGATTCTATAATTATTGAGAAGTGTGTTTTGAGGTTTGTGCATAGCGTTCACTGTGCTAAAGACTATCAATAGAATATTCTATATGCTAGCATGGATAGAAGATCCAGCGGTTTGCAATGTTGGGATTTGCCAGGCTTGATCGATTTTTCAAAGTTCAAAGTACTACGCATACAATATAGTGTGGTAAGATTATATAATATAGGTAAAGCTCAAAAAAATATGAATATGCGAGTCTCACGTGCCGGAGTACTTCTATATAGTGACTAGTAAGTTGCATGTGTCGTGCATGTGAGACTCAGATAATAGACGTATGACATATCATGGATAATATTCAACATGATGATTCTAGAACATGGTGGAGTTTGCTCTAGGTACTATTCAACATGAATCCAGCTGCTCTAAACCATTGGATCTAACAGCCTAACGATAAGGATTGGTGCTATGGATCATTCATATTCAAAACTGCTCCATTATAGTGGTAGAGAGAATACAACCTACTGTGCTATGAAATTTTTGGAGTGGTGACATGATGGTTCTAGAACATGCATGGTGGAGTTTGATCTAGGTACTATTCAACACGAATCCAGCTACTCTGAACCATTGGATCTAACAACCCAACGGTAAGGATTGGTGCTATGGATCCAATTCAAAACTTCTCCATTATAGTAGTAGAGATAATATGGCATACTGTACGGTCAGGCATGTGCAACTTATTACTACTGTATACTGGAGTACATACTCCAAGAATTTACCAGACTCGTTGCTCGAGCTGCCAGCTGCTCGTCACCTCTGTTTCGAGAGTGTATGCTACTACTACTCCTACTATCTGATTAGACTGCGGCCAGCTGAAAGTATGGCCGCTACAAGTACTGATATGACATTTCTATTTTGAGTTAATGCCCCGGACAACCACCAACTACGAAAAAACTCACTCGCCCCCAAGCGGTCGCTCTACATACTCCTTGGAGCATCTAAAAAAAGTACTCCTTGGAGAAATGTTGGGTCAAAACTGAGTAGCACCGCTAGTAGTACTACTAGTACTATACTTTCTCCTTCATTCTACTCTCCGGCGAAATTTCTTTCTTCCACCAAAGGCATGTTACCCTCACAAATACTTGAAGGAATCCCGGTGGATTGGCTGCATCGTCCTCGGAGGTATGCTTCGGCTCAAGGCCAGGCCCCGAAACAGTTCATCCGGCGGGAACATGTCGTCGTTGGAGCCGCCTCTGTAGAGCGCCGGTCGCCCGCGGTAAACATGCGTTGGCCCTGCCGGCCGACGAGGCGAATTTGGGCCCCCTCGAGGCTACCAATCCTGTGCTGGTCGCGTCACGGAGGCGTCAACACGGCAGGCGAACAAAAGTGGACCTCTACAACAAAGCGCCGGTCCCGGTGGGCCTCCCTTTCAACTGTGACGGAGCTGCGTCCGGGAAGGTGCTCTGGCTGGACATCAACCGTGTCCAAGTTAAGCCCGTGCAAGACAACAGCGAATCCTTCCGCCGGGAACCTGCAGCCAGCGATAATGCGACCGGGGAAGACAACTCGGGTGGGCGCTAGGTTGCCGTGGCCGTGGCCGACATCGTCCTGGGTCCCCTCGAGCCTATCGATCCTATGCTAGCCCTTGCTTATGATCAGGACATGCTCGAGTTTGAGCTCGCGCGCGAGGAATCTGTGGCAATCGAGCATGCGACCGGGGTAGACAACTCGGGTGGGCGCCAGGTCACCGTGGCCATAGCAGACGACGCCATCATGGGTCCCCTCGAGCCTATCGATCCTATGCTGGCCCTTGCTCACCATCAGGACATGCTCAAGTTCGAGCTCGAGCGCGAGGAACCTGTGGCCGGCGAAGGTGCGGCTAGGGAAATCGACTCGGTAGGGGGCAGTGTGCTCCTCTACTCGTTTCGAGCAATCTCGTCCCTTCGACCATGATCAACGTGCAAGTGCGTGTTGTGTTTCGTGTGTGAAGCAAATAGTAGTAGCAAGAGTATGGCTCAGGTGCTCGGTTGAAATTGAGCTAGACTCGACTACCTTTCCAAGCTAATTTTTAGGGGCCTTTGTGCCAATTGTATGGATCTGGATGTAATTTTCTATTTTTTGATGTAACCTTTTAATTCCACCGAACGTGTTGATTGAAGCATGATGCACTTTCAGGTGAAATTAGCTACTCCCTCCGACCCAATTTAGTTGACTTAGATTTGTCTAGATTCATGTATCTAGACTTGTTTTAGTGTTAGATACATCTGAATCTAGATAAAACTAACTCAACTAATTTGGGTAGGAGGGAGTATAAAATTAAGCTTGAAAAATATAACATGTAATTTATCCAACAAATTCATGTAGTGCTAGTAGTAAACTAGTAAGTTGCACGTGCCCTGCACATGAGACTCAGATAATAGACGTCTGACATATCATCACTATATAAAATTATAATAGGTAAAGCTGAAAAAATATAAATTTGAGCAACATCTATAATATATGGGTGTATATTTGGTTCTCGTACTTTGTATATCATGTAGAGTGAATGATTATTAGCTAATCTAAAACTTCCAAATTTGGTAACATGGTCTGGAGAAACGAGGGAGAATATTCAAGAATGATGGAGAAGTGTTTTGAGGTTCCCATGTTTCCGGACATAGCGAACCACCCATGTTTTACTTGTGATTCCTAGGTTCTTTGAGTTTTCAAGGTTCATAGATAAATTAACCCACTTAAATTACACTATTGTCTCTGATTCAAATTAATGTTCTTAGATTTGTCTAGATTCGGGTATATGCATCTAGCATAGAAACATGACTAGATACATTTGAATCTAGATGAATCTATGAACATTAATATGGATCGGATGGAGTCTGTCGAAATTATGTCAAAAAAATTCAAACCACATGTGAGCTGCCAATTGCTCTTTAAATTTCACAAAACTCTTTTGAAGTTGCCCACCAGACAACCAATATATGGAGAACACGGCCGAGAGTTTTCAAAGATTCAACTTTTTTCTAGACTTTGCATGCCGGCAAAGTTAACCCTTCTTTGAAAAGAGAGAGATATAGGCCAAAAAAAACAGGGGGACTCATGCATGGCGTCCTTTTGCTTGTACTACCTGCCATGAAAAATAATAAACATGAGTTTTTTACAACTTTTGAAAAAAGCCGCTTCACAAAAACGGCCTACCATGTATAAGTATGAACAAGTTTCAGGACAAGCGACCAAGCAAGGTCACGGACATATCCATGTTTATGGGAATATTGTAGTAGTACTACAAGGTAGATGTGCGCATCTTGACGTTGGTAAACAGCTTTGCCAATGGAAGTTCCCAAATACTAGGAAAAGTAACAACTCTAATTTTCTAAGCGATGGAAATATTTTTCTCTATAAAGCAAAGTACTCCACTTCGGTACTAGTACTACTCGAAAATGGAGGCGGCACCTTCTCCAAAAAAAGAGAGGAGGCAGCGCGAGAGCAGCGGGAGGAGGAGTCAGAAGGCGGTGCAATGTCAGAGCATAGCTATGATGGGCTGCTGACACGAGGTACACTCCACTAGTAGTAAATATATGGACCTACTAGTAGTAATATGCACGCAAAACAAGTTGTGTTTTCTCTCTCCTTCGCTGGCTCTCACCATCCATCCTCCATCGATCTCTTCTCTGCAGCCGCGGATGCACAGTCCGGCTTGTCTCTTCAACATCCATAGTGTGGCGCTGCGCACGTGTGACTTGGTACGACACACCGATCTACACCAATACAAAAAGTCTCAAAAGTAATAATAATAATTACAAAAAGGTCCTCATACCACATTGCGACGACAACAAACCCTAGTGCGCTAATTGGAGTGTCTCGCTCCTTCAGGACCTATGATACATTGCAAATGTATCTATAATTTTTGATGTTCCATGCTTGGTTTTATCTACTTTCTTATGTTTTGTTCCAACTTTGGAGTACTTTTCATATGATTTATTGGACTAACCTATTAACAAGAGCCACAGTGCCAGTTGCCTGTTTTCTGCTGTTTTTGGTTCCAGGAAAGTCAGAAAATGAATATTCTCGGAATTGGACGGGACAAAAGCCAAAGTTCCTATTTTACCAGAAGACTCACGGAGCTAGAATACGAGATGGAGGAGGGCCAGGGCCTGGCCACACCCCCCCAGGCGCAGGTCACCTCAGGCCACGCCAGGGCATGGTGTGGGCCCCCTGGCACCCCCTCGGTCTCCCCTCTCGCCTATAAGAGCCTCCTGGTACCAAAAACCTAAGTCATCAATCATAAATCCATGAAAAGTTCTGCAGCGCCGCCGCCACCGAAGGGGAGATTCGGGGGACAGAAAGTCTCTGCTCTAGCACCCTGCCGGGACGGGGAAGTTCCCCCGGAGCCATCTCCATCGATCTCCACCACCATCTCCATCACCGTTGCTGATTCCCATGATGAGGAGGGAGTAGTTCTCTCTCGATGCTAAGGGTTCTAGTGGTAGCTATGTGTTCATCTCTCTCTCTATGCATGATCTTATTGTGATCACGAGCTTTGTAATCAAGTAGATCTACCTTGCTACTCAAGTGCTTTAATAGATCTCTGCTCTCCCCATGTGTGTGAAAGTGACAGCATGCACACCATGGTGGCACTTAGGCTAGAGATTACAAATACTTGTTATGAGTTATATTTGGAGTTGGATGTCTTGATGAAATTGTGGTGTTTGTTGGACTCATCTAGTACTCAAGGTGACAGTGTGGGGTTTTCTAGATGGGGAAAGTGAACTCTGAGGTGTGCTGTTATAGCCCTACCATGGATTAGAGTGTCCAACCAGAGAGTAGTTCAGAGTAGTATCATGAAGAGAAGATATTTATATGAGAGTGTTCACTAGCGAAAGTATGATCCCTAGGCCTTGTTTCTAAGCATTAAAACACCGTTTGCAACTAGATCTGTTACATGTCTGCTTGTTTCCATCTTTATTTCAGTTTTTCTTTAGTCTCTTCCATGCCATCAAGTTATTTTCTATCACCGTTACCGCTTATAATTATCCATACCACTTGTATTTCACTATCTCTTCGCCGAACTAGTGCACCTATACACCTGACAAGTGTATTGGGTGTGTTGGGGACACAAGAGACTTCTTGTATTTTGATTGCAGGGTTGCTTGAGAGGGGATACCTTTGACCACTTCCTCCCTAAGTTCGATAAACCTTGGGTGATCCACTTAAGGGAAAAATTGCTGCTGTTCTACAAACTTCTGCACTTGGAGGCCCAACAACTATCTACAAGAATAGAAGTGCGTAGACATCAAGCTATTTTCTGGCGCCGTTGCCGGGGAGGTAAGGTAAAAGGTATTCACACCGGAGGATTAAAGAAGAAGAACCTCCCACGGCAAACGCCTATTTTCTGGCACCGTTGCCGGGGAGGTAAGGTAAAAGGTAGTCACATCCTCCGGTGTGAGTGCTCGAAGTTATTTCCTTTAGATTCTGCAATTTTGTCTTTTCATTTCTTGTTTTCACTAGTTAGGCTTAATGGAAAACAACAAAAAATTAGAGAGCTTTTTAGTATTTTTCCTAAGTTAGAACTTGAATTGTCTGAAAAGAAAATTAAAAAACCCATGGAACTTTCTTTGCATGCTAATAGCAATGTTATTAGTATGAATCTTTTGAACACCTTTGTTACTACTGCTATGGAAACGTCTAAGCTTGGGGAAGTTGGTTCTTATGAAAATGATATCTTTAGTTCCCCAATTTTAAGGAAGAAAATTTGCTCTGATGATACTTTATCTCCCATATGTGGTAATTCTAATGATACTTGTGATATTTTAAATCCACATACTGAAAGCATCCCTTTTAAAATACCTATAAAAATTATTGATCGTGTTATGGATAACTACTATTTTGGAGATGGAACTGTCCATCCCGGTGATGATTTGCTCTTTATACACGAATTATGCGGGTTGTTCAAGTGTGTAGGTATTACAACAGATCACGTTAAGAAGAAGTCTCTTTTTCACTTAAGGGCAAAGCAAGGGAGTGGTATGAGCTACTAGATGATCCTCATCATTTGGAGTGGAAGGAACTTGAATCTCTCTTTTACTCTAAATTTTATCCTCCTCATGAAATTCATAAAGATAGGAATTACATTTATAATTTTCATCCTCATGATGGAGAAAGTATTGCCCAAGCATGGGGGAGATTGAAGTCACTAATGCTCAAATGTCCCATTCATGAGCTCCCCCGTAATATTGTTATTAATAATTTCTATGCAAGGCTTTCAGGACATTACAAGGACTATCTAGATACTTGTTTAGAGGGATCCTTCACAAGCAAGGAGGTCAAAGCTAAGTGGGATCTTCTTGAAACAATTCAAAGCAATACCGAAGATTGGGATAACAACAAAGGTAAAGAACCAGGTATAAACTATGAGTATGATTGCATTAAGTCTTTCGCTGAAACTACTGATTTTCAAGAGCTTAGTGCTAAATATGGTCTTGATCCTCAAATTCTTATTGATTTTTTTAAAACCTTTGCTTCTCATATTAATGCTCCTAAAGAAAATTGGGACATGTATCATGAGCCTTTTAAAGACACTTGCATGGAAAATGAAATTGTTGTTAATGATAGCAATAAACATGCTCAAACCTCTGAAAGTACTATTTCTTATAAGCATGTTAATTTTTGTGGAATACATAGACCTTGTGAGAATAATAAAATTGAAGAAGAATATTGTATCACCCACAGGAATGAAACAACTAGAATGTGGTACAGGGCTTTAAATGATCTTGGTAAAAAAGTTTGTGCCCTTTATCCTTTTATTTGTGAACTTTGCTTTGAAGTGGGTCATTTCAATTTTCAATGCTCAGACCATAATAATAGCCCTTCTAATCCAATGAGTACTGCAAGTTTGTATTGTGATGACATGATCACTCCTAATCAGCATGATGAACTCACATTATTTTTGGGATGTGAAGAGTTATCAAGAAAAACCTCTTTGGTAGATATGGGTGCTTTTGATATGAATAGTGCCATGCATGGTTGTCATATTTATTGTGTTGATAATTTCCACACAAATACTTACATACAAAATATTATAAAAGATGAGATCTTACCAGAATATGACATGACTAATATGTGTTTTGGTCTTATTAATGAAAAGGAGGAATCCTCCAAAGTTTCTTCTATTGTCTCTTACAATGAACCAGGGTATATGGAGAAGCTTCCTTTCAAGCCTCTCCCTCCTAGAGAGAAGAAGAAAAAGAAGAAAAGGAGGAGTAAAAGGAGAGAGGAAACGGTATTTTCCCCTAAGCATGTTGCTCCTATTATAGTTTTTGATGAGTCTGAACTCGATGATGTTCCTATGCCTATTATCTATAGTAGTGATCATGATTAGGAAAAGCACACTACTTTTGATATTGAAAATCTCTTTGGTACCAATCCTGAAAATGATGATATTAATAATTTCTATACTATTAGTGCTATCCATGATCCTTCCAATGATGATGAACACACTTTGGAAGATAACTATTCTATTGCTTATGATGATACTATACCTCCAATATATGATGATTACAATGATGAGTATGATATTTTCAGTCCACCTACTATTGAGGAGGAAGTTAATTATGATTACAATATGCCTCCTATATTTGATGATTATGGTGATGAAAATAATAATGATAGCTATTTTGTTGAATTTGCTCCCACTACAATTAACAAGAATGACTATGTTTATGTGGGAAGTATTAATTATTCTATGCATGTGGCTCATGATAAGAATGTTTTATGTGATAGTTATATTGTTAATTTTATTCATGTTGCTACTGAAAGTTATTATGAGAGAGGGAAACATCGTTCTATGCATCTCAATAATATTAAGTTTCCCCTCTTTATGTTGAAAATTTTGAAGTTGCACTTGTTTTGCTTTCCTATGCTTGTTGTTTTGTGCTTTCATGACTTGTTTATTTACAAGAGGAAGTGGGTTAGACTTAAATGTGCTTTGAATTTGCTTCTTGATGCTCTCTTTTACTTCAATTCATATTTCTTATGTGAGCATCTTCTCAAACTATCATGCCTAACTTAAAGGCGTTAAAGAAAAGTACTTATTGGGTGATAACCCAAAAGTTTTAGATGAGTCTTGGAAGTTATTACTTCAGTAATAACCGCTCCTTAACCTTTTTATTTGCTTTTTGTGCCCAGAGGAACCTCTAATGAGAGAGAAGTAATGATTGGGAAAGTTGCTGTCCCGAAACAGATTTCTGTGCTTCACCGTAAAAATTCGTGTAAAATATATGTATGTCTTTTTGAGGCGTGAATTTATGTGCTTCTGCCCCAGGTTGTTATCTAACTTTAGTTAGTTCAAAACGTTTTGATTTGAGCAACACAAGGTCTTCTAAAAAATTCGTCTTTACCTTCTGGTCTGTTTTGACAGATTTCTGCCATTTTCTGCATTTGCTTCTTGTTGGTTCCTTTTTGAGTTCTTTTGGGGAATTGAGCTTGTTGAGGGAAGTGCTACAGTATCTAGTGTTCTAATGGAAGTTTCTTTGGTGTTAAAACTGAACCTTAAGACTTATTTATCTTGAGTGCACTAATGTTGCTAATAAAGATTGTGTGAAGTTTTGTATGAAGGGAAAATTTCAGGTGTATGGAAGGAATGAGTAATGAGATGAAGGATGGACTAAAGCTCAAGCTTGGGGATGCCACGCGTGTCACCCCAAGAAATATCCAAGAAGTACAAGCGTCAAAGCTTCGGGATGCCCAAGGCATCCCCTTCTTCATCAATAAAAATCCCAGGTTTCTTCCAAACACTTCATTTTTATTGTTTCATGCACAGTTGTGTTGTTCTTGGAGTGTCTTCTTTTTCGTTTTCATTTTGGTTTTTCGTTTTTCTTGGTTTTCTTAGTTTGCTGAATAAATTTGTTGGACCCCCTCTTTCATACATTTGTTTTCAAATAGTTTGGTTTGGATTGGAAAAGAGTAGGAAGGTTCATGCTTAAGTGGTAAAGAGAGCTTGTTTTTGACTGTGGCCTATGCTTTGTCATGCCATGCTTGATATTGTTTTGGCTTTATGCTTAGTATTCTTTTCTGTAGCATGACTTGTTATAAACAATTGAGATTGCTTAATGTGCCTTGGATGTATCATGCGTTGTTTTAGCATATTAAAGCATAGTATAGTGGTATTCTCGTTTGATGCTTTATTTGGGTTGACTTGGCGCATGCTCACACCATGTTATGACTATCTCAAGTCACCATAGCCTTTATGATCCTTTAGTTTTCAACTTGTAGTATCACTTTATGCTTTGATCAATGATGTTTTGTCGCTCTGCATGATTATGGCCATTATTGCTCTCTTAGTTTGTCGCTCCCAGTCTTTTGCTAGCCTCCACAACAAAGTATGAGTTCCACTCATGCATCCAACTCCCTAAACCAAGTTATTCCAAAGAGTCCACCATACCTACCTATTAGCTTATGCTATTCCAAGTATATTCATGCTTTTCTTTACCTTCCAAATTAAACTTGTTATGAGAAAACTAGTGATTAAAGCTCTCACGAACTTGATGGCACACTTTACTTTTCTTGCCCTTAATAAACTTGAACCATTGTGTCGTCTATGTTGTATATGCTTGCACTTATTTGTTGGGAATTAGCAGAACCATGCTTTCATGGGGAACGCTTTCAACATTGCACTTGGTACTTGTACCTAGTTGATATCATGCTCTTTTGTATATGGATGTCGTCGGTGTGAAATGAAAGGGGAGCTTGTAAGTCCATGGAGTTATGTATATGTGTTAGAGAAACGTCTGGGCCGCTGGTCTAATCCATGCTGACATGGTGGAAACCTGCAGCGTAACCATAATGAGCTGTCTATGAAGCATTCTTCTTATAAAAAAAGAGTCCTATATTGAGAAAAGAAAACAAAAAGAGAAAAAAAATGAGATTATGAAAAGAGGAAAGAAAGAAAAAAGCACCATATTCCCATGGTAAATAACAAGATTGCTGAGATGCTCGTTGTCTGCTTGCCTTGTCATTTTGATATGGGGATTCTTCCATATCATCGGGCAAGGGATACCCCGTTGGCGTTTCTCTATGATACACATATACTTACAATGACAAGAACTTACCGGTAACTAAACTTGAGTAGCATGAGGAGCGGCCCTCGTATACAAGGGATATGAGATTTCTGACTTATACTTCGTCAAGCATGTACACCATAGTTTGTTCACTTTAACCTTAATCACTTCAAGATGCTTATGATAGGGGAAATGAGAACTGAAAGCTAACAAGTACCATAATTTTTGGAAGCTCTTTATGAAACTTGAATCCCTACTTCCTTCTATGAAGGCCTTTCTTCCACCATTATATTGAGTCTCCACCTTCTATCTTTTTGCACTTACTTTGAGAGCATAGTGGCCATTCTTAGTTCTATGTGCATTGTCCAAAGACTTGTTGATTGATGCATAACTTTGATATTGCTTGATTTAAACTATTTGTATCTAGTCACTCTTATGAACTTTGAAGGTGTCCTATGCATTTATATTTGCTACTCTATTGAGGGACAAGCTGAATACTAGTATGCTATGTTTTCTTTATGTGAAACAAACAAACGTCTTGCAAAGCATTGTTATTCATAAATCTTTTGTTTATGCCTTTTCATGTCGCATCATAGTTTCTTTGTTTATTGCTAGAACTTTGTCTTTCATGTTATGATTGAAGTACTATGATCCCAGCTTTGAATGTTTTACAAATACTTTGATCAAGTCTTTGATGGTGCATGTCACCTAAAAAATTATTCTTTCTTTTTATCACTTACCTACTCGAGGACGAGCAGGAGTTAAGCTTGGGGATGTTGATACATTGCAAATGTATCTATAATTTCTGATGTTCCATGCTTGGTTTTATCTACTTTCTTATGTTTTGTTCCAACTTTGGAGTACTTTTCATATGATTTCTTGGACTAACCTATTAACAAGAGCCACAGTGTCAGTTTCATGTTTTCTGCTGTTTTTGGTTCCAGGAAAGTCAGAAAATGAATATTCTCGGAATTGGATGGGACAAAAGCCAAAGTTCCTATTTTACCAGAAGACTCACGGAGCTAGAATACGAGATGGAGGAGGGCCAGGGCCTGGCCACACCCCCTAGGCGCAGGTCACCCCAGGCCACGCCAGGGCATGGTGTGGGCCTCCCTGGCACCCCCCCGGTCTCCCCTCTCGCCTATAAGAGCCTCCTGATACCAAAACCCTAAGTCATCAATCAGAAATCCACGAAAAGTTCTGCAGCGCCGCCGCCACCGAAGGGGAGATTCGGGGGACAGAAAGTCTCTGTTCTGGCACCCTGCCGGGACATGGAAGTTCCCCCGGAGCCATCTCCATCGATCTCCACCACCATCTCCATCACCGTTGCTGATTCCCATGATGAGGAGGGAGTAGTTCTCTCTCGAGGCTAAGGGTTCTACCAGTAGCTATGTGTTCATCTCTCTCTCTATGCATGATCTTATTGTGATCACGAGCTTTGTAATCAAGTAGATCTACCTTGCTACTCAAGTGCTTTAATAGATCTCTGCTCTCCCCATGTGTGTGAAAGTGACAGCGTGCACACCATGGTGGCACTTAGGCTAGAGATTACAAATACTTGTTATGAGTTATATTTGGAGTTGGATGTCTTTATAAAATTGTGGTGTTTGTTGGACTCATCTAGTACTCAAGGTGACAGTGTGGGGTCTCCTAGATGGGGAAAGTGAACTTTGAGGTGTGCTGTTATAGCCCTACCATGGATTAGAGTGTCCAACCAGAGAGTAGTTCAGAGTAGTATCATGAAGAGAAGATATTTATATGAGAGTGTTCACTAGTGAAAGTATGATCCCTAGGCCTTGTTTCTAAGCATTAAAACACTGTTTGCAACTAGATCTGTTACATGTCTGCTTGTTTCCATCTTTATTTCAGTTTGCCTTTAGTCTCTTCCACGCCATAAAGTTATTTTCTATCACCGTTACCGCTTATAATTATCCATACCACTTGTATTTCACTATCTCTTCGCCGAACTAGTGCACCTATACACCTGACAAGTGTATTGGGTGTGTTGGGGACACAAGAGACTTCTTGTATTTTGATTGCAGGGTTGCTTGAGAGGGGATACCTTTGACCACTTCCTCCCTGAGTTCGATAAACCTTAGGTGATCCACTTAAGGGAAAACTTGTTGTTCTACAAACCTCTGCACTTGGAGGCCCAACAACTGTCTACAAGAATAGAAGTGCGTAGAGATAGTGATTGGAGCAATGCTAGACATAATGGCAACTTAATATAGGAACTAATAATAATTTTTTGTGTTTTTAATAAAGAAAGAAAACTAGTACAACTAATATTTGTGTGTTTTTGATAAAGAAACAAGCAAACAAAGAGGAAACAAACTAAGAAAAACAAAAACAACAAAGTAAAGAGATTGGTTATGAGGGACTCCCATTGTGAAGATGTCCTTGACTCCCCGGCAATGGTGCCAGAAAAATACTTGCTGGCTCGTGGTTGATATCGAGCTCGTTGGGGAACCCCAAGAGGAAGGTATGATGAGCACAGTAGTAAGTTCCCTCAGTTATGAAACCAAGGTTATCGAACCAGTAGGAGCAAGGAAACACCTCCAAGGTATTGTTTCCAACTTGGAATCCTGCATAACACAACCACAGAACTTTGCCCCCAACTTATAGTGAGGTTGTCAATCTCACCGGTTTTGCTGAAAACAAAGGATTAAACGTATTGTGTGGAAGAAAGTAATACTTGCAGAAAGTAAACAGAAAACAGTAAACAGTTGTAGATTGATGGTAAAAGAAAGGACCGGGGTCCATAGTTCACTAGTGGTGATTCTCCTTAAGATAGATGACATGTTGGGTGAACAAATTACAGCGGGGGAATTGACAAACATCGAGAAAGCATACATGTATATACTAATCATCTTGACTTCTATGAGATTTGATTGGGCATTACAACATTATACATAGACAGTAATCCAACTGCATCTATGACTAATAATCCACCTTTAGGTTATCATCCGAACCCCCTCCAGTATTAAGTTGCAAGCAACAAATAATTGCATTACGCATTGCGTGTAAAGTAAAAAAATATGATTGTTCTATGAACAAAGGATTGTTGTTTCTCCCTAGTAGTAACAACACATCTAGTACCTTAGAGATTTCTGTCACTTCCCCAGATTACTAGAGGCATGAACACACTATCGGGCATAAATACTCCCTCTTGGAGTTGCTAGCATCTACTTGGCCAAGATATCTACTAACAACAAAGAGCATGTGATACGTTGCTAACGTATCCATAATTTTTGATGTTCCATGCTTGGTTTTATCTAATTTCTTATGTTTTGTCCACACTTTGGAGTACTTTTCATATGATTTCTTGGACTAACCTATTAACAAAAGCCACAATGCCAGTTGCCTATTTTCTGCTGTTTTTGGTTCCACGAAAGTCAGAAAATCAATATTCTCGGAATTGGACCGAACAAAAGCCAAAGTCGATATTTACCCAGAAGACTCACGGAGCCAGAAGACGAGATGGAGAGGGGCCACAGGGTGGTCACACCATATGGTGGCGCGGGATAGCCCTGGCCGCGCCACCAGGTGGTGTGGGCCCCCTGGCCGCCCACCGACCTTGCCTCTTCGCCTATAAGATGCCTCCCGATGCAAAAACCCTAAGTAGTCAATCAGAAATCTACGAAAAGTTCTGCAGCACCGCCGCCACCGAAGGGGAGATTTAGGGGACAGAAAGTCTCTGTTCCGGTATCCTGCCGGGACGGGGAAGTGCCCCTAGAGCCATCTCCATCGATCTCCACCACCATCTCCATCACCATTGTTGATTCCCATGATGAGGAGGGAGTAGTTCTCTCTCGAGGCTAAGGGTTCTACCGGTAGTTATTTGTTCATCTCTCTCTCTATGCATGATCTTATTGAGATCATGAGCTTGTAATCTATAGATCTACCTTGCTACTCAAGTGCTTTAATAGATCTCTGCTCTCCCCATGTGTGTGAAGTTGACAGTGTGCATACCATGGTGGCACTTAGGCTAGAGATTACAAATACTTGTTATGAGTTATATTTGGAGTTGGGTGTTTCTATGAAATTGTGGTGTTTGTTTGAACCATCTAGTGCTCAAAGTGATAGCGTGGGGTTATCTAGATGGGGAAAGTGAACTTTGAGGTGTGTTGTTATAGCCCTACCATGGATTAGAGTGTCCAACCAGAGAGTAGTTCAGAGTAGTATCATGAAGAGAAGACATTTATATGAGAGTGTTCACTAGCGAAAGTATGATCCCTAGGCCTTGTTTCTAAGCATTAAAACACCGTTTTCAACTAGATCTGTTACATGTCTGCTTGTTTCCATCTTTATTTTTGTTTGCCTTTAGTCTCTTCCACGCCATCAAGCTATTTTCTGGCACCGTTACCACTTATAATTATCCATACCACGTGTATTTCACTATCTCTTCGGCCGACTAGTGCACCTATACACCTGACAAGTGTATTGGGTAAGTTGGGGACACAAGAGACTTCTTGTATCTTGATTGCAGGGTTGCTCGAGAGGGATACCTTTGACCACTTACTCCCTGAGTTCGATAAACCTTGGGTGATCCACTTAAGGGAAAACTTGCTGCTGTTCTACAAACCTCTGCACTTGGAGGCCCAACAACTGTCTACAAGAATAGAAGTGCGTAGACATCAAGCTATTTTCTAGCGTCGTTGTCGGGGAGGTAAGGTAAAAGGTACTCACATCCTCCGGTGTGAGTGCTCGAAGTTATTTCCTTTAGATTCTGCAATTTTGTCTTTTTGTTTCTTGTTTTCACTAGTTAGGCTTAATGGAAAACAACAACAAAATTAGAGAGCTTTATAGTATTTATCTTGAGTTAGGACATGAAGTGTTTGAAGAGGAAATTAAAAAACCTATGGAACTTTATCTGCATGCTAATAGCAATGTTATTAGTATGAATTCTTTAAACACCATTATTACTAATGCTATGGAAAATTCTAAGCTTGGGGAAGCTAGTTTTTATGAAAATGATCTTTTTAGTTCCCCGTCTTTGGAAGATAGCTATTCTATTGCTTATGATGATACCAAACCTCCAATATATGATGATTACAATGATGAATATGATATTTTCATTCCACCTACTATTGAGGAGAAAATTAATTATGATTACAATATGCCTCCTATATTTGATGATTATGGTGATGAGAATAATAATGATAGCTATTTTGTTGAATTTGCTCCCACTACAATTAATAAGAATGACTATGCTTGTGTGGAGAGTAATAATTATTATATGCATGTGGCTCATGATAAGAATGTTTTATGTGATAGTTATATTGTTAATTTTATTCATGGTGCTACTGAAAGTTATTATGAGAGAGGGAAACATGGTTTTATGCATCTCAATAATATTAAGTTTCCCCTCTTTATGTTGAAAGTCTTAAAGTTGCACTTGTTTTGCTTTACTATGCTTGTTGCTTTGTGCTTTCATGACTTGTTTCTTTACAAGATTCCTATGCATAGGAAGTGGCTTAGACTTAAATGTGATTTGAATTCGCTTTTTGATGCTCTCTTTTACTTCAATTCATATTTCTTATGTGAGCATCTTCTCAAACTATCAAGCCTAACTTAAAGGCGTTAAAGAAAAGTACTTATTGGGAGATAACCCAAAAGTTTTAGATGAGTCTTGGAATTATGTAATAACCGCTCCTTATCCTTTTTATTTGCTTTTTGTGCCAAGAGTAACCTCTAATGAGAGAGAAGTAATGCTTGGGAAAGTTGCTGTCCCGAAACAGATTTCTGTGCTTCACCGTCAAAATTCGTGTAAAATCTCTGTATGTCCTTTTGAGGCATGAACTTTTGTGCTTCTGCCCTAGGTTATTATCTAACTTTCTTTAGTTCAACACTTTTCGATTTGAGCAACAGAAGGTCTTCGAAAAAATCCGTCTTTACCTGCTGGTCTGTTTTGCCAGATTTCTGCCATTTTCTGCATTTGCTTCTTGTTGGTTCCTTTTTTAGTTCTTTTGGGGAATTGAGCTTTTGAGAGAAGTGCTACAGTAGCTAGTGTTTTAATGTAAGTTTATTGGTGTTAGAACTGAACCTTAAAGACTTATTATCTTGAGTGCACTAATGTTGCTAATAAAGATTGTGTGAAGTTTTGTATGAAGGAAAAAATTCAGGTGTATGAAAGGAATGAGTAATGAGATGAAGGATGGACTAAAGCTCAAGCTTGGTGGGATGCCATGCGTGTCACCCTAATAAATATCCAAGAAGTACAAGCGTCAAAGCTTGGGGATGCCCAAGGCATTCCCCTCTTCATCAAAAACAATCCCAGGTTTCTTCCAAACTATTCATTTTTACTGTTTCATGCACAGTTGTGTTGTTCTTGGAGCGTCTTCTTTTTCGTTTTTGTTTGATTTGTTTGCTTAGTTTGCTGAATAAATTGGTTGGACCCCCTCTTTCATACATTGGTTTTCAAATAGTTTGGTTTGGATTGGAAAAGAGTAGGAAGGTTCATGCTTAAGTGGTAAAGAGAGCTTGTTTTTGACTGTGGCCTATGCTTTGTCATGCCATGCTTGATATTGTTTTGGCTTTATGCTTAGTATTCTTTTCTGTAGCATGACTTTTTATAAACAATTGAGATTGCTTAATGTGCCTTGGATGAATCATGCGTTGTTTTAGCATATTAAAGCATAGTATTGTGGTATTCTCCTTTGATGCTTTATTTGGGTTGACTTGGCACATGTTCACACCATGTTATGACTATCCCAAGTAACCATAGCCTTTATGATCCTTTAGTTTTCAACTTGTAGTATCACTTTATGCTTTGATCAATGATGTTTTGTCGCTCTGCATGATTATGGCCATTATTGTTCTCTTAGTTGGTCGCTCCCAGTCTTTTGCTCGCCTCCATACCAAGTATGAGTTCTACTGATGCATCCAACTCCAAATAAAACCAAGTTATTCCAAAGAGTCTACCATACCTACCTATTAGCATATGCTATTCCAAGTATATTCATATTTTTATCTACCTTCCGAATTAAACTTGTTATGAGAAAACTAGTGATTAAAGCTCTCACGAACTTGATGGCACACTTTACTTTTCTTGCCCTTAATAAACTTGAACCATTGTGTCGTCTATGTTGTATATGCTTGCACTTATTTGTTGGGGATTAGCAGAACCATGCTATCATGGGGAACGCTTTCAACATTGCACTTGTACTTTGTACCTAGTTGATATCATGCTCTTTTGTCTATCGATGTCGTCGGTGTGAAATGAAAGGGGAGCTTGTAAGTCCATGGAGTTATGTATATGTGTTAGAGAAACATCTGGGCCACCAGTCTAGTCCATGTTGTCATGGTGGAAACCTGCAGCGTAACCATAATGAGCTGTCTATGAAGCATTCTTCTTATAAAAAAGAGTCAGATATTGAGAAAAAAAAGAAAAAGAAAAAAAAGAGATATATGAAAAGAGGAAAGAGAGAAAAAAAAGCACCATATTCCCATGGTAAATAAGAAGATTGTTGAGATGCTCGTTGTCTGCTTGCCTTGTCATTTTGATATGGGGATTCTTCTGTATCATCGGGCAAAGGGTACCTCGTTGGCGGTTCTCTATGATACACATGTATTTACGATGACAAGAACTTACCAGCGACTAAACTTGAGTAGCATGAGGAGCGGCCCTCGTATTCAAGGGACATGAGATTTCCAACTTATACTTTGTCAAGCATATACTCCATAGTTTGTTCACTTTAACCTTAATCACTTCAAGATGCTTATGATAGGGGAATTGAGAGCTGAAAGCTAATAAGTACCATAATTTTTGGAAGCTCTTTATGAAACTTGAATCCCTACTTCCTTCTATGAAGGCCTTTCTTTTACTTTTATGTTGAGTCTCTACCTTCTATCTTTTTGCACCTACTTTGAGAGCATAGTGGCCATTCTTAGTTCTATGTGGATTGTCCCAAGACTTGTTGATTGATGCATATCTTTGATATTGCTTGTTTTAAACTATTTGTATCTAGTCACTCTTATGAACTTTGAAGGTGTCCTATGCATTTATGTTTGCTACTCTATGAGGGACAAGCTGAATGCCACTATGCTATGTTTTCTTTATGTGAAACAAACAAACGTCTTGCAAAGCATTGTTATTCATGAATCTTTTGTTTATGCCTTTTCATGTTGCAACATAGTTTCTTTGTCTTATTGCTAGAACTTTGTCTTTCATGTTATGATTGAAGTACTATGATCCCAGCTTTGAATGTTTTACAAATACTTTGATCAAGTTTATGATGGTTTATGTCACCTCAAAAATTATTCTTTCTTTTTATCACTTACCTACTCGAGGACGAGCAGGAGTTAAGCTTGGGGATGTTGATACGTTGCTAACGTATCCATAATTTTTGATGTTCCATGCTTGGTTTTATCTACTTTCTTATGTTTTGTCCACACTTTGGAGTACTTTTCATATGATTTCTTGGACTAACCTATTAATAAGAGCCACAGTGCCACTTGCCTGTTTTCTGCTGTTTTTGGTTCCACGAAAGTCAGAAAATCAATATTCTCGGAATTGGACCAGACAAAAGCCAAAGTCGATATTTTACCGGAAGACTCACAGAGCCAGAACACGAGACGGAGAGGGGCCACAGGGTGGCCACACCATATGGTGGCGTGGGCTAGCCCTGACCACGCCACCAGGTGGTGTGGGCCCCCTAGCCGCCCATCGACCTTGCCTCTTCGCCTATAAGATGCCTCCCGATGCAAAAACCCTAAGTAGTCAATCAGAAATCCACGAAAAGTTCCGCAGCGCCGCCGCCACCGAAGGGGAGATTCGGGGGACAGAAAGTCTCTGTTCCGGCACCCTGCCGGGATGGGGAAGTGCCCCTGGAGCCATCTCCATCGATCTCCACCACCATTGCTGATTCCCATGATGAGGAGGGAGTAGTTCTCTCTCGAGGCTAAGGGTTCTACCGGTAGCTATGTGTTCATCTCTCTCTCTCTATGCATGATCTTATTGATATCATGAGCTTGTAATCTATAGATCTACCTTGCTACTCAAGTGCTTTAATAGATCTTTGTTCTCCCCATGTGTGTGAAGTTGACAATGTACACACCATGGTGGCACTTAGGCTAGAGATTACAAATACTTGTTATGAGTTATATTTGGAGTTGGATGTCTTTATGAAATTGTGGTGTTTGTTTGAACCATCTAGTGCTCAAGGTGACAGTGTGGGGTTATCTAGATGGGGAAAGTGAACTTTGAGGTGTGCTGTTATAGCCCTACCATGGATTAGAGTGTCCAACCAGAGAGTAGTTCAGAGTAGTATCATGAAGAGAAGATATTTATATGAGAGTGTTCACTAGCAAAAGTATGATCCCTAGGCCTTGTTTCTAAGCATTAAAACACCGTTTGCAACTAGATCTGTTACATGTCTGCTTGTTTCCATCTTTATTTCAGTTTGCCTTTAGTCTCTTCCACGCCATCAAGCTATTTTCCGGCATCGTTACCACTTATAATTATCCATACCACTTGTATTTCACTATCTCTTCGCCGAACTAGTGCACCTATACACCTGACAACTGTATTGGATGTGTTGGGGACACAAGAGACTTCTTGTATCTTGATTGCAGGGTTGCTTGAGAGGGATACATTTGACCACTTCCTCCCTGAGTTTGATAAACCTTGGGTGATCCACTTAAGGGAAAATTTGTTGTTGTTCTACAAACCTCTACACTTGGAGGCCCAACAACTGTCTACAAGAATAGAAGTGCGTAGACATCAACATGCAAGATCACAAATAACAAAGACATGATAAAATCAATAATCAATCTGAAATGGCATCTCAATATCCATCGGATCCCCACAAACACAACATGTATGATTACAAATAGATGATCTTGATCATGAACAGAGCTCACAAGATCTAAACATGATAGCACAAAGGAGAAGAACCAACCATCTAGCTACTACATGGACCCGTAGTCCAAGGATGAACTACTCACGCATCACACCGAAGGCTTGCATGGTGATGAAGAAGGCCTCCAGGGTGAATTCTCCCCTCCGGCAGGGTGCCGGGAAGAGCTTCAGATCCCTTCCGATCTAGGGATGGAGATGACGGCGGCTATAGACTCTTTCGTGGATTTTTGATCGGGTACTTAGGGTTTCTGTATTGGAGGCTATATAGGCGAAAGGGGACGACGAGGGGGTGCCCTAGGTGGCCACACCACCCCCTGGTGCGGGCCAGGACTGGCTGCGCGGCCAGGTGGTGTGGGCGGCCCCTGGCTCCTCTCCGTCTCGTATTCTGGCTCCGTGTCCCCTCGGTGAAATATTGACTTCGGCTTTTGTCCCGTCCAATTTCGAGAATATTCATTTTCTGACTTTCCTGGAACCAAAAACAGCAGAAAACGGGCAGCTGGCACTGTGGCATCTTGTTAATAGGTTAGTCCAAGAAGGTGTATAAAAATACTCCAAAGTGTGGGAAAAACATAAGAAAGTAGATATAAACCAATCATGGAACATCAAAAATTATAGATACGTTTGCAACATATCAAGTACCACTGTCTCGGACTCCTAGGTGTGCATGTATTCAAGGCTTGGTTCGCCAAGATTCTCACTTAAGTCCATGGCAAACCTTCCAGCGGCAAGGCCGTAGGAGAAGATGGTCTGCATCTGGACATAATTGAGGATTGGCTTGTTCAGAAACTCGACATCTTTGGGGTGATCCTAAGAAAGGGAATTGGTGTGAGGTTAGTGGTAGTAAGCGAGGTTACAAAAGGGAATTGTAGGGATGTTAGTGCATGAACTAAAATTAGTTAGTACCAAGATGTGTCCCCTATAGTGGGCGTCCTCCAAGATGACGGTGATGGTCTCTTCATCCTAGCCAGCTCTGCTAAGGTCCCTGAGCTTGGACACATGGGTCCACCTGGTCCTCCACTTACGCAGGTGGGTGTACACTTGATGTGAAGACACCTCGATACCACAAAACTCAAATACCTTCCGAGCAACAGTGTTCAGGTGCATCTCTTTGAACCCCTTATCTGTCCTCACGCCTATCTTGATGATCTCGCACATCTTGTTCAGCACGAACGGGGAGAGGAACGGTTCCCACTTCATGGTGCCCTTCAACCCATTGTCATGGCCTGTGTTGTGGGCTTTGCCGGCCTTGATGGCCTTCTTCTTGGCCACGATCTTGGAAGCTTCCTCTACAATCTGATCCACCGTGTACCCGGTAATCGGAGGCGGAGACACGATCTCCGACCGCTGAGAATAGATGAGCCTCAAAGGTGGGAGCTAGGGTTGGGTCTCAGCAACAAATGTCTCCTGAGAATCTTTGAGGGTCTGGCTGAACTCATCAAGGGTCATGTCCTACATGAATCACGATCACACAAAATTACCTACCTAAACATGCAATAAGGCCACAAAAACACCGATCTATGACTACAACAAGCAGTTAAGTGGGCATACTACCATAGATCTACCGCAAACTACAATCAGATCTAGGAGGTGCTAACAGATCGAAGCTACTAAACCTGGGGATTGATGAAACTCAATGGCATCGGAGGAGCGGAACACGTCGCCGCCGAAGATCTTGGAGAAGAACGTCTGCACCAGCCGATCTACAACCACCACCGCCGCTACCGCCGCTTACATGATGGCCGATGAAGATCTTCGCGAGCTTCAGAGCTCGAAAAATGGCAGAAATGGTGGCGCGGCACTACGTGGTGAGCCGGGTGGTGATATATACCACCGCGCTCCCGCGGGCGGTGACGAAAGTTCTCCCGTCGGCTTTTGGGGAAAAGCTGCGGCTCGTGCCATCGCTGAGCTCGCACGGCCGGTGCGCGGTTTCCGCCGTTTTTGCACTAGCGCAGCCTATCCCCATAGAAATACTCGGTTTGGACGTTTCCAGCCGACCAAGTTTTGGGCTGCTTTAAATCTCGTACGCTGCAAGAAAACCGTGTGACCCAGGAAAATAAACGGGTTTATTTCTTCCGGCCCAGAGCGGGAAGCGGAAAAACGACCAACCAAACATGGCCTTAATTTATTCACTCGGGTTTGCTTCTCTTTCCCAGTACACTTCCTACTGCGAGTAGGAGTAGGTCACATAAGAAGTGCAGTCCAACGAAAATAAAATGGGACAATGATCTGACCGAGAGGAAGTCAGATGCATAACCTGGTTATTCGGGAAGATAGCCACCATCCAAGTTTTAAAGTGATTGGCATTTTTAACAACCATCTATCCAGCATGATCTAACGGTGGGAAAATAGGTGGTACTAGACTGATGGTACCCGGTGGTAAAAAAAGCGGGACCGGTACCAAAATTATGTAGGACCGATACCACATATTAATTTGATATATTTTAATTAAAAGGGACACCTAGATAATTTTATCACATGGCCCACCCGTCACTACCTCTTCCCAGACTGCAGTGCTACGTCGCCCGGCGGTGCTCACCACCAGCCCGGTCATCCCGTTGCTCGCGGGGTGAAGGTCACCTTCGTCAGCTGTGTCGTCTCTTCTCTGTCGCTGGTGACGGGGAACTTCCGGCAGCAAGAAGAAGCACTGCACCTCAAAGGCTCAAACACGTAGAGATCACCGAGAACCACTTGATACATTGTCGCCCTATGTATCTAGCAACCTGACGAAGATCCTTTAATTCTCCTTTGATTCCGCAAGCACAAAAATACACACACGTGTAATAGGCCAAGAGAAATACTCCAGCTTCGACGGAGTCCAGGAGCTTGCCATGAATCCCAGTTAGACGAACGTGATTGCTTCTCTCTTAATTATCTCCTGTCACAGTAGATTCTCTAGCCAAAACTCATAAATCTGGTGATAGGCCAAAACAGATTGAGGAAATATTTGCGAGGCTTTCCTTACAACAGGCAGGTGCTCGTAGTCGGATTCCACCATTGGCGTTTTCGAGGACGCGATGATATTCCAGTCGTCGCACATCCCTGTGCACGGGAGTCTCCAGCTCGTCCTCGTGCACAGCCGATTAGGCTAATTATGCAAGTTTAAATCTATAATTAACCGGGTCATAAAGGATGGACAAAAAATTAATTTCGAGATGGTACTGGATGGTACCGGATGGTACTCCCCAATCATCGTAAATATATATTCTCCAGATCGTGCAGATCACGGGGGGATAAAACCTCTCTAAAATCAAGCATTTGTTTTTTGCCCCTCCTTTTCGACCAATGCTCCTCTTACCGCATACATTCATTGAAATCTTCCATGATAAGCCAGGGTCGTCGAAGGATAGGTTTGATCCTGCAAATTCTACATATGATATCTCTCATGGATTTTGGGCCCACCGAGTCACCGTATACAGAGTTACATCTCCATTTGTTTCCTCTGGCACATTGTGCACGGTTAGAGCATCTCCAGCAGTGACTCAGTGACTCTAAATTGGCATTGCGCTAAAAAAACGATCGATTTAGCGTGCGAGGGTAAAAAAAAAACCTTGCTCCCGCAGAGGTTGTAAAGTAGAGTGCGTCGAAAAAAAATTGCAGCATGAAATGCGCTATGCAAAGCGGTATATTTGCCGCCCGGACTAGCGCACTGAAAATCCCCTACAGAAGTAACTCTCGCCTCTCCTCCTCACGGAAAGAGGCGACGGCGACGGCTCCCTCCCTCCAGATCTCAACCGGCGAGAGTGCTGGTTCCCTCTTCCTCTAGTTGTCGCTCTAGCGGTAGGAGGGAGGAGGGGCTCGTTTCTCCGCCTAGTAGTTAGGGTTAGGGTATGTCTGCCATGGGGCGTCGTTGGGGTGGTGGGAGCGGCGCCCGGACAATAGATCTGTCTCAACTCTACTCCCACACCAGCGACGACCTTCACGGTGACTCCTCGAATTTGATGGCAAGGTGTGCTAGTCGTTCCTTCATATCGACAGCTTGGTCTTCTCGTTGTTCTTCAGATCAGGCGAGATCAGTTTCTCGGTGTGTCGTCGGTGTTCGTCGTTCTTAGCGATGGCGCTGGTGGCCGGGGCGAGGTGGTTTCTCTGCAGCGAGGATGTTGGTCCGGAGGTGGTGGATCTGTCGTTCTTCTCCGACTTTGTCGATGAGAGGCAGCGGATCTTGGTTCAAGACAACACGGGGACGTGCCACAGCGGCATGTGCATCACTGCGTGTAGCAGGCATGTTCATCGACTCACAAAGCCTCGTTGGAGATGGTGCTTTTTTGGATCTTGCAGTGTTGGAGGTTCAATGTCTATTCCAGCGTGCGTTTCGATGGTGCTGGAGTTGGGCGACGGTCGTTGGCTTCGGTGGTTGCGAGAAAACCTAGGGATCGTTTTGTATTTCTCGGTCTCTTAAGATTTTATCTGCATTGTTTTTAGGATAATCATTTTATCCCAGTCTGTCTTTTAATTTTCACATGTGTTGCTCCATGTAACTTGATTTTCGATTAATAAAATATGTGGTTGCTCGAAAAAAAATCCCGTTCACGCGCGAAGCACAACCGTCCTTGAAAATTCAGCCGCGCGCACCTCGATGGTCAGCAATGGCCAGGCCAAGCCCGTCGCCAGTTGCCCGTCGTCCATCCCCCGTTGGAATCGTGCTCGCGGCCGCCCGCTGGCTGTCGGAATTGCACTGCCTACCGCCAGTTGTCCTTCGGAATTGTGCTGCCTGCCAGAATCCCGCATGACCGGAGCCTTCAGCTAGCTGCCGCTCGACGCGTGTCCTTGTGGACATCACTGTCAGCTAGCTGCGGCCCGATGCGTGTCCTTGTGGACATCACGTCACCCTGACAAGGGGGGGCCCATCTGTCAGTTTCGCTATCTCCTAAGGGTTAAAATTGAATCAGTGTTAGCGCTGAAATTGTGGTTTTTTCTTTAGGTGAAATGGTGGGTTTTTTAAATCCTAACGAATAGTGATAACTTTTTGAAACGATTAAATTGCGAAAAACCACCACAATTGAGGAAAATTTATCAATCATTCACCAAAACAAACACCAGAAAACATGCATTTTGGTGGGGGTTTGTTGAGTTTGCCTCAATTGTGGTGGTTTTTTTCAATTCACTCTTTTGAAACCCTCGCCACTGTTTTTTTTTCCTCACTCGAGAATGGATAAAACATGCGACAACGACAGGTCTCCAACGGAACCGTTAGCTCCATGGGTGGGCCTTTTGGATCGATCGGTCGGGAGGCGAAGCCAGGGCTGATCGACGTGACGTCGCGATCCGCCATTCTGATTGACCGATTGATTTGGGGGCCAGGATTAATTTCGACCGGCGGTGAACAGTGCGCGGCTTCAATTCCGCGGTCGGGTTGTGCCGGAGCTCGGAGGCTCGTAGCGATTGATTGCTACTGCCGCTGCCGGAGCTAGCCCTCCCCCGCGCCCGCGCTAGCCGATCGTGCTCTCCTTTTGGCTCTTCCTACCCTCCCTCCCTCCCTCCCTCCCAGCGTGTTCATTTGGCCACTGTGCTTCGTCCGAGATGGCATGTGACCGATGTCTCGCACATGCCCGGCCCTGAGCCTGTGCAGGCTGTGCGGCTGCACGGGGCCCCCTAATTGTTAGGGCCCCATTAAGACGTACAAGCCTAGTACCGTGGTATGCCAGCAGCTTAGGCAAATCACAAGCAAAATTTCCACATAGTATGTCGTACGTTTGGTTTTCCAAGTGCAGGCCGGCGCTCCGCGGCCGACGGCAAGGGTTCGGAAGTGGTCACCAGCACAAAATATTAAAAAAAAACTCTATAGCTAATTGTGTATAGGGCCTATATTTTTATCATGCACCGGGGCCCCAAATTGTCAGGGCCGGCCCTGGTCTCGCATAGTGGTGGCTGCGTGTGAGCGAGCGAGAGCCGAGAAGTGGTGCACGCGCAGCAGCAACAGTAGGCAGCTACAGCTAGCTAGGCCAGCCACTGCTGGTACTGTGTACTTTTGCACCCGCGCGATCTCGGCTAGCCAGAACGTCATGCATGCGCAGGTGGCCGGCCGGCGGCACTGTCGCATCCCTACGTACGCGCATCGACTCACGTACGTGTCGCTCCGGCCGCCGGCGAGACCGGCATGGACCGCGGGCGCCCAGCCGATCGATGTCCGTCCGTCCGTACGCGCGCCTATGTGCGACCAATGATTGATCACTCCTATATATCAAACCGGGACCGGCGGCGCTACTACGTTTAAGTCGCCGGCAGGCACGATAGGTCGATGCGTGACTGCGCGGGACTGTGCACGACGATCCGGCGCCGTACCGCCGTGGGATCCGCTGCCGGCCGGCGCGAGGACAGCGGCGTCGGGGGAGCAATTAAGGTGTTGCGCTCTCTCTCTCTCTCTCTGGCCGTTCGCCGAGATCGTTCCTTTCTTTTACTGCGACCCACCTCCCGCGAGCGGCCCACCGGCCCGGCCGGATAGGGATGTCTTCTCCTCGGTCTTTTATTTATGGTGACTCGCTGGAGCCCGCTGGGCCTGACCTCGGATTGATTGCACGCGTGCATGCATTAGGTAACAGTCTGATTTTCTTCTCTCTGTAAAGAAAGATGGAAACAGTCTTGAGACTCGTCGCAATAGGACCGTCCGATATACTACTATTTTCTGTAAATGTGGTGAGACAAAATTGTGTTCTTTGATGCTACTCGCAAACACATTGAAGGCATCATTTCATATTTTCAGAAGATCATAGATGAAGTCTTCTGTTTTAGTATTGAGAATGCCAGAGTCATTGCATTGGTTGGACATAGAGCCAAAATTTCATACTCCCTCCGTCCTAAAAAGAGTGTCGCAAATTTTCTAAAGTTAAATGAATCTAGACACGTTTTACTGTGTAGATACATCTAAATTTTAATAAATCTAAGATATCTTTTTTAGGACGGAGGGAGTACAAAACATCAAAGTAAAAGAAAGACTTATTTTGATTAAAAAAGGTGAAGATGAAGAATTACAACTTTCGGCTATTGAATCCTTTAGAGTTACTTACTTGTAATTCTTGACACCGCAACTCCTTCATTGACTAGTCGATTTGAGCAGCTGAAGGCATTTGAAAAGGTGTTTAGTTTCTTACTCCACTAAAATAATCTGAAGTCCTTGGATGATAGTAATCTACGGAAATCCTGCACTATTTTTTTGCTGAAGCTTTTACTCATGAAAAGTCATCTGATGTTGATCTCGATGATTTTTTACTCTAAGTTAAAAGTGTTGGAAGTAACTATGCCAGATGATTTCATCTCGGCGCGCCTAAGATTCTTCAATTTGTTACAGCCATATATTGCTATCCAAATGTATCAGTTGCCCATCAAATCGTCTTGACAATACCCATACTGTAGCCTCGGCTGGAAGAAATTTCTTCTAAACTGAAACTGCTGAAGAATTGTTTTAGGTCTCAGCTATGTTTCAAGCCTCGTCACAGAAAAAATCTGGTTCGAAGTTCCAAGCCCATCACTGCCATCCATCGGCCGCCGTACGTACAGTACGTCCGTCTGCATCGATCCACGAACGCTGCCGCGCCGTACGCCGGTGTAGGTACGTACGGTACGAACGTCTCCTCCCCTTCGAAATGGAAACTTCAGCAGCATGGCCGTGCGTCCTCGATCGCAGCAACTCACTCACTCACAGGAGGGGAGCAGCAGCAGCTGCTGCGGCCTGCGGGGCAGAGAGAGGAGGGGCCGGCCGGCCAACGGCCGCTGATGATCGATGCTGACTTCAGCATTGGCAGCGACAACAGCTGGGCGCATGCATGCATGCCACTCACTGGCACGCACATGCCACGCTCCAGCCAGCCAGCTAGCTAGGGGTGCCCTGCGCAGGATCAAGCCTCGACGATACGGCGCAGATCCTGTAGGCCCATGCGCCCAAGATAGCGAGCGAGCGATCTCTGGCGCCACGCTACAGGACAACCTTCCACGCATAGGGCAACAAGAAATTTGTATGAGAGGTCCAAATTTCACGATAATTTGTGCACGACGATGAACCAGAGCACAAGTTCTCTAACAAAAGCAATGGGGTTTCGACAGATCATATCAGCCAGGAATGTCGCCGCCACCCGGGAAGTCAAGGTTGCAGATGGAAAATGTAAGGCCACACAGTATTAACAACAGAATGAAACGACGGGAGCTTTATTTTCCAGCGAGCGCGTACTCCTCCTGCTGCGAGAGTTTGTTGCTAGCACAGCACCTACTACTTCTACAGCTCACTCACCTGGCCCCCCAGCCTGGGTACATTGTGGGGGGTTTGTTGGGAGGCCGTCCATCTCCATTCTCCAGTGAGTGACCTCGCCAGGGAACGCTGGAATATCAAGGGTGTACCGGGGGCTTGCACAGGGAATTTTATTGGGTGTAGTAGTCCGTGGCCATTCGATTTTCAAACGGATTACTCCGGGCATTCAAGTTCCTCCGTGGAGTTGTTCTGTCCTCACCTTACAAGAGGAATGAGCAGGTACTCCGCGTAGAACAGCTGCAGAGCCATGTGGGGAATGAATGTGAGTTAAAACAGGGCATATATATCATTCCGGGATTCACAAGCAGGTGCAGAAGGTGAAGCGATTGAATTGGTTTGCACGGTACGCTTGGGCCCAGCAACAAATTTCAACGTGGATGCCGTAACCAGACGAAGGAATGGGTGCTGGTTTCAGTGGGTTACCTTCCAGATGAACATGTAGAAGGATGTTATTGCAGCCTTGCTTGTGAGGTCGACCGACCGTGCGCAGCTCCATAAGAGCGAGGCGAGGATGGCATGGCCTGCGACCTGCACGACACACATGTTTGTAAACCTTTGATAATGGAACGGCAAGGAAACATTTACAACAACCTAGACAAGGTGAATCCTTGTGATTATCTAAACCAAGATACACAATCCATATCAATTTCGGTCCTACAAACAGCTTGAGATCTTGTTAGCAAAACATGATGTCAATATTCATAATTGTTTAGGTTGGCAAAGATGAACAACTTGAGCAATTATAAATCTAATGATGAAAGTTGTTGTTATGTTTTATGAGATGTGTGATCCATACAGTTACAGATTTGCTCCACAAACTGGAAGAAGTAGCCCCCATCAGTATTGCAACACCATAGGCCATCTCAAGTAGACCAACACAGATCCAGAAAACCTGAGTGGAAGTTTAAATCAGCAAATCCAAGAGTAATTCTCTTAGCGACAATACATTGTTCATGGTTTACATCTACTAACCTTGTTTTGTCCTAATCTAACACTGAAAGATTGAATTCCAAAAATGCGGTCCCCTTCAATATCAGGGATATCCTGCGAAATAGTAATTTTCCTTCAGGCAATTTGGTCATATCAGAAGCAATGCAACAAAATGAGTGTTCCGTTAGCAAAACCATGAAAGGATATTTGTGAATTATGATCACTTTAGCTGCAGTAATGCAGTATGGAAACTAGATATTGTTACCTTGAATAATGCTATTACAACTGAGAAGAAGGTCATGAATGCAGTTGCAAATATCAATGGCTTTGAAAAGACTGCCGGCCTTCTGAAAACAAATGTCTGATAGATAAACAAGGCAACAAAGCGTAAATCATATGCAGCAGTTATTATGTAATGTTTATAGAAAACCACAACAAAATGTAGTTACAACTACAGACAGAACATTATGTTTTACTACAAGTTGCTTGTTGTTTTCAATAGCTCATCAGAAGACTTGCCTGAATGTGGAGAAAAAATGCCAGTTGAACAATCACAGCACGCACTGCTAATATGCAGAGTGCTGCAACAACAGCAAACCTCTTCCATCGGAAGTATGGGAGCTGTAGAGAACAAAAATGGGAATGTCAGCTCTCTTTAATTAGCTAATAGAGGGCATCAATAGCTCGCACCAAACAGAGTGGTATTCCAAATAATTATGCAGGAATAGAAACAAAGATACAAAATTGCTTTCACATTAAACACAGTCGTCATTCTGCAATTCAAGAAAATTAAGATTTCCATCTGTCAACTTTGGGATTTACCGCATGCTGAACCCAGAAACGTTTTGAGGCCCATTTTAGCCTATAAAATCTGAGTGTTGTGCATAGTGCAGAGAAAGCTTTCAGTTTTAACATGTTAGCCTTAGCCCATTAAACCTGCAGATCAGTTATAGCCTTATAGGTGGGCTCCAAATGTGTCAGTTGTCCACATCTTTCAGGCCCATGTGGAAGTAAAAAAAAGATGGCTGGTACAAGCATTTCACTATGATCCACTGGAACGTGACAGTATTTTTCAAAAATAGGTTTCTTAATTATTATTTATTATATTTTTGGAAAAAAACTGCCTTACTAAATCTTTGTATTACACCAGAAGGCAACAAAACCATTACAGACAAATATTAATATACAGAGAACGATATATGTGTGAAAGCCCTTACATTGACTGAATAAGCAGTTCCAAGAACAAAGCTAATAAAAAGAGCCCAAAACAGAGGTGGTGATCCAACAAGCCATCCAAGGGCAAAGCTCTGCAATTTAAACAGCAACGCTCCTGAATTAGTCTGACAAAACTGACAGTAAAGAGCCTTCTTCCAAGATTAGTGCAACTAAATAGCAATGCTAATAGACTGTATTTCACTACCAAATAAGTTGCAAACAGAAAAAGAGGAAATGCAGTTATAAAAATACGTTACCACAGTTACCATAGCAGCAAATATCTAAAAGGACGTTACCATAGCAGCAGAAACTGACACTATCGCAACCCCAGTTGCAGGAGAGTATTCCCCAGATGCTAGTGGAAGAGTTGGCTTGTTAACCTGGGGAGTCACCAACATTAGCTTCCACAGAACTCCAAACCAGAAATAATAAAAAGTAGCACTGTGAAGTAGAAATATAAACATTTGAGATAACAATGAATCTGCAGTACCTTATCTATTTCAATGTCAAACACCTGGTTCAATCCAACAATATAGATGTTCATAAAAAAAGCAGCCACCACTGCCTACATAGGAGTAAAATGCGTCAATTTTTATACAGATTTTACTCTGCAGAAGAGAAAAGTGTTGCTCAAATTTATACCTCCAGCAAACCAGTGAGGAACAAGGGCGAAATATCAGACAAGCTCTCGACAGCTAGTAGGGAAACTGAGACTATGCTTAGTGCCTGCCTAAACAAGAATTTTTCTCTTAGATCCAGGGAGCGCAAAAGCACAGCACAGCCGATGTCTATAGCTTCATTAGGAGATATTATACACTGGTGATTTCACCTAAATGATACAACATCAACACGACTTAACTGTTCCTATGACGGTATGTGGCCGAGAAAACCTGTAAAATGCATCCAGAGAAGAAGATATTGGCTTCCAGATGCTTGCTGGATGGTGTGCTTCAGTTTCAGGCTGTAGTGATTGCCCAGCATTTGCAGAAGTATTTCTTGATTGATGTGATATCCTATGGTAGGAGTATTTCCAATCCAAGAATTTTTTACAATGATCATCAGTAGGGCCTTTGGACCCTTGGATGGACAAAGAAACTCGCCCTTTACCACTTCGTTGGATAGAACAGAATGATGGTAGAATATGATCTGGAAAATCAACAGTTCAAAACTACGTCAAACACTCAGGAAACAAAGATGGAAGAACTTCATCCATAATCAAGGTACATGACAATATGTAAGCTCAAATACTGGCGGATCTAGTATCTGGTTAGGCCTTCTACTACAAAATAGGATCTGTCAAAGAACAAAGAAGAAAATAGCTTTTATGCCTTTCCTACTCCATTTCCACACGTCGCTTTCTTTATATTCACCGGAAGAAGATGGGAGGTGTCTGATAACATACAGAGGCTAGACTTTTGATTATCACAGGGATGAATTTCACGCAAGCGACAAAGATCTGAGCATACAGTACTACAACAGGAGAGGAACTGTGCATGAAACTAAGTATACGGTATCAGGAATCCATCGGCACATCCATTTCGGTCAGACATAATCGGCATGGAACGCTTCCTCAACGCAAGCTAGATACGCCTCAGCATCTACTTGATACTTCACAGGCCTTCACACGCAGCATGAGGGATCATTCCAATCAAAGCAGGCAAGATTTTCACTACGACTAAAATAAGTTGAAAACAGTAGCATAATTTCTTCATAGATCTCTTCCCCGTTGACCTATTCCCCTGGTACATGCTAAAATTGACCACACACAGGAAAACATGCATCAAATCTACTCAATAAATAAAAGAGTACCAGGTGGTTAATGAGACAGATGTGTTCCCCCTCAACAACAACAACAAAAAATACAAGCAGAAGTACGAGAATGGCCTGACCATTTCAGCGCATCTGCGCCCACCAACACATTGAATGCACCGGCTCTGATCCACCACGACGCTGAGCCAGCGAGCAAATATAAAACCCCTAACCCAGCACTTCCAACTGATTTCCAGTACCAAACACAAAAAATGGTGGAACTGATTCACTTTCCACTGATTAAACACTGGCCCCTTTCGGCTTACTATTCCTATTCCCGAAAAGGGCGTGTTACTAAGTTGATTGAAGATTCCTAGCCCGCGGCGGAATCGCGTCCCGGCAACATCGCTTTCGCTCTCTCCGAATCCGGTCGGGTTTAGCACTTTAGCCTCGTCCTTCCTTCCGCTAACTACAGCCGTTCGTACAGTACCAGCATCTAGTCAAAGCTACTGAACGGCGCTAATCACCCGCCCGCAGTACGCCAATCACAAGGAGCGTGCGGAGGGGGGGCGGCACGGGGGGATGGAGACACTCACCTCGCCGGCGGGCGGCGGCGGCGGCGCAGGCGGGCGCGGACGGGCGGAGGCAGAGCGAGTCCATCGCCACGCGTGCCCGAGAGGACGAGAGAGAGGGAGTGAGTGGGCAACGTGACTGCGAGACAACGAGAGGGGGGAGAGAAACGCAGGGAAGGTTCAAGCAAGTGAATTGGATTGTTTCTTCCAAATAGTCCCAGTAACTGGGCCACTTTCGCTTGACAACGACGCTGGTGTTGTAGACTGCATGTAGCCTTTTGCTTTCGCAACTGTTTGTGGGGGAGAGGATTAACTTCATGAACTGTCCCTCTGATGTTTTCAAATATACTCCGTAGAAGATTCTTTCTAAATCGTCTATCTAGTTGTAGACAAGACAATATTTGCCATATTTATCTTGTACGGAATTTCGCTTATAAATTACCTCTGGTGTACAATCATAGACATGACACGTGTTGCAATTTATATTTATAGAAAGACGTCAAAGATGCACAAGTTGAAAGAGAAAAAAGAAGAAAAGAAAAAGGTCCCGCCAAAATAAACAGAGTTGCAACAACAAAAGCACCACTAGTGGTGACGGCACATCGACTCCAAAAAAAAGCTTCTGCAAAACAACGACTCCAAGAAGGTAACAATGCTGAAACACCATTGTCGTCCGGCTTAACCAATGATTAGATCCTGGATTTTCACCGAGGAGAAGGTCCAATCTCCACTCCACACAATGCTTTCAACAAGGGAATGACTACGGAGCCATCACTGCCAGGTACAAACCACGGAAGGTCAGAGCTAGGGTTTTTACCTCGGAAACTGATACATGAGCTCAAAGAGCACCACCAAGAATGCATTTTGTCACTGTCAACCCCACTTGTCAAGAACACTATTGCAAAATGTCGATTGTCTGGCACACATACTTCTCCCGAACTGCTGTGATTACTCCCTAGAATCTTCTCGACTCAACATGAGCATGTGAGATAGGAATCTCAGAGCCTATTCGGTCTTCTTCAAACATGATCGTCATGATCCCCTCATCAACACCTCGCACTGGTACGGAGCGACTTCTATGGACTCAGGTCAAAAGATCTTCCGTCAACGAAAAAAGGGTACGTTGTCAGGGACCGGTCGTTGATATGAAGACCTCTATGACAATGGAGGAAAAACTCGTAACCAATAAGGGGGTTTGCCATCGGTTTTCATCTTCTGCACATTTCCTTTAAGTGGTAATCATTAGCTACTGTTACATTGCTTTCACTTGTTTGCCCTGAGTTTTTAGAGCATCTCCACTCGTTGGGCGTTCACAGGCCGAAATCCGGCGCTATTTAGCGCCGGACGGAGCTAGTTTTTAGCCTGGGAACGCCTAGTATCCCACTCGCGTCCCCAGGCCGAGTTCCCAGGTCGACGTGTTTTCGCCTAAATTTGGCTCAGATTCAACTAGTTTTCGGCATATTTTGGCATAATATGAATATAGAGCAATGTTCGGCATAGTTCTGCATGAAATTAACCATAGTTCGGCAGTGAGGAAAACCCAACCATGCCGGTGCAGTCCTTCTTGCACACGAAATAGGGGTTGAACTCCCGGATGGCATGCACGATCTCGAGGAAGAGCTTTCTGCTCATCCTGAAACGGCGCCGAAACACGGTCTCTTCGTGAAGTGGCTCGTCGGTGAAGTAGTCGGTGTACAACATGCAGTATCCCTCCATCCTCTGCCTTGCTTTGCACTTCCGGCGACCCTTCGACGAGCCTCCACGCTTCGGCGATGCAGTCTGCATGTACAGCCATGCTAGAGAGGCGAGGATTTGCACGTGCTCTACATCTTCGGCGGCTACGGCGTTCTCTTCCTCTAGCAACACGGCGAACAGCTCCTCATCATCGTAGTCCATGTCCGAAGGGGAAAAACACCGAACACTTGGTGGGCGAGGTGGCGGGAGCATGAAACGTAGCTCAGCTAAGGCGAAGGAGGGGCGGCGAATGTGGCCTAGGCTACGGGGGGGAAGGTGCGGCGATGGCGGCGGACCTATCTACAGTCGCGAATTCGGCTTGTAGCAGTGGAGCTTCGTCGGCGCAAGCATGGCGACAGGACAGCTAGGGAATCCTTCGCCGCGGGGAGAGGTGACTGGTGGTGGAAAATGGGATGTATCGCCGACAGGGTTGGACCACCCTCGTTTTCGCTTCATCCGGCGTTCCCAGGGCGTTCCCGATGCCCCGGGATCGGCCTGGGATCTCTGGACGAAAGTTGGGCCAAATCCGGACGAAACCAGCGTCCTGGGAACGCGACTTGGTGAAAAATCGCCGTCCGACGAAAAAAACGCCTTGAAAACGGCGTCCTGAGAACCCGAGTGGAGATGCTCTTATGGGTACTTTTCTACCAATGATGCATGTAAAATGGATAAATGAACTTTGTAGATTATTGTCACATATTACAATATATTTGCATCATATCATGAGTTATTTTCTTGATTTACATTGATTTCTGGATTTTTTAAAGATCCCTGTTATCTTAGTTTTAACTCTGTCTGGCAGAAAAACCTTCTGTTAGTTTTCTTAACTTTCAGGGAGCTAAAGAACTCTAAAAAGGGCTAGACCAATAGGACTTGTTAGATGATTTTCATACGAATCCAACAAGGTAAAGCAGGACCTGAGGGTCCCAACGAGTTGCAAATGGTAGGCCCATCAAGTTAGATCATGCCACTTGTATGATCTCATCCGTCGAAGCTCTGATGTCATCAATTTCATTGCCATTCTCTTTGTTTTGATCTAAAACTATCTATATATACCCCTGGAAGCCTTTCTCGATACATATATAGGTGGAGATCAAAAACCAACTAACAGAGAGACAGCAGGCTGGGACAGCAGGCCGCCACACGTAGGAAGATTGGAGGGGGAACCGATGCTGGAATCGCCTCCGGTAGCCTCTCCTCCTTCACCATAGCCTCCACGCTGTTCTTCATCATGAAGGGGGAGTAGTCGACCCCCTGGACTATGGTTTTGTGGTGGTAACTTGATCCAATCTCTCTATTTGATCACTGTTGAAGTTGATATGATGTGTCTTGCCTGATTATGGATCTATCTATGTAATCCTATGGTGGATATTGTGGTATGAGATGATACTTGTTATGCATTTAGCATTGTGTTGAGACTTTATGGTTTGTCATACTTTGAAAATACATCTATGATACATGTAATGGTTTGATCTATGCATAATGCCTTGTTAGCCCATGTCATACCGTGCCAAGTATAGGTAGATGCAAGAGATGCGAAAGCACGATTTATAAACCATTGCACTAGTATTTAGAGTGTTCCACATAAAGGAGTATAATGGATGTAGATGAGGGGTAGCCGAGTGACAAACGGCATATGCAAGGAGTGATAGAAAGATGCAGCCAAACATCCTTTATCCTTTATCTGGGGATAAAAATGAAGAAATATGACATCGTGGAGTGACAAAAACCACACGCTCGCCTTAGGAGGGTGATCAACATATGTAGGTACTTCTTTCAACTATGTGTTGCAGGACACATAACTATCATAAAAGTTATCATTAAAGCATAATAATTGTGTGTATTTTTATCATCTATAACATGATCATCATCATAGATGGAGAGAGATGATTGAGTGAACCCATGAACCCAGATCCATTGTTCATATAACAGAAAACCTTTTATATTATCCTCTTGCATTGACGAGGATTGGGACACTTTTATATTAATTATTATTTTGTTATACTTTACTTTTTTATATTAAATTAACCTCTATTGTTTCTTTAATTTGTTTAGTGCATAAACAACTAGAATTGTGATATTCTAGTTAGAGAGTAAATAGTTTTTTCATCTTGCTCCTGTATACTGATACCCTACTTCCGTATTAAGAGGTGCTACAGTGATCCCCTGCTCTTGGGTGTTATCAGCCAATCGTTGATTATATTATTTGTATCACATTAAAATTCATACAACACAAGCGCTAAAACAGTAACAAATTTTATTTATTCATATCACAAGCAAATATCATCATTACATTTCTAACACAATATGACCTAATATGTAGCTTTCATTGGTCCCATATTTGTCTCTATGACACCGATGTTCCTTGCAAGAATAAATTTCTCCATTTATCCTTAAGATCTTGCAAGTATTGCACCAAGCATATGAAAACATAGTATTCAATATGAGAATTGTAAACAAAGATAGGAAATATTAACTGTAAACATAATTAGATATGAGAATAGTTTTCTCACCACACAGTCTGTTTTAAATAGAGCTTCTAGAGATGCTCGATTCAAATATTTTTATGCAGACTGACCGAAATAAACTCCTAGTTTCAAACGAGCCTGACTTAGCAACATACATACACACTAACAAACCGGAACATAGATATAGAGACTATTTAAGAAGAACATGACCTAACACAACCAAATCACGTAGAATATGCTTTTGTACAGAATCACGTAAAAATTCTTAATGGCTAAATAAAACATAAATAGTAAAAACATCTAGGAAAAACCTAGTTCATCGTCGCGAAGGACGGTCATGGAAAGATTTATACCTTTGCGTTAGCGGGAGTTCCTCGCCGTCGTCCTCTGGATTGAGGCACCATGGAATAGAGGAAACCTCCACGTCGGTGCCTAATGTTGGCCGAATTTTCATCTGGATACACATGACACTGGTTGGATGCAACTAAAATGTCTTCGATGTTGCCTTAGGGGAGAAGAGGACATGGAGCCATCATGCCTTGATCAGATCTAGACCAAGAGGTGAATACGATGAGGAGTTGTCGTGCTTTGACCACATCTAGATGAAGAGGAGAAGTGGAAGAGCAGCCGCCGTGCCTTGACCAGATCTAGACGAAGAGGAAGGAGACAAGGAGCCGCTAGGCCTTGATCAGATCAAGAAGAAGAGGATAGGAGGATGATCAGATGTCGAGCCTTGAAAAGATCTGGAAAAAGAGGAGAGGAGGACGAGAGCATCATCGCTTCTAGATGTGGCGAGAGAGTGAGAGATAGGATCAACAACATGCCATTTTGAACAAACGTTTCCATGCAGTCTCTTTTCGTAACGAACATAAAAAGATAACTGTTGTCAATATATTGGTGACGGAGATCAATATTTATCCGTGGCCTACAGTGTGTGGCCCATATTGGTCCGGCCTCGTCAGCCACGCGCAATTTCACTTCTCCGTGGACCGTACCGTTGCCGTTTCTGATGGGGTATCCTTAGCGTCGTTGTGTACTATTGTCGATAAACGCGACAATGGATGCCAAGGATGACTCAAGGTGGATGGAGATCGCCATGAACAAGGAAAAAATGACCCTTTAGTCTCAAGCGACGCTCCCACGGACTAGACAGAGCAGGCGAAGAACCCATGGCGCTGCCTACCATATGCATCAATCCGGAGCATGTAGACGCAAGGAGACATGCATGCTTGCAAGGCGATTTTCCATGCGCTTTCCTAGAGAGTAGCTTGGTAGGGTTCACGGAGTCGCCGATTGACACCAAAGATCTTTGGAAGCAGGAGTACCGTGGCCATGCCGAGATCCCCGCCTCTCGATCTAATCTAGCGCTGCCCAAAAAGGTTGCACATGTCGGTGGTGCTGGCAGAGCATGTTAGGGTCGCCGTCCTATGGCTTATTCGATGTAGACCTGCAGGTCCTCATGTTGCCTCCCTGCAGGCAGGGTTCCCTGTCATTGATGACAATGATCATCGCCGAAAACGGAGCAGATCTGCCAGCAACACCGCCCTAGCAACAGGCACGATCGCCATCCCTCACACCCAGGCCGCCGCCCCTACTCCTTACTCCATCTTGCAAGTATGGTCGGAGGTTCCCCTCCTTTAGGAGTGGGGGCCGCAGCCACCGTGGCCTAGCCAGAGGCTGCGGCATAAGGGGAGGGGAGAAACAGGGGAGCAACCCCCCCCCCCCCCCCCCCCCCCTCCCCCCGGAGAAAATCCAAAAAAAATTGCAAGAAAACCTCTACTAGCCTCCAATGGGTACGACACAACCTTAGCTGATCACGAGAGTTTGGATCATGTAAATTACGGAAGGTGGTCAGACAAGTTCTGCTTTCTTTCAGAAGCATCTCGCTCGCAGTCAAGAAAAAAACTGACAAGTGCTACTACTAGTAGTACATTTGTTTTGCAAAATGGAGCCAAGTTAGGCGCTCGCTTAAGCGGGCAGACCCGTGGAAGCAACGGCAACACGTACGTCCTCGTCGCCGTCGCAGTGGCGCCTCGCTTGGGGGAACCCCTCGTGGGCTCGGAACGGGACGTTTGGACGTGCTACTGCAGGACTATACTACTGTAGCTCGACGTGAGCCCGTGACCGGAATTTTCCGATGCCGCACCACAGATGCTTTCGTTCTGCTAAAACTGGTGCAAGAAACTAAAACTGAGATCTCGCGTACGTGCTTCCAGAGGACCACCACCACCGGCTGGTAAATAAACCCAAGGGAGCCACTGTTCGTAGATCGCCACCGCCCACCGGATGGCCGCCGGCGCTGCACGTACGGGATCTGAATGGCGATCAATCAGCGCAAGAAAGCTACGGTAGTCTCATAGTCTGTTTGGCAGCCACGGTAGCAGCAGTAGCATCGAAGTGCCAACGTGCACGGCACCGGTGCGGTTCGAAGAGGACGGGCAAGACGGACGACGGCCGGCCACCAAAACGCGAGAGCGACACGTACAAGAGGTGCGAGCAGCTAGCAAGCAGAGGCTCAGGGCAGGCGGTAGTACATCGAGGAAGAAACCGACGACGCCCCTGCGACTGCCAGCCAGACGCCACCGACCGCCCTGCCCGTCGGCACGTGTCCGCCACACGTTCGGGCGGCACGCCGGCGATCGACCTCGACCTTGGCGGCGTCCGTGACCGCCGGTCTGCGACGGCTTTGCACCTGATCACGGAGTCGAGCAGGGTAGGTAAAGAGTTCCGAGGAGCAATGCTGTCCAAGTAGTGCACACGTGTGTACTGGCTGTAGCCAGGTGGCTTCACTGTGTACATCCAAGTGATCTCTTGTTTCTACAGCCAGCGGATGGACTTTGAGCTCCACAAACGTCACGCATGAGCCAACCATGACTGCAACATGCAGGGTTACGTTCGCTACTGCATAGGTTCCGTTGGATCTAGGCTTCAGCAAGTGAGAGTGCCATATGGAGTCTGGGGAACATCCCAATCTTGCCCTATATATATGTTCTGCAAAACCAAACGACACATCGGGGCCAGCTCAAAATCCAGACATTCAGACTATTCAGATAATAAGCTAGTAACCTATAAGATTTCGAAAAAAAAAAAAAAAAAAACAGCAGCAGAATGTGGCTTCCCTGAACTTCATAAGAATGAGAGGACAACTTATTCTGGCTGTTTTTTGCTGTGACATTTTGCAGCACCGTCTTCACAGTAGGCTGCAGTCCCCTGTCGAGATTTCGGAACAGCGAACATTCTGTAATAAACGCACAAGAACACTCCTCTACGAACAGTTTACTTATCTACCAACACAGAGTTTCTGCCCATAAGACTGCGGATGGAATGGTCAAGATTTGGGAACACCAAAAAAATCTGTAGTAAACGCACAGGAACACTCCTCTACAAACACTTTACTTATCTACAAAGACAGAGTTTCTGCCCCATAAGATTACGGAAGGAAGTACAATTATGGCTGCATAGGTTGTAATCAGGCTTCAGCAACTGAGAATACCGTGTCAAATTTGTGCAACCAGCTCGACCTTGTGCAATGCATTCTGTAAAATCAAGTGATACATTTGAAGCAGCTCAAAATTCAGACATTCAGACTCTTACATTATATGGGCTAACATCTGTATAGCAGAATGTGACTTCCATAACTTCATAAGAACGAGTTGAAAAAAACATTTTGCAGCACCATCTTCACAGGTAAACATGCTACCGCTCCCCTCTCAAAACTTCGAAACACCTGACGATCTCTGTAATAAACACACAAGGACACAACTGTGAACTCCTATGAACAGTTTAATCATCTACCGAACCGGGCACTCTACACCGGCAACGAGTGTGTCCAGTGTAGACAGTGCAGTTTAATAACATAACTCTATGAACAGTTTAATCATCTCTCGATTTGGGTACTGTCTACTGCCAAGTGACCTTGTGCTATGCATTCTCCAAAATCAAATGGTACATTTGGCCTCTGGGGCAGCTCAACATTCTGAGATTCATTCATGCTCTTATATGGGCTAACATCTCTCAACAGAATGTGATTTTTTGCATAACTACAGAAGAATCGGAGGAAAACTTACACTGTTCTTTTTGCTGACATTTTGCGGCACCGTCTTCACAAGTAAATATGCTACCGTTCCCTGTCAAAACTTGGAATACACCAACCTCTGTAATAAACATACAAAGACACAACTCTAAATTCTATGAACAGATTAATCATCTAACGAACTGGGTGCTCTCTACACAGGATGCGAGCAGGCTCAGCAGTTTCTGGTCCAAATTCGGGTTGGTTTCCGCGACCACAGCCAGGAAATCGCGAGCCTCCTCATAGCGCTGGAGGCCATCCGAGACTATTTTACAGCGCTGTCGGTCACAGGTCAAATATCCTACGAAACCTGGAAATACCCAGTATCTGCAATAAACACCACAGTAACACAACAATATGAACAGTTTAATCATCTCCCTAGCTGGGATCTCTGTACAGCCAGTTTAACACCTGTACTGTACAACAGCTCAAAATTCAGGCATCCAAGACTATACATAATTCAGCAGCACTGTCTTCACAAGGAAAACTTGCTACGCCCTCCTATCAAAACTTGGAAACACCCAATATTTCTAATACTACTAGAAACAATAGCAACACAAACTCTATGAGCAGTTTAATCATCTCCCGAACCGGACGCTCTCTACATATTGAAAATGTGCAGGATTAGCTAGTACTGAAAGTGTGCAGGATCAGCTACTGAAAATGCTGTGTAATTGGAGAGCAACTCGACCTTGTGCTATGTATTCTGCAAAAACAAACGATATATGTGGCCTCTGGGGCAGCTCAACATTCGGAGATTCATTCATGCTCTTATATGGGCTAACATCTCTGTACAGGAGAATGAGATCTCCATAACTACACAAGAATGAGAGGAAAACTTACGCTGTTCTTTTTCCTGCACCGTCTTCACAAGTAAGTATGCTACCGCTCCCCTATCAAAACTTGGAAATGCACGGTCTCTGTGTAATTGAACACACAAGGACACAACTCTATAAACAGTTTAATTATCTCCCGAATTGGGCATCCTCTATACGGGCTGCGAGCGTGCCCAGCAGCTTCTGATCCAGATTCGCGTCTGTCTCCGCGACCACAGCCAGGAAGTCACGAGCCTCCTCATAGCGCTTGGCTCTGCAGTAGCAGTCGACCACTCTCCTGTAGGTCAGCTCCATGGGCCTCAGTTTCCGCTGGATCATGTAGCTGACGACCTCTCTGGCCTCGCTGAACATCTCTCTACTCGCATACCCTCCGGCGAGCATGTGGTAGGTCACCACGCAGGGTGCCACGCCGTCGGCGATCATCTCAGACAGCACCCTCTGGGCCTCACTAATCAGCCCTTGCTTGCAGAACCCGTTTATGACGGTGTTGTACGACACCACGTCAGGCTTCAGCTGCTGGTGGGAGCTCCTGACCCGCTTCAGTATCTTCTCGGCTTCCCAGGGCTCGTTACTCTTTGCGTACATGTCCATCAGGCAGTTGTAGGTGATCAGGTCTGGGCTCAGGCCGCTCTGCTCGATCGTGTCAAACATCTTGGCCGCCTTGCTGTATATCCCATTCTTCGCGTAAATCGAGAGCATGGAGTTGAGTATGACGAGGTCCGGCTTGTGACCCCGCGCCTTCACCTCCTGAAATGCCCTCTCGATTCCCTCCAACCGCCGGCACTTGAAGTTGGCAATCACAAGGGTTCTCAAAATAACCCAGCTCGGGAAGATGGTACCCTGATAAACTTCCTTTTCGATGGCCTCTATCCCCGCGGCATTGCCCCCCTTTGCGTGGCACTGGAGCAATAGTGAATATGACATGTCATTTGGCTTGAAGCCCTCCTTCTTCATTTTGCTTATGATAGTCTGAGCAGCGGTCCAATCCCCTTGGCGAGAAAGCACATTCAGCAATGCATTGTATGTGGTGATGCAAGGGGCGAAGCCTGCAGCGGTCATTTCATCATACATCTTGAAAGCGTTGGCCCTGGAACCAGACCGGCCATAAGCAGATATCAGTGTATTGTAGGTGTCTCGGCACAGCTCAACCCCACAAGACTTCATCCCCTTAAGTACCCGAGTAACATAGCCCTCCATGCCCCGCTTCCCGCAGACCGCCAACAATGTGTTCCATGTCACCCGGTTCGGTGCGCACCCGCTCCTCGACATCTCTCCAAGCATCTCTAGCATCGCGGCAAACCTTGACTTCTTCCCCAGCATGCCGATGATAAGATTGTACGTGTTCACATAGGGGATAAACCCATTCTTCTTCATGCGGTCGAACAGGGCGAGCGCCTCGTCCACCTTCCCGGCATTCCCATAGGCCGTCATTATTGTGTTGTAGGTGAATGTATTTGGCAATATTCCCTTGTTGACCATTGTATCGAGACATTTGGCAGCCTCCTCGCAGAACCCAGCCCTGGCATATGAGCCAGCAAGCTCGTTGTAGGTGACGGCATCTGGCTTGCAGCCGGACTCTTCCATCTCCTTGAGCACCCGCAGCGCCTCCGTGTAGTTCCCGGCCTTGCCAAACACTTGCAGGAGAGCATTGTAGGTGACGGTGCACGGGGCATGACCGCGGGCCTTGAGGTCCTCGAAGAAGGCGATAGCCTCGTTCGTGAGCCCTTCCCGTCCGCACGCGGCGATGACGGTGCTCGCGGTGAAGCCGTCGGGCTCGACCCCAGCGGCCCTCATCTCCTCCAGCAGCGCGACGATCCGAGGCCAGGAGCGGCCCATCTTGCCGTACACGTCGAGCACGACGTTGTAGGTGACCCGCGTGGGCTCCACCCCCTCGCGCCGGAGCTCGTCGAAGAGCTGGAGCGCGCGCTCGTACCGGCCCTCGCGGGAGAGCGCGTGCAGCATGGTGGTGTAGGCGCGGACGTCGAGGGGGGTGCCTGATGGCAGCGGCATTTCGTCGAGCAGGTCGCAGACGGCGTCGTGGCGGCCCTCGCGGCCAAGCGCGCGGACGACTATCTCGAGCGCGGCGGCGTCGGCGGCGCCCTCGGCGCGCGCCCAGCGGAGCAGCGCGAGCGCCCACTCCCAGTGGCCGGAGAGCTCGAGCGCCTTGAGCAGGGACGGCAGGTCGGCGGCGCGCAGGAGCTCGTCGCGGTGGGAGGAGAGGAAGGCCGGGAGGGACGGGAGCGGCGTGGAGGAGAGCTCGAGCACCAGGGCCTGCGCGGCCGGGGAGAGGAAGGAGCGCGCCGGGGTCGAGGTGGAGTGGTGGTTCTGCTGCTGCTGGTGCCGGCGCGGTACGGGGGCGGGGGCGGGAGCCGGCGTGGCGGTGAGGTGGAGGAGGAAGGAGTCGAGCGGGAGCGAGGACGGGGACTGCGGCGGGGGCGCGGCCGGGAGGAGCGTCTGCGGGGACGGCGACGGCCGCTTCTTGGGGCCGGTCGGGAGGGTCGGCTTGTTTGGGAACACCCCGCGCCCGGTGACCTCCATCGCCGGCGCGCCGCGCACGGTTTGGGTTGGCAGCTACGACGAGCTCAGGGACCAGCCGTTCACTGGAGTTTGGAATGTGTTCAGTGGATGATGGGGGTTTTGGGTGGGATACGGTGGCGGCAGCGGGTGGACGGGGATTGGCGGCAAAGGGATTACACCAGACGAGCGCCATCTGCCACTGCCAGCAGGCAGCAAGCCAGCAACGACGGAACCGCAACGACCTCCCACGTCCCACCCGCCTGCCGTTTCGCTCGGAATATCTGCATCTGATTCTGGTCGCCTGAATCTGATCCACTGGCGTGTCAAGGTGCAGTCTTGTCTGTGCAGCATACTCCATCAGTAGCGACTGACAGAGCAAACCGAAGCTAAAAATATTGTGATAGAATCATACAGCATCACATAAAACCGTGTCAGATAAGAACATCACATTAAACAGAGTTAAGGGTGAACTACGGCAGTTTTTCACAGAAGAATAACATGGAACTGAATGATACTGTAGTACTACAGTACACCCTAACCCTATGCCATGATGTACTTATCTCCCACATTAGTCGACTATAATCCACTTACTTATACAGTTATGCTAGGGACATGGCTGGCAAGTTTGTCCTTTCTCCCTCTGAACACCTAATTACCCATGTCACCTACAGGAGTAAACGTTGCAATCCTGGCAGTGTTGTGGCCTGTGACCTGTTCCTCCCACACTGCAAATTTCGTGCAACCATCCGTCACCTCTGAAGAACCTGAATGCCCACAAGAATTTTTGCACACAAGGAGGACCACCGATGACACGATCCTCCCAGATGAAGGTAGTTGACAGCACACAGTTACGCCATGAACAGAACCGATGACAGGTCGCCTCCGCATTCACTTCCCCTTCCTCGGCCTCCCAACAGGTCTCTTCTCCGGAACATAGTCTGGATCTTGCTTGTCAGTCGACACCGGCGTGGTTTGCTCTAGCAAGTCGATCTCTGCTTTGACCGTGGCGTCGCTGATTTTGCTACGTGTGCCCATGGCAGGTGACTCTGAAACTCTTGGAGTTGTCCTTGGAGAGTTGGATTGCTTTCGTGTGCCCATGGCAGGTGGCTCTGAGATTTTTAGAGTTGTCCTTGGAGAGTTGGATTGCTTTCTTCTTCGGTTCTTCAAACCATTTTGTGGAAGCAGGCCCATTTGTAAGCTGGAATGGACAATCGTATTAGTTTGCATCTGTAGTAACTAGTAACTTTGATTCACATAAACATCACATAAACCAAACCGGACAGCTAATAGTAGTAGCTTGTTTGAAGCCTACTGCGATATTTAACTAGAAACTGCGCTTCAACAGATAATCGATGAGGGCAGCTCTTTATTAACGAGGCATTGATGTCTTGCTGTACAGTAAACAACGGCGATGCTATCGGCTATCCTAATAATGAGTGCCATATTGGCTGACGACCTTGCATGAGCAACAAGTATAAAATTCGATCCAACAAAAAAGCAGAATGATAAAGATGAAGTATAATATTCGAGGTTTAGTGATAACAGTCACCACAATAATGGAACAGATGAGGTGTGATCTGGCATACCTAGGTGTGGCCTCAATATCCTCCATGAACATTAGTTTTGAAACAGAACCTGAGTCATCACATGCAGCATCTGCTCAAGAGGAACCAACAGATCAGATATTAGGCATCATGCTCATCACTAATAAGCAAACATAGCTAATCAAAGATCACAACACACCCTTATGCTTTTGGTGTGATAAGTCCATCATCTTCTGCTCAAAAGGAGTAAGATCATTCAGAGGCTCCACCTTCATCGGAAAGCCATTCTTCAGATCCTATGAAAAAATTTGGCATTGTCTTTCGTGTCAGCACACATTATTATATTAATGATTTTACTGATACGAAAGAAGACAGTAAAAAAAACATGTGTTTCAGAGGAATTCCACCATTCCAGTACCTCATTGGGACATGATTTGAAGAATGTGGACTGATTGTTTTTCTGGTCACCACCTGCTAGAGAGGAATTTTAATTAAAACACTGTGATGATACAGCCAGAATTTTGTTAGGGACATCAAATATGTCCTCAGCTCTTTCAAATTTTGAGACAACGTTAGAATGTGCTAAGCTGTTGGCCCCAAGACAGGGGCATTGGATAATAGTTTATTGGCATCTCCTACAACATTGAAACACATTACAATTATTGGAATTGAGTTTTCATGGGAACTTGTAACTGGCGAAGAAATGTTTATTACATACACAGTAATCATAGATGGTTAGTAAGAAAAATAGTTGGTAGAGCTTAATGGCGCTTCTCAAAGAATTGCAGAAGATTCATTGCAATCCGTACCTGGACGATTTCTAACAACATCAACTTGCTTAAATTTTGTGATGTTTATCGGATTTCCATCAATCTTTGTCTTGACTCTTCGGAGGTTCTCAGGAGTATCCAGCACAACAGAGTAACTTCGTTTACAAGTCTGCAGTTTAGTGTACCCTTAGACAAACAGGGGTGGCGTCTAACTGGATGGGCTTGAGATACCGTATATCATACAAGCAAAGAGCACTTACTGACTGAATGTTGCCAGCATTATGGTTGAAAAGGCCACGATTGACAGGAGTTAATGTTGGAGCTGCATCTGGAGCACCACCATTATCAAAACCATGGCCACGGATTGGAACACTTGAAGCTGAAGGCGAGGGCACATTTGGACTAAATGGAGAATATCCAAGGGTTGGTTGTCTGTCAGCTTTCCAGCTAATCGGAAGAGGAATATCACCATCAACAACTCCATCCGAATCTGGATCCACAACCCGCTCTTGAATTATCTTGATTAGTGTAGCGCACTCAGACCTAACATCAAAATTAAGATTCCAAAAATATTATATTAGTACTGTAGCTTACATCTTCACAAATGAACAAATGTTAATTTGTACAGAATAGAGGTATATGTTAATATGATAAAGGAGTCACCGGTCATGACTTTTCGCTGCTATTATCACAGGATGCAGGCTGGACTAACAGTATAACCTAACATAACTGATTCTTGAGGGTAAGCAACTTTCAAACATAGCTAGATAATCATTAATCTTCGAGAAAAATACAAAAGGTTTGTTTATTGATCCATTGATAGAAGAAACGGTTAATAACAAGCCTATCGATAGGCCAAGTACACAACATAATTATGAAAAAAATGAACTCCAATTCTTGCAACACTTGTACATCATAGTCCAACATGTGTCCTGATATTCATAAACAATTTCCCAAAATGAAATATACATAAAGCATTGTATGTAAATAATGTTTCATATGCTAATTGCTAACCTAAAGCTTTGTGAATGGTTTACATAACCGCGTATTATGCATGTGTAATAATCAATCAATATACATACAAGTTTGGGAGCTAGGCACAAGTGATCTTCGGTCTATTGCTTACAAAAATGCCAAGACAAGAGAAAAGAGGTATTCTGGAAACATTGGGGGAGTTTGGATCAAGGAATCATCTCATACATCCATGATGATCCTACAAAATTGGTGGGTGACCCAATCCCTCACTTTATACTAGGTATGCTTATGAAGTATGAGGTGATGATGAACCAACCCATTCCATTCCTCAAACTAAACAATGGAACTAGGATTGCACGGTCAATTCACAACGGTGAAACAAAATAACCCTTTTGCGTAGGCCAACTTTCTGTATCGTGGTAAGCAAAATGCAGAGTGCACTAACTAAAAATAAGACTGCAATCCGTTTTTGTTTCATCAGAGTGAGAAACAGAGTACAAATATTGCCAAAAATTTAATTATATATCCAGTAATAAGAATAGCTATATGACACCACAAAGCAAAATACAAATTAACAATTCTTTTCTGAAGGACATCAATGGAAGTGGCAGGGTATATAATACCTTGAATAGGTTTCCTGCATAAGAAGCTGCATTATGGCATCTTTCGGCTCAATATCTGAGATAATTGCTAGGGATGCCTCGGTATAGCCTTTCAGAGGAGTTTCCTTCTCACTCTAGAAACAGGCAAAAAACATGACACCATGGGAAGTCCTTAGATAACTGAGGAGTTACTCCTAAGCCCAGTAAGAAATGCTTGTTCAGAATAAATAGTAATTACAAAGGCTGTAGGATACCTGGTTTAACTGGTTATTTTTCGATGGAAAGCGCATGGAATCATCAAAATCTGTGAAATACAAGGGATCACCACGTAGGCACACCACATAATTTATTCACATGTGAGTTGCTAAATACAATGCCAACGAATCTAGAAAACACTTAATTTACAGGAAAACAAACTAGCACGGACCAAGCACAGTGGTATTTACAGATTAGCCTGTAAATCTTATGGAATAGACACAAAAAATGCACCAAAAATATGTTGTTCACAGCTGAGAAGGTAGCATGCACCAAAGAAGGAAAAGGAGGGTACATCTTCAGAAAATAGTAAATGATGGCAAAAACAATTGGGTGCTAAACTCAGTTTAGGTAATTCTATTTTTAATCACATTTTTAATATTTTGTCAAAATTTGATAACAAAATGGAAATATGGTGACATTAAGAGGCTTCAAAACTATGTGATGGATGAGGGCATCTGCAAAACTATGAACGCTGGTATGACCATTTAGGACCAAGTTATTGGTAAACGCTGAAAGTCCTCCAAAAATACATGCATCCAAATGAACGCTTAGCGCAGGAATTTACTGGCAATACATAAATTGGCCTTTTCACCCATTTAATCAGAGAAATTTGTGCCAATGCACTCAACCACGACCCGATATCATTATTTATATTAGATTAGAGGACATGGACTGACTTTCGTCAGGGAGCATTGCGACAACATTCGAACGGGGTTGACAAGGCACGACGTGGCATTACCATGACCGGAACAGCTGGCGAATCAAACATCCGCTTCTACGCAGATATGGAATACGGAAGCGCGAAGCAAACCAATTCCCCATTTCTATAATTTCTAGCAGAGGCGGCTCCACGAACCTATCGTGTAAGAGATTAACGAACGGAAATGCGAAATCGTTTCCGTAGCAATTCCTACGAAGTTACTGCGAGAAAATAGCCCAAACGTCGAGCTACGCGGAAAATTTGGACGGGAATCAATGCGGCACGGCGTCCGCGGCACGGAAGGCGCCAACTCCGAAGCGTAATTTGAGGAGGAGTCGGTGGATTCGCGTACCGGTGCCGCCGTAATGGCCCTCGCCGCGCGCGCGGGGATGGCGGGCGGAGCTCGGGGAGGAGGAGGCGGACCCGCCCGACGCGGTGTAGCCGGAGCCCGTCGGGGAGGAGTCGGGGCCGAGCACGGAGGCGAGGAGCCGGCCGGCTCCGGAGACGAGGCCCGCGAGCCACCCGCTCGGCGGAGGAGGAGGAGGCGGAGGTGGTGGGGAGGCGCCTCCGGACGGCGACGGGTGCCGGTCGCCGCCCGCGGCGGACGACTCCATGGGCGAGGAGCGGGAGAGGGCGGAGGAGGAGACGAAGTGGAGGGAAGATGGGAAATAAAATGGAAGCCCGAAAATAAACCGGGCCGGCGGTTTCGGGGTGGCACGTTGGGGAGTGGCAGTTTGGGCGGTGCGGTTTAAAAAACGTTCCAATTTTGGGGTTACCCCGCCGATGTTGCTTGGGTTCTCCTGCGATCCCCGTGTGCTCCACGTTTTTATTCGAGGGTCCACATGTTGATGGGGTTGTGTTTTGTGTGAGAGCACGGCCGCGCCGCAGTGCTCGTGACAGCGTGATAAAACTGAAACCGATCAAACCAGTCAAACGGGCTAGTTTGGTATTTATCATTTGAATCTGGAATTCTGAAATTTATTTTGCAATTTCATGTTACGTTGTTTGGTTGGCACGGAATTGGACCGTCATTTCATTTGGCAAATCCATTAAAATACTACCGTGTGTAAACCGAATTCCCGAGCGAGACGTGTCATTTGCCGATTCAACCCGCATCACCTCCTCCCTCCTCGACTCACCGCCTCCTCCTCCCTCCGTCTCGCCCACCGCCGTCTCGCCCACCGCCACCTCGCCGCCACGACTCGCGGCCACCGGTGCCGTCTCTTCTCTCCTATCGACCCGCAGCTCCCACGGTGAATCCTCCACTTGAGTGCACTCACGCCATGAATCCTCCCCACCGAGTGTCCTGCCACCGGTGAGCCGTTGTCGACCTCACCCTCGCAGGTATCCTTCCTCCTCCACATCTTTCCTTTTACCCTCTCTCTCACTCGTTCTTTCCCCTTTTCTTAACTCAACCCTAGCATCATCAAATCTGCAGTCCATAACCGAATCCAGAAGTACCTTGGAGCAGTTCTGACCTCCCACCTCGCCCCCTTCATCTGCCTCAGCAACTACGGTAGGCCTTAATACCTTTTCCGTGGTCAGTTTTGTTGCGGTTCAATCAGTGCCAGTCCTTGTGGATTTTTTTTGGGGTCGGGAAATACTTTTGTGCGGGGAGGGGTTAGAAATTCAAGTGGTTAGGGCAGAGCTACAATTTTCGCCCTGAGAATTTACCCATGTTCAGTGTCAAACTTGCTCTTGATGAATAATCTTCAATTTCAGTCAAATACTTACAATAATACAGACTTATAAAGCTTCTGCTGCTGTTCTTGCTTGATTTAGCTGAACAAGTCTGTATTTGTGTAGATTTTGAATTTCTAGTAGTGTCTGTGTGTTTTCTAGTCCTTATGGATTCCAACATTTGGTAGAAAAAAGCTTTGGATCCTCATCCTTTCACTTGGAACTTGAGATGGTCCTGAATCCTGGCCATAACTAGTATACTCGCTGTCAAGAACCTATGAGAAGCTTCATTCACATGATTGTTCCATACGTGCGTGTTAGATTATTAGCTGATTGGTAGGTAGATGGGTAATTAGCTGATGTGGCCGGCTTGGTGGTGCGTAATGTATTCATCAGAACTCGGAATATATATACCAACGTGCTGTGCACACTACACATGCATGCACTATCCTAGGACGACGCTAATCTAGCGGGCACCATTTGTTTGGCCTCATACATCAAAGGTTCATATGCACTCTCACATATTGTTTGGCCTCATACATCAAAGGTTCATATGCACTCTCACATATAAATCTGCACAAGACCTCATATATATATATATATTTACTTTTTACAAGAAGCCAGAAATTGTAAGGTCTTGTGCAGATTTGTTTTACAAGCACCAACACTGCTGCCAATGTTCTGAATAGGTTCCCCAGGGAGAATTCTAATCTCCTTGTTGAAACTGCACTGAAAACCAATTTAAAATATGGCCTGCATCTGCACCGAAAACCAATTTAAAATATGAACTTTTTTCGCCCGGGGAATATTATGAACCATCTTGAGATTCGTCATGTTAAGATCCCTCTTTTCTTTCTTGTCCAAATGTTAGAAGTGTTCATCTGGTTTAAGGGTTTGTTCTAGTTTGTAGGATAATATTGTATTTCATAACATTGCTCCGGTGTGTACTGATGCAGAATTTCTGTAGCCTCCATGCTCAAAATTTATAACCTGGAACTTGAACTACTTTGTTGCCCAAAATATATACTCATGTCACAACTTGCTACTCTCTTGCGTGCCGTGCTTCTCATATATAGCACCATGTTGTGTGGTTGCTCAAAATGGGTGGAAACCCCATGTATACACGGCTGCAGTCAAGAAAGTGAGAGAGAAGTGTCAGCTTGAGGTCACAAAGGATAATATCATCTCTAGGAGCAAGACTTTTGACAAACATTATGCTATTGTCAACAAGATGCTTTTTCAGAGTGGATTTGGATGGGATGACGAGAAGAATATGATCACCATAGAAGATGATGTTTGGAACACTTATATGAAGGTAACCTACTACAGTTTTCTAATGCCTATCCAAAATTAGTATTCCCTCTGAAGGTATTATTTGTCCTCCATAATACTACTAGTCTTGCAAACATAAGCCATACTTTTTGGAGTACTAGTCTGCATGCTTACCCTGGATCAACCTGGCCCTCATTTTACAGTCTTGCACTAGGAGTAGTAGACTCACTATACTACTGTTAACCCTGCCAAAGCATGTTTAGTGTAGTATCATGAAAAATCTGCAGTAGCAGCATCATGCTTGATAGTTGGTTATTTGAGCATAAATATTATTTGATTCTAGACAGGATACCTAGATTTTTCCCAGATGATACCCAGATTTTTCTGCAACTTTTTCATGCATCTAGATAGGATAGATAGGCTCTGCACCCCTGATTTTTCTGCATGCCACGTAGATGATCCAATTTACTACTAGCATCTATCAGAATGAACTTGGTCGGACAAACTGTACGACCAGGAAGATGGTATTAGTTCTAGATGATACCCAGATTTTTCTGTATTTTTTCCTGCATCTAGACATTATTTATAGCTATATGCTATGCACCCCTAAATTTTCTGTATGCCACGTCCACGAAACCTATTTTGTTCTTCATCTAGATGTATCAGAATGAACTTGCTGGGAAAAACTTTACGGGTCTGGAACATGGTGCTCGTCGAACTCGTTTGACTTGTAGGCTTTTCGTAATGCACATTTGGAGAAAATTGCTTGTAGGCATGCACGTGTTGTCTTGTACTGTAGTAGTATTAGGATGTAGTGCCAGTGTGCAACATCTAGGTGGTGCTGACAAGAGGGCAATACAAGAAGCAAGTTGGCATGTCTATGTATTCTTTATTTTTCTCTAAATCTTGCACTACATATTTCAGAAACTTGTCAGCTTAGTTCTAGCTACTGTGACAAACTGATGGTGTTTTGTTGCCTATTCTTGCCGTTGTTAACAGCTTTCCTATGATTTATTTGCAGGCCAACAAGGATGCCACTTCATATAGGTACAAGTCAATCAAATTCTGGGACATGATTAGCACACTATACTCCAGAGACCGTGCTACCGACGCGGGTGCGAGGATGATGACCCACAAGTATAGGGGGTGTATCGCAGTATTTTCGATAAGTAAGAGTGTCGAACCCAACGAGGAGCAGAAGATGCTGGCTAGTGGTATGGATCAGGAATTCTCTGCAAATACTTAGCAAACGGATTTTTAGGGGTTTTCGATAAAGCAAGTAAACAAAGTACGAGTAAATAAAAGACAGTAGGAATGAATGCAGCAAATGGCCCAATCCTTTATGCAGCAAAGGACAAGCCGGTTGTATTACTTAAGATGACCAAACGTTCTCGAGGACACACGGGAAGACTGTCAAGTGCTTTCGCTTCATATAGTTGATTAATCTTCTCTAGCTTGCTAAGAGTTGTGTGGGTGAACCTGTGCTAATGTAGCGCCCCATCCAAGACTAATACATACTTGTGATTATACCCCTTGCAAACATCCGTAAGTACAAGAAAGTAATTAAGGTAGAAACCTAACCACAGCTTTAAACTCTAAGACCCTTACGTTCCTTGTGCAATGGTTTCCTAACGGGGGTTCAGGTTTCTGTCACTCCGGCAACCCCTACGATTAGTAGCCAAATACACAATGCATTCCCCTAGGCCCATATAGGTGAAGTGTCATGTAGTCGACGTTCACATGACACCACTAGAAGAAGTACACCACAACTTAAATAACAATCTATTGAATCTTTCTCAACATAACTCCACTACTAACAACAAGACTTCTCCCATGTCCTCAAGAACAAAACGAACTACTCACAAGACATCATATGGATCATGATCAGATATGGAATAATGATGTATAACAATCTGAACATAAACAATAATTCAATGGTTCACTCAATAGCATCAACTACAAAGAGTAATCAACACCAGGAAAGTTTCCTCTATGAACTAATGCAAGATTCAACCAATTGTTACAGCAATATGGAGATGATGATGAGGGTGCTGATGGTGATGATGGTGGTGATGATGATGATGATGATGATCCCGATGAAGTCCAGCTTGATGGTGGTGTTGATGGCGACGATCTTCCCTCTCCGGGAAGGAATTCCCCCGGTAGAAATCTGTCTGCCGGAGAGATCTTTCTCTCTCGGTATTTTCCGCCCCGCAGAGGCGGGGGAATCTTTCTATGGTCGCTCCCCGAGTCTTAGGGTTTCGAGGGATGATATACGCCAGAGGGGAGAGGCTGGAGTGGGCTAGGGTGGCCACACCACCTCCTGGCGCGGCCTAGGGCTGCCCGCGCCAAGGGGTGGTGTGGGCCCCCTATGGCCCATCTCCACTCCCTCTTCCAGCATCCTTCGTCTTCTGGAAAAATAGGATTTTCCGTATATTTTCCCGGATTTTCTGATCTTCGCGAATTTTGCCTCCAAACAGCACCTTTTCCATCAGAATCCTGACTGCAGCGGTCCATGCTCCAAAAGTCATCAACCATGCAAAAACAGATGAAATAACATAAGTATCACCTCTCAATACGAAATATATCAATGAATAATAGTGAATTAAGACATAGAATAGCGATGCAAAATGGACGTATCAACTCCCCCCAAGCTTAGACTTCGCTTGTCCCCAAGCGAAACTGAGCTCAATAAACATGGCCTCAGGTTTATGGAGTGAAGAGTCGATAAAAGAATACGGACAAGAAGCATCACATTCATCAAATACATAGATCATAATAGAAGACAACTCACTATTATATAACTCAACTTGCAATAGGTAAATGAAACACAATAAAGATACATAAAGTAAATCATAATTGGTAATGGCAAACTTAGCTCTTGGTCGAAGAATAGTTGATAATTTGCTGGAGTTCACAAATAGCTGGTTTTTCAATGATAGCTTTCAAAGTAGTAAACATCAAGATAAGAGCAATGTGCAAAACAAGGAACATAAGACATGATTGCATAAATCATCATATGAATGAATGAAACACATCAACTCAAAATACTTGCTGAGATAGAAGGGAATAGGTTTACTGACTCAACTACAAAGTAAAAGAAAGGCCCTTCAAAGAGGGAAGCAGGGATTGCAAGTCTCATAAAGAGCTCCCAAAAATTATGATACTTACTAGCTTTCAGCTCTCATTGCCCCTATCATATGCATCTTTAGGTGATTAAGGTTAAAGTGATCAAATATGAGGATATGCATTGACAAGTTGTAAGTTGAGAATCTTATGTCCCTTGAATACGAGGGCCGCTCCTCATGCTACTCAAGTTTAGTCACCGGTAAGTTCTTGTCATCGTAAGCATATGTGTATCATTGAGAACCGCCAACGGGGTACCCCTTTCCCGATGATACGGAAGAATCCCCATATCAAAATGACAAGGCAAGCAGACAACAAGTATCTTAGCAATCTTCTTATTTACCATAGGAATATAGTGTTTTTTTCTCTCTTTCCTCTTTTCATAATATCTCCTTTTTTCTTTTCTCTTTTTTTCTCAGTCTCTATCTCTTTTTTATAAGAAGAGTGCTTCATAGATACTCGTTATGGTTACGCTACAGGTTTCCACCATGTCAGCATGGATTAGACCAGCGGCCTAGGTGTTTCTCTAACACACATGCATAACTCCATGGACTTACAAGCTCCCCTTTCATTTCACACCGACGACATCCATAGACAAAAGAACATGATATCAACTAGGTACGAAGTACCAGTGCAATGTTGAAAGCGTTCCCCATGACAACATGGTTCTGCTAATCCACAACTTACAAAGTGCAAGCATATACGCAACATAGGTGAGCACAATGGTTCAAGTTTATTAAGTGCAAGGAAGTAAAGTGTGCCATCAAGTTCGTGAGAGCTTTAATCACTAATTTTCACATAACAAGTTTAATTTAAGAGGTAGATAAAACAAGAATTTACCTGGAATAGCAATAATGCTACTAGGTAGGTATGGTGGACACAAATGGCAAAGGTTTTGGTTTAAAGGAGGTGGATGCACGAGAAGAATACCCTCTCAGTACAGGTTTTTGGCTAGCAAGGCTGGGTAGCAAGTATAAGAGTTGAAGGAAACAACCAAACATACAAGTGATAAAAACAAACATGCAATCTTCCTCGGAAGCACAAAAGATCTTAACTAGAGAATACTAGACTTATGAGCAAATCAAGAAAGAAAGATGATGAAATAGTTTTTCTCTAGAGTACTTTTATCTTTTCTTTCAACTCTCAAAAATAGTGTGCTACTGACCAAGCCAGGTTTGCCAAAACCAACTAGTTAACTCAATGATCCCAAAGTGATACCAATACTAACAACAAGATCAATCATATAACCACGAATTGAAAACTAATATAAGCTATACAAAAGAGTGAATGATATAACTTCTCATTAATATTCCATAACGGCAACTCACACCAAGGGATACATATGTAACGAGAGAGGGGACACTTCCATAATGCAAACCATACTACATAATAACTCCACTATCCATGATATGACTCTACTAATAAGGTAAAAAGATAGAAGATAGTGATGTGATACCGCGGCACTCCCCCAAGCTTGGAACAAACCAAGGGGATGCCAAACCTGATGACGAATTACTCCTTTGGTGGTGGTGGTATCCTCTCATCTTCGTCCGTCTTCCAGGGTAAAGGCTTCCCATCAACAAAGGACATCGTGGTTTCCAACATCCTGAAACTTGCAGCAGCACTTATGCGTTTAAATCTAGCCTCATACTCATAGTTTTGATTTTGAACGTCATAGAACTGTGCTTGCAGTTTGTTGGTTGTTTGGAGGAGTGAGAGGACTTCGTATTTGAGTTCAGTAGTCTCCTTTTGGTGCTCGGTGATGAGTTCGGAACAAATCTTATGGATGATGTCCACTTCGCGCTCCGCCATCTTCTTGTACCTAAAGACTTCTTGCTCTAGTGCTTCCATCTTGTCCTCCAGACTTCCTTTACCCTTAGGGCCTTGAACCTCTTTAATCCGGACCTCCCCACCTCCGAGCAACAACTCCTTGGGATGAATCTTAAACTCTCTCATGTATGGGTTGATGATCTCTTCTAAGGAATCTCCCTCGGCTGATCCAGTGGAAGACATTGTGGCTACAAATCTGGGATTCTACCTGGTAGAAACAGATCGAAACAAAAACACGATATATGAACCTTGGAAGATCCGGGGGTTATATATTACGAAGTTTCGTAACAAGAGGAAGGTACTGGGTGAAAACGGGCTGGAGACAGAGTCTGGGGTGGCCTCACCACCTGGTGGCGCGGCCAGGGGTGGGCCCGCGCCACAGGGTGGTGTGGGCCACCCTGGCTCCATTTCCGTTCCTTTTTCGCTTCGTAACTTCCCCTATTGACTGAAACCTGTAAAAATATAGTTGGATTGTATTTTCGTGGAACTTTTCTTACCAGAACTGTTACCTATTTGAAAACAGACTCTATAGGTCTTTGAATTTGGTCCTTGATGAATTTCTTTGGAGTTATAACTTGAAAGGCATCAACATCTTCATTGTAAGAATCTCCAGCAATATAGTGCTTGAGTCGCTGCCCATTCACTACTTGTGTAGTATTATCTTTTAGAGAAGAAATTTTTATTGCTCCTGAACGGTATACTTCTTCAATGATGAAAGGTCCTTCCCATTTTGATAGTAGCTTTCCTGCAAAAAATCTGAGACGAGACCTATACAATAGAACTTTTTCACCAACATGAAATTCTCTCTTAAGTATTCGCTTGTCATGCCATCTTTTAACTTTTTCCTTAAAGAGACTAGCATTTTCATAGGCTTCACTCCTCCATTCATCTAAAGAACTTAAGTCAAATAATCTTTTCTCACCAACGAGCTTACAATCCCTATTTAGTTCTTTAATTGCCCAGTAAGCTTTGTGTTCTAATTCTAAGGGTAGGTAACAAGCTTTCCCATAAACCATTTTATAAGGAGACATCCTCGTAGGATTTTTGTAAGCAGTTCTATAAGCCCATAAAGCATCATTCAACTTTTAGCCCAGTTTTTTCTAGATCTATTAACAGTCTTTTGCAAGATGGATTTAATTTCTCTGTTTGATAACTCTACTTGCCCGCTAGTTTGGGGGTGATAAGCTGAAGCAATTCTATGATTAACATCATATTTAGCAAGGGTCTTCCTAAAACCACCATGAATGAAATGAGAACCCCCATCAGTCATGAGATATCTAGGCACCCCAAACCTAGGAAAGATAACATCCTTAAGCATTTTTAGAGAAGTCTCACCGTCAGCACTCTTTGTAGGAATGGCTTCTACCCACTTAGTAACATAATCAACGACAACAAGAATATGAGTGTAACCTTTCGAAGGAGGGAAAGGACCCATAAAGTCGAATCCCCAGCAATCAAAAGGTTCAATAACTAGAGAGTACACTACAAGAGATCTGGCCCATAGAGGCACTATTTTGGTCCTGTAGAGACACTTTTATTGTCTTTACATACTTGTAGACGCATTTTACACATTGTCTCAAAAGTGTCGCTATGGGCAGTGTCCCTATGTGATAAGGACACTAGTAATAATGTCTATACTTCTTATAAGACACAACAAAGAAGCATTATATTTATGTCTCTACATGTAGAGTAAAAAATACCATAAAAAGATGTCAAAATCAATCCTTGAACTCTTGACCTTGATGATAAAGACATATTACTCTAACCATCTCAACCTTACACAAGATCTTGTTTACATATAGAATGAATTTCTTTTGAATATAGCACATTAGGGCTAAAACATAGAACAAATGTCTCTAGACAACAAGCAAAATGCCTCAAATGGTGTCTTTACATAAAATGTAAAGACATTTTACAATGTGTCTCAATGATTGCATGTATATAACTTTTTGTGACAATTTAGAATGCCTCAAAATTTGTCTCTAGAATGAAAATCCTATTCCTTCATAAAAATGTCTTAACTGATGTCTCTATATTTGAGACACATCGTTAAGTGTCTCAAAAATTGTCTCTACAAGATGCAAAATGTCTCTACATGATTTTTAAAGAGACAAAATAAGAAGTGCCTCAAGAAGAATGCCTCTATGGTACGTTTTTGTTGTAGTGGTAGTTCATAGGCATTTCATTGCATCTAGAAATATTACCAACACGCTGACATTCATCACAGGATAAAACAAATTTTCTTGCATCTTTAAAAAGGGTAGGCCAGTAGAAACCTGATTGTAGCACCTTTTGTGCAGTTCTATCTCCTGCATGATGTCCTCCATAAGCACTACCATGACATTTACGCAACATCTCCTTTTGTTCATATTCTGGAACACATCTTTGCATAATACCATCCACTCCTTCTTTGTATAAGTGTGGGTCATCCCAAAAATAATGCCTCAAATCATAGAAGAACTTCCTTCTTTGCTGAGCTGTAAAAGTTCGAGGCAAATAGTTGGAGACAATAAAGTTAGCATAATCAACATACCAAGGGCTCCCTCGGGAGCTTACCCCTACAGTAGCTAACTGTTCATTTGGGAAACTATCATTGACAGGCATAGGGTCAAAAGAGATGTTTTCCAATCGAGATAAATTATCAGCTACAGGGTTTTCAGCACCCTTCCTATCTACTATATGTAGATCAAACTCTTGTAAAAGCAACACCCATCTAATAAGCCTAGGCTTAGCGTCCTTCTTCTTCATAAGGTATTTAATAGCAGCATGATCAGTATGAATGGTGACTTTTGAGTCTACATTATAGGGCCTAAACTTATCACAAGCAAAAACAACAGCTAGAAATTCCTTTTCAGTAGTAGCATAATTCCTTTGAGCAGCGTCTAGAGTCTTACTAGCATAATGGATAACGTTTAAATTTTTATCAATACGTTGCCCAAGGACAGCACCTACAACAAAATCACTAGCATCACACATTATTTCAAAGGGTAAACTCCAATCAGGTGGTTGAACAATAGGGGCTGTAGTTAAAGCCTTCTTAAGAGTTTCAAAAGCTTCCTTATAATCATCATCAAAAATGAAAGGTACATCTTTTTGAAAAAGATTAGTAAGGGGTTTTGATATCCTAGAAAAGTCTTTAATAAACCTTCTATAGAAACCAGCATGACCAAGGATACTATGAATACCTTTGATGTCTCTTGGGCATGGCATCTTCTCAATTGCCTCAACCTTAGCTCTATCAACTTCTATGCCTCTTTCAGAAAATTTATGCCCAAGGACAATCCCTTCATTAACCATGAAGTGGCATTTCTCCCAATTAAGAACAAGATTAGTTTCTTCACATCTCCGCAAAACTTTATCAAGGTTGTGTAGACAATTATCAAAAGAAGTTCCATAGACAGAAAAGTCATCCATGAACACTTCTACAATTTCCTCACAAAAACCATGAAAGATAGCAGACATGCACCTTTGAAAAGTAGCAGGAGCATTACATAAACCAAAAGGCATACATCTATAAGCATAAGTTCCATAAGGGCAAGTAAAAGTAGTTTTTTTCTTGATCTTGTTGTTTAACAGCAATTTGAGAGAAACCAGAATAACCATCAAGAAAACAAAAATGGGTCTTTTTAGACAACCTTTCCAACATTTGGTCAATAAAAGGAAGCGGGCATTGATCTTTCTTAGTAACTTTATTGACTTTTCTAAAGTCGATGCACATCCTATAGCCTACTACTATTCTTTGAGGAATAAGCTCATCATTATCATTAGGAACAACAACAATGCCTCCCTTTTTAGGAACACAATGAACTGGACTAACCCATTCACTATCAGCAATAGGTGAAATAATACCAGCATCAAGGAGTTTCAATACCTCATTCCTTACCACTTCCTTCATCCTAGGATTTAAACGTTGTTGGTGCTCTACCACCGGCTTTGCATCTGGTTCTATGTTGATAGAATGCTGACATATAGTAGGTGAAATCCCTTTGAAATCATCCAGAGTATAACCCATAGCTCCTCGGTGTTTCCTCAAAACCTCCAATAGCCTTTCTTCTTCCTTTCCTGAAAGTTTAGCGCTAATAATAACAGGATATATCTTTTTTATCATCAATATAAGCATATTTAAGATCATCAGGGAGAGGTTTTAGATCGAAAACTGGATCCTTTTTAGGTGGCAGCGTGGTACCCAAGTCTTCTACAGGCAAGTTATGCTTAAGCATCTTAGGCTGATCACGGAGAATCATGTCAATCTCATTCCTTTCTTCTATGAAGATTTCACTTTCATGATCTTCCATAAATTGCTGCAAAGCATTGTTAGGAGTAAGAGAAATATAAGCAAGTTGTTCAACTCTAAAATCCTCATTATGGGTTTCCTCTTCACAAGGTTCTTTAGCAAATTTCGAGAAATTAAACTCATAAGATTCCCCAGCAAACTTAGTCAAGATTTTCTCCCTCTTGCAATCTATAATGGCTCCACAAGTACTCAAGAAAGGTCTACCAAAAATAATAGGATAAGTTTTACTAGCAGCTGAACCGAGTACTAGAAAATCAGCAGGGTACTTAATCTTACCACAAAGAACTTCCACGTCTCGTACAATACCATTTGGAGAGATGGTCTCTCTATTAGCAAGGTGAATAACCACATCAATCTCTTCCAACTCGCAAGGACTGATTTCATGCATAATTTCTCTGTAAAGCTCATAAAGAATAGCACTAGAACTTGCACCAATATCACATAAACCATAATAGCAATGATCACCAATTCTAACAGAAAGCACATGAACACTAGCCTTTTTAGTTCTATTACGATGTGAAACAATATTAGAGGCATCTTCACAAAATACTATGTGCCCATCTTCTATGCTTTTAGTGACCAGATCTTTCACAATTGCTACCACAGGTTCAACGTTTATTTGTTCATTAGGTTTTACAGTTCTCTTTTCACTTTTGGTGATTACATTAGTTATCATAGGATGGTCCTTTACCTTTTCTGGGAAAGGAATCTTTTCGATATAAGGTTCAGGTAAGATGGGATCAATAATGCAATACTCAGCACTCCCAATAGGAACACAGTCAACAATATCTTTGTAAGGTGCATGGTATTTATTCCATCCCCTTTTTGGAATTTCAATATAGGAAGCAAAAGCTCTAAAGCACTTCGTAATAACTTGCAAATCAAGACCATAAGCATTAATAATATTTTGAAAGTCATCAGTTCCCATAAAAGATTCAATGCATTCATAATCATAATTTATACCTGACTTTCTACCTTTGTCATTCTCCCAAGCTTCAGCATTGTCTTGAATACGGTCCAGAAGATCCCATTTAGCTTCTTCTTCCATGCGAGTGAATGATCCAGCACAAGAAGCATCCAATAAATCTTTATCATGTAGAGGGAGCCTTGCATAAAAATTGTGGATAATAATATTGTTGGGGAGCTCATGAATGGGACATTTGAGCATAAGTAACTTCAATCTCCCCCAAGCTTGAGCTGTACTCTCTCCATCAAGAGGCCAAAAGTTGTATATTTGATTCCGATCTTTATGAATCTCACTAGGAGGATAAAACTTTGAATAAAAGAGAGGCACTATTTCCTCCCATTCCAGAGCTTGACCATTCTTCAGCAGCTTATACCATTCCTCAGCTCTTCCTTTCAGCGATAATGAGAATGACTTCTTCTTAACTTGATTTGTAGTAATACCTACACACTTGAACAACCCGCATAATTCGTGTATAAAGAGTAAATGATCACCGGGATGGACAGTTCCATCCCCAACATAGTAGTTATCCATAACACGATCAATAATTCTTGTAGGTATTTTGAAAACATCATTCTCAGCAGGTGGTGGTTTATCTACTACCTTAGGAGTGGTAGTAGCATTACCAAATAAGAAACTCACTGAATTATCCATAACGAAAATAAAGCAACTAACAGAAGTAAACAATACTCACAGTAGAGGTTTCCTTTACCAGTTCCACTCTCCAATAGTGCTTCACTCCCCGGCAACAGCGCCAGAAAATAGTCTTGATGACCCACAAGTATAGGGGGTGTATCGCAGTATTTTCAATAAGTAAGAGTGTCGAACCCAACGAGGAGCAGAAGGTGCTGGCTAGTGGTATGGATCAAGAATTCTCTGCAAATACTTAGCAAACAGATTTTTAGGGGTTTTCGATAAAGCAAGTAAACAAAGTACGAGTAAATAAAAGACAGTAGGAATGAATGCAGCAAGTGGCCCAATCCTTTATGCAGCAAAGGACAAGCCAGTTGTATTACTTAAGATGACCAAACGTTCTCGAGGACACACGAGAAGACTGTCAAGTGCTTTCGCTTCATATAGTTGATTAATCTTCTCTAGCTTGCTAAGTGTTGTGTGGGTGAACCTGTGCTAATGTACCGCCCCATCCAAGACTAATACATACTTGTGATTATACCCCTTGCAAACATCCGTAAGTACAAGAAAGTAATTAAGGTAGAAACCTAACCACAGATTTAAACTCTAAGACCCTTACGTCCCTTGTGCAATGGTTTCCTAACGGGGGTTCAGGTTTCTGTCACTCCGTCAACCCCTACGATTAGTAGCCAAATACACAATGCATTCCCCTAGGCCCATATAGGTGAAGTGTCATGTAGTCGACGTTCACATGACACCACTAGAAGAAGTACACCACAACTTAAATAACAATCTATTGAATCTTTCTCAACATAACTCCACTACTAACAACAAGACTTCTCCCATGTCCTCAAGAACAAAACGAACTACTCACAAGACATCATATGGATCATGATCAGAGATGGAATAATGATGTATAACAATCTGAACATAAACAATAATTCAATGGTTCACTCAATAGCATCAACTACAAAGAGTAATCAACACCAGGAAAGTTTCCCCTATGAACTAATGCAAGATTCAACCAATTGTTACAGCAATATGGAGATGATGATGAGGGTGTTAATGGTGATGATGGTGGTGATGATGATGATGATCCCAATGAAGTCTAGCTTGATGGTGGTGTCGATGGCGACGATCTTCCCTCTCCGGGAAGGAATTCCCTCGGCAGAAATCTGTCTGCCGGAGAGATCTTTCTCTCTCGGTATTTTCCGCCCCGCAGAGGCGGCGGAATCTTTCTGTGGTCGCTCCCCGAGTCTTAGGGTTTCGGGGGGATGATATACGCCAGAGGGGAGAGGCGGGAGTGGGCCAGGGTGGCCACACCACCTCCTAGCGTGGCCTAGGGCTGCCCGCGCCAAGGGGTGGTGTGGGCCCCCTGTGGCCCATCTCCACTCCCTCTTATGGCATCCTTCGTCTTTTGGAAAAATAGGATTTTCCATATATTTTCCCAGATTTTCTGATCTTCGTGAATTTTGCCTCTAAACAACACCTTTTCCATCAGAATCCTGACTGCCGCGGTCCATGCTCCAAAAGTCATCAACCATGCAAAAACAGATGAAATAACATAAGTATCACCTCTCAATACGAAATATATCAATGAATAATAGTGAATTAAGACATAAAATAGTGATGCAAAATGGACGTATCAGAGGACAGCTAATGAAAGCGCAGCTGAAATGGCAGAGGAGAATGCTAACACTACTACCAACAATAAAGATGCTAATTCATCAACTCAAGCTGACGAAGATCGTCCGAAGAAGAGGTATCGATCAGATGACTCAATTGCAACCATGCTTGGTGATAAGTTAGATAACTTCACTACTGCGTTCAAAGATGATGCTCCCGAGCCTCCACCAAAGCCATCATCTCCTGAGGAAATCTGGGCTATTCTTGATGGCATACAAGATTTAGAAGATGATCAACAGTTGGCAATATATGATGTTCTTGTAGCCGCTGATCGCAAGTTCAAGTCTTTGGTGGCACTACCTGAACGAATGAAGAAGAAGTGGGTGCTCAAGTAGATAAACACATGATTCGGATCTTCCTTTATGTTGTAGCAGTCTGTCATTTCATCTTGTTTAACTTATTCAAACTCTAGAACTTGTATTTATTATGTCGATGCATCTATGTTTTATGGACTAGAACTTTGGAACTTGGATGATATGCGAATGATAATCAATGTTTTAGTATTTTGATGTATGTTTTGAGGTCCAAAAGTTATGAGAAGTACCTGATGCAATCACTTCATGCATGTGTTTTTATTCTAGTCCATGGCAGCTATTTTGAAATTCCATTTTCAATTCTATAGTCATTTCCAAATTCCGGTGGCAGCCAAACATGTGGGTATTTTTGGAATCATGATATAAATGAAATGAATCCATGTATTCATTTCATTTCTATGAAATGAATACATGGGTGCAAAACAAGCTCTTAGTTAATTTATCTTCACAAATGAAATCCAAACTCTCGTGCTAGTAAAGGAAATTAAACTACTCCCGCCTACTCATATTAGTTGACTTAGATTCAACTAGATACATTCATATTTAGTCAAGTTTTAGTGCTAGATACACCCGTATCTAGACAAATTTAAGTCAACTAATATGTATCGGAGGGAGTAGCCCAAACCGGGCAAATCAGCGAAACCGGCTTTGCATAGGCTTAGGGGCATGAACACTAAATTTTTCTAGATAAGTGTTTCATCAGATTAAATTGATCTTTTCTATACATTTTATTCAAGAACCCGCAATAGGGGGTGTGCACGTCTTTATATTAAGTTAACAAGAAATGCCATAGAATGGCTATAACACCACACGCACATTTCAGCTTACAACACACTCCTACAACAACATGACGACAACTCGTCTTGTCTAACCCTAGCCAAGAACGGCGAGGAGGCGGGGCACAGAGCCTCTAAACTGCGTCACGGTGCCAAACACCACCATGGAATGACCAAACCAAAGTTGCCCGGAACAACATACCACTAATGCACATAGAAGATTAGGCGTGTGAGTGGCAGGGATTGGCCAACCATGGGAAGGAGTCGACTGGAGGAAGTTGACGATGACATACATTGCGTCCCAGAGACTCACACCTTAGTAGTAGCCAAAGTCAGCAAGGCTATCATCTCCAAATGCCACAATGGGGGCACCCCTCGAAACCTAAACACGCCTTCATGAAGGAAAACGACGAAGTAGTACCGTCATTGTCTAGCCAGACAGAGCAGACCTAGGGCTTCCCCTGACGTCAAGGGGATGAATGGTCCACCCCATAACCACGCCTCCAAGGAGGGAAATGGCACCTGCGGGCGTCACCGTGGTCGCTATCGGAAGTATCAAGCAGGGTTTTCACCCAAGCCATTTACCGCCCACGGCGAGATGGAGACGAGCAGCAAATCCAGGCTTGAACTACCACCGGAGGAAGCGAGTCGTCGCCAGTGGAGGAGAGCGTTTCCCACCACCGCAACAACACCCAAGCTCACCAGATCGGGACTGAGATGGTCACGACATGGCAAAGCATGGCTGCTGCTGCCACCGGAGCAACAACTCCGCCACCACCGACCCTATAGGAGGACCACCATGGCGAGCAATTCTTCGGCAAGAATCGTTCGAGATGCTGCGATCTGGAAGGACGGGCAGGCCCTAAAGGGAATATGCCCTGAGAGGCAATAATAAAGTTGTTATTATCATATTCCAAGTATATGATAGATTTTTATTTTGCATTCTATAATTGTATTGATTGGAAAGGTTAATACATGTGTGTTTAATAAACAAATAAAGGGTTCCTAGTTATGCCTCTCTTATAAACTAGCTCGCTGATTAACAAGATGATCAAGGTTTCCTGATCATGGACACTGGATGTTGTTAATAACAAGGTCACAACATTGGTGGAATGATGTGATGAACATTGATCCAAAGTATAGCATTACGATCAAAGTCATTGTGTTTATATTGCTATAACATCATACAAAGTAATCTCAGTCCTTAGACCATGAGATCATATCAATCGCTAACACTAGAAGAGTAACTTAGACCATGAAGTTGTCGTTGAATGTGTGGGAGTCAGTATGGATCTCTAGGTCCCGCTATTGATTATTGATCGGATAAGGGTCTCGATCATGTATGCATTATTTGCGAACCATAGGGTGATACACTTAAGGGATACCAACACCACTTAGAGCAAATGTGTTCCAGAGAAAAGATCTACAAAGCGCTAGAATTATTTCAATGGACACCGAAGTTGTTTTGAGTGAAACTGTTGAAATTGGTTCTGCATGTGATATTGAAATATTGCAGGGGGGTTTACATGAATGTTTGTTAATTAAAGTAATTAACAAAATTCTGGATAAAATTAATAAAAGAGTTTTAATAAATGAGAGTTGCATTAATTTTGGTGTAAAAATTAATGCATGTGGGTGGAATTTTGGGTGGAGTCAAATTTATGTGAGTGGAGCATCCACTACATGAATGAGGAAGAGGTGGGGGCACCTCCCCTTGGCTGCCGGCCATGGAGAGGGTCGCCCCTCCCCCTATAAAGGGCCCCCTCTCCTCCCTCACAAAGCACACCTCCTCGTGAAGGATATCTCTCCTCCTCTAGAATTATTCCCCTATGGTCTCGGATTAGCAAGATACATGTTTTCGGTGGCTTTTCGTATGGAAGGAGTTGTTGTTTCTGCTGCATCGCTGGAGTGAGGAGGCGGAGGTTGTTCGGTGGACCGGACATGTGTGCGAGCACATATGCGCTGTTGATTTGCGGCGCTAGGACTTCCTCTGGATCTTGAGATCGGCAAGCGATCGACTACATCATCCATGAGTCAAATCTCGTTACACTTTGTCGGTCTTATGGGTATGATCTCTATGGATGTATATCCACCCATTGCTTGTATCTAATAGATAGATCTTGGTGCTTAGTAGTTCCCATTGTAGGAATTTTTTTGTTTTCTATGTTGCGAACCCAACAGTGGTATCCGAGCCTGATCTATGCATAGATGCTTTGCACGGGTAGTACACATAAGATTATGTGGGCGATGATGATCATGTTATTGCATCTTATATGTATTTTGGATATTGGTGGCTGATGGCTCTGAAATATAGCCATCTACGTCCACATTTAAACTGGATATTATTCATAATTTTGATGAAATATCTCTCTAAACCCTGCCACTAATGCCTAATATTCAGAGGGCTATGCATTCCTTTCTTCTATATTTTTCCTGTGCAGATAATGTCGTTTGAAGATGGGAATCACTAAATTAAAGTCAAAGATACAGGATTTCCAACAACCTGAAGAAACCAGGAGCCGTAAAGCGGAGGCAGACACTTTAACGACCAACTATACGACCGTAGCAAACATTCCGGGCATATAGCTCCGGTCGTATAGTTGGCTCCGCCACCGATAGGTCAAACAGAACAACTTTCATGAAGGGACAACTATATAAAGAAGCCTCGGGCGACGAGAAAACAAGCCAGACCTCGCCAAAAAAGTCTCTACCACAGATCACTGATGGCTCGGTGTTAATGTGGAGCTCGTTAGGGAACCCCAAGAGGAAGGTATGATGAGCACAACAGCAAGTTTCCCTCAGTTATGAAACCAAGGTTTAATCGTACCAGTAGGAGCAAGGAAACACCCCAAAGGTGTTGCTAGCTGAGCCTTGGCAGGGTGCACTACCGGTGCTAGTAGCAACATGGAGACCTGCACAACACAACCACAGAACTTTGCCCCCAACTTGAGACGAGGTTGTCAATCTCACCGGTTTTGCTGAAAACAAAGGATTAAATGTATAGAATGGAAGGAAGTAATAGTTTGCAGAAATTAAACACAAAGCAGTAAACAATTTGTAGATTGTATGTAAAAGAAAGGACCGGGATCCATAGTTCACTAGAGGTGGCTCTCCTTAGATAGATAACATGCTGGGTGAACAAATTACATCGGGGCAATTGGCAAACATCAAGAAAGCAATACATGCATATACTAATCATCTTGACTCCTTTGGAACTTGATTGTGCATTACAACATTATACATAGACCGCCATCCAACTGCATCTATGACTAATAATCCACCTTCAGGTTATCATCCGAACCCCCGCCAGTATTAAGTTGCAAGCAACAGATTATTGCTTTACGAATTGCGTGTAATGTAAACAATACGATTGTTCTATGAACAAAGGATTGTTGTTTTATCCCTACTAGCAACAACACATCTAGTACCTTAGAGATTTCTGTCACTTCCCCAGATTACCAGAGGCATGAACCCACTATCGAGCATAAATACTAACTCTTGGAGTTGCTAGCATCTACTTGGCCAAGATAGCTACTAACAACGGAAAGCATGCAAGATCACAAAAACAAAGACATGATAGAATCAATAATCAATCTGAAATAGCATCTCAATATCCATCGGATCCCCGCAAACACAACATGAAGAATTACAAATAGATTATCTTGATCATGAGCGGAGCTCACAAGATCTAGACATGAAAGCACAAAGGAGGAGAACCAGCCATCTAGCTACTACATGGACCTGTAGTCCAGAGGTGAACTACTCACGCATCACACCAGAGGCTTGCATGATGATGAAGAAGGCCTCCAGGGTGAATTCCCCTCTCCAGCAGGGTGCCGGGAAGAGCTTCAGATCCCTCCCGATCTAGGGATGGAGATGACGACGGCTATAGAATATTTCGTGGATTTTTGATCGGGTACTTAAGGTTTTGGTCCCGAGGGCAAAATATAGGCGGAAGGAGAGGCCGAGGGGGTGCTGGGGTCAGCCAGACCACCCCCTGGCGCGGGCCAAGCCTGGCCGCGTGGCCAGGTGGTGTGGCCGGCCTCCAGCCCTTCTCTGTCTCGTATTCTGGCATCAGATATCTTCCGGAAAAATAGGCACTTTGGCTTTTGTGCCGTCCAATTCTGAGAATATTCATTTTCTGACTTTCCTAGAACCAAAAACAGCAGAAAACAGGCAGCTGGCACTGTGGCTCTTGTTGATAGGTTAGTCCAAGAAATCATATGAAAAGTACTCCAAAGTTTGGGCAAAACACAAGAAAGTAGATAAAACCAAGCATGGAACATCAAAAATTATAGATGCATTTGCAATGTATCAACATCCCCAAGCTTAACTCCTGCTCGTCCTCGAGTAGGTAAGTGATAAAAAAGAAAGAATAATTTTTTAGGTGACATGCACCATCAAAGACTTGATCAAAGTACTTGTAAAACATTCAAAGCTGGGATCATAGTACTTCAATCATAACATGAAAAACAAAGTTCTAGCAATAAGACAAAGAAACTATGATGCAACATGAAAAGGCACAAACAAAAGTTTCATGAATAACAATGTTTTGCAAGATGTTTGTTTGTTTCACATAAAGAAAACATAGCATAAAGGCATTCCGCTTGTCCCTCATAGAGTAGCAAATATAAATGCATAGGACACCTTCAAAGTTCATAAGAGTGACTAGATACAAATAGTTTAAAACAAGCAATATCAAGTTATGCATCAATCAACTAGTCTTGGGACAATGCACATAGAACTAAGAATGGCCACTATGCTCTCAAAGTAGGTGCATAAAGGTAGAAGGTGGAGACTCAATATAATGGTGGACGAAAGGTCCTTCATAGAAGGAAGTAGGGATTCAAGTCTCATAAAGAGCTTCCAAAAATTATGGTACTTATAGCTTTCAGCTCTCATTGCCCCTACCATAAGCATCTTGAGGGTGATTAAGGTTAAAGAGACATAACTAAGAGGATATGCTTGACAAGTTATAAACCGAAATATCATGCCCCTTACTTACGAAGACCAAACCTCATGCTACTCAACTTTAGTCACGAGTAAGCTCTTGTCATTGTAAGTACATACATATCATAAAGAACCGCCAACAGGGTACCCCTTGCGCATGATACAGGAGCTATCCCATAATCAAAATGACAAGGCAAGCAGACAATGAGCATCTCAACGATCTTTTTATTTGCTATTTGCATAGGTTTTTATTGAGGATGCTTCATAGAGTGCTCATTATGGTGATGCTGCAAGTTTCCACCATGATTAAGCATGGCTTAGGCTAGTGGCCCAGGCGTTTCTCTAACACACATACAAACTCCATGATCTTACAAGTTCCACTTTTATTTCACACAGTCGGGATCCATAAGCAAAAGAACATGATATCAACGGGGTACAAAGTACAAGTGCAATGTTGAAAGCGTTCCCCATGATACATGGTTCTGCTAATTTCAACGTATAAAGCGCAAGCATATACACAACAAAGAAGGACCGAATGGTTCAAGTTTATTAGATGCAAAAAAAGTAAAGTGTGCCATCAAGTTCGTGAGAGCTTTAATCACTAGTTTTCTCATAACAAGTTTAATTTAGAAGATAAACAAAAGCATGAATATACTTGGAATAACATAAGCTAGTAGGTAGGTATGGTGGACTCCTTGGAATAACTTTGTTTAGGGAGTTGGATGCATGAGTGGAACTCATACTTGGTTGCGGAGGCTAGCAAAAGACTGGGAGCGACAAACTAAGAGAGCAATAATGGCCATAATCATGCAGAGCGACAAAACATCATTGATCAAAGCATAAATTGATACTACAAGTTGAAAACTAAAGGATCATCAAGGCTATGGTGACTTGAGATAGTCATAATATGGTGTGAGCATGTGCCAAGTCAACCCAAATAAAGCATGAAAGGAGAATACCACTATACTATGCTTTAATATGCTAAAACAACGCATGATTCATCCAAGGCACATTAAGCAATCTCAATTATTTATAACAAGTCATGCTACAACAAAGAATACTAAGCATAGATCCAAAACAATATCAAGTATGGCATGACAAAGCATAGGCCACAGTAAAAAACGAGCTCTTTTTACCACATAAGCATGACCTTTCCTACTCTTTTCCAAACCAAACCAAACTATTTGCAAACCAATGTATGAAAGATAGGGTCCAACCAATTTATTCAGCAAACTAAGCAAACAAAAGAAAACAAAAAACAAAACGAAAACGAAAAATAAGACACTCCAAGAACAACACAACTGTACATGAAACAATAAAAATGAAGCGTTTGGGAGAAACCTAGGATTTTTATTGATGAAGAGGGGGGTGCCTTGGGCATCCCCAAGCTTTGACGCTTGTACTTCTTGGATATTTCTTGGGGTGACACGCGTGGCATCCCCAAGCTTGATCTTTAGTCCATACTTCATCTCATTACTCATTCCTTCCATACACCTGAAAATTTTCCTTCATACAAAACTTCACACAATCTTTATTAGCAACATTAGTGCACTCAAGATAATAGGTCTTAAGGTTCAGTTCTAACACCAATAAACTTCTATTAGAACACTTGCTACTGAAGCACTTTCCCTCAAAAAGATCAATTCCCCAAAAGAACTCAAAAAGGAACCAACAAGAAGCAAATGCAGAAAATGGCAGAAATCTGTCAAAACAGACCAGCAGGTAAAGACGAATTTTTTCGAAGACCTTCTGTTGCTCAAATCAAAATGTGTTGAACTAACAAAAGTTAGATAACAACCTGGGACAGAATCACAAAAATTCACGCCTCAAAAAGACGTTCAGAGATTTTACATGAATTTTTACGGTGAAGCATAGAAATCTGTTTCTGGACAGCAACTTTCCCAATCATTACTTCTCTCTCATTAGAGGTTACTCTTGGCACAAAAAGCAAATAAAAAGGATAAGGAGCGGTTATTACTAAAGTAATAACTTCCAAGACTCATCTAAAACTTTTGAGTTATCTCCCAATAAGTACTTTTCTTTAACGCCTTTAAGTTAGGCATAAGAAGTAAGAAAAAGAATCAAGTGTTCTCAAATGAAGAAGCATTAAAACCAAATTTCTTGCCCTTACCTCTCTTACTTTTATTCTTATCCTTTGGGAAAATATGATTGTTTGGTGGAGAAGAAAGGTGCATGGTCCCCTTTCCCACATCTATTATTGCTCAAAGGAGTTCTAATAGGGACCTTCCAAGTGTAATTTGTCCTTTTCCTGCACATTCAATAATAAGATAATCAATAGAAATCATTTTCCCAAGGATCTTTGTAAACACTCCTTCAGCTATTCCAATAGGTAATATGGTAGCATTATTAGCAAGAGATATTTCTTTTCCTATTTCAGTAAGCCCCCAAAGGTTCATAAATATCTTTGGGCATAAGACAAAATTCAGACATGATATCACAGCGAGCTTGAAAAGTTTTAGTATTTATATCAATCTTTACTGTGGGAAGTGGTTCAGAATTTATTGGAACATAATCATGATGCTCCCTAAGCGTATTATAGCAATCTTTTAAGCTAGTAGTGCGGGTCTCAAGAGTGTTCAATCTAGCAAATATGTTTGCGAAGGAAATATCAGTTTTGCTAGGCAAGTTGTAAGTAAAGATCAATTTCTTTATAACATTAATAGCATCATCCTCATTGCATTGGAGGAAATCTCCTCCCACAATAACATCTAAAGCATATCTATAGCAAAGAGCAATTCCAAGGTAAAAAGTGCTGAGGAACAAGCTTTGAGTCATTTTAGGCTCAGTTTTTTCATATAGATCAGAGATTCTAGACCAAGCTTCCTTGAAGCTCTCCTCAATTCCTTGTTTAAAAGTGAAAATCATTTCCTCAGCTGACATAGTGACTGGAGCAAGGCTAGACATAGTGGCAACTTAAGATAGGAACTATTTTTTTTGGGGGGTTTCAAATAAGAAAGCAAACTAGTAAAACTAATTTTTGTGTGTTTTTGATAAAGAAACAAGCAAACAAAACAAAAAAAAGAAACTAAGCAAAACATAAATAACAAAGTAAAGAGATTGGTTATGAGGGACTCCCCTTGTGAAGATGTCCTTGACTTCCCGGCAACGACGCCAAAAAAGTGCTTGATGGCTCGTTGTTAATGTGGAGCTCGTTAGGGAACCCCAAGATGAAGGTATGATGAGCACAACAGTGATGGCTCAATGCATGGCGCCCAGAAAAGTGATGGTGCGTGGTTATTGTAGAGCTTGTTGGGAACCCCAAGAGGAAGGTATGATGAGCATAGCAGCAAGTTTCCCTCAGTTATGAAACCAAGGTTTAATCGAACCAGTAGAAGCAAGGAAACACCCCAAAGGTGTTACTAGCTGAGCTTTGGCAGGGCGCACTACCGGTGCTAGTAGCAACATGGAGACCTGCACAACACAACCATAGAAATTTGTCCCCAACTTGCGATGAGGTTGTCAATCTCACCGTGTTTTGCGGAAAACAAAGGATTAAACGTATCGAATGGAAATAAGTAATAGTTTGTAGAAAGTAAACACAAAGCAGTAAACAGTTTATAGATTCTATGTAAAAGAAAAGGACCGGGATCCATAGTTCACTAGAGGTGGCTCTCCTTAAGATAGATAACATGCTGGGTGAACAAATTACAGCGGGGCAATTGACAAACATCGAGAAATCAATACATGCATATACTAATCATCTTGACTCCTTTGAGACTTGATTGGGCATTACAACATTATACATAGACCGCTATCCAACTGCATCTATGACTAATAATCCACCTTCAGGTTATCATCCGAACCTCCTCCAGTATTAAGTTGCAAGCAACAAATTATTGCTTTACGTACTGCGTGTAAAGTAAACAATACGATTGTTCTATGAACAAAGGATTGTTGTTTTCTCCCTAGTAGCAATAACACATCTAGTACCTTAGAGATTTCTGTCACTTCCCCAGATTACCAGAGGCATGAACCCACTATCGTGGTGGTGTCACGGCAGATGCCATGGATAGGCTAAAGGTGGGGACTAATACACGCTAGGGGAATCCAGGGAGGGATAGTGAAGTGATTCTCCACACAGAAGTTTATATTTGCTTTGTCTCCAAGGTTACAAGTGCTCCTAGAGCTGTATTGGCGAGAGGAGGAAGAAGTAGCTCTCTTACTCTCGCTCACAGATCACCCTTAAAACCCTAGCCAAACTAGCCAAATCGGAACCCCCTCTACAGAAGCCCTAGCCCTCCTTATATAGGGGGGCTAGGTCTCCATCTAGGGCATACGTGGTGGTATATTCCTAAGAATATGCCATCTCCCAAAGTAGTAAGCCGACCGGGTTACTTTTCCCTCGCGTCACACATGCAGACGCTACGTGAGCCTCTGCGGCGCCCGCGTCAGCCGACATGGGTATCGTCACCCTTGTCGGCCATGCCTCGGTGGTCATGCCCTTGTCTGCTTTGCTCAGGCAGTGCGTACCGGGGCTTCTTTTGACCAGCGAGATTCCTTCCTTCTCCTAGAAGCTAGATGTGCCCCGGATCATAGTTGATCCGGCCACACCTGTTCCTGCATACAAGTTAAACATGCATTTCCGACTCACTACTTAAGTCGGTTGAGACTTAGTTAGGCGAACGCCCCCTGGTCCGGGTTACCCCGTGATTCGGCCTGCCTTGAGGTGACCCGGCCAGCATCCGCTTTGGCCTTGCCGAACCTCGGCTAACTCGGCCTTTATACCCCGGCGTGACCCTACCCGGGGGTATCCCCCCAACATTAGTCCCCGAAGCTGGTGGGTCTTAGCTGCCTCAGCCGCTAAGGCCACATCAGGTTCAATTATGTTTGACCTTTGGACGTTATTTCTGAGTTAGCTCATTGTCTCGGGTTATATGGATTTACGTTCCCCTTGCACGTTCCAAGTGTTCACTTGCCGACCGGGTTACCACTTCAACTCGGACCTCATGGCTTTACTTTCCCTCTGCACATTCCAAGTTTTCACTTGCTGGTCGGGTTACCACGGTCCTATCCGGGTCGTGCTTCCTTCTCTCGTATGCTAACCCACGTGGAGGCTAATCATTATGTTGTCTCATTTTAAGGGCCAGCACAGTAACCGCCGTAGTAATTGTCAGTCATCACTATGCGCGGGTCACGTCACGCCTGCCTCCTTGTTTACCGCATCAATGTGTCACGTCACGGGACCAACTCCACCCTGTTGCCTTCGGTGTGGCTCCTTGTTGATTGGTTGATGTGGGTGGTACACGGTCATTGCGTGGGGCTTGTCCGCAGGACGCGATCCCACCTTCTCCTCGTGGGAGAGGTTAAATAGGGGAGGGGCGCATCACTTAGGCTTTTCCCCCTCACCGCGCCCCTCTGCCCTTTGCTCTTCTTCTTCGTCTTCCTCGCGACCGCGCCGCCGCTAGTGCTCCCAAGCAGCAGCGCCGCCGCCGCATTTCCCCCCCAGATTTCTACGTCGTCGCCGCTGCTACGCGCCTCCTCCACCACGGGTCGCTGCCAATCTAGGCCTTTGCTCCCTGCCGCCGCTAGCGCCAGCGAGGGAAGCGATTATCAGATGACGGAGGAGGAGCTCGTCGTTGCTGAGAAAGAAATGGAGGATGACTCCGCCGCCGCGGACCGTGGTGCGTGGGCCGGGTCATGGGTCTGCCAAGATGACTTGGACTGGCTCTACCGGACCAGACGCATCCCTGCCGGCGTCATCGCGCGCCTTGCCTCTGCCGAACTCGCCCCTCACCCAATCCGGGTGAGTACGTTGTGTTCTTGTCGCACTTCCAACGGGGGTTCGGTTTGCCAGTCAGCGATTTCTTCCATGACTGGTTGAGCACGTACGAACTCCAGCCGCACCACCTTCCTGCCAACGCAATCACCTCTCTTTCTGCTTTTGCCTCTACGATCGAGGGCTACGCCGGCTTGTGGCCCACGAAGGAGCTATGGATCCAGTTTTTCGGCCTTCGTCGTAATGTCATTCCGAATATTCAACTTGATCCGGAGGACAAGCAGCTCACTCAATTCGGAGCTGCATCCATCTCACCCCGGAGGTTTTCCGTTTTCCCTCGAGTCACCGGGCTGGAGTCCTGCAAAGGATGGGCCCGGACTTTCTTTTATGTCCGGAATGAGGGCACTGAAGACTTGATCCGGCTGCTTCCCTATGCTCCGGGTCCACCTAACCCGGAAACGTGGGACGTTGTCCCCAAGAAGCCCACAACCTTGGCCAATCAGGTCAACAAGAGGTTTGCGGAGCTGAAGAAGCTCGGGTTGCGCAACGAGGATGCCATGATCACGTTCGTGCGCAACCGAATCTCCCCCCCTCCAGAGGCGCACCCACAAGGTGTGTCATATGAGCTTCGGCCGCGACCCCAACCGGACCTCGTCCTTCGAGTTGAGCAACTCGGAGATCTATCGCCGAGTCAAGGCTCTCTTCACCACCCACAAGGACTTCTCCACTGAATGGACGTGGGGAATTGAGCATTTCTGCCGGGATAGGCTCCCTCCCTCGGTAAGCTTCGTGGTGCAAATTTACTCCGGGTTAATTATATGTCGGTCATTGTTCCATTTTTGACTCCGTTGTTCATTCTTTTCCTCAGCTATTCCTTCAGCAGACCCTCGAGGACGACACCGATCCGACCCTTAAATGGGCGCCTGACCGGGAGACCCCGGACAAGGAAGAGCCGGACCAGGAGATGTTCCTCCCGATGACCGACGCTACGAAGCGACCCACCGGTAAACCCTCTTCTATTAGAGATTGGCCCGATGATGAAGATGACTCGGATGTCGAGGTGATTGAACCTGTTGATGCTGTCCCCCTTTCTTATGCTTTTCCGGCATCAGCTAACCCCGGTGGGCAGATCCACGAGGACCCTCCCCTTGCCATGGGGGAACCTGTTCCGGCAGCGCCGAAGAAGAAGCGTGGAGCTGCATCAAGTTCCTCCTCCGGACCTTCTCAGCCCTCCAAAAGGCGAAAGAAGTCCGGAGACAAAACTGCTTCCAAGCCTGCAGGTAAGGCCCCGACACGAAGGGCTCGGAAACCCAAGGAGCCCCAAACCTCGGACACGTAAGTCTCTTTTTCTCCTGCAACTTGTTCTTTCTTGCATTGTTGTGATTTCTCTTCTGACATTATTTGATTTGATAGGGCTGCGGTGGAGGTCCCTCAGAGTGGATCTAGCATCTCTTCGCCGCTCCATCCTAGCTCCTCTCCCCCTCGTGACGACGAGTCACGCCCGCTGAGCCCTATTCCAGAGGGTTCTGCGGCTGCTCCGGGTTCCATCCCGCCTCGTCAAGAGGGGGGACCCCGTAGCGGGGGAGACGGATCCAGCCGAGGCAGCGACATCCACCACTTCGGCTCCACCGCAACCAGCAACTACTGAAACTACCTCCATACCAGCACCGACACCAGCACCAGCACCAGCACCAATTCCGGCACCAGCAACAAGGGCACCAGCGCCAAGCTCCTCCGCCTCGTCCGAGTCTTCTCAGTCTCGACGAGGAAGTACCCAGGCAGCTCCTAAGGGGAAATCAGCCGCAACCACTTCCTCCTCTCAGCAAGCCAAAGGCAAGAAAGCCCCTGATGTCACCAGGGCAGCGTCCACCGGGTCTGGACAGCGCACCCTCGCATCCATGCTTGCCCAGAAGGCTCCAGCACCGAAGGACGCCCCTGCCGAGCCAACTAGTGCGCAACAACTTGTCCTGCACACTAGTCCGGCCCTTGCTCAGGTTGAGAGGAGAGAGGCACATGCGAGGGGCTTGGTGGCGCCCCACATGCTCAGCGGGGAGCGATATCCTCCGACCTTGATCGAGTTTATGAATAATTGGAACAAGGCGGAGTTCGTCTATAACGACGATCTCCCGGAGAAGTTCGGTCCTGCCGAATTCGCTGCCCAGATGAATACAGCCTCTAAGGCGATTAACCTTGTGGGTCGGATGATGGAGGTACGTTACTTCACCTTTTCCTTATCATGCACTAGCGATATAACCATTAGTCCCCGAGCCTCCGGGGGAGTACCTTGTTACTCGGCCGGATGCTCCTTAGAGAACTAACGTAGCTCCTTCATAATTTCAAATATGCAGACACGTAGATCCGGGTTAAGTTCCACTTGGCCTGGATCTTGTACACTTCGAATATGCACACACCTAGAGCCGGTTTAAGTTCCACTTGGCCCGGATCTTGTACACTTCGAATATGCACACACCCAGAGTCGGGTTAAGTTCCACTTGGACTGGATCTTGTACACTTCAAATATGCACACACCTAGAGCCGGGTTAAGTTCCACTTGGCCTGGATCTTGTACACTTCGAATATGCACACACCTAGAGCCGGGTTAAGTTCCACTTGGCCTGGATCTTGTACACTTCGAATATGCACACACCCAGAGCCGGGTTAAGTTCCACTTGGCCCGGATCTTGTACACTTCGAATATGCACACACCTAGAGCTGGGTTAAGTTCCACTTGGCCCGGATCTTGTACACTTCGAATATGCACACACCTAGAGCCGGGTTAAGTTCCACTTGGCCTGGATCTTGTACACTTCAAATATGCACACACCTAGAGCCGGGTTAAGTTCCACTTGGCCCGGATCTTGTACACTTCGAATATGCGCAAGGCTTAAGCTAAATTTTCGTATTCTTTTCAGGTGACCACCAACCGCCGGAGTGCTGAGTTCCAGCGTCTTCTGGATACTCACAAGATGCTTCTCGCAAAGCACAATGCACATCTCGCTGAGCATGAGAAAAGGGGCAAGTTTCTCCCTTGGCGCTTCTCCGTTTTCCTTCAACTCCCTCTGCTGAACTAATCTCATTATTTGGTTTCTGCAGCTGGGGTGGAGGCTGAGAACAAGATTATGCGAAAGAACCTGGAGCAGATCAAGGGTAAGTCCTTATTGTCCGACCCTGCTTTGCTTTCCATCTTCTTTTATTCTTGGCTCGGCAAACATTCATACCTCGGTTCTGCCGGGTCAACACGCTATTTCAGCATCTCTTGAAGATAGTGTGCCCGTGCCTGACATGATGCTGCATTTTCTCGAACAAGCAGGGCAGCATCAGGCCGAGCTCAAAAAGAAAGACGATGAGCTTGCCCTTCTCCAAACCAAGAACGAGGAGATTGCCAAGCTAAAGACAGAAATGAAGAAGATGAAGGCGCAACACCAAACCGAGCTTGAAAAGGCTGGCCAGGACTTCACCGAAGAACGTGAGCGCCTCAACCTCCAAATTGCCAAGGACCACGAACTTCTCCAGGAGGCCAACGTCAAACTTGAGTCGGCGAACGCTGAACTGGTGCAGCTCCGTCAAAGACGCGATAATTGCATCAATGAATTGACCCGGATCCACAGCCACATTTCACGTAAGTTCCTTTCCCTTATCCAACATACTTCTCCGGGTAACGTCATATGTCTTTTCTGCAGCTTCTTCCTTTGCCTTGTTTTCAGGCCACTTTCCAGAGGGTACTCCTATTGCGAGCGCTGCTGTTGCCAACTTCCGCCGAGAGAGGGGTACTCCCATCGCTTCTGACGGTGAGAGCATTCCCCTTGACATGGAGGACCTATTGGTTAGCCTGTCATCTCGCGTGGAAATCATCAAGAATTACGGCAAGGATCCCCTCGACGTTTCAGTCCGAGTCTTCAACACGTTCTGGCCTGGTGAGAGCGCTCCGAAGAGAATTTCACTTCTTGCTGAAAAGTTGTCGGAGATCGAGACCCAGCTCGACCTTTGGAGGGAGTCTGCTGGACGTGCTGCAGCTGAGACCGTTCTTCACCACATACTCACGTGGTATGAGAAGATCGATCTCAGCCTCCTGACGTGCGTGCGCACCGGATCCAAGTGGACCGATGACCCAGAATGGGTAGCTCGGCGCCAGGCTTGCGCCCATAGCCTTGTTGAATATTCTCCCATTCACGAATGGACTGAGGGTCCGAGCTTCCTGGAAGCCGCTGGCGATGAAGAGGTCGAGAATGTCATAGATAGTTCGGACGAGGATGGAGAGGACGATGCCTCGGATATCGAAGAAGGCGAAGATGACGCCGAACTTCCTCCTCCTGCTGCTCCTTAATTAAAAACACTTGAAAACTTATTAGATCCCCGGTATGCTGGGTGGAAATGTATCCCGTACTTATGTAATATTTTGCTACTAAGTTTGTATGCCGGATTAACTTGGGCGTAGTTCCCGAGTTTCGTTTTCTTGTTCGTCCAATCTTCTGGCTCGGTTCGTGTCTACCTTGATTCGGTTTTACGACTTACGAATCCGAGCTTCAAAAATTGTTTTAACAATACTCAGAAACTTTTAGGCTTAGCTCAAATAATTTAGCATAATAGTTTGAAAGTAAATACAAGGTTATTCTGAAAAACAAACGTCGGCTTGATTAAGTTCTTTTTCCTTAGTCGTTTTTCATGTGCTACGCAATTCCAAACTTGTTCTCTTGTTTGCCATGAAGCCAATTCTTGTTGGACAACAGCAAGTCGAAGAGTTGGGTTTTTGGTGCTCACACATTACTGATCCGAGTTAAGTAGAACAACTTACTCCAGCTGGCGTAAAAATAATAAAAAACAACAAATATTATTAAAGAAGTCCCCGAGTTACTGCTCGAGGTGCCAATATTTCATTCATAAGCTCATTGCCGGCATACATACCGACATATGAGAATACTCGGATACATACACTTCTCTGCTAAGTGTAGAAAGGACGAAGTAGAGCTACATTGCATGGGCGCTTAGATTCTTCGCCGGACCTGTCTGCCTTGTTCTTTTCCTGTGGCTTTGCATCTATAAGATAATAAGAGTCATTGTGCAATGCTTTGCTCACGATGAACGACCCTTCCCATGGGGGGATAACTTATGCATGCCGGCAGTACGCTGTACCAACCGGAGCACCAGATCGCCTTCCCGAAAGACTCGGGGGCTTACTTTTCGGCTATGATAGCGTCGGAGATTTTGCTGATATATGGCGGATCTGGACAATGCTAGTTCTCTCGCTTCTTCTAGCAGATCAACATCATTTTGCCGGGCTTCTTGCACTTCGGCTTCTGTGTATTGGGTGACCCTAGGCGAATCATGCTCTATGTCGGCTGGTAATACAACTTCTGCCGCATATACCAGAAAAAACGGCGTATAGCCTGTTGATCGATTCGGAGTTGTTCTTAAACTCCACAGTACCACTGGTTGTTCTTCTATCCAGCACCCCGCTGATCTTTGCAGCGGCTCAATGAGCTGGGGTTTTATCCCGGATAGCACTAATCCGTTGGATCTTTCCACTTGTCCGTTCGATGCGCGGTGGGCTACCGAGGCTACATCGAGTCGGATCTTCATGTCCCGGCAGAAGCGCGCAAATGCTCCCTCCGCAAAATTTGTTCCATTATCCATTATGATACTGTGTGGGTAGCCGTACCTCAAGATTATATCCTTGAGAAACGTTACGGCCGTAGCCCCATCACATTTCCTTATAGGCTTTACTTCGATCCACTTCGTAAACTTGTCTACCATGACCAAAATGTGAGTCATATTTCCCCTTGCTGGTTTGAACGGGCCAACCATATCCAAGCACCATATGGCGAATGGCCATGTAATTGGTATGGTCTTGAGTTCCGACATTGGCATATGTGTCTTGGTAGCGTATCTCTAACAACCAGTGCATTTTCTCACCAGATCTTCTGCTTGTTCTAAGGCACTGGGCCAGTAGAATCCATGCCGGAACGCTTTTGCCACCAAGGCTCGGGATGAGGCATGATGCCCGCACTCTCCTTGGTGTATATCTCGGAGGATGTCAAGCCCTTCTTCTGGGTCAACGCATCGCTGGAGGACATTGGTCACACTCCGTTTGTACAACTCGGAATTGATAATTGTGTATGCCTTTGCTCTCCTCTGAGTTTGCCTGGATAACACCTCCTCAGTGGGTAACGTTCAATCTTTCAGGAATTGAAATATAGGCAGTGCCCAATCTGGTATTGCTCGTGCAGGGAACACATCCTCATCAATTTCCATCTGATCCACCAGCATAACTTCAACCGGATCACGCTGAGCAGTCCCCGGGTCCTGCGAGGTAGTCCCCGGGTTCACTGAGGCAGTCCCCGGGTTTGCTGATGCAGTCCCCGGGTTTCGCGCACTACCTCCCATGTCAATGTCCATGGGCTCAGCTCCGGATTCTGTATTTTCCGGGACATAGATCGAGTCGGTTCCTGGGGACGGCCTGATAGATGGTTTTCTGAGGTGTTCCAATGCTACACCCGGTGGAATTGTTTGTCGGGTTGATCCGAGCTTCGATAGCATGTCGGCAGCCTTATTTTCCACCCGGGGTACATGGTGAAATTCACACCCCTCAAAGTAACCAGATATCTTCTGTACATGAAATCTGTACAGCGCCATGTTTGGATCAAGGGCATCCCACAATCCTGATACTTGCTGTACCACCGAATCCGAGTCGCCAAAGCATATGACCCGACGTATCCCAATATCTTTTGCTACCTTGAGCCCATGCACAAGTGCTTCATACTCTGCGACATTATTCGATGCCGCGAAATGGATTTGGATCACATATTTTAGCTGGTACTTCTTTGGCGAGGTAAGCACAACTCCGGCGCCTAGCCCAGTTTTTGTTTTTGACCCGTCAAAGTGCATCCTCCAGTAGTTCGGATCTGGTGGCGGTGGTTCGTATTGTACCTCGGCCCAATATACAAAAAAGTCCGCCACAGCCTGAGACTTGATTGCTTCTCTTCTGTCATATTGTGGCGCATAAGGAGCTAGTTCAATTGCCCATTTTGCGATTCGACCACTTGCGTCCTTGTTACCCATTATCTCGGATATGGGAGCCTCACATATTACTTTGATGGGGTGCTCCTCAAAGTAATGCTTTAACTTCTTTGCCGCCATATAGACACCATATGCCACCTTTTGAAAGTGTGGGTAGTTCTGTTTTGAGGCAGATAATACCTCACTCAAGTAATACACTGGCCTCTGCACCGACTTACCCTCTTCATCACGCTCTACTACAATCACTACACTTACAACTCGGTTGGTTGCGGTTATGTAGAGCAACATTGGCTCCTTTGATAGTGGAGAGGCTAACACTGGTGCAGTGGCTAACATCTTTTTTAAGTGGGCAAAGGCGTCATCGTCCTGTGGCGTCCAAACAAACTTATCCGACTTTTTCATGAGTTGGTAGAGAGGCAATGCCTTTTCTCCCAACCGACATACAAACCGACTCAAAGATGCTGGGAACCCAGTGAACTTCTGGACATCGTTAAGACACTTCGTCAGCTCCATTCGTTCAATGGCCCAGATCTTAGTTGGATTAACTTCGATACCTCGGCTGGAGACGAGAAATCCGAGTAATTTTCTAGCCGGGACACCGAAGGTACATTTTTCCGGGTTAAGCTTCATTCGGAACCTTCTCAAGTTCGCGAATGTTTGCCTGATGTCGTCAAGGAGCGTTTTGCTTTCCTTGGTCTTGATAACCACATCATCCACATATACTTGTACATTTTGACCTATTTGGTCGTGCAAACATTTTTGCATACATCTTTGGTACGTTGCACCTGCATTACGTAAACCAAACGGCATGGTGCGATAGCAATAAGCCCCGTACGGGGTGATAAATGCGGTCTTTATTTGATCATCCGGATTCAGAGGTATCTGGTGGAAACCAGAATATGCATCAATGAATGACAACAGTTCACATCCCGCGGTTGAGTCTATGACTTGATCTATCCTCGGCAGTGGAAATGGATCTTTCGGACACACCTTGTTCAGGTTCGTGTAATCGATACACATATGCCAAACTACTGCCACGTTCGGATCATCCTTCTTCTTTTCCACCAACACCGGATTAGAGAGCCAATCCGGATATAGTACTTCCATGATAAATCCTGCTGCTAGCAACCGAGCTATCTCGTCTCCAATGAATTTTCTCCTATCCTCGACGAAGCGGCGGAGAGGTTGCTTCACCGGCCTTGCTCCGGGTCTCACGTTCAAAGAGTGCTCGGCCAACTCCCTCGGAACACCTTGCAAGTCCTGTGTAGACCAAGAAAAAATATCCCGATTCTCACGGAGGAAGTTGACGAGATCGCTTTCCTATTTATCATTCAACCCGGCACCAATTGTTACGGTGCGCTCTGGGAACATATCATCAACAGGCACTTTCTTAGTATCCTTTGCGGCTTGAAACGAAACGCTACCATGCGGGTTACTCAACGCCGGCATATACTGCTGCGTGGACTGAGCTAATGCCGCCACCTCTTGGATTTTTCTTTTCTCTTGTGCAATCACGAGTGACTCGGCTAGGTTAGACCCGGCTGAGGCACACTCAATGGAACGTCGGAAATCTCCTGCAATGGTAATCACTCCATTTGGCCCGGGCAACTTCATCTTCAGATAACTGATGTGGCAGCTCGCTATGAACTTGTTCAATGCTGGCCTTCCGAGTAACGCGTGATACGCACTTTCCAAGTTCACCACCTCAAACTCCAGATTCTCAGTTCGGCAATTATCTCTCGTGCCGAACAATACGTCAACCCGGACTTTGCCTATGGGCTCACAAGGAATTCCTGGTATAATACCATGGAAAGTTGTCCTTGTAGCCTGGAGCATGCTCTCCGAGATACCCAACTTGTGCATTATATCCGCATACATGATGTTAATGCTACTGCCATTGTCAATCATTACCTTTGAGAACCTCACATTGATGTTAGGCCCAATGAATGTTGGGTCTAGCACTAACGCATACGAACCAGGACTCGGCATAAGCTTGGGATGATCTTTGATGTTCCAGGTGATTTCCTGGTCCGACCAAGGCATGTACCTTGTCACTGCTGGCATTACCGCATTGACCTCCATATGTCGGTGTTGCAAGCTTTTCCTATCTGTTTCCTCAGTTGTGAACACACAATAGCTCTGATGATGCTCCCTGTACTCATTCCTTCCCTCATTTCCGGGGTACCTCTGATCCGGCTGGTGCTGATTTTCCACCTGATGCACTGCATCCCTTCTCTCATTGTTGTCATACCTCGGCGGAGGGGGAGGCAACATTAGCTGTTGCGTGTTCGCTCCAGAGAGCAATTGCTACCGGGGTAACTCCTGCCGAGGTTGATCATTCTGGGGTGCCTGAGCATTCCCCGCACCGCCTTGTTCAATCTTGCGCATCCACTCACATTGCCTCGTTTTATGACCCGCTAGGTTACTCGGATTTGGCGTGTGAAACTTACAAGGCTGATCCAACATCGACTCATAGGTGTACCTCGGACGGTCCTTCCTTTCTTGCCACTGCTTCTTTTGTTCTGGCGTCCAAGTTTTCTTGCCATCGTTTCTCGGAGTCCATTGCCCTCCAATTTTCTAGCATTGATTGCTTCCTGTTCTGGGCTGATCCTGATTCACAGCTGCAACTTGTTGCGAACTGTACCGGTGATCCGGTCTATCATCCCTCCTTTTACCTCTGTAGTCATTCCTCCGGGATGATCCGGCTCCATCTCTCTGGTAGTAATCCTCACTCGACTCGTTGGATACGAGCCTAGGTTGAGTTGGATCGCCCAAGGCATATGAATCAGCAATCCGGATCATCTCTGCCAACGTAGTTGGCATCTTCCTTTGTAACTTTTACCACAGTTCGCTTGCATATCTGCATCCCTGTGCAAACCACGCTATGGCCTGTGATTCTATCACGCCCTCACATGAGTTTCTCACGGTACACCACCGAGTTAAAAACTCTCGATCCGTCTCATTCGGTCTTTGCTTGCACATAGCTAGTGTCTGTGGCCTATTCGGCCTCTGATACGTACTCGAGAAATTGCTGATGAACATCTCTTCAAAATCTATCCAGCAGTTAATGCTTCCGGGTGGCAAATTGTTCAGCCATACCCTTGTCGGGCCCTCCAACATCTAGGGTACGTATCGTACAACCCACCTCAAGTTGCCTGTGGCAATTTTCACAGCCGTTGCATAATTTATCAACCAATCCTCCGGCTTAGTGCTGCCGTCATATGTCTTCGTGCCTCTGGGTAACTGGAAGTTAGGTACCGGTGGCTCTTTCATGATCCGGGGTCCAAAACATGCAGGACCCGGAGGACCTTGACTTTCAATCTGCTCTGACCTATACAGTCGATCCAGTTTCAACCTAGCATCATCCGGCATCAAATCCCTGCTTCCCAATCTTGACCCTATCACATGATAGTCCGGCCTTGGGTATCCTGCATTTACCATTTCCGAATCTCCGTCATTGTACCGGTCTTGTTCTCATGGCGCATCTCTTTGTTGCATACCTTGGCCGACACTCTGCTCTTGCCTTGGTATATTCCTCTACTGCGGTTGTCCTGTAGAGTTGTGCTGTCTGGCATTGCCGTTAACAGCGTTTCCTTGACCGGCATTGCCTTGGTCACGGTTACCTCGACCAGCTTCACCTCGGCTTACACTCCATCGATCGTCGTTTCTTTGTACCTCTTTTGCCTTTCCTGCCCTTGTCGGGTCATACGGAACAATCTGCTTGTTTCTCCTGGCCGAGGTTACTACCTCCTCTCTCCTTGGACCACCATGAGGGGACGATGCGGCTCCAGCGGATTTCTCCGGGTTACCCGCCGCCAAATGAACGATCTTAGAGCCCCTAGCTCTCTCCGGGTTTGCCTTGAGTAGTTCCTCATTTTGCCTGTTCGCTATCCGAACCAACTCATTGACCCGATCTTGCTGTCTCTGATGGGCTTCACCCGTCAGACCCTCTAGCTCAGACGCGGCTGCATCTGCTGCTCTGAGGTTTTTCGCCGGGGTACTGTACTTCGGCAGCCCCACGGACAAACAGTTTTCTGATTCTTCAATCCGAGTATCACCTTCTTTGTTCATTTCACTCATGAGATTTCTCCCCTTCACTTTTACAGCATCTACTTTATTTGCCTTTGCATACTCACGCCGCGTCATGTTCAACGACTGCTGAGCCGCAGCGGTCTTTTTCGCTCCCTCTAGAATTTTCTGCCTAGTTTCCTCTAGCTCGGCCTGTGCCCGCGTCGGATCTACTACCGCTGCTACCGGGTTTGCCAAGCTATCCATAGCTTCTCTCAGTACATTCTCAGGCCTCTCCAGTGGAGGACCTCTACCTTTCCTCGGTGCCTTAGGTGTTACCTCCGGATCTGGTGCCGGATCCTTGCTTGCGCCTGCCCCCGGCGCAGTCATCATCACTTCAGCACGGTCCGGGGAGCGAGCGATACGCGCACGCTAAGGGGTGGCTCCCCTACCTCGACGACGTGCCGCGGATGAATGCATGATACGTCCACAACAACATAGACCTTGTGCACACCCAACTTGACGAAGAGGCTGTTGCGCGGAAGTGGGCGCGTGCCGAAGCAGCCAGCGTTGTCGCTGACGAAGTCCAGCGCTCCAAAGCGCTGAACGAGCCCGGAGACGATGCGCTCGCTGGTGCCGATGAGGTTTCCCGTCTGGATCTTCACCCCTGCTAGCGCCTCTAGCCCCACGGTGGGCGCCAACTGTCGTGGTGGTGTCACGGCAGATGCCATGGATAGGCTAAAGGTGGGGACTAATACACGCTAGGGGAATCCAGGGAGGGATAGTGAAGTGATTCTCCACACAGAAGTTTATATTTGCTTTGTCTCCAAGGTTACAAGTGCTCCTAGAGCTGTATTGGCGAGAGGAGGAAGAAGGAGCTCTCTTACTCTCGCTCACAGATCACCCTTAAAACCCTAGCCAAACTAGCCAAATCGGAACCCCCTCTACAGAAGCCCTAGCCCTCCTTATATAGGAGGGGCTAGGTCTCCATCTAGGGCATACGTCGAGGTATATTCCTAAGAATATGCCATCTCCCAAAGTAGTAAGCCGACCGGGTTACTTTTCCCTCGCGTCACACATGCAAAGGCTACGTGAGACTCTGCGGCGCCCGCGTCAGCCGACATGGGTATCGTCACCCTTGTCGGCCATGCCTCGGTGGTCATGCCCTTGTCTGCTTCGCTCAGGCAGTGCGTACCGGGGCTTCTTTTGACCAGCGAGATTCCTTCCTTCTCCTAGAAGCTAGATGTGCCCCGGATCATAGTTGATCCGGCCACACCTGTTCCTGCATACAAGTTAAACATGCATTTCTGACTCACTGCTTAAGTCGGTTGAGACTTAGTTAGGCGAACGCCCCCTGGTCCGGGTTACCCCGTGATTCGGCCTGCCTTGAGGTGACCCGACCAGCATCCGCTTTGGCCTTGCCGAACCTCGGCTAACTCGGCCTTTATACTCCGGCGTGACCCTACCCGGGGGTATCCCCCCAACACCCACTATCGAGCATAGATACTAACTCTTGGAGTGCTAGCATCTATTTGGCCAAGATAGGTACTAACAACAGAAAGCATGCAAGATCACGAAGAACAAAGACATGATAGAATCAATAATCAATCTAAAATAGAATCTCAATATCCATCGGATCCCTGCAAACACAACATGCAGAATTACAAATAGATGATCTTGATCATGTACGGAGCTCACAAGATCTAACCATGAAAGCACAAAGGAGGAGAACCAGCCATCTAGCTACTACATGGATCCGTAGTCCAAGGATGAACTACTCACGCATCACACCGGAGGCTTGCATGGTGATGAAGAAGGCCTCCAGGGTGAATTCCCCTCTCCGGCAGGGTGCCGGGAAGAGCTTCAGATCCCTCCCGATCTAGGGATAGAGATGACGGCGGCTATAGACTCTTTCGTGGATTTTTGATTGGGTACTTAGGGTTTACGTCCCGAGGGCATCTTATAGTCGGAAGGGGAGGCCGAGGGGGTGCCAGGAGCGGCCACACAAGCCCCTGGCGCGGGCCAGGCCTGGCCGCGCGGCCACGTGATGTGGTGGCCCCTGGCCCTTCTCCGTCTCATATTCTGGCACTTGATGACATCCGGAAAAATAGGCACTCTGGCTTTTGTCCCGTCCAATTCCGAGAATATTCATTTTCTGACTTTCCTGGAACCAAAAACAGCAGAAAACAGGCAGCTGGCACTGTGGCTCTTGTTAATAGGTTAGTCCAAGAAATCATATGAAAAGTACTCCAAAGTTGGAACAAAACACAAGAAAGTGGATAAAACCAAGCATGGAACATCAAAAATTATAGATACATTTGCAATGTATCAAGCAGCAAGTTTCCCTTAGTTATGAAACCAAGGTTTAATCGGACCAGTAGGAGCAAGGAAACACCCCAAAGGTGTTGCTAGCTGAGCCTTGGCAGGGAGCACTACCGGTGCTAGTAGCAAAGTGGAGACCTGCACAACACAACCACAGAACTTTGCCCCCAACTTGCGTTGAGGTTGTCAATCTCATCGGTTTTGCTGAAAACAAAGGATTAAACGTATCGAATGGAAGGAAGTAATAGTTTGCAGAAAGTAAACACAAACCAGTAAACAATTTGTAGATTGTATGTAAAAGAAAGGACCGGGATCCATAGTTCACTAGTGGTGGCTCTCCTTAGATAGATAACATGTTGGGTGAACAAATTACAGCGGGGCAATTGACAAACATCGAGAAAGCAATGCATGCATATACTAATCATCTTGACTCCTTTGAAACTTGATTGGGCATTACAACATTATACATAGACCGCCATCCAACTGCATCTATGACTAATAATCCACCTTCAGGTTATCATCCGAACCCCCTCCAGTATAAAGTTGCAAGCAACATATTATTGCTTTACGAATTGCGTGTAATGTGATTGTTCTATGAACAAAGGATTGTTGTTTTCTTCCTAGTAGCAACAACACATCTAGTACCTTAGAGATTTATGTCACTTCCCTAGATTACCAGAGGCATGAACCCACTATCGAGCATAAATATTAACTCTTGGAGTTGCTAGCATCTACTTGGCCAAGATAGCTACTAACAACGGAAAGCATGCAAGATCACAAATAACAAAGACATGATAGAATCAATAATCAATCTGAAATAGCATATCAATATCCATCGGATCCCTACAAACACAACATGAAGAATTACAAATAGATGATCTTGATCATGAACGGAGCTCACAAGATCTAGACATCAAAGCACAAAGGAGGAGAGCCAGCCATCTAGCTACTACATGGACCCGTAGTCCAGAGATGAACTACTCACGCATCACACCAGAGGCTTGCATGATGATGAAGAAGGCCTCCAGGGTGAATTCCCCTCTCTGGCAGGGTGCCGGGAAGAGCTTTAGATCCCTCCCGATCTTGGGATCGAGATGACGGCGGCTACAGACTCTTTCACGGATTTTTGATCGGGTACTTAGGGTTTTGATCCCGAGGGCAATATATAGGCGGAAGGAGAGGCCGAGGGGGTGCTGGGGTCGGCCAGACCACCCCCTGGCGTGGGTCAGGCCTGGCCACGGGGCCAGGTGGTGTGGCCGGCCTCCAGCCCTTCTCCGTCTCGTATTGTGGCATCAGATGTCTTCCAAAAATAGGCACTTTGGCTTTTGTCCCGTCCAATTCCGAGAATATTCATTTTCTGACTTTCCTGGATCCAAAAATAGCAGAAAACAGGCAGCTGGCACTGTGGCTCTTGTTAATAGGTTAGTCCAAGAAATCATATGAAAAGTACTCCGAAGTGTGGGTAAAACACAAGAAAGTAGATAAAACCAAGCATGGAACATCAAAAATTATAGATACATTTGCAATGTATCAATCACCAACCGCCTCCAGATCTCAATACCCTTCTCCATCTCCATAGCCATATTCCACCACTTGTAATAGTATATCTCTTCTTCGATTAGCGACATTGTAAGACGATTGCTATCAATCTTATGATTTTCATTACAATGTTTGTGATTGTTGATCTCATCTCTATGTGTGAGTAATTCTCCTTGGGCTAAGGGCTTCGGCCTAGCCATGTAGAGATTGTGCATGTTATTTCTCATAGATGGGATCGTGTATTAGTTTGTATGACATGATGATTATTGTATCCTCTCTTGCCTCAATCCAAGGACTTGTCAGGTACCCAAGACCCCGAGGGTTGATCCAGGTATAGGGAGTATGAGTAATGATTGTTCTGCATGTTGGGAACCCCAATGACAGAAGGAGTATGAGTAATGACTGATCTGCATAGTGGTCATTCTTAGTTTAATGTGCATTGTCCCAAAACTAGTTGATTGATTCATAACTTTGATATTGCTTGTCCTTAAATTATTTGTATCTAGTCACCCTTATGAACTTTGAAGGTGTACTATGCATTTATGTTTTGCTACACTATGAGGGACAAGCTTAATACCATTCTCATTATGTTTTATATATGTGAAACAAACAAACATCTTTCAAAGCATTGTTATTCATGAATCTTTTGTTTGTACCTTTTTATGTTACAACATACTAGCTATGTCTTATTGTTAGAACTATATCTTTCATGCTATGTTAAAGTAATATGATCCCAGCTATCAATGTTTTACAAATACCTTGATCGACATTGTGATGGTGCATGTCACCTCAAAAATTATTCTTTTTTATCACTTACCTACTCAAGGACGAGCGGGAGTTAAGCTTGGGGATGTTGATACGTCATAAACGTATCTATAATTTTTTATGTTCCATGCTTGTTTTATATCTACTTTCTTATGTTTTGTCCACACTTTGGAGTATTTTTACACATTTTCTGGAACTAACCTATTAACAGGATGCCACAGTCCTAGTTGACTGTTTTCTGTTGTTTTTGGTTTCAGAAAAGCTAGTAAGGACATATTCTAAGAATTGGACCGGACAAAAGCCAAAGTCAATATTTTACCCGAAGCAACACGGAATCCGGAGGGGATACGAAGTGGCGCATTAGGGCGGCCACACCTGGTGGCGATGCAGCCTGGGGGGCGCCACCAGGGGATGTGGGCCCCTGGTGCTCCATCGACCTTGCCCTTCCGCCTATAAAAGCCTCCTGGGACAAAAACCCTAAGTACCCGATCAAAATTCCATGAAAGAATCTGTAGTCGCCGCCATCTCCATCCCTAGATCAGGAGAGATCTGAAGCTCTTCCTGGCACCCTGTCGGAGGGGAGAGATCACCCTGGAGGCCTTCTTCATCACTATGCCTGCCTCCGTGTGATGCGTGAGTAGTTCATCCTTGGACTACGGGTCCATGTAGTAGCTAGATGGTTGGTTCTCCTACTTTGTGCTACCGTGTTTAGATCTTGTGAGCTCCATTCATGATCAAGATCATCAATTTGTAATCCTACATGTTGTGTTTGCGGGGATCCGATGGATATTGAGATGCTATTTCAGATTTATTATTGATTCTATCATGTCTTTGTTATTTGTGATCTTGCATGCTTTCCGTTGTTAGTAGCTATCTTGGCCAAGTAGATGCTAGCAACTCCAAGAGGGAGTATTTATGCTTGATAGTGGGTCCATGCCTCTCGTAATCCGGGGAAGTGACATGAATCTCTGAGGTACTAGATCTGTTGTTGCTACTAGGGAGAAAACAGCAATCCTTTGTCCATGGGACAATCATATTGTTTACTTTACACACTTTGCTTAATGCAATTATCTGTTGCTTGCAACTTAATATTGGAGAGGGTTCGAATGATAACCTGAAGGTGGATTATTAGTCATAGATGCAGTTGGATTACGGTCTATGTATAATGTTGTAATGCCCAATCAAATCTCGTAGGAGTTAAGATGACTAGTATATGCATGTATGCTTTCATGGTGTCTATCAATTACCCCACTGTAATTTGTTCACCCAACATGTCATCTATCTTAAGGAGAATGACCTCTAGTGAACTATGGACCTCGGTCCATTCTTTTACCATCAATCTACAATCTATTTACTATTACTGTTTACTTTCTGCAAGCAATTACTATCTTCCACACAATATGTTTAATCCTTTGTTTTCAGCAAAACCAATGAGATTGACAACCTCACTGTAAGTTGGGGCAAAGTTCTATGGTTGTGTTGTGCAGGATTCCAAGTTGGAAACAATACCTTGGAGGTGTTTCCTTGCTCCTACTGGTTTGATAACCTTGGTTTCATAACTGAGGGAAAACTTGCTGCTGTTCTCATCATTCCTTCCTCTTGGGGTTCCCAACAAGCTCGAATATATTTTGAGCCATCACATCACTACACATATCATTAGTTCTCTTTCTTCTATGGATAAGACTAGTAGGTTATTGCTATAAGAAGTTGCGGAGGCAATAACAATTATGGATGCACTGCCCACATATAATATATCTTGCTCTAACAAGTACATGCATACTTTATTTCTATCTTTTATTCCCATCAGATGTTTTGCACAGCTACAGGTGAAACCGAACGCCCTAGGCACTCTCTCTCCATCATCGACAACAACAAAAATATGCAAGCTATTGGTCCGGTAAAAAGACAAAAGGAATTCTAAAACTCCCGAAGGTCTATTAAAGTAACTTCACTACACATTCGCTTCCCGAGGATTCGATAACCTAGGTCTACTAGGGAAAAGAAGCTACACTACATCCGTAATCTGGATCGAAGGTATCAACCCTTTTTCTGGCGCCATTGCTGGGGAAGCAATAGCTACCCTGGTGAGGTTATTAGGAACCTTGCTTGTTTTAATTCTTGTTTTTAATTTTGTTAGTTTGATTTCACTCTTTATTTGATAAATCAAAAAAAATAGTTAGCCTTTTAATTCTTGCTTTTACTATTATAATTCTTTGTTTAAGAAAATCCAAAAACATAGGAAATATGGCTAAAAAGAAGCTTGGGGATTTTGCTACTCCCAACAATGATTATTTGCGTACTCCTATTACTTAGCCAGCAATTGTTGCTCATGACTATGCAATTAAGCCCCATTATTTAAGTTTGGTTCAACTGAATCAATTTGGAGGCTCCTATTGAATACGCAGGTATGCACTTGAATACTTTCACTGAAATATGTGATATGATGCGTTTAAAAGACATTGGCCCTGATGCGGTCAAATTACGTCTATTTCCTTTCTCTCTAAGTGGGAGAGCAAAAGAATGGTTGCTATCTTTGCCTAGAAATACTATTATATCATGGGTGGGATGTACTTCTTTATTTATGACTAAATCGTTCCCACCTGCAAAGACTATGCAACTTAGATCTAATATTACTGGCTTTAGACAGGAAGAGCGTGAGCCACTAGCGTTTGCATGGGAGAGGATGAAAGAATGCTTAAGAAACTGTCCTAGTCATGGGATGGAAGATTGGTTAATCCTCCATTTATTCTATAATGCTCTTAATCATGTGTCTAAGTCTATGCTTGATACTGCAGTTGGAGGAACGTTCATGGGTAAACATATTGCCGAAGCAAAGCAGCTATTAGACAATATGCAAGACAACCATGCCCAATGGCATGTGGATAGATCAAAGACGAAGAAGGTGAACTCCATCTCACCACAAGAAAATGAAGAACTCAATGCTAAGTTGGATGAGATCATACTAGCCGTAAAAGGTAAGGAAACATAGGTAAGAGCTACCCCTGAAACAAATATTGAAGAAATAGATTTTATAGCTCGTAATGATTATAACCCTGCTTGGAAGAAGAGTTACAATCCTAACTTTCAGAAACATTGAATTTTTAAGTTTGTTGTAAAGCACTATTAAACAATGGCAAGGAGAGGACACTATTTCTTTCCGACTGATGAACAACAACTACACTCTAACATTAGATGAATGGTGCGCATGTTTTAATTTTCCAAACAATGATGTTCATGCCTTGCACACATCCTTTACTGGTTTAAATCCTTCCCCTGAACAATACTATAATGGAATGAGTTTTACTACTAGAGTGAACAAGGGGAAGAATATTCAACATCCTGCAATTTGCTATTTGTTCTATGTTATTGCTAACACCTTGCAAGCACGTAATGAGTTCACGAGACTAAACGAGGAGGACAACGAGGTATTATATTGGTGGAGTGAGTCTTTGTACTGTAGTAAGATTTTTTGTTTGGATGGGTATTTAATTAGGTACATTTTGTTCTAGCTCTCGTAATTAACCAAGTCTTGCCTAAAAATTGCTAAACAATTGTAATAAGAAAAAGTCTCACAATTGAAGGCTTGGGTGTTGTAGTGCTTAGTCTTGAAGGTTTATTTCTAGCGACACTAAACACCACTGAAAATGTTGATTGACTTGATAACTCTCTTTAAAAGGATTTGTTCGATTTAATTAACATTTAGCGGTTTTTGTGAGCATACCAAAGTTTGACTTGTTAATCATAAGAATGATATAGCTTTATGCGTATCAAACTTCATGGGATACCAACAACTCCGCTGGCCTACAAATGATCTTCATGAAGGAAACTCCTAGATTTCGGCTATGAGTTGATTAAACACTTGTAGCCGCAATGCTATAATGGGTAAGATTCTTGGCACTCCCGGGTAGCTGTAATCATGATGGAATCACTCCTATGGCTATTATGAGTAATCATTATGCAAAAGGAACAAAAACCTTAGTGATGCCACGAGTGTCCATCACAGCCCGATAAGCTAATAAAAATCTTTGGCATGCTCTCAATTACTTAAAAACTGAAATTCTTGAAGGACAATGAATAGAAAAGTAGTGCTTGAAAAGTCTTGATTTATTGATGTGGGAGAATTGAGATACTCTAGTGTATATGCTTTCATGACAACTCTCACACTCTTAATTTACATGATTATATTCAAAGTAAGCCTATGAGTTGATTACATGACATGGAATAAAGGTTACTCATTTGAATCATCCATGCTAACAATAATTTTGCTGCACTATAAGGATGCATAAAACCCATATGATATGCTTACCACTACTCTATCTATGCTGAAGTTTTTCAGATTTATGAAGTGGAGGAAACATGAGTCTAACAATCATGAGTAAGATCACCATCTCGTTATTTCAGTTTAAATGTTGAGTTCCTTTTTGATTTTGGTTTTATTTCTCGGGGACAATCAAGTTTAAGCTTGGGGAGGTTGATGGCTCTGAAATATATCCATCTACATCCACATTTAAACTGGATATTATTCATAATTCGGATGAAATATCTCTCTAAACCCTGCCACTAATGCCTAATATTCAGAGGGGTATGCAATCCTTTCTTTTATATTTTTCCTGTGCAGATAATGTCGTTTGAAGATGGGAATTACTACATTAAAGTCAAAGATACAAGATTTCCAACAACCAGAAGAAACCAGGAGCTGAGGCAGACGCTTTAACGACCAACTATACGACTGGAGCAAAAATTCCAGTCGTATAGCTCCGGTCATATAGTTGGCACCACCACCGATAGGTCAAATAGAACAACTTTCGTGAAGGGACCCCTATATAAAGAAGCCTCGGGCGGCGGTAAAACAAGCTAGACCTTGCCAAAAAGTCTCTGCCACAGATCACCAGCCGCCTCCAGATCTCAAAACCCTTCTCCATCTCCATAGCCATATTCCACCACTTGTAATAGTAGATCTCTTCTTCGATTGGCGATATTGTAAGACTATTGCTATCAATCTTATGATTTTCATTACAATGTTTGTGATTGTTGATCTCATCCTATGTGTGAGTAATTCTCCTTGGGCTAAGGGCTTCGGCCTAGCCATGTAGCTATTGTGCATGTTAATTATCATAGATGGGATCGTGTATTAGTTTGTATGACATGATGATTATTGTATCCTCTCTTGCCTCAATCCAAGGACTTGTCAGGTAACCAAGACCCCGAGGGTTCATATAGGTATAGGGAGTATGAGTAATGACTGATCTGCAGGTTGGGAACCCTAGTGACAGAAGGGGTAGTACGGCTGTATGTGAGGGATTTACTTGGGATTAAGGGTGACATCACTATGCATATCATTAGTTCTCTTTCTTCTATGGATGAGACTAGTAGGTTATTGCTACAAGTGATTGCGGAGGCAATAACAATTATGGATGCACTGCCCACATATAATTTATCTTGCTCTAACAAGTACATACATACTTTATCTCTATCTTTTATTCCCATAAGATGTTTTGCACAGCTACAGGTGAAACCGAACGCCCTAGGTCCTCTCTCTCCATCATCGACAACAACAAAAAGACGCAAGCTATTGGTCCGATAAAAACACAGAAGGAATTCTAAAACTACTGAAGTTCCATTAAAGTAACTTCACTACGCATTCGCTTCCCAAGGATTCGATAACCTAGGTCTATTAGGGAAAAAGAAGCTACACTACATCCGTAATCCAGATTGAAGGTATTAGTGGCATAGTGGGATGCAGCGGCTCGGACTAACTTTACATGTCCTCGCACATGAGACATGTTGCATGCTGGAGATGCAACTAGTTTTGCATAAGTGGCTAGCGGGTGTCTGTCTCTCCTACTATAGTTAATATCTAATTACAACAAGTTGCTAATAATTTGGTTATCATTGTTGTGATTCCATGTTTGTAGGTAAGACCGGTTCTATCTTCGAAAGCCCCAAGCCACGTAAAACTTGCAATGGATAAATTAGAAGTATCTAGTTTAGATTGTTGTTGGCCTAGTGTAATGATATGGTAATGTTGTAACTTAAAGTATAGTTGATACTCTTATAACATACCTAACGTGTAAGTTCCATAGACCTTGGACTTACACACAAAGGAATGATAAAGATCATACCATGATGCACATGATAGTGATAAAGTGTAAGAACCATATCATTTCACTTTATGCATATGATGTTTGCATCTTATATTGCTTGCTTGGCATTTTAGTAGCATTATAAGATAATCCCTCTTTTAGATATCAAGATAAAAAATGTGTTTTCATTAAGTATGCACCGTTCTATGGATCGTTGTTTCAAGGCATCATGTGATGATCAGGTGTTTTTGATTCTACGCTTTCATACAACGGGTGTAAGACAATTTTACACACGCGAGCACTAAGGTTCTTATATGGCGAGCCTAGCATGTACAAACATGGCCTCAGAACACAGACTGAAAGGTTAAGCATGAGTCATATAGTTGATATGATGCCCATATATATGCTCACCTTTGAAGCTACACTTACTCACGTGATGATCGTACTTGGTGTAGTGGATTTGGTTCATGTAATCACCAAAAAGACACGAGGGATGTTGTTTTTGAGTGGGAGTTCATTTTTAATTTGGATTAGTTGAACTCGATCTGTCATAAACTTAGTCTAAACTTTACAAATTCTGTTGTAGATGGCACCACCTGCTTTTAATTTCAATGTGTTCATGGAGAAAGAGAAACCTGTGACGAATGGTACAAAAGCAATATGTGCTAGAAGCGCCGCTAGGCCCCCCACCAGATCCTGATAAGGAAAAGAATGTCTATTTGACTCGTCAGGAGGACCACAACTTAGTTCATTGTGGCATACTGTATGGGCTAGAGCCAGAACTCCGAAAGCGTTTCGAGAATGGCAACGCCTTTGATACCATGGGTGAATTGAAAATGATTTTCGATACCCATGCTGCCATAGAGAGTTATGATGCTTCTAAAAAGTTCTTTAGCTGCATGATGGAAGAGAACAGTTATGTTGGTGAGCACGTACACAAAATGTCTGGGTACGCCGATAAGCTTGTGTCCTTAGGAATAACGATTCCCATTGACTTAGGCATACATTGTGTTCTCCAATCTCTATCACCTAGCTACAAGAGCTTCGTGATGAACTATAATATGCAGGGAACTAAAAAGTCTCTCCCCAAGCTTATGTCAATGCTTAAGACTACAGAAGTGGAGATCAAGAAAAAACATCAAGTGTTGATGATCAATAAGACCACTGGTTTCAAGAAAGACAATAAGGGTAAACAGAAGGGAAAGAAGGGCAGCAAATCTGTTGATGCGCCTGAAAAGAAACCCAGACCTGGCCCTAAGTCTGATACCGAGTGCTATTATTGTAAGGAGATTGGCCATTAGAAGCGCAACTACCCAAAGTATTTGGCGGACAAAAAGGCTGGTAAGGCAAAGGTATATGTGATATACATGTTATTAATGTGTACTTGACTAGTACTCGCAGTAGCACCTGGGCATTTGATACTAGATCGATTGCTAATATATGTAACCCAAATCAGGGGCTATGGAACAAGCAACAACTAGTAAGGGATGAGGTCACGATGCGTGTTGGCGATGGATCAAGAGTTGATGTGATTGCCGTTGGAACGCCGCCTCTCCATATGCCGTCGGGATTAGTGATAAATCTAAATAATTGTTATTTGGTGCTTGCGCTTGATACATTGCAAATGTATCTATAATTTTTGATGTTCCATGCTTGGTTTTATCCACTTTCTTGTGTTTTGTTCCAACTTTGGAGTACTTTTCATATGATTTCTTGGACTAACCTATTAACAAGAGCCACAGTGCCAGCTGCCTGTTTTCTGCTGTTTTTGGTTCTAGGAAAGTCATAAAATGAATATTCTCAAAATTGGACGGGACAAAAGCCAAAGTGCCTATTTTTCTGGAAGACATCAAGTGCCAGAATACGAGACGAAGAAGGGCCAGGGGCCGGCCACACCACCTGGCCGCGCGGCCAGGCCTAGCCCGCGCCAAGGGGTGGTGTGGTGGCTCCCGGCACCCCCTCGGCCTCTCCTTCCGCCTATATATTACCCTCGGGACGAAAACCCTAAGTGCCCAATCAAAAATCCACGAAAGAGTCTGTAGCCGCCGTCATCTCCATCCCTAGATCGGGAGGGATCTGAAGCTCTTCCCGGCACCCTGCCGGAGAGGGGAATTCACCCTGGATGCCTTCTTCATCACCATGCAACCTCCGGAGTGATGCGTGAGTAGTTCATCCTTGGACTATGGATCCATGTAGTAGCTAGATGGCTGGTTCTCCTCCTTTGTGCTTTCATGTTTAGATCTTGTGAGCTCCGTTCATGATCAAGATCATCTATTTGTAATTCTGCATGTTGTGTTTGCGGGGATCCGATGGATATTGAGATGCTATTTCAGATTGATTATTGATTCTATCATGTCTTTGTTATTTGTGATCTTGCATGCTTTCCGTTGTTAGTAGCTATCTTGGCCAAGTAGATGCTAGCAACTCCAAGAGTTAGTATTTATGCTCGATAGTGGGTTCATGCCTCTGGTAATCTGGGGAAGTGACAGAAATCTCTAAGGTACTAGATGTGATGTTGCTACTAGGGAGAAAACAACAATCCTTTATTCATAGAACAATCGTATTGTTTACTTTACATGCAGTTCGTAAAGCAATAATCTGTTGCTTGCAACTTAATACTGGAGGGGGTTCGGATGATAACCTGAAGGTGGATTATTAGTCATAGATGCAGTTGGATGGCGGTCTATGTATAATGTTGTAATGCCCAATCAAGTCTCAAAGGAGTCAAGATGATTAGTATATGCATGTATTGCTTTCTTGGTGTTTGTCAATTGCCCCGCTGTAATTTGTTCACCCAACATGTTATCTATCTTAAGGAGAGCCACCTCAAGTGAACTATGGATCCCGGTCTTTGTCTTTTACATTCAATCTACAATCTTTTACTGCTTTGTGTTTACTTTCTTCAAACTATTACTTCTTTCCATTCGATACATTTAATCCTTTGTTTTCCGCAAAACACGGTGAGATTGACAACCTCATCGCAAGTTGGGGACAAAGTTCTGTGGTTGTGTTGTGCAGGTCTCCATGTTGCTACTAGCACCGGCAGTGCGCCCTGCCAAAGCTCAGCTAGTAACACCTTTGGGGTGTTTCCTTGCTCCTACTGGTTCGCTTAAACCTTGGTTTCATAACTCTGGGAAACTTGCTGCTGTGCTCATCATACCTTCCTCTTGGGGTTCCCAACGAGCTCTACATCAACACCGCCATCAAGCATTTTTCTAGGCGCCGTGCATTGAGCCATCAAGCGATTTTCTGGCGCCGTTGGCAGGGAGTCAAGGACATCTTCACAAGGGGAGTCCCTCATAACCAATCTCTTTACTTTGTTGTTTTTGTTTTGCTTAGTTTCTTTTTGCTTTGTTTGCTTGTTTTGTTCTTCAAAAACACAAAAAAAATAGTTTTACTAGTTTGCTTTCTTATTTGAAAAACACAAAAAAATTAGTTCCTATCTTGAGTGCCACTATGTCTAGCCTTGCTCCAATCACTATGTCACCCGAGGAAATGATTTTCACTTTTAAACAAGGAATTGAGGAAAGTTTTAAGGAAGCTTGGTCTAGAATCTCCGATCTACATGAAAAAACTGAGCCTAAAATGACTCAAAGCTTGTTCCTTAGCAGTTTTTACCTTGGGATTGCTCTTTGCTATAGATATGCCTTAGATGCTGTTGTGGGAGGAGATTTCCTCCAATGTAATGAGGATGATGCTATTAATGCTATAAAGAAATTGATCCTCACTTACAACATGCCTAGCCAAACTGATATTTCTTTCGCAAAAATATTTGCTAGGTTGAACACTCTTGAGGCTAGCACTACTAGCTTAGAAAATTGCTATAACATGCTTAGGGAGCATCACAATTATGTTCCAATAAATTCTGAGCCATCAAAGTGGTTCCCTACAGTAAAGATTGAGATGACCACTGAAACTTTTCAAGCTCATTGTGATATCATGTCTGAATACTGCCTCATGCCCAAAGACATTTATAAATCTCTGAATACTTAGGGGCTTACTGAAGGAGGAAAAGAAATATCTCTTGCTAATAATACTACTATATTACCTCTTGGAATATCTGAAGGAGTTTTTACAAAGATCCTTGGGAAAACGATTTCTATTGATTATCTTGTTATTGAATGTGCAGGAAAAGGACAAATTACACTTGGAAGGTCCCTATTAGAACTCCTTGGAGCAATAATAGATGTGGGAAAGGGGACCATGCACCTTTCTTCTCCACCAAACAATCATATTTTCCCCAAGGTTAAGAATAAAAATAAGAGAGGTAAGGGCAAGAAAGTTGGTCTAAATGCTTCTTCATTTGAGAGCACTTGATTCTTTCTTTGCTTCTTATGCCTAACTTAAAGGCGTTAAAGAAAAGTACTTATTGGGAGATAACCCAAAAGTTTTAGATGAGTCTTGGAAGTTATTAACTCTGTAATAACCTCTCCTTATCCTTTTTATTTGCTTTTTGTGCCAAGAGTAACCTCTAATGAGAGAGAAGTAATGATTGGGAAAGTTGCTGTCCCGAAACAGATTTCTGTGCTTCACCGTAAAAATTCGTGAGAGAGCTCTGTATGTCGGATTGAGCTGTTATTTTTTTTGCTTCTGACCCAGGTTGTTATCTAACTTTCGTTAGTTCAACACTTTTTAATTTGAGCAACAGAAGGTCTTCGAAAAAATTCGTATTTACCTGCTGGTCTGTTTTGACAGATTTCTGCCATTTTCTGCATTTGCTTCTTGTTGGTTCCTTCTTGAGTTCTTTTGGGGAATTGAGCTTTTTCAGGGAAGTGCTACAGTGATAGTGTTCTAATGGAAGTTTATTTGGTGTTATAACTAAACCTTAAGACTTATTTATCTTAAGTGCACTAATGTTGCTAATAAAGATTGTGTGAAGTTTTGTATGAAGGAAAAATTTCAGGTGTATGGAAGGAATGAGTAATGAGATGAAGAATGGACTAAAGCTCAAGCTTGGGGATGCCATGCGTGTCACCCCAAAAATTATCCAATAAGTACAAGCGTCAAAGATTGGGGATGCCCAAGGCATCCCCTTCTTCATCAATAAAAATCCCAGGTTTCTTCCAAACGCTTCAATTTTATTGTTTCATGCGAAGTTGTGTTTTTCTTGGAGCGTCTTCTTTTTCGTTTTCGTTTTAGTTTTCATTTGTTTTGGTTTGCTTAGTTTTCTGAATAAATTGGTTGGACCCCCTCTTTCATACATTAGTTTGTAAATAGTTTGGTTTGGTTTGGAAAAGAGTAGGAAAGTTCATGCTTATGTGGTAAAAAGAGCTCGTTTTTGACTGTGGCCTATGCTTTGTCAAGCCATGCTTGATATTGTTTTGTCTTTATGCTTAGTATTCTTTGTTGTAGCATGACTTGTTATAAACAATTGAGATTGCTTAATGTGCCTTGGATGAATCATGCGTTGTTTTAGCATATTAAAGCATAGTATAGTGGCATTCTCCTTTGATGCTTTATTTGGGTTGACTTGGCACATGCTCACACCATGTTATGACTATCTCAAGTCACCATAGCCTTTATGATCCTTTAGTTTTCAACTTGTAGTATCACTTTATGCTTTGATCAATGATGTTTTGTCGCTCTGTATGATTATGGCCATTATTGCTCTCTTAGTTTGCAATGGAACATCAAAAAAGTGGATAAAACCAAGCATGGAACATCAAAAGTTATAGATACATTTGCAATGTATCAACATCCCCAAGCTTAGCTCCTGCTCGTCCTCGAGTAGGTAAGTGATAAAAAGAAAGAATAATTTTTGAGGTGACATGCACCATCAAAGACTTGATCAAAGTATTTGCAAAACATTCAAAGCTGGGATCAAAGTACTTCAATCATAAAATGAAAGACAAAGTTCTAGCATTAAGTAAAAAAACTATGATGCAACACGAAAAGGCACAAACAAAAGATTCATGAATAACAATGCTTTGCAAGACGTTTGTTTGTTTCACATAAAGAAAACATAGCATAATAGTATTCAGCTTGTCCCTCATAGAGTAGCAAATATAAATGCATAGGACACCTTCAAAGTTCATAAGAGTGACTAGATACAATTGTTTAAAACAAGAAATATCAAAGTATGCATCAATCAACTAGTCTTGGGACAATGCACATAGAACTAAGAATGGCCACTATGCTCTCAAAGTAAGTGCATAAAGGTAGAAGGTGGAGACTCAATATAATGGTGGAAGAGAGGCCTTTTGTAAAAGCAAGTAAGGATTCAAGTCTCATAAAGAGCTTCCAAAAATTATGGTACTTATAGCTTTCAGCTCTCATTGCCCCTATCATAAGCATCTTGAAGTGATTAAGGTTAAAGTGAACAAACTATGGTGTACATGCTTGATGAAGTATAAGTCAGAAATCTCATGTCCCTTGTATACGAGGGCCGCTCCTCATGCTAATCAAGTTTAGTCACTGGTAAGTTCTTGTCATTGTAAGTATATGTATCATAGAGAACCGCCAACGGGGTACCCTTGCCCGATGATACGGAAGAATCCCCATATCAAAATGACAAGGCAAGTAGACAACGAGCATCTCAGCATTCTTCTTATTTACCATGGGAATATGGTGCTTTTTTCTCTCTTTCCTCTTTTCATAGTATCTCTTTTTTTTCTCTTTTCTCTTTTTTATCAATATAGGATTCTTTTTTTATAAGAAGAATGCTTCATAGACAGCTCATTATGGTTACGCTGCAGGTTTCCACCATGTCAGCATGGATTAGACCAGCGGCCCAGGCGTTTCTGTAACACATATACATAACTCCATGGACTTACAAGCTCCCCTTTCATTTCACACCGACGACATCCATATACAAAAGAGCATGATATCAACTAGGTACAAGTACCAAGTGCAATGTTGAAAGCGTTCCCCATGAAAGCATGGTTCTGCTAATTCCCGACAAATAAGTGCAAGCATATACAGCATAGAAGACACAATGGTTCAAGTTTATTAAGGGCAAGAAAAGTAAAGTGTGCCATCAAGTTCGTGAGAGCTTTAATCACTAGTTTTCTCATAACAAGTTTAATTCGGAAGGTAAACAAAAGCATGAATATACTTGGAATAGCATAATCTAGTAGGTAGGTATGGTGGACTCCTTGGAATAACTTGGTTTAGGGAGTTGGATGCATGAGTGGAACTCATACTTTGTTGTGGAGGCTAGCAAAAGACTGGGAGCGACAAACTAAGAGAGCAATAATGGCCATAATCATGCAGAGAGACAAAACATCAATGATCAAAGCATAAAGTGATATTACAAGTTTAAAACTAAAGGGTCATAAAGGCTATGGTGACTTGAGATAGTCATAACATGGTGTGAGCATGCGCCAAGTCAACCCAAATAAAGCATCAAAGGAGAATACCACTATACTATGCTTTAATATGCTAAAACAACGCATGATTCATCCAAGGCACATTAAGCAATATAAATTGTTTATAAAAATTCATGCTACAGCAAAGAATACTAAGCATAAAGCCAAAACAATATCAAGCATGGCAAGACAAAGCATATGCCACAGTCAAAAACAAGCTCTTTTTACCACATAAGCATGAACTTTCCTACTCTTTTCCAAACCAAACCAAACTATTTGCAAACCAATGTATGAAAGAGGGGGTCCAACCAATTTATTCAGCAAACTAAGCAAACCAAAGAAAACGAAAAACCAAAACAAAAACGAAAAAGAAGACGCTCCAAGAAAAACATAACTGTGCATGAAACAATAAAAATGAAGCGTTTGGAAGAAACCTAATATTTTTATTGATGAAGAAGGGGATGCCTTGGGCATCCCCAAGCTTTGACGCTTGTACTTCTTGGATATTTCTTGGGGTGACACACGTGGCATCCCCAATCTTGAGCTTTAGTCCATCATTCATCTCATTACTCATTCCTTTCATACACCTGAAATTTTTCCTTCATACAAAACTTCACACAATCTCATTAGCAACATTAGTGCACTCAAGATAAAAGGTCTTAAGGTTCAGTTCTACCACCAAATAAACTTCCATTAGAACACTAGCTACTGTAGCACTTCCCTCAAAAAGCTCAATTCCCCAAAAGAACTCAAAAAGGAACCCACAAGAAGCAAATGCAGAAAATGACAGAAATCTGTCAAAACAGACCAGCAGGTAAAGACGATTTTTTTCGAAGACCTTCTGTTGCTAAAATAAAAACGTGTTGAACTAACTAAAGTTAGATAACAACCTGGGGAAGAAGCACAAAAAAGTACAGCTCAATCCGACATACAGAGCTCTCTCACGAATGTTTACAGTGAAGCACAAAAATCTATTTTGGGACAACAACTTTCCCAATCATTACTTCTCTCTCATTAGAGGTTACTCTTGGCACAAAAAGCAAATAAAAAGGATAAGAAGAGGTTATTATAGAGGTAATAACTTCCAAGACTCATCTAAAACTTTTGGGTTATCTCCCAATAAGTACTTTTCTTTAACGCCTTTAAGTTAGGCATAAGAAGCAAAGAAAGACTCAAGTGTTCTCAAATGAAGAAGCATTAAGACCAAATTTTGTTTTCATAGGATAAGCAAAAGAAATCTTTTCTATATTTTTAGGGAAGTGTTCTATACCTTTCTTGAGTGGGAGTTGATATTTAATGGTGCCTTCTTTCATATCGATGATGGCACCAACAGTTCTAAGAAAAGGTCTTCCCAAAGTAATAGGACAAGAAACATTGTATTCAACATTCAAAACGTAGAAATCAACGGGGACATAGGCATTGTTAACCATAATAAGAACATCACTAAGACTCCCCATGAGTTTATTTTTAGCATTATCATTAAGTGGGACATTCAAATAACAATCTTCAAGTGGAGGCAAATCAAGCATATCATAAATCCTTCTAGGCATAATAGAAACACTACTACCAAGATCACATAAAGCTTTGAAATCAAAGTCATTCACTTTCATATTAATGATGGGTTCCCAACCATCCTCTTGTTTTATAGGAATAGAAGCTTTATGTTTCATCTTTTCTTCTTTAATCTTTATGAGAGCATCAGTAATGTGTTTTGTAAAGGCCATGTTCATAGCACTAGCATTAGGACTTTTAGCAAGCTTTTGTAGGAACTTAATAATTTCAGAGATGTTACAACCATCAAGATCAAAATCAATTTTATCATCTAAAGTAGTAGAACTATTAGTAGCCTCAACACTAGTGGTGGTAATAGTAGAAACACTAATGTTTCTAGCAATTTCATCTTCTCTTTCCCACTTAGCATGTAATTCAGCTAATAGTCTAACATTTTCATCAATTCTTACTTGTATAGCATTAGTAGCTGCAAAGGGATTATCATTAGTTTCAGGTTTAGCAGCCATTTTATTCAAAGTAGTTTGAGCTTCAGCTAAAGATACTATATTTCTTTCAGCATTAGAGAGTTTTTCCTCAATAGTTTTGTTGAAAGCAGTTTGTTTACTAATAAAGTCTTTGAGCATAACTTCAAGTTCAGAGGGAGCACTCCTATTATTATTGTAGGAACTTCCATAAGCATTACAATTGTTGGGAGGATATGGCTTATAATTGTTGTTACCAAAATTGTTCCTATAAGCATTATTACCAAAATTATTATTTCTTATGAAGTTCACATCAACTTGCTCTTCTTGAGCAACCAAAGAAGCTAAAGGAACATTATTTGGATCAATATGGGCTTTCCCATTAACAAGCATAGACATAATAATATCAATTTTATCACTCAAGGAGGAGGTTTCCTCAACAGAATTTACCTTCCTACCTTGTGGATCTCTCTCAGTATGCCATTCAGAATAATTAACCATCATATTGTCCAGAAGTTTTGTTGCAGCACCCAAAGTGATGGTCATAAAGGTACCTCCAGCAGCAGAATCCAATAGGTTCCTTGAAGAATAGTTCAATCCTACATAAAAAGTTTGGATGATCATCCAAGCAGTTAGTCCATGAGTGGGACAATTCTTTACCAAAGATTTCATTCTTTCCCAAGCTTGAGCAACATGCTCATTATCAAGTTGTTTAAACTTCATTATTTCACTTCTCATGGATATAATCTTAGCAGGAGGATAGTATTTTCCAATAAAAGCATCTTTGCATTTAGTCCAAGAATCAATACTATTCCTAGTTAAGGAATTCAACCATTCTTTAGCTTTTCCTCTCAAAGAGAAAGGAAACAATTTCAGCTTAATAATATCACCATCTATATCCCTATGATTTTGCATCTGACAAAGTTCAACAAAGTTATTTAGATGGGAAGCAACATCTTCATTACCAATACCAGAAAATTGTTCTCTCATAACAAGATTGAGCAAAGCAGGTTTTATCTCAAAGAAAGTATTTTCAGCCACAGGTGGAGCAATAAGTGTGCTCATAAAATCATTGTTGTTGGTGCTAGTGAAGTCACACAACTTAGTGTTTTCAAGAGTAGTCATTTTTTCTAGGGTTTTCAAATAAGAAAGCAAACTAGTAAAACAATTTTTTTGTGTGTTTTTGAAGAACAAAACAAGCTAACAAAGCAAAAAGAAAACTAAGCAAAACAAAAAAAACAAAGTAAAGAGATTGGTTATGTGGGACTCCCCTTATGAAGATGTCCTTGACTCCCCGGCAACGGCGCCAGAAAATCGCTTGATGGCTCAATGCACAGCGCCCAAAAAAATGCTTGGTGCCTGGTGTTGATGTAGAGCTCGTTGGGAACCCCAAGAGGAAGATATGATGAGCACAACAGCAAGTTTCCCTCAGTTATGAAACCAAGGTTTAATCGAACCAGTAGGAGCAAGGAAACACCAGAAAGGTGTTACTAGCTGAGCTTTGGCAGGGCGCACTACCGGTGCTAGTAGCAACGTGGAGACCTGCACAACACAACCACATAACTTTGTCCCCAACTTGCGATGAGGTTGTCAGTCTCACCGTGTTTTGCGGAAAACGAAGGATTAAACATATCGAATGGAAAGAAGTAAAAGTTTGCAGAAAGTAAACACAAAGCAGTAAACAATTTATAGATTGTACGTAAAGTAAAGGACCGGGATCCATAGTTCACTAGAGGTGGCTCTCCTTAGATAGATAACATGCTAGGTGAACAAATTACAGCGGGGCAATTGACAAACACCGAGAAAGCAATACATGCATATACTAATCATCTTGACTCCTTTGAGACTTGATTGGGCATTACAACATAATACATAGACCGCCATCCAACTGCATCTATGACTAATAATCCACCTTCAGGTTATCATCCGAACCCCCTCCAGTATTAAGTTGCAAGCAACAGATTATTGCTTTACGAACTGCGTGTAAAGTAAACAATACGATTGTTCTATGAACAAATGATTGTTGTTTTCTCCCTAGTAGCAACAACACATCTAGTACCTTAGAGATTTCTGTCACTTCCCCAGATTACCAGAGGCATGAACCCACTATCGAGCATAAATACTAACTCTTGGAGTTGCTAGCATCTACTTGGCCAAGATAGCTACTAACAACGGAAAGCATGCAAGATCACAAATAACAAAGACATGATAGAATCAATAATGAATCTAAAATAGCATCTCAATATCCATCGGATCCCCGCAAATACAACATTCAGAATTACAAATAGATGATCTTGATCATGAACAGAGCTCACAAGATCTAGACATGAAAGCACAAAGGAGGAGAAACAGCCATCTAGCTACTACATGGATCCGTAGTCCAAGGATGAACTACTCACGTATCACACCGGAGGCTTGCATGGTGATGAAGAAGGCCTCCAGGGTGAATTCCCCTCTCCGGCAGGGTGCCGGGAAGAGCTTCAGATCCCTCCCAATCTAGGGATGGAGATGACGGCGGATACAGACTCTTTCGTGGATTTTTGATCGGGTACCTAGGGTGTACGTCCCGAGGGAATCTTATAGTCGGAAGGGGAGGCCGAGGGGGTGCCTGGGCTGGCCACACCACCCCCTGGCACGGGCTAGGCATGGCCGCGCAGCCAGGTGGTGTGGCCGCCCTCTGGCCCCTCTCCGTCTCGTATTCTGGCACTTGATCACTTCCGAAAAAATAGGCACTTTGGCTTTTGTCCCATCCAATTCCGAGAATATTCATTTTCTGACTTTCCTGGAACCAAAAACAGCAGAAAACAGGCAGCTGGCACTGTGGCTCTTGTTAATAGGTTAGTCCAATAAATCATATGAAAAGTACTCCAAAGTTGGAACAAAACACAAGAAAGTGGATAAAACCAAGCATGGAACATCAAAAATTGTAGATACATTTGCAATGTATCACTCTGCATGATTATGGCCATTATTGCTCTCTTAGTTTGTCGCTCCCAGTCTTTTGCTAGCCTCCACAACCAAGTATGAGTTCCACTCATGCATCCAACTCCCTAAACCAAGTTTTTCCAAAGAGTCCACCATACCTACCTATTAGCTTATGCTATTCCAAGTATATTCATGCTTTTGTTTACCTTCCAAATTAAACTTGTTATGAGAAAACTAGTGATTAAAGCTCTCACGAACTTGATGTCACACTTTACTTTACTTGCCTCTAATGAACTTGAACCATTGGGTCCTTCTTTGTTGCGTATATGCTTGCGCTTTATAAGTTGAAATTAGCAGAACCATGTACCATGGGGAACGCTTTCAACATTGCACTTGTACTTTGTACCCCGTTGATATCATGTTCTTTTACTTATGGATCCCGGTGGTGTGAAATAAAAGTGGAACTGTAAGATCATGGAGTTTGTATGTGTGTTAGAGAAACGCCTGGGCCGCTAGCCTAAGCCATGCCTAATCATGGTGGAAACTTGCAGCATCACCATAATGAGCACTCTATGAAGCATCCTCAATAAAAACCTATGCAAATAGCAAATAAAAAGATCGCTGAGATGCTCATTGTCTACTTGCCTTGTCATTTTGATTATGGGAAAGCTCCCGTATCATGTGCAAGGGGTACCCCGTTGGCGGTTCTTAATGATACACATGTACTTACAATGACAAGAGCTTACTCATGACTGAAGTTGAGTAGCATGAGGATCGGTCTTCATAAGTAATTAGGGGCATGAGATTTCGGTTTATAACTTGTCAAGCATATCCTCTTAGTTGTGTCACTTTAACCTTAACCACTTCAAGATGCTTATGATAGGGGCAATGAGAGCTGAAAGCTATAAGTACCATAATTTTTGGAAGCTCTTTATGAGACTTGAATCCCTACTTCCTTCTATGAAGGACCTTTCGTCCACCATTATATTGAGTCTCCACCTTCTACCTTTATGCACCTACTTTGAGAGCATAGTGGCCATTCTTAGTTCTATGTGCATTGTCCCAAGACTAGTTGATTGATGCATAACTTGATATTGCTTGTTTTAAACTATTTGTATCTAGTCACTCTTATGAACTTTGAAGGTGTCCTATGCATTTATATTTGCTACTCTATTGAGGGACAAGCTGAATACTATTATGCTATGTTTTCTTTATGTGAAACAAACAAACGTCTTGCAAAGCATTGTTATTCATGAATCTTTTGTTTGTGCCTTTTCATGTTGCATCATAGTTTCTTTGTTTATTGCTAGAACTTTGTCTTTCATGTTATGATTGAAGTATTATGATGTCAGCTTTGAATGTTTTACAAATACTTTGATCAAGTCTTTGATGGTGCATGTCACCTCAAAAATTATTCTTTCTTTTTATCACTTACCTACTCGAGGACGAGCAGGAGTTAAGCTTGGGGATGTTGATACATTGCAAATGTATCTATAATTTTTGATGTTCCATGCTTGGTTTTATCCACTTTCTTGTGTTTTGTTCCAACTTTGGAGTACTTTTCATATGATTTCGTGGACTAACCTATTAACAAGAGCCACAGTGACAGCTGCCTGTTTTCTGCTGTTTTTTGTTCCAGGAAAGTCAGAAAATGAATATTCTCGGAATTGGACGGGACAAAAGCCAAAGTGCCTATTTTTCCGGATGTCATCAAGTGCCAGAATACGAGACGGAGAAGGGCCAGGGGACCACCACACCACCTGGCCGCGCGGCTAGGCCTGGCCCATGCCAGGGGGATGTGTGGCTGCTCTCGGCACACCCTCGGCCTCCCCTTCCGACTATAAGATGCCCTCGGGACGTAAACCCTAAGTACCCGATCAAAAATCCACGAAAGAGTCTATAGCCGCTATCATATCCATCCCTAGATCGGGAGGGATCTGAAGCTCTTACCCCTTGCAAACATCCGTAAGTACAAGAATGTAATTAAGGTAGAAACCTAACCACAGGTTTAAACTCTAAGACCCTTACGTCCCTTGTGCAATGGTTTCCTAACGGGGGTTCAGGTTTCTGTCACTCCGGCAACCCCTACGATTAGTAGCCAAATACACAATGCATTCCCCTAGGCCCATATAGGTGAAGTGTCATGTAGCCGATATTCACATGACACCACTAGAAGAAGTACACCACAACTTAAATAACAATCTATTGAATCTTTCTCAACATAACTCCACTACTAACAACAAGACTTCTCCCATGTCCTCAAGAACAAAACGAACTACTCACAAGACATCATATGGATCATGATCAGAGATGGAATAATGATGTATAACAATCTGAACATAAACAATAATTCAATGGTTCACTCAATAGCATCAACTACAAAGAGTAATCAACACCGAGAAAGTTTCCCCTATGAACTAATGCAAGATTCAACCAATTGTTACAGCAATATGGAGATCATGATGAGGGTGTTAATGGTGATGATGATGATGATCCCGATGAAGTCCAGCTTGATGGTGGTGTCGATGGCGACGATCTTCCCTCTCCGGGAAGGAATTCCCTCGGTAGAAATCTGTCTGCTGGAGAGATCTTTCTCTCTCGGTATTTTCCGCCCCATAGAGGCGGCGAAATCTTTCTGTGGTCGCTCCCCGAGTCTTAGGGTTTCGGGGGGATGATATACGCCAGAGGGGAGAGGCTGGAGTGGGCCATGGTAGCCACACCACCTCCTGGCGCGACCTAGGGATGCCCGCGCCAAGGGGTGGTGTGGGCCCCCTATGGCCCATCTCCACTCTCTCTTATGGCATCCTCCGTCTTCTGGAAAAATAGGATTTTCTGTATATTTTCCCGGATTTTCTGATCTTCGCGAATTTTGCCTCCAAACAGCACCTTTTCCATCAGAATCCTGACTGCCGCGCTCCATGCTCCAAAAGTCATCAACCATGCAAAAACAGATGAAATAACATAAGTATCACCTCTTAATACGAAATATATCAATGAATAATAGTGAATTAAGACATAGAATAGTGATGCAAACTGGACGTATCAGAGGACAGCTAATGAAAGCGCAGCTGAAATGGCAGAGGAGAATGCTAACACTACTACCAACAATAAAGATGCTAATTCATCAACTCAAGATGACGAAGATCGTCCGAAGAAGAGGTATCGATCAGATGACTCAATTGCAACCATGCTTGGTGATAAGTTAGATAACTTCACTACCGCGTTCAAAGCTGATGCTCCCGAGCCTCCACCAAAGCCAACATCTCCTGAGGAAATCTAGGCTATTCTTGATGGCATACAAGATTTAGAAGATGATCAACAGTTGGCAATATATGATGTTCTTGTAGCCGATGATTGCAAGTTCAAGTCTTTTGTGGCACTACCTGAACGGATGAAGAAGAAGTGGGTGCTCAAGCAGATAAACACATGATTCGGATCTTCCTTTATGTTGTAGCAGTCTGTCATTTCATCTTGTTTAACTTATTCAAACTCTAGAACTTGTATTTATTATGTCGATGCATCTATGTTTTATGGACTAGAACTTTGGAACTTGGATGATATGCGAATGATAATCAATGTTTTAGTATTTTGATGTATGTTTTGAGGTCCAAAAGTTATGAGAAGTACTTGATGCAATCACTTCATGCATGTGTTTTTATTCTAGTCCATGGCAGCTATTTTGAAATTCCATTTATAATTCTATAGTCATTTCCAAATTCCGGTGGCATCCAAACATGTGGGTATTTTTGGAATCATGATATAAATGAAATGAATCCATGTATTCATTTCATTTCTAAATGAAATGAATACATGGGTGCAAAACGAGCTCTTAGTTAATTTATCTTCACAAATGAAATCCAAACTCTCGTGCTAGTAAAGAAAATTAAACTACTCCCGCCTACTCATATTAGTTGACTTAGATTCAACTAGATACATTCGTATTTAGTCAAGTTTTAGTGCTAGATACACCCGTATCTAGACAAATTTAAGTCAACTAATATGTATCGGAGGGAGTAGCCCAAACCGGGCAAATCAGCGAAACCGGCTTTGCATAGGCTTAGGGGCATGAACACTAAATTTTTCTAGATAAGTGTTTCATCAGATTAAATTGATCTTTTCTATACATTTTATTCAAGAACCCGCGATAGGGGGTGTGCACATCTTTATATTAAGTTAACAAGAAATGCCATAGAATGGCTATAACACCACACGCACATTTCAGCTTACAACACACTCTTACAACAACATGACGATAACTCGTCTTGTCTAACCCTAGCCAAGAACGGTGAGGAGGCGGGGCACAGAGCCTCCAAACTGCGTCACGGTGCCAAACACCACCATGGAATGACCAAACCAAAGTTGCCCAGAATAACATACCACTAATGCACATAGAAGATTAGGCGTGTGAGTGGCAGGGATTGGCCAACCATGGGAAGGAGTCGACTGGAGGAAGTTGACGATGACATACATTGCGTCCCGGAGACTCACACCTTAGTAGTAGCCAAAGTCAGCAAGGCTATCAACTCCAAATGCCACAATGGGGGCACCCCTCGAAACCTAAACACGCCTTCATGAAGGAAAACGACGGAGTAGTACCGTCATTGTCTAGCCAGACAGAGCAGACCTAGGGCTTCCCCTGACGTCAAGGGGATGAATGGTCCACCACATAACCACGCCTCCAAGGAGGGAAATGGCACCTGCGGGTGTCACCGTGGTCGCTATCGGAAGTATCAAGCAGGGTTTTCACCCGAGCCATTTACCGCCCACGACGAGATGGAGACGAGCAGCAAATGCAGGCTTGAACTACCACTGGAGGAAGCGAGTCGTCACCAGTGGAGGAGAGCGTTTCCTACCACCGCAACAACACCCAAGCTCGCCAGATCGGGACCGAGATGGTCACAACATGGCAAAGCATGGCTGCTGCTGCCACCGGAGCAACAACTCCGCCACCACCGGCCCTATAGTAGGACCAGCATGGCGGGCAATTCTTCGGCAAGAATCGTTCGAGATGCTGCGATCTGGAAGGACGGGCAGGCCCTAAAGGGAATATGCCCTGAGAGGCAATAATAAAGTTGTTATTATCATATTCCAAGTATATGATAGATTTTTATTTTGCATTCTATAATTGTGTTGATTGGAAACATTAATACATGTGTGTTAATAAACAAATAAAGGGTTCCTAGTTATGCCTCTCTTATAAACTAGCTCGTTGATTAACAAGATGATCAAGGTTTCTTGATCATGGATATTGGATGTTGCTAATAACAAGGTCACAACATTGGTGGAATGATATGATGAACATTCATCCAAAGCATAGCATTACGATCAAAGTCATTGTGTTTATATTGATATAACATCATACAAAGTAATCTCAGTCCTTAGACCATGAGATCATATCAATCGCTAACACTAGAAGAGTAACTTGATAACATCAAACGTCACACTGTAACAAGGTGACTATAAAGGTGGGTTCAGATACTCCAAAGGTGTTATGTTGAGGCTCATGGATTAAGAGTGGGATTTGTCCATCCCGATGACGGATAGATATACTCTGGACTATCTCGATAATATCACATTGAGATAGTGGCAAGCAAGTGATGTGATCACTAGAATGTTATATCATAGGAACGAGAAAAGAGTGCATGTCGGTAACGATATCAAACTAGGTATGAAGATATCGATGATCGAATATCAGACATGTAGTATATCACGAGACAAAGGGATTTAGTTACTAGCATTAAAGGTACTCACGATCACTGAAGTTGTCGTTGAATGTGTGGGAGTCAGTATGGATCTCTAGGTCCCGCTATTGATTATTGATCGGAGAAGGGTCTCGATCATGTATGCATTATTCGCAAACCATAGGGTGACACACTTAAGGGATACCAACACCACATAGAGCAAATGTGTTCCAGAGAAAAGTTTTACAAAGCGCTAGAATTATTTCAATGGACATCGAAGTTGTTTCGAGTGAAACTGTTGAAATTGGTTCTGCATGTGATATTGAAATATTGCAGGGGGGTTTACATGAATGTTTGTTAATTAAAGTAATTAACAAAATTCTGGATAAAATAAATAAAAGAGTTTTAATAAATAAGAGTTGCATTAATTTTGGTGAAAAAATTAATGCATGTGAGTGGAATTTTGGGTGGAGTCAAATTTATGTGAGTGGAGCATCCACTACATGAATGAGGAAGAGGTGGGGGCACCTCCCCTTGGCCGCCGGCCATGGAGAGGGTCACCGTCCTCCCCCTATAAAGGGCCCCCTCTCCTCCCTCACAAAGCACACCTCCTAGTGAAGGATATCTCTCCTCCTCTAGAATTATTCCCCTATGGTCTCGGATTAGCGAGATACATGTTTCCGGTGGATTTTCGTATGGAAGGAGTTGTTGTTTCTGCTGCATCGCTGGAGTGAAGAGGCGGAGGTTGTTCGGTGGACCGGACATGTGTGCGAGCATAGATGCGCTGTTGATTTGTGGCGCTAGGACTTCCTCTCGATCTTGAGATCGGCAAGCGATCAACTACATCATCCATGAGTCAAATCTCGTTACACTTTGTCGGTCTTCAAGGGTATGATCTTTATGGATGTATATCCACCCGTTGCTTGTATCTAATAGATAGATCTTGGTGCTTAGTAGTTCCCATTGTAGGATTTTTTTGTTTTCTATGTTGCGAACCCAACAGTGGTATCAGAGCCTGATCTATGCATAGATGCTTTGCACGGGTAGTACACATAAGATTATGTGGGCGATGATGATCATGTTATTGCATCTTATATGTATTTTGGATATTGGTGGCTGATGGCTCTGAAATATAGCCATCTACGTCCACATTTAAACTGGATATTATTTATAATTTTGATGAAATATCTCTCTAAACCCTGCCACTAATGCCTAATATTCAAAGGGCTATGCATTCCTTTCTTCTATATTTTTCCTGTGCAGATAATGTCGTTTGAAGATGGGAATCACTACATTAAAGTCAAAGATACAGGATTTCCAACAACCAGAAGAAACCAGGAGCCGTAAAACGGAGGCAGACACTTTAACGACCAACTATACGACCGGAGCAAACATTCCGGGCATATAGCTCCGGTCGTATAGTTGGCTCCGCCACTGTTAGGTCAAACAGAACAACTTTCATGAAGGGACCCCTATATAAAGAAGCCTCGGGCGACGAGAAAACAAGCCAGACCTCACCAAAAAAGTCTCTACCACAGATCACTGATGGCTCGGTGTTAATGTGGAGCTCGTTAGGGAACCCCAAGAGGAAGGTATGATGAGCACAGCAGCAAGTTTCCCTCAGTTATGAAACCAAGGTTTGATCGAACCAGTAGGAGCAAGGAAACACCCCAAAGGTGTTGCTAGCTGAGCCTTGGCAGGGTACACTACCGGTGCTAGTAGCAACGTGGAGACCCGCACAACACACCACAGAACTCTGCCCCCAACTTGCGACGAGGTTGTTAATCTCACCGGTTTTGCTGAAAACAAAGGATTAAATGTATCGAATGGAAGGAAGTAATAGTTTGCAGAAATTAAACACAAAGCAGTAAACAATTTGTAGATTGTATGTAAAAGAAAGGACCGGGATCCATAGTTCACTAGAGGTGGCTCTCCTTAGATAGATAACATGCTGGGTGAACAAATTACAACGGGGCAATTGACAAACATCGAGAAAGCAATACATGCATATACTAATCATCTTGACTCCTTTGGAACTTGATTGGGCATTACAAAATTATACATAGACCGCCATCCAACTGCATCTATGACTAATAATCCACCTACAGGTTATCATTCGAACCCCCTCCAGTATTAAGTTGCAAGCAACAGATTATTTCTTTACGAATTGCGTGTAATGTAAACAATACGATTGTTCTATGAACAAAGGATTGTTGTTTTCTCTCTACTAGCAACAACACATCTAGTACCTTAGAGATTTCTGTCACTTCCCCAGATTACTAGAGGCATGAACCCACTATCGAGCATAAATACTAACTCTTGGAGTTCTAGCATCTACTTGGCCAAGATAGCTACTAACAATGGAAAGCATGCAAGATCACAAAAACAAAGACATGATAGAATCAATAATCAATCTGAAATAGCATCTCAATATCCATCGGATCCCCGCAAACACAACATGAAGAATTACAAATAGATTATCTTGATCATGAGTGGAGCTCACAAGATCTAGACATGAAAGCACAAAGGAGGAGAACCAGCCATCTAGCTACTACATGGACCCGTAGTCCAGAGATGAACTACTCACGCATCACACCGGAGGCTTGCATGTTGATGAAGAAGGCCTCCAGGGTGAATTCCCCTCTCCGGCAGGGTGCCGGGAAGAGCTTCAGATCCCTCCCGATCTAGGGATGGAGATGACGACGGCTATAGAATATTTCGTGGATTTTTGATCGGGTACTTAGGGTTTTGGTCCCGAGGGCAAAATATAGGCGGAAGGAGAGGCCGAGGGGGTGCTAGGGTCAGCCAGACCACCCCCGGGCGCGGGCCAGGCCTGGCCGCGCGGCCAGGTGTTGTGGCCGGCCTCCAGCCCTTCTCTGTCTCGTATTCTGGCATCAGATGTCCTCCGGAAAAATAGGCACTTTGGCTTTTGTCTCGTCCAATTCCGAGAATATTCATTTTCTGACTTTCCTGGAACCAAAAACAGCAGAAAACAGGCAGCTGGCACTATGGCTCTTGTTAATAGGTTAGTCCAAGAAATCATATGAAAAGTACTCCAAAGTTTGGGCAAAACACAAGAAAGTAGATAAAACCAAGCATGGAACATCAAAAATTATAGATGTATTTGCAATGTATCAACATCCCCAAGCTTAACTCCTGCTCGTCCTCAAGTAGGTAAGTGATAAAAAAGAAAGAATAATTTTTTAGGTGACATGCACCATCAAAGACTTGATCAAATTACTTGTAAAACATTCAAAGCTGGGATCAGAGTACTTCAATCATAACATGAAAGACAAAGTTCTAGCAATAAGACAAAGAAACTATGATGCAACATGAAAAGGCACAAACAAAAGATTCATGAATAACAATGCTTTGCAAGACGTTTGTTTGTTTCACATAAAGAAAACATAGCATAAAGGCATTCAGCTTGTCCCTCATAGAGTAGCAAATATAAATGCATAGGACACCTTCAAAGTTCATAAGAGTGACTAGATACAAATAGTTTAAAACAAGCAATATCAAGTTATGCATCAATCAACTAGTCTTGGGACAATGCACATAGAACTAAGAATGGCCACTATCTCTCAAAGTAGGTGCATAAAGGTAGAAGGTGGAGACTCAATATAATGGTGGACGAAAGGTCCTTCATATAAGGAAGTAGGGATTCAAGTCTCCTAAAGTGCTTCCAAAAATTATGGTACTTATAGCTTTCAGCTCTCATTGCCCCTATCATAAGCATCTTGAGGGTGATTAAGGTTAAAGAGACACAACTAAGAGGATAAGCTTGACAAGTTATAAACCGAAATCTCATGCCCCTTACTTACGAAGACCAAACCTCATGCTACTCAACTTTAGTCACGAGTAAGATCTTGTCATTGTAAGTACATACGTATCATAAAGAACCGCCAACGGGGTACCCCTTGCGCATGATACAGGAGCTATCCCATAATCAAAATGACAAGGCAAGTAGACAATGAGCATCTTAGCGATCTTTTTATTTGCTATTTGCATAGGTTTTTATTGAGGATGCTTCATAGATTGCTCATTATGGTGATGCTGCAAGTTTCCACCATGATTAAGCATGGCTTAGGGTAGTGGCCCAGGCGTTTCTCTAACACACATACAAACTCCATGATCTTACAAGTTCCACTTTTATTTCACACCGCCGGGATCCATAAGCAAAAGAACATGATATCAACGGGGTATAAAGTACAAGTGCAATGTTGAAAGCGTTCCCCATGATACATGGTTCTGCTAATTTCAACTTATAAAGCGCAAGCATATACGCAACAAAGAAGGACCAAATGGTTCAAGTTTATTAGATGCAAAAAACTAAAGTGTGCCATCAAGTTCGTGAGAGCTTTAATCACTAGTTTTCTCATAACAAGTTTAATTAGAAGATAAACAAAAGCATGAATATACTTGGAATAGCATAAGCTAGTAGGTAGGTATGGTGGACTCCTTGGAATAACTTTGTTTAGGGAGTTGGATGCATGAGTGGAACTCATACTTGGTTGCGGAGGCTAGCAAAAGACTGGGAGCAACAAACTAAGAGAGCAATAATGGCCATAATCATGCAGAGCGACAAAACATCATTGATCAAAGCATAAAGTGATACTAAAAGTTGAAAACTAAAGGATCATCAAGGCTATGGTGACTTGAGATAGTCATAATATGGTGTGAGCATGTGCCAAGTCAACCCAAATAAAGCATCAAAGGAGAATACCACTATACTATGCTTTAATATGCTAAAACAACGCATGATTCATCCAAGGCACATTAAGCAATCTCAATTATTTATAACAAGTCATGCTACAGCAAAGAATACTAAGCATAAATCCAAAACAATATCAAGTATGGCATGACAAAGGATAGGCCACAGTCAAAAACGAGCTCTTTTTTACCACATAAGCATGAACTTTCCTACTCTTTTCCAAACCAAACCAAACTATTTGCAAACCAATGTATGAAAGAGGGGGTCCAACCAATTTATTCAGCAAACTAAGCAAACAAAATCAAACAAAAAAACAAAACGAAAACGAAAAATAAGACACTCCAAAAACAACACAACTGTACATGAAACAACAAAAATGAAGCGTTTGGGAGAAACCTGGGATTTTTATTGATGAAGAGGGGGGTGCCTTGGGCATCCCCAAGCTTTGACGCTTGTACTTATTGGATATTTCTTGGGGTGACACGCGTGGCATCCCCAAGCTTGAGCTTTAGTCCATCCTTCATCTCATTACTCATTCCTTCCATACACCTGAAATTTTTCCTTCATACAAAACTTCACACAATCTTTATTAGCAACATTAGTGCACTCAAGATAATAGGTCTTAAGGTTCAGTTCTAACACCAATAAACTTCCATTAGAACACTTTCTATTGAAGCACTTTCCCTCAAAAAGATCAATTCCCCAAAAGAACTCAAAAAGGAACCAACAAGAAGCAAATGCAGAAAATGGCAGAAATCTGTCAAAACAGACCAGCAGGTAAAGACGAATTTTTTCGAAGACCTTATGTTGCTCAAATCAAAATGTGTTGAACTAACAAAAGTTAGATAACAACCTGGGGCAGAAGCAAAAAAATTCATGCCTGAAAAATACGTTCAGAGATTTTACACGAATTTTTACGGTGAAGCATAGAAATATGTTTTAGGACAGCAACTTTCCCAATCATTACTTCTCTCTCATTAGAGGTTACTCTTGGCACAAAAAGCAAATAAAAAGGATAAGGAGCGGTTATTACTAAAGTAATAACTTCCAAGATTCATCTAAAACTTTTGAGTTATCTCCCAATAAGTACTTTTCTTTAATGCCTTTAAGTTAGGCATAAGAAGTAAGAAAAAGAATCAAGTGTTCTCAAATGAAGAAGCATTAAAACCAAATTTCTTGCCCTTACCTCTCTTACTTTTATTCTTAACCTTTGGGAAAACATGATTGTTTGGTGGAGAAGAAAGGTGCATGGTCCCCTTTCCCACATCTATTATTGCTCGAAGGAGTTCTAATAGGGACCTTCCAAGTGTAATTTGTCCTTTTCCTGCACATTCAATAGTAAGATAATCAATAGAAATCATTTTCCCAAGGATCTTTGTAAACACTCCTTCAGCTATTCCAATAGGTAATATGGTAACATTATTAGCAAGAGATATTTCTTTTCCTATTTCAGTAAGCCCCCAAAGGTTCAAAGATTCATAAATATCTTTGGGCATAAGACAAAATTCAGCCATGATATCACAGCGAGCTTGAAAAGTTTCAGTATTTATATCAATCTTTATTGTGGAAGTGGTTCATAATTTATTGGAACATAATCATGATGCTCCCTAAGCGTATTATAGCAATCTTTTAAGCTAGTAGTGCGGGTCTCAAGAGTGTTCAATCTAGCAAATATGTTTGCGAAGGAAATATCAGTTTTGCTAGGCAAGTTGTAAGTAAAGATCAATTTCTTTATAGCATTAATAGCATGATCCTCATTGCATTGGAGGAAATCTCCTCCAACAACAGCATCTAAAGCATATCTATAGCAAAGAGCAATTCCAAGGTAAAAAATGCTGAGAAACAAGCTTTGAGTCATTTTAGGCTCAGTTTTTTCATGTAGATCAGAGATTCTAGACTAAGCTTCCATGAAGCTCTCCTCAATTCCTTGTTTAAAAGTGAAAATCATTTCCTCAGCTGACATAGTGACTAGAGCAAGGCTAGACATAGTGGCAACTTAAGATAGGAACTATTTTTTTGGGGGGTTTTCAAATAAGAAAGCAAACTAGTAAAACTAATTTTTGTATGTTTTTGATAAAGAAACAAGCAAACAAAACAAAAAAAAGAAACTAAGCAAAACAGAAATAACAAAGTAAAGAGATTGGTTATGAGGGACTCCCCTTGTGAAGATGTCCTTGACTCCCTGGCAACGGCGCCAAAAAAGTGCTTGATGGATCGTTGTTAATGTGGAGCTCGTTAGGGAACCCCAAGAGGAAGGTATGATGAGCACAACAGTGATGGCTCAATGCATGGCGCCTAGAAAAGTGCTGGTGCATGGTTGATGTAGAGCTTGTTGGGAACCCCAAGAGGAAGGTATCATGAGCACAACAGCAAGTTTCCCTCAGTTATGAAACCAAGGTTTAATCGAACCAGTAGGAGCAAGGAAACATCCCAAAGGTGTTACTAGCTGAGCTTTGGCAGGGGGCACTACCGGTGGTAGTAGCAACGTGGAGACCTGCACAACACAACCACAGAACTTTGTCCCCAACTTGCGATGAGGTTGTCAATCTCACAGTGTTTTGCGGAAAACAAAGGATTAAACGTATCGAATGGAAAGAAGTAATAGTTTGCAGAAAGTAAACACAAAGCAGTAAACAGTTTATAGATTCTATGTAAAAGACAAGGACCGGGATCCATAGTTCACTAGAGGTGGCTCTCCTTAAGATAGATAACATGCTGGGTGAACAAATTACAGCGGGGCAATTGACAAACATCGAGAAAGCAATACATGCATATACTAATCATCTTGACTCCTTTGAGACTTGATTGGGCATTACAACATTATACATAGACCGCCATCCAAATGCATCTATGACTAATAATCCACCTTTAGGTTATCATCCGAACCCCCTCCAGTATTAAGTTGCAAGCAATAGATTATTGCTTTACGAACTACGTGTAAAGTAAACAATACGATTGTTCTATGAACAAAGGATTGTTGTTTTCTCCCTAGTAGCAACAACACATCTAGTACCTTAGAGATTTCTGTCACTTCCCCAGATTACCAGAGGCATGAACCCACTATCGAGCATAAATACTAACTCTTGGAGTTGCTAGCATCTACTTGGCCAAGATAGCTACTAACAACAGAAAGCATGCAAGATCACGAATAACAAAGACATGATAGAATCAATAATCAATCTGAAATAGAATCTCAATATCCATCGGATCCCTGCAAACACAACATGCAGAATTACAAATAGATGATCTTGATCATGTACGGAGCTCACAAGATCTAAACATGAAAGCACAAAGGAGGAGAACCAGCCATCTATCTACTACATGGATCCGTAGTCCAAGGATGAACTACTCACGCATCACACCGGAGGCTTGCATGGTGATGAAGAAGGCCTCCAGGGTGAATTCCCCTCTTCGGCAGGGTGCCAGGAAGAGCTTCAGATCCCTCCCGATCTAGGGATGGAGACGACGGTGGCTACAGACTCTTTCGTGGATTTTTGATCGGGTACTTAGGGTTTACGTCTCGAGGGCATCTTATAGTCGGAAGGGGAGGCCGAGGGGGTGCCGGGAGCGGCCACACAACCCCCTGGCGCGGGCCAGGCCTGGCCGCGCGGCCAGGTGGTGTGGTGGCCCCCTGGCCCTTCTCCGTCTCGTATTCTGGCACTTTGGCTTTTGTCCCATCCAATTCCGAGAATATTCATTTTCTGACTTTCCTGGAACCAAAAATAGCAGAAAATAGGTAGCTGGCACTGTGGCTCTTGTTAATAGGTTAGTCCAAGAAATCATATGAAAAGTACTCCAAAGTTGGAACAAAACACAAGAAAGTGGATAAAACCAAGCATGGAACATCAAAAATTATAGATACATTTGCAATGTATCAAGCAACAAGTTTCCCTCAGTTATGAAACCAAGGTTTAATCGAACCAGTAGGAGCAAGGAAACACCCCAAAGGTGTTGCTAGCTGAGCCTTGGCAGGGAGCACTACCGGTGCTAGTAGCAACGTGGAGACCTGCATAACACAACCACAGAACTTTGCCCCCAACTTGCGATGAGGTTGTCAATCTCATCGATTTTGCTGAAAACAAAGGATTAATCTATCGAATGGAAGGAAGTAATAGTTTGCAGAAAGTAAACACAAAGCAGTAAACAATTTGTAGATTGTATCTAAAAGAAAGGACCGGGATCCATAGTTCACTAGAGGTGGCTCTCCTTAGATAGATAACATGTTGGGTGAACAAATTACAGCGGGGCAATTGACAAACATCGAGAAAGCAATGCATGCATATACTAATCATCTTGACTCCTTTGGAACTTAATTGGGCATTACAACATTATACATAGACCACGATCCAACTGCATCTATGACTAATAATCCACCTTCAGGTTATCCTCAGAACCCCCTCCAGTATTAAGTTGCAAGCAACAGATTATTGCTTTACGAATTGCGTGTAATGTAAACAATACGATTGTTCTATGAACAAAGGATTGTTGTTGTCTTCCTAGTAGCAACAACACATCTAGTACCTTAGAGATTTATGTCACTTCTGTTGGGTCCGCAGCATAGAAAACAAAAATTTTCCTACGGTGTGAACTACACGCCAAGATCTATCTACTAGATACAAAGCAAACGGGTGGACATACATCCATAGAGAACTTACCCTCGAAGACAACGAGCTTTGTTAACGAGTAGGAACTCGTGGTTGATGTAGTCGTACACTTGTCGATCTCAAGATCGTGAGGAAGTCCGAGCGCCGCAACTCAGCAGCGCATCCGCACTCGCACACACGTTCAAGCCACCGGACAACCTCCACCTCCTCGCTCGAGCGATCCAGCGGAAGCAGCAACTCCTTCCAGACGAAATGCCACCGGGAACATGTATCTCGCTAATCCGAGACCATGGGGGAATAATTCTAGAAGGGGAGAGAGATCCTTCACAAGGGGTGTGAGGATGAAGGAGGGAATGGGTGGCCTTTTATAGGAGGAGGGGGGGGTTCCCCCTCTCTCCATGGCCGGCGCATGGGGGGTGACCCCTCACCTCCCCCATTCATGTGGTGGTAACTCCTCCACATTAAAATGCTTCTTCACATTCCCTTTTAAAGTCTCCACTTTAAATGCATTAAGTTTCTCCAAATTTAATGCTCTCTCATTTAATAAAACCCTTTTATTAAATTTATTCAGAATTTTGTTAATTACTTTAATTAACAAACATTCACATATAGCCCCTTGCTATATTTCAATATCACATGCAGAACCACCTTCTGCAATTTCACCCGAAACAATTTCCGGTTTCTATTGAAACAATTCCTGCGCTTTGCAATTCTTTCGTCTGAAACATATGTGCTCCAAAATGGTGTCCGGTAACTCTTAAGTGTGCCACCCTACGGTTCGTGAATAATGCAGACATGATCGAGACCCTTCTCCGATCAATAATTAGCAGCGGGACCTGGAGATCCGTACTGACTCCTACACATTCAACGATGACTCCTGTGATCGTGAGAACCTTTAACGCTTGTAACTAAATCCCTTTGTCTCTCGATATATTACATGTCCGAGATTCGATCATCGGTATCTCCATACCTAGTTTGATCTCGTTACCGACATGCACTCTTTTCTCGTTCCCGTGATATAACATTCTAGTGATCACATCACTTGCTTGCAAGCTATCCTAATGTGATATCACCGAGAGGGCCCAGAGTATAACTATCCGTCATTTGGATTGACAAATTCCACTCTTAATCCATGAGCCTCAACATAACACCTTCGTAGCACTGAACCCATCTTTATAGTCACCCTGTTACAGTGTGACGTTTGATGTTATCAAGATACTCTTCCGGTGTTATCAATTAACATGATCTCATGGTCTAAGGATAAAGATTACTTCGTATGATGTTATAGCAATATAAACACAATGACTTGATCGTAATGCTATACTTCGGATGAATGTTCATCACATCATTCCACCAATGGTGTGACCGTGTTATTAACAACATCCAATGTCCATGATCAGGAAACCTTGATCATCCTGTTAATCCACAAGCTAGTCTATAAGAGAGGCATGACTAGGAACCCTTTTTTGTTTATTAAACACACATGTATTGATGTTTCCTATCAATACAATTATAGCATGCAAAATAAACATCTATCATATACAAGGAATACATAATAACAACTTTATTATTGCCTCTCAGGGCATATTTCCTTCAACTTCCCTAGATTACCAGAGGCATGAACCCACTATCGAGCATAAATACTAACTCTTGGAGTTGCTAGCATCTACTTGGCCAAGATAGCTACTAACAACGGAAAGCATGCAAGATCACAAATAACAAAGACATGATAGAATCAATAATCAATCTGAAATAGCATCTCAATATCCATCGGATCCCTGCAAACACAACATGAAGAATTAGAAATAGATGATCTTGATCATGAACGGAGCTCACAAGATCTAGACATGAAAGCACAAAGGAGGAGAACCAGCCATCTAGATACCACATGGACCCGTAGTCCAGAGATGAACTACTCACGCATCACACCGGAGGCTTGCATGATGATGAAGAAGGCCTCCAAGGTGAATTCCCCTCTTTGGCAGGGTGTCAGGAAGAGCTTTAGATCCCTCTCGATCTAGGGATAGAGATGACGGCGGCTACAGACTCTTTCACGGATTTTTTTGATCGGGTACTTAGGGTTTTGGTCCCGAGGGCAATATATAGGCGGAAGGAGAGGCCGAGGGGGTGCTAGGGTCGGCCAGACCACCCCCTGGCGCGGGCCAGGCCTGGCCGCACGGCCAGGTGGTGTGGCCATCCTCTAGCCCTTCTCCGTGTCGTATTCTGGCATCAGATGTCTTCCGGAAAAATAGGCACTTTGGCTTTTGTCCCGTCCAATTCCGAGAATATTCATTTTCTGACTTTCCTGGAACCAAAAACAGCAGAAAACAAGCAGCTGGCACTGTGGCTCTTGTTAATAGGTTAGTCCAAGAAATCATATGAAAAGTACTCCAAAGTGTGGGTAAAACACAAGAAAGTAGATAAAACCAAGCATGGAACACCAAAAATTATAGATACATTTGCAATGTATCAATCACCAGCCGCCTCCAGATCTCAATACCCTTCTCCATCTCCATAGCCATATTCCACCACTTGTAATAGTATATCTCTTCTTCGATTAGCGACATTGTAAGACGATTGCTATCAATCTTATGATTTTCATTACAATGTTTCTGATTGTTGATCTCATCTCTATGTGTGAGTAATTCTCCTTGGGCTAAGGGCTTCGGCCTAGCCATGTAGAGATTGTGCATGTTATTTATCGATGGGATCATGTATTAGTTTGTATGACATGATGATTATTGTATCCTCTCTTGCCTCAATCCAAGGACTTGTCAGGTACCCAAGACCCCGAGGGTTGATCCAGGTATAGGGAGTATGAGTAATGATTGTTCTGCATGTTGGGAACCTCAATGACAGAAGGAGTATGAGTAATGACTGATCTGCATAGTGGTCATTCTTAGTTTAATGTGCATTGTCCCAAAACTAGTTGATTGATTCATAACTTTGATATTGCTTGTTCTTAAATTATTTGTATCTAGTCACCCTTATGAACTTTGAAGGTGTACTATGCATTTATGTTTTGCTACACTATGAGGGACAAGCTTAATACCATTCTCATTATGTTTTCTATATGTGAAACAAACAAACATCTTTCAAAGCATTGTTATTCATGAATCTTTTGTTTGTACCTTTTCATGTTACAACATAGTAGCTATGTCTTATTGTTAAAACTATATCTTTCATGCTATGTTAAAGTAATATGATCCCAGCTATCAATGTTTTACAGATACCTTGATCGAGATTGTGATGGTGCATGTCACCTCAAAAATTATTCTTTTTTATCACTTACCTACTCGAGAACGAGCAGGAGTTAAGCTTGGGGATGTTGATACGTCATAAATGTATCTATAATTTTTTATGTTCCATGCTTGTTTTATATCTACTTTCTTATGTTTTGTCCACACTTTGGAGTATTTTTACACATTTTCTAGAACTAACCTATTAATAGGATGCCACAGTCCTAGTTGACTGTTTTCTGTTGTTTTTGGTTTCAGAAAAGCTAGTAAGGACATATTCTAAGAATTGGACCGGACAAAAGCCAAAGTCAATATTTTACCCGAAGCAACACGGAGTCTGGACGGGATACGAAGTGGCGCATTAGGGCGGCCACACCTGGTGGCGATGCGGCCTGGGGGGCGCCACCAGGGGGTGTGGGCCCCCTGGTGCTCCACCGACCTTGCCCTTCCGCCTATGAAAGCCTCTTGGGACAAAAACCCTAAGTACCCGATCAAAATTCCACGAAAGAGTCTGTAGTCGCCGCCATCTCCATCCCTAGATCAGGAGGGATCTGAAGCTCTTCCTGACACCCTGTCGAAGGGGAGAGATCACCCTGGAGGCCTTCTTCATCAGTATGCCTGCCTCCGTGTGATGCGTGAGTAGTTCATCCTTGGACTACGGGTCCATGTAGTAGCTAGATGGTTGGTTCTCCTCCTTTGTGCTACCGTGTTTAGATCTTGTGAGCTCCGTTCATGATCAAGATCATCAATTTGTAATCCTACATGTTGTGTTTGCGGGGATCCGATGGATATTGAGATGCTATTTCAGATTGATTATTGATTCTATCATGTCTATGTTATTTGTGATCTTGCATGCTTTCCGTTGTTAGTAGCTATCTTGGCCAAGTAGATGCTAACAACTCCAAGAGGGAGTATTTATGCTCGATAGTGGGTCCATGCCTCTCGTAATCCGGGGAAGTGACGTGAATCTCTAAGGTACTAGATGTGTTGTTGCTACTAGGGAGAAAACAACAATCCTTTGTCCATGGGACAATCATATTGTTTACTTTACACACTTTGCTTAATGCAATTATCTGTTGCTTGCAACTTAATACTGGAGGGGGTTCGAATGATAACCTGAAGGTGGATTATTAGTCATAGATGCAGTTGGATTATGGTCTATTTATAATGTTGTAATGCCTAATAAAATCTCGTAGGATTTAAGATGATTAGTATATGCATGTATGCTTTCTTGGTGTCTATCAATTGCCCCGTTGTAATTTGTTCACCCAACATGTCATCTATCTTAAGGAGAATGACCTCTAGTGAACTATGGACCCCGGTCCATTCTTTTACCATCAATCTACAATATATTTACTATTACTGTTTACTTTCTGCAAGCAATTACTATCTTCCACACAACACGTTTAATCCTTTGTTTTTAGCAAAACAGGTGAGATTGATAACCTCACTGTAATTTGGGGTAAAGTTCTATGGTTTTGTTGTGCAGGATTCCAAGTTGGAAACAATACCTTGGAGGTGTTTCCTTGCTCCTACTGGTTTGATAACCTTGGTTTCATAACTGAGGGAAAACTTGCTGTTGTTCTCATCATTCCTTCCTCTTGGGGTTCCCAACAAGCTCGAATATATTTTGAGCCATCACATCACTACACATATCATTAGTTCTCTTTCTTCTATGGATGAGACTAGTAGGTTATTGATATAAGCAGTTGCGGAGGCAATAAAAATTATGGATGCACTGCCCACATATAATATATCTTGCTCTAACAAGTACGTGCATACTTTATTTCTATATTTTATTCTCATCAGATGTTTTGCACAGCTACAGGTGAAACCGAACGCCCTAGGCACTCTCTCTCCATCATCGACAACAACAAAAATATGCAAGCTATTGGTCCGGTAAAAACACAAAAGGAATTCTAAAACTCCCGTAGGTCTGTTAAAGTAACTTCACTACGCATTCGCTTCCCGAGGATTCGATAACCTAGGTCTACTAGGGAAAAAGAAGCTACACTACATCCGTAATCTGGATTGAAGGTATCAACCCTTTTTTTGGTGCCGTTGCCGGGGAAGCAATAGCTACCCTGGTGAGGTTATTAGGAACCTTGCTTGTTTTAATTCTTGTTTTTAATTTTGTTAGTTTGCTTTCACTCTTTATTTGATAAATCAAAAAAAAAGTTAGCCTTTTAATTCTTGCTTTTACTATTATAATTCTTTGTTTAAGAAAATCCAAAAACATAGGAAATATGTCTAAAAAGAAGCTTGGGGAGTTTGCTACTCCCAACAATGATTATTTGCGTACTCCTATTACTTAGCCAGCAATTGTTGCTGATGACTATGAAATTAAGCCCCATTATTTAAGTTTGGTTCAACTGAATCAATTTGGAGGCTCCTGTTGAATATACAGGTATGCACTTGAATACTTTCACTGAAATATGTGATATGATGCGTTTAAAAGACATTGGCCCTGATGCGGTCAAATTACGTCTATTTCCTTTATCTCCAAGTGGGAGAGCAAAAGAATGGTTGCTATCTTTGCCTAGAAATACTATTATATCATGGGTGGGATGTACTTCTTTATTTATAACTAAATCGTTCCCACCTGCAAAGACTATGCAACTCAGATCTAATATTACTGGCTTTAGACAGGAAGAGCGTGAGCCACTAGCACTTGCATGAGAGAGGATGAAAGAATGCTTAAGAAACTGTCCTAGTCATGGGATGGAAGATTGGTTAATCCTCCATTTATTCTATAATGCTCTTAATCATGTGTCTAAGTCTATGCTTGATACTGCAGTTGGAGGAACGTTCATGGGTAAACATATTGCCAAAGCAAAGCAGCTATTAGACAATATGCAAGACAACCATGCCCAATGGCATGTGGATAGATCAAACACGATGAAGGTGAACTCCATCTCACCACAAGAAAATGAAGAACTCAATGCTAAGTTGGATGAGATCATACTAGTCGTAAAAGGTAAGGAAACATAGGTAAGAGCTACCCCTAAAACAAATATTGAAGAAATAGATTTTATAGCTCGTAATGATTATAACCCTGCTTGGAAGAAGAGTTACAATCCTAACTTTCAGAAACATTATTCTAGTCCTGCAGGTAATTCTAATAACAATATGGGAACTAGTAATGGTAGTCTTCAAGAAACACTTAAGTATTTTATAGACTCACAAAATGAACAAAACTATATTCTTGTTAAAATAATATAGAACAATGATGTTATACTTGGTAAATTATCTAACCAAGTTGTTAGTTTGAGAAATGATTTTGCAGGCCCTCCAAGAAAGAACGAGGACATTGAGGCACAACTAGGTAAGATAACCGAGAGTCAAACTTTCATTCTAGCTAAATTTGCACGTAAAGTTGAGCCCAATCCTGTTGAAAACTCAAAATGATGTGGATCCAAAGGGAGGAGCCTGAAGAACTTGATTATAGTAATGCCCCTTCACCAAGCTACACCATCAAAGACCTCGTGAAGTGGATCAACGTCAAAATTCCGGTAAGTGAAGGTAATGATGAAGCTATGTATCAACACTTTGTTGATCAAGTAGCAATTAAGGTACGTGAGCTTGAAGAGGAATACAAGAAAATCGCTGAAAAGTTACCCATTAAACTAGATGACATATTTGAGCCTACTATTAAGATAAAAATTGGAACCAATGAGATAGCTGCACTTTGTGATCTAGGTGCAAGCGTCTCAACAATTCCAAAGAGTCTTTTTCAACAAAGTTAAATCTTGGATCCTTTGAGATTACTGAAATAAAATTGCATCTAGCAGATTCTACCTACAAACAAGCCGTAGAAATTAAGAAGAACACTTTAGTTTACATTAAAGGTTGTCCTGCTTTAATTGACTTTGTTATTGTTGACATGCCTGAAGATACTGTTGCTCCTATAATACTAGGCCGTCCTTTCTTGAGAACTATAATGGCTTTAATAACCTCCATGAAGAGAACATTAAGCTGCAATTGCCTTTGCGGGATCCTCTTGTTATCCATTTCCCTAGGAAAAAAGAAAGCCAAACATGACGAGAGAAGACCATCACTTTGAAGGCCAACTACTTTGGAGTGGGTGTTCCACTCATCTAGCCTAAGTGAGTAACGTCAAGGTTAAGCTATTGACTGTAAAAAAGCGCTCCATGGGAGGCAACCCATGTTAAATAAAGGTTCGAGTTAAGTTTTTATTTTTTAGTTTAAGTTTATGTTTAATAAAGAGTGCTAGAAAACTCCATTTAAGAGAAGAAGTTCGGTAGTACTTAAAATTCTGCTACATACATGTTGTTGTTGGTCGACAATATTTACTGTCAATTTTTTGTCATAAACAAGGTATATCACTAAGTTATAGGAAAAGAAGCAATTCTCGAAGAAACAAATTTTTTTTGATGCACACAGAGAGTTTAACGACCAACTATATGGTGGGAATAAAAATTACGGTCGTATAGTTTCAGTCGTATAGATATCTTTGCCATCAATTTTTTTCTTTAATATATACTGAGAGTTTAACGACTAACTATATGACGGGAATAAAAATTCCGGCCGTATAGTTTCGGTCGTATAGATATCTTTGTCATTGATAATTTTTCTTTCATGTTTACAGAGAATTTAACGACCAACTATACGGTGGGAATAAAAAATTCTGGCTGTATAGTTCCGGTCATATAGATATCGATGCCTCCGTATGAATTGTTTTCTAATATACTGAGAGTTTAACGACCAACTATACGGCGGGAATAAAAATTCCGGCCGTATAGTTCCGGCCATATAGATATCGATGTCTTTGTGTCTTTTCTTTCCCAGGGACAAACAGTTTAACGATGAACTATACGGCGGGAACATTTTATTCCGGTCATATAGTTGTGCCCGTATAGCTGCGCCGCCAGGAGGAAACCCTAAATTTTTTACAGAAGGCCAACTATACGGCAGGAACACAATGTTTCGGCCGTATAGTTGCACCCGTATAGTTGCGTCCGACCACAAAATCATACGGGAAGGTACCTCCAACTCCAAAACTTCAACCCTTTTTCTCTTTTCTACCTCCAAACTCTCTCAAAACCTCAAGAGATCTTCATCTCTACTCAATTTCGTTTGATTTCCTTGCACACAAGTGATCTATGATATGTTTCTCCTTCGAACCTCCAATTACTTTTTGCAAATTCATCTTCGATCTATTGTTATTATAAATCTAGGGTGAGACATACTATGAACCTATTGCCATGATTTTCTTGCCTAGATTATTATTTTGAGGAGATTATTTAGTGTCCTATGATGAGGAATATGTTGCACTTACTGTTATTGGATCAAAAAGTTTTATTTTGTCTTTCTTCAATGTTTTATATGATGAACACAAGGAGCCAAACCTGTGCTCGTGCCACCGCTAGCGCTTCTTGGGCTGCCGCTCAGGAACGCACTAGGATCAAGTTCAAGGATGAGCCCCAACGTGATCGCTTCAACAGGATCAAGAACCGTGAAGTGAAGGCCACCAAGTGGGCTTGCCCCATTATATTGAACCAACTCGGTATTTCTGATGACTTCAATTTACTTTGCAATAGAGCTAGCCTACAAAACTTTGTGTACAATGATGTACCTACTTATCGCCGCTTAACCACTGAATTTTTAAGTTTGTTGTAAAGCACTGTTAAACAATGGCAAGGAGAGGACACTATTTCTTTCCGACTGATGAACAACAACTACACTCTAACATTAGATGAATGGTGCGCATGTTTTAATTTTCCAAATGATGATGTTCATGCCTTGCACACATCCTTTACTGGTTTAAATCCTTCCCCTGAACAATACTATAATGGAATGAGTTTTACTACTAGAGTGAACAAGGGGAAGAATATTCAACATCCTGCAATTTTCTATTTGTTCTATGTTATTGCTAACACCTTGCAAGCACGTAATGAGTTCACGAGACTAAACGAGGAGGACAACGAGGTATTATATTGGTGGAGTGAGTCTTTGTACTGTAGTAAGATTTTTCGTTTGCATGGGTATTTAATTAGGTACATTTTGTTCTAGCTCTCGTAATTAACCAAGTCTTGCCTAAAAATTGCTAAACAATTGTAATAAGAAAAAGTCTCACAATTGAAGGCTTGGGTTTTGTAGTGCTTAGTCTTGAAGGTTTATTTCTAGCGACACTAAACACCACTGAAAATGTTGATTGACTTGATAACTCTCTTTAAAAGGATTTGCTCGATTTAATTAACATTTAGCGGTTTTTGTGAGCATGCCAAAGTTTGACTTGTTAATCATAATAATGATATAGCTTTATGCGTATCAAACTTCATGGGATATCAACAACTCCGCTGGCCTACAAATGATCTTCATGGAGGAAACTCCTAGATTTCGGCTATGAGTTGATTAAACACTTGTAGCTGCAATGCTATAATGGGTAAGATTCTTGGCACTCCCGGGTAGCTGTAATCATGATGGAATCACACCTCTGGCTATTATGAGTAATCATTATGCAAAAGGTACAAAAACCTTAGTGATGCCACGAGTGTCCATCACAGCCTGATAAGCTAATAAAAATCTTTGGCATGCTCTCAATTACTTAAAAACTGAAATTCTTGAAGGACAATGAATAGAAAAGTAGTGCTTGAAAAGTCTTGATTTATTGATGTGGGAGAATTGAGATACTTTAGTGTATATGCTTTCATGACAACTCTCACACTCTTAATTTACATGATTATATTCAAAGTAAGCCTATGAGTTGATTACATGACATGGAATAAAGGTTACTCATTTGAATCATCCATGCTAACAATAATTTTGCTGCACTATAAGGATGCATAAAACCCGTATGATATGCTTACCACTACTCTATCTATGCTGAAGTTTTTCAGATTTATGAAGTGGAGGAAACATGAGTCTAACAACCATGAGTAAGATCACCATCTCGTTATTTCAGTTTAAATGTTGAGTTCCTTTTTGATTTTGGTTTTATTTCTCGGGGACAATCAAGTTTAAGCTTGGGGAGGTTGATGGCTCTGAAATATAGCCATCTACATCCACATTTAAACTGGATATTATTCATAATTCTGATGAAATATCTCTCTAAACCCTGCCACTAATGCCTAATATTCAGATGGGTATGCAATCCTTTCTTTTATATTTTTCCTGTGTAGATAATGTCGTTTGAAGATGGGAATTGCTACATTAAAGTCAAAGATACAAGATTTCTAACAACCAGAAGAAACCAGGAGCCGAGGCAGATGCTTTAACGACCAACTATACGACCGGAGCAATAATTCCAGCCGTATAGCTCCGGTCGTATAGTTGGCACCACCACCGTTAGGTCAAATAGAACAATTTTCGTGAAGGGACCCCTATATAAATAAGCCTCGGGCGGCGGTAAAACAAGCTAGACCTTGCCAAAAAGTCTGCCACAGATCACCAGCCGCCTCCAGATCTCAAAACCCTTCTCCATCTCCATAGCCATATTCCACCACTTGTAATAGTAGATCTCTTCTTCGATTGGCGATATTGTAAGACTATTGCTATCAATCTTATGATTTTCATTACAATGTTTGTGATTGTTGATCTCATCTCTATGTGTGAGTAATTCTCCTTGGGCTAAGGGCTTCGGCCTAGCCATGTAGCGACTGTGCATGTTATTTATCATAGATGGGATCGTGTATTAGTTTGTATGACATGATGATTATTGTATCCTCTCTTGACTCAATCCAAGGACTTGTCAGGTAACCAAGACCCCGAGGGTTCATCTAGGTATAGGGAGTATGAGCAATGACTGATCTGCAGGTTGGGAACCCCAGTGACAGAAGGGGTAGTACAGCTGTATGTGAGGGATTTACTTGGGATTGAGGGTGACATCACTATGCATATCATTGGTTCTCTTTCTTCTATGGATGAGACTAGTAGGTTATTGCTACAAGTGATTGCGGAGGCAATAATAATTATGGATGCACTACCCACATATAATTTATCTTGCTCTAACAAGTACATACATACTTTATCTCTATCTTTTATTCCCATCAGATGTTTTGCACAGCTACAAGTGAAACCGAACGCCCTAGGTCCTCTCTCTCCATCATCGACAACAACAAAAAGACGCAAGCTATTGGTCCGGTAAAAACACAAAAGGAATTCTAAAACTCCTGAAGTTCCATTAAAGTAACTACACTACGCATTCGCTTCCCAAGGATTCGATAACTTAGGTCTATTAGGGAAAAAGAAGCTACACTACATCCGTAATCCAGATTGAAGGTATTAATGGCATAGTGGGATGAAGCGGCTCGGACTAACTTTACATGTCCTCGCACATGAGACATGTTGCACGCTGGAGATGCAACTAGTTTTGCATAAGTGGCTAGCAGGTGTTTGTCTCTCCTACTATAGTCAATATCTAATTACAACAAGTTGCTAATAATTTGGTTATCATTGTTGTGATTCCATGTTTGTAGGTAAGACCGGTTCTATCTTCGAAAGCCCTAAGCCACATAAAACTTGCAATGGATAAATTAGAAGCATCTAGTTTAGATTGTTGTTGGGATAGTGTCATGATATGGTAATGTTGTAACTTGAAGTATAGTTGATACTCTTATAACATACCTAACGTGTAAGTTCCATAGACCTTGGACGTACACACAAAGGAATGATAAAGATCATACCACGATGCACATGATAGTGATAAAGTGTAAGAACCATATCATTTCACTTTATGCATATGATGTTTGCATCTTATATTGCTTGCTTGGCATTTTAGTAGCATTATAATATAATCCCTCTTTTAGATATGAAGATAAAAAATGTGTTTTCATTAAGTATGCACCGTTCTATGGATCGTTGTTTCAAGGCATCACGTGATGATCAGGTGTTTTTGATTCTACGCTTTCATACAACGGGTGTAAGACAATTTTACACACGCGAGCACTAAGGTTCTTACATGGCGAGCCTAGCATGTACAAACATGGCCTCGGAACACAGACTGAAAGGTTAAGCATGAGTCATATAGTTGATATGATGCCCATATATATGCTCACCTTTGAAGCTACACTTACTCACGTGATGATCGTACTTGGTGTAGTGGATTTGGTTCATGTAATCACCAAAAAGACATGAGGGATGTTGTTTTTGAGTGGGAGTTCATTTGTAATTTGGATTAGTTGAACTCGATCTGTCATAAACTTAGTCTAAACTTTACAAATTCTGTTGTAGATGGCAACACCTGCTTTTAATTTCAATGTGTTCATGGAGAAAGAGAAACCTGCGACGAATGGTACAAAAGCAATATGTGCTAGAAGCACCGCTAGGCCCCCCACCAAATCCTGATGCCCATGATGAGGAAAAGAATGTCTATTTGACTCGTCAGGAGGACCACAACTTAGTTCATTGCGGCATACTGTATGGGCTAGAGCCAGAACTCTGAAAGCGTTTCGAGAATGGCAACTCCTTTGATACCATGGGTGAATTGAAAATGATTTTCGATACCCATGCTGCCATAGAGAGTTATGATGCTTCTAAAAAGTTCTTTAGCTGCATGATGGAAGAGAACAGTTATGTTGGTGAGCACGTACACAAAATGTCTGGGTACGCCGATAAGCTTGTGTCCTTAGGAATAACGATTCCCATTGACTTAGGCATACATTGTGTTCTCCAATCTCTATCACCTAGCTACAAGAGCTTCGTGATGAACTATAATATGCATGGAACTAAGAAGTCTCTCCCCAAGCTTATGTCAATGCTTAAGACTACAGAAGTGGAGATCAAGAAAAAACATCAAGTGTTGATGATCAATAAGACCACTGGTTTCAAGAAAGACAAGAAGGGTAAACAGAAGGGAAAGAAGGGCAGCAAATCTGTTGATGCACCTAAAAAGAAACCCCGACCTGGCCCTAAGTCTGATACCGAGTGCTATTATTGTAAGGAGATTGGCCATTGGAAGCGCAACTACCCAAAGTATTTGGCGGACAAAAAGGCCGGTAAGGCAAAGGTATATGTGATATACATGTTATTGATGTGTACTTGACTAGTACACGCAGTAACACCTGGGTATTTGATACTAGATCGATTGCTAATATATGTAACTCGAATCGGGGGCTATGGAACAAGCAACAACTAGTAAGGGATGAGGTCACGATGCGTGTTGGCGATGGATCAAGTGTTGATGTGATTGCCGTTGGAACGCCGCCTCTCCATATGCCGTCGGGATTAGTGATAAATCTAAATAATTGTTATTTGGTGCTTGCGCTTGATACATTGCAAATGTATCTATAATTTTTGATGTTCCATGCTTGGTTTTATCCACTTTCTTGTGTTTTGTTCCAACTTTGGAGTACTTTTCATATGATTTCTTGGACTAACCTATTAACAAGAGCCACAGTGCCAGCTGCCTGTTTTCTGCTGTTTTTGGTTCCAGGAAAGTCAGAAAATGAATATTCTCGGAATTGGACGGGACAAAAGCCAAAGTGCCTATTTTTCTGGAAGACATCAAGTGCCAGAATACGAGACGGAGAAGGGCCAGGGGCCGGCCACACCACCTGGCCGCGCGGCCAGGTCTGACCTGCACCAGGGGGTGGTGTGGTGGCTCCCGACACCCCCTCGGCCTCTCCTTCCGCCTATATATTGCCCTTGGGACGAAAACCCTAAGTGCCCGATCAAAAATCCACGAAAGAGTCTGTAGCCGCCGTCATCTCCATCCCTAGATCGGGAGGGATCTGAAGCTCTTCCCGACACCCTGCCGGAGAGGGGAATTCATCCTGGATGCCTTCTTCATCACCATGCAAGCCTCCGGTGTGATGCGTGAGTAGTTCATCCTTGGACTATGGATCCATGTAGTAGCTAGATGGTTGGTTCTCCTCCTTTGTGCTTTCATGTTTAGATCTTGTGAGCTCCGTTCATGATCAAGATCATCTATTTGTAATTCTGCATGTTGTGTTTGTGGGGATCCGATGGATATTGAGATGCTATTTCAGATTGATTATTGATTCTGTCATGTCTTTGTTATTTGTGATCTTGCATGCTTTCCGTTGTTAGTAGCTATCTTGGCCAAGTAGATGCTAGCAACTCCAAGAGTTAGTATTTATGCTCGATAGTGGGTTCATGCCTCTGGTAATCTGGGGAAGTGACAGAAATCTCTAAGGTACTAGATGTGTTGTTGCTACTAGGGAGAAAACAACAATCCTTTGTTCATAGAACAATCGTATTGTTTACTTTACACGCAGTTCGTAAAGCAATAATCTGTTGCTTGCAACTTAATACTGGAGGGGGTTCGGATGATAACCTGAAGGTGGATTATTATTCATAGATGCAGTTGGATGGCGGTCTATGTATAATGTTGTAATGCCCAATCAAGTCTCAAAGGAGTCAAGATGATTAGTATATGCATGTATTGCTTTCTCGGTGTTTGTCAATTGCCCCGCTGTAATTTGTTCACCGAGCATGTTATCTATCTTAAGAAGAGCCATCTCTAGTGAACAATGGATCCCGTTCTTTGTCTTTTACATTCAATCTACAATCTTTTACTGCTTTGTGTTTACTTTCTGCAAACTATTACTTCTTTCCATTCGATACGTTTAATCCTTTGTTTTCCACAAAACACGATGAGATTGACAACCTCATCGCAAGTTGGGGACAAAGTTCTGTGGTTGTGTTGTGCAGGTCTCCACGTTGCTACTAGCACCGGTAGTGCGCCCTGCCAAAGCTCAGCTAGTAACACCTTTGGGGTGTTTCCTTGCTCCTACTGGTTCGATTAAACCTTGGTTTCATAACTGAGGGAAACTTGCTGCTGTGCTCATCATACCTTCCTCTTGGGGTTCCCAACGAACTCTACATCAACACCGCCATCAAGCATTTTTCTGGGCGCTGTGCATTGAGCCATCAAGCGATTTTTTGGCGCTGTTGCCGGGGAGTCAAGGACATCTTCACAAGGGGAGTCCCTCATAACCAATCTCTTTACTTTGTTGTTTTTGTTTTGCTTAGTTTCTTTTTGCTTTGTTTGCTTGTTTTGTTCTTTAAAAACACAAAAAAATTAGTTTTACTAGTTTGCTTTCTTATTTGAAGAACACAAAAAAATTAGTTCCTATATTGAGTGCCACTATGTCTAGCCTTGCTCCAATCACTATGTCACCCGAGGAAATGATTTTCACTTTTAAACAAGTAATTGAGGAAAGTTTTAAGGAAGTTTGGTCTAGAATCTCCGATCTACATGAAAAAACTGAGCCTAAAATGACTCAAAGCTTGTTCCTTAGTAGTTTTTACCATGGGATTGCTCTTTGCTATAGATATGCCTTAGATGCTGTTGTGGGAGGAGATTTCCTCCAATGTAATGAGGATGATGCTATTAATGCTATAAAGAAATTGATCCTCACTTACAACATGCCTAGCCAAACTGATATTTCTTTCGCAAAAATATTTGCTAGGTTGAACACTCTTGAGGCTAGCACTAGTAGCTTAGAAAATTGCTATAACATGCTTAGGGAGCATCACAATTATGTTCCAATAAACTCTGATCCATCAAAGTGGTTCCCTATAGTAAAGATTGAGATGACCACTGAAACTTTTCAAGCTCATTGTGATATCATGTCTGAATACTGCCTCATGCCCAAAGACATTTATAAATCTCTGAATACTTAGGGGCTTACTGAAGGAGGAAAAGAAATATCTCTTGCTAATAATACTACTATATTACCTCTTGGAATAGCTGAAGGAGTGTTTACAAAGATCCTTGGGAAAACAATTTCTATTGATTATCTTGTTATTGAATGTGCAGGAAAAGGACAAATTACACTTGGAAGGTCCCTATTAGAACTCCTTGGAGCAATAATAGATGTGGGAAAGGGGACCATGCACCTTTATTCTCCACCAAACAATCATATTTTCCCCAAGGTTAAGAATAAAAATAAGAGAGGTAAGGGCAAGAAAGTTGGTCTAAATGCTTCTTCATTTGAGATCACTTGATTCTTTCTTTGCTTCTTATGCCTAACTTAAAGGCGTTAAAGAAAAGTACTTATTGAGAGATAACCCAAAAGTTTTAGATGAGTCTTGGAAGTTATTACCTCTGTAATAACCTCTCCTTATCATTTTTATTTGCCTTTTGTGCCAAGAGTAACTGATGGGTTCGTAGCATGGAAAACAAAAAAATTCTACCGCAAGAACGAACAAAACGCAGATCTAATCTAGATAAAAGCCAGGATCTAATCTATTAGATATGTGCAACGAGATAGATCTATACTAACCCTCGTAGATCCGAAAGCGTTACGAGATTAGATCTCGGGGTTGATGTAGTCGATCACTTGCCGATCTCAAGATCGTGTGGACGATCCTTCCGGCGCTGCGTTCTGGCAGCGCTTCCGTAGTCGGTCACACGTGCGGAGTCGAAGAAGACCTTCCTCTCCCCATTCCAGCGAGCAGTGGAGGTAGTAGATCTTCTCCACGGAATCAAGCAGCACGACGGTGTGGTGGTGGTGGAGTAGAGAATTCTGCAGGGCTTCGCCTAAGCCGGAGCAGAGCGAAGGAGGAGGAGAGAGGCGGCGGCTAGGGTTTGTTATGGGAGAGTCTAGGGGGTGGCGCCCCTCCCCTCTATTTAAAGGAGGGAGGCGCCATGGGACGGGGAGTCCTAGTAGGACTCCCCTCCCTCCTTGGCCGGCGGATTGGGAGGGCGGGAGGAATCCTCCTCCCCCACAAATCCGCGTCTTGCCCCACAAAGACTCCTTGATCCTTTCTTGGTTTTCAAGCAAACTCCAAGAAATCTTCTAGAACCTTCCAGAACATTCCGAAACCTTCTAGAATCTCCATACAAACACTCCGGAACATTTCCTAACTTAGAAAATGATCCCCAATATATGAATCTTATTCTCCGGACAATTCCGGATCTCCTCATGATGTACCGGATCCAATCCGAGACTCCAAACAACATTTGGTCTCCAACGCACATTCCATATCTACTTAAAACAACTTCGAACCTTAAGTGTGTCACCCTACGGTTCGTGAATATGCAGACATGATGAAGACACCTCTCCGATCAATAACCATCAGCAGGATCTGGAGATCCATAATGGCTCCCACATATTCAACGATGACTTCGTGATCGATAGAACCATTAACATACGAAACCAATTCCCTTTGTCACGCGATATTCTACTTATCCGAGGTTTGATCGTCGGTATGTCCATACCTAGTTCTACCCCGTTACTGATAAGTACTCTTTACTCGTTCCATGTTATGTCATCCCTTGTGACCTAGTCACATGCTTGCAAGCTAACTAGATGACATTCCACCAAGAGGGCCTAGAGCATATCTATCCGTCATATGGATGGACAAATCCCAATCTTGGTCCATGCGCTTCAACACATACTTTCAGAATACCCAATGACACCTTTATAACCACCCAGTTATGAAGCGGCGTTTGATGTCATCAAAGTACCCATCTGGTGATGGTGATTAACATAACCTCATGGTCGAAGGATTAGGTTACTATGCATTTGAAAGCTTGTAGCAAAACAAACTTAATGACTTGATCTTATGCTATGCTTACTATGGGTGTGTGTCCATCACATCATTCTCCTAATGATATGATCTTGTTATTAACGACATCCAATGTCCATGATCAGGAAACCATGATCATCCATTAATCAACAAGCTAGCTTAACAAGAGGCTTACTAGGGACTCTTTTATGTTTAGAAAACACACAAGTATTAATGTTTCCGGTTAATACGATTATAGCATGGGATGTAAACATTTATCATAAACATAAAGATATAATAATAACCACTTTATTATTGCCTCTTGGGCATATCTCCAACAGTCTCCCCCTTGCACTAGAGTCAATAATCTAGTTAAAAATTTGTGCATTCAACACCTATGGCTTTCTGGTGTTGTATAGACACTATTGCTAGTGGTAAACATAATCTTCGGATCTGACACTTCCAGGTCTGTGTGTATTTGCATTTCCTTGCGTCTCTACACATTACTCATTCTCCAATGAGATGGCATTGTATAAATTTGGTCCTTTGGTGAGACCTTTAGTTCCTTGGGATTAAATCATGTTGATACAATTGTCATACAATGTATCTTCATAGTATTATCCCGCTATGAACCACACCTAGTTTGATAACAAACTACTTGACACAAATGCCCTCATTTGCTGCTACAATAACGGTCCTATACTTAGCCTTTTGTTGTAGTATCTATCACAATGTTTTAACTTTGGTACTCAACCAAATCCGTTATGGAACTTCCTTTCCATTACATTGTGCCACCCATAGTTTAAATTGAGATAAACTTAATTTGTGACAAAACTAGTATCAATGCAACAATTTACAATGAACTATTTGTCACCACTATAAAAATAATATATTCTTAGTTCTTCCAAAGATCGTAGGAATATCCCTACTATTGTCCAATGATCATCTTATGAGTCATTCTGGTATATGCTCATAACATTTAGAGCATAGGACATATCTAGATGTGTACATCTCAAAGAATGATCGATCAAAATATTCTTGTGATTTCACCAAGTGTCAAAACACTTGAATCTCGGGTCAACACACTTGAATCTTGATTCAGTCCTTTCCGTGTGTCAAGAACCTTTCTTGTTGTCTCCATATTGAACTTATTCAACATCTTATCTATGTACATTTGGCAAAACCATATTAGCGCCTCAATCTATCCATATAGACATTGATGCCTAATTCTTGGGTTATGCCTAAGTCTTTCATCGAAATGAAATTCTTAACCTGTGTCAATAAAAGATACATCATTTCTAATCAACAATATGTCTTTCACATAATGTATTAGAAATATGTCTTAGCGCTCCCACTTAATTTCTTGCAAAATGCAAACATCTTCATCGTCTCTAATGAAATTAAACCTTTTAACGGTTTCATCACGGTGAAGATTCCAACTCCGCGATGCTCACTTCAACCATTGAAGTTTTGCATACTCTCTTAGCATCCTTTGAATTAACAAAACCCTTTGGATCGTGTCATGTACACATCCTAGGTAACCATTCTATTAGAAGAACTTGTTTTGTTTGTTCAACTACCATATACCAAAATATATGTAGTGGTTGCTACATTAATCCGTCCAGATTAAATATCGCTATGAAAGATCAAATCTTATCATAGTCAATTCCTTGAACATTGTCGTAAAATCTTTCCGACATGTCGACTATTTCATAGATGTGAAACATCCATGTCTATTTCTTTATAGATCCATATACGATTGTAAGGTCTTGCACCTTTCCAGAGGGTCTTTCAAATTCAAAGCTTGATTTCTCGTGTATGGAATTATCACGGATTTTATGGCTTCAAGCCACTTAACGAAGTCAGGGCCCATAACTGCTTCTTTGCATGCAGTTGGTTCATCATTGTCAAACAACAATGATTTAACTCTCAAATCTTGGCATTTGATTACTTACCTGACCTACTTGGTTCAATAGTAACTTAGATCTCCGTGACCACAACCTTTGAGGCAGGTGAGCCATGAGCATTGTTGCTGCCTCCGGGACACTTACCGACGCTGCGCAACTCAGCACATATTAGCCAAGGTTCAACAACCTTGTCAAAGTTCTATTGTCCTCCCACTTAACTTTTCACCAAAAATTCCTTCTCAAGAAACTCGACATTCCAAGTGACAAACACTTTTGTCTTCGGTGTTATGGAGGAATACCCAATGGTTATTTGAAATAACCTACAAAGACATGCTCATCCAACTTTGGTTGTAAACATTTTACTTATGCCTAGCATACCAAAAATTTAAGAAAGGACAACCTGGGTTTTATCCCAAACCATGACTTATATGGTGTCATTTCAACGGATCACGATGGAGCTCTTTTCAGTGTAAAAGCGGTAGTCATTAAAGCTTTAATCTTTAAAATATAATGGCAGTTTTATAAATGACACCTTTGATCTTACCATGTCAAACAAGGTTTCATTACATATCTTGAACACTCCATACTCCTATGGTGTTTTGGGAAATGCAAATCCATGGAATGATTCCTCAAATCTTAGGTGTTTTGCTAAACTTGTAACTCAAACATCTTTCTTTATGATCCAATCATAAACTTTTTATTTTCTTGTTACAATGATTTTCCACTTCATCTTGAAAGTCTTTGAACATTTTCAAATGTTTCATACTTCTTCCTTATTGAGTAAGTATATGCATATACTCACTCAAATCTTCGAAGAAAGCATATGAAGTTGAAATCCATCGCCCACGACTACACATAATGGACTATATACATCAATATGTACAAATTCCAATCAGTTAGTTGTCCGTTCCTCTTTTGGCCTACGAACAGAGTTTTAATTATCTCCAGGAAAGTATCACAAGCATCATTTGATCAAAATCAAAGACTCCAAAAATCCATCAACATGGAGTTTCTTCATGTATCCCTAATATAATTTAAACGGTGATGTCACTTCGCAGGTGATCTTTCAATTATTTGTCTTGCGACATTTTAGCATTAGTTTTATGGTCATTATTTCTCCAACCAGACTTGTATATCATCCATCTATTATGGAATATGGTAATTATTTGAACAACCTTTTGTCGTCATAATACCTGATCAAAATAACAATTATTGAAACAAATCTTGAAGGCAAGCTTTGATGTTAACGAGCAACACAACAACCCTTTGTTTGTTTTCAATGAACATCATCAGATATTCTCTTGCTAGTTACTTAGGCCATTGCAGTTCATGAATCGTGTTGTCCTGTATGACACTTCATACCAACCAATTCGGTATCCAATACCGCAGAACCACATTGTTTAACAACCAAGGAATACAGCCATAACATGTATCTTCTATATACCTAAGTTGGATATCTCCAATCTTTTCTTTTCTGCCAAATATTTTATAGATTCTCTTTCAATAATTCCTTTTCTTTTAAAAGAATCTATCAACATCAATAGTGGTGTCATTCACATGACACATAGTACAAAGTGTGTATAGTCAAATACTAATACCTTTGGACTTGCACTTTGAAGTGGATCACCTTCATCAAATGTTTGGCATTCTTTCAAAATTCCATTCTTTAGTAATCTTTTAGTGTAGTAAACATTTTACTTACATCTTATATTCACCCTTATCATGACAATTTTCATGATCAAGCTGCTATAGCTTATAAAGGTGAATTGCGAGTATAATGTTTCTTTTCCAAAACCTTTTGGAGGATTAGGACGACTAGCGTCTCCAACCTTCACAAATTCTCATCAAATATGAGGACATATACTCTATCATGTTGTAACCAATACATTGTTTTAGATATCGCAATACCTTTCACATATGATGGTTTCTGAAACATTGCTTTCAGCTCTTAGATAAACTTGATATTAAAAACAATCTTTTGAGTATCAAGAATCATGGAGGCAAACATGATACATTAGATACTAACACTGGAATTGTTACTCTTGATTTAATACTGTTTATTAAACTTCACAGAGTAAACGGAGTTTGCTGAAAGTTTGCAATATGACTTTTAAACTTTAGATTGACACTCAAAACAATACGATACCAGTTCGTAAAGCAAATATCCAGAATTTCTATAGTTCCACTATCTCAACTATAATTAAGCGTAAGGTGGTGAACGGATGCCAATGACTAAAACAAACTATGCAAATTTACTTTGATTGTGTTTATGATAAATTGAGTTTGACTAATCCAAATTACAAATGAACTCCCACTCAAAACAACATCCCTCGAGTTGTTTCAGTGATTACACGAACCAAATCCACTACACCAAGTCCGATCATCACGTGAGATGATGTAGCTTTAAAGGCGAACAATCAACATGTTCATCATATCATCCATATGACTCATGCTTTACCTTTCGGTATTCCGTGTTCCGAGACCATGTCTGTACATGCTAGGCTCGTCAAGGTTAACCTTAGTATCCGCATGTGCAAATCTGGCTTGCACCCGTCATATGCACACGTAGAATCTATCACACCCGATCATCACGAGATGCTTCGAAACGACGAGTCTTAGCAATGGTGCCTACTAAGGACGAACACTTTATTACTTGATATTTAGTGAGAGGGATCATATTATAATGCTACCGTCGCGATCTAAGCAATACAAGATGCATAAAGGATTAACATCACAGGAAATTCATAATTAGTGTGATATGATATGGCCCTCTTCTTATGCCTTTGATCTCCATCTCCAAAGCACGGACATGATCTTCATCATCACCAGCATTGTGTCAAGGTCAGTGGCGCCGCTTCATGGTTGTCCATCATCACCAGCAACTATTACAACTACTTGGAATAAAGCTATTACAAGATGAATAGACACGCAGGTCTTAACAGAATTAAAGACAACCATTAGGATCCGGCCGGTTGCCATATTACAACAAGGATCATTGCATACATCAAATATAATCACAATCACATGATGGCCATATCACATCACAAAAACCCTGCAAAAACAAGTTAGACGCCTCTAATTTTCTTTGCATGTTTTACGTGGTTTGGGGCTTTCGAATAAGAATGGATCTTACCTACGAAACTGAACCACAACGTTGATACATGTGCTATCAAGTACAAAGTGTAAATTGGATCTATACTATGATGGGAGAGACAGACACCCGCAAAGCCACTTCTGCAATACGAGTTGCACGTCAACTGTGGAGCAAGTCTCATGTGCGATGACATGTAAGGTTAGCCCGAGCCGCTTCATCCCACCATACCGCAAGATGCAAAGGACACAAAGCAAAAGACGGCACGAGCACCAACGCCCACAAAACCATTGTGTTCTACTCGTGCAACAGATCTACGCATAGACACGGCTCTGATACCACTGATGGGTTCGTAGCATGGAAAACAAAAAATTTCTACCACAAGAACGAACAAAACCCAGATCTAATCTAGATAAAAGCCAAGATCTGATCTATTAGATATGTGCAACGAGATAGATCTGTACTAACCCTCGTAGATCCGAAAGCGTTACGAGATTAGATCTCGGGGTTGATGTAGTCCATCACTTGCCGATCTCAAGATCATGTGGACGATCCTTCCGGCGCCGTGTTCCGGCAGCGCTTCCGCAGTCGGTCACACATGCGGAGTCGAAGCAGACCTTCCTCTCCCCATTCCAGCGAGCAGCGGAGGTAGTAGATCTTCTCCACGGAATCCCAGCAGCATGACGGTGTGGTGGTGGTGGTGGAGTAGAGAATTCTGCAGGGCTTCGCCTAAGCCAGAGCAGAGCGAAGGAGGAGGAGAGAGGCGGCGGCTAGGGTTTGTTATGGGAGAGTCTAGGGGGTGGCGCCCCCTCCCCTCTATTTAAAGGAGGGATGCGCCATGGGAGGGGGAGTCCTAGTAGGACTCCCCTCCCTCCTTGGCCGGTGGATTGGGAGGGGGAGGAATCCTCCTCCCCCATGAATCCGTGTCTTGCCCCACAAAGACTCCTTGATCCTTTCTTGGTTTTTAAGCAAACTCCAAGAAATCTTCTAGAACCTTCCAGAACATTTCGAAACCTTCTAGAATCTCCATACAAACACTCCAGAACATTTCCTAACTTAGAAAATGATCCCCAATATATGAATCTTATTCTTCGGATAATTCCGGATCTCCTCGCGATGTCCCGGATCCAATCCGAGACTCCGAACAACATTCGGTTTCCAACGCACATTCCATATCTACTTAAAACAACTTCGAACCTTAAGTGTGTCACCCTACGGTTCGTGAATATGCAGACATGATGAAGACACCTCTCCGATCAATAACCATCAGCAGGATCTGGAGATCCATAATGGCTCCCACATATTCAACGATGACTTCGTGATCGATAGAACCATTAACATACGAAACCAATTCCCTTTGTCACGCGATATTCTACTTATCCGAGGTTTGATCGTCGGTATGTCCATACCTAGTTCTACCCCGTTACTGATAAGTACTCTTTACTCGTTCCATGTTATGTCATCCCTTGTGACCTAGTCACATGCTTGCAAGCTAACTAGATGACATTCCACCGAGAGGGCCCAGAGCATATATATCCGTCATATGGATGGACAAATCCCAATCTTGGTCCATGCGCTTCAACACATACTTTCAGAATACCCAATGACACCTTTATAACCACCCAGTTACGAAGCGGCGTTTGATGTCATCAAAGTACCCATCTGGTGATGGTGATTAACATAACCTCATGGTCTAAGGATTAGGTTACTATGCATTTGAAAGCTTGTAGCAAAACGAACTTAATGACTTGATCTTATGCTATGCTTACTATGGGTGTGTGTCCATCACATCATTCTCCTAATGATATGATCTTGTTATTAACGGCATCCAATATCCATGATCAGGAAACCATGATCATCCATTAATCAACAAGCTAGCTTAACAAGAGGCTTACTAGGGACTCTTTTATGTTTAGAAAACACACAAGTATTAATGTTTCCGGTTAATACGATTATAGCATGGGATGTAAACATTTATCATAAACATAAAGATATAATAATAACCACTTTATTATTGCCTCTTGGGCATATCTCCAACAGTAACCTCTAATGAGAGAGAAGTAATGATTGGGAAAGTTGTTGTCCCGAAACAGATTTCTCTGCTTCACCATAAAAATTCGTGAGAGAGCTTTGTATGTCGGATTGAGCTGTTATGTTTTGTGCTTCTGACCCAGGTTGTTGTATAACTTTCGTTAGTTCAACACTTTTTGATTTGAGCAACATAAGGTCTTCAAAAAAATTCATCTTTACCTGCTGGTCTGTTTTGACAAATTTCTGCCATTTTCTGCATTTGCTTCTTGTTGGTTCCTTCTTGAGTTCTTTTGGGGAATTGAGCTTTTTGAGGGAAGTGCTACAGTAGCTAGTGTTCTAATGGAAGTTTATTTGGTGTTAGAACTGAACCTTAAGACTTATTTATCTTAAGTGCACTAATGTTGCTAATAAAGATTGTGTGAAGTTTTGTATGAAGGAAAAAATTTCAGGTGTATGGAAGGAATGAGTAATGAGATGAAGAATGGACTAAAGATCAAGCTTGGGGATGCCACGCGTGTCACCCCAAGAAATATCCAATAAGTACAAGCGTCAAATCTTGGGGATGCCAAAGGCATCCCCTTCTTCATCAATAAAAATCCCAGGTTTCTTCCAAACACTTCATTTTTATTGTTTCATGCGCAGTTGTGTTTTTCTTGGAGCATCTTCTTTTTCGTTTTCGTTTTAGTTTTTGTTTGCTTTGGTTTGCTTAGTTTTCTGAATAAATTGGTTGGTCCCCCTCTTTCATACATTGGTTTGCAAATAGTTTGGTTTGGTTTGGAAAAGAGTAGGAAAGTTCATGCTTATGTGGTAAAAAGAGCTCGTTTTTTACTGTGGCCTATGCTTTTTTCATGCCATGCTTGATATTGTTTTGGCTTTATGCTTAGTATTCTTTGTTGTAGCATGACTTGTTATAAACAATTGAGATTGCTTAATGTGCCTTGGATGAATCATGCGTTGTTTTAGCATATTAAAGCATAGTATAGTGGCATTCTCCTTTGATGCTTTATTTGGGTTGACTTGGCACATGCTCACACCATGTTATGACTATCTCAAGTCACCATAGCCTTTATGATCCTTTAGTTTTCAACTTGTAGTATCACTTTATGCTTTGATCAATGATGTTTTGTCGCTCTATGATGGCTCAATGCACAGCGTCCAGAAAAGTGCTTGGTGCGTGGTGTTGATGTAGAGCTCGTTGGGAACCCCAAGAGGAAGGTATGATGAGCACAGTAGCAAGTTTCCCTCAGTTATGAAACCAAGGTTTAATCGAACCAGTAGGAGCAAGGAAACACCTCAAAGGTGTTACTAGCTGAGCTTTGGCAGGGCGCACTACCGGTGCTAGTAGCAACATGGAGACCTGCAAAACACAACCATAGAACTTTGTCCCCAACTTGCGATGAGGTTGTCAATCTCACCATGTTTTGCAGAAAACAAAGGATTAAACGTATCGAATGGAAAGAAGTAAAAGTTTGCAGAAAGTAAACATAAAGCAGTAAACAGTTTATAGATTGTATGTAAAGTAAAGGACCGGGATCCATAGTTCACTAGAGGTGGCTCTCCTTAGATAGATAACATGCTGGGTGAACAAATTACAGCGGGGCAATTGACAAACACCGAGAAAGCAATACATGCATATACTAATCATCTTGACTCCTTTGAGACTTGATTGGGCATTACAACATAATACATAGACTGCCATCCAACTGCATCTATGACTAATAATCCACCTTCAGGTTATCATCCGAACCCCCTCTAGTATTAAGTTGCAAGCAACAGATTATTTCTTTACGAACTGCATGTAAAGTAAACAATACGATTATTCTATGAACAAAGGATTGTTGTTTTCTTCCTAGTAGCAACAACACATCTAGTACCTTAGAGATTTCTGTCACTTCCCCAGATTACCAGAGGCATGAACCTACTATCGAGCATAAATACTAACTCTTGGAGTTGCTAGCATCTACTTGGACAAGATAGCGACTAACAACGGAAAGCATGCAAGATCTCAAATAACAAAGACATGATAGAATCAATAATCAATCTAAAATAGCATCTCAATATCCATCGGATCCCCGCAAACACAACATGTATGGATTATAAATAGATGATCTTGATCATGAACGGAGCTCACAAGATCTAAACATGAAAGCACAAAGGAGGAGAACCAGCCATCTAGCTACTACATGGATCCGTAGTCCAAGGATGAACTACTCACGCATCACACCGGAGGCTTGCATGGTGATGAAGAAGGCCTCCAGGGTGAATTCACCTCTCCGGCAGGGTGCCGGGAAGAGCTTCAGATCCCTCCCGATCTAGGGATGGAGATGATGGCGGCTACAGACTCTTTCTTGGATTTTTGATCGGGTACCTAGGGTGTACGTCCCGAGGGCATCTTATAGTCGGAAGGGGAGGCCGAGGGGGTGCCTGGGCTGGCCACACCACCCCCTGGCGCAGGCTAGGCCTGGCCGCGCAGACAGGTGGTGTGGCCGCCCTCTGGCCCCTCTCCGTCTCGTATTCTGGCACTTGATCACTTCCGGAAAAATAGGCACTTTGGCTTTTGTCCCGTCCAATTCCGAGAATATTCATTTTCTGACTTTCCTGGAACCAAAAACAGCAGAAAACAGGCAGCTGGCACTGTGGCTCTTGTTAATAGGTTAGTCCAAGAAATCATATGAAAAGTACTCTAAAGTTGGAACAAAACACAAAAAAGTGGATAAAACCAAGCATGGAACATCAAAAAGTATAGATACATCTGCAATGTATCAACATCCCCAATCTTAACTCCTGCTCGTCCTCGAGTAGATAAGGATAAAAAGAAAGAATAATTTTTGAGGTGACATGCACCATCAAAGACTTGATCAAAGTATTTGCAAAACATTCAAAGCTGGGATCAAAGTACTTCAATCATAGCATGAAAGACAAAGCTCTAGCATTAAGTAAAGAAACTATGATGCAACACGAAAAGGCACAAACAAAAGATTCATGAATAACAATGCTTTGCAAGACGTTTGTTTGTTTCACATAAAGAAAACATAGCATAATAGTATTCAGCTTGTCCCTCATAGAGTAGCAAATATAAATGCATAGAACACCTTCAAAGTTCATAAGAGTGACTAGATACAATAGTTTAAAACAAGAAATATCAACGTATGCATCAATCAACTAGTCTTGGGACAATGCACATAGAACTAAGAATGGCCACTATGCTCTCAAAGTAAGTGCATAAAGGTAGAAGGTGGAGACTCCATATAATGGTGGAAGAGAGGCCTTTTGTAAAAGGAAGTAAGGATTCAAGTCTCATAAAGAGCTTCCAAAAATTATGGTACTTATAGCTTTCAACTCTCATTGCCCCTATCATAAGCATCTTGAAGTGATTAAGGTTAAAGTGAACAAACTATGGTGTACATGCTTGATGAAGTATAAGTCAGAAATCTCATGTCCCTTGTATACGAGGGCCGCTCCTCATGCTACTCAAGTTTAGTCACCGGTAAGTTCTTGTCATTGTAAGTATATGTATCATAGAGAACCGCCAACAGGGTACCCTTGCCCGATGATACGGAAGAATCCCCATATCAAAATGACAAGGCAAGTAGACAACGAGCATCTCAGCATTCTTCTTATTTACCATGTGAATATGGTGCTTTTTTCTCTCTTTTCTCTTTTCATAGTATCTCTTTTTTTCTCTTTTCTCTTTTTTCTCAATATAGGATTCCTGTTTATAAGAAGAATGCTTCATAGACAGCTCATTATGGTTACGCTGCAGGTTTCCGCCATGTCAGCATGGATTAGACCAGTGGCCCAGGCGTTTCTCTAACACATATACATAACTCCATGGACTTACAAGCTCCCCTTTCATTTCACACCGACGACATCCATATACAAAAGAGCATGATATCAACTAGGTATAAGTACCAAGTGCAATGTTGAAAGCGTTCCCCATGAAAGCATGGTTCTGCTAATTCCCGACAAATAAGTGCAAGCATATACAACATAGAAGACACAATGGTTCAAGTTTATTAAGGGCAAGAAAAGTAAAGTGTGCCATCAAGTTCGTGAGAGCTTTAATCACTAGTTTTCTCATAACAAGTTTAATTTGGAAGGTAAAAAAAGCATGAATATACTTGGAATAGCATAATCTAGTAGGTAGGTATGGTGGACTCTTTGGAATAACTTGGTTTAGGGAGTTGGACGCATGAGTGGAACTCATACTTTGTTGTGGAGGCTAGCAAAAGACTGGAAGCGACAAACTAAGAGAGCAATAATGGCCATAATCATGCAGAGTGACAAAACAACATTGATCAAAGCATAAAGTGATATTACAAGTTGAAAACTAAAGGATCATAAAGGCTATGGTGACTTGAGATAGTCATAACATGGTGTGAGCATGCGCCAAGTCAACCCAAATAAAGCATCAAAGGAGAATACCACTATACTATGCTTTAATATGCTAAAACAACGCATGATTCATCCAAGGCACGTTAAGAAATATCAATTGTTTATAACAAGTCATGCTACAGCAAAGAATACTAAGCATAAAGCCAAAACAATATCAAGCATGGCAAGACAAAGCATAGGCCATAGTCAAAAACAAGCTCTTTTTACCACATAAGCATGAACTTTCCTACTCTTTTCCAAACCAAACCAAACTATTTGCAAACCAATGTATGAAAGAGGGGGTCCAACCAATTTATTCAGCAAACTAAGCAAATCAAAGAAACCGAAAAATCAAAACGAAACCGAAAAAGAAGACGCTCCAAGAAAAACACAACTGTGCATGAAACAATACATGCATATACTAATCATCTTGACTCCTTTGAGACTTGATTGGGCATTACAACATAATACATAGACCGCCATCCAACTGCATCTATGACTAATAATCCACCTTCAGGTTATCATCCGAACCCCCTCTAGTATTAAGTTGCAAGCAATAGATTATTGCTTTACGAACTACATGTAAAGTAAACAATACGATTGGTCTATGAACAAATGATTGTTGTTTTCTCCCTAGTAGCAACAACACATCTAGTACCTTAGAGATTTCTGTCACTTCCCCAGATTACCAGAGGCATGAACCCACTATCGAGCATAAATACTAACTCTTGGAGTTGCTAGCATCTACTTGGCCAAGATAGCTACTAACAACAGAAAGCATGCAAGATCTCAAATAACAAAGACATGATAGAATCAATAATCAATCTGAAATAGCATCTCAATATCCATCAGATCCCCGCAAACACAACATGTATGGATTACAAATAGATGATCTTGATCATGAACTTAGCTCACAAGATCTAAACATGAAAGCACAAAGGAGGAGAAACCAGCCATCTAGCTACTACATGGATCCGTAGTCCAAGGATGAACTACTCACGCAGCACACCGGAGGCTTGCATGGTGATGAAGAAAGCCTCTAGGGTGAATTCCCCTCTCCGGTAGGGTGCCGGGAAGAGTTTCAGATCCCTCCTGATCTAGGGATGGAGATGACGACGGCTACAGACTCTTTCGTGGATTTTTGATCGGGTACTTAGGATTTTCGTCCTGAGGGAAACTTATAGGCAGAAGGAGAGGCCGAGGGGGTGCCGGGAGCGGCCACACCACCCCCTGGCGCGGGCCAGGCCTGGCCGTGTGGCCAGGTGGTGTGGCCGGCCCCTGGCCCTTCTCCATCTCGTATTCTGGCACTTGATCCCTTCCGGAAAAATAGGCACTTTGGCTTTTGTCCCATCCAATTCCGAGAATATTCATTTTCTGACTTTCCTGGAACCAAAAACAGCAGAAAACAGGCAGCTGGCACTATGGCTCTTGTTAATAGGTTAGTCCAAGAAATCATATGAAAAGTACTCCAAAGTTGGAACAAAACACAAGAAAGTGGATAAAAGCAAGCATGGAACATCAAAAATTGTAGATACATTTGCAATGTATCACTCTGCATGATTATGGCCATTATTGCTCTCTTAGTTTGTCGCTCCCAGTCTTTTGCTAGCCTCCACAACCAAGTATGAGTTCCACTCATGCATCCAACTCCCTAAACCAAGTTTTTCCAAAGAGTCCACCATACCTACCTATTAGCTTATGTTATTCCAAGTATATTCATGCTTTTGTTTACCTTCCAAATTAAACTTGTTATGAGAAAACTAGTGATTAAAGCTCTCACGAACTTGATGTCACACTTTACTTTACTTGCCTCTAATAAACTTGAACCATTGGGTCCTTCTTTGTTGCGTATATGCTTGCGCTTTATAAGTTGAAATTAGCAGAACCATGTATCATGGGGAACGCTTTCAATATTGTACTTGTACTTTGTACCCCGTTGATATCATGTTCTTTTGCTTACGGATCCCGGCGGTGTGAAATAAAAGTGGAACTTGTAAGATCATGGAGTTTGTATGTGTGTTAGAGAAACGCCTGGGCTGCTAGCCTAACCATGCCTAATCATGGTGGAAACTTGCAGCATCACCATAATGAGCACTCTACGAAGCATCCTCAATAAAAACCTATGCAAATAGCAAATAAAAAGATCGCTGAGATGCTCATTGTCTACTTGCCTTGTCATTTTGATTATGGGAAAGCTCCCGTATCATGTGCAAGGGGTACCCCGTTGGCGGTTCTTAATGATACACATGTACTTACAATGACAAGAGCTTACTCGTGACTAAAGTTGAGTAGCATGAGGATCGGTCTTCATAAGTAATAAGGGGCATGAGATTTCGGTTTATAACTTGTCAAGCATATCTCTTAGTTGTGTCACTTTAACCTTAACCACTTCAAGATGCTTATGATAGGGGTGTTGGGTCCGCAGCATAGAAAACAAAAAATTTCCTACGGTGTGAACTACATGCTAAGATCTATCTACTAGGTACAAAGCAAACGGGTGGACATACATCCATAGAGAACTTACCCTCGAAGACAACGAGCTTTGTTAACGAGTAGGAACTCGTGGTTGATGTAGTCGTACACTTGCCGATCTCAAGATCGTGAGGAAGTCCGAGCGCCGCAACTCAGCAGCGGATCCGCACTCGCACACACGTTCAAGCCACTAGACAACCTCCACCTCCTCGCTCCAGCGATCCAGCGGAAGCAGCAACTCCTTCCAGACAAAATGCCACCGGGAACATGTATCTCGCTAATCCGAGGCCATGGGGGAATAATTCTAGAGGGGGAGAGAGATCCTTCACAAGGAGGTGTGAGGATGAAGGAGGGAATGGGTGGCCTTTTATAGGAGGACGGGGGTGCCCCCTCTCTCCATGGCCGGCGCATGGGGGGGTGACCCCTCACCTCCCCCATTCATGTGGTGGTAACTCCTCCACATTAAAATGCCTCTTCACATTCCCTTTTAAAGTCTCCACTTTAAATGCATTAAGTTTCTTCAAATTTAATGCTCTCTCATTTAATAAAACCCTTTTATTAAATTTATTCAGGATTTTGTTAATTACTTTAATTAACAAACATTCACATATAGCCCCTTGCTATATTTCAATATCACATGCAGAACCACCTTCTGCAATTTCACCCGAAACAATTTCCGGTTTCTATTGAAACAATTCCTGCGCTTTGCAATTCTTTCGTCTGAAACATATGTGCTCCAAAATGGTGTCCGCTAACTCTTAAGTATGCCACCCTACGGTTCGTGAATAATGCAGACATGATTGAGACCCTTCTCCGATCAATAATCAGCAGCGGGACCTGGAGATCCGTACTGACTCCTACACATTCAACGATGACTCCTGTGATCGTGAGAACCTTTAACGCTTGTAACTAAATCCCTTTGTCTCTCAATATATTACATGTCCGAGATTCGATCATCGGTATCTCCATACCTAGTTTGATCTCGTTACCGACATGCACTCTTTTCTTGTTCCCGTGATATAACATTCTAGTGATCACATCACTTGCTTGCAAGCTATCCTAATGTGATATCACCGAGAGGGCCCAGAGTATATCTATCCGTCATTTGGATTGACAAATTCCACTCTTGATCCATGAGCCTCAACATAACACCTTCGTAGCACTGAACCCATCTTTATAGTCACCCTGTTACGGTGTGACGTTTGATGTTATCAAGATACTCTTCCGGTGTTAGCAATTAACATGATCTCATGGTCTAAGGATAAAGATTACTTCGTATGATGTTATAGCAATATAAACACAATGACTTGATCGTAATGCTATACTTCGGATGAATGTTCATCACATCATTCCACCAATGGTGTGACCTTGTTATTAACAACATCCAATGTCCATGATCAGGAAACCTTGATCATCCTGTTAATCAACAAGCTAGTCTATAAGAGAGGCATGACTAGGAACCCTTTTTGTTTATTAAACACACATATATTGATGTTTCCTATCAATACAATTATAGCATGTAAAATAAACATCTATCATATACAAGGAATACATAATAACAACTTTATTATTGCCTCTCAGGGCATATTTCCTTCAGTCTCCCACTTGCACTAGAGACAATAATCTAGTTCACATAGTGATAAATCTAACACCCATGGAGTTCTGGTGTTGATCATGTTTTTCCCTAGGGAGTACTTTAGTCAACGGATCTGCTACATTCAGGTCCGTGTGCACTTTACAAATCTTTATATCTCCATCCTTGACATGCTCGCGGATGGAGTGAAACCGGCGCTTAATATGCTTGGAATTCTTGTGAGACCTCGGTTCCTTTGCGTTGGCTATGGCTCCATTGTTGTCACAATAGATCACCATCGGGTCCAACACACTGGGAACCACACCCAGTTCCGTAATGAACTCTTTCATCCAAACCGTTTCCTGCGCCGCTTCTGAAGCAGCAACATATTCCGCCTCCGTTGTTGATCTAGCCACCACAGGTTGTTTGGAGCTCCTCCAACTAACTGCTGCTCCGTTCAAGAGAAATACGTATCCGGATTGAGACTTAGAGTCATCCGGATCAGTGTCAAAGCTAGCATCGACATAACACTTAGCGACTAGTTCTTCTTCACCTCCGTATATAAGAAACATATCCTTAGTTCTTCTCAAGTACTTAAGGATATTCTTGACCGCTATCTAGTGTTCCGAACCTGGATCAGATTGGTACCTACTAGTCAAACTAATAGCATGTGCCACATCCGGTCTTGTACATAGCATGGCATACATTATAGAGCCTATGGCTGAGGCATAGGGGATCTTATCCATTATCTCTCTTTCTTCCGCCGTAGCCGGACTTTGAGTCTTACTCAATGTCTTGCCTTGCAACATAGGTAAGAACCCCTTCTTACTTCCGTCCATATTAAACTTCTTTAATATCTTATCAAGGTATGTACTCTGCGATAGCCCAATTAGGCGTCTTGATCTATCTCTATAGATTTTAATGCCTAATATATATGAAGCTTCACCAAGGTCCTTCATCGAAAATTTGCTGTTTAGATAACTTTTAACACTGTTTAAAAGATCTAAATCATTTCCAATCAATAATATGTCATCCACATATAATATCAGAAATGCCACATTGCTCCCACTCACTTTCTTGTAAATACAAGCCTCTCCATAAGTTTGGACAAATCCAAACTCTTTGATCACCTCATCAAAGCGGAGATTCCAACTCCGTGATGCTTGCTTCAGTCCATAGATGGATCGCTGAAGTTTGCACACCTTATTAGCATCCTTAGGATCGACAAAACCCTTAGGTTGTATCATATACAACTCTTCTTAAATCTTACCATTGAGGAACGCAGTTTTGACATCCATCTGCCATATTTCATAATTGAAATATGCAGCAATTGCTAACATAATCCTAACCGACTTAAGCATCGCTACGGGAGAGAATGTCTCATCGTAGTCAACTCCTTGAATTTGTCGAAACCCTTTGCGACAAGTCGAGCCTTATAGATGGTCACATTACCATCACCATCAGTTTTCCTTTTGAAAATCCATTTATTCTCAACGGCCTTTCGGTCGTGAGGTAAGTCCACCAAGGTCCAAACCTGGTTTTCATACATGGATTCCATCTCGGATTTGATGGCTTCTAGCCATTTGTTGGAATCCGGGCTCATCATCGCTTCTTCATACATCACAGGGTCATCCATTTCATCAACCATGAAATTCACAACAGGATTGCCGTACAGTTCAGGAGCTGCACGTGTCCTGCTTGACCTGCGAGGTTTGGTAGTGTCCTCTTTCGGAGTTTCATGATCAATATCATTAACTCTCTCTTCATTAGGTGAAGTCAACTCCGAAACAACTTCCGGTGCTGCGCCACTCTCCATTCCATGAAGAGAAGGTTCAATAATGTCTTCGAGTTCTACCTTTCGACTACTCACACCTTTCGCGAGAAACTCCTTCTCAAGAAAGGATCCATTCTTGGCAACAAAAACCTTGCCCTCGGATCTGTGATAGAAGGTATACCCAATCGATTCCTTAGGGTATCCTATGAAGACGCATTTTTCTGCTTTGGGTTCGAGTTTATTCGGTTGAAGTTTCTTCACATAAACATCGCATCCCCAAACCTTAAGAAATGACAGCTTATGTTTGTTACCAAACCATAATTCATACGGTGTCTTTTCAACGGATTTAGATGGTGCCCGATTTAAAGTGAATGTAGCGGTTTCCAGTGCATAACCCCAAACTGACAGTGGCAAGTCAGTCAGAGACATCATAGATCGAACCATATCCAAAGTACGATTACGACGTTCTGACACACCATTACGTTGTGGTGTTCCGGCAGGCATGAGTTGTGAAACTATTCCACAGTCTTTCATATGTGTGCTAAATTCGTAACTAAGATACTCTCCTCCACGGTCGGACCGCAGAAATTTGATCTTTCTGTTATGATGATTTTCCACTTCATTCTGAAATTCTTTGAACTTTTCAAAAGTTTCAGACTTGTGTTTCATCAAATAGATATACCCATATCTACTCAAATCATCCGTGAAAGTAACAAAATAACGATATCCACCTCACGCCGACATACTCATTGGTCCACACACATCAGTATGTATGATTTCCAATAGATCTGTCGCCCGTTCCATTGAACCGGAAAACGGCGTTCTAGTCATCTTGCCCATAAGGCATGGCTCACATATATCAAATGATTCCAAAAGTCCATCAGAATGGAGTTTCTTCATGCGTTTAACGCCAATATGACCTAGATAACAGTGCCACATATATGTAGATATATCATTATCAAGTTTAATCCTTTTAGCATCAACATTATGAATATGCGTAATACTACTATCGAGATCCAACAGAAATAAACCATTCAACATAGGTGCATGACCATAAAAGATATTATTCATATAAATAGAACAACCATTGTTTTCAGACTTAAATGAATAACCACTTTGCATCAAACACGATCCGGATACAATGTTCATGCTCAGTGCAGGCACCAAATAACAATTATTTAGGTTTATAACTAATCCCGATGGCATATGGAGAGGCAGCGTTCCGACGGCGATCACATCAACTCTTGATCTATTGCCGACCCGCATCGTGACCTCATCCCTTGCTAGTTGTCGCTTGTTCCGCAGCCCCTGAACCGAGTTACATATATTAGCAACCGATCCCGTATCAAATACCCAGGTGCTATTGCGAGTACTAGTCAAGTACACATCAATAACATGTATATCACATATACCTTTGTTTGCCTTGCCGGACTTCTTGTCCGCCAAATACTTGGGGCAGTTGCGCTTCCAATGGCCAGTCCCCTTGCAATAGTAGCACTCGGTGTCAGACTTAGGGCCAGCTCGGGGTTTCTTTTCAGGCGTGGCAACAGACTTGCCACCCTTCTTTCCCTTGTGCTTGCCTTTCTTGTCCTTCTTGAAACCGGTGGTCCTATTGATCATCAACACTTGATGTTCTTTCCTAATCTCCACTTCTGCAGTCTTAAGCATTGACAGAAGCTCGGGAAGAGACTTCTTCATGCCCTGCATATTATAGTTCATCACGAAGCTCTTGTAGCTAGGTGGCAGAGATTGGAGAACACGATGTATGCCTAAGTCAATGGGAATCGTTATTCCCAAGGACACAAGCTTATCGGCGTACCCAGACATTTTGAGTACGTGCTCACTAACGGAGCTGTTTTCCTCCATCATGCAGCTAGAGAACTTTTCTGTAGCATTATAACTCTCTATGGCAGCATGGGTATCGAAAATCATTTTCAATTCTCCCATGGTATCAAAGGCATTGCCATTTTCGAAACGTTTTCGAAGTTCTGGCTCTAGCCCATACAGTATGCCGCAATGAACTAAGTTGTGGTCCTCCTGACGAGTTATATAGACGTTCTTTTCCTCGTCAGGGGCATCAGGAGCTGGTGGGGGGCCTAGCGGCGCATCTAGCACATATTGCTTTTGTGCAGCAGTGAGGAGAATCCTCAAATTCATAGCCCAGTTGGTGAAGTTGCTACTATTCGCAGCAAGTTTCTCTTTCTCCATGAACACATTAAAATTAAAAGCAGGTGGTGCCATCTACAACAAAATTTGTAAAGTATATTTAGACTAAGTTTATGATAGATTGAGTTCAACTAATCCATATTACTAATGAACTTCCACTCAAAAACGACATCCCTCGTGTCCTTTTGGTGATTACATGAACCAAATCCACTACACCAAGTCCGATCATCACGTGAGTCGGTGTAGCTTCAAAGGCGAGCATCTATATGGGCATCATATCAACTATATGACTCATGCTTAACCTTTCGGTCCATGTTCCGAGGCCATTTTGTACATGCTAGGCTCGTCAAGTAAGAACCTTAGTATTTGCGTGTGTAAAACTGTCTTACACCCGTTGTATGAAAGCGTAGAGTTGAAAACACCCGATCATCACGTGATGCCTCAAAACACGATCCACAAAATGGTGCATACTTAAGGAAGAACACATTTTATCTTGATATCTAAATGAGGGATCATCTTATAATGCTACCAAACGCGCCAAAGTAGCAGTATAAGATGCTAACATCTAATGTGTGAAGTGAGGTGATATGGTCCATGCATTTGATCTCGATCATTTGCATCGTGGTATGATCTCTATCATTCCTTTGTGTGTAAGGCCAAGGTCTATGGAACTTACACGTTAAGTGAGTTGTAAGAGTATCTATCATACATCTACTTACAACAATACCATATCAAAACACTAGCCCAGCAACGATCTAAACTAGACGCCTCTAATTTATCAATTGCAAGTTTTACGTGGCTTAGGGATTTCGGAGATAGAACCTGTCTAACCTACGAACATGAACCACAACGAGGATAACCAAGTTATTAGCAACTCGTTGTAAATCAGATATTGACTATAGTAGGAGAGACAGACACCCGCCAGCCACTTATGCAAAACAAGTTGCATGTCAGTCGTGGAACCGGTCTCATGTACGATGACATGTAAGGTTGGTCCGGGCCGCTTCATCCCACTATGCCACCAATATCCAAAGTACATAGAAGATGCAATAACATGATCATCATCGCCCACATATAAACATATGTGTACTACCCGTGCAAAGCACCTACGCATAGATCAGGCTCTGATACCACAGTTGGGTCCGCAGCATAGAAAACAAAAAATTTCCTACGATGTGAACTACACGCCAAGATCTATCTACTAGGTACAAAGCAAACGGGTGGGCATACATCCATAGAGAACTTACCCTCGAAGACAACGAGCTTTGTTAACGAGTAGGAACTCGTGTTTGATATAGTCGTACACTTGCCGATCTCAAGATCGTGAGGAAGTCCGAGCGCCGCAACTCAGCAGCGCATCCGCACTCGCACACACGTTCAAGCCACCGGACAACCTCCACCTCCTCGCTCCAGCGATCCAGCGGAAGCAGCAACTCCTTCTAGACGAAATGCCACCGAGAACATGTATCTCGCTAATCCGAGACCATGGGGGAATAATTCTAGAGGGGGAGAGAGATCCTTCACAAGAAGGTGTGAGGATGAAGGAGGGAATGGGTGGCCTTTTATAGGAGGAGGGGGGGTGCCCCCTCTCTCCATGGCCGGCACATGGGGGGTGACCCCTCACCTCCCCCATTCATGTGGTGGTAACTCCTCCACATTAAAATGCCTCTTCACATTCCCTTTTAAAGTCTCCACTTTAAATGCATTAAGTTTCTCCCAATTTTAATGCTCTCTCATTTAATAAAACCCTTTTATTAAATTTATTCAGAATTTTGTTAATTACTTTAATTAACAAACATTCACATATAGCCCCTTGCTATATTTCAATATCACATGCAGAACCACCTTCTGCAATTTCACCCGAAACAATTTACGGTTTCTATTGAAACAATTCCTGCGCTTTGCAATTCTTTCGTATGAAACATATGTGCTCCAAAATGGTGTCCGGTAACTCTTAAGTGTGCCACCCTACGGTTCGCGAATAATGTAGACATGATCGAGACCCTTCTCCGATCAATAATTAGCAGTGGGACCTGGAGATCCGTACTGACTCCTACACATTCAACGATGACTCCTGTGATCGTGAGAACCTTTAACGCTTGTAACTAAATCCCTTTGTCTCTCGATATATTACATGTCCGAGATTCGATCATCGGTATCTCCATACCTAGTTTGATCTCGTTACCGACATGCACTCTTTTCTTGTTCCCGTGATATAACATTCTAGTGATCACATCACTTGCTTGCAAGCTATCCTAATGTGATATCACCGAGAGGGCACAGAGTATATCTATCCGTCATTTGGATTGACAAATTCCACTCTTGATCCATGAGCCTCAACATAACACCTTCGTAGCACTGAACCCATCTTTATAGTCACCCTGTTATGGTATGACGTTTGATGTTATCAAGATACTCTTCCGGTGTTAGCAATTAACATGATCTCATGGTCTAAGGATAAAGATTACTTCGTATGATGTTATAGCAATATAAACACAATGACTTGATCGTAATGCTATACTTCGGATGAATGTTCATCACATCATTCCACCAATGGTGTGACCTTGTTATTAACAACATCCAATGTCCATGATCAGGAAACCTTGATCATCCTGTTAATCAACAAGCTAGTCTATAAGAGAGGCATGACTAGGAACCCTTTTTGTTTGTTAAACACACATGTATTGATGTTTCCTATCAATACAATTATAGCATGTAAAATAAACATCTATCATATACAAGGAATACATAATAACAACTTTATTATTGCCTCTCAGGGCATATTTCCTTCAAGGGGCAATGAGAGCTGAAAGCTATAAGTACCATAATTTTTGGAAGCTCTTTATGAGACTTGAATCCCTACTTCCTTTTACAAAAGTCCTTTCTTCCACCATTACATTGAGTCTCCACCTTCTATCTTTATGCACCTACTTTGAGAGCATAGTGGCCATTCTTAGTTCTATGTGCATTGTCCCAAGACTAGTTGATTGATGCATACTTTGATATTGCTTGTTTTAAACTATTGTATCTAGTCACTCTTATGAACTTTGAAGGTGTCCTATGCATTTATATTTGCTACTCTATTGAGGGACAAGCTGAATACTATTATGCTATGTTTTATTTATGTGAAACAAACAAACGTCTTGCAAAGCATTGTTATTCATGAATATTTTGTTTGTGCCTTTTCATGTTGCATCATAGTTTCTTTGCTTATTTCTAGAACTTTGTCTTTCATGTTATGATTGAAGTATTATGATCTCAGCTTTAAATGTTTTACAAATACTTTGATCAAGTCTTTGATGGTGCATGTCACCTCAAAAATTATTCTTTCTTTTTATCACTTACCTACTCGAGGACGAGCAGGAGTTAAGCTTGGGGATGTTGATACATTGCAAATGTATCTATAATTTTTGATGTTCCATGCTTGGTTTTATCCACTTTCTTGTGTTTTATTCCAACTTTGGAGTACTTTACATATGATTTCTTGGACTAACCTATTAACAAGAGCCACAGTGCCAGCTGCATGTTTTCTGCTGTTTTTGGTTCCAGGAAAGTCAGAAAATGAATATTCTCGGAACTGGACGGGACAAAAGCCAAAGTGCCTATTTTTCTGGAAGACATCAAGTGCCAGAATACAAGACGGAGAAGGGCCAGGGGCCAGCCACACCTCTTGGCCGCGCGGCCAGGCCTGGCCCGTGCCAGGGGGTGGTGTGGTGGCTCCAGGAACCCCCTTGGCCTCTCCTTCCGCCTATATATTGCCCTCAGGAAGAAAACCCTAAGTGCCCGATCAAAAATCCACGAAAGAGTCTGTAGCCGCCGTCATCTCCATCCCTAGATCGGGAGGGATCTAAAGCTCTTCCCGGCATCCTGCCGGAGAGGGGAATTCACCCTGGAGGCCTTCTTCATCACCATGCAAGCCTCCGGTGTGATGCGTGAATAGTTCATCCTTGGACTACGGATACATGTAGTAGCTAGATGGCTAGTTCTCCTCCTTTGTGCTTTCATGTTTAGATCTTGTGAGCTCCATTCATGATCAAGAAAATCTATTTGTAATTCTGGATGTTGTGTTTGCGGGGATCCGATGGATATTGAGATGCTATTTCAGATTGATTATTGATTCTATCATGTCTTTTTATTTGTGATCTTGCATGCTTTCTGTTGTTAGTAGCTATCTTGGCCAAGTAGATGCTAGCAACTCCAAGAGTTAGTATTTATGCTCGATAGTGGGTTCATGCCTCTGGTAATCTGGGGAAGTGACAGAAATCTCTAAGGTACTAGATGTGCTGTTGCTACTAGGGAGAAAACAACAATCCTTTGTTCATAAAACAATCATATTGTTTACTTTACACGCAGTTCGTAAAGCAATAATCTGTTGCTTGCAACTTAATACTGGAGGGGGTTCGGATGATAACCTGAAGGTGGATTATTAGTCATAGATGTAGTTGGATGGCGGTCTATGTATAATGTTGTAATGCCCAATCAAGTTTCAAAGGAGTCAAGATGATTAGTATATGCATGTATTGCTTTCTCGGTGTTTGTCAATTGCCCCGCTGTAATTTGTTCACCCAGCATGTTATCTATCTTAAGGAGAGCCACCTCTAGTGAACTATGGATCCCGGTCCTTGTATTTTACATTCAATCTACAATCTTTTACTGCTTTGTGTTTACTTTCTGCAAACTATTACTTCTTTCCATTCGATACGTTTAATCCTTTGTTTTCCGCAAAACACGGTGAGATTGACAACCGCATCGCAAGTTGGGGACAAAGTTCTATGGTTGTGTTGTGCAGGTCTCCATGTTGCTACTAGCACCAGTAGTGCACCTTGCCAAACCTCAGCTAGTAACACCTTTGGGGTGTTTCCTTGCTCCTACTAGTTCGATTAAACCTTGGTTTCATAACTGAGGGAAACTTGTTGATGTGCTCATCATACCTTCCTCTTGGGGTTCCCAATGAGCTCTACATCAACACCGCCATCAAGCATTTTTCTGGGCGCCGTGCATTGAGCCATCAGCGCTAAGCATGAACATTGTATCCGGATCATGTTTATTGCTGATACGTTGCTAACGTATCTATAATTTTTGATGTTCCATGCTTGTTTTATATCTACTTTCTTATGTTTTGTCCATAGTTTGGAGTATTCTTGCACACTTTCTGGGACTAACCTATTAACGAGATGCCACAGTGCCAATTGCCTGTTTTCTACTGTTTTTGGTTCCAGGAAAGTTAGAAAATGAATATTCTCGGAATTCGATGGGACAAAATCCCAAGTTGATATTTTACCAGAAGACTCACGGAGCCAGAAGACGAGAAAGAGGGGGGCCACAGGGCAGCCACACCACCCCTTGGCGCGGGCAACCCTAGGCCACGCTAGGGCATGGTGTGGGCCCCCTGGCCGACCACCGACCTTGCCCCTTCGCCTATAAGAAGCCCCTAGGACGAAAACCCTAAATCGACCAGCGTCTAGCCACAAAAAGTTCCGCAGCGCCGCCGCCACCGAAGGGGAGATTCGAGGGACAAAAAGTCTCTGTCCCGGCACCCTGCCGGGACGGGGAAGTGCCCCCGGAGCCATCTCCATCGATCTCCACCACCATCTCCATCGCCGTTACCGATTCCCATGATGATGAGGGAGTAGTTCTTCCTCGAGGCTAAGGGCTCTACCGGTAGCTATGTGTTCATCTCTCTCTCTATGCATGATCATATTGTGATCATGAGCTTTGTAATCAAATAGATCTACCTTGCTATTCAAGTGCTTTAATAGATCTCTTCTCTCCCCATGTGTGTGAAAGTGACATCGTGCACACCATGGTGGCACTTAGGCTAGAGATTACAAATACTTGTTATGAGTTATATTTGGAGTTGGATGTTTCTATGAAATTGTGGTGTTTGTTGGAACCATCTAGTGCTGAAGGTGACAGTGTGGGGTTATCTCGATGGGGAAAGCGGACTTTGAGGAGTGCTGTTATAGCCCTACCATGGATTAGAGTGTCCAACCGAAGAGTAGTTAAGAGTAGTATCATAAAGAGAAGATATTTATATGAGAGTGTTCACTAGTGAAAGTATGATCCCTAGGCCTTGTTTCTAATCATTGAAACACCGTTTGCAACTAGATCTGTTACATGTTTGCTTGCTGTCATCTTTATTTCAGTTTGCCTTTAGTCTCTTCCACGCCATCAAGCTATTTTCTGGCACCGTTATCTTATATCCATACCGCTTGTATTTTACTATCTCTTTGCTGAACTAGTGCACCTATACACCTGATAAGTGTATTGGTTGTGTTGGGGACACAAGAGACTTCTTGTATCTTTATTGTAGGGTTTCTTGAGATGGATACCTTTGACCACTTCCTCCCTGAGTTCGATAAACCTTGGATGATCCACTTAAGGGAAACTTGCTGCTGTTCTACAAACCTCTGCACTTGGAGTACCAACAACTGTCTACAAGAATAGAAGTGTGTAGACATCAAGCTATTTTCTAGCGCCGTTGCCGGGGAGGTAAGGTAAAAGGTACTCACATCCTCTGGTGTGAGTGCTCGAAGTTATTTCCTTGAGATTCTGCAATTTTGTCTTTTTGTTTCTTGTTTTCACTAGTTAGGCTTAATGGAAAACAACAAAAAAATCAGTGAGATTTTTAGTATTTTTTCTAATATAGAATATGAATTGTCTGAAAAGAAAATTAAAAACCCATGGAACTTTCTTTGCATGCTAATAGCAATGTTATTAGTATGAATCTTTTGAAGACCTTTGTTACTAATGCTATGGAAACGTCTAAGCTTGGGGAAGTTAGTTTTTATGAAAATGATCTTTTTAGCTCCCAAGCTTTAAAGAAGAAAATTTGCTCTGATGATACTTTATCTCCCATATGTGGTAATACTAATGATACTTGTGATATTTTAAATCCACATACTGAAAGCATCTCTTTAAAAATACCTATAAAAATTGTTGAACGTGTTATGAACAACTGTTATTTGGGAGATGGAACCATCCAGCCTGGTGATCATTTACTCTTTATACACGAATTATGCGAGTTGTTCAAGTGTGCAGGTATTTCAATGAACCAAGTTAAGAGGAAGCTATTCCCTTTTTCACTTAAGGGAAAGCAAGGGAGTGGTATGAGCTACTAGATGATCCTCATCATTTGGAATGGAAGGAACTTGAATCTCTCTTTTACTCTAAATTTTATCCTCCTCATGAAATTCATAAAGATAGGAATTACATTTATAATTTTCATCCACATGATGGAGAAAGTATTGCCCAAGCATGGGGAGATTGAAGTCACTAATGCTCAAATGTCCCATTCATGAGCTCCCCAGTAATATTGTTATTAATAATTTCTATGCAAGGCTTTCAGGACATTACAAGGACTATCTAGATACTTGTTTAGAGGGATCCTTCACAAGGAAGGAGGTCAAATCTAAGTGGGATCTTCTTGAAACAATTTAGAGCAATACCGAAGATTGGGATAACAACAAAGGTAAAGAACCAGGTATAAACTATGAGTATGATTGCATTAAGTCTTTCGCTGAAATTGCTGATTTTCAAGAGCTTAGTGCTAAATATGGTCTTGATCCTCAAATTCTCATTGATTGTTTTAGAGCCTTTGCTTCTCATATTAATGCTCCTAAAGAAAAATGGGACATGTATCATGAGCCTTTTAAAGACACTTGCATGGAAAATGAAATTGTTATTAATGATAGCAATAAACATGCTCAAACCTCTGAAAGTACTATTTCTTATAAGTATGTTAATTTTTGTGGAATACATAGACCTTGTGAGAATAATCAAATTGAAGAAGAATATTGTATCACCCACAGGAATGAAAAAACTAGAACATGGTATAGGGCTCTAAATGATCTTGGTAAAACAATTTGTGCCCTCTATCCTTTTATTTGTGAACTTTGCTTTGAAGTGGGTCATTTCAATTTTCAATGCTCAGGCCATAATAATAGCCCTTCTAATTCAATGAGTACTGCAAGTTTGTATTGTGATGACATGATCACTCCTAATCAGCATGATGAACTTACATTATTTTTGGGGTGTGAAGAATTATCAAGAAAAACTTCTTTGGTAGATATGAGTGCTTTTGATATGAATAGCATCCTGCATGGTTGTCATCTTTATTGTGTTGATAATTGCCACACAAATACTTACATACAAAATATTATGAATGATGAGATTTTACCAAAATATGACAGGACTAATATGTGTTTTGGTCTTATTAATGAAAAGGAGGAATCCTCCAAAGTTTCTTCTATTGTCTCTAACAATGAACCAGGTTATATGGAGAAGCTTCCTTTCAAGCCTCTCCCTCTTAAAGAGAAGAAGAAAAAGAAGAAGAGGAGGAGTAAAAGGAGAGAGGAAACTGTATTTTCTCCTAAGCATGTTGCTCCTATTATAGTTTTTAATGAGTCTGAACTCGATGATGTTCCTATGCCTGTTACCTATAGTAGTGATCATGATTGGGCAAAGCACACTACTTTTGATATTGAAAATCTCTTCGGTACTAATTCTGAAAATGATGATATTAATAATTGCTGTACTATTAGTGTTATCCATGTTCCTTCCAATGATGACATGTTTACAAATGAACACACTTTGAAAGATAACTATTCTATTGCTTATGATGATACTATACCTCCAATATATGATGATTGCAATGATGAATATGATATTTTCAGCCCACCTACTATTGAGGAGAAAATTAATTATGATTACAATATGCCTCCTATATTTGATGATTATGGTGATGAGAATAATAATGACAGCTATTTTGTTGAATTTACTCCCACTACAATTAATAAAAATGACTATGTTTATGTGGGGAGTATTAATTCTTTTATGCATGTGGTTCATGATAAGAATGTTTCATGTGATAGTTATATTGTTAATTTTATTCATGATCCTACTGAAAGTTATTATGAGAGAGGGAAACATGGTTTTATGTGTCTCAATAATATTAAGTTTCCCCTCTTTATGTTGAAAGTCTTGAAGTTGCACTTGTTTTGCTTTCCTATGCTTGTTGCTTTGTGCTTTCATGACTTGTTTCTTTACAAGATTCCTATGCATAGGAAGTGGGTTAGACTTAAATGTATTTTGAATTTGCTTCTTGATGCTCTCTTTTACTTCAATTCATATTTCTTATGTCAGCATCTTCTCAAATTATCAAGCCTAACTTAAAGGCGTTAAAGAAAATTACTTATTGGGAGATAACCCAAAAGTTTTATATGAGTCTTGGAGGTTATTACTCCTTATCCTTTTTATTTGCATTTTATGCCAAGAGTAACCTCTAATGAGAGAGAAGTAATGCTTGGGAAAGTTGTTGTCTCGAAACAGATTTTTGTGCTTCACCATAAAAATTCGTGTAAAAGCTCTGTACGTTGTTTTGAGGCATGAGTTTTTGTGCTTTTGCCCCAAGTTGTTATATAACTTTCGTTGGTTCAACACTTTTCGATTTGAGCAACAGAAGATCTTCGAAAAAATCGGTTTCTATCTGCTGGTCTGTTTTGACAAATTTCTGCCATTATTTGCATTTGCTTCTTGTTGATTCCTTTTGGGGTTCTCTTTGGGGAATTGAGCTTTTTAATGGAAGTGCTACAGTAGCTTGTGTTTTAATGGAAGTTTTATTTGTGTTGGAACTGAACCCAAAGACTTATTATCTTGAGTACACTAATGTTGCTAATAAAGATTGTGTGAAGTTTTGTATGAAGGAAAAATTTCAGGTGTAAGGAAAGAATGATGTAATGAGATGAAGAATGGACTAAAGATCAAGCTTGGGGATGCCACCCCGTGTCACCCCAAGAAATATTCAAGAGGTACAAGTGTCAAAGCTTGGGGATGCCCAAGGCATCCCCTTCTTCATCAATAAAAATCTCAGGTCTTTCTAGACACTTTGTTTTTATTGTTTCATGCACTATTGTGTTGTTCTTGGAGCGTCTTTGTTTTTGTTTTTAGTTTTATTTTGCTTGGTTTGCTGCAATAAGTTGGTTTGATCCTAGCACACTTCTTTTGGAGAGAGACACACTCCGTTTTCATTGCCTAGAACACTATATTTTTCATTCTTATTGTTTTGTGAGTGTTCTCTTTTGCCTAGCACTGTGTTTAGCCTTAGTTTTCTTGTGCTTTCAGCTTAGAACTTTTTATTTCTTCTTTATGGATTTGTGAGACAAGCTCACTGATCTTTATTGATGATTATCTTTGTGAGTTGTTTCAAATCAGTTGATTTGGTTTGGAAAAGAGTAGGAAAGTTCATGCTTATGTGGTAAAAAGAGCTTGTTTTTGACTGTGGCCTATGCTTTGTCTTGCCATGCTTGATATTGTTTTGGCTTTATGCTTAGTATTCTTTGCTGTAGCATGAATTTTTATAAACAATTGATATTGCTTAATGTGCCTTGGAAGAATCATGCGTTGTTTTAGCATTTAAAAGCATAATATTGTGGTATTCTCCTTTGATGCTTTGTTTGGGTTGACTTGGCGCATGCTCACACCATGTTAAGACTATACCAAGTCACCATAGCCTCTATGATCATTTAGTTTTTGACTTCTGCTACCACTCTATGCTTTAATTAATAATGTTTTGTCGCTTTGCATGATTATGGCCATTATTGCTCTTTTAGTTGGTCGCTCCCAGTCTTTTGCTAGCCTCCATACCAAGTATGAGTTCCACTCATGCATCCAACTCCAAATAAAACCAAGTTATTCCAAAGAGTCCACCATACCTACCTATTAGCATTTGCTATTCCAAGTATATTCATGTTTTTATCTACCTTCTGAATTAAACTTGCTATGTGAAAATTAGGGATTAAAGCTCTCACGAACTTGATGGCACACTTTACTTTTCTTGCCCTTAATAAACTTGAACCATTGTGTCTTCTATGTTGTATATGCTTGCACTCATTTGTCGGGAATTAGCAGAACCATGCTTTCATGGGGAACGCTTTCAACATTGCACTTGGTACTTGTACCTAGTTGATATCATGCTCTTTTGTTTATGGATGTCGTCGGTGTGAAATGAAAGGGGAGCTTGTAAGTCCATGGAGTTATATATGTGTGTTAGAGAAACGCCTGGGCGACTGGTCTAATCCATGCCTAATCATGGTGGAAACCTGCAGCGTAACCATAATGAGCAATCTATGAAGCATCCTTCTTATAAAAAAAAGAGAGACGGAGATTGAGAAAAAGAAAAGAAAAAAAATGAGAAAATAGGAAAGAGAGAAAAAAGAACCATTTTCCCGTGGTAAATAAGAAGATACTGAGATGCTTATTGTCTACTTGCCTTGTCATTTTGATATGGGGATTCTTCCGTATCATCGGGCAAGGGGTACCCGTTAGTGGTTCTCTATGATACACATGTACTTACTATGACAAGAACTTACCGGTAACTAAACTTGAGTAGCATGAGGAGTGGCCCTCGTATTCAAGGGACATGAGATTGCCAACTTATACTTTGTCAAGCATATACTCCATAGTTTGTTCACTTTAACCTTAATCACTTCAAGATGCTTATGATAGGGGCAATGAGAGCTGAAAGCTAATAAGTACCATAATTTTTGGAAGCTCTTTATGAAACTTGAATCCCTACTTCCTTCTATGAAGGCATTTCTTTTACTTTTATGTTGAGTCTCCATCTTCTATCTTTATGGACCTATTGATAGAGCATAGTGGCCATTCTTAGTTTAATGTGCATTGTCCCAAGACTTGTTGATTGATGCATAACTTTGATATTGCTTGTTCTTAAATTATTTGTATCTAGTCACCCTTATGAACTTTGAAGGTGTCATATGCATTTATGTTTTGCTACACTACGAGGGACAACCTGAATGCCACTATGCTATGTTTTCTTTATGTGAAACAAACAAACGTCTTGCAAAGCATTGTTATACATGAATCTTGTGTTTGTGCCTTCTCATGCTACAACATAGTTGTTATGTCTTATTGTTAGAACTATATCTTTCATGCTATATTGAAGTACTATGATCCTGATGACCCACAAGTATAGGGGGTGTATCGCAGTATTTTCGAGGGAAGTGAAACCCAATTTATTGATTCCACACAAGGGGAGCCAAAGAATATTTATAAGCCTTAGCAACTGAGTTGTCAATTCAGCTGCACCTGGAAACAATCTTGCTCACAACAGTTTATCAGTAGCAACTGTTTTGTAGTAGGAATAGCAAAGTAGCAACAGTAGTAAAGTAAACACAGCAGTAACAAAAGTAGTAAATAGTAGGATTCGAGTGCGGTAGGCATAGGGATGGATGGACGGGCGTTGCATGGACAAGACAATTCACATAGCAATCATAACATAGGGCAATTGCAGATAATTAAGATAAAACATCCAAGTACTAGATAATCCTAGGCATGTGTTCCATATATAGTCATACGTGCTCGCAATGAGAACTTGCACAACATCTTTTGTCCTGCCAGCCCGTTTGCAGCGGGGCCTCAAGGGAACTACTGGCAATTAAGGTGCTCCTTTTAATAGAGCACCGGAGCAAAGCATTAACACTCGCTGAACACACGTGATCCTCACATCAAAGTCATTCCCTCCGGTTATCCCGATTTCTGTCACTTCGGGGCCATTGGTTCCGGACAACAACAACGTGTGTATACAACTTGTAGATAAGACCAAAAACAATACTATCATAATGAATCAATAACATGTTCAGATCTGAAATCATGGCACGCAGGCCCTAGTGACAAGCATTAAGCTCAACAAGTCTCAACAAAGTCATAAAGCACTAATAAAAGATACTAGGCACCATGCCCTAACAATCTGATGCCATTACATGAATAATCTCATCCAATCCCTACCATCCCCATGGCCTACAGCGGGGGATTACTCACTCATAGATGGGGGAAACATGGATGGTCGATGGAGAAGCGATGGTGATGATGATGGCGATGATCTCCTCCAATTCCCCGTCCCGGCGGGGTGCCAGAACGGAGTTTCTGGTGTTGTTTCATGGAATCTGGTGGTGGCGGTGGAGCGGAACTCCTTCTAGAAAAACGTCGAACCCCCCGGAGTTTTTAGGTTAGAAGGCTTCTTATAGGCGAAGAGGGAGGCCGAGGGGGTGCCTGGGCTGGCCACACCACCCACTGGCGCGGCCAGGCCTAGCCCGCGCGGCCAGGTGGTGTGGTGGCCCCCTGGCTCCTCTTCGTCTCGTATTCTGGCTCCAGATGACTTCTGGTAAAATAGGCACTTCGGCTTTTGTCCCGTCCAATTCCGAGAATATTCATTTTCTGACTTTCCTGGAACCAAAAACAGCAGAAAACAGGCAACTAGCATTGTGGCTCTTGTTAATAGGTTAGTCTAAGAAATCATATGAAAAGTACTCCAAAGTGTGGACAAAACACAAGAAAGTGGATAAAACCAAGCATGGAACATCAAAAATTATAGATACATTTGCAATGTATCAACATCCCCAAGCTTAACTCCTGCTCGTCCTCGAGTAGGTAAGTGATAAAAGAAAGAATAATTTTTGAGGTGACATGCACCATCATAAACTTGATCAAAGTGTTTGCAAAACATTCAAAGCTGGGATCATAGTACTTCAATCATAACATGAAAGACAAAGTTCTAGGAATAAGACAAAGAAACTATGCTGCAACATGAAAAGGCATAAACAAAAGATTCATGAATAACAATGCTTTGCAAGACGTTTGTTTGTTTCACATAAAGAAAACATAGCATAGTGGCATTCAGCTTGTCCCTCATAGAGTAGCAAACATAAATGCATAGGACACCTTCAGAGTTTACAAGAGTGACTAGATACAAATAGTTTAAAACAAGCGATATCAAGGTAAGCATCAATCCACAAGTTTTGGGACAATGCACATAGAACTAAGAATGGCCACTATGCTCTCAAGAAAGTGCTCATAGAATGTGCGGAGACTCAACAAGCAAAAGAAAAGGTTTTGAATAATTTGAAAGGCTTCCAAATGCTGAAAGTATGGTACTAGTTGGCTTTGAGATCTCATTGCCCCTATCATAAGCATATTTAAATGGTTAAGGTTAAAGTGACACAACTAAGAGGATATGCTTGACAAGTTATAAATCGAAGTCTCATGCCCCTTACTTACGAAGACCGATCCTCATGCTACTCAACTTCAGTCACAAGTAAGCTCTTGTCATTGTAAGTATATACGTATCATAAAGAACCGCCAACGGGGTACCCCTTGCACATGACACGGGAGCTGTCCCATAATCAAAATAATAAGGCAAGCAGACAATGAGCATCTCGGTGATCTTTTTATTTACTACGTGCATAGATTTTTATTGAGGATGCTTCATAGAATGCTCATTATGGTTATGCTGCAAGTTTCCACCATGATTAGGCATGGCTTAGGCTAGAGGCCCAGGCGTTTCTCTAACATACATACAAACTCCATGATCTTACAAGTTCCACTTTTATTTCACACTGTCGGGATCCATAAGCAAAAGAACATGATATCAACTAGGTAGAAAGTACCAATGAAGTGTTGAAAGCGGTCCCCATGATACATGGTTCTGCTAACTTCAACTCATAAAGCGCAAGCATATACGCAACAAAGAAGGACACAATGGTTCAGGTTTATTAAGTGCAAGAAAATAAAGTGTGCCATCAAGTTCGTGAGAGCTTTACTAACTAACTTTCTCATAACTAGCAAACGTTTTATTCGGAAGAAAACAAGGCATAATGAATATGCACGGAAGTAGTAAATGATGCTAATAGGTAGGTATGGTGGACACTTTGGAGATATTTGGTTTAGGGAGTTGGAAACTTGAGTAAAACATACTCAGTGTAAGGGGAGGCTAGCAATAGTAAGGGAGCGACAAACGAGAGAGCAATAATGGCCATAATCATGCAGAGCGACAAAACATCATTGATCAAAGCATAAAGTGATACTACAAGTTGAAAACTAAAGGATCATAAAGGCTTATGGTGACTTGGTATAGTCATAACATGGTGTGAGCATGTGCCAAGTCAACCCAAATAAAGCATCAAAGGAGAATACCACTATACTATGCTTTAATATGCTAAAACGATGCATGATTCATCCAAGGCACATTAAGCAATCTCAATTGTTTACAACAAGTCATGCTACAGCAAAGAATACTAAGCATAAAGCCAAAACAATATCAACCATGGCATGACAAAGCATAGGCCACAGTCAAAAACAAGCTCTCTTTAACACTTAAGCATGAACTTTCCTACTCTTTTCCAAACCAAACCAAACTATTTGCAAACCAATGTATGAAAGAGGAGGTCCAACCATTTTATTCAGAAAACTAAGCAAACTAAGCAAACAAAAAACCAAAACAAAAACGAAAAAGAAGACGCTCCAAGAACAACACAACTATGCATGAAACAATAAAAATAGGTCTTTAGGTTCAGTTCTAACACCAATAAAACTTCCATTAAAACACAAACTACTGTAGCACTTCCCTCAAAAAGCTCGATTCCCCAAAAGAACTCAAAAAGGAACCAACAAGGAACAAAATGCAGAAAATGGCAGAAATCTGTCAAAACAGACCAGCAGGTAAAGACGAATTTTTTCTAAGACCTTCTATTGCTCAAATCAAAAAGTGTTGAACTAACAAAAGTGATATAACAACCTGGGGTAGAAGCACAAAAATTCACGCCTCAAAAAGACGTTCAGAGATTTTACACGAATTTTTACGGTGAAGCATAGAAATCTGTTTCGGGACAGCAACTTTCCCAATCACTACTTCTCTCTCATTAGAGGTTACTCTTGGCACAAAAAGCAAATAAAAAGGATAAGGAGTGGTTATTACTGAAGTAATAACTTCCAAGACTCATCTAAAACTTTTGGGTTATCTCCCAATAAGTACTTTTCTTTAACGCCTTTAAGTTAGGCATAAGCAAAAACTAAAATGGATAGAATAGAAGTAAGCGGAGATAATCATGGTGAAAACATTGTTTTGTTCAATGAAATCCTTTTGTTAACAAGGTTGATTAGGTCTTGTTACCAAATCAATTTCATATGAGACAAAACTTTGTATTCCACTAATGATTATGTTACCTCAACCTTGATAGCAATGGTCCCAATCATAATAGTTTCAAATTTTTCTCTTGGTATGGGACAATATATTTCTCCAACTTGAATGCCTTCAACATGTTCAATTGAATTCAAACCATAAGTCCTTTCAATCTTGTTGGGGAAATAGACAGTATATTCCTTGTCATTAACATTGAAAGTCACCTTTCCTTGATTAAAATTAATAACAGCTCCTGCAGTATTAAGAAAAGGTCTCCCAGGAATAATAGACATATTATCATCTTCAGGCATTTCAAGCACAACAAAATCAGTTAATATCAAGCAATTATGAGCCACTTGAATAGGTACATCCTCACATATACCCACAGGAATAGTGGTAGATTTATTAGCCATTTGCAAAGATATATCAGTTGGTATTAATTTTTCTAGTTGAAGCCTCTTATAGAGAGAGAAAGGCATAACACTAACTCCAGCTCCCAAATCACACAAAGCAGTTCTAACATAACTATTCTTAATAGAGCAAGGGATAGTTGGAATCCCTGGGTCTCCAAGTTTCTTAGGAACCTTACCATTGAAGGAATAATTAGCAAGCAAAGTAGAAATTTCTTCATTAGGGATCTTCCTTTTATTCGAGACAATATCCTTCATATACTTTGAGTAAGGAGGCAATTTAATAGCATCAGTCAAAGGAATTTGCAAGAATAAAGGCTTCATCCACTCACAAAACTTATTATAGTGTTCATCCTCCTTTGACTTGTGTTTCTTATCAGGAAAAGGCATAGGTTTTTGGACCCAAGGTTCTCTTTCACTACCATGTTTCTTAGCAATAAAATCTTCTTTGGTGTATTTAGTATTCTTTTCGGGTTCCTCTTCAACTTTTTCTTCATTAGGAACTTCATTTTCTTCATTACCACTTTTAGTTTCAGCATCATAGATAGATATACTATTAGGATCTAAAGCAGGTTCAGAGGGTTCTATAATAGTTTTATGCTTCTTTTTCCTTTTCTTCCGAGTAGAACCACTATTTTCAGCTTGTTGAGAATCCTGCTCAATTCTTTTGGGATGCCCCTCAGGATATAGAGGATCCTGGGTAGCAGCACCACTTCTAGTTCTAATTTCATAAGCATGTTTTTCTTTAGCAGCATTAACTAGTAAGTCGTTTTGCACTTTAACGAGTTGATCTATTTGAGTTTGAACCATTTGAAAGTGTTTAACAACCATTTTAACATCATTAGAGGTTCTTTCCACAATGTATCAGATCCCAGCTATCAATGTTTTACAAATACTTTGATCAAGTTTATGATGATGCATGTCACCTCTAAAATTATTCTTTTTTATCACTTACCTACTCGAGAACGAGCATGAGTTAAGCTTGGGGATGTTGATACATTGCTAACGTATCTATAATTTTTGATGTTCCATGCTTGTTTTGTATATACTTTCTTATGTTTTGTCCACACTTTGGAGTATTCTTGCACACTTTCTGGGACTGACCTATTAACAAGATACCACAGTGCCAATTGCCTGTTTTCTGTTGTTTTGGTTCTAGGAAAGGCAGAAAATGAATATTCTCAGAATTGGACGGGACAAAAGCCAAAGTTGCTATTTTACTAGAAGACTCACGGAGCCAGAAGACAAGACGGAGGGGGGACACAAGGCGGCCACACCACCCCTTGGCGTGGGCAACCCTAGGCCGCGCCAGGGCATGGTGTGGGCACCCTGGCTGGCCACCAACCTTGCCCCTTCGCCTATAAGAAGCCCTTGGGACGAAAACCCTAAATCGACCAGCCTCCAACCACAAAAAGTTCTGCAGCGCCACCGCCACCGAAGGGGAGATTCGAGGGATAAAAAGTCTCTGTTCCGGCACCCCGCCGGGACGGGGAAGTGCCCCCGGAGCCATCTCCATCGATCTCCACCACCATCTCCATCGTCGTTGCTGATTCCCATGATGATGAGTGAGTAGTTCTTCCTCGAGGCTAAGGGCTCTACCGGTAGCTATGTGTTCATCTCTCTCTATGCATGATCATATTGTGATCATGAGCTTTCTAATCAAATATATCTACCTTGCTACTCAAGTGCTTTAATAGATCTCTTCTCTCCCCATGTGTGTGAGAGTGACAGTGTGCACACCATGGTGGCACTTAGGCTAGAGATTACAAATACTTGTTATGAGTTATATTTGGAGTTGGGTGTTTCTATGAAATTGTGGTGTTTGTTGGAACCATCTAGTGCTCAAGGTGACAGTGTGGGGTTATCTAGATGGGGAAAGCAGACTTTGAGGAGTGCTGTTATAGCCCTATGATACATTGCAAATGTATCTATAATTTTTGATGTTACATGCTTGGTTTTATCCACTTTCTTGTGTTTTGCTCCAACTTTGGAGTACTTTTCATATGATTTCTTGGACTAACCTATTAACAAGAGCCATAGTGCCAGCTGCCTGTTTTCTGCTGTTTTTGGTTCCAGGAAAGTCAGAAAATGAATATTCTCGGAATTGGACGGGACAAAAGCCAAAGTGCCTATTTTTCCGGAAGGGATCAAGTGCCAGAATACGAGACGGAGAAGGGCCAGGGGCCAGCCACACCACCTGGCCATGCGGCCAGGCCTGGCCCGTGCCAGGGGGTGGTTTGGCCGCTCCCGGCACCCCCTCGGCCTCTCCTTCCGCCTATAAGTTGCCCTCGGGACGAAAACCCTAAGTACCCGATCAAAAATCCACGAAAGAGTCTATAGTCGCCGTCATCTCCATCCCTAGATCAGGAGGGATCTGAAGCTCTTCCCGGCACCCTGCCGAAGAGGGGAATTCACCCTGGAGGCTATCTTCATCACCATGCAAGCCTCCGGTGTGCTGCGTGAGTAGTTCATCCTTGGACTACGGATCCATGTAGTAGCTAGATGGCTAGTTTCTCCTCCTTTGAGCTTTCATGTTTAGATCTTGTGAGCTCCATTCATGATCAAGATCATCTATTTATAATCCATACATGTTGTGTTTGCGGGGATCCGATGGATATTGATATGCTATTTCAGATTGATTATTGATTCTATCATGTCTTTGTTATTTGAGATCTTGCATGCTTTCTGTTGTTAGTAGCTATCTTGGCCAAGTAGATGCTAGCAACTCCAAGAGTTAGTATTTATGCTCGATAGTGGGTTCATGCCTCTGGTAATCTGGGGAAGTGACAGAAATCTCTAAGGTACTAGATGTGTTGTTGCTACTAGGGAGAAAACAACAATCCTTTGTTCATAGAACAATCGTATTGTTTACTTTACACGCAGTTCGTAAAGCAATAATCTGTTGCTTGCAACTTAATACTGGAGGGGGTTCGGATGATAACCTGAAGGTGGATTATTAGTCATAGATGCAGTTGGATGGCGGTCTATGTATTATGTTGTAATGCCCAATCAAGTCTCAAAGGAGTCAAGATGATTAGTATATGCATGTATTGCTTTCTCGGTGTTTGTCAATTGCCCCGCTGTAATTTGTTCACCCAGCATGTTATCTATCTTAAGGAGAGCCATCTCTAGTGAACTATGGATCTCGGTCCTTTTCTTTACATACAATCTATAAACTATTTCTGTTTTGTGTTTACTTCTGCAAACTTTTACTTCTTTCCATTTCATAGGTTTAATCCTTTGTTTTCTGCAAAACACGGTGAGATTGACAACCTCATCGCAAGTTGGGGACAAAGTTTTGTGGTTGTGTTGTGCAGGTCTCCACATTGCTACTAGCACCGGTAGTGCACCCTGCCAAAGCTCAGCTAGTAACACCTTTGAGGTGTTTCCTTGCTCCTACTGGTTCGATTAAACCTTGGTTTCATAACTGAGGGAAACTTGCTGCTGTGCTCATCATACCTTCCTCTTGGGGTTCCCAACGAGCTCTACATCAACACCGCCATCAAGCATTTTTCTGGGCGCCGTGAATTGAGCCATCAAGCATTTTTCTGGTGCCGTTGCCGGGGAGTCAAGGACATCTTCACAAGGGGAGTCCCTCATAACCAATCTCTTTACTTTGTTGTTTTTGTTTTGCTTAGTTTCTTTTTGCTTTGTTTTCTTGTTTTGTTCTTAAAAAAACACAAATAATTAGTTTTACTTGTTTGCTTTCTTATTTCAAAAACACAAAAAAATTAAGTCTCCTTTAGTAGTCACCTTTCCCTTAGCTCACCATGTTGATCCCCAAATTCACCCTGAAAGACCTTCCAATTGGTAGTGGTTCTATAATTGGGAAAGATAACATTGAATAATTTTTTAATCATGTTAGCCAACATGAAGATACTGAGGATAGATCCCTTGTAGAACTTGCTCCAAATTATGAGATTGCGGCAGCTTATTTAATTCACATGTTAGAAGCCAGGTTTGTTAACCTCAACCCCTTAATGCAAGTGATGTTTCTTAAGCTTAAAGAAATTGAGGATCCTGAAAAGAGGGATTTTATTCTAGAAACTTTGTTTAAGGAGTTCAATGATGTTGCCAAGGAAGCTAGAAAAGTTTTTGAACGTTTTAATATGCTAGGCTCATGTGTAGATGTTGTTGGTACACGAGCAAAGATGAACAAAACCGAACCTAATGGGGAGGAACCTAAGATACCAATACCCTTTAAACTAGTATCAATACATGATGCCATAGAAAAGAATCTTGATTGGATTGTTCCTGCAAACCCTTTTGATGAGAATAGTGAACCTAAGAGTATTGAGAAAGGATCCTCTAGAACTTACTTGGATGATATACCTTGCCTTGTTGAAAATATTTCTGGTATTGATCTTAATGCTTCTTCATTTGAGAACACTTGATTCTTTCTTTGCTTCTTATGCCTAACTTAAAGGCGTTAAAGAAAAGTACTTGTTGGAAGATAACCCAAGAGTTTTAGATGAGTCTTGGAAGTTATTACCTCTGTAATAACCTCTCCTTATCCTTTTTATTTGCTTTTTATGCTAAGAGTAACCTCTAATGAGAGTGAAGTAATGATTGGGAAAGTTGTTGTCCCAAAACAGATTCTTGTGCTTCACGTAAATATTCCTGAGAGAGCTCTATACGTCGGATTGAGCTGTAATTTTTTGTGCTTATGCCCCCAGGTTGTTATATAACTTTCGTTAGTTCAACACTTTTTGATTTGAGCAACAGAAGGTCTTTGAAAAAATTCATCTTTACCTGCTGGTCTGTTTTGACAGATTTCTGCCATTTTCTGCATTTGCTTCTTGTTAGTTCCTTCTTGAGTTCCTTTGGGGAATTGAGCTTCTTGAGGGAAGTGCTACAGTAGATAGTGTTCTAATGGAAGTTTATTTGGTGTTAGAACTGAACCTTGAGACTTATTTATCTTAAGTGCACTAATGTTGCTAATGAGATTGTGTGAAGTTTTGTATGAAGGAAAAATTTTAGGTGTATGGAAGGAATGAGTAATGAGATGAAGGATGGACTAAAGCTCAAGCTTGGGGATGCCACGCGTGTCACCCCAAGAAATATCCAAGAAGTACAAGCGTCAAAGCTTGGGGATGCCCAAGGCATCCCCTTCTTCATCAATAAAAATTCCAGGTTTCTTCCAAACGCTTCATTTTTATTGTTTCATGCACAGTTGTGTTTTTCTTGGAGCGTCTTCTTTTTCATTTTCGTTTTGGTTTTTCGTTTGCTTGATTTGCTTAGTTTTCTGAATAAGTTTGTTGGACCCCCTCTTTCATACTTTGGTTTGCGAATAGTTTGGTTTGGTTTGGAAAAGAGTAGGAAAGCTCATGCTTATGTGGTAAAAAGAGCTTGTTTTTGACTGTGGCCAATGCTTTGTCATGCCATGCTTGATATTGTTTTAGCTTTATGCTTAGTATTCTTTGCTGTAGCATGACTTGTTTTAAACAATTGAGATTTCTTAATGTGCCTTGGATGAATCATGCGTTGTTTTAGCATATTAAAGCATAGTATAGTGGTATTCTCCTTTGATGCTTTATTTGGGTTGACTTGGCGCATGCTCACACCATGTTATGACTATCCAAAGTCACCATAGCCTTTATGATCCTTTAGTTTTCATCTTGTAGTATCACTTTATGCTTTGATCAATGATGGTTTGTCGCTCTGCATGATTATGGCCATTATTGCTCTCTTAGTTTGTCGCTCCCAGTCTTTTGCTAGCCTCCACAACAAAGTATGAGTTCCACTCATGCATCCAACTCCCTAAACCAAGTTTTTCCAAATAGTCCACCATACCTACCTACTAGCTTATGCTATTCCAAGTATATTCATGTTTTTGTTTATCTTCCACTTGTTATGAGAAAACTAGTGATTAAAGCTCTCACGAACTTGATTGCACACTTTACTTTACCTGCCTTTAATAAACTTGAACCATTGTGTCTTCTATGTTGTATATGCTTGCACTTATTTGTTGGGAATTAGCAGAACCATGCTTTCATGGGGAACGCTTTCAACATTGCACTTGGTACTTGTACCTAGTTGATATCATGCTCTTTTGTATATGGATGTCGTCGGTGTGAAATAAAAGTGGAACTTGTAAGATCATGGAGTTTGTATGTGTGTTAGAGAAACGCCTGGGCCACTAGCCTAAACCATGCTTAATCATGGTGGAAACTTGCAGCATCACCATAATGAGCTGTCTATGAAGCATTCTTCTTATAAAAAAAGTCCTATCTTGAGAAAAAAAGAGAAAAAGGAAAAAAAGATACTATGAAAACAGGAAAGAGAGAAAAGGCACCATATTCCCATGGTAAATAAGAAGAATGCTGAGATGCTCGTTGTCTGCTTGTCTTGTCATTTTGGTATGGGGATTCTTCCATATCATCGGGCAAGGGGTACCCGTTGGCGGTTCTCAATGATACACATGTACTTACGATGACAAGAACTTACCAGTGACTAAACTTGAGTAGCATGAGGAGCGGCCCTCGTATACAAGGGACATATGATTTCTGACTTATACTTCATCAAGCATGTACACCATAGTTTGTTCACTTTAACCTTAATCACTTCAAGATGCATATGATAGGGGCAATGAGAGCTAAAAGCTATAAGTACCATAATTTTTGGAAGCTCTTTATGAGACTTGAATCCCTACTTCCTTTTACAAAAGGCCTTTCTTCCACCATTATATTGAGTCTCCACCTTCTATCTTTATGCACTTACTTTGAGAGCATAGTGGCCATTCTTAGTTCTATGTGCATTGTCCCAAGACTAGTTGATTGATGCATAACTTGTTATTGCTTGTTTGAAACTATTGTATCTAGTCACTCTTATGAACTTTGAAGGTGTCCTATGCATTTATATTTGCTACTCTATTGAGGGACAAGTTGAATACTAGTATGCTATGTTTTCTTTATGTGAAACAAACAAACGTCTTGCAAAGCACTGTTATTCATGATTCTTTTGTTTGTGACTTTTCATGTTGCATCATAGTTTCTTTGCTTATTTCTAGAACTTTGTCTTTCATGTTATGATTGAAGTACTATGATCCCAGCTTTGAGTGTTTTGCAAATACTTTGATCAAGTCTTTGATGGTGCAGGTCACCTCAAAAATTATTTCTTTTTATCACTTACCTACTCGAGGACGAGCAGGAGTTAAGCTTGGGGATGTTGATACATTGCAAATGTATCTATAATTTTTGATGTTCCATGCTTGGTTTTATCCACTTTCTTGTGTTTTGTTCCAACTTTGGAGAACTTTTCATATGATTTCTTGGAAACCTATTAACAAGAGCCATAGTGCCAGCTGCCTGTTTTCTGTTGTTTTTGGTTCCAGGAAAGTCAGAAAATGAATATTCTCGGATTTGGACGGGACAAAAGCCAAAGTGCCTATTTTTCCGGAAGGGATCAAGTGCCAGAATACGAGATGGAGAAGGGCCAGGGGCCGGCCACACCACCTGGCCACGCGACCAGGCCTGGCCCGTGCCAGGGGGTGGTGTGGCCGCTCCTGGCACCCCCTCGGCCTCTCCTTCCGCCTATAAGTTTCCCTCGGGACGAAAACCCGAAGTACCTGATCAAAAATCCACGAAAGAGTCAGTAGCCGCCGTCATCTCCATCCCTAGATCAGGAGGGATCTGAAACTCTTCTCGGCACCCTGTCGGAGAGGGGAATTCACCCTGGAGGCTTTCTTCATCACCATGCAAGCCTCCGGTGTGCTGCGTGAGTAGTTCATCCTTGGACTACGGATCCATGTAGTAGCTAGATGGTTGGTTTCTCCTCCTTTGTGCTTTCATGTTTAGATCTTGTGAGCTCCGTTCATGATCAAGATCATCTATTTGTAATCCATACATGTTGTGTTTGCGGGGATCTGATGGATATTGAGATGCTATTTCAGATTGATTATTGATTCTATCATGTCTTTGTTATTTGAGATCTTGCATGCTTTCTGTTGTTAGTAGCTATCTTGGCCAAGTAGATGCTAGCAACTCCAAGGTTTAGTATTTATGCTCGATAGTGGGTTCATGCCTCTGGTAATCTGGGGAAGTGACAGAAATCTCTAAGGTACTAGATGTGATGTTGCTACTAGGGAGAAAACAACAATCCTTTGTTCATAGAACAATCGTATTGTTTACTTTACACGCAGTTCGTAAAGCAATAATCTGTTGCTTGCAACTTAATACTGGAGGGGGTTCGGATGATAACCTGAAGGTGGATTATTAGTCATAGATGCAGTTGGATGGTGGTCTATGTATTATGTTGTAATGCCCAATCAAGTCTCAAAGGAGTCAAGATGATTAGTATATGCATGTATTGCTTTCTCGGTGTTTGTCAATTGCCCCGATGTAATTTGTTCACCCAGCATGTTATCTATCTTAAGGAGAGCCACCTCTAGTGAACTATGGATCCCGGTCATTTTCTTTACATACAATCTATAAACTGTTTCTGTTTTGTGTTTACTTTCTACAAACTTTTACTTCCTTCCATTCGATACGTTTAATCCTTTATTTTCCACAAAACACGGTAAGATTGACAACCTCATCGCAAGTTGGGGACAAAGTTCTGTGGTTGTGTTGTGCAGGTCTCCACGTTGCTACTAGCACCGGTAGTGCGCCCTGCCAAAGCTCAGCTAGTAACACCTTTGAGGTGTTTCCTTGCTCCTACTGGTTCGATTAAACCTTGGTTTCATAACTGAGGGAAACTTGCTGCTGTGCGCATCATACCTTCCTCTTGGGGTTCCCAACGAGCTCTACATCAACACCGCCATCAAGCATTTTTCTGGGCACCGTGCATTGAGCCATCACCCTACCATGGATTAGAGTGTCCAACCGGAGAGTAGTTAAGAGTAGTATCATAAAGAGAAGATATTTATATGAGAGTGTTCACTAGTGAAAGTATGATCCCTAGGCCTTGTTTCTAAGCATTGAGACACCTTTTGCCACTAGATCTGTTACATGTTTGCTTGCTTCCATCTTTATTTCAGATTGCCTTTAGTCTCTTCCTACCCGTTAAGCTCTTTTCTCCCACCATTATCTTATTCCCATACCACTTGTATTTTACTATCTCTTCACCGAACTAGTGCACCTATACACCTGACAAGTGTATTGGGTGTGTTGGGGACACAAGAGACTTCTTGTATCTTGATTGCAGGGTTGCTTGAGAGGGATACCTTTGACCACTTCCTCCCTGAGTTCGAAAAACCTTGGGTGATCCACTTAAGGAAAACTTGCTGCTGTTCTACAAACCTCTGCACTTGGAGGCCCAACAACTGTCTACAAGAATAGAAGTGTGTATACATCAATTGCGAAGCGGTTATTCGTTTAAATCCAAAATAATGGTTGTTCGATTTATATTGATAATATCTATTATGGTAATTCACCTGTGATGAATGGTTTATTTCTGTTGAATCTCGATAGTAGTGATACACATATTCATAATGTTGATGTTAAAAGGATTAAACTTGGTAATGATATATCTGCATATATGTGGCACTGCCGTCTAGGTCATATTGGTGTTAAACGCATGAAGAAACTCTATTCTAATGGACTTTTGGAATCACTTGATTTTGAATCATTTGATACATGTGAGCCATGCCTTATGAACAAGATGACTAGAACCCTGTTTTCTGGTACAATGGAGCGGGCGATAGATTTATTAGAAATCATACATACTGATGTATGTGGTCCAATGAGTATGTCGGCGCGAGGTGGAGATCATTATTTTGTTACTTTTATGGATGATTTAAGTAGATACGGGTATATCTATTTGATGAAACACAAGTCTGAAACCTTTGAAAAGTTCAAGGAATTTTAGAGTGAAGTGGAAAATCATCATAATAGAAAGATTCAATTTTTGTAGTCCTACCGTGGAGGTGAGTATCTAAGTTACGAGTTTAGCGCACATATGAGAGATTTTGGAATAGTTTCACAACTCACGCCTGCCGGAACACCACAACATACTGGTGTGTCGGAATGTCATAATCGTACTTTATTGGATAGGGTTCAATCTATGATGTCTCTAACTGACTTGCCACTATTATTTTGGGGTTATGCACTAGAAACCGCTGCATTCACTTTAAATCGGGCACCATCTAAATCCGTTGAAATGACACCGTATGAATTGTGGTTTGGAAACAAATCTAAGTTGTCATTTCTTAAAGTTTGGGGATGCGATGTTTATGTGAAGAAACTTCAGCATGATAAACTCAAACCCAAAGCAGAAAAATGCGTCTTCATAGGATACCCTAAAGAAACAATTGGGTATTCCTTCTATCACAGATCCGAGGGCAAGGTTTTTGTTGCCCAAGAATGGATCCTTTCTAGAGAAAGAGTTTCTCACGAAAGGTGTGAGTAGTCGGAAGGTAGAACTCGAAGAGGTTATTGAACCTTCTCTTCATGAAACAGCGAGTGGCGCAGCGACGGAAATTGTTCCGGAGTTGACTTCACCGAATGAAGAAGAAACTAATGATAATGATCATGAAACTCCAAAAGAGGACACTACCGAACCTCACATGTCAAGTAGGACACGTGTAGATCCTGAACTGTACGGAAATCCTGACATGAATTTCATGGTAGATGGAATTAATGACCCTACGATGTATGAAGAAGCGATGATGAGCCTGGATTCCAACAAATGGCTAGAAGCCATGAAATCCAAGATGGAATCTATGTACGAAAACCAGGTTTGGACCTTGGTGGACTTACCTCACGACCGAAAGGCCGTTGAGAATAAATGGGTTTTTAAAAGAAAAACTGATGCTGATGGTAATGTTACCATCTATAAAGCTTGACTTGTCGCAAAGGGGTTTTAACAAATTCAAGGAGTTGACAGCGATAAGACATTCTCTCATGTAGTGATGCTAAAGTTGGTTAGGATTATGTTAGCAATTGCTGCATATTTCGATTATGAAATATGGCAGATGGATGTCAAAATTGCATTCCTCAATGGTAATATTGAAGAAGAGTTGTATATGATACAACCTAAGGGTTTTGTCGATCCTAAGGATGCTGACAAGGTATGCAAGCTTCAGCGATCCATCTGTGGACTGAAGCAAGCATCCCAAAGTTGGAATCTCCGCTTTGATGAGGTGATCAAAGAGTTTGGATTTGTCCAAACTTATGGAGAGGATTGTATTTACAAGAAAGTGAGTGGGAGCAATGTGACATTTCTGATATTATATGTGGATGACATATTATTGATTGGAAATGATATAGATCTTTTAAACAGTGTTAAAAGTTATCTAAATAGCAAATTTTTGATGAAGGACCTTGGTGAAGCATCATATATATTAGGCATTAAGATCTATAGAGATAGATCAAGACTCCTAATTGGGCTATCGCAAAGTACATACCTTGATAAGATTTTAAAGAAGTTTAATATGGACATAAGTATGAAGGGTTTCTTACCTATGTTGCAAGGCAAGACATTGAGTAAGACTCAAAGTCCGGCTACGGCGGAAAAAAGAGAGGTAATGGATAAGATCCCCTATGCTTCAGCCATAGGCTCTATAATATACGCCATGCTACGTACAAGACCGAATGTGGCACATGTTATTAGTTTGACTAATAGCTACCAATCTGATCTAGGTTCAGAACACTTGATAGCGATCAAGAATATCCTTAAGTACTTAAGAAGAACTAAGGAAATGTTTCTTGTATACAGAGGTGAAGAAGAGTTGGTCGCTAAGTGTTATGTTGACGCTAGCTTTGACACCGATCCGGATGACTCTAAGTCTCAATCTGAATACGTATTTCTCTTGAACGGAGCAGCAGTTAGTTGGAGGATCTCCAAACAACTTGTGGTGGTTGGATCAACAACGGCGGCGGAATATGTTGCTGCTTCAGAAGTGGCACATGTAGCGAATTGGATGAAGGAATTCATAACTGAACTAGGTATGGTTCCTAGTGTGTTGGTGATATATTGTGACAACAATGGAGCCATAGCCAACGCCAAGGAACCAAGGTCTCACAAGAATTCCAAGCATATTAAGCGTCGGTTTCACTCCATCCGTGAGCACGTCAAGGATGAAGATATAAAGATTTGTAAAGTACACACGGACCTAAATGTAGCAAATCCATTGACTAAAGTTCTCCTTAGGGCAAAACATGATCAACACCAGAACTCCATGGGTGTTTGATTAATCACTATATAAACTAGATTATTGTCTCTAGTGCAAGTGGGAGACTGAAGGGAATATGCTATGAGAGGCAATAATAAAGTTGTTATTATCGTATTCCAAGTATATGATATATGTTTATTCTGCATGCTATAATTGTATTAATTGGAAACATTCATACATGTGTGTTTAATAAACAAAATACAAAGTTCCTACTTATGCCTCTCATATAAACTAGCTCGTTGATTAATAAGATAATCAAGGTTTTTCCTGATCATGGACATTGGATGTTGTTAATAACGAGGTCACATCATTGGTGGAATGATGTGATGAACATTCATCCAAAGTATAGAAATACGATCAAAGTCATTGTGTTTAAATTGCTATAACATCATACGAAGTAATTCTAGTCCTTAGACCATGATATCATGTTAATCACTAACATTGGAAGAGTAACTTGATAATATCAAACGCCACACCGTAAGAGGGTGCCAATAAAGGCGGGTTCAGATACTCTAAAGGTGTTATGTAGATGCTCATGGATCAAGAGTGGGATTTGTCCATCCTGATGACGGATAGATATACTCTGGGCCCTCTCGGTGATATCACATTGAGATAGCTTGCAAGCAAGTGATGAGATCACTAGAATGTTATATCACGGGAACGAGAAAAGAGTGCATGTCGGTAACGAGATCAAACTAGGTATGGAGATACCGATGATCAAATCTCGGACATGTAATATATTACGAGACAAAGGGATTTAGTTACAAGCGTTAAAGGTTCTCACGATTACTAAAGTCATCGTTGAATGTGTGAGAGTCAGTATGGATCTTTAGGTCCCGCTACTGATTATTGATCGGAGAAGGGTCTCGATCATGTCTGCATTATTCGCAAACCGTAGGGTGACACACTTAAGGGATACCGATACCATTTGGAGCAAATGTGTTCTAGAGAAAAGATTTACAAAGCGCTAGAATTATTTCAATGGACACCGAAATTATTTCAGGTGAAATTGATGAAATGGTTCTGCATGTGATATTGAAATATTGTAGGGGGTTTACGTGAATGTTTGTTAATTAAAGTAATTAACAAATTTCTGAATAAAATAAATAAAAGAATTTTATTAAATGAGAGTTGCATTAATTTTGGTGGGAAATTAATGCCTATGAGTGGAATTTTGGGTGGAGGCAAATTTATGTGAGTTGAGCATCCACTATATGAATGAGGAAGAGGTGGGGGCACCTTCCCTTGGCCGTCGGCCATGGAGAGGGGCTTCCCTCCTCTCCCTATAAATGGCCCCCTCTCATCCCTCATAAAGCACACCTCCTCGTGAAGGATCTCTCTCCCCCTCTAGAATTATTCTCCTATAATCTCGGATTAGCGAGATACATGTTCCCGGTGGCTTTTCGTCTGGAAGGAGTTGTTTGCTTCCGCTGCATCGCTAGAACGAGGAGGCAGAGGTTGTTCAGTGGACCGGACGTATGTGCGAGCACGGATGCGCTGCTGATTTGCGACGCTAGGACTTCCTCTCGATCTTGAGACCGACAAGTGATCGACTATATCATCCACGAGGCAAATCTCGTTACACTTTATCGGTCTTCAAGGGTATGATCTCTATGGATGTATATCCACCCGTTGCTTGTATCTAGTAGATAGATCTTGGTGCTTAGTAGTTCCCATCGTAGGATTTTTTTGTTTTCTATGCTGCGAACCCAACAAGCCCGCCTAGGCCCATCCGGCTCGCGCACGCGGGCGCCGCTGTCACCCACCAGCCCAGCTAAGCAGTAGCACAGCCGCCACCCGCTAGAGCCCTGCCGGAGCCCAGCGTCGCACGCATCTCCGCCTCCCTCAACCGCATCCTTCGGACCCCCACAAATGTGGCCGCTCGATCTCCACAAAGCACGACACCACCTCCACGACGAGCTCCCGTAGCCCCTTTGGAGGTGAGGGCGCCCGCCGACACTGTGGGGACGACACACAACAATGGCGACGGAGGGGATCAAAGATGGGGGAGGCCCGACGACGACAAGGAGGTAGGTTCCCCCGACTTGCTCCGCACGGTGACGCAAGGGTGAGGTTTGAAAACGAATCCAAGGACGAGGTAGGTTCCCCCGACCTCTCAACAATTTAAAATTTTATTCTTTATTTGCTTAATTCAAAATGAAACCCAGAAACTCTTAAACTAAATTCACTCACCCTTCTTGAAATATTGATAGAGGTAAAAAATTCACCTTTCAGTCACACGGTAATTAATTGTTGTCAGGACCAAATCTATGCATGCTCCTGATACGCTGCAAGATAAACGTTCAGATAATAACAATCTCATCTATAGCTAGGGACTTGACTGTTTAAATTGTGATGCCATGGAAAATAAAACAAAGAGCTTTCCGCCGAGAGAAGAAATAAATTGCAAGCGGCATATGTTTCTTGAATATTTTCGTATGTAGGTAAGCACGTCTTGTTTTACATTTAGGGTGCTAAGGAGACTTTAGTGGTCGCATGTACTCCCTGCGTCCTAAATAGGATGTCGCAGATTTGTCTAGATATACATGTATCTCGACGTGTATTACTGTATAGATACATATGAATTTAGACAAATATGCAACTTCTTTATAAGACAGAGGAGTATAATGTATTATACGTGAATGATGGAGCGGTAAACCAACATACGTATCATGTGCTGTATCATGTGCTAGTACCTAGCTCAATGAAATTTGGAAGAGGAAAGTTTTTGATGATTTTTTTTTTTGTAGTATCTGATCTACTATGTGTGCAAGAGTCTTGGATCGATCTCGTACTTACCTAGCTCTAGCTCCTGCATGCATACTTGATCTGTCTTGTGCCATAGCTCCTGCATGCATCAGGCCCCCGGTATCCATGCACGGGCTGGATGGAATCTTGATCCGTCTTGTGCCATAGCTCCTGCATGCATCAGCAAATTTTGAAACTGACTTGTGGCCGCCCATGTGCATGCGCTTGTCGGGGGATGACTTCCGGATACCTCAAACAAACAAGAACTACGGTAGTCGGTTCGTGTCCGGCTGGCTGAGTACAGCCGGACACAGGCAAATCATACCGGCTACTCTATGGTAGCCGGAACCAGGAAGGGCGACCAGGTTTAGGACCGGCTACACAGACGTAGCCGGGCATAATCAGGAGGACAGAGCAACGTGTTGCACAGTGTGCAGTACTTTCTGGTACAGCGACAAGACCCGCAACTACGAGGCCATACCGAAGACTTTGCTGGGTGACGCGGGCACAGTGGCCGGATACTGACGACAGGCTCGCACGACGTTCACTGTACCCACAACGACCCCTACCGCATGTACCTCGATGGGACGTGACCGTACTGGATACTGTAGATGACCAGCCGGCTGGGACCCGCCAGTCGGACTGGCCAGTAAGACTGTTGCCCCTCTACCTATATAAGGAGGGGCAAGGCTCTCGTAGCAAGGGTTGGTCTCAGAGCATTTAAGAAGGTAGCTAGGAGATACAGCTCAAGGAGCGATTGTAGCCCGTATATTACTCATAGTTAGATCGGCAGGAGTAGGAGTTTTACCTCACCAAAAGGGCTCCGAACATGGGTACTTCTTGTGTCCCGTTACACTTGTTCGTATCCAATCCCGCCCGCGGACGCTATCGAGAGCTTCCCTGCTAGTCCCCACACCTCTATCTAATCTTTTCAGGTACTGTCGTTTCCAATACAACGACATCGCTGACAGGGTGCCTTGATTGGCATGTACCTAGCTCCTGGATGCATGAGGGTATGAGGCGAGGATCGCTGGTGTGCTTACCTAGGGTGGACGCCTGACCGACCGGCGGGGAGCAACGAGGCGAACGCGGCGGCATAGTTTAATACATGGAGGGGACTCTGTAATAATCCTGTTCTTTTGTTTTCTATTTAGACGGGGAATCAAAAAGTCAGCGAACGTACGTGTTAGACCCGGACTGACACGGAATCTACTCTACAACAAAGTTACATAATCTCGTGCTAAATCCTAACCGTAAATTTTAGATCTAACAGTTAAAATAATTTTAATGATGTGGATTAACGTGGTGTCTCGAAAAACGCTCTTATATTTGTTTTAGTATATAATAGATTGTATCTAGACGTGATAAAATATCTTATATTTTAAAACGAAGGAAGCATAAGGAGCATATAAGACTCAACTTTTTATAATCACTGGACAAGAATCGAAATACTGCCTGTCGTACCTGGTCCAAGGCATCACTTCGGTTGCCTCCTGGGACCTACGAAGTTTGCGCCGCTTGCTGGCCCATGAACCCAGCCAGCAGGCCCTGCTGGCCCTGTCCTCTGCTCCACGGACCACGAGCAGGCGAGCAGCAGCCTATCGGCTGAGGACGAGCAGCCCCCAAGGCCCAAGCGCGTCGACCAGAACGGACGAGCAGAGCCTCTTCCGCTTGCCTGCGCCGCCACGGGAGAACGGACGACCGCGACGCCGTCCGCCCCACCCGTTCACCCCGATTCCTGAAGCGGCGGCGAGGCAGGCCACTGCGCCACCGCCACAGCAATCCCTCAATTGAGAATCTGTGAGTCTTTTTTTTTTCTATTTTCCCCCGATTGAGAACAGAGGATGATTCATGTGCATAAGTGCATTGCAGCATCAAATCGCATTGCAGAAATTCTTATGTTTGTCATGTGTATTCACTGTGATGCACCAAAAAAAACTACTATTCTGTATTGGTGTATTTTCAGCTTATGTAGCATTCAGTGACATCCAATTATTATGTTCTCTATTGCGAAACACCAAGTACAATATAGACATGCACACATGTACACACTCACACAGAGTCTAGTGAACAGCACTAGAGACATAGAGCTTAAAAATTGATGAAGTACTATCGATGGGTACCATCGTCTCCACTAAATCAAAGAGGCCTTAATAGCAGATGATGATATGGTAATACAAAATGACAATTCTATATTGCTTATAGAATTCCAATAGTGTACCAAGGGAAAACACAAATCACTTAGTACTGAATCCGGATATATATCAATGGTAATGACTCAGTTCAGTTTACAATAAGAGTGCATGATACGAGGGATTACATTAACACGCAAACCTTACGCAATCATAGACTATACTTGACCAAATTAAGTTCGGAAGCAAACCAAATCTCCGGTCCAAGGGTACTGTATGATCTCCCAATACATGGTCCAGTTTTATTGAAAGCAGCAACTGTGATGTTCTTGCATATTACTGGCTAGTTTACCTCTGCTGTGCGCTGCTTACTTCGGGTTGGGGGGCTTGAAGTAGGCATAGACAGTGAAGAAGGTCTGCAGCATGGACATGACGAGCAGGAGCAGGGCTGCGAACACCGACATGGTCACCCAGGGGTTGCTGAAGTAGTTGCGCTCCCCAACCCAGGGGTTGCTGAACCGACATGATCAGGTTCCGGAACAGCGACTCGCTGGAGTCGTTGAGCTCCAGTTGCGGGATCTCCAGCACGCCGTGGGAGAAGTTGACGTCCAAGAAGCTCCTGGCGTTCTTTCTCTTCCTGAACCGGACCCCAGCCTCCTCCAGCTCCTTGGCGCACGGGATCCACTGCGGGAGCTCCAACAGCACCTCGTTGCTTGGGCGGGGGTGCTGCTCCTGCAGCTTCTGGCGATCAGCCGGTGTGAGGCCGACGGAGAGGTAGCAGAGGTGCAGCAGGTGATGCACGTCGGGGCATGCGATGGTTGAATCGTGCAACTTCTGGGGACGAAGAAACCGGAAAAGCCTGAGGCCGCCGGTCACCAGGCGGTCCTCGGTCTCGCCGTCTTTCTTGAGCTGCTGGAAGAGCTTCTGGATGACGAAAAAGGGGATCTGGTTCTCCAGCAGCAGCATGTCGCGCGTCACGAATTGCCACACAAAGCACCTGCCGTACACTTGAGTCCAGTCCTCGTCTTGCTCTTCCAGTCGTTCTGCATTATTTTCTCCTTCCGTTTCCGCGATGCGGGCGTACTTGAGCAAGCGGTGTAGGACGAAGCAGCCATCTTTTAGCATCGTCTAGGCCATCTGGTCGTCGGGGAGGTCGCGCAAAGATTCTGAGAATTCTTCAGAGTAGGATGCGCGAATTCGAGGCAGGAGGCGTTTCATGTTCGTGAAACATTCTTGCAGTAACACTGGAGCCCTGTCGTCCGTCTCTTTCGAGAGGCGCCTAACGAGCTGCCGCACACAGCACCATTTGTATTTCTCGAGCTGCTCAGTTCCCAGACTGGCCGGTCTGTCAAAACCGAGCGCGCCAAGACGGACAGCGACCGGCTGATGTTCTTCTCTGGGATTATAATCAAACTTTTTAAGTTCCTCGGGGACCTCGTAGATGGTGGGTGGCTGCTTCGAGTTAGGAACCGCGCTGCCCAGCTGGTCCAGCATTCTCTCAAAATGGCGGTCGCCTACATCGATGATGTGTATTAGTATCATCCTAGTGTAAATCGCAATGCAAATTATGTACTCACTCTGTTTCGGTTTACAGGTCGTACGCGTATACCTAGTTCGTCAATTTACTCAATAAAATATAAATTATATATCATAAAAATTATACCATCAAAAAGTTTAGATTCTGTATTTTCTAATGATATCTACAAAATTTATATTTTAGTAATTAAATTGATAACCTAGATATACGCTCAAACGAAACGGAGAGGGTACAAGATTGTTTTACACTAACTTTTTTAGTTTTATGTGCTATTGATATGGTATTATCTACTTATGATACTATTACCATCACTCTCATCATTATTTGCGGTGACACATCAGCATTTTCATACTATATGATTCTATCTATGATACCTCTACTGTAACTAGTCTATGGGATGGAGAAGATTACGGACCCAAATACCATGGATTAGTGCTTTTGTTACGGTGGGTGGCAATGATACCTCGAGCTTCTTCTGGTTCCGGCGGCCGTGGCGGACTGCACTGGATTCCTGGTGCTCTGGAAAATTAACATCAAAATAAAAATAATGTAGCGTTACCATCAAAAATTAAAATGGCTCCACTAGCACAGAAGGATAGACCACGACGCCGTGTCATACGGGATCGTACACGCATGCACCTTTGGAGCCAGTAAGCACGATTAGTTTTTGCTGACATGTTTTAATATTTTTTTAAAACTTATATTTATCTAGACGTGTTCCACACTTATTTTAATTCACTATGCATGTTCACTTATTTTGACCCATAAAGAGTTCACATTGACATGTTTTAACTTTTTCTTGAAACTTATATTTATCTAGACGTGTTTCACACTTATCTTGATTCACTATGTATGTTCACTTATTTTGACCCATAAAGAGTTCACATTGAAAATCTAAATCAACCTATAACTGCACGGGGAGAGTAGGCTACGGGCAAGATTTTTTTTTCTCTGGGTACTTTTTTGACCGGAGGCCATTGGAATTACCGGTTACCGCGAAATCCTCGGAAATGGAGGTCGTCTTCGTCTGCATCGATGTCGTCGTCATTTTCTGACAAAAGAGCAACACATAAGTTGTAAGTTTCACTTCATTCTGAATTTCTTGCTGAAACGGAGGCAAAATATCTTCCCTCTTACTATAAGTTAACATGGAGTTTAAATTAAGAGTTGGGGACCCGAGCGGCACGGGAGCAACGACAGGGAAATATCAGGAGTGTACGCATACTCTTTACGAGCACTGTAAATCTACCATGCACGTTATCTACCATACATGATTCTATCTATGATAGTTCTACTGTAACTAGTTTATGGGATGGAGAAGATTACATACCTGAATACCATGAATTAGTGCTTTTGTTACGGTGGGTGGCAATGGCATCATCAAGTTCGAACTGTTCTCGTACTTCTTTTTTTGGCGGTTCCGGCGACGGACTTTTTGGCGGTTTCGAAAACGGACAGCGCCAGATTCCTGGTACTCTGGAAAATTAACATCAAAATAAAAATACAGATTTGCTAGAAATCAGGCGTCTGATATTTAGTTAAGTATCAGTTACCGTTTACACCATCAGATCTTTTGTGAACTTTACGATCTATGCACCTGTTGTCGGGCTGTTTTTGTTTTCTATCGTGTCTGTGTTGTGCCGTGGGGTTCTGGGCTCTGCGGGCACGAACTTTGGTGCCGACTGAATCTAGAGCCTGTTGGGCCGGCTCCTGAATCCGCGCACGTACGGCAAGCGGGTTTATGTGTTTTCGAAAGCTGTTAGTACCAGCGGGTTAGTACCACCGGCCAATGTTTCTTGCACGTTAGTACCAGTGTGTTTTTCTAGTTCGGTTCTGCTTTTGGTTTTTATTTTTCGTTTTTATTTTATTTTTATTTTTTTATTTTTTGTATTTTCTTACTTCTTTGTTTTTTTTACTTCATCCGATTCAAATTAGTTGATTTGGTATTGTCTAGATTTGGATATATCTAGGACTAAAATAAGTTATATACATTTAAATCTAGTTAAATTTGAGTCAATTAATTTGGATCCGAGGGAGTCGTATTTTGAATTTTTTTCAAGTATTTTTTATCTCTTCCTTTTATTCCTTTTCTTTTCTATTCTATTTCTTTTTCTTTCATTTTTTATCTTTTTAACATTTAAGTTTATTTGGAAATTGTTTGAAATATAGTTTCTTAAAAATTGTTCATCGATTTTTGACATTTTTTTTCATTTTTTAAAGAAATTTCTTTCATTATTTGATAGTGTTCATTATATTGAAAATTTTGTTCATATTTTTTGAATTTTCTGTTTATATTTTTGTGGTTTTGCTAATTATCATGCGCCTGAGAATTAGTTAAGTATTAGTCACCTTTTTAACCGTTCGATCATTATGCTTTGTGATTTGTGCAAACTGGAGTTTCCCGTCCCGCGTCGTATATTGCGGTCGCCAGCGTTCCCATCGTGCTTTGTGCGTGTCGTATGTGTTTGCGGCTGTGACCGCTGCGCGCGTGTTTGTGGGCTTCTGTTTATCTGTGGGCTGTTACTGCGGGATGTTTTCTTTTTTTTGTCAACTTTTTTTTCCGTGTGCTTTTTTTGTGTCGGTTGTCCTACTTGCAACTTGCTTGTAACTGAGCACCCGTCGGTATGGAGGGGGCTAGTCGCAACTTGCTTATAACTGAAGACCGTTGGTGTGGATGGGGGCGCAGTCACAACTTGCTTGTAACCGAGCTCTGTCGGGTCTCAGTTGCAACTTGCTGGTAACTGAGCACTCATCGGTGTGGAGGGGGCAGTTGCAACTTGCTTATAACTAAGCTTCCGCCCAGGCCTAGTTGCAACTTGCTTGTAACTGGGGCCCCGCTGTGGCCAGTTGCAACTTACTTGTAACTGAACCCTCGTCGAGTGTATATTGCAACTTAATTGCAACTAGGGCCCCGTCGAGGGGGCACTTGCAACTTGTTTGTAGCTGAGCCCCCGTCGAGCCCCATCGAGGGATAGTTGCAACTTGCTTGTAACCGAGCTCCCGTCGGGGCCCAGTTGTAGCTTGCTTGTAACTGGGGCCCTATCGAGGGGCTAGTTGCAACTTGATTGCAACCGGGGGGACCCTGTTGGCGGGGACTAGTTGCAACTTGCTTGTAACTAAGCTCTCGTCGTGGCTAGTTGCAACTTACTTGTAACTGAACCCCGTCAAGTGCCTGTTCCAAGTTGATTGCAACCGGGGGCCCGTCGTCAGGCCTGAGGCCCAGTTGCAACTTGCTTATAACCGGAGCCATACCCAGGGGCAAGTTGCAACTTGTTTGCAACCGGGGGGACCCCGTCGGTGGGGCCCACTTACAACTTTCTTGTAACTAAGCCCTCGTCGAGCCCAGCAGCCGGTCGCTCTGTTAAGGGGCCAGTTGCAACTTACTTATAACTGAACCCTCGTCGAGTGTCAGTTGCAACTTCATTGCAACTAGCGCCCCGTCGAGGGGCCAGTTGCAACTTGTTTGTAGTTGAGCCTCCATCAAGGGATAGTTGCAACTTCCTCGTAACTAAGCTCCTGCCTGGGCCCAATTGCAACTTCCTTGTAACTGGGGCCCTGCCGAGGGGGCCAGTTGCAACTTGATTACAACCGGAGGGACCCCGTCGACGGGCCTGGGGCGCAGTTGTAACTTGCTTGTAACCGGGGCTCCGCTGAGGGGGCTAGTTGCAACTTGATTGCAACCGAGGGGACCCGTTGGCGGGCCAGTTGCAACTTGCTTGTAACTAAGCTCTCCCTGGGGCTTAGTTGCAACTTACTTGTAACTAAGCTCCCCGTCGGGGCCCAGTTGCAACTTGCTTGTAACTGGGGCCCCGACGTGGCCAGCTGCAACTTACTTGTAACTGAACCCCCCTCAATCGCCTGTTCCAACTTGATTGCAGCCGGGAGGACTGTCATCAGGCCTAGGGCGCAGATGCAACTTGCTTATAACTGGGCCCCACCGAGGGGGCTAGTTGCAACTTGATTGCAACCGGGGGACCCCGTCGGCGGAGCCTAGTTGCAACTTGCTTGTAACTAAGCCCTCGTTGAGCCCCAGTTGCCACTTGATTGTAACCGGTCGCTCTGTTGAGGGGCCAGTTGCAATTTACTTGTAACAAAAACCCTCGTCGAGTGCTAGTTGCAACTTCATTGCAACTAGAGCCCCGTCGATGGGCCAGTTGCAACTTGTTTGTAGCTGAGCCCCCCTCGAGCCCCCGTCAAGGGATAATTGCAATTTGCTTGTAACTAAGCTACCACCGAGGCCCAGTTGCAACTTGCTTGTAACTGGGGCCTCGCCAAGGGGGACAATTGCAACTTGATTGCAACCGGGGGGACCCGTTGGCAGGGCCCAGTTACAACTTGCTTGTAACTAAGCCCATGTCGAGCTCAGTTGCAAATTGATTGCAACTAGCGTCCCGTCGAAGGGCCAGTTGCAACTTGTTTGTAGTTGAGCCCCCATCGAGCCCCAGTCGAGGGATAGTTACAATTTGGTTGTAACTGAGCTCCCGCCGAGGCCCAATTGCAACTTGCTTGTAACTGGGGGCCCGCCGAGGGGGCCGGTTGCGACTTGATTACAACCAGGGGGACCCTGTCGGCGGGCCTGGAGCCTAGTTGCAACTTGCTTGTAATTGGGGCTCCGCTGAGGGGGCTAGTTGCAACTTGATTGCAATCGGGGGACCCCGTCGGTGGGCCAGTTGCAACTTTCTTGTAACTGAGCTCTCGCTGGGGCCTGGTTGCAACTTGCTTCTAACTGAGCTATTGCAACTTGCTTGTAACTAGGGCCCCGCCGTGGCCTGTTACAACTTACTTGTAACTGAACCCCCGTCGAGTGCATGTTGCAACTTGATTGCAACTAGGGCCCCGTTGAGGGGGCCAGTTGCAACTTGTTTGTAATTGAGCCCTCGTCGAGGGGTAGTTGCAACTTGCTTGTAACTGAGTTCCCGTCAGGGCCCAGTTGCAACTTACTTATAATTGGGGCTCATCGAGAGGGCCAGTATAAACTTGATTGCAGCCGGGGGGACCCCGTCAACGGGCCTGGGGTCAGTTGCAACTTGCTTGTAACTGGGGCCCTACCGAGGGGGCTAGTTGCAACTTGATTGCAACTAGGGGGACCCCGTCGGTGGGACCCAGTTGTAACTTACTTGTAACTGAGCTACCGCCGAGGCCCAGTTGCAACTTGCTTGTAACTGGGTCCCCACCGAGGGGGACAGTTGCAACTTGATTGCAATCGGGGGAGACCCTGTCGGCGGGGTTCAGTTACAACTTACTTGTAACTGAACCCTTGTTAAGTGTCAGTTGCAACTTCATTGCAACTAGGCCCCCTCGAGGGGTCAGTTGCAACTTGTTTGTAGCTGAGTCCCCGTCGAGGGGTCAGTTGCAACTTTCTTGTAACTGAGCTCCCGCCGGGGCCCAGTTGCAACTTGATTGCAACCGGGAGGACTCTGTCGGCGGGCCTGGGGCCCAGTTGCAACTTTCTTATAACTAGGGCTCCGCCGAGGGTGGCTAGGTGCAACTTGATTGCAACTGGGGGGACCCCGTCGGTGGGCCAGTTGCAACTTGCTTATAACTGAGCTCTCGTCGGGGCCTAGTTGCAACTTACTTGTAACTGAGCTCCCGCCGGGTTGATTGTAACCGGGGGGACCCCGTCGGCGGGCATGGGGCTCAGTTGCAACTTGCTTGTAATTGAAACATTTTCAACTGAAGATTAAGACTCGGCTAAAGACATTTCGAAAATCATTTTTAACCAAGCTAGAAAATTTGAAATTTAAGGAAAACAAAAGGAGATACACGTATTTTATGTTTGAGACTATAACAAGACATTTCCATTTTTTATGACCGAGACTATAACCGAGCTTCCTCGTTTTTCTATTTTCTCTTGTAGATACAATGTTTTTGTTTTCTTTTTTAACATGAAAGTGTTTCAACAAATAAACATTCACATTATGAATTTTTTCTATTTTTTATGGAATTCTTATGCATCATAATTTTGCTAATTTTATTCACATTATGTAATACAAATTTTTATGAGGAGTAACTTTTGCCCGTGGGACCATAATGTCGGTGTACAAACCATGTGTGAGCGTGTATCCCCGAAATAGCCGAAGCGTTGTTACATCAGGAATGAAAAAAACAAAGAGAAGGACACACAAGGAAGAGAGAGGAGGACGAAGAGGACCCGATGGGCACTGCAGCGGCAACCACGACGGCCGCGGCGGAAGCTACCGCGACGGCGCACCACTCCGAGTTACTCCAGCCGCGGGCAAGCAACTTCCTCTTACCAGCACCGGCGACAACGACGAACACGGATGGGACGACCGCGACGGACGCGGCAGAAGCGACCGCGATGGACGCCGCCGCGGCGATCGCGACGGCGCACCGCTCCGAGATCCTCCAGCCACCGCCAAGAAGCTCCTGCCTCCCTGGTACTCCCGTAATCAAAAACGCAGTCCTGTTAATTTTCCCCAACCTTGCACATTTGTTCATGCTGATGGATTGTACGAAAAAATCAAGCTAGTTTCTACAGTTTATTTGTGGATCATGTGATGGATTTGCATATTTGTCCATGTTTTGTGGGGAGATTCGTTCGTATTTACCTCTGAGCGGACCAATTTTTGTGCGGCTATTCCTGATATTCCTGACAGTTTATCTCCGGTCCAGTGAGAATAACGGAACATGGGGACTTGTTCATGTTGTAGAGGGGATTAGGAGGTGTATCATGTTGTCATCTGTTCGATATCAGACCAAATCTAGTGTCAAATCGATTCAGCACTTGCAGATAGGAAGTAGTTCGTGTCTGTACTGGTCTGCTTAGTAACTGTTTTGCTTCTGAATTAACAAGTGTTTGGCGACCTTAATTTGTTGTTGACCATCTGTTCTGCATGCTTCTATCAGGTACAAGACAAAAGCCAAAGCATACAAGATAAAAATAAGACAGCCCAACATATCCTTTTGTAAAACTATAAAAAAAAGCCCAACAGACTATACAGGCAAACATGCTAACAACACAACAATACAGACACAGGCGGGAGAGGCTATCTGAACTGGGTTGATTTACCTATTATATCAGAGATGACTGAGACTTAGTTAAATATCAGTGGCCTGATACCTAGATCCGCCCATAAAAATAACGTAGTGTTAACATCAAAAATTAAAATGGCTCCACTAGTAGAGAAGGATCGACCACGGCACCGTGTCATATGTGATAGTACACGCATGCGCGTTTGGAACCACTAGTTTTTGCTGAGATGTTTTAATTTTTTCTTGAAACTTATATTTATCTAGCCGTGTTTCACACTATTTTGACCCATAAAGAGTTCACATTGAAAAATCTAAATCATCCTATAACTGTGCGGTGAGAGTAGGCTACGGGCAAGATTTTTTTTCTCTGGGTATTTTTTTACCGGAGGCCATTGGAATTACCGGTTACCGTGAAGTCCTCGGAAATGGAGGTCGTCTTCGTTTGCATCGATGTCGTCGCCATTTTCTGACAAAAGAGCAACACAAAAGTTGTAAGTTTCACTTCATTATGAATTTCTTGCTGAAACGGATGCAAAATGTCTTCCCTCTTACTATAAGTTAACATGGAGTTTGAATTAAGAGATGGATGATTCTATCTATGATACCTCTACTGTAACTAGTCTATGGGATGGAGAAGATTACGGACCCAAATACCATGGATTAGTGCTTTTGTTACGGTGGGTGGCAATGATACCTCGAGCTGCATCTTCTGGTTCTGGCCGTGGCCGTGGCGGACTGCACTGGATTCCTGGTGCTCTGGAAAATTAACATCAAAATAAAAATAATGTAGCGTTACCATCAAATATTAAAATGGCTCCACTAGCACAGAAGGATAGACCACGACACCGTGTCATACGGGATCGTACACGCATGCGCCTTTGGAGCCAGTAAGCACGATTAGTTATTGCTGACATGTTTTAACATTTTCTTGAAACTTATATTTATCTAGACGTGTTCCACACTTATTTTGATTCACTATGCATGTTCACTTATTTTGACCCATAAAGAGTTCACATTGACATGTTTTAACTTTTTCTTGAAACTTATATTTATCTAGACGTGTTTCACACTTATTTTGATTCACTATGTATGTTCACTTATTTTGACCTGTAAAGATTTCACATTGAAAAATCTAAATCAACCTATAACTGTGCCGTGAGAGTAGGCTACGGGCAAGATTTTTTTTCTCCGGGTACTTTTTTACCGGAGGCCATTGGAATTACCGGTTACCGCGAAATCCTCGGAAATGGAGGTCGTCTTCGTCTGCATCGATGCCGTCGCCATTTTCTGACAAAAGAGCAGCACAAAAGTTGTAAGTTTCACTTCATTCTGAATTTCTTGCTGAAACGGAGGCAAAATATCTTCCCTCTTACTATAAGTTAACATGGAGTTTGAATTAAGAGTTGGGGACCCGAGCGGCACGGGAGCGACGACAGGGAAATATGAGGAGTGTATGCATACTCTTTACGAGCACTGTAATTCTACCATGCGCGTTATCTACCATATATGATTCTATCCATGATACATGTAACTAGTTTATGGGATGGAGAAGATTACATACCTGAATACCATGGATTAGTGCTTTGTTACGGTGGGTGGCAATGGCATCATCAAGTTCGAACTGTTCTCGTACTACTGTTTTTAGCGGTTCCGACGACGGACATTTTGGCTGTTCCGGCGAGCGCCAGATTCCTCGTACTCTGGAAAATTAACATCAAAATAAAAATAACGTAGTGTTACCATCAAAAATTAAAATGGCTCCACTAGCAGAGAAGGATCGACCACCGTGTCATATGTGATCGTACACGCATGCGCGTTTGGAACCGCTACGCACGATTAGTTTTTTATTAGGTTTTGATGAGATGTTTTAATTTTTTCTTAAAACTTATATTTATCTAGCCGTGTTTCACACTATTTTGACCCATAAAGAGTTCACATTGAAAAATCTAAATCATCCTATAACTGTGCGGTGAGAGTAGGCTACGGGCAAGATTTTTTTTCTCTGGGTACTTTTTTACTGGAGGCCATTGGAATTACCGGTTACCGCGAAGTCCTCGGAAATGGAGGTCGTCTTCGTCTGCATCGATGTCGTCGCCATTTTCTAACAAAAGAGCAACACAAAACTTGTAAGTTTCACTTCATTATGAATTTCTTGCTGAAACGGACGCAAAATGTCTTCTCTCTTACTATAAGTTAACATGAAGTTTGAATTAAGAGATGGATGAGATGGATGATTCTATCTATGATACCTCTACTGTAACTAGTCTATGGGATGGAGAAGATTACAGACCTGAATACCATGGATTAGTGCTTTTGTTACGGTGGGTGGCAATGGCAATTCTACTATGCACGGTTATCTACCATGAACGTCCCACTTTCTCTCTCCTTTTTTTGCAGCTTTTGTCAGGTTACTCTCTCTACTTTCTTTTTCACAGAGAATGTGTAAGTTTGCAGTTGTCAAACTTCAAACTTTTATAACTCCTATAATATAAATCTAATTTAAAAACCGTTTGAATATTTAGGTTCTTTGTAACAAGACCAATAATGAATATATTTTAACAATATTTGAAATTTGGCTTCTAAAACTTGATAAAAATTGAAAAACTTAACGAAACCTCGTGACAAATATTTGTTGAAACAATTTGTTTCATTGTGTTTCAAACTTGGTTCATCAAATTAAGAAAATAATTGAGTATATTTTGTTTCTACAAATTCATTCGGGTTCTCCAGAAAACTTTATTCTACTTGTATACGGAGAGCTTCACTAAATTTCATTCAGTTTCGCCATATTTAAAAATCAAGTTTTAAATGTTGTTAGAATACATTCAAAATTGGTCTTTTTTAAACTCGTTGTTTGGAACATAAATATGAATATTGGAATATAAACTGGACACTTAATTAGAAAGACAAAATGTAAACAAACTTTAAGATCTTATGAAAAGCATGGGTACATGAGAGGACAGAGGATGCATGTCCATTAGAAAGGTGTCAGGAGATGTCACTATTAAGGGCTCCATATAATGAAATAAAAAATATACAACTAGAATAAGCTGGCTCATTTTCTAATCTCAAACTAGACGAACGGCGGCTACCGACCGTGCACAGTACAACTGCTTTTTACGCCCATTAGAAAATGGTATACACAGAGAAGCTTAAACGGATTTAAAAGCTCGAATTATATTTAGTAGAGTGGGCGAAAGACTGTTTTAAGGAGAGAGCCAACGGGGCTACTAGAATTTTCACTGTTCTTTTTTTTAGGGATGGAGGAGATTACGGACCTGAACGTCCTGGATTAGTCCTTCGGTTACTGTGGATGTCATCATTAATTTCGAATTGTTCCATTGCCGGCACTGAACACGGCGGTTTTGGTGGACTGCTGATTCTTGGTACTGATCTGCAAAGTTAACACCAAAATAACATAGCTTTATGATCAGAATAAAAATGGATCTACTGGCAGGATAGACCACGGCACCGTGCATCATATGCGAATATAGTTCACACTGAAATATCTAAAGCATCTTATAACTGTTACGGAGAGTAGTTACGGGCAAGATTTTTCGTCTCAGGCTACTTTTTACCGGCGGGCATCAGCATTTTACTTGTTACCCCAAGACCTCGGAAATCTTGCTTATGTATCATTTCGAGTTATTTTGAAGTCAACTGTTTGGTGTCAAAACAAATACTCTCTCCGGTTCATATTAATATTCTTAGATTTGTCTAGATTCGAATGTATCTAGTGTCGTTTTTGTACTCTCTCTGATCCAAATTAGTTGACTTGTTTTATCTAGATTCGGATCTATCTAGCACTAAAACTAGTCTAGATACATTCAAATCAGAGTCAACTAACTTGGATTGGAGGGAGTACTAGATACATCTGAATTTAAAGAAATTTGAGAACTTTAATTCAGATAAGAGAGCGCGTGAACGCATCTGCGAAAAAAATGAACCCTTCTCGTCTTGCCCTCCCCCTCCCCCAGGCGACAGGGTGGGACTAGCGCGTCGCCCTCCTCCCGACCCTCCTCCTCCCCTCCTTCCACGCCGCTGGGCTAAGCCTGTGCGGGGCCGGCGATGGCGGGCCCTCTTCTTCCCAGCGGTGGCAGGGGCGTGCGGGGCTCCCTCGTTGGCGGCAGCGCGCCATGGCGGGCTCGGCGGGGTTGCAGAGGGATGGGGCAGCGGCGAACCTGGCCTCTCCAAGGCACGGTGGCGGCCAGCTAGGCTGGCAGGACGGTGGGTGAGGTCGTAGGTGCTACCGGAGGCGAGCTCTACAGGGCTCGATCTGGGTCGTGCGGGCTCTGGCCGGAGCCCTCGGTCACCGGCGAGATGGCGGGTGGCAGACGCCCTCTCTTGGCGGTGGCACGGCCAGGACACCGGATCTGGGCCGGGCTAGCCTAGCTCGGGTGGTCGCCCGACAGTTCCAACCCAGGATGGCACGGAGGTGCCGTGTTCGCCTCGCTCGTCCCTCCTCTCCCTTGCGGGCTCATGTGGTGATCCTCACACCGGCAGTGGACCGGTAATCCCGGGTGAGCACGGTGGCGAGAACGTTGCTGCTTGGCGGCGAGAATCTGCGGTGGCAGTGGATCCACTGGCGGTCGGAGGAGTAGGGTCTGGCGCTAGGGTCGACAGCGACAGTGACACCCTTGCTGCATTGTGGCGGCAGGGCTTCACGAGTCCATTATTTGGGCTTGGCCGGAACAGAGAGGGACTGGTTTGCCCTTGTTTCTACATCCGGTCAGCTATTGCCTTCCGACGGTAGAGGTAGTTCCCTCCCCTGTGTTATTGTACCGTAGAACCTCGCCGACGTTTCTTCTTTTCGGTCGTTCCAACCTCACATTGTGGTTCATGGTGAGACGACGGTGGTCACTTCAAGACCGTGGTGGTGTGCGTGGTGCGCGGCGAGCTTGGTGGAGCGATTCGAAGCGTCCGAGAGTGTGGTTTTTTGAGGGGTCAGGAGAAATCCTTGTCGTCTAAACACCAGCGTGGTGACGCCTACGGGTGTTGCCGGCCTTCCTGAAGGGTGTCGGGTGTATCTCTTCCCCACCTTCCGTAGCGTATCAGGGGAAACCCTAGGACTCGTCCGGGCAGGAGCGTCATCATCGTCGCTTTCCTTATTGGAGGTTCTGCTTGATACGCGCCGCTTCGGAGAGGCTAGGCGAGGTGTGGAAATTCTTCGGTGGGCGTAGCGGTTTCGGGTCATCCTTGTTTTCGTCGAGCTGCTCTCGTCGGCTTTGTTTTCTCTTTTTGTTCATTTTTGTTTTCTTTTTGCTTCTTTTGGTGCTGTGCTATCTGGCCTAGCAGCATATCAATCATGGTTGTTATATTAATATAACTAGGCGCGTAGCTTTTTCGATGAGGTAAACAAAAAACGAGGGATCAAACCCTGCGGGCCGAGCCAGAGATTTTTTGGCCTTTTGCGAAGCCCTGACGACCGCCGAGCCAGATCCGAGCAAAGAAGTCAAGGACAACACGGGGCATTATTCATTTTAATAACATCAAAATAAAGTCTAGCGTTAAAATGGCTCTACTAGCAAAGAAGTATAGACCACGGCACCGTGCATGAAATGCGAAATTTGTTAGACGCATGTCACTATATATGTTCACTTATTTTGATCCTTATATGGAGTTTCACAATGAAAAATCCAAATCATCTTATAATTGTGCGGTGAGGGTAGCTACTGCGAGCAATGTTTTTTTTTTCTCTCTAGGTACTTTCTTTTACTGGAGGACACCGGAATTACCGGTTAGTCCTTGGGCTACTGTAGATGTCATCATTAAGTTGGAATGTTTCCCGTGCCGACACTGAACCCGGACTGCTGATTCTTGGTACTCTGCAAAATTAACACCAAAAAAGAAAAAACATAGCGTTACGATCAGAATAAAAATGGCTATCCTAGCCACGGCACCGTGCGTCATATGCGGATATACTAGTTCACAATGAAAAATCCAAATCATCTTATAATTGTGCGGTGAGAGTAGCGACACGGGCAAGGGTTTTTTCTTCTCTGGATACTTATTCTGAATTTGCGTCAAAACAAATAATATTGCCATTGTCTTGCCCGATAGAGATTTTTCGCAGAATCAACCCCGGTGTGCTGCGCTAGAGACTTTCCCATTTTTTGCCGCAAATCGCTGCAAAGGCCGAGCCAGCAGATCCGGAGCAAAGAAGAACCGAAACTCAAGTACAAGACGGGGACACTACCATAGGTGAGTTGTCCACCTTGTGGGGGAACTCCGATCCATGCCACACGAACTCCTTCTCCACTTGCTCTCCACGAGACTCAGATCCAGCACTCCGGAATGGGGAAATTAAACACGTGGAAGGCTAATTCGGAAACTAAACATGAAAAATGGAGGAAGAGCCTTCCCCTACAGCCGGTCACCAGCAGGAGCCACCTAGTGCTGCACTTTCTAAGGACCCAAGGGCCCTTTGGAGCCAAAGCAGAGTACTCGAACAGATATGAGAGAGAGAGAGGGACACGACGTACGGACCACAGAGGCGGAATAGAAAGGGAATCTCGCAAGAACAATGCTAGCTAGTGAAGCATCCAATTCCAGGGGGAGCTCAGTGACGGCTAACCTGTCGTCGCTCATGACGATGCTCCGAGGGTAGGAATGGGCGGACGGACGGAGAGCAGCTGCTGATTCCGATGCGCTCAGTTTGGATCTCGCCGGCCGTCTCTCGGCTCTCTCGGGTCTTATTTTAACACGGGCTTCCGGTCGTCGATCGGGACAGGACGTCGGTCGAGCCTCCTCCAGTGGTGGTAGGCCCATACGATACGCTGCTCCACTGGCACACGGAACTTTTCTTTGTTTTTGATGGTATATATATGGCGCACGGAACTTTACTTGGGGCTACTGATTGGTGGAGTGCTGGGCCGGCGCGCGGGACCCCTGGCTCTGGCTGTGCCCTGCCCGCGCGTGAGCTCCGTACAGAAGCATCTGCCGGGTCGGCTGACGCGGAACCCTGAATGCGTTAAAGAAAAATTGTGTGTGCAAAAGCTGCATGCGATTAGAGCATCTCCACTCGCGTTTCAGGACGCGGTTTCTAAAATGTATTTTTCATCTGGACGGCGAAAATTCGCCCAGTCGTGTTCTTAGGACGCCGGTTTTATCCGGATTTGGCTCAAAATTTGTCCGGCGTTTTCAGGCCGAACCCGAGGCGCCGGGAACGGCCAAGGAACGCCGGATGGAGAGAAAGCGAGGGTGGGACCCACCTGTCCTGCACCATGTCCTCCTTCGGCGTTCGGCATCGACATCAACGCCCCCTACACCTCCTCCTCGACGGCGCACTGCGGTCCTCTGCTGTTCACCGGGAGCTCGTCGCACGCGACCAACGCCGAGGCGGACGCCCAGAACATGTTCGGTGGAATGTCCAATGAAGCCTACATGCAGGGCATGATCGCCAAAGGCTCGGCCGCCGCCTCGGCCTGTAACGCCGGCTTCTTCACCCAGGAACAGTCCCGGGCCGACGCCGAACATGGCATCGAGTCCCAGGATTTCGCCGAGTAGACAGACGAGGAAGAGGAAGGCGTTGGCCTGGCTCCGGCGAAGGGCAAAGGCAAGGGCAAAGGCAAGAAGAAGGTGGGCACCTCGGTGACCGAGCCCCGCATCAAGTGGACGCCGACTGAGGACCTTTGCCTCGCCAACGCCTGGAAATCGGTGAGCATGGACCCGATCACCGGCGCCAACCAAAATTCGGACAACTACTAGAAGCGCGTGAAGCTGGCATTCGACGGACGTAACCTTTGTGATCCGAAGTACAACAAAACCCACATGGAGTGCGGCGAGAAAGCAATGACCAACCACTAGGAGATCATCCAACATGCGTGCAACAAGTGGCACAGTCTTCTCGAGGAGGTTGAGCGCACACCCGTCAGCGGCGAGAGCATGGATGCCAAGGTACTACGCCGAACACTAGCCGAAGGCACTTCTTCATGCCTATGCTGACACACTTTGCCTTGCCTTTGCAGCTTCTCCGCATACTCGGCATGTACCGGGCTGACACCGGGACGGAGTTCAAGTTCTATCACGTGTTCCCTGCAATCAAGCATTGCCAGAATTGGATCCCTCGGCAATCAAGCATTGCCAGCAGGTGGAGGGGCCGCCGGGTTCTATCACGTGTTCCCTGCAATCAAGCATTGCAATCAAGCATAGTCAGCTCACCCTCGGCAAGACGAAGTACGACGTGTACAACCCGGCGGCCCCTCCACCTGCTGCCGGCGAAGGAAGGCCAGAGGTCGGCCAGAAGAAGGCGAAGATGCTCAAAGCCACAGGACCTCCCGCCGAGCGCCTCCAGGAGTCCATCGAGAGGTGCATCGCCGATATGAAGGCCCATACCAAGAAGAGGGAGGAGAAGACCAAGCAGAGGTGGGCGTAGCTGCTACAGAACCAAGACCGCAAGCTCGACCTCCTCAAAGCGAACTTCGCCGCCAAGAAGAGGAACACTGATCTGCAGTTTCTCATGGGCAGCGAAGACACCTCGGCGATGAGCCCGGATGTCAAGGCCTGGTATCTGGCCCGGTGCAAGGACATCCTCGAGGAGGACAATGCCGCCGCCGTGCCGTTGCCGAGCTCCGCTTCAACCTCCTCCAACCAGTCGGCCGGCAGGAATACCGACGAGCCCATCCCCGTCACACCGGACATGCTAAAGGAGATCACCCCCATCAATGACTGATCACCGACCATTTTATCTTGTTCTGTAATAATTTGATGGTCGAACTACTTTGGGCGTACATCTGTCGAACACCATATGGCCACGATTTCACCGCGGGAACGAGAAAATTTGAAAATGTCACCGTTTTTTGCTTCGCCTGGGAACTCGTCCTGGGAACGCGAGTGGGGAATCGGCCATTCCCAGGCCAAAACCTTCGTCCGTCCGGCGCTATTTAGGTCCGGATTTTAGCCTGGGAACGGCCAACAAGTGGAGATGCTCTTAATAGCAGGGGCCGTACTGGGTGTCCCGAAAGATTGGTGGTGGTTGCAAGCTTCTTGGGACACTCATTGGAGTAGTGACCCTTGACTCCACATTCAAAACAAGTAATCTGGGACTTGTCTTTGGCTGCAACAGGCACGACATTGCTTCCAGTCCTTGGGGCAGTATTGTTGTTGTTGTTGTTGGACTTGGGCGGTGCACGGTTGAAGTTGTTGGAGTTGCCGGGTTGTTGTTGTGGTTTCCTCCGGACTTCACGTTTCCTCCGCTACGATTGGGGTAGCTTGGACGAGACATCAAGGGTCTATTGTTTCTTGGGGCATATCATGCAGACGGGTTGGTTGGGTATTGTGAGACCTAGTCTAGTGCATCATTCGGCGCTTGTGGTTGTCATTGGCTTGGTTTATCTTCCCTTCCATCTGGATGGCAGAGTCAACTAGCTCTTTGATACATTGCCAATGTATCTATAATTTTTGATGTTTCATGTTTGCTTTCTTATGTTTTATCCACACTTTGGAGTACTTTTCATATGATTTCTTGGACTAACCTATTAACAAGAGCCACAGTGATAGTTGCCTGTTTTCTGCTATTTTTGGTTCCAGGAAAGTCAGAAAATGAATATTCTCGAAATTGGACAGGACAAAAGCCAAAGTCATTATTTTACCGGGGGACACCTGGAGCCAGAATACGAGACGGAGAAGGGCCAAATGGCGGCCACACCACCTGGCCGCGCAGCCAGGCTTGGCCCGCGCTAGGGGGTGGTGTGGCCAGCCCAGGCACCCCCTTAGCCTCTCCTTCCGCCTATATATTGCCTCTGATACGGAAACCCTAAGAAACCGATCAAAAATCCACGAAAGAGTCTGTAGCCACCGTCATCTCCATCCCTATATCGGGAGGGATCTGAAGCTCTTCCGAGCACCCTGCCGGAGAGGGGAATTCACCCCGGAGGCCTTCTTCATCATCATGCAAGCCTCCGGTGTGATGCGTGAGTAGTTCATCTCTGGACTACGGGTCCATGTAGTAGCTAGATGGCGGGTTCTCCTCCTTTGTGCTTTCATGTTTAGATCTTGTGAGCTCCGTTCATGATCAAGATCATCTATTTGTAATTCTGCATGTTGTGTTTGCGGGGATTCGATGGATATTGAGTTGCTATTTCAGATTGATTATTTATTCTATCATGTCTTTGTTATTTGTGATCTTGCATGCTTTTCGTTGTTAGTAGCTATCTTGGTCAAGTAGATGCTAGCAAGTCCAAGAGTTAGTATTTATGCTCCATAGTGGGTTCATGCCTCTAGTAATTTGGGGAAGTGACAGAAATCTCTAAGGTACTAGATGTGTTGTTGCTACTAGGGAGAAAACAACAATCCTTTGTTCATAGAACAATCGTATTGTTTACATTACACGCAATTCATAATGCAATTATCTGTTGCTTGCAACTTAATACTGAAAGGGGTTCGGATGATAACCTGAAGGTGGATTATTAGTCATAGATGCAGTTGGATGGCGTTCTATGTATAATGTTGTAATGCCCAATTGAATCTCAAAGGAGTCAAGATGATTAGTATATGCTTGTATGCTTTCTCGATGTTTGTCAATTGCCCCGCTGTAATTTGTTCACCCAGCATGTTATCTATCTTAAGGAGAGCCACCTCTAGTGAACTATGGACCCCGGTCCTTTCTTTTACAATCAATCTACAAATTGTTTACTGCTTTGTGTTTACTTTCTGCGAACTATTACTTTCTTCCATTCGATACGTTTAATCCTTTGTTTTCAGCAAAACCGATGAGATTGACAACCTCATCGCAAGTTGGGGGCAAAGTTCTGTGGTTGTGTTGTGCAGGTCTCCACGTTGCTGCTGGCATCGGTAGTGCGCCCTGCCAAAGTTCAACTAGCAACACCTTTGGGGTGTTTCCTTGCTCCTACTGGATTGATAACCTTGGTTTCGTACTGAGGGGAAACTTGCTGCTATGCTCATCATACCTTCCTCTTGGGGTTCCCCAACGAGCTCGATATATTTTGGGTCATCACTCTTCTAGGTCTTCAAAGCGGATGTTGACTAAGACAGTTTGCATCTCATTATGCAGTCCATTTAGGAACATTTCCTTCTTCTTGGCTTCAGTGTTGATCTCATCAGGTGCATGATACATTGCAAATGTATCTATAATTTTTGATGTTCCATGCTTGGTTTTATCTACTTTCTTGTGTTTTGTCCACACTTTGGAGTACTTTTCATATGATTTCTTGGACTAACCTATTAACAAGTGCCACAGTGCCAGTTGCCTGTTTTCTGCTGTTTTTGATCCAGGAAAGTCAGAAAATGAATATTCTCAGAATTGGACGGGACAAAAGCCAAAGTTCCTGTTTTACGAGAAGACTCATGGAGCCAGAAGACGAGACGGAGAGGGGCCACAGGGTGGCCACACCATGTGGTGGCGCGGGCTAGCCCTGGCGCGCCACCAGGTGGTGTGGGCCCCCTGGACGCCCATCGACCTTGCCTCTTCGCATATAAGAAGCCTCCCGATACCAAAACTCTAGATCGTCAATCAAAAATCCACGAAAAGTTCCACAGCGCCACCGCCACCGAAGGGGAGATTCGGGGGACAGAAAGTCTCTGTTCCGGCGCCCTGCCAGGATGGGGAAGTGCCCCCGGAGCCATCTCCATCGATCTGCACCACCATCTCCATCACCATTGCTGATTCCCATGATGAGGAGGGAGTAGTTCTCTCTCGAGGCTAAGGGTTCTACCGGTAGCTATGTGTTCATCTCTCTCTATGCATGATCTTATTGAGATCATGAGCTTTGTAATCTAGTAGATCTACCTTGCTACTCAAGTGCTTTAATAGATCTTTGCTCTCCCGATGTGTGTGAAAGTGACAACGTGCACACCATGGTGGCACTTAGGCTATAGATTACAAATACTTGTTATGAGTTATATTTGGAGTTGGATGTCTTTATGAAATTGTGGTGTTTGTTGGACTCATCTAGTACTCAAGGTGACAGTGTGGGGTTTTCTAGATGGGAAAGGCTTACTTTGAGGTGTGCTGTTATATCCCTACCATAGATTAGAGTGTCCAACCGGAGAGTAGTTAAGAGTAGTATCACGAAGAGAATATATTTATATGAGAGTGTTCACTAGTGAAAGTATGATCCCTAGGCCTTGTTTCTTAGCATTGAAATACCGTTTGCAACTAGATCTGTTACATGTTTGCTTGCTTCCATCTTTATTTTAGTTTTACCTTAGTCATTTCCATGCCATCAAGCAATCTTCTATCACCTTTACCACTTATAATTATTCATACCACTTGTATTTCACTATCTCTTTGCCGAACTAGTGCACCTATACACCTGACAAGTGTATTGGGTGTGTTGGGGACACAAGAGACTTCTTGTATCTTGATTGCAGGGTTGCTTGAGAGGGGATACCTTTGACCACTTCCTCCCTGAGTTCGATAAACCTTGGGTGATCCACTTAAGGGAAAACTTGCTGCTATTCTACAAACCTCTACACTTGGAGACCCAACAACTGTCTACAAGAATAGAAGTGCGTAGACATCAAGCTATTTTCTGGCACCGTTGCCGGGGAGGTAAGGTAAAAGGTATTCACACCGGAGGATTAAAGAAGAAGAACCTCCCACGACAAACGCCTATTTTCTGGCGCTGTTGCCGGGGAGGTAAGATAAAAGGTATTTACATCGGAGGATTAAAGAAGAAGAACCTCCCACGGCAAATGCCTATTTTCTGGCGCCGTTGCCGGGGAGGTAAGGTAAAAGGTACTCACATCCTCCGGTGTGGGTGCTCGAAGATATTTCATTTAGATTCTACAATTTTGTCTTTTTGTTTCTTGTTTTCACTAATTAGGTTTAATGGAAAACAACAAAAAAAATCAGGGAGCTTTATAGTATTTATCTTGAGTTAGGACATGAAGTGTTTGAAGAGAAAATTAAAAAACCTATGGAACTTTATTTGCATGCTAATAGCAATGTTGTTAGTATGAATTCTTTGGACACCATTATTGCTAATGCTATGGAAAAGTCTAAGCTTGGGGAAGCTAGTTTTGATGAAAATCATATTTTTAGTCCCCCGTCTTTAGAGGAGAAAATTTGCTTTGAGGATGCTATACCTCCAATATATGATGATTCCAATGATGAATATGATATTTTCAGTCCACCTACTATTCAGGAGGAAATCAATTATGATTACAATATGCCTCCTATATTTGATGATTATGGTGATGAGAATAATGATGATAGCTATTTTGTTGAATTTGCTCCCACTACAATTAATAAGAATGACTATGTTCATGTGGGGAGTATTAATTTTTTTATGCATGTGGCTCATGATAAGAATGTTTCATGTGATTGTTATATTGTTAATTTTATTCATGATGCTACTGAAAGTTATTATGAGAGAGGGAAACACGGTTTTATGTATCTCAACAATATTAAGTTTCCCCTCTTTATGTTGAAAGTCTTGAAGTTGCACTTGTTTTGCTTTACTATGCTTGTTGCTTTGTGCTTTCATGACTTGTTTCTTTACAAGATTCCTATGCATAGGAAGTGGGTTAGACTTAAATGTGTTTTGAATTTGCTTCTTGATGCTCTCTTTTACTTCAATTCATATTTCTTATGTGAGCATCTTCTCAAACTATCATGCCTAACTTAAAGGCGTTAAAGAAAAGTACTTATTGGGAAATAACCCAAAAGTTTTAGGTGAGTCTTGGAAGTTATTACCTCTGTAATAACCGCTCCTTATCCTTTTTATTTGCTTTTTGTGGCAAGAGTAACCTCTAATGAGAGAGAAGTAATGATTGGGAAAATGTTGCTGTCCCGAAACAGATTTATGTGCTTCACCGTAAAAATCCGTATAAATCTCTGAACGTCCTTTTGAGGCGTGAATTTTTGTGCTTATGCCCCAGGTTGTTATCTAACTTTCGTTAGTTCAACACTTTGCGATTTGAGCAACAGAAGGTCTTCGAAAAAATTTGTCTTTACCTGATGGTCTGTTTTGACATATTTCTGCCATTTTCTGCATTTGCTTCTTGTTGGTTCCTTTTTGAGTTCTTTTGGGGAATTGAGCTTTTTGAGGGAAGTGCTACAGTATCTAGTGTTTTAATGGAAGTTTTATTGGTGTTGGAACTGAACCTAAAGACCTATTATCTTGAGTGCACTAATGTTGCTAATAAAGATTGTGTGAAGTTTTGTATGAAGGAAAAATTTCAGGTGTATGGAAGGAATGAGTAATGAGATGAAGAATGGACTAAACCTCAAGCTTGTGGATGCCACATGTGTCACCCCAAGAAATATCCAAGAAGTACAAGCGTCAAAGCTTGGGGATGCCCAAGGCATCCCCTTCTTCATCAATAAAAATCTCAGGTTCTTCCAAACACTTCATTTTTATTGTTTCATGCACAGTTGTGTTGTTCTTGAAGCGTCTTCGTTTTTGTTTTTGTTTTTTCTTTTGATTTGTTTGTTGCAATAAGTTGGTTGGACCCCCTCTTTCATACATTGGTTTTCAAATAGTTTGGTTTGGTTTGGAAAAGAGTAGGAACGTTCATGCTTATGTGGTAAAAAGAGCTTGTTTTTGACTGTGGCCTATGCTTTGTCATGCCATGGTTGATATTGTTTTGGCTTTATTCTTAGTATTATTTTCTGTAATATGGCTTGTTATAAACAATTGAGATTGCTTAATGTGCCTTGCATGAATCATGCGCTGTTTTAGCATATTAAAGCATAGTATAGTGGTATTATCCTTTGATGCTTTATTTGGGTTGACTTGGCGCATGCTCACACCATGTTATGACTATATCAAGTCACCATAGCCTTTATGATCCTTTAGTTTTCAACTTGTAGTATCACTTTATGCTTTGTTAAATGATTTTTTGTCGCTCTGCATGATTATGGCCATTATTGCTCTCTTAGTTTGTCGCTCTCAGTCTTTTGCTAGCCTCCACAACCAAGTATGAGTTCCACTCATGCATCCAACTTCCTAAACCAAGTCATTCAAAAGAGTCCACCATACCTACCTACTAGCTTATGCTATTCCAAGTATATTCATGCTTTTGTTTACCTTCGAAATTAAACTTGTTATGAGAAAACTAGTGATTAAAGCTCTCACGAACTTGATGGCACACTTTACTTTCCTTGCCCTTAATAAACTTGAACCATTGTGCCATCTATGTTGTATATGCTTGCACTTATTTGTTGGGGATTAGCAGAACCATGTTGTCATGGGGAACGCTTTCAACATTACACTTGGTACTTTGTACCTAGTTGATATCATGTTCTTTTGTCTATGGATGTCGTCGGTGTAAAATGAAAGGGGAGCTTGTAAGTGCATGGAGTTATGTATATGTGTTAGAGAAACGGCTGGGCCGCTGGTCTAATCCATGCTGACATGGTGAAAACCTGCAACGTAACCATAATGAGTTGTCTATGAAGCATTCTTCTTATAAAAAAGAGTCCTATATTGAGAAAAAAAGAGAAAAAGAAAAAAAAGAGATTATGAAAAGAGGAAAGAGAGAAAAAAGCACCATATTCCCATGGTAAATAAGAAGAATGCTGAGATGCTCGTTGTCTGCTTGCCTTGTCATTTTGATATGGGGATTCTTCCGTATCATCGGGCAAGGGGTACCCCATTGGCGGTTCTCTATGATACACATGTACATACAATGACAAGAACTTACCGGTGACTAAACTTGAGTAGCATGAGGAGCGGCCCTCGTATACAAGAGACATGAGATTTCTAACTTATACTTCATCATGCATGTACACCATAATTTGTTCACTTTAACCTTAATCACTTCAAGATGCTTATGACAGGGGCAATGAGAGCTGAAAGCTATAAGTACCATAATTTTTGGAAGCTCTTTATGAGACTTGAATCCCTACATACTTTTATAAAAAGGCCTTTCTTCCACCATTATATTGAGTCTCCACCTTCTACCTTTATGCACCTACTTTGAGAGCATAGTGGCCATTCTTAGTTCTATGTGCATTGTCCCAATACTTGTTGATTGATGCATACCTTGATATTGCTTGTTTTAAACTATTTGTATCTAGTCACTCTTATAAACTTTGAAGGTGTCCTATGCATTTATATTTGCTACTCTATTGAGGGACAAGCTGAATGCCACTATGCTATGTTTTCTTTATGTGAAACAAACAAACGTTGTGCAAAGCATTGTTATTCATGAATCTTTTGTTTCTGCCTTGCCATGTTGCAACATAGTTTCTTTGTCTTATTGCTAGAACTTTGTCTTTCATGTTATGGTTGAAGTACTATGATCCCAGCTATCCATGTTTTACAAATACTTTGATCAAGTTTATGATGGTGCATGTGACCTCAAAAATTATTCTTTTTTTTATCACTTACCTACTCGAGGACGAGCAGGAGTTAAACTTGGGGATGTTGATACATTGCAAATGTATCTATAATTTTTGATGTTCCATGCTTGGTTTTATCTACTTTCTTGTGTTTTGTCCACACTTTGGAGTACTTTTCATATGATTTCTTGGACTAACCTATTAACAAGTGCCACAGTGCCAGTTGCCTATTTTCTGCTGTTTTTGGTTCCAGGAAAGTCAGAAAATGAATATTCTCAGAATTGGACGGGACAAAAGCCAAAGTTCCTATTTTACCGGAAGACTCACGGAGCCAGAAGACGAGACGGAGAGGGGCCACAGGGTGGCCACACCATGTGGTGGCGCGGGCTAGCCCTAGCCGCGCCACCAGGTGGTGTGGGCCCCCTGGCCGCCCATCGACCTTGCCTCTTCGCCTATAAGAAGCCTCCCGATACCAAAACCCTAGATCGTCAATCAGAAATCCACGAAAAGTTCCGCAGCGCCGCCGCCACCGAAGGGGAGATTCGGGGGACAGAAAGTCTCTGTTCTGGCACCCTGCCGGGACGAAGAAGTTCCCCTGGAGCCATCTCCATCGATCTCCACCACCATCTCCATCACCATTGCTGATTCCCATGATGAGGAGGGAGTAGTTCTCTCTCGAGGCTAAGGGTTCTACCGGTAGCTATGTGTTCATCTCTCTCTATGCATGATCTTATTGAGATCATGAGCTTTGTAATCTAGTAGATCTACCTTGCTACTCAAGTGCTTTAATAGATCTCTGCTCTCCCCATGTGTGTGAAAGTGACAAGGTGCACACCATGGTGGCACTTAGGCTAGAGATTACAAATACTTGTTATGAGTTATATTTGGAGTTGGATGTCTTTATGAAATTGTGGTGTTTGTTGGACTCATCTAGTACTCAAGGTGACAGTGTGGGGTTTTCTAGATGGGAAAGGCTTACTTTGAGGTGTGCTGTTATAGCCCTACCATAGATTAGAGTGTCCAACCGGAGAGTAGTTAAGAGTAGTATCACGAAGAGAATATATTTATATGAGAGTGTTCACTAGTGAAAGTATGATCCCTAGGCCTTGTTTCTTAGCATTGAAATACCGTTTGCAACTAGATCTGTTATATGTTTGCTTGCTTCCATCTTTATTTCAGTTTTACCTTAGTCATTTCCACGCCATCAAGCAATCTTCTATCACCGTTACCACTTATAATTATTCATACCACTTGTATTTCATTATCTCTTCGCCGAACTAGTGCACCTATACACCTGACAAGTGTATTGGGTGTGTTGGGGACACAAGAGACTTCTTGTATCTTGATTGCAGGGTTGCTTGAGAGGGGATACCTTTGACCACTTCCTCCCTAAGTTCGATAAACCTTTGACCACTTAAGAGAAACTTGCTGCTGTTTTACAAACCTCTGCACTTGGAGGCCCAACAACGGTCTACAAGAATAGAAGTGCGTAGACATCAGTGCATACCTAGCAAGGGACAGAAATTTGTCATGGTACTCAACTACCATCATCCTTCCTTGCTTCAGTTCCCTGAACTCATCTCTTATTATGGTGACAAAACCTTGCGGCACATGGGTGCGGCTGAACTTGATCTTGAAAGCTTCCCAAGTCATGATATGACCGTGGTTCATAGTACGGGTGCTATTCCACCAGGCTCTTGCATCTCCTGCCAAATAGTGGGTGGAAAACAGTACTTTTTTGTTGGCGTCGACTCCTGCGACTTCCAGATTATTCTCCATGGTTTGTAGCCAGTCATCAGCATCTAAGGGATCCTCAGATTTGTTGAAGATAGGGGGATTGGTATTCTGAAAGTTTTTAAGCTTGGATCCATGATGATCCTGATTTCCATGGCCTTGATTATTGTGGGCCATCTGAGCTATCTGTTGCAGGGTGGCTAGGTTGGCTTGGCGCTTGGCTCTACTAGCTTCACGGTTGATGACCCAGAAGTATAGGTGGTGTATCGCAGTATTTTCGAGGGAAGTGAAACCCAATTTATTGATTCGACACAAGGGGAGCCAAAAATATTTATAAGCCTTAACAACTGAGTTGTCAATTCAGCTGCACCTAGAAACAATCTTGCTCACAGCAGTTTATCAGTAGCAACGGTTTTGTAGTAGGAATAGTGAAGTAGCAGCAGCAGTAAAGTAAAGAAAGTAGTAACAATAGCAGTAAACAGTATGATTCGAGTGCGGTAGGCATAGGGGTGGATGGACGGGCGTTGCATGGACAAGACAATTCACATAGCAATGAGAACATAGGGCAATTACAGATAAATAAGATAAAGCATCCAAGTACTAAATAATCCTAGGCATGTGTTCCATATATAGTCATACGTGCTCGCAATGAGAACTTGCACAACATCTTTTGTCCTGCCAGCCCGTTTGCAGCGGGGCCTCAAGGGAACTACTGGCAATTAAGGTGCTCCTTTTAATAGAGCACCGGAGCAAAGCGTTAACACTCCATGAACACATGTGATCCTCACATCAAAGCCATTCCCTCCGGTTATCCCGATTTCTATCACTTCGGGGGCATTGGTTCCGGACAAAAACGTGTGTATACAACTTGCAGGTAAGACCATAAACAATACTATCATAATGAATCAATAACATGTTCAGATCTGAAATCATGCCACTCGGGCCCTAGTGACAAGCATTAAGCATAACAAGTCGCAACAAAGTCATAAAGCACTAATAAAAGATACTAGGCACCATGCCCTAACAATCTGATGCCATTACATGAATGATCTCATCCAATCCCTACCATCCCCATAGCTTACAGCGGGGGATTACTCACTCATAGATGGGGGAACACATGGATGGTCGATGGAGAAGTGATGGTGATGATGATGGCGATGATCTCCTCCAATTCCCTGTCCCGGTAGGGTGCCAGAACGGAGTTTCTGGTGTTGTTTCATGGAATTTGGTGGTGGCGGCAGAGCGGAACTCTTTTTGGAAAAACGTCGAACCCCCAGAGTTTTTAGGTCAGAAGGCTTCTTATAGGTGAAGAGGGAGACCGAGGGGGTGCCTGGGGTGGCCAGACCACCCCCTGGTGTGGCTGGGCCCCAGTCCCACTCCGTCTCATATTCTGGCTCCAGGAGTCTTCTAGTGAAATAGGATTTTTGGCTTTTGTCCCGTCCAATTCTGAGAATATTCATTTTCTAACTTTCCTGGAACCAAAAACAGCAGAAAACAAGCAGCTGGCACTGTGGCTCTTGTTAATAGGTTAGTCCAAGAAATCATATGAAAAGTACTCCAAAGTGTGGACAAAACACAAGAAAGTAGATAAAACCAAGCATGGAACATCAAAAATTATAGATACATTTGCAATGTATCAACATCCCCAAGCTTAACTCATGCTCGTCCTCGAGTAGGTAAGTGATAAAAAGAAAGAATAATTTTTGAGGTGACATGCACCATCAAAGACTTGATCAAAGTATTTGTAAAACATTCAAAGCTGGGATCATAGTACTTCAATCATAACATGAAAGACAAAGTTCTAACAATAAGACAAAGAAACTGTGATGCAACATGAAAAGGCACAAACAAAAGATTCATGAATAACAATGCTTTGCAAGACGTTTGTTTGTTTTACATAAAGAAAACATAGCATAATAGTATTCAGCTTGTCCCTCATAGAGTAGCAAATATAAATGCATATGACACCTTCAAGGTTCATAAGAGTGACTAGATACAAATAGTTTAAAACAAGAAATATCAAGTTATGCATCAATCAACTAGTCTTGGGACAATGCACATAGGACTAAGAATGGCCACTATGCTCTCAAAGTAGGTGCATTAAGATAGAAGGTGGACACTCAATATAAAGGTGGAAGAAAGGCCTTCATAGAAGGAAGCAGAGATTCAAGTTTCATAAAGAGCTTCCAAAAATTATGGTACTTATAGCTTTCAGCTCTTATTGCCCCTATCATAAGCATCTTGAAGTGATTAAGGTTAAAGTGAACAAACTATTGTGTACATGCTTGACGAAGTATAAGTTAGAAATCTCATGTCCCTTGAATACGAGGGCCGCTCCTCATGCTTCTCAAGTTTAGTCACCGGTAAGTTCTTGTCATCGTAAGTACATGTGTATCATAGAGAACCGCCAATGGGGTACCCTTGCCCGATGATACGGAAGAATCCCCATATCAAAATGACAAGGCAAGTAGACAACGAGCATCTCAGCATTCTTCTTATTTACCATGGGAATATGGTGCTTTTTTCTCTCTTTCCTCTTTTCATAGTATCTCTTTTTTTCTCTTTTCTCTTTTTTCTTAATATAGGATTCTTTTTTATAAGAAGAATGCTTCATAGACAGCTCATTATGGTTACGCTGCAGGTTTCTGCCATGTCAGCATGGATTAGACCAGCGGCCCAGGCGTTTCTCTAACACATATACATAACTCCATGGACTTACAAGCTCCCCTTTCATTTCACACCGACGACATCCATATACAAAAGAGCATGATATCAACTAGGTATAAGTACCAAGTGCAATGTTGAAAGCGTTCCCCATGAAAGCATGGTTCTGCTAATTCCCGACAAATAAGTGCAAGCATATACAACATAGAAGACACAATGGTTCAAGTTTATTAAGGGCAAGAAAAGTAAAGTGTGCCATCAAGTTCGTGAGAGCTTTAATCACTAGTTTTCTCATAACAAGTTTAATTTGGAAGGTAAACAAAAGCATGAATATACTTGGAATAGCATAATATAGTAGGTAGGTATGGTGGACTCTTTGGAATAACTTGGTTTAGGGAGTTGGACGCATGAGTGGATCTCATACTTTGTTGTGGAGGCTAGCAAAAGACTGGGAGCGACAAACTAAGAGAGCAATAATGGCCATAATCATGTAGAGTGACAAAACAACATTGATCAAAGCATAAAGTGATATTACAAGTTGAAAACTAAAGGATCATAAAGGCTATGGTGACTTGAGATAGTCATAACATGGTGTGAGCATGCGCCAAGTCAACCCAAATAAAGCATTAAAGGAGAATACCACTATACTATGCTTTAATATGCTAAAACAACGCATGATTCATCCAAGGCACATTAAGCAATCTCAATTGTTTATAACAAGTCATGCTACAGCAAAGAATACTAAACATAAAGCCAAAACAATATCAAGCATGGCATGACAAAGCATAGGCCACAGTCAAAAACAAGCTCTCTTTACCACTTAAGCATGAACTTTCCTACTCTTTTCCAATCCAAACCAAACTATTTGAAAACCAATGCATAAAAGAGGAGGCCCAACCAATTTATTCAGCAAACTAATAAAACAAAGCAAATGAAAAACCAAAATGAAAACGAAAAAGAAGACGCTCCAAGAACAACACAACTGTGCATGAAACAATTAAAATGAAGTGTTTGGAAGAAACCTGGGATTTTTATTGATGAAGAAGGGGATGCCTTGGGCATCCCCAAGCTTTGACGCTTGTACCTCTTGGATATTTCTTGGGGTGACACGCGTGGCATCTCCAAGCTTGAGCTTTAGTACATCCTTCATCTCATTACTCATTCCTTCCATACACCTGAAAATTTTCCTTCATACAAAACTTCACACAATCTTTATTAGCAACATTAGTTCACTCAAGATAATAAGTCTTTAGGTTCAGTTCCAACACCAATAAAACTTCCATTAAAACACTAGCTACTGTAGCACTTCCCTCAAAAAGCTCAATTCCCCGAAAGAACTCAAAAAGGAACCAACAAGAAGCAAATGCAGAAAATGGCAGAAATCTCTCAAAACAGACCAGCAGGTAAAGACGAATTTTTTCGAAGACCTTCTGTTGCTCAAATTAAAAAGTGTGGAACTAATGAAAGTAACAACCTGGGGCAGAAGCACAAAAATTCACGCCTCAAAAATACGTTCAGAGATTTTACACGAATTTTTACGGTGAAGCACATAAGTAATAACCTCAAAGACTCATCTAAAACTTTTGGGTTATCTCCCAATAAGTACTTTTTCTTTAACGCCTTTAAGTTAGGCATAAAAATAAAAGTAAACAAAGATAATCATGGTGAAAACATTGTTTTGTTCATTGAAATCCTTTTGTTAAAAAGGTTGATCAGGTCTTGTTACCAAAACAATTTTATATGAAACAAAACTTTGTGTTCCACTAATGATTATGTTACCTCAACCTTGATAGCAATGGTCCCAATCATAATAGTTTCAAATTTTTCTCTTGGTATGGGACAATATATTTCTCCAACTTGAATGCCCTCAACATGTTCAGTTGAATTCAAACCATAAGTCCTTTCAATTCTTGGGGAAATAGACAGTATGTTCCTTGCCATTAACATTAAAGGTCACCTTTCCTTGATTACAATTAATAACAGCTCCTGCAGTATTAAGAAAAGGTCTCCCAAGAATAATAGACATATTATCATCTTCAGGCATTTCAAGCACAACAATCAGTTAATATCAAGCAATTATGAGCCACTTGAACAGGTACATCCTCACATATACCAACAGGAATAGTGGTAGATTCATCAGCCATTTGCAAAGATATATCAGTTGGTATCAGTTTTTCAAGTTGAAGTCTCTTATAGAGATAGAAAGGCATAACACTAACTCCAGCTCCCAAATCACACAAAGAAGTTCAAACATAACTATTTTTAATAGAGCAAGGGATAGTTGGAATCCCTGGGTCTCCAAGTTTCTTTGGAACCTTACCATTAAAGGAATAATTAGCAAGCAAAGTAGAGATTTCTTCATTAGGGATCTTCCTTTTATTCGAGACAATATCCTTCATATACTTTGAGTAAGGAGGCAATTTAATAGCATCAGTCAAAGGAATTTGCAGGAATAAATGTTTCATCCACTCACAAAACTTATTATAGTGTTCATCTTCCTTTGACTTGTGTTTCTTATCAGGGAAAGGCATAGGTTTTTGGACCCAAGGTTCTCTTTCACTACCATGTTTCTTAGCAACAAAATCTTCTTTAGTGTATTTAGTATTCTTAGTGTGGTTTTCAGGTTCTTCTTCAACTTTTTCTTCATTAGGAGCTTCATTTTCTTCATTACCACTTTCAGTTTCAGCATCAAAAATAGATATACTATTAGGATCTATAGCAGGTTCAGAGGGTTCTACAACAGTTTTATGTTTCTTTTTCCTTTTCTTACGAGTAGAGCCACTATTTTCAGCTTGTTGAGAATCCTACTCAATTCTTTTGGGATACCCCTCAGGATATAGAGGATCCTGGGTAGCAGCACCACTTCTAGTTCTAATTTCATAAGCATGTTTTTCTTTAGCAGCATTAACTAGCAAGTCGTTTTGCACTTTAACGAGTTGATCTATTTGAGTTTGAACCATTTGAAAGTGTTTAACAATCATTTTAACATCATTAGAGGTTCTTTCCACAATATCTTTCAACTCAACAATAGCTCTAGTGTTTTCCATTAGATGATTTTGCACCCTTTTATTAAAATTATCTTGCTTAACAATAAAGATATCGAATTCTTCTAAGCATTGATCAGGAGGTTTAGAGTAAGGGATACCACCTTCATCGAAGTGTTGGAGAGAGTGTACCTCGATAGTGGATGAGTAGGGAATAGGCTTACATAATTCTTCTATAGGAGGTAAATTCTTGACATCTGCAGCTTTAATTCCCTTCTCCTTAAGACATTTCTTAGCTTCCTTCATCACTTCATCATTTAATTCAATAACTCCCCTCTTCTTTGATGTTGGAATAGGCACTGGTATAGTAGGTTCAGGTATAATTACTTCAGGTATAGCTTGTTCAGGAGGAGTCCAATCTTCATAGTTCTTACTTATTTTAGCCATTAATTCCTCAGCTTCCTTAGGAGTCCTATTCCTGAAAACACAATCAGCACAACTATCTAGGTATGTCCTAGATTCTTCGGTTAGTCCATTATAAAATATATCAAGAAGCTCATTCTTAGGTAATGGACTTCCATCCTGTGCATGAATCAAAGCACAAAACCTTGCCCATGATTCAAGCAATATATCTTTTTCTCTCTGTTTAAAATCAAAAAGTTCCTGCAAAATAGCATGTCTAGCACTAGGAGGAAAATATTTCTACAGGAAAGTACTAATCAAGCAATCAGGGCTATTAATAGATCCAGGAGGTAAATTATTAAACCAAGTTTTAGCTTCTCCTTTTAGTGAAAAGGGGAAAATCTTAGAACAAAGTAAGTACACATCTTAATATCATCAGAAAACAAGCCACTCATGGTAGAAAGTTCATTCATATGTGCTACCGCACTTTCATTCTTAGTCCCACAAAAAGGTTCTTTCTCAACAATAGCTATGTAAGATAGATCGAGAGAGAAATCATAATCTTTATCTATAATGTTTATGGGAGAAGCAGCGAACTTAGCAATAGGAGATAATTTGGGTCTAATAGTACGCCTCTCAAGGAGACTCTTAGCAGCACTCCTATCATGGGTGTTTTTACATTCTTTAATAAATTCATCGATCATCTCAACATAACCATCTTCAATATCATAACTTTCACTAGACTCAGGTGAACTAACAGGTGTGGTAGTGTCTTCAGTAGGAGTTTCAGTATTTCCAGCTATAGTTCTAGCAATCGTAGCATAAGGACCTAATGAACCACTCTTATCAAGCACAGTAGAAGCAGCATCATGAGCATCAGAAGTTTCAGATTCAGCAGTACTAGCAGTGTGTGTAACATGTGTATGTGGTGGTGTAACGAGCTTACTCATAACAGATGGTGAATCAAGAGCAACAGAGGTGTTCAGAACCGTACCTCTTCTTGTAGTGGATGGTAAAATAGGAACCTTGCCATCACGAGACTTACCCATGACAGATGGATAGCAGCGAACAATAGAGAATCCAAGTGAACTTGATAAATAAAGCTATGCTCCCCGGCAACGACGCCAGAAAATAGTCTTGATGACCCACAAGTATAGGGGGTGTATCGCAGTATTTTCGAGGAAAGTGAAACTCAATTTATTGATTCGACACAAGGGGAGCTAAAGAATATTTATAAGCCTTAACAACTGAGTTGTCAATTCAGCTGCACCTGGAAACAATCTTGCTCACAACAGTTTATCAGTAGCAAGAGTTTTGTAGTAGGAATAGTGAAGTAGTAGCAGCAGTAAAGTAAAGACAGTAGTAACAATAGTAGTAAACAGTAGGATTCGAGTGCGGTAGGCATAGGGATGGATAGACGGGCGTTGCATGGATAAGACAATTCACATAGCAATCAGAACATAGGGCAATTGCAGATAAATAAGATAAAGCATCCAAGTACTAAATAATCATAGGCATGTGTTCCATATATAGTCATATGTGCTCGCAATGAGAACTTGCACAACATCTTTTGTCCTACCAGCCCGTTTACAGCGGGGCCTCAAGGGAACTACTGGAAATTAAGGTGCTCCTTTTAATAGAGCACCGGAGCAAAGCATTAATACTCCGTGAACAAATGTGATCCTCACATCAAAGCCATTCCCTCCGGTTATCCTGATTTCTGTCACTTCGGGGCCATTGGTTCCGGACAACAATGTGTGTATACTTGCAGGTATGACCATAAACAATACTATCATAATGAATCAATAACATGTTCAGATCTAAAATCATGGCACTCGGGTCCTAGTGACAGGCATTAAGCATAACAAGTCGCAACAAAGTCATAAAGCACTAATAAAAGATACTAGGCACCATGCCCTAACAATCTAATGCCATTACATGAATGATCTCATCCAATCCCTACCATACCCATAGCTTACAGCGGGGATTACTCACTCATAGATGGGGGAAACATGGATGGTCGATGGTGATGATGATGGCGATGATCTCCTCCAATTGCCCGCCCCGACAGGGTGCCAGAACAGTGTTTCTGGTGCTATTTCGTGGAATCTGATGGTGGCGGCGGAGCGGAACTCTTTCTGGAAAAACATCGAACCTCCCAGAGTTTTTAGGTCAGAAGGCTTCTTATAGGCGAAGAGGGAGACCGAGGGGGTGCCTGGGGCGGCCAGACCACCCCCTGGCGCGGCCAGGCCCAGCCCGCGCGGCCAGGTGGTGTGGCTGGGCCCTAGCCCCACTCCATCTCATATTCGGGCTCTAGGAGTCTTCTGGTGAAATAGGATTTTTGGCTTTTGTCCCGTCCAATTCCGAGAATATTCATTTTCTGACTTTCCTGGAACCAAAAACAGCAGAAAACAGGCAGCTGGCACTATGGCTCTTGCTAATAGGTTAGTCCAAGGAATCATATGAAAAGTACTCCAAAGTGTGGATGAAACACAAGAAAGTAGATAAAACCAAGCATGGAACATCAAAAATTATAGATACATTTGCAATGTATCAACAGTTAGAAACTAGCATTTGTAGAATCTGCAACATCGGGTCCTGCGATGAGCTACTTCCTCCTTGGTTTCCACGAATCATCTGAAGATTGAGACAGATAATGAGGTAAGAGGGAATTTCTAAGGTTCATGGTTTTGTTTTCAAAAGCTTTAAACTTTGAGTTTGAACTCAGGTTTTGCAACTAACTTCTTCTCATTCATTCATTCAAGAACACAATACAACACACACCACAACACAAAAGGAAAACAGATGGTTTTAAGAACCATTCTGTAAACTAAGATACAGTGGGATCGATATAACTCATTCCTACGGTAGTTGATCAAGTGCATCTACTCATCATCAATGAAGTCGGAATCATCATCATCGGTGTAGAAATCCATGGCATCATCCTCCAGTTAGTCATTGTCATCACTGAGGTACGAGTGAATATCTCCCTGGATGTCTTCACCTTCTTCCTCTTCCTTTGCTTCAAGATGGACTTCTTGCTCATGGATGGTCTTCTCGAGGTCGGCCACCTTCTTGCGAAGACGGGCGATGGTGCGGTCCTTCTTCTCACGTTGACGACGAAGTGATTGACGATCCTTGACTAGCATGGCGAGAGTCTGGTCCTTCTTGGCGACGATGGAAAGGTTATGGTTGGCGTAGGCTCGAGCATCGTCCAATTCCTTCTGCCTATCATACAGTAGGAAGTCAAGATTCTCCACTTGGCGCTTCATCTCCGGGTGACTTGGCATCTCCAATGGCATTCCCATAGAATCACGCCTTGCATAGTGAGCAAAGTGAGTTCCCTGGATCAAGTTGATGTTTTGCCCACACATACGGGCAAGAGCTTCATGCATAGCCCTGGCTAATCCATCTAGCCAGTTGTTCTCTTGCACGGTGAATTGAATCTTCTCAGAAAGGGGTGCTTCCATTTTGCCTTTGAGGTCTACAACTATCAGCCATTGTAGATCTCCTCCTGGGAAATCCTTGAGTTGAGCTTCGAAGAATTCTGGATGCGGGCGCTCAAGGTACTCTAACAGTGCATCAAGATCCCTCTCAAAGATCAGATGGCCTCTGTTGCCCAACTAATAGAACTTGCAATACTGAACTTCCATCTATAAGAATTTAGGATGAGTAAGTTAGTGAGGTGATCAAGTGTGTCAAATTTTATGTAGTAATGTAAGAATTTTTGAGGAACATGATTTTTTTTGAAGGAATCAAGGATAAGAGTGGGAATATGTTTTCATAAATACTCACTTCTTTCGTTTGAAACTAAGTTTTTGTTCGGACATCCATTCTAACTAGGGTCTCCTATGGTCAGGATGGCTCTGACACCAACTTGTCAACACCCGGATTTTTAATCCCAGATGCCTGTTATACCATACATCGCAATCCTAGGATTACCATTTTTGAGAGACATAACAGATTGGATATCACAGTACATCATCCATTACAAACCATAATAAGGTCTTGCACAAATAGAGGATCTCATGATCCAGTCTTAATACAAACAAGCAGCGGAATAATAAGCGTAGCAGTGGGCTCCATCTTCAGGGTCACAGGCAATGCTGACGATGGGAGATCATCCTAGTTGTCGTAGACGTCTTGCTGTCCATCCTCCTGATAGTCCTCCTCATAGTCTGGCCACGGGAATAGCCAGGGACAAAGCCATGTGTACTCTTTAAGTACTCGCAAACTATCACTAACAAGTAAGGTAGTTGTAGTAGGAATCCTAAGCTCTAAGTTTAGTTACAAAAAGGCAGATTTATCTAAATTGAGTTCAGAAGTAAAGAAAACTAAGTAAAAGTTCTAAATCACTTTAAGTTGGGAACCTAGTTTTCATATTCACAACCCTATTGTGGTCAAGTCAAAATCATAGTTCACTTCACAAGTCATTTTGAAAACATCTGACGACGGAACAGTATGGCCACTCCAACTGTCCATGACCGCGGACGCGGCTATTTGAATAGTTTAACACTCTACAAAGGTGGTACACTTTCACCACAAAATTCGATACATCCGTCAGGGATAACCCTGAATCATTATACTTAGTATGCGGATAATCAATCATAACCTTTCCTTTACACACTCTAGTATAAGCACCTCCCCTATGAGCTTGGCCTCCCAGCCATGGCCATTTTCCATCCTGGTCACTACATAGGTGGACATCATCAAGAGGTAGCCTCAGCTCAAACCTCTTCCGCGAGGGAACCCATACTAATGTGTAACACCCTCGAATTGGCCCTATGCAAATTTTAGCCCTTTCCGCCAAACCCGCATAGAAACGATTCAAGGACGCCCACCAGGCACTTTCGTGCGGGTGGAAAACGAAGTAATACCATTACACAGCAGTCCTCGATGGGACCCATAGAACAAATATATACATCAACGACTCCATGAGTCAAGAATACAGATATACTATACAAAGATCCAAATCACCTTGAAAACGATAGAGCGTCCGACTACGAACAAGATGCAAATGGGGCTAAGAGCCCTGAAGAATAACCAATGGCGTCCATAACCCTGCCCAGGCCAAGCCGGAAGGGTAACCCTGCTAACAACGTCGATCTCAAACCTGCTAAAACAAAAGGGGTACCGACAAAGGGCAAAGGAAAAAAGAGGAGCGTCAGTACTGAGGCCAGTACATGGCGAGGCTAGAATTCGGCGGCTCTCGCCCACATAGGTATGGTGGACTGAAGCGGCAGCGCAACATGCACTAAACAACCTATAGAGACTCGATTCAACTGACGGCTATTAGAGAGGGATAAGAAAGACCTATTCAGGACCAACCTGATACTAACACCAATCATACCCATCCTGGTATTTCCCCCTCGAGACCAAACGAGGAAGTCAAACCGAGGAACTCACACAGTTGGCTATTTTACTCATTCCGTTATAGCTGCAGCACTTACTAATCAGATATAGATAGCATGAGTCATCTTGATAGCATAAGTAGTGGGCAGTTTTAGTTAACATTCCGTTGTAGTTGGAACATTTACTAGTCAGATATAATTGTCCTGAGGAATCCCAAACCCAGCAGTTGTTGGCACTTTTATCACATTCCGTTGGAGTTGCAATACTTACTAGGCAGGTATAGTATGACACAGATCACCACAGATCCACCAGTTGTTGGCATTTTTATTATCCATTCCATTGTAGTGAAGTTGATTACTAGTCACATATTAAGTCAAATTTATAGTACTACTTTAGTTATGCTTGTCTATGATCGAGACACTGTGCTCCAAGTCGTCCATAACAGCGGACACGGCTTTCAGAAAGTTTTACCCTGCAGGGGTGCACAAATAGCAACACACACTCGATCAACCTCGGAAAAACCAACTCAAAACCCAATGAGGCATTCATGACAAAGCGATCACAGGATTCATAAATATTTTAGGGGGCCACCCCATTAAGCTACCCGCAACGAAGTTGTCCGACTCCGAGACGGACCCAAGGTTTGCGCCAATGGCTGTAAACGACTGGGAACCCGAAAGTGTGACTGGGCTTGTCGATACCGCGAAAACACTCCGCAATCCTAAACAGTATAGGTGCTCCACGCACAATCTTAAATAAAGCAGTAAAGCATGGCATAAGTACATGATAGTAATAAAGCCCCAAACTATTTTGTGGCCCCAAGAAATAGAAATGAATCAAGCTCTGGCTCAGGGGGGTCCATAAGGCGTCCCAGATGTGGATAGTGCGAAAAATCAAGGAACAGGTATCAAGTACTCGGGGTCCTACGGGACACAAGTGAGCGTGGAAGAGCCAAATAACATCTATTGCTCACCGATGCCTCTGCATTAGTTATATCTTGCATTTTAATAGTTGCATTTAAAGTCATGATCATCTCCACCATTAAGCATCTCCACCATTCCAATCACTGTGGTACTTGACAACACGAGATCGCACCTGAGCAAGCAAATACGACTCGCAAGGCCAGCTATCTACCAAACACAGGTAATAGGAGGTGTCCAAGGCAATATAGAGGCTGCACGGGATATAACTGGTGTACGGAAACTAAAGCATCATGACACGGATAGCAATAGATCAACAGGAGGAAATAAAGACTATAAAAGCAAAATAGGTAGAAAGGGGGAGATGCTCGCCTGGTAAACACTGCCGAAGGTTCATATCCGGAGAACTTGCCGATACTCGCATCAACTCATCGTCCTAATCCGCGAAGAAGCAAACACTAGAAGAAACACCGGATGCAATATTTAATACGACGGTAGAAGATCCGGCATGATTATGATATGATACAGATACGGTGCAATTAGGCAATATTAAGCGGAACCGGGGTCTCGACAATTAATTACATGGTTCAAGTTATTTAACTACCCCGGAATTTAAATGTTGAATTAACAAGGCGAATAGGGCATCGGTTCGCTATACAAATTTAAATGGAGTCCGGAATAAGACAAAGATATCCCGCATATAGACTCCGTATTTAATTTTGGTGAATCGACTATTTAACCCAACCCACCAGATGACATGTATGCAAGCACGATGATTTAATTATGCGACAGGTATATGTCATATTATAAAAATAGGGGCTTAGGGGCACACATCTGGATTCGGAAGATCTTGGGTTCCGGGGGTCCGGGGTTTGGTCTTAGGGTTCGATGGGGACGACGAGGTTCGGATACAAGATGGAGAACTTGTCGTGTCGCGACGGAGAACTTAGGTACCAAGCGGTCGACCCTATCGTCGATGACGAACTGGAGTGGATCAAGTACCGGGGGTCTTCGGATCCGTGAAGGAGATCTTGACGCCTGTGACGAAGAACTCAGGTTCGGAAGGAGGTCTTGGCATTCCGATGGATCGGTCCTCCGGGTCGAAGAACTTGGCGCTCCAGGGTTCGGTCTTCGGATCCGGGGTTCAGGTCTTCGAATCCATTGTGATGCTCTTATCGTACCGGGATGAAGACCTTGGTGTGCCATCTCGATCATCGGTGAACGCGTTTGGAAGTAGATCTTGGTGTCCGTGATGAAGATCTTGTCGGTCCGTCTTTTGTCGGTGTCAAACTTGCAGGGTCAATGCCACTTGTTCGTCGGGGTAGATCTTGCCGGTGTAATGCATCGGGAACCTTGTTCACTTGTCTCGGGATCACAGAACATGGCATCTCTCGGGTTGGACATATTGTCGATGTAGCTCTTGGCGTGACACGATATTGGTCTACCTAGACCTTGAAGACCGCATGCAAGACTAGGCCAAACCGACCGGGAGGGACTCCGACTTGAGGCTGCGGGCACGGACGCGTCCAGGAGGAGGTCGGCAGCTCGGGAGAGGACGGAGACAGGGAGGGCCGAGGTGAAGGCGAGCTCTAGGGAGGCGGCAAACGGCGCAGACGGGAGGAGAACCGGGGCGGCCGGAGCTCTGCCTGGGGTTGCGGGGAGGGGCGCATCCGGGCGGCGGCGGTTCCCTGCGGGGAAGGAGAGCAGAAGGAAGGAGGCGACGGGAGCGAATGGAGGGCTCTGCGTCGTGGAGACGCCAGCACCGGGGAGCTCGAGGAGAGGCGCAGGGAGGAGGGGATGGCGGCGGGGTCGGCGGGAGAGGAACCTCGCGTCGGGCAGGGAGGGGGCCCGGCCAGAGGGCGGCCGCCGTGGGCCAAGGCGGGCGAGCGGAGGCAGAGGAGAGAGGCGGCGGTGGAGAGCCGTCGGAGGTGGCGCTGGAGAGGAGAGAGTGCGGTCGGCGGTGACGGGGACGTGGCCCATGCAAGGCGGCGGAGGGGAGAGGTGGTCGGAGGCGGGGCGCGAGGAACTTGAGCGGCGGCGACGCTTTGCAGAAGCAGAGGAGGCGAGGCGGGGTAGGTGGGGAGAGGAGAGACGGCCTGGTCGCGAGGCGTGTGCGGTTGGGGAAGCGCGCTCAGGTGGGGCCTGGAGCGGTAGGTGGGAGGGGTTCACGCTGGGATCGAGGTGCTCGGCCGGGTGGTTTGAACGCGGGAGGAGAGAGGGCTGCGGGGAGCGGGCGGTGGCGTGTGGCGACGCGTCGGACGCGTGAGGCGCGAGACAGAGCCAGGAGGTGGGGCCAGGTGGAGCTGGCGGGATGAGGCGACGTGGTTGGAGGGTGGCTTCCAGGCGGTCACGTGGGCGCGCGTTACTGGGAGCGGGAGGGCTCAGCCGCGCGGCTGGTGTGCCTAGGGATGGGGCCAGGTGGGTGAGGTGGCGAGCACAGATTGGTTCAGGTGAGGTGGCGGGGTGGAGGCGTGACATGCAGGTGGTGTGGTGTGCGGTAACGTGTGCGGGAGTGGCGCGGTGCATGGGAGGTGGCCGAATTGGTGGGGCCAGATGGTGTGGGAGGTTGTCGGCTGGGCGGGAAAAGAGCTGGGAGGAGGAAGTGTGGCAGCAGGGCAGGAGGGAGTTGGAAGGAGGAGGGGTAGGTAGGATGTGGGGATTAGGGTTAGGGCTAGATTAGGTGGGGTTGTAGGCTGGCTGGCTGGGCCTTTGGCCTGGCCGGCTGCCTCCCCTAATAAAAAATATTTGTTTTATTTTTATTTTATAAAACCTTTCACAAACAGTTTTTAGACAAAACAAAATATCCGGAAGAAGCCGGGTTTTGATTTGAATAAAGACAGGGGATATTTAGAAAACAAAGATAGGCTTTTCGAAATAGTTTTAGACAAACATATGCATGATGACATGACGATGCTAAAATGCAATGTGGCATGATGACATGAGCATGCGGTCATGATGATGCAATGCATAAAAACACAGTAATTTTCTAGTAGTGGTTTTAGCGGGGTGCTACATAATGCATATAAACTTCCGGCTAAGCCTTACCCAATTCAGGTATTGTGGTTGTACGGTAAAATTGGAATGGTATCGCATCCGAATCCAACCATCAGTTTTTATAAAGGGTTAAGGCTCATGCCCCAACATTTTCATCATCAAATCCATTCGTGTTTCTCAACACATGTCAAAACATCTCAATAGAATGACTCATTATTCCAAGGTTTTTATAATTATTTTCACCAAGTATTCCCATCTAAAGTGATCAAGTTTTATGCTTAGCACTAGCCACTAAGTTAAGAGTGTTCACTAATGAGGGATGCTAATCTCAATCTCATGCCATAGAATGACATCTAGTATAGGCCTAGTTTTATACTCTTTATGTTATCTATACTACTTTCCAAAATCTCACAAAGCATTTAACTAAAGGTAAAGAAACTTTGGTAAGGTAAAAAGTAAAGCTTGCAAGTAAAATTTGGGATGGGTATAAATCAAAATGTATAACCAAGCATGCCTAATGCATCTTTCTTAGGCTAACTTGCATCTAGTGATGGCTTGCAAGTATTATCTTGCCAATAATAGCTTGCACAGTTAAGTAACTTGCAAGTGTTAGTTTGCCTTGATTGGTGCAGTGGTTGAAGTTTTCTTCGTCTTCTTCGGGGTAGAACTCCTCCTCCTCGTATCCTTGGTCGATACTATCGTCTATAAAGAAATACGGGGTACACAATCACCAAACAATACTTAACTAAGTCTATTTAGCATACTAAGGCTCACACTTGATGATCTAGTATCATCACAATCATCACATGAATTAAAGAACTAGTTTTATTTAGTTTATTTGAGAAAAGTAATTTCTACTCAGTGAAATTAATTAAGATTTAATATTCTCCAATTAAAATATGGAATCATGTTGACACATGCCATCATCACATATTCTAATACATGGGAATATGATTTAAAGGGTTGGTCATATTTTATAAAGTTTTAAGAATATTATTTAATAGATTTAAAGTGAATAGAAATGCCCTAATAGCATTCTTTTGGTACTAGTCCAATGTCACTGCATGCAACCTAGATATTTTTACATATTCAGATAGCTATTATCAAATGTGATTTTTGAGAGTTGGAATCAACTCAAAAGCTATTATGGTTGATTTTTGAAAAAGTTTGAAGTTGCAAAAGTCTCTGTCTTGTTATTTTTGCTATAGATTAGCGCCGCCAGCCTCCACCTCCTCCTCGTTTGACATGTCATGGTGCGCCTCTGATAGTGTGGCTTCTATAATTAAGCATTTTCATAATAGTGGAGTGGATAAGGTCATGGGGGCCCACCACAACCTGATGTGCACGCACGACCCATGCCTCCTAGTCCCGGATAGTGGAATGCAGAAATCCCCCGAAGGAGCAGTATCGCTCCCATGACCTAAAGGCATCTCCAGCGGGCCGACGCAAAGTGGCGACCAAACCGTCCGTTTTGGTCCGGATAGGTCGGGTCGCGGAAAGAATTTGGGTCTGGCCTGTCTGGCAAATGTGCCCAGCGGCATGACCCATTCCATCCGCGCGGGCCTTTCCCGCAACGTTTGCGCCCGCCACTGGTGACTTCCCGTGCTTTTTAGAGATCTCCTGCCACTTCTGGTGAGTTCAAAGATGACTATAAAGACCGACGCGGTGGACTAGTCGCACAACATAACATCCATCATGTCTGGTCGCCGTATTACCACCACCCGCGCACGCAACCTTAGCGTAGGAGTTCCGGCGAATACTCGCCACGCCCGCGCCGCCGCCCGGGGGAAAGGAGTTGGATGACCTTGCCGACTTCGACGAGCCGAAGGAGGCACCAATCGAGCAGCACGGAAGTGCAGAAGGGATCACCGACCCGACAGTGATGGAGGCTCTTGCGTAGAGGGAGGCACTGGCTCCAGCACAAGATTTGAATATCCAGCGCATCACGGTGGCTACTGATTTTCTCTCGGTGATCAATGCCATGGAAAAACCTTTTTTCTGACAATTTTACTATCGTTCTGGATGAGATCAAAGATGGAGCTAGCTTGTAAGCTGAGGCTAGTTTCACGCATGAAAACCGAGTTTCAAATTCTGATGCTATACGATCTGCAGTAGTAGTAGCTTGTAGTGTTGGACCTCAATTAAGTCTGCCTAATCCAGCCACCTGAGAGTTTATGTATCCCAAACATTATTGATTAATAGTAAAGTACTACTACCATGATTCTAAATTAAAGAAAGCTACGCCTTTACTCCGTACCGAAGCATCTGCCGCTTACACACTAGTCCCACTGCCGGGTGGCTGGACAGGCACTCGGTTCGACCACGTTCGCGTATACACATCGATCGATCAACTAAATTTTGTTGCGCCAATAGATGGTGCCGGACGGGTCAGTCCGATGACGCGACGTGACCATGCATGTGCATATATCGTGGAGATGCCCTAAGCGTGGACGACGCGACCCACGCTTTCCATAACCGGAGGATGGAACGCAGAAATCCACGGAGCAGTAAAATATCGTTTCGTACCCTTTTTCTTCCATTTCCGTGTGAGCCACACCGCTGCGGGCCCTTTCTTTTGTTTCTGGCGTTTCTGCCACGGGGTCCCCACTCATGGCTCTTCTGTCTTGTTGCTAATGTTCTGGTCGCTCGTGGAGCCTAGTAGCCCATCGCCTAGTATTTTTTGCCAAATCTGCCCAAATTTGGAAAGTTTAACCAAGTCTGACCCTTCACCGAAACTAATTTGAAATCTGACTCCTAGGGTCGGCGCCATTTAAAATGGCGCCGAAGTTGTACAGATCGGCGCCAAGATGAAGCAGCTGGGAGGCAAACTAGGGAGGTCGGCGCCGTTTTAAACGGAGCCGACGTCGGCGCCATTTTAAACGGAGCCGACCTCCTTCAAGTCGGTTTTCTGTTTTGTGTGCGCCGAACTGTACAACGTCGGCGCCATTTTAAACGGCGCCGACCCCAGGGGTCAGATTCCGAATTAGTTTCGAGAAAGGGTTAGATTTGGTTGAACTTTTCAAAATTGGGCAGATTTGGCAAAAAAATACCATCGCCTACTAGCAGCTAGCATACACACAGCACACGCGGTTTTTTCTTCGCCTAGATTCCTGGCCGTTGCTGTGTGTGCAGAGCTACAGTCCGCCAGCGTGACCTCAACTGCTTTTTGATCACAGTACCATTGGACAAGGACAAATGGCTCGCTTGCTCACGGACACATGTCGAATTGATCTCTATACACAAGAATGCATTGTCCAGGTACGTATGTACAGTACATCTTGGTACAGATATACTACTAAATGCTAGTGGTAGTAGCATTGACCAGGATGAGCTCGATTATGTAAATTCTACAAAGCAGCTGGTCCATGTTGGGCTTACTACTCGTGAAATGCATTTGCATGTTGTAAAAAGAAATGCGTTTGTGTCACAAGTAAAAAAATAGTGCATTTGCATTGGAGAATAAATGCAAGGACTTGCTTGTACATGTAACACCTGGGCGTGGGCAGCCCCGCCCAAAAAAAACCACCGGGCGGAGGCCTGGCCCAAAAGAATATGTGTAACACAGGACGGGCTCGGGCCTGGGATTTGTATGGGCGAGCTTTGTCAGGCCTGGCCCGGAAAATGTTAGTCCATTTTAATTTTTGTGCTGAACATATATCTTACTTCGGGTTTAATCTTATTAGGAAGAAACAGAACCGGGGGCAACCCTTGTCCTCTAAATTAAATTCGTCACAAATTTTAAAGAATCTATATAAAGCAATTTGCAAGAATACGCGAGTTCGGACCATGGCTGCATGAGACATTTTTTGCTGATTGCATTTGTAGAATAGCAAAAGACTGAATAAACAAGGAAAACAACACTTCTGTGATACCTCGAAAATCCTATGAAACAGAAACGGCACTGTAGGTATGTGTGTCCGGTGTACGTACTACATTATGCATCGAGTCGTTCGATTTTTGTGCATCCTGGATCGATCAGCCAAGCTAGCTAGCTCTTGGTCTAGATTGATTCTGATCCAAGTAAATCAACGAAAGGTTATTAGCAATGGTGTTGGAAATTTTGATATAACCTCTCCTAATCTTTGGACAACAAATTCGTGTCACGTTTCACGATTTTGATAAAGAAAAATGGCATAATTATTTACTTATCCCACAAATAGAAAATTTTCACTCTACAACACTAAAGAAATCCAGAAGTTTCAAAAGTTGAGATGCCGCAACGATACTTTTAGAAGTTGATTTCTTTTCCAAACAGGCTTGCTATATTAATATATCAATCACACGATACAACCAACGAGCGTGATGGGGCTGCAACACAACCAAGCCCAAAAGAAAAGAAAGAAAAAGAAAAGAGAAACAAATGCCAACACCGCCAGATCGATGAAACAAAGATGACCAGCAACCACTGCGCCCTCTGGAATGGTCCCACCACGCTCCTAGCACTCCTAAGCACCACGTACCAAGCAACACCTTTAAGAAGGAATGCGGCGACGTTGCTGCCCGGACTGGTCCTAGGGTTTCCTCCCATACACGGAGGGGAGTGGGGAAGGGGTACATCCGACGCTTTTCAGGAAGGAACGATGACACCTGTAGGCGTCACCGCGTTGGTGCCAAACGGGCCAACAAGAATTTCTCCTGACCCCAAAAAACCACAACCCTAGACGATCTGAAGTGCTCAACCAAGCTTGCCACCCACCAAAACGTGCCAACACGGTCTTGCAATCACTATCGTCTTCAAACCATGGCCAACACTGCAAGACTAGCAACAACAAACTCACTTACTAGATCTTCCTTTGGCACTTCTCCATATTGAACAAAGACAATTCCCACATTCTTGGTCATGTCGTTGGTTGTAGACTTGGATGGGATCTCTATATGGTAGAATCCCAAACCAATCGCAGCACTCCCCGTATATCTAGTTGCCAAGTGTGGTTGCCTTCTGATGGGACAACCATCTACCTCATGGTTCACCTTCTTCCCGTTGAAGCAGGCCTTGGGCAAAGAACAAGCTTCAATGTTGTGCATAAGCTCTCCATGTTGCTGGCCCAGAGGTTGTTGCATCTTGAAGTATGTATTTTGCATCAAGTTTTATCTTATGTTTTTGCATGCATAGTGTAGGGATTGTGGTATTTTACGGCACTTGCGTGAACCTTTTAAGTTTGTTTCACCAGGATCACAGAATTAAGGAGGTTGATGAACAAATCAATTGAAGCGGACCAGGATCCTAGAGGTTCTTGCATCTTGATGTGTGCATTTTGCATCATGTTTTATCTTATGTTTTTAAAGAGATATGCACTAGAGAAAAATAACAAAGGTGTTTATTATCATGTCTCATTACACTAGTGGAAAACGGGTCTATAATCTCGGTTCATAAGGGCCTTTAATCCTGAAATACAAACGGGGACTACGAAATCGGGACTAAAGGCCTCCCCCTTTAGTGTCGGTCGGCCACAAACCGGGACTAAAGGCCCTCACGGGGCCGCGTCGACCGCGCGGGACCTTTAGTCCCGGTTCAATTTTTCTTTCGAAATATTTTTCCAATATTTTTTTTGAATTTTTTTTCAAATTTTTCTTGAACTTGTGAATTGTTTGACTCGTTAATCTCTCACATCTCTCATTTTTAACACTATCTATACTTAATCTTAGGTCAAATTGCACTTATGGTCAAACTTCCCGATCGGTCACCCATCCTAGCACTACTCCACCCCATCATGCTTAACTTCTCCATTCTATCTCTCACCTCGCGTGAAGAACCCTTATACCTTGTTGTCAAGACAAGTATATCAATCCTATTAACTCATATCAATATGTCACACGTCTTTATTTTTTGAAATTACGAACAACTATTTAAGTAAACAACAATAAATAAGTAATAATAATTTATTCCAATGCAAATAAAAAACTAATTAAATTGATATTTTATTTATTTATTGCCATTTATTCATTTAATATGACATAAATAATATCTTCAAATCTGTAAATCGAAATTCGAAAAATAATATGTCCATTATTATCAAAAAAATGTGAGAAATCCAAATATGACATAAAAAATTTACTAAAAAAATTAATTTTTGAAATAACTTTTTTCTTTCGAATTTTAAGAATCTAAAATGGCCTAAGGTTGTACATCTTTTCTCCACGTTTTGATAGGTTGTACATTTTTTTACACCTTTTGATAGGTTGTACTTTTTTGTGACATCGTATGCAAAAGTTGTGGCCATTTGAAGTTTTCATGATATTTTTTTGTAAATTATGTTGAAATTCATGTTTTGTTAATTTTTGTAACAACTAAATCACTTAATATAACTATAGTTCGAAGGATTTAATTTTTGGAATTTTTTATAATTTTTTGGCATGCTTTTGAAACCAGAAAAGGCGATCTCCTGCCACTGGCGGGGGGAGGGGGGTGGACACCCGTTCTCCTACCGTGGCAGGATTTTTACTCGTTTTCCTGCCGAGGCAAAACTCGATTTTTTTTGCCCGTTTTCTTAAGTACCGGTTGGTATTATGAACCGGGACTAGTGATTAACCTCTAGTCCCAGGCTATGATACCAACCGGAACTAAAGGCTCCCACACGTGTGGTTGGATGGTGTGAGCCCTCTAGTCTCGGGCCATATCACGAACTGGGACTAGAGGTCTGTTACGACCCGAGACTAGAGCTTTCCCGACATCCTAGCCATCCGAGACGAGACGAACCAGGACTAGAGGGCTCACTAGGCCCGGTCCCAAACACAACCGGGACTAGAGGCAAAAGCAGCTCCGAACGAAAGCCTTATTTTCTACTAGTGTTAGTTAATAATAGTTTTATATCATGCTATAACTGTGTCAATCAGAAACATTGATTTTTTCCGAAATGGGGAGCGAAGTGCCGGCCTCTTCATCAAGCGATGCACACAACCTTTATTCATTATTAGAACTACAATGTCTGACAAAAGCCATTACAAAGATCATACAAACCGGAACTGCCAAAACAAAACAGCGAGCAAAAAACGATAGCTGTATCGCCAGCTCCCCGGTGAGATCTAGCAAACACCTAGCTGCCTCTTTCGACCCCGCCCGACAGTGACTCGTAGCGACTAACCAAGAGAAACTGAAGTGCCTAAGCGTGGTGGCTCGAACTCATGCAAAAAGAGCCCTAGATCCGCCCAGCCTATCCACGGACCGACGCCCACACACACGCTCCGGATGTCGCCGCCTTCACAATCTTTCACCAAACCGTCTTCAACGTGTAAATCGATCTGCAGACTCTCGCCACACTAGCCACCGACACCACCACGGTGCCAAGTAGCACCACCTCCTACGTGCTAGCCGCTCCACCTCTCCTGCATCTTCCATCTAGTGCTGCTCCACACACGATGCTCCCAAGAGAGAACACGACACCGTAGTGCTACCATCGCCCTATCAGAAGATCTTAGGGTTTCCCCCAGAGCAGCACGAGTGAGGTCGACACTAGTTGCACGACGATGCCTTCATCAAGGTCACGGCGTGGTAACGCTGCCGCCACCGCTCGCCAATCGGCACGGTTTTCACCAGCACCTAGGTCTTCCCACCTCGCAGCCGGGACTAGATGACGGATCCCGAGATCCGCCAAACCATCCTCAGGCCGGCCACCTTCGACGGAGAAGATTCCCACCAGCACCATACCCAGGGCCTCTGCCCCGAGCGTCCTCATGATGCGAAGTAGAGCCTAGAAAATACGCACGATGTCCGACCAAGGACGATGGAGGATAAAATAGTAGGATGATCCAAGAAACCCTAGATCGCCGCCTCCATCAGCCCAGCCGCCTTCAGCCTTGTTGTCGGCGCTCCCTGGCCGCCAGCACAAGGCCATCACCGCCGCTGGTCAAGCTACAAGCCGCCGCCACCGCTCGAGGCCGAGGCCACCGCCACCATGATCTAGATCAGATCAGGACGCGAGAACGAGATCCCGCCGCCGCCGAGCCATGGGGACTTTGCCCAGACACGGTGCTGGCGGTGGTAGGAGGGGGTGGCTCTAGGTCGGAGGTGGGGAGTGGCCGGGAGGGAGGAGATCCGCCCGGCGGCGGTAGGAGGGGGTGGCTCTAACAAAACCCTAGGACCGTGTCATTTACACGTCCTTGGTCACACTCCTTGAAAAGTAATATTATTGTTTGAGATTTCTATTTTCGTGCTCCTGGTTTCTTAGTTATGCTCACTTTTCCCCACGCGTGTCTATTTTGCTCACTTTTCTCAAAAGTATCTATGGGCACGGAAATATAATTCCTTATTGTTTTGTTATTCAACTACTATATCTTATGACTACGTAGTGGTTGTTAGAATAATCTTTTCAGATCTAAGCATCACTAAGGAAGATCCAATCTTGTCGTAATCAACTCTTTAAACTTTGTCGTAAACTTTTTTTTACAAGTCGGGCCTTTTATGGATAAACATCCATGTATGTTTATAGATTCATTTACGTTTTGATAGGCTTCATGCCTTCAAGAGAGTCTATCAAGCTCTAAACTTGATTTTTCGTATATGGATACTATTCTGAATTCTATAACGTCGAGCCATTTAACGGAGTCAGAGCCCGTCATTGATTATTTGTATGTAGTCAGTTCATCATATCCAATAATAATACTATCTAACTTACATGGTTCAATTGTAGCTTCGATTTTCGGAACTACAAATTTGGTAGTCACGGGAGCCACAAGTGCCATAGCGTTGCCGGAACATTTTCCGTGCAACGCTTTTTTGCTCATTTTTCTCAGAATAAATAACCTCGTCAATCTCTATTCTCCTCCCACTCAAACAAACTCTTTTACGAGAAATTCTCCATACTTGACAACAAACACTTTTGCCTTCAATTTTAAGGTAGAAGGAATACAATGATGACTATATGAGATAAGACATACAATGCTTGCTCAGAATTCTACAAGGTACAAATGTGCAAAGCCCACGCAATGATAGAAGGAATTAGTCTAAATAGATATTTGCAATATTGCAAAAATACTGTGGCTTACAAAGGAAAGGAAGTGGGGAGAAGATGTAGGATGTTTAGACCTTTCGTCGCGATTTTTACTCTTTATTTGTTGGTTCTATGCTTGCTCAACATGTAGAGCTCCTTCTCCTTCTCGAAACGAGCTAAAAAAAACACTACCAAGCTTAGGCTCCACGTCGGAAGGCAAATTAGGCGCTGACCTAGCCGGCCTAGCTCCCATATTCATCTTTCTAGACATGCTAGGCATCGCGGAGAGAAGAAGAAACAGAAAATCCAAAGTCGTTCCCGCCTCCTCCGCGGGAATTAGTCTTAAAGCTAGGTTTTACAGAGTATAGCAAGGGAACATGTGCTACACAACGGGCACCTGATCGACTTGAACACGTTGGCACTAGTATAACGTTATCCTGGTGGGTAGTTTGTTCCACCAAACAGGTCTGCCACATCGTACGTCCTCTCCTCCCGTGAGAAAAAGAGGCGGCAGCTAGGGTAAAAATCCTAGCAGCCGCCACGATCTACTTCGTCCTCGCCGTCTGCGACCGAGCATCGACGGGTCTCCGCCTCCTCTACTTGCCGCTCCGACGGCGGGAGGAGGTGGGGACTTCGGACCTACGCTCGGCGGTGTAGAAGGGTCCTTAAAATTAGAGTTTGGTCATCCGGCATCGTCGTTATGGTGACGTTGTGCGGGACAAGAATAAGGTATAACCGCCTCCTCTTCCACCTCGTCGGCGACGATCCTGCTGCTGGCGTTGAGGAGGGTGGGGATTCGTCTGGTCGCCGCTCCCATGGAGTGGTGGATCTCGTCCAGTCTACGTGTGTTCTGGATCTCGTCCAGTCTACGTGTGTTCTGGATCTCGTCCAGTCTACGTGTGTTTTAGGTTTGGTGTTACAAGTTTCGGATCAATTCAAGGGTTCAATGGTGACAACTTCATCTCTGGAGCGCTGGTCGTTAGGGGCACGTGCACGAAGACTTTCCGACTGTCATCAACAATGGCATGCCGACTCCGGTAATGGAGCGGCGACAGCGGCGCGTCGGCGGCTCGCTCTGGCGGCAGTAGTATTCGTTAGGTGGTCCAAAGACCTCGATGTGTTTAGGATACTTTGTACTTCTTATGAACTCATGAAATAGATCCGGATCTTTTTCGGAAAAAAAAAGGTATAACGTTATCCAGACAGACAGACGGGACCCAACCGCAAGTCACGGAAAAAATTGGTTTGGACGATAGCTCAAATAAGCCCCTCTCGATAAGTGGCTTTCCAATTTTACGAATCAGTCTAATTACACGTAACTTTGGCCCTTTAATGAGCGGGCCTTGAAGTCCAGCACCCGAAGAATGATGGGTCAAACTTACGAAATTGGTGGGCTGGGTTGCTGCCTCTCTCGCTCGACCAGAGTCGTCGACTCTTTCGTGGAGGCCTATGCGCGACCCCAAAATCATCGTATCCAACAATTAGCACTGAAGGAGAAAAAAAGGGAAGAGAGAAGGGGTTGGGGTGCAGACTGCAGAGCACTCTCTCCATCGCCTTCGGCCTCCGGCTGCCCTCCGACGTCCGCCCGGAGCCAGCACGCGCCCCGCCTCCCGCCTGCAATCTCCAGAATTTCCGCCGCGCAAAACCGTCCGCAAACCCACCCTGCTTGTTTCACCGGAATTTAGCCCAAAACGGCCGTTTTAGTCGAAGCCGGTTAAGATACGGCCCGTCCCCAGTATTGACACTTGGTTGAGCGTTTTTTTTATCCTTCCGAATCGTTTTCGGCCCGTTTACAGGCGCAAATTCCACGGACGTGCGGGGCTCCGACCCGTTTCCACGCGACACCAGACGGGAGCCCGTTCCCAACCCTAGCGCGGCGGAGACTGGCGGGGCGACGTGCTTGTCGAGCTGCTGACGCAAGGTTTGGCGGGGCGACTGGCGCGGGGGCGACTACGGAGCGGAAGCGACTGGCGCGGCGGGGCAACGCGGCGGCGACTGACGTCCCGCGGCGCAAGGTCTGCGCGACTCGACCGGCGGCGCAATATCTACAGGCAGGGTATTTCTCCTACTCCCACTCGTCTTCCCCCGTGTCTTGGGCTCTTTCTCTGCTTGGTTCCGTCGTGCTGACCGGAGAGGCGATTATGAGCGGCGGGCGTCAGCCATGGACTCGGATCTCCAGTGTCGAAACTCGATCTTGTGCATAGAAGGTAGTTGACCTTCGTTCCCATCCTCTGTTAGGCGGTGCTCAGCTCCTGATCGCCTCTGGTCTGGGTGATGGATCTGCAGCTTCCAATGCTACTATCCCTCGCGGCCGAAGCGAGTTGCTGAAGTGAAGCTCCTCCATGTTCTTGCCCCTCGGTGGCGAGGCATGCAAGCTACCTCAAATCATCAACTTCTGGCCAGCGATGGTGCCTCCTGTACATCTGGGCACTTGTGTGTTTAATTCCTCAGATCATATATTTCTTCCTGCAGTTAGGTACTTGCATGTTTAATTCCATTACTCAGCTGGGCAATAGATGAGCTAGATCCAAGTTGCTTGTAGTAGTACAGGGAGACACCACCATATATCGATCTGATTATTATTGTTTGTACTTGATGACAGCAGCTTGCCACACTACTGCCAAACGGAGACATTGTCTCTACTTTATCTCCTCCCTCTGGAGTAGCAAATGTCACTCCCGGCATAAGTTTGGATAATTGCAACCATAGTTTTACCCGTTCTTAATAATTTTGGTTGATCTTAATGTCACATGTTTGTGAAATTAAGCACAGTCCGCATGGGGACTGAGATATTGTGTGAGTATCAAATTTAATGGAAGCGAGAAGGCTTCAATGTGGTTAATTTCTGGAAAGTGGTGTGATTTATGTTCAAATGGGAGAACACATTTCTCTTAACGGGAGATTGGATAGCAAGTGCTAGACTCGTTACCTGCAATTTTAATTCATGTGTCTATATCTGCTTTATCTCGTCCCTCTGGAATTATGCAGATGGATGCGCTGATAGTCGAGACTGAATTATGATGGATGCGCTGACAGTAGCGGATGCGTTTATAGTGGCATCCATAATATACTATTGGTCTTGGTTATATTCTGATGGAGTACTCGAGAGAGAGAGTCAAATGCCCACTGTTTTGGTTTGTGGAGTTACAGACATTAGTATACTGGAACTGAAGTTCAAAGCTAAGTATTAGTACACTCGAACTAAAGTTCAAATGCCCACTAGTAGCATCCATAATATAGGATTACTCTGATGATCTTGGTTTTCTTTAATAATGCAAGATAACCTCTTAGCCTCTGCTCAAGAGAGAAGAAAATGCCCACTGTTTTGATTTGTGGAGTTACAGGCATTAGTACACTGGAATTGAAGTTCAAATGCCCACTAGTAGCATCCATAATATAGGATTATTCTGATGATCTTGGTTTTATAATAATGCAAGATAACCTCTTAGCCGACTAGTAGTATAGTACAATTTGCAAACAAGATATACTCCATGCTTATAATTTCCAGGAGTACCATGTTATTCCATGTTATAAATTCACAGAATGAGGGATCTAAAGGCTGCAATATCATTTCTTCTTTTGCTTGATTTTTTTATTAGGATCAAACCTGAACTCTTTTCTTGAATGTTCAAGTCTGAACTCTTTTCTTGATTGTGTAATCCCCATAGAGTAATTGTGCTTCTGTCATTGTTTCCACTATTGTTGTATACTAATCATTGTCAAACATAATGAGCTAAATTTGCTTAAGGTCCTTCAATGTTTTCAATCTTCTCTGAATTTTACCCGAGTTGTCGCTATTTGACCTGAGCTGGTCTCACTAATAACTAATCTGATGTTTCATTATTGGCCCATCAAGCAGAGTTGGAAGAACACGTATCGGCGCTAACGCGGGGTCGCAGCTTGTGGAACTGGCACGGGAGGACGGCGACCTAGCACCCGTCGGACCTACCGCGAGAGGACGGACGCCGGATTGGCGGTGACGGAGACGGAGACGGCGAGGGACCTCACAGCGACGGCGACTCCCTCCCCGAGTACGACGACCGGAACGAGAAGTGGATCTTCCGATTGGCCTCCTCCCGCCCTCCATCTCCCCCGAAGAAGATGCGCGTGATGGGGATCACTAGCGGGCGCCGGGGATCACGGGCGCTGATGATCGCTAGGCGACGCCGGAGATCACAGGCGGGTGATCCCGGGAGGACGCAGGAATCGCGGGCCGGGATTTGCCAAATTGGAAGTTTGAATGTAGGCTAATTTAAACGATTTGGATATGTCTGGTTTTTTTTGTAATATTTGAATTGAACTGTGCTCGTGGCCGTTAATTCCGACCGGAGAGAGTAACCTACTTTGTTGTTGATCTAAAAAAACCAAAGCTTGTATTTATGGATAACTGTTAAAATATGACCTGGAATGTTTGTGTATGTTGAAAGATTTAATTTTTATGAAATCTGAAAGAATGAGCTTCATGTTTATTTGATTACCAGCCAAAATACTGGAATATCCAAATAGAAACCAAGCTGTGCACGTCCGGTGGACAGTGCATGTCCAAATTCCCATGTCCAAATTCCCCCCGAAATAAATCGGAGCCGGATGTGCACGTTCAAATTCCCCCGAAAACAAATCGGAGCCGGAAAACAAACTGACCTGCCAAGCGTGGCCCTAGGGTTCGCCTGAATCCGCCACCCGCGTCTCTTTCTTACGGTAAGCTTTCGCTCAAACTGGCCAAGCCGAGCAGAAATAGCGGGGGGAATACACTGGCTTTTCTCCCTGATACTTGGATCGCCCCTCTGGAGCCAACGACGGCCCGCACTGGAGATTGAGGATTGGAGGGAGGGGCGGGGGATTTCAATTTCTGCGGATTGCGGGTCGAACTGCAGTGGGGGTTTAGGGTTTAGGTGAGTTCTAGTAGCTGCTGCAACTCTTTTCAGGACGGTGGATGTAGACGGCTACTCTGATTTGATTTGGCTTTCAAATCGGGGTATGATATAGGTCGGAATTACCTTTGCCATGAATGACGATACTAAAAAAAATCAGTGCTAATTGTTTGCACTTCTGTATTGCGTAATTGTCATTTTTTTCCTGGATATATATTGTAAACGCAGCACTTTGATTTAGCTTAACTAGTTCATTCCAGGGGAATTTTTAAAAAAAGGTTCTCTTCAGATACAGCTTTATGGTGCTTCATTATAATTCACGTTGTCTTATGAAACTAGAGCTAGAGTAGTGGCTGCACGATTATGTAAGTAGCATCCATTGTCTGTCTTTTTTTTAGAAACTTTGTTTGTGATATTTGGCCTGCAACATCAGTAGTTACCGATATTATGTCTGCACAATAAACGGACAGTATAGCCTGCAACATCAGTAGTTACTAGTATCATGTGTACTATCATATTCAGAACTGCAAATATACGAGGATAAACATGAACGTGTTTTCATATAAGACATCGTTTCAACATCTTAGAAATGTTGGTGATTGGCCGAAAACTTTCTTAGAAAACTTGTTCCAAGATATGCATCCCTGCTACCTTGTGGATGGTGAGGAAAACTCGTAATGGCCCTTGTTTTGACAGCAGGATGCCTTCTGATTCCACTAGTGTCATATACTCTATTTACCTCTGGATTGGTTTACAGGTGCTGGAGTTGGTCCCTGACAAGATGAATTACAGAACAACTCTAGGATCTTGAAGATGGTGGCCTCAGAGGTTTTCAGAAGGGCTAAAGGCCTTGACAAGATGAATTAAGGAGTAGTTTTCCGGCTGTGGGAGTGTATGATGCTAGTTCCTTTTCATCCTTAGCTGCTGGGCTCCGCTGACCGTGCAAACAGTTAGGACCTACGTGTCTAAGTCTGCATCTGGATGCTGAGTCTGAACTCCAGCACCTATTTTTGTTATTCTGGCTTTCCATTTGTCTTTAGTTTTTGTCATTGTACTTTGTCAAAGTTTGTTAATGAATCTGGCTGCAAGGCCCCTTTATAATCAATAAAAATGACACACAATTCCTTTTATATTAAAATAATTTATGTTTTCATCATTATATTCTTGATTCCTGCTACTTCTTGTGCTTTAGCCTCAGTTTATTACTTCACGCTTAAGAGAGGATTTGAGAGCTTCTTTTCATCAACAATTAAATTTACAGTGGTGTCATTCTTCTAGGTCTCACAGTAGCAGGATGCCAGCAGATTACTATTCGAGGAGTTAGTATGGTATACCTTGTGTAGCATTTGTTGTTGTGGAAGGTTAACAAGAAAATGGTATTATATAGTATCAGAAGGGCTTGTTATAATTTACCCCAGACAGTGACTAATGAGGAATTAGTTTAATTAGTCATATCAAAATAGATAAGTCTTCTCTTAACTGTTGAGGAGTGGCTTCATGTAACATGTTGTCAGCTATTTCATTTGCTAATCTTTCGCTTATGTCTGGGACTTAGTGTTGTTTTACTTACTTCAAATCATCTACTCTAGTAATGCTTACTAGTAACTTGAATAAGGACAATTCCATGGCTTCAGAAATTGTAAAGAGGTGAGCCTTCAACTTTAATTATTTTTTTGGAAGAGGCGATATGTTTACATACTCGTTTCCTTTTACTTCGGCACCTATATGAGATATCTGTTTAAGTTCCTAATTCTTCTATCTTGTTGCAGTTACTGAAGGAACCATGCACACTTCCATCATTCCATGGCCCTTTGAACTTTTTGTGAGTCATCACATCGCTGTTGTGTTAGCAAACCTTTTTTTCTTTCTAAATCTTCAGCTAGCATTAAAGTTACCACATTTGATGATTTGAATATTGCTAATGGTTTTGGAGTTTCTAATTTTGTTTACCCATGCTTTGGAATATAATTAGTGAAAGAAACTAAAAATATTATTTTATAAGCTATTTTACTTTGTTTCTTTGTTAGAACAACTTCATGTCTGGATCTGCCTTATGAGTCCTCTGGTAACTAGTTAAAGGCTTTGCTGGATGAAGACAAGCATTTCCCAAGTTCAGATCCAAAAGATTCTTTCCCAGCAGACATAGCGTCAAACACATATTACCTATCAGAAACTTGAAAAGACTGTTCTGAGTTTTAGGTTAGGTGATTGAACTATCTGTTTGAGTAAGTGAAGTAGGTTGCATATGTATATAATTGAGCCACCTGAGACCTTTACTCCCTATCAAAAGGTTTTGTCATCCATCAAACTGCATAATTTTCATCTCATCTAGAAAGCGGTCTAAATCTCATAGAACTATGATATAAACTTCCTATACTAACTATGATGCTCATGCTGACTTGTTGAGTCAGCAAGCTATGGTCAGAGCTGAATATTTGCACAACAATATGTCAAACTGAATTTAGATCTTTATACTATGTTGACAAGATATTAAATTATTTTATCTGTATGTATAGACACCAAAACGTTAAATCTATTCAAAATTTTGAAGGATATTTTAGGTTCGTAGTGCTCTTTCGTTGTAGCACTTGGTGCTCCATACAACCCCATCACAGAATGTTTTTACGTAGCTGCTCGCAATTATTGCCACTATGTTGTTAAAATATATAGGCGGGCTAGGTTCTTTGCAAATAGTGAAACGATTATTATGTAGGAGTGGCTTTGGTTCCCTTGTCAGTTTGGCATAGTTTAAGTTCATTATTGGCAAAACAATGACCTATAGCCTTGTATGTTCTCACTTTTTTTTCTGTTGACTCTGTATCCGCCCACTATATACTTCAGTTAAGAGTCATTCATACATGCAGTTGCAACAGCAAGTTTGCAGCATCTTTGAGCTACTAATTTTAGGTTGAATAGTGACCATTTTATTTTGTAGGCTTATGACACACTGCATAGTTAATTAACAAAAATCAAACACCATCACACCTTGTCTGAGATTCTTTTACAGAATCCGACTGCATAGATTATTAGCTGCTTAATCTACTATTATAATTCTTTGTCTTCACGACTCACGTGCTGGTCCATGATTAAGGCCCATTTTAATCACTCCCTGGTCACAGCGTCGAAAGGTAAGATAAGCATGTCGATGAGTCTCATTGTAAGGTTTCAGATGGTTTAGAAATGCACAGATTCTGTCTTCTCTAATTGTCGCTACTGTAAGTGATTATTTTGTTTCTGTGCAATGTCCTTGGACTCCATCTTACATGTGCAGTTGCTAATAGTTAATAATAAACTTTTCTGTTCCAGTTTATTCTGTATAATAAATTTCTGTTCTGCTTCAAAACAGGATGTCATATTTATACTGCATTATGTTTGTTCTTGTGCATTCAATCCAGTAAAGCAATTTGTTTGGGCGTTTCAAGGTGTTAACACTGTACATACTCCAAGTTTTTTCAATTTCCTCGACTTTGATCATCATCTCTTTCCTGGGGTAAAGCTTGTATGCTGGTTGGAGAGCAGCTCAGATGACATGCGTGGCCCGACATAACTTCCAATGTGAAACAAGACAAAAGCGGCAACCAAACAAACTCTTTCTAAAACCAAGGGAAAAGCTCCCCACAGTACTGCCAAATAAAACACCTTTTTACAGTGTTGTATTTGACTAATGACCCACTTTGTCAATCATCTTTTTCTTAGCAAAAAGGGTTTGCATGCCTTAATTTATGGATAAAAAGCGTTCATGAGAGAGAATCTGCAGGGTTTGAATCTGTTTATGTGGGAAAAAGACACCCTAAAGTATATTTTGCAAATAGCCGTTCTAATGTTGTCTTGTTGCCTGCTGCAAGTTGGTCAAACTTCGCTTTTCTGAACAATGCAATGCTGGTTTCCATACTGATTTTCTGTTAGAAAAGGTTGATTTAGGAGTGAGTATGCAGAAGATCATGTGAGAATTATTAAATCTTTCAGAAAATTTCCTCAAAAAATAAAAATCTTTCAGCGAAAATAGAGAGGCCATATGGAGATCACATGTTTTGCAATACATGAAGATTAATTCAAAATAATAAATTTGAGTATTCTGACATTCTAATAGCTACCCTAGCACTGCACCTTGGTCCACACTATAGAATTTTCCAAGTGTGTCCTTGTAACGAGTGCCTAGTTCTGGTTGTTCTGAACTAGACTCAGCCTTTGGATTTACGCCAACTGTAAGAAATTCTTCACACTGATAGTATAACTTGCAAGTTGGAATGCACACTAGTCCATTTTGGTTCAGTCCACTCATTATGAAGTTGCTAGTAATTAAATTCCACTGGAAACCACTGCCTGAAGTATGCATGCCGTCTAGTCAATGGATTGTCTTGTTGTCTCTGTGTCCATTGAAAGAGCTCTAGTATCTAGTCACGGTACTAAATTAGGAGGATATGCTAGGATTTGTGAGACTAAGAGGGGACAGGTATAGGAAAGCAGGAAAGGAAGCTACAGCCATGCATGCACGCCGTGGGCGCTCGCGGCGACGTGGTTCCAGTTCATGGATACTAGATATGAGGAAGATGGTTTGGTCCAATGGGGGACAAAGGGGAACAAGAGTATCAAGTAACTCTTTTACTTGCAGTAGTTCGATTCTCACTGCCTCATTATTTGACTGGTCAACTGATCAAGAGGTAATTAAGCCCTGTGTCGTGTCTCCGTGCAGTAGCCGTCCCCCAGCGTGCTTATCAAAAGGAGCGAATTAAGTAGTAGTTTAGGCCCCTCATGGGCTAGATAGTCTACAAATGCGTGCAGTGTCCCCAGTAAGAATCTTGAAGGATAGCTAGAGTTGTAGACTGATTGTCCTTGATCCCATGTGAAGCTCTTCGCTTTATTCCAAGCACTACTGATTACTGTACGTTTACAGAGGAAATGAGATCACCAGCCTTGATCTCCTGCATCTATCTGCTAGTGTATGTACTATTTTTGCATGCATTGCGCATTCTCGACAAAAAGGAAAAGCACACGTGAAACCTGGTGCCTCCTTTACATTTTAAACCAAATTCTGGAAGTTGTTCTGCGGTTGGATTGTTATTTGGTACTCCATCACAGGAGTGTGGACTGTGCATGCTCCTGCCATCATGTCACCAGCTGGTGCAACCAGGTCAAAACAAAATAAAATTTGTAAACTTCACCAACATGTATTGGCAATTTGGCATTATATAAACTTGACGCGGATAAGACTTGGGACATGTCCTTTTTGATGTTACAGCAGATTGTTATCATGTGTGTGTAGGATAAGATCAGATGTCCCTCATGGTGCAGAAGATAGTTATCCTCGTGGTATAGCAATATGCTTATTTTCCTTCGTTTCAACTATGCAGCGCATTCTTGGTGATCATTGCTACCGACTGGTGACAAACATGTTTCATATGGTTATTGTTTTTGGTGGAAACATGTTTCATATGATTATTGTTTTTTGTGGAAACATGTTTCATATGGTTATTGTTTTTGGTGGAAACATGTTTCATATGATTATTGTTTTTTGTGGAAACATGTTTCATATGATTATTGTTTTTGGTGGAAACATGTTTCTTGATTTTCCGTTCATTCTGTTTAAAAATCACCACATCCCGTGTCTTTTAGTACTCCATACTAGTAAATTTTTAAGGCATCCTGAAGGCTGCTCCCCTTGTTTCCGTGCAGGTAACTCTTGATGGAAGACTGCACTTCCCAAACTCCAATGCTCTTGTTCGTCTTTCCCAAGATTTTACTCAAAGTATGTACTCTACCATTTGATTTTGAAAATTCTTCTACTGTCATTCACCTGGTGCATACTCCAAGTATAGATGTTTCCATGGAGACAGAGCATACATTTCAAATACAGATACTGTAACTGACCAAAGAACTAGAAGAATAACTTGAATTAGAAATTCCGACGATACACGAGTTCTCCGCTACAGGACTTTGTCAGGAAGGGAAAAAAGAATAGCAGACGAATGCATCGCATTCATACATCATTCCCATGCATGCAGCAGCAGCCAAAATTTTGATCAGTTCCATGTTAGTCCCTCCTAGGCCTATCACCCAATTTCAACTATAGCTATAGCTAGGCAGTCAGTGATCAGCTACCTACTCCATGCCAAACAGATAGTTGTAGAACTGAGGAGCCGTGCTGGGGTTGCTGCTGGTGACCCAGGTTCCATTGTTGCCGGTGGAGCCCTCGTACCCAGCTGCTGATCCAGACACCATGGAAGCATAAGGAATGTTGCTGCTGTAGCTGTTGCTCTGCCTGTCCTGGTGTCCTGCTGCACCGGTGCCACCCCAGACGGTGCCACCGTTGGTGTTGGTGTTGGCGCTACTGTGGCTGCTCGTGCCCATCGTGAAGTCCACGTTCACGCCGGAGCCGTAGGTCTCGAATGCAGAGGCAGGGTACTGTTGCTGATGCTGTTGCTGCTGCTGCTGCTGTTGCTGGTAGTGCATGGCAAGCAGGGACCAGTAGTCCTTCTCTGAAGGTGGCAGCATGTCGGGTGACGCCACGCTGGTGATCGGCGATGGCAGCGATGGGTCTGACTGGAACTTGGAGGCGCGGGCGGCCGCCCCACCCCCGACAGGAAGGTCGCTGCTGAGGATGCTCTCGACGTCGTAGCGGCTCATGTCGAAGTTGGTCACGGCGTTGAGCCCGCGGAACTTGATGGCTGCGATGTCGTACGCCTCCGCTGCCTCCTCCTGCGTACCTGTGGTGCAGAGATCATTAGGTTTGACCACATTTTCTGCCAAACACCTCATACTATCGGTGTTCATTTTTGGGGGGTTCACATGCATCAAGCTTAATTTAGTAGTGTACTGAGCCCGGTGGGTCACATCCACATCGAACGGCAAATGGCAATGTGGAATCAAGAGGACTCACTGAAAGTTCCCAGGTACAGGTCCTTGTTTCCGGCCACCCTGCCGATCCTCGCCTGCCACCGGCCGTGCTGGTGATGCCTGACAAGTATAGATATAACAATGTCCACTGTTACAGAGGTTTTGACCCCCCAAAAAGGAACAATCTACATGTTGTTTCTTTATAGTTCAAACTTCAGACTACTACTACTGGAGTACTACATTTTCTTTGTGCAAGCTCGTTCTTAGGAAATTATTCTGAATTAGTACCTTGTCACTCCTCTGTAGATGGATGCCCCTCGTGAGAAGCCGCTACTCTTCCTGACAAAAGGGGTAGGAAAATACAAAGAGGTCAACATTCATGTGAGAACATCAAGGTAAAGCAGAGCACATGCAGTGCATGCGTCGCGTGCGTGCAAGTACGGCGAGGTGTGTACGTGGAGAAGAGAAAGAACGCCGGCCTCATGAGTGAGCCCTGGCCTAAGCAAGTAAGCATGTGGCCGCCGCTGTTCAGTGTTCACTCACCTGCGCAGGGAAGCGATGAACTCCTGCCGCGTCATCGGCTTCATCTCCTCCAGCTCCTTCTCGTAGTTGGACACCTATGGCAAAGAATTAAGCTGGTATGTCAACGATCAGGCAACTTTGTACAAGACTGATCTGAACTGCATGCATGTAGATATATTGCTTATCTGTCAATGTCTTGGTGGAGTTGGGTTGATCACTCACCGGGAAGTTTGTCGTGGTGGTCGGGCCCCAGTACTTGAGCGCGGCCATGTCGTAAGCTCTCGCGGCCTTCTCCTCCTTGTCATAGCCTCCTGCAGTTTCCCACAATGTTCACCACCATCAGTATCAAAGATTGACTGTTTTCTTCCAAATCAAATAGTTGGGTGTGGCATGCAGTTGACATACCTAAGTAGACTGATGAATCATCACCAATGCACCAACAGATGGAGAAATTTTGTGGGGAAAAGGAAGCGCATGTTAGTGATCAGAATATATGTGTTTTTTTTTCACGATTGTTAGACAAAGCTGTGTCTGTGTGGAGATATGCATATACCTTGGCGGCCTTTGCGGCTTTGGCCTTCTCGGCGGCAGCTGTTGTCCCACAGGTGGGCCTCGTACCTCCCTGTCCACCGGTGCCTGCAGCATATGCACCAGATTAACGAGACATCTTAACAAAATGTATTTTTACTACTAGTAGTACTAACGTTCTTGAGCTCATGCATCTAGCAGAGGCTAGGCAGTCCTAAGAGAGAAGACGGTGCATGAGATCAGTGAGGAAATCCCAGTACCTGGTGACGCCGCGGTAGATGGATGTGCGCTGGCCGAAGGTCTCGGCGGGCCTCCTCGCCTGGTCGGACTCCACCACCACGTCCGTTGCTGCAGCCGCGACGGTCACCGCGCCGGGGTTCTCCGGCATCCCGGGCGCCGTATACCGGTGCATGATCCCGGCGGCGATGCTACCCAGCTCGCCGCACCCCATGTGGTCCACTGTGGTGGTCGTTGAACCGGTGCCGCCCACCCCGCCGAGGTAGTCCTCCATCTTCGGCGCCTCATCCACTGGCCCCTCCCCTCCTAGAAACATACAAAAACATGTTAGCCATCCATGTGTTGCTAGCTCGTTAGTAGTAGTACATGATCGAGAAAGGTACTATTCGTTTTTTTTACCAAGGTGATGATGGGCGGAGGAAGAGCTGGACAAGGCCTCGAGGAGGCCATGGTTGTAGTTGTTGGAGAGGGAGAAGGAGAGCCAGTGGTGAGGGTGGGTAGTGGAGCTCATGTCCATGTCCATGGCGGCCGTAAGCGTGCCTTGATACTAGCTAGGAGAAAGGGGGTGCAAGGAGGAGGGGAATGAGAGCTTGATGAGAATAGTCAAGCGTGGTATATATATAGAGAAGCTACCTGCACACACACACGCACACACACGAGGAAGCCAGTCTCTTGAGCTTGCTTGTTTGAAATGTGCACTGTTCACACTTTAGAAATGTGAATGCGTCCAAGAAAACTAGAGCGCCTACACAAGGGCCAAGGAGCTAGAGCTGGGTGATTAATTAGGGGGAGTGATTTAGGGGATAGTTTAATGCGATGCTAGCCCCTCTCTGCGCTTTGCGACGAGAATCCAAAGAGGCCGGGGTAAGCGTAATGGTGGGCGACAACGTGGAGGCGTTCCATGGGGTGGTATGGGCGGTCTCCTTGACCGCCTCGCATGCAGCCCGGCCTAGCCCCAACTTTTCTTTTTGTTTGCTCTCGACGTACGCTAAATCCGTGGAGCAGCTCGCTACCTAGCAGCAGCAGGAGGAGTAGTATATTTGGAGGTAGCGGTGCCGTTGCTTTTCACTACAGGCGCTGATAGATTAGTTTACTAAGTATATGATCTTGTACACAGTCTACTACTTACTTAGTTGCCACGAGACTGATATATTGACACAGGGGATCTATATCATGATTATTTTTGTATTTCCCAGTTGACAATGTCACTTCATATATTGCATGCATTTACATGGAGTTGTTACTTATTATCCGAGAATCTAGCTGATTGACCGAAACGAAAGAAACACGCATAGCAATCTTTCAGGGCAACGTATCTCGGAGTTTGGTGGTCATCCTACAAGAGACTATCCCGAGCTTCACTGTAAAAAGTTTGAGGTTTTTTTCTTTTCAAAAATGGATTTTCAGAAAGCCTACGATAAATGGAAACTGTCTTTCTCGTGAGAAACCTCGCGCATGAAAATTTTGCATAGATAGATCGGATTGGTTTGGAGCGATTGGAAGGAAAAAAAGGTTCGCAAGCTCCTGCGTCGTCCCCGGTGGGCGACAGCAGGGGTGAACCCAATCAGCGCCTCTTCCCCAACCCTCCTCTCTCTGTCTGTCTGTCCTGCCGCCACCGGCAGGAGCTGCCGCGGGAAAGGCCAGGTGGTGTTGGCGGCCAGTGGCGGAGGACCCCTTTGGGCAAGGTAGGGCACCTGCCCTACCTAGATTTTTGCCAATCAATTAAGTGTACGTATGTATCTTAGACATCGGTAGAAGTTCCAGTTCGTCAGCGGTCAGTTTCACTTTTCTAGGGCTTTATTTTGGTGAACAAAGGAGAAGGAAAGAGGTGGGCTGTCTACGGGGCTTTCGTTGGGCCAAGTTGGACGAGCGTCTGGTACGTCTAGATCGACTATGCCTTAGCAAGCTCGGTTCTCTGCTAAAAAAAGAACCTGGCTTGGTTCGACCTGATACCCACATCATTTTATGAGTCTATATGCGCGCATCTTTTGATGAACTGGCTAGATTTGTGTTTGGTTTTCCCACCTTTCCTTGAGCTCACGCAGATACACAATTCTCAAAAAAAAGAAAGAACACATACATAGAGTGCTGATAATGAATTAATGATACCTGAAGAACAGGCCATTTTTATAACGAAATACGTCAGATTTTAGTGGAGGATAGGGAGTAGAGATAGTTGGGTATCAATTTTTTGATTCCATTTTTTCCTGTGGCCTATCAATGTGTACTTGGCCCGTGTTTTTAAGTCATGTACAATGAAAATGCCGAATGCATTCGTATTTTTTATGAAAATCGTGTTTTAGATTTCGTCTGACCTTAAATATTTTCCGTCCTCCGCCACTGCTGGCGGCGGCAGGTTGTCTTCCTGCTCGTGTGGGGCCTCGTGGGGCGGTCTTTTCAGGTGGCGACACTGTCTATGGCGACGGGAGCTTGACTTGGCTGGTGGCGTGACGCGACTGCGACGTTTCTGCTGTTAACAACGGTGGTCTCCGGCGGTGTGGGGCAGCAGGAGGTGGAGGCGGTGGGTGATGCGGGATGGTGTGCTTCGGGCAGCACAGGCCTAGATATGGGCCCTAGCCAGAGAAGCACCCTGCACACTGCCATGCAGCGATGCGACTGGGGGGCAGTTTTGGGTCGGACGGGCCTAGTTCTGACGGCTGACCTACACATACCTGGCCAATGCGCCGGCCCACGGCACGACACGACCCACTAAGAAATTAGCGTGCCTGGCACGACACGACCCACCTAGGCACATTAGCTAACGGGTCATGCCGTGCCGGCCCGTGGGACTTCACCTCGAGGCCTAGGCACGACACGTTAGCTAAACGGGCCTAACGGGTCGGCCCGTTAAGGCCTTTTTATACTTTTTTACTAAAATTAATATAAAAATAGAAATAATGTTATAAAATTGAAAAAAAACTCTTAACGGGTCGTTCCGTGCCGTCATGTGGGCTTGGGGTAGCGGCCCAGGCACGGCTCCAGCCGGGCCGTGGACCGGGCATGGCCCGTTAAGTGGCGTGCCAGGCCAGCCCGTGACATGCCAAAGCACGCGTGCCCACGTGTCGGCCCATGACGCACGGCCCAATGGCCATGTATGGACCTGCAAACCCAGTTTGGGTGCTGCAAGGTTGCGACCTGCGGGTGACACGGAGGTGTCTTGTCTGCCATGCTTGTTGCACCTCCACTACCTAGGTGGTGCTTAGGCATCGGCCTAGATCTCGTGGTCGCCCGACGCACCGGTTCGCGGTGACCCGTGGGCGGCAGCGAGGTGTCGTGTTCTCCATGTTCGTCCCACCTCACACTCGCGGGCCTAGGTGGTGTTCCTCAGACCGCGGCGTTTTGACAGGCCCGGGTGAACACGATGGTGATGAAGCTGCTACTTGGTGGCAGGGATCGGCGATGGTGGCGGATCCCCAGGTGGACGGAATAGGGACTAGTGTTGGGCTTGGCGTATGGACTAGTAGGGACGAAATAGGGAATATTCCCGGACATCAAACCCATAGTTGACTTAAAGACTGGAGGTTCCAGCGATAAGTCCTGCGACGCCGGAAATTCCGATCACCATCGGTTTGCTTCGGCGCGCGCCGAAATGGCTTACTGTCTAGCATTTCGGTCGCCGCCGGTTCCTTCCGATGCTCGCCGATCATTCCGGCTCTAGGTCCAGTCCGCCGGAACTATCGCTGGTATTTGCGGCGTGGGAACCTGTTCGTTGGGCCTGGCGCCGGTTTGAGTTGGATCTTCGTCTTGCGATGGCTTGGTTCCTTCTCTTGGCATTTCTTCATGGGGTTCATAGTTGAGGACGCATAAGATATTGGCATGAAGTAGCAAGTCATCCAAGGATGTATCGAAATCACATGAGATGATGAGCGAATTCACCTTAGCTTGAAGGAGCTTGGCTCGGGCACGAGTCATTGGTCCACTTGGGGGACTTGGTGGTGTAGATGTAAGGATGTCCGTAGAACGGACTACATCATTACCGTAAGCATTAGAAAAGAACAAAAGATGGTGGAGTTCATCTTTAATTTGAGAAAAATTTTAGGTAAATGGAAAGGCTAACTTAAGTAACCAGTGGTGGTCATAAATCTGGAGATTGTCTTATTCTCGTAATGTTGTTGTCAATTCTCACTAGTTTGTCGATGTTCATGTTGTTTTTCTTCAAAATAACTAAAGTTGTACATAAAACATTAGAGCTCTTTAAATCTAGATTTTTTTAGTAAGGTGAAGAGCATAAAAAGATGATGTCACAAGTGACAACTAAACCCACCGGTTCTCCTTTTCGGAAAGGGAGAGTTCACGAAGAGTCCTTTAGTAGGGGATCCTTTTTGGTAGTGAATGGGATTGAAACTCATTTATGCAAAGACTCGTGGCTGGGAGATATTGCTTTGTTTCAAGAATACTCGTCTTTATGTAACATTGTACAACTGAAACAAGTCTTTGCTGCAAGCATTTTGTTCTAGTTACTAGTGATATTGATTTCAAATGGACTTTAACTAGGGATAAATGGACATCATGGTTATATTTGTTCCAGTGTGGATGGATGTACACTTATCATCTGAGCCTGACATATTTAGCTGGAAGTTGAGTACATTTGGTTTATTTCTAGTTAAATCCATGTATGTCGATTAAACAATTTGGGATACAAGTTGTGTGAGAAAGAACATTTGGATGCTCAAGGTATCTTTGAAAATAAAATTCTTTGTGTGGTTTTATTATAGAACAACACCTTTGGCCAAGGATAACCTTGCAAAATATAATTGGAATGTGAGTAAGAATGTTAATTTTGTGATGAGAAGGAAACAATTCAGCATCACTTTCATTCTTGTCCTTTAGACAACCTTGTACCATGGATAACTCACCTTCCCTTTTAATTTACCATTACCTAATATAAAGAATATTTCCGGGCACTGGTTGAAAGGGGTGAATGCGCAACTAAAAAACTAATCCACATGGAAGTTGGTGTTTTATGTTAGGCAATTTGGAACTGTATTAATGATGTCATTTTTAATAAGAGTTTCTCATTTTTTTTCTCGAGTATCCGCAAAACTACCTACTAGATCCCTTTTTGTATATGGTAGCATGTGAATTGTTCAATGATTTGGATGGCAATCTAGCAATAGGCTTTGTGTTGTATAAGTACGTCATGTATTATATATTTATTTGGCTTAATTTCAGTATTCATTCTTTTCACCTTGCAAAGACATTAGATTAAAACATTTTTTAAAGATGATTATGTGCAATAGCTGATGCACGGGCCATGAATCTTACATTTCTTAAAAGCAATATGTCGTTCATTTTTTAAAAGGTTAATTTCTTCTCCATTTTACTTTCAGTTGTAGTACTAGTTGTTTACAATCCTCTCTCTTGAATTACCGTATTGCTTAGCAACTTATAGAATACGCTATTTCCAAACTACGGTTTAGGTGTGAACGTGGGTGCGCTGACAAAATGACCGTTGAGTTGTATGGTTTTCATTCTGCGAAACTTCAAAGCAACGATATAAACTACGAGAATATTTGTTGTTACAAGTAATACAATAATCCCATTGTTTATGTAGGAAAAGCTAGCCATCCCTGGGTTGGTCCCATCAATGTTTAGACCCTGAATATACTAAAACAAATACAATTTGTATTAATTTTTTTTACTTCTACATTTTTTAGTTTGTTACATTCTTGATGAGTATAATTTTATATTGCTTATTTGGCATACTTAACCAAATATCTAGAAACATTGCAACATATTAGTTGTCATGTTCTTACTTCTATAGTTGAAATGTATCATTCAAAAATACTCTTGCCATGTGCTAAACTTAAACTTATTTGAAAACAAAAGTTCATTCTTAAATATTTATAACAATTGCGTAATAGTTAGGCGTATATGTATTTATGACAAAGTTATCTAAAGCATGAATCTAACAAATATCTTAATTGTGACTTTCTAATGTATGGTTACATAAGCATATGTATATAACCTATAGATTGTAAATGAACCTTTTGCATGATTCTTTCCAATATTGTTGTGGTAAAATGTGTTTTGCAAGGTACATGGATCGTTGATAATGTGTGCCTATTATGTACTTTTTGTAAAAATATCATAGATATAATCACCGATCGAAATAAATCAAAGGATACTATTATGTTTGCATATATACAATTTGATTAATCGGCCAATCTAATTGGGGTATGTGCACTTATTTTCGCTCCCGTGCAGTCATATCTCGAGAGAGTATATGCATGCATGCTGAAATCTACCACCTAATATTGACACTATCACGTTAATTGTCTAATTCACGTATCTAAAATGATTTATCTCCTAAATTCCTTAATTCGATTAGTGACATGCCTTAACCATTGAGTCTGTTTGGATGATGGCTCAAAACTCGATCTCATGTTGTATTTTCACACCAATTGCGAAATTCTGGTACTATGATCATCTCATGAACAATGAATAATTACCAGGATAATAGTGCATAGTTGTGGATAATTTTATGCTGCATTGCAATGTAATGTCGAGTTAGAGAGTGAGCATTCATGTGTTACTAACAACTAAGATATCATATCATTCCACAAAAGTAGTATCATGCACCCTTGCATTGCTATAGAATGGTGTGAAATAGTCTTATAATTATAATCCGGTAACTCAAAAGTGTTCATATGACAATCAAGTGATAGAAATAGACAATTATGTACTTGTCAAAACATGTCAAGAGATCTACTTTGAAAACCTCCTCGGGACTAAGTCAACATTGAAATGAATTGTCAAACGGGTTAATGATTTGAGTGATAAATGTTTTTAAGATTCAAAACCGAGAGAATCTTCGCTTGTAAGGAAAACAAAGTTATGCCCCGACATAGTGTTGTCCTTGATTAATTGATATGTTTATATGCAATCGCGCTGCTTGGTATCAATCAGTTTTTTCTGAGGCGATATTCCCGGCAACCGTTCGGTAACTGAAATTTCGGTCCCCTTCGAGAAATTATTCTACCGGTCAAAAAACCAAATGGATTTGAATTTAAAATTATTTATCATGTCTTATAATGTTTGTATGATGTGGGAGTAGATCCTGTTTTTCACCAAGCTTGAGGTCGCGGAACGAATTATCGTGGCCTTGATTACTGGGGTTCAAACTCGTGACCTGCTAGCAAAAGAGCGAAGTTTAGCGCCTTTCATGTAATCAATCGGGGTAGCTACTTAATTATTTTGTACCTAATGTTTTCAGAATTCAAATTTTGTCTAAACTAATTTGAATGGTAAAATAAGATTTTGGTATTTCTGGGATACCAGAAATCTCTACGTCCTCGGGTAAAAAATTGTCTTCGAGAAAAAAGAATCCTTGGCATCAACTAATGTATAGAAGTATCATCGTCGGTTTCTGACATAGAACGTTCTACACGAGTTAACCATGAAAATTTAGTTACTCCCTCTGATCCAAATTATTTGGCTTAAATTTATCTAGATTTGGATGTATCTAGCACTAAAACATGTCTAGATACATCCGAATCTAGACAAATTCGAGACAATTAATTTGGATCAGAGGGAGTAAATGCATTTCGATACAACCTGTAGGACTTTCATCGGAAAAACTAGCAGGGTAGACTTGTCGTCACGGATCAACTTGGTTTTTCCACCTGGTAACGGTCAGTCAGTGGCGTGGACTTGCTCATGCAAATAAAGCAGTTTATCCTTTTAAGATATTCGATAGTATATTGGACTAGTCATAGTGAGTGTAACATAGATAGTAACAGGTAACTACATGCAGTGCCAACTAGGGTGACATGACATGTCACTAAATGATAAGAGGTGTTTGTGGTAACTAGCTATGTTTTTATAACATCACACCGGAAGATAAGATAAGTCTATAGCCTAATAAATAAGTCATTGCATGATTTAGACATAAGTTCCTACCCACTATCCAGGTGATAACATAGGTTAGTAACATATGCATAACACTAGCTTATGGTACTTTCCACTATGACTAGTCTTAGGTGTAATGGACAATGGTATATTAGTTAGAAGTACAGTGTTTCTAACTAAAACGGTTCTAATCGTGGAAAACTCATCACTACCGGTGCCTCGTGAATTCGTGCATCATATTTTGTCTAGTCTCATGTTTATAGAATACATATTTGAAATCTAATGAAATCATAATAAAATTTTGATTAAATCTTGTAAAATATTTTTTGAGCCGAGGTTAGCCATAATTAAATTGAAAACATCTGAGATAATTAAAATATGTGCGGAATATAATGTAGAATGTTTCTGAACTAACTAAATTATATAAAATTTCATTATGGTTTTGAGAAAAATCGAAGATATACCATTATCAACGTAAAAACCAGAAAGACCTACCACGAATCACGAGGCACTCGAACGGTGGATATTTGCCCGATGGGAATCGAAGATGGAATATGACTTAAGTAAGGGAGAGGACAACCCGTGTTTCCGGCTCCGCGAAGAAATGACTTTCCGTATTGGTTATGTACTTTAGACCCTCTATGGTTCAAAGGAATTTCATAAAAATTTGGAGCATTCCGTTCTTTGAGTAATTTTCATAGGATTGCTTATTCAGTGGACTTTTCTTGAAACAGTCTTTCGCGCAGTTTTACAAAAAAAAAAGACATAACAAAAGAACTGAGACAGGGTGATGGGGGAAACCTCTTACAATATCAAAGATAAACAAGAGTAACAAGGAGGGTGGAACACCGACGACACCGAAACTAGACTGATGTATACCGAAGCTCTATGATGAAGCCCCAAAGAGGGCAATGAAGTGGCATTTCGCTGTCATCGAGACCGACCGTAAAGGGTTTTCACCCAGAACCCTAATGCGATGAAGGTAGCCAAAACAGCGCCCCAAAGAGGTTCATAACCCCCTGCAGGCATCGCCCGTTGTTATTACCGAATTGCTGAGCTTTTGCGGAAAAAAAAACCTTTCACACAACGCGTGGTAAGCCGGTCCGCTGTCACCAAGGCAGAGCCACCTGAACACGATATAGGAGCTGCTTTTGCGGAAGCGCAACCAACAACAGGATCCCCGCCGCCTGCTCCTGGCCATTTACTGGGCTATTACCACGTCGCTCGCCATAGAGATGCCTGCTCTAGTGCTGCCGCAATTTACTGGGCTCAGATCTTTTCCCAAAACTTCCTCCTGTTTCCCGACATGTAGCGCTGTCGCCATTGACGCAGCAGCCGTGTGCATTTGTTTGCACCGCCGATGCGGAAATGAACCGGTGGAGCACGCCGTGCCACGTCCGGCGATCCCACTGCTCCCCTGAGCTTAATCAAATCATCAACGCAGCGATTTCTACCTTATCCACGCATAAACTACGTTATCTCTCTACCATAACTCCATCCTGGCGATATAATACTCCTACATACAAACGATGATATTATCTTGCTTGCATGTTCTAGACTACTATTCTCGATATTTTACTAGACAAGACGTGAAGTTTTTAAAGCCAGATATATGCAGACAAAATGGATAGCTAGCTGACTAGCCGATCAAGCCCGTGCGTGCGTGCATGTGCATGCTGCCTCTGGTGCCAGCTTGGACCTGAGAAGCTGAGAGACTCTATGTGCAGAGTGCACACACGTGCGAGGGTTTAAGGACATGTACATGTCTGGAGTCTGGACGCGACGTATGCATTTGCATTCATGTCGGCTTGACCTGGGAATGCTATTTTATTACCATGCATATCACCTTCACTTTGGCATTATTGCATGGTCGCATGCGTGTGTTGTGTGTGCATGATTAGCTTCTCTCTCGAAGAAGAAGAAGAATAGTTGCAGATCGAAGCCGGAATCGCTCGATCGTGTATGTGGCTTTTGCGTGCATGATAAAACCGCATGTGGGATATTCAGGCCCATGCGTGCATGCTGGCCATTGCATTGACTGGGCTAGCTGGAAATATTTACGTCTTGTCGATCTGACATGCATGTTTGGTCGCGGGCCACGTAGATTACGTGAGGAAACAGTGGGCGGACGACGATTGCATAGGCTGAATTGCTAGCTTCTCTGGTATTTTCCTTTTTTTTAGGGTAGTCTCACGTTTTTTTATAACACGACTTGCCCGCCCCTATTATTCAAAGGACAAATGTAAAGGTATAAATACATGACCAAAGGGTATAGATAAGGCATAAAGAGCTAAGTTATGTGTTTTTCCGTATTACGATTTCTTCTCTCATGGATAAACCTGTTTTTTTTTAGAAACTCTGATGAGCGCGCAGAGATCTCACTGATGGTAGCTGGATAGGTTCCTCATGCGCCATGAGAAATGCCCTGGCTTCATCACCTGCTTGCAGTCTGAAGACACCACAATCGTCCGAAACATCACATCCTCTGCTAGGGCTAGAGTTTCTCTACAAGCTAATGCTTACCGTGTAGGTGGATCACCAACTAACTCCTGGAAAAACAATAGTAGAGGACCCCATGTAATGACATGCATGGTCCCTGATAACAACATCAATTCCTGTTATGTTTAGCTACTACGCCATCAACATTTGGCTTAACCATATCACTAGGGCGGTGGAATCCATTTGATATGAGGGATGTTGTTTGGTGTTACACTCGTAGATGGGTTTACCTGGTAATTCCAAATTAGCTAGGTATCTTATGAGTGGATAAATGACTTGGAAATTATCTTTCGTGCATGGGTAGCTTTTCTCCAGGCATTTCCATATCACCCACATAGAACTGATAAATTCCACATGAGGTAAAGTATCTCGTTTTAGTTTTGTTAGGGTTTAGTGGTCTGTTTTTTTTCCATTTGGGCTCCACAATTTCGGTAGTAGGTTTACATTTCCTTATCTTTGGCCCAGGCCCATGCACAAGGTTAATATGGCAGCAGCTGCTAGGTAATAAAGCCCACGGAGGTGGGATCTCAAGCTCTCACCCCTAGATTCAAGGCGATACGCATCGTCCATGCTGGCGCCACGAGAAGTGGTCAGAGCGAAGACTAGTCACTCGCCTCCCGCCAACTGCTAAGCCCTATTCTTCTTCTTCTTCTTCTTCTTCTTCTTCGATCCACTTATCACTCTCCCCGCCAGCTACGACCTCCTCCCGCCTCTTCTCTATATATATACACACTGACACTCCACACACACAGATCGATAGAGCTAGCTAGGCATCGGCATCGGCATCTACCTGACTACGTCCGTGCGCACACCGGCATCGACATCTACGTCCGTGCGCACGCCATGGCGCCTCCGAAGCTCTCCCTGCTGGTGATCTTCTTCCTCCTCTTCCCGGCCACCGGCAACGCCAACGCCGTCGACATCACCGCGGACGCCGCCCCCGGCGGCGGCTTCAACATCTCGGAGATCCTGGGCAAGTACCCGGAGTTCCAGCTCTTCAACTACCTGCTCGGCAAGACCCGCGTGGCGCGCGAGATCAACCTCCGGAACTCCGTCACCATCCTCGCCCCCGTCAACTCCGACGTCGACTGGCTCCTCCGCCGCAGCGATCGCCTCCCGCGGGCCGCCCTCCTCGAGCTCCTCTCCGTCCACGTCATCCTCGACTACTACGACGCCGCCAAGATCGCCGCCCTGCCCCGCCCCGTCGTCGCCACCACGCTGTACCAGACCTTCGGCCCCACGAACGGCGACAAGGCCGGGTTCCTCACCATCACCCCCGCGCCCAACGGCGGCGCGGTCTTCTCCTCGGCCGCCCCAGGGGCGCTCGTGACCGCCACGCTCAAGAAGGCCATCACCACCAGGCCGTACAACGTCTCCGTGCTCCAGATCAGCAACTTCGTCGTGCCGCCAGGGGTCATCACCAAGCCGCGCACTCCGCCGCCGCCGTCCAAGCGGATGAGCTCCATGGCGTTCGCGCCGAGCCCCGCGCCGGTGCCGTCGGCGCTCCCGTGCCCGCCGGTAACGATGCCCGTGGAGGTGGAGCCCTTCGAGGAGATCCCGGCGGCCGCGCCGGCGCCGTCGCAGGGATACGCGGTGCAGGCCACGATGGGATGGTGGTCCAGCGTCGGCGTGGCGCTCGGGATGGCGTGCATGTTGGCGCATTTGTAGGTCACCGTACGTACCGGTAGGAAAGGATCGATAAATTTTTGGTCTTAGCTTGCACTCCTTTGGAACTCGAAAGTTTTCTTAGAGAAGGTTGAATTGTTTCCTACGATGTTCAGACAAAATTAAAGTGAGATTGCTATGTTTCAAATGTGCATTGTTCGTTTCGTGAGTGTTAAATTTAGGAAAACTGTACTTTGGGTTTAACGACTCCAATCGCGGCAGAACCTCCGCTCCCGTGCGCCGCGGCAGCGCGACGCCAACAAAGTTGCCACTGGAAAATCTGTGTGGGCCCTGGCAATTTTGCCTCGTGGCAGCTAAAAAACAGAAGTTGACATTAGATCGGACGGCTGTCCGCTCCTTATAATTTGGGTTTAATTTTAACCTTGAACTTCAATATGGTTCTGTTCACAACCTCGAATTCTTAAAACCATTTCAAGACCATCTCGGCCTCCATATTCCACGAGCAACTTGGCTGTTCACAGCTTTAACATTGAATTACTAATAAAAGTGAAAATCCATATTCCACGGGCAACTTAGTTGTTCAAAACTTCTATCATTAGAAAAATAAAAGAAGTGGGAGGTTGAGGTCGGCCACCCTCCCATCACCGCCCCTTGCCCCCTGAGGGAGCTCGTCGTGCCGCTCCTCCTGCTCGCGCCGCTAGCGAGCTCGAGGCCGAGCTGCCGCCCCTTGGCCCCAGCCCGGAGTCGCTGCCCTCGCCACGCCGCCCCTGCCCCTCCCCCCTCCCCCCCCCCCCCCCCCCGGACAGAGTTTGTCAGAGAGGAGGTGGTGGTGTACGGGCGGCGATGGCCGCTACTCTCTCTTTTTTTATTCATTTAGAATTGTTTTGCCTTTTTAATTGGTACGACATGTGGGACCTAGTCCAACTCAGCAAATCGGCCCTGACAAGTGGGTCCCACTAGTCAGACACGTGCCAATTCGCTGTCAATTCTATTTTAGTACGAATTGCAAAAAATCTGCAGGAAAGTGGTTACATTTTACGAAATTGGCAAAGGGTGGTTGTTTTCGAACATTTGGCACAAAAATGGTGGTTTTGTGCTAAAAATTCCGGGTACATACCTGGAATCAATCAATAGCCCAATAGGAAACCATTGATCATCGATCGCTAGCTTGCATATATGTCTCGCTTGCATCAGTAATTTGTTATATTCAATATATAGAACTCTACGTTATTGTACAGTCGTTTAGCGTTGCTGGTTTCATGTCCATGGGTTGTGTGATAGTAGTGGCCTTCACCTTTTGGCCCGATTGGCAAGCAAAGACTTGCTCGTCGTAGCCATCATGTTCTCCTGCTGGGCGGCGATACTCCTGCTTCTTTAACACTGGGACAACATGGAAGAGCAACGGGTACTAGAGCTGGTCACACCTCCACCCTGCTTGCTGGGGATTGAACAAGATCGTGTAAGCTTTTCTTGTTCTAACACTGGGACCATGGTGATCTCCATGGCGCTGATTGTCTCTATATTCCTTTCTAAGAGCATCAACGCAGCAATTGTTGTGTACTTCGCATATGCTGGGATCATAACGAGCAGGAGCGAAAGGCTGCGTCTGCAGGATCTGGAGAAACGTCCAGCCCCCTAATCGTTATAGCATAGCATTTTGGTTTCTACAGATTTGTGACTTGTCTATTTGCATGTTCAATATATTCAACATCAGGACTGGGCACATCGGCCAGTCTCCTATGCCACTTGCCCAGCCCCCTAATCGCATTTCTCGAGTACCTCCCAGGCTCCCAGGATAGATAAGTACAAGTTTTCAAAGTCATGACAGCATGCATATTCATGTGAAGGTCTGACAGACTCACAGTGCATTACCAGAATTAAACCTGAGAATGGGTCCAGAACTGAACCATACCTCAACTGTACCCGCACAAATAAAATTGAAAACCCAACCTGAACTAAACCCGTTTTACTATTTTGTCAACCCAACTAAAACCAAACTTGTCTAATAGTTCCACCCAAACTGAACTGAACCGAGGGCCAATCTGTGGGTTGAAACTGTTTAAGGACCGTTCAGTCAAATGGTTTGAACCTGTATATTACGGAGCTACGTTTTGTCAGCTGTTCTAGCTGTCGCTAGTGTCAAACAGAGCAAAGACAGAGAAGTTTCACCTACCTGAACCAAACTAACACGCTATCCACTTTGTCCTCCTTGATCAGCATGCGTAGCGGCTCATCAAACAGGACAAGGTCTTAGGAGAAGCATGAGGGCAGAAACAGCACGAGCTCGCCGGAGAGAAGGTGCCGTTGTGAACAAGCGCCCGAGACGAAGCTGACTGTACCAAATGCACCTGCCCTTTGCTGAACTCGCTCTTGCGCATAAAGCTCTACCCTCGCTTAGCATGTGCTGCACCAACTCAGTATCCACCTGGTGCGGCAGCGCCCGATGCGCCGGCCGCTGGCAGGTCCTTGTCGGCCAGGAAGACAAGGCCACTGCCGGTACTGTCGCAGATGCTGGCCCAGGCAGCCGTGAGCGCCGGCAAGCAGCAGCTGCAGTTGCAGAAGCGAGGCGACAGTGACGGCCGTGCCGTGGGGTGTGCTCGCAGGCGACACGAGGGCGCCCTGATGACTTGCTAGATGCCGGTCTTGCGCCGGAGGTCTCCGATGAGCTCGTCGCAGTAGCGTTGTAGGCTGGCTACGCGTATATGGCACAGACATGGTTTCAGGCAACGCCGCAGCAGCTGCCTGGGATGCCGGTGCCGCCGTGCCGGCCGTCTCCGGAGCTGAGAGGCACACGCTGCTAGACCTTCCTGGTCGCCGGGTCCGAGCCGAAGTTGAGGAGCAGATGCCTGCGCCGTGGCGGCAGGAGAAGAACCCTCCTCCATTTTCGTCGCCGCAGTCGACGGACACGGGTGGCAGGTCGACGACTCGAGGTAGGTGACGGAAAGGCGGCGGCGTCGATACACGCAAGGGATGGGAGTAGTGGAGGACTGGGAACCGCTCTGACTAACCGGTTGGAAACCATGGGTTAGGCTTGTTTCGAACTGAAACCAGTGGACCCATAACTGACCACACCCAAACCAATTTCTAGATGAACCGAACTAAACCAAACTTTTTTGAGAGCAAACCCATTAGAAACCGAACTAAAGAAACCCACGTGGAGCAACCGAACTGGTACACCCGGTTAAATGAGAACCATTCCCAGGTTTAACCAGAATTAAACAGTTTCGGTTGACATGAGTTAGTATGAAGAAGTACCAAAATTAAAGTGAGATTGCTATGTTTCAAATGTGCACTGTTTCGTTTCGTGAGTGTAAAATTTACATATATAGGAGTAGAAAAATGTGCTTCTATTTTCCACCTTGAACTTTAATATGGCTCGGCTTACAACCTCCAATTCTCAAACCATTCAACAAGACCATCTCGGCCTCTCGGGTCAAACCCAATCGAAACAAGATTGGACGATTTTCAGAGTTCTAAGTTGAAATCCGAAGTTGAGCAAAAGAACAGTGTTGGAAAATGGACTTTGATCAGCAAGCCAAAAAAAAAGTAATCCATCTGTCTTAAATAATCAAAACTTGGATGAACCTAAACACTAAAATATGTTAAGACACATCTAAATTTAGACAAATTTTCGACATCTATTTCGAGACATAGGGGGTATAAAGTTCATACAAAAATTATGTTCAATTGTTATGTCCCAAATAAATGTGTCACGTGGTTTTGTCAGTGTCAAAGTTTAGAACATCGGCTAATGCAAGAATACCAATCTACTCACAAAACCACGGCGTGAAACGTACTGTTTTTGTGTCACCTTGCCCACTAAGACGACCCCGGTGGTCTAAAATAAAAATAAAACGCTGGGTCCATGGAGTCGTGTGGCAGCCTTCCTCTGCTGCTCTTGTGATTGCTAGCGTCAAAATCTCCATCCCGATCACGTAAATTGGAGAAGATTGGAGCTCGATGGTGTCCCCCCTTCTCTGACCCGGCGCCGTCGTTGACGGTGTTTCCCCACCTCGAGGCCCGCTGAGGGGCCACCCCATCTCCCCTGGGGCTGGTGCGCCCGCCGTACACGTGTTCGCGGGCACTGTTCGGGCTCGGACGGAATCGGCACGCGTGGTCTGCTCGACCACATCGGAAGACGCAATTGAAGGAGATCTCCACTCCCCTGACACTACCACTTCCTTGACCTTGAATCAGGCCTCCACTCCGAGTACTCCATCTTATTTCGCCTCTCCATCACCCCTCATCGACTCCAGGCTACGCTCCCTTCCACGATGAGCGGCCGCGCGGATATTAACCCTGGCGGTGCCTCTGAAGACGGCATTTTTTCCAATCCGGCCAAGCCTTCCTGAGCGCTCCACTGGCACTTCGGGGGATGGAGCGAGCCAAAGAGCATGTGCTGGAGTGGGGGATGCGAGGCCCGAGGGGAGCACGACGAGCGGCGGCAAGGTTCGCAAATCCCCTTCCCGCCAAATCGTCGCCCGCGGCGGAGATCTCTGTGGGGATTCCTTCTTCACAGAAACTAGAGAAGATAGGGGGTTCGACATCGTTTCTCGGATGAGATCGGAGAAATCCCCTCACCCCAATTTGGTGCTCAAGTGGATCGATTCAAGGGAGTCTGAGATGCGGGGCCCTGCCCGGTTGCCCCAGAGGCGGCTCAGAGGAACATTCTGGTGTATTCTCGCCGGAAGAAGCTGCTGGTGTACTCGCGCAAGAAGCGTGGAGGTTCCAGGTTGGGAGCATCTCCATTTCTCAAACCGTCAGTCATCCCTTTCCTCAAGCTACTACTGAAGCTGGACCCGCGGCAGGAGATAACGTCGTTCTCGCTGCAAGTCTTCCTGGGAGCAGCAACTCTGTCAGCAACGAGCTGAGGGAGTCGAGATTTGCTAACAAGTGTGCTAGCAAGCACCCTAGGGGCGGATTTCACAGCAATGTAAGTTCGTCGCCGATGCTATATGCTGATAGTCCTCCTTCGTGTGTTGAGCAGAGGAAGAAGAGACATTGCTCAGTATTTGGCGGCAAAGGAAAAGTTCAGACAAATTCTCCCCTCACGTGGAAAGCTAGTATGAAGGTTGACGCTGACGAGGTGTGGGGATTTTTCTTCGGACATTTGTGGGAAGACGAAGATGCCCCTGCTAGGGTTTCACCACCTGCCCTGCCCACCCCACCTACCCTGCTTGTGTGGGTACACAAGGACCTGGTAGCCACCAGAAGTTTTGCAGTGGCGGACTGCTACCCTATCTCGTTGGGAGACGACCTTCCTCCAGAGAAGCCGATCTGCATCAGTGAGGGGATCTGGGGGTGTGATCCAAGGCCTTCTATCCAACTCATCCTTGCTCATCATGCCATGGCCGACAAGGACAGGGGACGAGGTAAGGGGAGAGGGGGAGGGAGCGTGGGGAGTCCTGGCAGCAACAACAGCAACAAGCGCCAGGTTTTGGTTATGGTTTTCAATAACCTGGCATCAGATGCAGCAGCAAGTGCAGATGCAGATGCATCCACCGTAGTAGAAGATTTAAATGCCTCCTCCGCAATTTGGATTTCCCCCTATGGTTTTACTCCTTGGAAGCAGGTAAACCCTTTCACACAACATTTCTCAGTTAACTGGCAGCAGCAGCCCCCTCCTAGAGCTTGGCAGCAGCCGCAGGTGCAACAAGCTCCTAGGAACGATGGCCGTGGAAACCAGCAGAGGCAACAACAAAAACAGCAGAAGAATAAAGATGATAAAGTAGGAGGAAGTGAAATGAAGTCTCAAGATGGCACCAATGCCTCTTCTGTTTGTGTTGGTTCTGATTCTGTAGCAAGTGAGAAAGGAGATGTTTGTCAATATGTTGAAGTTATCTATTACAACTATGGGGAACCAGGAAACCACAAAGTTGCTTGTTCATCCCCTATGACTTTCTTCATCTGCAGTTCTCTTGAACATGAAGTTGATGCTTGCCCTGTGAAAAGACAACCTCAGCAAATTGCAAAGTTTACAGGTAGTGCTGCCTCAGGGCTTGGATTCTATCACATTGAGTTGCCCTTCCCAATTGGTGAGGTTTCTATCCCCAAAAATGTGGGCCTGATTTCTGTTGATCAAGGGACTGTGGATAAGGAGGAACTGTACCAGAACCTAGCAACAATCTACAGGTCCAATTGGCCTTGGCAGATAAGATAGTTGGATGAGTGGACCTTTCTGCTCAAGTTTCCCCCACACCTCAAAGTAGAGGAAATAACTGCATATCCTAGTTTTGGTCCGCGAAAGGAGGGTGTGTTTGTCAAGGTGCATGTTTAGAATGGTGAGATGGAGTTCTACCAAGAGCTTCAGGAAGTTTGGATTCAAATTAGAGGGTTGAACCAAACTTGGTGCAAATGGCCCATCCTGATGCAATTTGTTATTGCCTTTGGCCTTATGGTGGATGTGGACTGGCCTGGAATGTTCAAATCCTATTATGAGGTGGTTAGAGTCAAAATCAAATGTAGAGATCATAGTAGGATACCTGCCTCCAGAATTTTTGGGGTACAGGGACACTTATATCAGATAAACTTTGATGTGGAAGGTCCTACTAATGTGATTAATCTGGAGAAGGGAGAGGAACACAACCTGCACCCTCCCAACCCAGATGAGCACAACCAAGATGGTTCTGATCCATCTAAAAATGGAGACATGGACACTGAAGCACCTCCACAAGGCCAGGGTACAAAAACCAACAAGTCTAACCTTGCCCCCAGTGGCAATGGCAACCCTACTCCCTCTGCTGGGACACAAAAGAGGGTTGATGTCTCAGCTCTTTCTGCCGATGTTCAGGATGTGGCCTCTGTCTACATGTCCAAAAGGGACCAATTTTACACTAAGACTGGCAGACTCTGCTTTGTAAAAAACTCTGATTCTACTATGGAAGGAGTCCTGGAATGGGTGAATAATGCACCTGATGAAGCATGTGTGAATATCCTCCAGGAAATGGAGCTAGCTCAGGAAGAAGACTCTATAATAAGCAATGCTGACAGAGATTTTGTGCCTAAATAAACAGCTACTACTCTCACCGCCATCACAGTGAATCCTGCCAAATGGGGACCATTGAGTGGCACTAGGCAAAGTTCGAGGTTCAATAACCCTGAAGAGCGCACTATGATGCAGATGGTGCAGGAAATTACCAAGAAGAAGAACCTAGAGAAATTTGCCCCTACTTCTTCAAAACTCAAAGGTATATCTAAAACAAACCCTTTTAATGTGCTTGCTCCCAGTGACCTACAGAGTACGGCTAATATTGTGGGTATTGTCATACCTTCTTTAGATGATTCTGTTCCTAACAATACTGATGGTACTGGTTCTAATTTTTCTATTATTGAAGAGGTTGCTGAATTAACCTCCCCTATAGTCCAACCCATGTTAGATGGCAATTATGAAATGATTTTCCTGATCTCGCATGGTCCCAGGTTTCACATCATAGGCGGGGCAAGCACTCCATGAAAAAATTTATTAGATGAATTGTTGTTTTTGGAATCCTAGGGGGATATAAGCCCCAGGCATAAAACATGCTATTATTGATTTACTTCATAAGACTCATACCCATTTAGTTGGTTTCCAAGAAACTAAAAAGGAGAGCTTCTCTAGTAGTTACCCGAAATCTTTAGTTGGTAATAGAATCTTTGAATGGAATTATTTACCTGCTGATGGCTCTGCTAGAGGCATTCTAGTGGGAGTAGATGTAGATTTCTTTGACATTCTTAGTTGGGATATAAAGAACTTCTCTGTGTCTGTTATTGTTAAGCTGAAGGCTACTAATATAATGGTTAGGGTTACTACTGTCTATGGTTCCTCCTATGAGGAGAAAAGGGATGCTTTTATCTCTGAATTGCATGACCTCTTTATTAACTACCAAGGTCACTCCATTGTGGGAGGTGACTTTAAACTTGTTAGATACCAAGTTGACAAAAGTAATGGTGTCATTGATCATAGGGGCAGTGACAAATTTAATGCTTGGGTAGAAATTTGGAGTTTCCTAGAAATTAAGCTGAGCAATAGGAAATTCACTTGGGGCAATAATGATATGGGGTGGCCCGATCTTCTCAGTAAGCGGATGGTGATGATGATGGTGGATGATAGATAACTAGTGCGTAGCTATGATCTCTCCCGCTTGATCCCTGATGCCAGCGCAACAGATCTCGAACCTTGTAGGATATTCACAACACCACACTCTTGCGCACGCAGCCGTGACCACGAACGGTAGTCTGCAATCTACTAATTCCCAATGGAACAACAGATCACACTCAATTATAGTTGGTAGATTTGAACACAGGGTAATTCCAGAGGTTCTATGAAAGAAACAACTCCAAAATATTTTAACGTGGTCTAAACCCTAACTTGTGATGGCTACGGAGGTTTATATGAGGGCTGGGGCGTCCTCCCTTCTAAACAGGCCTAAAAACAGCCATAATTTGGCCCAAACTGACTCGGTTCGACTCAAACTGATACATACCGACCCATATATGGGTTCGGCGTTATTGGCACGCAGTCCAAACGTCGTGGAACACCTCAAACATGTAATTCTTGGTGCGCCATCTCTCACTCTTGCTCATACGTGATTTCCTCATTGCCTCCTAGTACGCATGCCTCCCGCTCCTCCCTCGCGCACTTGTTGATATTGGAAATCAGCGCTTGTCCTTCTTGCTGCAACTCTCCTCCTCGTGCAACGCTTGTGTTATCAATAAACCTGATCATACAAAGATGCATAGACTTAGGTAGTATAAAGTTCTCATTAAGTAAAACATCAGATTCAATTAGGAATGAATTCACCTGATAGTCATTATTGATTTGACTCAATATTTCCTTCCAGTTCAGGCAGTCAGAATCATCATAATCCCTGTATATATCCTCATCATCCTCCCTTTCTTCATGAAAAGCCGTCCTCGGCTTTAGGTAAGCTGAAAGTGGGAGAAACAAAAAGAACAACGTGTACGCAACGTATATGTATATATAACATGTTGTATTATTGTTGTTCACATGAAAAGTATGTCCAGTATACATCAAGCAACTTAAATTGCAGGTATAAGTGAAGTACAAAGAATCATGATCATGGTGAAAAACAACTAAATAGATAGTCTTGTTCTTCAATATTAAATTCAGTTTTCTTAAAAAAGATCCATGATCAAATTTGTGGACAAGATCTAACCAATTCAATATGTGTGAAAACCAAATTGATTCACACCATGCTTCAACTGCGCTACTCTGATTAATATGAACATGATCATGTTGTCCAGTATGGAAGATGCAACTCCATTTGCAAATATAAGTGAAGTATAGAGCAGTAGCACAGCTAGACAAAGACTTTTGGGACAAACACAAAGGATATGAAAACTTGGGTTCTATTCTAGCAAGATTACAACGATCCAACATAGGTAAAATTACTTGTGTTGGCTGTATTATATCAACTAGATCTGACTTTAGTTTCATACTATCACAAATTTCAGCATATGTCCCACAACAAGTCATCGACACAACAACTATGGCTGAAAACAACATGTTTCAGTTTAGCGATTCTATCACAAGTAATGCATATGTGATCCACAAGAAAATTTTCATGCATGCTATATTCACAAATTAGATTGAAAGTGAAACAAGGAGAATATGTGCTAGAATTTAGACATGAAATTTCAGAAATCTTGTCCATAGCACAACTCATACTCATAGGTTCATTTAGCATGATGGAAAACACAATATCAGCAGGTGGTATTCGAGCATGTATTTCTTTATGTGTAATCAGTACCACATGATCAAAATTGGAATTTGGTAAACTAGCACATGGTGCTGAAACAGTAGTGTAAGGCAAATCACAAGGAGGCTTCAGTAAAGGAATAGACTCACAATATGTCACACATGTTGGCTGAAGCTCCAAATCAGTACCAATGTCATTAACAATCTTTTCAGCTGTAGTAGGTACTACGACATCCTCCTCAAGTAACAATACCAGATCGTGTGATGCAGGTTGTAAAATAGGCGGCTCCCTTTCTTCAAAAGCAACATGCACATCACAAGATACAACACTAGGAGTAGACATGATTACGTTAGTAGACAACTCACATTTCTCATTAGTGTCCACTCTCAAAATTTCTAGAAGAGGCCATTTGCAGTTGTTCAAAAAGATAGAACGTAGAAATTGCTTGAAATCTTCCCAAAGGATTTTTTTTACCCATGACACCATACACAATCCTTGCGTCCTTCCACCAACGAGCTACCTCTTCATCCACACGTCGGCGAGCAAGAATGTATTCTATATGGCCATTAAACTTGCTATCGAAAGTACGACATCTCGTAAAACCAAATCCCATATCAATTTCCCAAATCTGATATTCTGCGGGTGTGGCGGAACTTTCTAATCGCCACTTGATTGTAGTTGGATCATATGCCATGCCAACCACAATAGCTAAATAGTCATGGTAAACATCATCTGATTTCTGCATCACATCGACACTAGTAGAAGTCATGATTAGTACATTAGTGCAAAGCCACAAAATCTGTATGGTGGAACTCTCACAGCTCACTCACAACTAATAAGAAAGGAGATCTTACCGTTCCAAAGTGAATAGAGATGCTCTACCAAACGAAATCAAAAACTGATGCACTGATGTGATGAAGTGAATATCAAAGGTATAGAGAACGATCACAGGGCACACAGGCTATTTATGGTGGAACTGTAGGTATGGTATCCTAACTACACTGCAAACAAGTCCTAGTGCTGATCGTATGACAAAGACCCACGGAAACACACACGATGGAGATAAATGGGGCAATTGCAACTATGAAAATGAGCTCAATAAAGTAAGGTATGTCGGAGCAATACTCGTGTTGCAATGCACAAGGAGAGACGCTAGCAATGTCTCAACGAAACGGGCACAAGATTGCTAAACTGAGCAGCCCGCAGAGCACTAAGCATGCTAGTCTCGTAGGATAGTTTTAGACACAAAGAAAGGTTTACTAAGGCTCACAAGGATAGGTACGCTATGTGGACTCAGTAAAAAAAATAAAAAAATTTGACCTGAGAATTGGTCTCTGCCACAGCAGAAAAACGGCCTAAAATCCTGCCGCGACAGGATGGCGGCAGAATTTTTTTTCTCGTACTAGCACAGACTAGTTTGTGGTAAGGCGACGGTCCGAACTTTTTTTTTCGGATTTTTTTTGGCTTTCACGCTGGAGCACAGACCCGTCTGCGGTCAGGCGTGAGGCAGCGAGCTGAATTTTTTTTTACTTCAACGTGAAGCAAACTCAGTACAAGTCTAGATCCGATTGGTTTGCCTTTTTTTTCTCCTTCTTTCAAACGGATCTACACCCTGAGACTAAAAGAAAACAGATCTACTAGATCTAAGACTTAAGAACACGACGAATAGTCTAGAAATCGTCTAGGGACTCCGACAACGGATCAAAAACAGACGAAAACTAGACAAAAACTGCGACTCAGATTTAGAAGAAAGGCTACACAAAAGGATTACGATCAACAACTAGAACTCACGAACAGTGTTATCTAGGCTATGGCAATGAACTATGGACCCTAATATTTTTGTGTGGCTTTTTCTATATAGGACAAAAACAACTAATCTATGGATGGATTTGTGGATGCTTACCGAGGCAACACTGGAAATCTGATACCAAGATGATATGGGGTGGCCCGATCTTCTCAGTAAGCGGATGGCGATGATGATGGTGGATGATAGATAACTAGTGCGTAGCTATGATCTCTCCCGCTCGATCCCCGATGCCAGCACAACAGATCTCGAACCTTGTAGGATATTCACAACACCACACTCTTGCGCACGCAGCCGTGACCACGAACGGTAGTCTGCAATCTACTAATTCCCAATGGAACAACAGATCACACTCAATTATAGTTGGTACATTCGAACACAGGGTAATTCCAGAGGTTCTATGAAAGAAACAACTCCAAAATATTTTAACGTGGCCTAAACCCTAACTTGTGACGGCTACGGAGGTTTATATGAGGGCTGGGGCGTCCTCCCCTCTAAATGGGCCTAAAAACAGCCATAACTTGGCCCAAACTGACTCGGTTCGACTCAAACTAATACATACCGACCCATATATGGGTTCGGCGTTATTGGCACACAGTCCAAACGTCGTGGAACACCTCAAACATGTAATTCTTGGTGCGCCATCTCTCACTCTTGCTCATACGTGATTTCCTCATTGCCTCCTAGTGCACATGCCTCCCGCTCCTCCCTCGTGCACTTGTTGATATTGGAAATCAGCGCTTGTCCTTCTTGCTGCAACTCTCCTCCTCCTCGCGCAACGCTTGTGTTATCAATAAACCTGATCATACAAAGATGCATAGACTTAGGTAGTATAAAGTTCTCATTAAGTAAAACATCAGGTTCAATTAGGAATGAATTCACCTGATAGTCATTATTGATTTGACTCAATATTTCCTTCCAGTTCAGGCAGTCAGAATCATCATAATCCCTGTATATATCCTCATCAAATAATCAAGAGAACCTGATCATGTCCAACATTGATAGAGTCTTCTGCAATGTTGAGCTTGATCAGATCTTCCCTATGGCCTCTATTAGAGATCTTCCTAGGCTAGGGAGTGATCACACACCAATTCTGTGGGAATCTGGATCTGGCTCCACCCCAAAGCCTGCCATCTACAGGTTTGAAAAATGGTGGCTTATGAGAGCAGATTTCAAAGATTTGGTCATTAAGAACTGGTATATTCCAGTCAAAAGTAGAAAATCTATTGACATATGGCAACAAAAAGTTAGAAGATTTAGGAAGTGGTCTAGTGGATGGAGTAAAAATATAGAATCTGAGCTTAGAAACTTGAAGGAAAATCTTATGGTTGAATATGACAAGCTTGACATCAAAGCTGAGTCAAAAGAGCTAGGGATAGGGATATTAAAGAAAGAGAGGCTTAAAACCATTTATGCAGAAATGCATGCCCTCTGGCTTAAGGAGGAAACTAAAGCTAAGCAGAGAGCTAGGGATAGGGATATTAAAGAAGGAGATAGGAACACTGCATACTTTCATGTTGTGGCTAATGAAAGAACGAGGGAGATGTCAGTTTAGTCTTTTGAGGGGTCTGATGGACCTGCCATAGATGATGCTGACATGTTAGATATAGCTACTAACTTCTACAAAGACCTTTTTAGTAAGGATGAGCCTTCTGTATGCCTCCTTGAAGATGATTTTTCTCATATAATGAGAAGATCACTCAGGAACAAAACTAGAAGCTTAAGGCACCCTTTTCTAAAGAGGAGGTTAAGACTATTGTCTTTGGATCCTATTTAGATGGGGGCCCTGGACCTGATGGGCTTCCTTTTATTTTTTACCAAAAATTCTCGGAGTACATGAAGCAAGACATTATGAACATGTTCTCTGACTTCTACCAGGGAAATTTAGACCTTGATGGCTCTGAAATATAGCCATCTAACGTCCACATTTAAATTGGATATTAGTCATATTCTTGATGAAATATCTCTCTAAACCCTACCACTAATGCTAATATTCAGAGGGGTATGCAATCCTTTCTTTCGTATTTTTCCTGCACAGATAATGTCGTTTAAAGGAGAGAATCACTACATTAAAGTCAAAGGTACAAGATTTCCAACTACCAGAAGAAACCAGGAGCCTTACTTCGGAGGCAGACGCCATAATGACCAACTATACGGCCGGAGCAAAAATTCCTACCATATAGCTCCGGTCGTATAGTTGGCGCTGCCACCGTTAGGTCAAACAGAATAACTTTCATGAAGGGACCCCTATATAAAGAAGCCTCGGGCAACAAGAAACAGGGCCAGATCCCGAAGAAAGTCCCTGCCACAGATCACCAGCTGCCTCCAGATATCCAAACCCTTCAATCTCCATAGCCATACTCTACTTGTAATAGTAGATCTCTTCCCCGATTGGCGACATTGTAAGACTACTGCTATCAATCTCATGGTTTTTATTACAATGTTTATGATTGTTGATCTCATCTCTATGTGTGAGTAATTCTCCTTGGGCTAAGGGCTTTGGCCTAGCCATGTAGCAATTGTGCATGTGAATTATCATAGATGGGATCGTGTATTAGTTTGTATGACATGATGATTATTGTATCCTCTCTTGCCTCAGTTCAAGGACTTGTTAGGTACCCAAGACCCCGAGGGTTGAGCCAGGTATAGGGAGTATGAGTGATGATGATCTACAGGTTGGGAACCTGAGTGACAAAAGGGGTAGTACGGCTGTATGTGAGGGATTTGCTTGGGATTAACGGTGACATCACTATGCCTATCATTAGTTCTCTTTCTTCTATGGATGAGACTAGTAAGTTATTGCTATAAGCGGTTACAGAGGCAATAGCAATTATGTATGCATTGTCCATATATAATTTATCTTGCTCTAACAAGTACACGCATGCTTTATTTCTATCTTTTATTTCCATCAGATGTTTTGTACAGCTACAGGTGAAAGCGAACGCCCTAGGCGCTCTCTCTCCATCATCGACAACAACCAAAATACACAAACTACTGGTCCGGTGAAAACACAAAAGGAATTCTAAAACTCTCGAAGGTCCATTAAAGTAACTTCACTACGCATTCGCTTCCCGAGGATTCGATAACCTAGGTCTACTAGGAAAAAAGAAGCTATACTACATCTGTAATCCAGATCAAAGGTATCATACCTCTTTAGACTAAATTTTGCTATTCTTACCTTGATCCGAAAAGAGCCTAATGCGAGTACAATGTATAAATTTAGGCCTATTAGTCTTCTTAACTGTTCCTTTAAAATTTTCACCAAAGTATCGACCAATAGACTGGCTGCTATTATGGGTTATGTTACTGCTATAAACCAATCTACCTTCATAAAAGGCAGGTTCATTCTTGAGAGTGTGGTTACTGCCCATGAAATTTTACATTTAGTAGTTCATGAAAAGTCTCAAGGTTTAGTGATCAAACTGCATTACAAAAAAGCTTTTGATAAGGTTAGTCTAGAATTTATTTTTGACCTCCTAGAAAAAAGGGGCTTTGGTTCCAACTTTATTAATTGGATCAAACTCTGTGTCTGTGGTGGGTCTGTTGGAGTTAAGCTTAATAATATCATTGGGGATTTCTTCCTTACAGGCAAAGGGATGAGGCAAGGAGATCCCATGCCCCCCTCCTTTTTAACTTGGTAGTTGATGTCTAGACTAGGATGCTGATTAAAGCAGCTAATGCTGGTATTATAAAAGGCTTGTGCCCTAGTGTGTGTCCTGGTGTCATCCGCCTCTCTGAAAGTGACCCTGAAATGGCCAGAAACCTTAAGTGGGTTTTAACCCGCTTTGAGCAGGTCTCTAGCATGATGGTCAACTACTCTAACTGTAGAAGAGATTTGGGATGGCACCATCCTGAAGCTTACCTTCAGGAGGAACTTCTCCCCCCCCCCATGATGAACCTTTAGTTTGACCTGGAAAGTCTAGCTGCTAGTATTTCCATTACAAATAACTCTGATTCTCTTCTTTTGGAATATGAAAGCAAAGGGGTGTACTCCACTTCCTATTTATATGCAATAGTTTACTTTGGGGGAGTGGTTCATGTTTACATTCCTGCTGTTTGGAATCTGCATATTTCTGCTAGAGTTTATGTTTCCCTGTGGCTCCTTACACATAATAAATTGATGACTAGAGATAATCTTAAAAAGAGACAACTCAACAAACCTGAAGATTGTATTTTCTGTTCAGATGAAGAGTCCATTCATCATCTATTCTTTGGCTGCATTGTTGCTAAAATGTTTGCCCAGTCATATCCTCTCTTTATTCCATTAATATTGGAACTGACTATATGTCCATTGCCAAATATTGGATAGCTAACAAAAAGCATTGATACGTCCATTTTGCATCACTATTCTATGTCATAATTCACTGTTATTCATTGATATATTTCATATTGAGAGGTGATACTTATGTTATTTCATCTGTTTTTGCATGGTTGATGATTTTTGGAGGATGGACCGCTGCAGTCAGGATTTTGATGGAAAAGGTGTTGTTTGGAGGCAAAATTCGCGAAGATCGGAAAATCCGAGAAAATATACAGAAAATCCTATTTTTCCAGAAGACGAAGGAAGCCAGAAGGGGGGGGGCTGGAGATGGGCCACAGGGGCCAACACCACCCCCTAGCGCGAGCCAGCCTAGGCCGCGCCACCAGGTGGTGTGGCCACCCTGGTCCACCCCTGGAACTCCCCTCTGGCGTATATTATCCTCCCGAAACCCTAAGACTCGGGGAGCGACCACAGAAAGATTCCGCCGCCGCTGCGGGGCGGAAAACACCGAGAGAGAAAGATCTCTCCAGCAAACAGATTATTGCCGGGGGAATTCCTTCCCGGAGAGGGGAGATCGTCGCTATCAACACCACCATCAAGCTGGACTTCATCAGGATCATCATCATCACCACCACCATCACCATCAGCACCCTCATCACCATCTCCATATTGCTGTAACAATTGGGTTGAATCTTGCATAGTTCATATGGGAAACTTTCCCGGTGTTGATTACTCTTTGTAGTTGATGCTATTGAGTGAACCATTTAATTATTGTTTATGTTCAGATTGTTATATATCATTATTCTATCTCTGATCATGATCCATATGATATCTTGTGAGTAGTTCGTTTTGTTCTTGAGGACATGGGAGAAGTCATGTTGTTAGTAGTGGGATTGTATTGAGAAAGATTCAATAGTTTGATATTTAAGTTGTGGTGTACTTGTTCTAGTGGTGTCATGTGAACGTCGACTACATGACACTTCACCTATATGGGCCTAGGGGAATGCATTGTGTATTTGGCTACTAATCGTAGGGGTTGCCGGAGTGATAGAAACCTGAACCCTCGTTAGGAAACCATTGCACAAGGACGCAAGGGTCTTAGAGTTTAAAGTTGTGGTTAGGTTTCTATCTTAATTACTTTCTTGTACTTACGGATGTTTGCAAGGGGTATAATCACAAGTATGTATTAGTCCTAGAAAGGTCGGTACATTAGCACAGGTTCACCCACACAACACTTAGCAAGCTAAAGAAGATTAATCAACTATATGAAGCGAAAGCACTTGACAGTCTTTCCATGTGTCCTCGAGAACGTTTGGTCGTCTTAAGTAATACAACTGGCTTGTCCTTTGCTGCATAAAGGATTGGGCCACTTGCTGCATTTAATCCTATTGTCTTTTGTTTACTCGTACTTCGTTTACTTGCTTTATCAAAAACCCCTAAAAATCCGTTTGCTAAGTATTTGCAGAGAATTCCTGAACCATACCACTAGCCAGCACCTTCTGCTCCTCGTTGGGTTCGACACTCTTACTTATCGAAAATACTGCGATACACCCCCTATACTTGTGGGTCATCAAGACTATTTTATGGCGCCATTGCCGGGGAGTGAAGCGCTATTGGAGAGTGGAACTGGTAAAGGAAACTTCTACTGTGAGTATTGTTTACTTCTGCTAGTTGCTTTATTTTCGTTATGGATAATTCGCTGAGTTTCTTATTTGGTAATGCTACTACCACTGCTAAGGTAGTAGATAAGCCACCACCTGCTGAGAATGATGTTTTTAAAATACCTACAAGAATTATTAATCGTGTTATGGATAACTATTATGTTTGGGATGGAACTGTCCATCCCAGTGATCATTTACTCTTTATACACGAATTATGCGGGTTGTTCAAGTGTGCAGGTATTACTACAGATCAAGTTAAGAAGAAGTTATTCTCACTATCACTAAAAGGAAGAGCTAAGGATTGGTATAATCTGCTGAAGAATGGTCAAGCTCTGGAATGGGAGGAAATAGTGCCTCTCTTTTATTCAAAGTTTTATCCTCCTAGTGAGATTCATAAAGATCAGAATCAAATATACAAATTTTGGCCTCTTGATGGAGAGAGTACAGCCCAAGCTTGGGGGAGATTGAAGTTACTAATGCTCAAATGTCCCATTCATGAGCTACCCAACAATATTATTATCAATAACTTTTATGCAAGGCTTTCTCTTCATGATAAAGATTTATTGGATGCTTCTTGTTCTGGATCATTCACTCGCATGGAAGAAGAAGCTAAATGGGATCTTCTGGACCGTATTCAAGACAATGCTGAAGTTTGGGAGAATGACAAAGGTAGAAAGTCAGGTATAAATTATGATTATGAATGCATTGAATCTTTTATGGGAACTGATGAGTTTCAAAATATTAAAAATGCTTATGGTCTAGACTCTCAAGCTATTGCTTCTTATTTTAAGGCTTTTGCTTCCTATATTGAAGTGCCTAAAAAGAAGTGGAATAAGTATCATGAACCTTATAAAGATGTTGCTAAGAGTGTTCCTTCAGGAAATACTGAAGTTTATACTGCTAATCATGTCTTACCTGAACCTTATATTGAGAAAATGCTTTTCCCAGTTAAGATAAAGGAACATTCTATGATAGCTAGTATGGTTGATGAAAGTATGAATGAAGCTGTTGAACCTGATAAAAAAATGGTTGATGAACCTAATAATAGCAAATGTGAAAGACTTTGTTACTAAATATGTAGGAGAGGGACACACTATCCTTTGTGAGGATACCTCTAATATTGTTTCACAAAGTAGTGTTATGAGAACTAGTATTCCTGTGTTTTTTGTTAGAATAAGTGATCATTGTTATGATGGTCCTTGTGATAGTTATATTGTTAAGTTTATGCACGATACTGAAGGTTACTATGAGAGAGGGAAAAGTGTTCTTATGTACCTCAATAATATCAAGTTTCCTCGTTTTATGCTGAAAGTTTTTATGTTGCACTTCTTTTGCCTTCTTATGCTTGCAGCCTCTAGTTTCAACAACTTGTTTGTTTACAAAATTCCCTTGCATAGGAAGTGGGTTAGACTTAAATGTGTGTGTTTTTTTGTTTCTTAATGCTCCTGAGTGAGCATCTTCAAAATTATCTTGCCCATCTTAATGGCCATAAAGAAAGAGCTTTTTGGGAGACAACCCAATTTACTTTTGCTTTCAGTTTGTTTTTGTTTCTTTGAGTCTTGGAAGTTATTACTTCGGTAATAACCTCTCCTTATCCGTTTTGTTTGGTTTTTGTGTCAAGATCAACCTCTAATGAGAGAGAAGTAAGATTTGGGGAAGTTGCTGTCCCAAAACAGATTTTTGTGCTTCACCATAAAAATTCATGAGAGATCTCTGTATGTCGGATTGAGTTGTAATTTTTTGTGCTTCTGCCCCAGGTTGTTATTTAACTTTTGTTAGTTTTGCACTTTTTGATTTGAACAACAGAAGATTTTCGAAAAAAATGATCTTTACCTGCTGGTCTGTTTTGACAGATTTTGCCACTCTTGCACTTGCTTCTTTATTCGATTTCCTTTTTGAATTCTTTTTGGGTTTTCAAAAGGAGTTGCTACAGTAGCTTATGTTTTGATGGTTTTCATTTGAAATTGGACTCAAAAGGTTTTATCACTTCACTTATACTAATGTTGCTAATGAGAACTGTGTGAAGTTTTGTGTGAAAGAAATTTCCAGGAAGTGGAGATAATGGTATAATAAGGAAGAGAAAGGTTTTATGACTCAAGTAATAAGTGCATGAAGATGAAGATATCGATAATATTCAAGTGGTGACTTCAGAAGAATCTACTAGATACCAAATTCAGAGACCTGCAGAGTCCGTTTTTGAATAGGTAACAGTTCTGGTAAGAAATGCCCCGCGAAAACACTATCCAACTATATTTTTGCAATTTTCAGTCAATAAGGAAAGCTAAGAAGCGAAAGAGGGATGGAAACGGAGCCAGGGTGGCTCACACCACCCTGTAGCGCGGGCCCACCCCTAGCCGCGCCACCAGGTGGTGAGTCCACCCCGGACTCCGCCTCCGACTCGTTTTCTCCCAGTACCTTCCTTTTGATATGAAACTTCGTAATATATAATCCCCTGGATCCCCCGAGGTTCATATATCGTGTTTTCGTCGTGTTTTTGTTTCGATCTGTTTCTGCCAGAAACTATTCTTGAAGCTTAGAAGCACAATGGTGTCCGCCAAGGATAAAGGGAAGGAGCCTATGGAGGAGGATATCCAAGACCCCAAGCAGGGGCTGGTACCTTTAGTCTCTTGCCCTGCATCAACGGAAGCCCTACGAGTCACTAAGGAGTTCTGCGATAAGTACTGAGACTTTCAGAGGAAGGTGGGCATGCTTCAATGGGAGAATAATAGGCTTTGCAAGATGCTGAAAGATTTCCTCACGTCAACTAAGAAAATATTACCACCACCACCGAAGGAGTAATTCTTCATCAGGTTTGGCATCCCCTTGGTTTGTTCCAAGCTTGGGAGAGTGTCGCGGTATCACATCACTATCTTCTATCTTTTTGCCTTATTAGTAGAGTCATATCATGAATAGAGAAGTTATTATGTAGGATGGTTTGCATTATGGAAGTGTCCCCTCTCTCGTTAGATATGTATCCCTTGGTGTGAGTTGCCATTCTGGATTATTAATGAGAAGTTCTATCATTTACTCTTTTGCATAGCTTATATTAGTTTTCAATTCGTGGTTATATGATTGATCTTGTTGTTAGTATTAGTATCACTTTGGGATCATTGAGTTAATTTAGTTGGTTTTGGTAAACCTGGCTTGGTCAGTAGCAACACAATTTTTGAGAGTTGAAATAAAAGATAAAAGTACTCTAAAGAAATATAATTTCATCATCTTTATTTCTTGATTTGCTCATAAGTCTAGTATTCTCTAGTTAAGATCTTTTGTGCTTCCAAGGAAGATTGCATGTTTGTTTTTATCACTTGTATGTTTGTTTGTTTCCTTCAACTCTTGTACTTGCTACCCAGCCTTGCTAGCCAAAAACGTGTACTGAGTGGAAATTCTTCTCGTGCATCCACTTCCTTAAACCAAAACCTTTGCCATTTGAGTCCACCATACCTACCTAGTAGCACTATTGCTATTTCAAGTAAATTCTTGTTTTATCTACCTCCCAAATTAAACTTATTATGTGAAAAGTAGTGATTAAAGCTCTCACGAACTTGATGGCACACTTACTTTCTTGCACTTAATAAACTTGAACCATTGTGCTCACCTATGTTGCGTATATGCTTGTGCTTTGTAAGTTGTGAATTAGCATAACCATGTTATCATGGGGAACGCTTTCAATATTGCACTGGTACTTTGTACCTAGTTGATATCATGTTCTTTTGTCTATGGATGTCGTCGGTGTGAAATGAAAGGGGAGCTTGTAAGTCCATGGGGTTATGCATCTGTGTTAGAGAAACGCCTGGACCGCTGGTCTAATCCATGCTGAAATGGTGGAAACCTGCAGCGTAACCATAACGAGCATCTATGAAGCATTCTTCTTATAAAAAAAAGAGTCCGATATTGAGAAAAAAGAGAAAAAGAAAAAAGAGATTATGAAAAGAGGAAAGAGAGAAAAAAGCACCATATTCCCATGGTAAATAAGAAGATTGTTGAGATGCTTGTTGTCTGCTTGCCTTGTCATTTTGATATGGGGATTCTTCCGTATCATCGGGCAAGGGGTACCCCATTGGCGGTTCTCCACGATACACATATACTTACGATGACAAGAACTTACCGGTGACTAAACTTGAGTAGCATGAGGAGCGGCCTTCGTATTCAAGGGACATGAGATTCTCAATTTACAACTTGTCAATGCATATCCTCATATTTGATCACTTTAACCTTAATCACCTAAAGATGCCTATGATAGGGGCAGTGAGAGCTGAAAGCTAGTAAGTATCATAATTTTTGGGAGCTCTTTATGAGACTTGAAATCCCTGCTTCCCTCTGTGAAGGGCCTTTCTTTTACTTTTTAGTTGAGTTAGTAAACCTACTCCCTTCTATCTCAGCAAGTATTTTGAGTTGTTGTGTTTCATTCATTCATATGATGATTTATTCAATCATGTTTCTTATGTTTGTTGTTTTGCACATTGCTATTATATTGATGTTTACTACTTTGAAAGCTATCATTGAAAATCAGTTATTTGTGAACTCCAGCAAATTATCAACTATTCTTCGACCAAGAGCTAAGTTTGCCATTACCAATTATGATTTACTTTATGTATCTTTATTGTGTTTCCTTTACTCATTGCAAGTTAAGTTATATAATAGTGAGTTGTCTTCTATTATGATCTATGTATTGATGAATATGATGCTTCTTGTCCGTATTCTTTTATCGACTCTTCACTCCATAAACCTGAGGCCATGTTTATTGAGATCAGTTTCGCTTAGGGACAAGCGAAGTCTAAGCTTAGGGGGAGTTGATACGTCCATTTTGCGTCACTATTCTATGTCATAATTCACTGTTATTCATTGATATATTTCATATTGAGAGGTGATACTTATGTTATTTCATCTGTTTTTGCATGGTTGATGATTTTTGGAGCATGGACCGCTGTAGTCAGAATTCTGATGAAAAAGGTGTTGTTTGGAGGCAAAATTCGCGAAGATCAGAAAATCCGGAAAAATATACAGAAAATCCTATTTTTTCAGAAGACGAAGGAAGTCAGAAGGGGGTTGGAGATGGGCCACAGGGGGCCAACACCACCCCCTGGCGCGGGTCATCCTAGGCCGCGCCACCAGGTGGTGTGGCCACCATGGTCCACCCCTAGCACTCCCCTCTGGCGTATATTATCCTCCCGAAACCCTAAGACTCGGGGAGCGACCACAGAAAGATTCCGCCGCCGCTGCGGGGCGGAAAACACCGAGAGAGAAAGATCTCTCCAGCAGACAGATTTCTGCCGGGGGAATTCCTTCCCGGAGAGGGGAGATCGTCGCCATCAACACCACCATCAAGCTGGACTTCATCAGGATCATCATCATCATCACCACCATCATCACCATCATCACCCTCATCACCATCTCCATATTGCTATAACAATTGGGTTGAATCTTGCATAGTTCATACGGGAAACTTTTCCGGTGTTGATTACTCCTTGTAGTTGATGCTATTGAGTGAACCATTGAATTATTGTTTATGTTTAGATTGTTATACATCATTATTCCATCTCTGATCATGATCCATATGATGTCTTGTGAGTAGTTCGTTTTGTTCTTGAGGACATGGGAGAAGTCATGTTGTTAGTAGTGGAATTGTGTTGAGAAAGATTCAATAGTTTGATATTTAAGTTGTGGTGTACTTTTTCTAGTGGTGTCATGTGAACGTCGACTACATGACACTTCACCTATATGGATCTAGGGGAATGCATTGTGTATTTGGCTACTAATCATAGGGGTTGCCGGAGTGACAGAAACCTGAACCCCCGTTAGGAAACCATTGCACAAGGGACGCAAGGGTCTTAGAGTTTAAAGATGTGGTTAGGTTTCTACTTTAATTACTTTCTCGTACTTACAGATGTTTGCAAGGGGTATAATCACAAGTATGTATTAGTTCTAGGAAGGTCAGTACATTAGCACAGGTTCACCCACACAACACTTAGCAAGCTAAAGAAGATTAATCAACTATATGAAGCGAAAGAACTTGACAGTCTTTCCATGTGTCCTCGAGAACGTTTGGTCGTCTTAAGTAATACAACTGGCTTGTCCTTTGCTGCATAAAGGATTGGGCCACTTACTACATTTAATCCTATTGTCTTTTGTTTACTCGTACTTCGTTTACTTGCTTTATCAAAAACTCCTAAAAATCTGTTTGCTAAGTATTTGCAGAGAATTCTTGAACCATACCACTAGCCAGCACCTTCTGCTCCTCGTTGGGTTCGACACTCTTACTTATCGAAAATACTACGATACACCCCTTATACTTGTGGGTCATCAAGCATGTAGTTCTAAATTCAGTGTGTGTAGCTATTTTGTGGAGCATTTGGAAAACTAGAAATGACCTCATTTTTAATGGTACCCCCTGGATGAATTTAAACCAGGTTTGGCTTCTTGTTCTGATTTCTATCAAGAGATGGCGACTCATCTTCAAGGAGCAGATGTTGGAGATGGCAGATCGTTTCTGCGCTCACCTCTCCCACATTCTCAAGACCTGGATGATGCTGGAGAATGGCTAAGGGAGAGAACTCTGCACAAGAAGAAACACACCCAGACATCTACTGATGTTCCTGATGAAGATGAGGAGAACGAAGCTCCCGACGCTAAGAAGATGGCGACACAAGGCACCTGGAGTACACCGACTTCTACACTTGAGCCCGCCGTCATCTCCCCTGTCTAGTGTTGTTTTTGTTGTTTCCCACAAAGCTCTGCCTGGTGAATGCACCGTTAAGGCTTGTTCTTTTGGCTTCAGGGGTGTGGAAGATGTTCTAACTGTTATTTCTGTCATCTAGCTTAGCCTTTTCGAGGACACGCGTTCTAAGCGTGCTTGTATGAACCTAACATGCCTATTTTGAGTTTCGTTGATGCTATCAATGGAACCGGAGATGATGATCCATATGAATCTAAAAATAAATAAAAATAAAACACTTGACTGTCAGAACTAGAGGAGTACCAAAGATTATATGTGCGATTTCTTCCATCCCAATCATCTGATTAGCACATGTGCACAACGAAAACGTACGTGATCCCTGCATCCGTAGAAACACTCAGGTTTGCAATCGGAAGGCAATTTGTAATGACATCATGATTATGTGATTATATGTCATATATAAAGTGTGATTTTTTTGTGGCGTGTTCCTCCGAATTGTATCGGCGAGACAATTTGCAATGGCATCATGCTAACTAGGGAAGTTGGTGCGGCGACACGCCGCACCCTTTCGCTGATGTGTAGTCTAGGAAGGAAAATTACTACACAGGACAGGGAACCATCTAGTAAGCCAATATTTATTCAGATTTGTGTACGTAGTTTTTCAAGTTAACTAACATAAACATGATATAGAGTGTAAGCTGCAGAGTATCAAGTAGATTCATAACATATTACATATCCTACAAAAAGAACATAGTAAAAGTACAGCACAGACCATCTGATGGCCTCGCTGAAGTACACCCTGAAGACAAATAAGCAGCAAATAATATCAGTAGTCTGAATGTGCAATAAGTATATGCAGAATTTCAGGAAAGCAAATAGAAGTACGGTAATATTTCAGCAAAGATATGAATTCCAGGAATAAAGCAGTTAGATAGATATCCATCGGTTGGCCTACAGAACAGTCGAACACACATAGAGTAAGCAAAACATGCAGCAAGCACAATAGACAGATAAAACAGAAGGCACAATGCGTAGCACTCAACACAGTATACCTCTGCCCATAGGTGCAAGGTGAAGTTGCATCAATCTACACCTCCAGCGGCTGGCGGTAGCTCTAACAACACGAACAAAAGGAGTACCAACAATAGACAGAAACGATGTATTGTCACAAATTTTACCTATGATTTTTCACAACTGAATATTGAAGTTGTGGCAAAACAAAACATTTTGTCAGTAGCATATAGCAAGCCCATGTTATTAATAGAAGTTTTAATCCTCTGTGACAGATGCATTGCGCAGACCACCGTACTAATTAGGAAATGAACTTGCAATCACTTCTTCGGCTAATTTTCTTTCGGAACTGAGTCAACTAACGACTGTGTTGTTTCTAGGTAATAAACCTTGAAGTATCTCTGGGATATTTTCCTTGTAAGGTGTAAAGCTAGGCATATCTGCTGTTTGCACACTTTGACAATGATGTATAATCAACAGTCCCATGTGCATTTGTCTATTCCAGATGGATTTGGAATGTTGGGAGGATGAAATACATAGAAGTTTCTAATAGGGACTAATCTTCTACTGTCAATATGTCATTGTAGGTACTTCTCAATATAGCACGTAACCTACACGCTACAAAGGTTGATAGGTCCAAATGTTGTACCTGATTTTATTTCTTCTATATAACCATCAACATCCCTGGAGAGTATATGTGTCACAATATGTGGTCAATCAGAATAAGATTGGCCGGCTCCATCATAAGGGCATCTGGTATTTCATCCCGTTTAGATTTACACGTAAAGGTGCTAAATAAGTCTGGTACTCGAGACAAATAGCCATGCGATTATGATAATTATGTGCCATAATGCAAAGCCCCAACAAAGTTAGGATGAAGAGTATGTTGGACTCCAAAAAAAATTCCACTTGCATTTCCTTAATCCAGAGCATCAGGGATACCTTGAATACTTGATAAGTTCCATTACCTTGATTCCTTGATGAGTTCAATGCACGTTAGTGGGTGCACGTCCAACCACACATGCCGCGCGTTGGCAACCACACATGCGACATCATCCCTGCCGTGTGGTGCAGACCATATGCCAAACATTGAGCTAAGAAATTATGAGTTAAGACTTAATAAATATAGACGAAGTATGCTTATGTGTACATGCTCAAATCCAGCGCAGTTAATCTCAGTTTCTGTGCTATTTGAACTGTATGATGGTCATGAACTATAGAAGGTGAGCATTCCATCCTATTCCGTGGCACAAGATTTATGGCAGGTAGTTTCTTTTACTTCCAACATGAAACCATGTAGCGGGGGTATTTTCAGTTAAGTAATAATGCGAAAATATGCAAAATTAATCTCAGCATTGGATAGTTTCAAATTGACCAAATTTGATAGTGTTGACATGGCATCATATAAGGAAATGTTGCTTGTAAACATAATCCCATATAAACTTTGAGGATTAACATGTACCAATTTGCTATAATTCTAGATCTCCATATGAAATTAACATGTATATATTATGGAAAACAGTTTCTACATCAATCTTTAGTAGTCATATTCGTCTATTAAAATTTTAACCATGGAAGAAAATAAGCAAACAATCAAAACCTCGCTATGAAGTACCATACCATCTGAGTAAGGACGGAGAGCAAGAGCAGACCCCGATGGAAGATAATCCAGATGAAGTAGTGAGCGAAGAGGTGCGGCCAAATATGGACCAATAGAAGCAGTAAAATGTAGAAAAAACCAATGCCATTAGAATACTCTATCGACTTTTCTCAAAAGGATCTTACGCCTCAACCAAGCAGAATCAGAGAGAGGAGCACCCAACAAAAAAATAGATAGCACAGACAGATGATGAGCCGCTGAGGTCCTTGTAAACGGCAAGACGCACTGGACATGGACTGTGGATGAGAAGCAAGACCTCTGATGGCTCAACGTTCCTGCCTTTCACGTGCAACAACGGGAAACCTGGCAGCTGATGGCTCAACTGTGACGTTCCTGCCTTTCACGTGCAACAGCGGAAAACCTGCCATGGCTGGCATGAACACAATCAACATCTCCAAGGGTGCGCTGCCCAAAAGCTGACGGGAAAGGAGAAGTAGAAGGAGTCCTACTGCGCAAGCGCCCCACCCGAGGACTTGCATCTCCAAGAATACACAGCGCCTACACGACGATAGGGAGGCGACCCACATGTATAGGGACAGCAAGAAAACCGGGTAACCTGCACCAAAAAAATAGCAGAGCAGAAGGATTGAGAAAAGAAAGTAACCTACAGAACGACGACAGACGGCATGGAGCGTCCCTAGCGAGGTGCAACGATGGAACCAAGAAATCGACCACACCTAATCCAATCCGAACCGGAACCAGCAACAGCAGAAAACGGATCCATAGGAAGAAGAAATCGAAAGAGAGGAAAGTGAGGCGCACCTGGAGAGAGCCCGCAGACGGTTCACGGAGAGATCAACGCGCGCGCGGCCTTCCTGCGAAAATCGAGGCCGTCGTTCCTCTCCCTGGTGGCTGTCGGAAGTCTCCCCGCGCGCCGCACGTACGGCTCAGTGGTCTCCGCGCTGCCTCCATGCCGACGGCGTCACCGTCACGGTCACACCAACTCTCTCCCGAGTCCCGAGGACTCCGGCCCTGGAACGGCATGGCCGTTCTCAGGAAATCGGCGCAATGCTTTCTTTCCTACATGTTGCTCCCGTCCCTGCTATTTTTCCGGCGAGGTGGATATTGGAGGACGCCGCGTGGAGGATGTGTGCAGCAAGGATTAGAGAAGCTGATTATTTTTTGGGACTTGCTCTGGAGGCCAAAGCGGTGGAGCTTCTCGATATATTCGCACCGCTTTGACCGCTGTGGTAGATGATCCACGCAGGGCCGGGAAAAGAGGAACGGCGCAGAACTGGGAGCTATCGGCACGCTAATCGGCCGCCCCTAAAGTGCTGCACCGTAGAAGTTTCAAACTTGTGTCTCTACAGTTTCCTGCATGACGTGGACGCACGGATTTGTAGCTGAGGTGCATAGCTTTCATATATGTAATTATATATGTGATCAATAAAGTGCACGACTCTCTCAAGACTAAATGAATATGGTCGGATCCATGCAACCGGAGAAATACTCCGACTAACTCAGACGAAAATGAAAATTCACGCATCATACACGTCTGAGATGAAACTAATCTAGGATTTCTCACCCCTCGCCAGCTAGACCGCCGGTCGTGTTTTGTTTAGATATTTTCCGATGTCTTGTTCAAGATAAGGTTCTCGCCAGTCTTATTCTCGCTCTGGTGGTGCGCCTAGTGTCGATTCGGTCCATTTCCATGCTCATTAATGTTGTTTCCGATCTGACACTTCTGATCTATGGTTCTTACCATGACTTACTACTGTGGTGCGATAGTCTAGTGGATACGCCAATGACTTCCCATTTTTCTATATGAAGATAAGCTTTTTACGGCTCCGGTGGTGTGATACATTGCAAATGTATCTATAATTTTTGATGTTCCATGCTTGGTTTTTTCTACTTTCTTGTGTTTTGTCCACACTTTGGAGTACTTTTCATATAATTTTTTGGACTAACCTATTAACAAGAGCCACAGCGTCAGCTGCCTATTTTCTGATGTTTTTGGTTTCAGGAAAGTCAGAAAATGAATATTCTCGGAATTGGACGGGACAAAAGCCAAAAATCCTATTTCACCAGAAGACTCCCGGAGCCTGAATATGAGACGGAGTGGGGCTGGGGCCCAGCCACACCACCTGGCCGCGCAGGCTAGGCCTGGCCGCCCCAAACACCCCCTCGGTCTCCCTCTTCGCCTATAAGATGCCTTCTGACCTAAAAACTCAGGGAGGGGTCGACGTTTTTCTAGAAAGAGTTCCGCTCTGCCGCCACCACCAGATTCCATGAAACAACGCCAGAAACTCCGTTCTGGCACCCTGTCGGGACGGGGAATTGGAGGAGATCATCACCATCATCATCACCATCGCTTCTCCATCGACCATCCATGTTTCCCCCATCTATGAGTGAGTAATCCCCCATTGTAGGCTATGGAGATGGTAGGGATTGGATGAGATCGTTCATGTAATGGCATCAGATTGTTAGGGCATGGTGCCTAGTATCTTCTATTAGTGCTTTATGACTTCGTTGCGACTTGTTATGCTTAATGCTTGTCACTAGGGCCCGAGTGTCATGATTTCAGATCTGAACATTTTATTGATTCATTATGATAGTATTGGTTATGGTCTTACCTGCAAGTTGTATACACACGTTGTTGTCCGGAACTAATGGCCTCGAAGTGACAGAAATCGGGATAACCGAAGGGAATGGCTTTGATGTGAGGATCACATGTGTTTATGGAGTGTTAATGCTTTGATCCGGTGCTCTATTAAAAGGAGCACCTTAATTGCCAGTAGTTCCCTTGAGGCCCCGCTGTAAACGGGCTGGCAGGACAAAAGATGTTGTGCAAGTTCTCATTGCGAGCACGTATGACTATATATAGGACACATGCCTAGGATTATCTAGTACTTGGATGCTTTATCTTATTTATCTGCAATTGCCCTATGTTCTGATTGCCATGTGAATTGTCTTGTCCATGCAACGCCCGTCCATCCATCCCTATGCCTACCGCACTCGAATCCTACTGTTTACTGTTGTTGTTACTACTGTCTTTACTTTACTACTGCTGTTACTTTACTATTCCTACTGTAAAATTGTCGCTACTGATAAACTGCTGTGAGCAAGATTGTTTCTAGGTGTAGCTGAATTGACAACTTAGTTGTTAAGGCTTATAAATATTCTTTGAGTTCCCTTGTGTCGAATCAATAAATTGGGTTTCACTTCCCACGAAAATACTGCGATACACCCCTATACTTGTGGGTCATCAAGACTATTTTCTGGCGCTATTGCCGGGGAGCATAGATTTATTTATCAAGTCCACTTGGAATCACTGTTGTTCAAGCTTAGTTTATTTCCGCCTTGTTTGTTTGTTTCTTTATCAAACATACAAAAAAAATAGTTCCTACTCTAGTTGTTATTTTCGTTGGTCTGTTATTGTCTTGCTTTGTCTTGCTTTCTATCAATGGTTGGTTTCTTTGAAACTGAATCTTATTGGCAAGGTGGGTTCACAAAAGAACAAAAATATTATTATAAGGAACACCGCTTGTCACAAAAAGGGAAACACTTATGGGAACAAATTGATAAATTGTATACCATTGCTATAAATGTGTGCTCTACTTATAATGTTACTTATTGCTTTGATAAATCTTGTTGCTGCAGGAGGTACAAACACCTCCCTTTTCAATGTGAGTATAATGATGATGTTACCATATCTTCTTATGTTAAAGGAAATTATGACTTTTATGATGTGGAACAAATTGAGGAATTTATTGCTTGGAAGGGTGCATTTGAACTTGCTAGTTTGCTTGAAAATATTGATGATTCACCTTATAAACATGAGGTTTATGATATACTTAAATTTTGCTTTGATAATTACAAGGAATAAAATGGCTATATTCTTAAATATATTAATAGATGCTTTCCACAAATGGAAGAGACTAATGCCTTGCAGGATCTTATGGAAGAAATTGATGAACCTGAAAGCTCATTAGATGAAAAAGAGGAAGAGAGTGATGAACAAAAGGAGGAAGAATGGATTAGCTACCCATGCCTACCTTCTAATGAGAGTAACTCTTTATCCCTTACATTATTTGATTGTCCCCCATGCTTACCAAAGGAGGATGAATGTTATGCTCATGTTATATGTGATAATCCTTTATTTGTGCCTAACTTCGAGATGCATGGTACTAAAGAGTTTTGCTTAGGAATTGTTTATGATAAAGCTCTAGACGATGGTCCTATATTGGATGATCAATCATCTTGTAATAAAATTGTTAAAAGTGGGTTTGAAGGTTTTAATCCCATGATTTTTGAGCTTGATAAAAATTATGTTTTTGTAGAACATGAAAAGCAAGCTTTATGTGATAGTTATATTGTTGAGTTTATTCATGAGGCTACTGAAAATTAGTATGAGAGAGGAAAATATGGTTGTAGAAGTTTTCATGATATTGAAACACCTCTCGATGTGCTGAAAGTTTTGAGGTTACTCTTGTTTTATCTTCCTATGTCTGTCACTTGTTCCTTGCGAATTTATTTGCATACAAGATTCCTATGCATAGGAAGTGGGTTAGACTTAAATGTGTTTTGAATTTGCTTCTTGATGCTCTCTTTTACTTCAATTCATATTTCTTATGTGAGCATCCTCTCAAACTATCATGCCTAACTTAAAAAGTACTTCAGTAATAACCGCTCTTTATCCTTTTTATTTGCTTTTTGTGCCAAGAGTAACCTCTAATGAGAGAGAAGTAAAGGTTGGAAAAGTTGCTGTCCCAAAACAGATTTCTGTCCTTCACCATAAAAATTCGTGTAAAATCTCTATACGTTCTTTTGAGGCATGAATTTTTGTGCTTCTGCCCCAGGTTGTTATCTAACTTTCGTTAGTTCAACACTTTTCGATTTGAGCAACAGAAGATCTTCGAACAAATTCGTCTTTACCTGTTGGTCTATTTTGACAGATTTCTGCCATTATTTGCATTTGCTTCTTGTGGGTTCCTTTTTTAGTTCTTTTGGGAATTGAGCTTTTTGAGGGAAGTGATACAGTAGATTGTGTTTTAATGGAAGTTTTATTGGTGTTGGAACTGAACCCAAAGACTTATTATCTTGAGTGCACTAATGTTGCTAATAAAGATTGTGTGAAGTTTGTATGAAGGAAAAATTTCAGGTGTATAGAAGGAATGAGTAATGAGATGAAGAATGGACTAAAGCTCAAGCTTGGGGATGCCACGCGTGTCACCCTAAGAAATATCCAAGAAGTACAAGAGTCAAAGCTTGGGGATACCCAAGGCATCCCCTTCTTCATCAATAAAAATCCCAGGTTTCTTCCAAACACTTCATTTTTATTATTTCATGCACAGTTGTGTTGTTCTTGGAGCGTCTTCTTTTTCATTTTCGTTTTGGTTTTTCATTTGCTTTCTTTTCTTAGTTTGCTGAATAAATTGGTTGGACCCCCTCTTTCATGCATTGGTTTTCAAATAGTCTGGTTTGGATTGGAAAAGAGTAGGAAAGTTCATGCTTAAGTGGTAAAGAGAGCTTGTTTTTTACTGTGGCCTATGCTTTGTCATGCCATGGTTGATATTGTTTTGGCTTTAGGCTTAGTATTCTTTGCTCTATCATGACTTGTTATAAACAATTGAGATTGCTTAATGTGTCTTGAAAGAATCATGCGTTGTTTTAGCATATTAAAGCATAGTATTGTGGTATTCTCCTTTGATGCTCTATTTGGGTTGACTTGGCACATGCTCACACCATGTTATGCCTATCCCAAGTCACCATAGCCTTTGATCCTTTAGTTTTAAACTTTTAGTATCACTTTATGCTTTGATTAATGATGTTTTGTCGCTCTGCATGATTATGGCCATTATTGCTCTCTTAGTTTGTCGTTCCCAGTCTTTTGCTAGCCTCCGCCACCAAGTATGAGTTCCACTCATGCATCCAACTCCCTAAACCAAGTTATTCCAAAGAGTCCACCATACCTACCTACTAGCATATGCTATTCCAAGTATATTCATGTTTTTGTTTACCTTCCAAATTAAACTTGTTATGAGAAAACTAGTGATTAAAGCTCTCACGAACTTGACGGCACACTTTACTTTTCTTGTCCTTAATAAACTTGAACCAGTGTGTCGTCTATGTTGTATATGCTTGCACTTATTTGTTGGGGATTAGCAGAACCATGTTGTCATGGGGAACGCTTTCAACATTGCACTGGTACTTTGTACCTAGTTGATATCATGCTCTTTTGTCTATGGATGTCGTCGGTGTGAAATGAAAGGGGAGCTTGTAAGTCCATGGAGTTATGTATATGTGTTAGAGAAACGCCTAGGCCGCTGGTCTAATCCATGCTGACATGGTGGAAACCTGCAGCGTAACCGTAATGAGCTATCTATGAAGCATTCTTCTTATAAAAAAAGAGTCCTATATTGAGAAAAAAAAGAGAAAAAGAAAAAATAAAGATATTATGAAAAGAGGAAAGAGAGAAAAAAGCACCATATTCCCATGGTAAATAAGAAGATTGTTGAGATGCTTGTTGTCTGCTTGCCTTGTCATTTTGATATGGGGATTCTTCCGTATCATCGGGCAAGGGGTACCCCGTTGGCGGTTCTCTATGATACACATGTACTTACAATGACAAGAACTTACCGGTGACTAAACTTGAGTAGCATGAAGAGCGGGCCTCGTATTCAAGGGACATGAGATTTCTAACTTATACTTCGTCAAGCATGTACACCATAGTTTGTTCACTTTAACCTTAATCACTTCAAGATGCTTATGATAGGGGCAATGAGAGCTGAAAGCTATTAAGTACCATAATTTTTGGAAGCTCTTTATGAGACTTGAATCCCTACTTCCTTCTATGAAGGCCTTTCTTCCACTATATATATTGAGTCTCCACCTTCTACCTTTATGCACCTACTTTGAGAGCATAGTGGCCATTCTTAGTTCTATGTGCATTGTCCCAAGACTTGTTGATTGATGCATACCTTGATATTGCTTGTTTTAAACTATTTGTATCTAGTCACTCTTATAAACTTTGAAGGTGTCCTATGCATTTATATTTGCTACTCTATGAGGGACAAGCTGAATGCCACTATGCTATGTTTTCTTTATGTGAAACAAACAAACGTCTTGCAAAGCATTGTTATTCATGAATCTTTTGTTTATGCCTTTTCATGTTGCAACATAGTTTCTTTGTCCTATTGCTAGAACTTTGTCTTTCATGTTATGATTGAAGTACTATGATCCCAGCTTTGAATGTTTTACAAATACTTTGATCAAGTTTATGATGGTGCATGTCACCTCAAAAATTATTCTTTCTTTTTATCACTTACCTACTCGAGGACGAGCAGGAGTTAAGCTTGGGGATGTTGATACATTGCAAATGTATCTATAATTTTTGATGTTCCATGCTTGGTTTTTTCTACTGTCTTGTGTTTTGTCCACACTTTGGAGTACTTTTCATATGATTTCTTGGACTAACCTATTAACAAGAGCCACAGTGCCAGCTGCCTGTTTTCTGCTGTTTTTGGTTCCAGGAAAGTCAGAAAATGAATATTCTCGGAATTGGACGGGACAAAAGCCAAAAATCCTATTTCACCAGAAGACTCCCGGAGCCAGAATATGAGACGGAGTGGGGTTGGGGCCCAGCCACACCATCTGGCCGCCCCAGACACCCCCTCGGTCTCCCTATTCGCCTATAAGATGCCTTCTGACCTAAAAACTCAGGGGGGGTTCGATGTTTTTCAGAAAGAGTTCCGCTCCGCCGCCACCACTAGATTCCACGAAACAGCACCAGAAATTCCGTTCTGGCACCCTGTCGGGACGGGGAATTGGAGGAGATCATCGCCATCATCATCTCCATTGCTTCTCCATCGACCATCCATGTTTCCCCCATCTATGAGTGAGTAATCCCCCGTTGTAGGCTAAGGGGATGGTAGGGATTGGATGGGATCGTTCATGTAATGGCATTAGATTGTTAGGGCATGGTGCCTAGTATCTTCTATTAGTGCTTTATGACTTTGTTGTGACTTGTTATGCTTAATGCTTGTCACTAGGGCCCGAGTGCCATGATTTCAGATCTAAACATGTTATTTATTCATTATGATAGTATTGTTTATGGTCTTACCTGCAAGTTGTATACACACGTTGTTGTCCGGAACCAATGGCCCCGAAGTGACAGAAATCGGGATAACCGGAGGGAATAGCTTTGATGTGAGGATCGCATGTGTTCACGGAGTGTTAATGCTTTGATCTGGTGCTCTATTAAAAGGAGCACCTTAATTGCCAGTAGTTCCCTTGAGGCCCGCTGCAAACGGGCTGGCAAGACAAAAGATGTTGTGCAAGTTCTCATTGCGAGCACGTATGACTATATATGGGACACATGCCTAGGATTATCTAGTACTTGGATGCTTTATCATATTTATCTGCAATTGCCCTATGTTCTGATTGCCATGTGAATTGTCTTGTCCATGCCACGCCCGTCCATCCATGCCTATGCCTACCGCACTCGAATCCTACTATTTACTGTTGTTGTTACTACTGTCTTTACTTTACTACTTCTGCTACTTTACTATTCCCACTGCAAAACTATCGCTACTGATAAACTGCTGTGAGCAAGATTGTTTGTAAGTGTAGCTGAATTGACAACTCAGTTGTTAAGGCTTATAAATATTCTTTAGCTCCCCTCGTGTCGAATCAATAAATTGGGTTTCACTTCCCTCGAAAATACTACGATACAACCCCTATACTTGTGGGTCATCATGGTGCAAGGGTGAAGATGGTGGTGGTGTTGGAAATATGCCCTAGAGACAAATAGTAGTAAGGACTATTATCATATTTCATATAGTTTATGATTAAGTTTTATATCATGCTATAACTATGTTGAGTGGAAACATCAATACACGTGTGATATACAAACAACCAGGGGTTCCCAGTGAAACTCTAGTCACTGGTTCATTGGTCAACAGATGATCATGTTTCCTGATCATGTGGCATTTATGCCAGTTCGAAATGAGGTCATCTCATTCGGAGAATGAGATGATGAACCAATACCCAACCTAAACATCGTGACCCGATCATGTCACGAAGTTCAAGTTATGATGATTAGAAATGGATCCTCGTAGACTATTCCTTAGACCGTGAGGCTATATCAATCACTGTCTCCCGAGAGTGCTTAGATAGCATCAAACGCCATCTAGTAAAACGGTGGTTATAAAGGTGTGTTCAGGTATTCGGAGGAAACCGTAGAGGCAATATATGTCAAGAGCGGGATTTTTCCGTCCATGTGACGGGAAGATACTCTAGGGCCCACTCGGAGAAGTTATATCCAATAGCTGCGCAGCGTGTGATTAGATCACGGGGATATCACTTGTCGGAACGAGTTAAGTAGCATTGTTCAGTAACGAGGTTGAATATGACATGGTGATGTCATTGATCGAATCTCGGGCAATGCAAGTATCGAATGACAAAGGGAATAAGACACGACTGTCCCGGTTCAAACGATGAAAGATCTTCGTGGAACACACAGGGGTCACATGGCCATCCAGGTCCCTCTGTTGATCATTGGTGCGGGAGTGTCTGGACCATGTCTGGAGTGTTCCCAAACCGTAGGGTATCACGCTTAAGGGCTTGATGATGCTTAGAGAGTGTTTATAGGATCGGTAGAATCACCGAAGAAAACAAGGGAGAAAACCGGAAGGGTTTCGGTAAGTCCGGAGGATGTCCGGAGTGGAGGTGGAAGGTGTTCCATGGCCACGGAGATTGAATAATATGTGAATGAATGTTAAATATTGATTTAATCATTTATTCATAATTATTTAATAAATAGAAAATCAATTAAAAAGGTCAAAGGCTTAATGGCCCAATTCCGGAGGGAGAGGGCCCATTAGGGGAATGGAGAAAGGGGAGAGGGACCAAAGGGGAGGCCGGCTGGGCCTTGCCCCCCCGTGGGGCCCACTAGGGGCTGGCCGGCGGCCACCCCACCCCCTCCTCTCCTTTAGTCCCACCCCGGGACTTGAGGGGAGGTAGTACCTCCCCTCCCCCTATATAAAGTGGGGTATTTGGCCTAGAAAATACACCCAATAATCAATAAAGGTATCCCCACTTTTGGGAGGACCTCCAATTGATATTTTCTCTCTTCCCCTCTCTCTCTCTCATGACTGTGGTCCCAAGTCTGGACTGCGCGAGCGAGAGACATCTTCACCGCGGAGTGCCGTCGCGCCGCGGGATTCGGATCCGGGAGCTCTACTTCCGCAACTTCTGCTGGATCGGGGAAGCGGGAGTCATCGTTAGGCACCGGACGTGTGTAACTCCCACGAGATGTCACACTTGAGGCACTCAAGTCGTTGGAGCCATAAGGAGCGCAAGGACTTCATCACGACCTTGAGGTCGGCTTCAGCTCGTCTACATCAACCATGCTCTCCTAAGCGTTGACAACGCTTTTCGGTCTTCGAGGGTAAGTTCGCGAAAAGCCCCTCCTGTTACTGTATTACTAATAGATAGGTCCTGGCAGCTTCAGGGATTCAGGGGCGTAGAGTAAAATTTATTGTTTTTATGCGCGAAACCCCTACAGTGGTATCAGAGCTAGATCTATGCGTAGTAATGCTAGTACGGGTAGAACATACGAGATGTAGCGTGTGGGCGTTGATATCTTAGTTGTTACCCTCACACGTGTACTTGTGTATACCGCAGTAATGCTTGATGAAGCGGCCCCCAACCGACTTTACGCGTTCATTCGCGAGACTGGTCCACGCTTGACATACGGCTTGTACCGTATAAAGTGGCTTAGGGGGGTGTCTGTCTCTCTCGCATTAGTTGGTATACCATTTGCAACGGAGGGCCCCGAAAGGGGTGCAGTATAGACAACTACTTGATCAGCGTTGTGCTGAAAGTTCGTAGGTAAGAACGGTTCTTGTGCGAAAGCCCATTCAGCCACGTAAAACATGCAAAGATAAAGTAGAGGCGTCTAACTTTGTTTTGCAGGGGGGCGTTGCTTTGTGATATGGTTGTGGAAAAGGTAAAGTGATTACCTTTTGTTACATAGTAGTAGATGGTCACGGTAATGACAAACTACCACACCGGAATGACACCGGTACCCTGGTGTCTACGGCGCCGGAACCTTGGCGCCGGAACCCGGTGACGGCGGATGGAGATCACGGCGTGAAGGACCATATCACATAGCATTTACATTCAATGTTATTGTTTGTATGTCTTATTGTGTGCTAGTGACATGGGTATACCCTACAGGTACTCGAGCTTGGTATATACGGTCTAAATACGTACAGGCCCACGGTGTCGCCAAGGCCCAAAATGAAGGATTCAAGTAACCTACGGACTCTCGATTGCTTGAAGAACAAGAAGAAGCTAAAGATAGAAAGTTTGAAGGGGAAAACCCTAACTTGTAACCGACTCGACCTGCTACCCGAGACCTAGCCTATCTATATAAGGGCTAGGAGGGGGCGGCGAGGAGGACACACGCAACCCTAGTTTCCACAACCCTTGCCAGATTGCATCTGCGCACCATTGTAACTTTCGATTCCTTCGTTAATTCCACGAGCAGACAAGCAAGAGTAGGGACCTCTACGAGGCCTGAACCTAGGTAAATCTTTGTTCCCTGTGTGCTTGTCTGTTAGCCGATAGATGTCTCCAGCGCTCCCTCCTTCTCCAAAACCCAAGTCCATAACAATGGGCATTGACGAGTTAAACCCTCGTCAGCTAGTATTAGATACTCGACGGTAGCCTAATAAGATGATCCCTGTTAAAATAACCAACGATTGTGTTCCCCCTTAGTGTGCACCACCAAGAAAGTTCTTCGGTATGAGGCAGGCCGTGATGATCGGGTGTCAGACATATCTACGTCCGCATACAGTGGGTGCAAGCCATGTTGCACAGCGAAAACACTAAGGTTGAGTTGGCGAGCCTAGCACGCTAGAGAAGTGTGGCCTCGGAACGCGGATGGTCGAAAGATCGAGCACGAGTCGCATGAATGATGTGACCGACGTTTAGCGTCCACCCTTGAACCCACATTGATGGCCGTGATGATCGGGGGAGATGTGGCTGATAGGGGTCGTGTTATCACTAGGAACCCTCTTTAGGGATAGGTGTTTCTGAGTGGAGTTATTATTAACTCATTTAATTATAAACTTAGTATAAATTCCTTTTGCAATTATAAATGTAGATGGGCTCTTTCGTGTTTACAACTAAATGGTTAGAAGGAGAGAAGCTCAGATTAGATGGATCGAACTTCTCCATCTGGGTTGCCAGTCCCCATGTTCTCCTTAGCGAGAACGACATGGTTGACTACATACTCGACGGGATGGATCTGGATCCATCCATAGACCTTGAGACCCTAGAGGAGCGGAAAGACCACTATCTCCGTCGGGAGATGGCCTCCTATATTTCAGTTGTGATGCGTTTCGGAATGGTGGACGAGCTGTGGCCTTTCGTGGATGATGTCAACCCTCGTTCGATGATGCTACAGCTTAGGACACATTTCGTGGATTAGACACGCATTTGGGAGCATGAGTTGATGGGAGACTTCCTCTCCATTAAGATGGAGGAGAACTCGTCACTGGACAACCACTTACAGCACATGCATGATGTGTACATGAGGCCAGCATACTTCCTGGACGTCTGGATTACAGGCTCTTTCGCAAATGTTGATGTGCTGCGGTCGCTGCCACCAAGCTACCAAGCACAAGTCGGGACTTGCGTAATGAGGGGCAACACGAAAACAATGGAGTTCCACCGGTTCATGACACATCTCAGGAATGTGTTGGTTGAACCAGATGTCGCTCAGGTCGTCAACGACAAAGGTATATATTTGATATACAGTTTTATAAATGTATAATCTTGCAAACACACTGCAGTGTTAAGTATATCTGATACTTGTTCTGTTTTGATGAAAATAGGTCCTTTTGCATAGAGGTGCTTGCTGGAGAGGAGGTGACGTTGCGTGTTGATGGCGAGCATGATGATGATGGCCAACGACACACTCCCTCGACATTTATCATTTAGTTTTATGTTTTAGGATGATTATTGTAATCGAGAGATTTGAACTTCTTTAGTGTGTCTCACACTTCGTGAGACGGTTATTCATATGAGTTTGTAACAAACAGTTGTTCTGCTTTTGTGAATAATTTCTATTCGTGTTCATATCTTGTTTGATTATGTGTGAATTATCCTTGTTGTTTGAAACTAATTGATAATGCATGAACATTTGTAAAATATTAAAAATGCCTTGTTTAAAAAAAATACCCAACTTAATGATATTTCATTAATGAATGAATGAAAAACCATTGTTTAAATTCAAAGTTATGTGATAATATGTGAAAGTCATTCGATTTCTTATCACATATAAATCATGCCTAAGTTCGGCAAAATAACTTGAACACCGTGTATTACTTGAATACAAAGTGTTTGATGTAAATACATATTCGATGTATTGGGTTTTAACGAAAATGGTAATTATCATTAAATGATTGTTTAAATGTGTAAAGTAAGTTTACCAAAGGAAACATGAATATGAAACTATTTGATTTGATCAAAGTGTTTCATCAATAAAAGGGTATAAGTATAAAAGAGAATCTAATTACTATGATTTGATCAATAGTAATGAAATTCGAACTTATAAGAATGGCATGAAAGAAATTGTGGAATGCAAAGTGTTTTGAAACATCAAAATGCAAAGCATCACAATGTGATATTAGATATCAAAAAGGGGTTGAATAGAAGGCACCAAAGAAATCGTTGTAGTGTATATGTAGAGACCATTAGTTAGAAATAGTTAGCACTCAATTAGAATTAGTAAACCATTTGAATTCGTGAAAGTTTTGGGTTATTCGATATAACCAAAACAATAGCGAATAAGTCCTTGTAGTGTATTCATTGGAAACTTTGAATACGAAATCCATAGCTAAACCAAAAGGAAAGCAAAACTTGCATTGCTTGGATTTTGGTGCATTCTTGAGAAAGCTCACTTCTAGTGATGTTTCTCAATTATGGAGCAAATGGAAGATAGTGTAAAACACAATGAGGATTCAAAACCCTGCATCAGAGTGTCGAGAAGCGCAACGGAAAAGCGTTCCTGAACGATTCTCTTCACGGAAGGAAAGAATCAATGATTTTGATCATTGTGTTTTTCCCTCCACTATTGTTTTTCACTACATGAAGTAGGATTCAAAATGTAAATCCATATCTTGTATGGAAACATTTGTGAATCACTTGTCATGATTTTGAAATGTGACATACCTACGAACTACAAAGGAAATGATGGTAAACTAAATTATGAGAAATCCTAGAAGCAAAATTCCCTTGAGATTAGAAAGCAATTCGTTGCTGAATCTCACAAGTAAAAGGAGTTACTTGAATTTTCCCAAATGACTGCAAAGCCATAGTAGGAAAAGGGGGTGAATGACAAAAGCACAATTTGTCAGGTATCGGATGAATTCAAATGAATTTGATTCAAGTGTGCTAAATGTCTAGTGGATTTAAAACTAGTAAAGTACTAGTATCTCATAGTAAATCTCCAAGTTTGATATTTGATCAAAGGATTTTGAAGTTATTCAAAATAGTAAAGGAGATATGCAATTTGCATAAAATTGAGTGTGATCTATGAGAGTCTTCCTAAAACAATATGTGATTGACATATTTTTTAAGTGGGAGCAATATGAGTCTCAAATTCAAATATGTAGAACATATTTTGAGTGGGAGCTTATAGGAGCAATTCTTAAGCGTGTTAAGGATGAAAGTGCAAATACTTATAAATAATGATTTGTAAGATGTAGAAGTTGATAATAGGTGTATTATGATATTATGTAGTATTCCTTAAGGGATTCTGAAAAGTGTTTCAAAATAGAAGTTAATTGAGGAACTAATCCTTAATAACTCAAATTAGGAATAGCATTAAGTTTAACATCAATGGTTGAAAGAAAGAAAAGGATGATCGTCATCCACTATGTTGAGACATAGGTTCTATCTTAGAAACCATGATGGTAACTTAGTATAATATGTAATCCGATTAAGGAACGTTTGAAAGTGATTAAGTTCAAATCACAGAACGTTGAGCGAAGTTTGTCCGCAGTGTCTAGTAGAGAACTGTGGACATATTTTCCAAATCCATAAAGGATAAAATATCTTAAAGCATAAAGAGTTATGTTATAAGGGAATATGTTGGAAACTCCTGTAGATACAAATTGAAGTCAAGTAGGAAGCGAGGTGAACAAAGCATCGAAAGTTGCACAGAGTGCACTAGTGTTTCGATGAATACATTTATAATAATAGATAAGGGTACCATCTAAAGTGGTGTATAATGTTATGGCGGGGCTAGTTCGCTTTTAACGTAGAATGATGTGTCCCAGGGCACAATGCCCATGAGAAAGCCCTCGAGGTTGATCTAACGTCACTGTAGGCTCCTGGAATCAGGCCTCGTTCTGTTGCCATGGTGACGATGCATACACACAGATGCTATCATGTGATGATAAAGTATTAATGTCAATCAAGGTGACATTAGTAAGTTGCAAAGGATTTGGGACTGTAAAGTATAGACCCAAGACTCAACCTCGTCCATGAGCAAGCATGTTCAGGGTACCGGATACTTGGTGGCAATAATTGAGAACAAATGCAGCTAGTGTATTTGTACTCTAGTGCAAGTGGGAGACTGTTGGAAATATGTCGTAGAGACAAATAGTAGTAAGGACTCTTATCATATTTCATATAGTTTATGATTAAGTTCTATATCATTCTATAACTGTGTTGAGTGGAAACATCAATACAAGTGTGATATACAAACAACCAAGGGTTCCCAGTGAAACTCTAGTCACTGGTTCATTGGTCAACAAATGATCATGTTTCCTGATCATGTGGCATTTATGCCAGTTGGAAATGAGGTCATCTCATCCGGAGAATGAGATGATGAACCAATACCCAACCTAAACATCGTGACCCGATCATGTCACGAAGTTCAAGTTACGATGATTAGAAATGGATCCTCGTAGACTATTCCTTAGACCATGAGGCTATATCAATCACTGTCTCCCGAGAGTGCTTAGATAGCATCAAACGCCATCTAGTAAAACGGTGGTTATAAAGGTGTGTTCAGGTATTCGGAGGAAACCGTAGAGGCAATATATGTCAAAAGCGGGATTTGTCCATCCATGTGACGGGAAGATACTCTAGGGCCCACTCGGAGAAGTTATATCCAATAGCTGCGCAGCGTGTGATTAGATCACGGGGATATCACTTGTCGGAACAAGTTAAGTAGCATTGTTCAGTAACGAGATTGGACACGACATGGTGATGTCATTGATCGAATCTCGGGCAATGCAAGTATCGAATGACAAAGGGAATAAGACATGACTGTCCCGGTTCAAACAACGAAAGATCTTCGTGGAACGCACAGGGGTCACATGGCCATCCAGGTCCCTCTGTTGATCATTGGTGCGGGAGTGTCCCGACCATGTCTGGAGTGTTCCCGAACCGTAGGGTATCACGCTTAAGGGCTTGATGATGCTTAGAGAGTGTTTATAGGATCGGTAGAATCACCAAAGAAAAGAAGGGAGAAAACCGGAAGGGTTTCGGTAAGTCTGGAGGATGTCCGGAGTGGAGGTGGAAGGTGTTTCATGGCCACGGAGATTGAATAATATGTGAATGAATGTTAAATATTGATTTAATCATTTATTCATAATTATTTAATAAAGAGAAAATCAATTAAAAAGGTCAAAGGCTTAATGGGCCAATTCCGGAGGGAGAGGGCCCATTAGGGGAAAGGAGAAAGGGGAGAGGGACCAAAGGGGAGGCCGGCTAGGTCTTGCCCCCCACGGGCCCACTAGGGGCTGGCCGATGGCCACCCCACCCCCTCCTCTCCTTTAGTCCCACCCCGGGACTTGAGGGAAGGTAGTACCTCCCCTCCCCCTATATAAAGTGGGGTATTTGGCCTAGAAAATACATCCAATAATCAATAAAGGTCTCCCCACTTTTGGGAGAACCTCCAATTGATATTTTCTCTCTCCTCCTCTCTCTCTCTCTCTCTCGTGACCGTGGTCCCCAGTCTGGACTGCGCGAGCGAGAGACATCTTCACCGCGGAGCGCCATCACGCTGCGAGATTCGGATCCGGGAGCTCTACTTCCACAACTGCTGCTGGATCGGGGAAGCGGGAGTCATCGTCAGGCACCGGACGTGTGTAACTCCCACGAGGTGTCACACTTGAGGCACTCAAGTCGTTGGAGCCATAAGGAGCGCAAGGATTTCATCACGACCTTGAGGTCGGCTTCGGCTTGTCTACATCAACCACGCTCTCCTGAGCGTTGACAACGCTTTTCGGTCTTCGAGGGTAAGTTCGCGAAAAGCCCCTCCCGTTACTGTATTACTAATAGATAGGTCCTGGCAGCTTCAGGGTTTCAGGGGCGTAGAGTAAAATTTATTGTTTTTATGCGCAGAACCCCTACAGGTGTGCCTTCAGCTTGCGCTAGTGTTTGTGGTCGCTAGGTGATCCAAGGACCTATATAGATTTGTGAACCTTTTCACAAAAAATACGATGTTCAAGAAAATATACTATGTGAAATTGTTATGTTTCAAATGTGACCCGTGGTTCTCACCAGTGTAAAATGTCTCTTTTTCTTGCACCCTTGAAGTTGTTTTACATCTTCTAACTATCAAACCATTGACCATCAGAGGTTTTTGATGACATGACGTTCAGTGTCGGTGAGCAGGGCCATCTCTAGAAATCGGAAGCCCCGGTGCGACTTTCAGAAGGAGGCCATAATTATTTTTTTCAAACTTAATAACGAGTTGCAATGGTCAACGCGATTGATTTTCCTGCAAGGACACGTGGACACTAAACAAAAACTCAAGACTCAAGAACAACGTGGCAGGGGCACGCCAGCGCGACTCAAGTGAACCAGCCTAGGCAGAAATCGAGGTCGAGGAACCAGCGAAAGGATATGATCGGTTAGAATAATACAATTTATTATTTCCTCTAGGACATATTTCTGTCGCTAACTCCATCCCTAATAATATTCTGAGGCATGTAGTTGCTAAGATTTCATCTGCATTTGACCTATGATTTTAACATTGCACTCTTTTTTTTGTTGATTCATCCAGGTGACTAATGTGTGGCAAGTAAACTATGAGGCAGATTATGTGTTACTTTAAGACTTCTCGTGTGTGTTTCTTTTTCTTCCACTCATATCTTGCATTGCTTTTCGCAGCATCTTCAACTAAGCGTGCATATTGAAGTTCTTGAAGAGCATCCCAACAAGAAGATGAAAGGAAGGCCCCCCACTGTTGGACATTTCAGGGAGCAGATGTCACCAACCCACTTCGTCAAGGTGTCGGTGGCACTAGGGCTAGGGTGTCTTCCTATCCCTAAGACTTTCAGGTCATATCTAGGACCGAACCTTCATTGGATGCCAATGAGAGGTGAACCTAAAGGATGTCAATGGCAAAGCAGTCATCGAGGATGGCTGGCCACAGTTCGCCAGTACGCATGCCCTTCGGCTTGGCTACTTTCTCTTCTTCGAGAAGTGGAACCTCAAGGAGTACATAGTCATTTGCAATCACTCTTGCTATGAGGTGGTCAGGTGGTGCCCTAAGCACCCTGATGACATGGCGAAGGTCATAAAACTAGACGAGGAGTGACTAGTTGATGCTTAGGTGTAGGATTTCAAGAACCTCATGTTATGATGGTACTATGTGATGTTCTTAAACTGTGTGTCTTTGATACTATGTGTCGTAACGGCAGTACTTTATCTATGTGTGTACTGTTGTTTATGTTCAGATTGTGTTGTTTGTAATGTTCATGTTTCTCTTCTTCAGTTCTTCTTCATGTTCACGCTCTCTTGTGTCTGGCAACCTTACCACACTATAGAAGAGGTTACCACGGCGGCTATCGATGGACAACCAAGCCTTGCACGCTGGTGGCCAATGCATGCAACCAAATGCCTGCACACCTTAGGGCATGGTTGGTAGCCCGTATGAAGCGCAAACAGGCCCGTCGGCTGCATTTTTGGGTTGTTTGGTAGGTTGGGCGTCTCTGGCATTGTGGCTAGCGCGCAGCCAGGCCCAGCGACGCCCAGGCCCAGCGACAACGGTCGAATCAGCCGTTTTTCCAGGGTAGGCCGCTTTCCCCCTCTCTCTCCTCTCTAAACTAGCTTAACTCAAGCACTTGTGATTATCACAACTAGGCTCCCAATTGGATCAAGCTCTACACGAAAAAAAATCGACGATAGGGTTCCATTCCAACCATTGGCACTGAGCTTCGTGCACTGTATCTTCTCAGATCTGAGATCAAATTTGGAGCTTTTTTGTTCGGATTTCATCAGATTCGTTGCACTTGGTCGATCTTTTGAAGTTCCCTTTGAGGAGTAGCTTCACCTCAATGTTGTGCACAACTCTCATGTTGCAAGTTTTGTGATTCGGTGATCATAGACGATTCCCCTTTTACGTACGTGTATGCAGGTTACTTATGCTTGTTCTTTCTCTGGTTCTCTTCCTCCTCTTGTTTTTCCTCAAGTCCTTCTTCCTCTTGTTCTTGTTCTTGTTCTTCTTTCTCTTGTTCTTCCTCCATGAACCGGAGCGCCGCCGTTGTGCGCACGCGGCACCAGGCTTTCACAACGGCACCCTCAGATGGCCCTCACCCCGCTGACCTTCTACTTCCCGACCGCCTCCACCGCGCCATGGTTGATGGCTGCTAGCTGTGGTGGTATGAGTTAAGTGTGTTTAGCTTTTGACTAGTGTGGTTGTTAGTGGGAAAGGAACCGGATGAAGCCAACCAATCAAAGTGGCATCTGCGTTGCCAACGGTTCGACCCGGATGACCAAACAAAGTTCACAACGTGCCTCTACCCTCATCTCGACCTAGCCATGCCCCCCCACATCCTCCCCCAGGGAGCTCCAAAATCGGTACGGCCTACCAATCACGCTCTTACCTTCTCACAAACCAGTGTTCACACACAATCAAACAAACTGAAGAACATGGTTTTAGTTTTTTTTTTGAGCAATTCAAGACCTTGGATTCAAGAACATGGTTTTCACCTGTTTCACCCTTAGAGATGTTCTAATGTGAATGTGGACAAAATGTTGACTTCCTCATGCGTTAGAGATGTTCTAATGTTCATGTGGACAAATTTTAGAATCCAAGTTGTTAATCAATCAACTGGTGTTAAACGTTTGAAGTTAAAACGTGAAGATGACCAAAGAATCAAAGTACTGGTAACTGTGAAAATGTAATACTCCCTCCGTCTGGACTCTGGACGGACGGATGAATACTTGGGTAAACGCTTTTACAAGTTATTAGGCATTCGGGATGAACATCTATTGGCAAAAAGAAAGATTTAACTGGAGCAGAAACATCCTCATGCGCCATGTTGAGTCACATATCAAACACCAAACCATATCCAACGGTTACAGCAGAGTTTACCAGCAATTACCGAACAGGCGTTTTAAGACATGCAAGTTGGTCATTCATCCAGGATACAGAATTCGGAGTTAACGTGAGCACAATGCTTGTTAAATAGTCACTCGCTCAGATGGGGACGAACTAAGGAGGTGTTTTTCAGCAGCGAACAAGCATCAACCGAGTAACAGTCCATGTACTTGTCACTCTGCATCTTCAATCTCTGTGTCTTCTGGAACACCTCGGAGGTACATAACATTGTTGCATCTGCAGATTAAGCAGCAAATCAGATTATCACTTGTGCATATGTAATGTAACAGTAAAAAAACTAATTAACAGCTATAAGATAGCTCCACATCTGCTATAGATTGTTGACTTGTAGGGCTATAAGAGTGCTACCAGTTGTGAATTCATACTATTATTACATCTATCATCAAATATTTGATAAGACTTCCGAAAATGAGAGGATGGGAGTTCTATAAGTGTATTTTCAGCAAATACAGCTATGGACTACTGATACATTCTAGCTCACATGAAAGGTTGATGAATGGATTACCTTATCAGTATCTCACCCAAATTTCCAGAGAATTGCCCATCAATGTATTCCTCAGTATTAGCAAGCTGCAATTTCGAGTGAGTGTAAGTAAAAACTAGTATGGTGAAATGATGAAGAACTGGGAGTGTCCTCCATCACGTAAAATGGTTAACCACAAACAATGTGAACATTACCTGCAGATTCATGTAAGAGTCCACTGAAACAAGATATCCTGGGTACAGGAGAAAAGAATCCATGCATTAGTACAATGGAGGGCATATACAAGAATGAAACATCTGGAAAGGAAAATCAGATAATGCATGCAACAAACAAGTGCGGAAACCCCATAAAAGTACCTTTGTACTCCATGCCCCACTTCAGCTTCACGATGACTGGCTTCCCAGTTAAGTTATTTAAGAATGGCTTTGGGTTAACAGGAACAGTCTGCAGCAGAGATACACCAGAAATTAGCACATAATGTGCAAGGAAATAATAATACAGTACAGTTAATATCAGGTCATTTGTTATATATTTACAAAGATACGTAAAAAGATCTTCAGCACAACTGGGGTAATTTTGCAGCTAAGCATGGATATTGCAACATACATGACAGGTAAATCCTACAACTTAAACCTAAACCAAAAGAATTCCCCATACAGATGTTCTTGCGGATATTGCATTAATTCAACAGAATGCAAATCAAGTATACTACTAAGTGCTAACCTTAACAGAAAGATTCATACTACAAGACAACTCAACAATACAGGTAATTTAAATATAGCAACCCAGCAAGCACCCGGAAATAAAAGATCCCGATTCATATTAACTCATGAAAATAAGTTGTGAGCCAGCTACCACAACCAACTAGCCGATACTAAACTTATACAACCAACAAGATAGTACCCATGCCAGCATGCCAGATGCTGTATTCAGCTGAGAAGTGTCACACACATCAATTCTGTGTTGTAACAAAAACTCTGTTTAAAGTACAATTTTAAGGTTTGTCAATTCTGAACAGCATTATACTGACCTAATTGTGATGTTTTGGAGTACTATCAGTATACACAAAATTCGCCACTTGTAGATTCTAAAATTCACAGAGAAATATGACACAGCTGGATAAAAAGGTTTTACATATTTTTTCCTGGCAAGAACTACAGTCGGCATGAGTATCAACAGTGGGATGCTCGGAGCACCGGGTAGCTCGCGTTCGCAGCCACAGCTACATATGGCATCACTAACCGGCCCGAAGGAACAACAAATCGAAGGGGTCACTAACCCAGACCTCGGGACAAAAACTTCGATTCGAGTTCGATCTCCCGCTGCGCGTTCACCCAGTGGCTCGAACGAAACGACGCCCTACTGGCCCCGAAGCCTTCACTAGCCTACAGACCATCGCAGGTCGCTGCGCCACACAGACGACTAGGTGCCTCGACGCCGCGGCACAACCGCGCGACCTTCGGGTTCTCCCCTAACTGGTAACTTGCTGCATGAACAGATCTGCTACGGGAAGGTGGCGAAGGGGAGGAAAAGAGGGAACATACCGCCATCGGAGGAAACGAGCTGGTGGCGCGGCTGGTCGGAGGCGGAGGCGGAGGCGAACTTCGAAGGCGACGAGGAGGGGGAGCAGCAGCAGCCGTGCGGGGTTCGTGGGAAAGCGAGTCTAGGGTTCTATTGGAAACGGGGGATAGGAGATTTGTTGTTGGGTTGGGCCTGTGCCGTAAGTCGGCTACAAGCCTAAAGAGCTATAGACAGTAGAAATTGTTCTAGATAGCCGACCTAGAAGCTGATCTATGACTTGCTATATGGGCCGGGCAGCCCTGTTATTTGAACTGGGCTTCACGCTAAGTTTACTTTTTCTTACCTGCTTATCGTCTAAATTCTTAGAGCAACTCCAACAGACGCGCTACGCGCCGCGCTAAAAACTGAAAATTTCTTGTGCGAGAGCCCGCACCGTCCTGCAATAGACGCTGTATCTTTCCGCGCGCGGGAAAAACTTTGCCACGCATCCGGTTTCACGCGCTTCTTTCGACGCACCGCTCAGCGTGCGCTCGTTAAATGCAGCGTGGCGCGTGAAAGCAACCGTCACTTCCTCCTCAGCGCGGGCAGAAAAATCCCCCTTCCCTCCCACCTCTCTGCCGACGCGCCCGCGCCACCGCCGCCACCGTCATCATGCCGCCGCGCCGGGGAAGTTCCGGGTACCGAGGCATACGAGCGACCGGCACCTTCTACGCCGAGATCCGGACCGGCAATGAGCACATCGCCTTCGACACCGTGCACGAGGCCGTAGCGTGGCAGCTCGGCTGTCCACGCGCGTCGATGAACTTTCACGACGTCTGGACGCGTGAGCAGGCGGAGGTGCTCGTGTCGCCGCCTCACCTCGTGACGGAGGAGGAGCGCTGCCGCCGGCGCGAAACGGAGCGCCGTCTGCTCATCATCGAGTGCGACGAGCGCCTGCGGCAGGAGTGGCTTCGCCGTTTTCCTGAAGACGTCGCGCCGCAGCGCAAGCACGACGCCGAACAGGCCGCGGCCAAGGCAGCGGCGAAGCACCAAGAACGCAACGACCGCCGGGTGGACAAGGCGCGGAAGCGCGCCTTCATCGAAGCGCAGATGGCCGAAACGACGACCATCTCCGACGACGATCCCCGTTGGGACGACTACTGGTCGTCGACGCCGGTGTGTCCGGCACGACACCGGTCTCGTCCAGCGATGACTACATCTCGACCTCCCCGCCACTAGATTGTAGTACTAGTTTCTAGTAGTAGTAGTATTTTTCTTGCACTATGTATGTTTTTTTCATGTTCTATGTAATTTTTACTTTAATTTCTAGATTTTTTTTTGTCATATTTATTGTAAAATCTAGTTTGCGCGCGCTCTAATTTAGCGTGTTTGTTGGAGGGTTCGTGCTGTAAATTTAGCGCGCACGTTTTCGCGCGCGCTGCATACGCGTTTTACTGCGCCAAAATTTACAGTCTCTGTTGGAGTTGCTCTTAGACCTAGCGAGATCCATACTGAACGGTATTTTCTCTCCTAGCCGCCGTCTCTCCTAGAGCTAGCCGCCACAACACCTCCTCCTCCTCCATAGACGGTTACCACTCCTCCGGCCGGCTTTATCGGGTCGCAGGGGTGGTGAACCTAATTTATGGGTGGAGTTCTTAGTAAAAATATTTCAGAAGATTAGATTTGGGTTTTTTTAGACATCGTCTTGACGTCTACGTTAATGGAAATGTCATCGTTCGTAATAAGTGATCTTTGGTCCTTCGTGACGACGAGATCTTTCCGCTGTCAATGGTGGTGTTGTAAGATTGAAATTGTATATGTACGGTCTTTCAAATCTTATTCGCTAGATTGATCTTGGATTTTTTTCTCATGATTGCTGCGAGCAGGATTATTCTCGCAATATTCGTCCCGGCTACTACGCCCTCGGCAATGGAGATTCGTACTCTCGATTTTCCTGCGACGTCGATCTAGCTGATCGATTTCTTTTCACTAGAATACTGGTGGTCGATGTTGTCTGATTACTCTAATGGTTCGGCGTGCACGTAACCTTGGTATTGCGTCTCAAATTAAAATTATAGGAGAACCCTCGTTATTATTTACAGGTCTATCGCTTGATATTTATATGATGTTAATTGGGCTGCCTTCAGATAAGTGCAAGATTGTGTTATGAAAGAAGAAGATTTTGAAGACCTTCAAATTTTAGTCTTTTTTTTTAGGCTTTATTTTGTAACAGTTGAAAATAATCCATGTACCATTCGATTAACTCATTCGATTAACTATACCGTGGTATTGATTGTCAAATGACACGCAGCTTCCGGCCGCGCATTCCTATCTACCGGCCGACTGGCCCGGGTCAATCTCTCTTGGCCTGCAAGTGCCACCGGAAATTCCCCATCCGACTGGAGCACACCGCAAGCCCGAGGGGATCTTGCTCGCTGCCGCTCCTCCTCGAGTCCTGGCGGCCGCTGCTCGTCGCGTCCAGCCTCCTGGGCTCCGGATCGAGCTCGCTCACCACCGCTGATTTCCAGTTCAAAGTCTCCTCCTGGCCTGGGTGCGGACGATTACGACCTCGGTACGGTTTGACCGAGCCCATACTTCCTCCAGTTCAAGGTCAGCCAGCGCCGCCTCACTCGAACGGAGCTGCTGTTCCCCTTCTCGCCGTAATCATTCCCAGGGGAGCACGCCGGGGTGCCATTTCCACCCACGCAGGTGAGCAGCTTCTCTGCCCGAAGCCACAAACTGGCCGCCATCTCTCTTGTCCAGTGCGTTCTCTTCATTTTCCCCTCCATCTAACATCGGCGCTTGTAGAGCCGACGGAATCCACTGCCGCCGTCGCTGGACCCTCCAATTCTGCGCGTCTCCGAGGGTAATATACCAGTCTCGCCTTCCTCGTGTATTTCTCCTGCCTGTCGATTTAAGCCGGTCACCTGAAGCAATTTACCGTGGAGCGAGGCGGGTTTTGCTCTTGGGCACTAAAGCGTGCCGCTTCTTCTTTTCAGTTGACCGGACTCGACAGATCACCATGACGACGGACAGGAGATGCGCCGCGAACCTGTTTGAGTACCTGCCCGAGGAGATCATCGACAAGATACTCATCCGGTTGCCGTCCAAGGACGTCGGCCGCTGTCGTGTTGTCAGCACGTCGTGGCGCAGTGCCACCTCCACGTCATGCTCGAACACCACCGCCGCCAGCCGTCACTCCCCATCATCAACGGGAAAGGGCGGCCGGCCAGTCTTGTCGTCGTCGCTGCTGGACCATCCAATCAACAGCTCTGGCCTTTCCTCCCTGGCTTCAAAAACCGTTCCAAGAAACACTTGCCTAAGTCCAGCTTACACGTCCACACAGTGGGATCCAACGAGCCGAGGCACATCACAGTCACAATGCCACCAGTAGCCATTATGCCAGTAGTCTCGTCGCCTTTCGTGGAACATAATAAGTTACTTATGGAGCTATGCTCTTCATCCTATTTTTCACCACCAGTCCACCACCGTGGCAGCCTGCACTGGTTTCCTGATGGTGTCACTGACATTATGGGAGGCGCCGGAGACATCATTGTGCTCGACACAGGAGCCGAGTTATTCCGGCGTGTGCGCAGTCCCACCCAGCTGTGCTCTGGTAGGAAGTTGTTCAACATGGAGGGGGCGCTTGCTGTCTGGGCCTGCTCGACTCCTGGTTTCATCACTATAGATGTTTGGGTGATGCAGGATTACGAGGATGAGATATGGGCTTTCAAGTACCGGATTGACGTATCAACGGTCGGTGGAGGCATCACGGCAACTTTATTTAACTTCTTTCAAAAGAAAAAGGAAAAGGAAAACACCACTTGATTCAACTGTGCAATGGTTCAACGGCATGGCCGTGCTCAACGAGCGCGAGCTGCTGATCATGTATAATACGTAATAAACATGTGGTACGCTATGACATTGGTGGCACGTTTTTAGGAATGGTGAACCTCGGAAAGAGACAGCATCGTATGTTGCTTACTCAGCACCGCCTTCAAGAGAGCATTATCTCAAGAGGAGTGCTCCTGTGCTTTCCGTCTTTTTTTTGGCACGTTTTCCAAAGCAGCCTGACGGCTGAGATTAAGGGTGCTAATCACACCTGGTTTGGGTTTGGATCATGCGGGTCGGAATCTGATGTCAGTTTCCTTAATCTCAGCCGTCAGGCTGCTTTGGAACAAAAAACAGACGGAAAACACAGGAGCACTCCACTTATCTCAATTCCATCCCTCAAGATGCAAGGAGAAGATGAGGATCCCTCTATTCTCCCCGGGACATGTTTGAATGTTCAGGACTCCTGGTATGCTTTGCCCTTGGATTCAGAGCATGCCTTTTCTTCTTCTTAGTGCTTGCTAGTACTACCAGTAGAACATGTCGGTTTGGATGGCCGCAGTTGCTCTTACTTATTATGATGTGTTGAACGTCCGTCTTGTTAATATTCTGAACGATGGAGTACCGATCTATGATATTAGAACTTCATTACTATTCCTCTCCGCGTCCCAGATTTACTCTGATTTTGGCGCGGTTCTGATGCATGAATGACAGATGAGAGATCCACACTCAATCACTCATGGTCATGCTCTGAGTCAAGGCATTTTCAGTCGTTGGAATTCCTATCTTGGATCTCTTCCGCGGCTCTGTTTGTTTGTTTGATCTCTGTTGTTCAGTGTGCATTTGGTCGTAACAAAATTTCACCAGGACGCATCTGCTCTTGAACATGTTCTGTCAGGCATACTTGCATAGATGTGTGTATTATGGCGTTCAGTTAGTAGCATAGTTTTTGTCTGATTGTTACCTCAGTGCTGTTATGATTGGAGAATTAAACCTTGCTGCTTTGGTCGTGTGGGAGCACTGCCAGTGCTAGGGCTTTGTTTTTTTCTTGAAGACGTGCTCTCCTTCTTGGTTCATCTTTCAACGTATGGAAAACTTTCAAATTAATTACATGACGTCAGTTCGGCTGACTGGCTGCATTTCTTTTTGTATGAAAAATCCAGCAAATTTTTTTTTTGAGTTTTAAAATCCAGCAATTTCAGTGGTGATATGAAACTAGTTATGCGATTATGCCATCTGGATTGTTTGTATCCACCACTGAAACCGGAGCTCCGCAGGTCGTCAGATTTCTGCACGCAACTAATTAAAATGCCTGACTGAAACAAGTTGCACTAGAATGATCTCCAGACAAGAAAACACTAGCACTGCAATTCACAACTGGACTACATTTCGTTTCTCTCGTTTGACAAGCTGTTAACCTTACGCTACCAATACCAGAGTATCTGTTTATAATAATCAAGACGTCCCAATGAGCATAGCATTGCATCTATCAGTCAAATATAGAAACCAAGAGTTCTAGTACTTCCTCCGACCCATATTAGTTAATTTGAATTTATCTAGATTCGGGTGTATCTACTATTAAATATGTCTAGATACATCCGAATTTAGACAAACTCAAGTCAACTAATATGGGTCGGAGGGAGTACAAAGTTCCACCAAAACGCAGCAACCACCGAGTTTTTCTTCAACTCATAGAACTTCTGAAACTTTCCAGATAGCGAATGTAAAAATGAACTACAGCTACAGATGCCACCAAAACACATCAACCTCCTAGTCTTATGCTGCCACGACGCCTAGCTTCTGCTGGCCTTGGAGATCTCACTTGCGACTCCTACAGCATATTGGCACCCATTTGTGGTTCCAGTTTTGCGCCCTCCTTCACCTGCAACTTCGACCCAAATTCCATCCGATAATACTCCGTCCATAAAGATAGAGCTAAGATTTATTCCAAGAGCCGGTTATCCTCCCAGAATCTGATTTTTGCTCCATCCCCTACTTTAAGTTTGCAATAGGACACGAAAAGAGGCTTGGCCTCCTTAAGGCCCTGCCAAAAGTGTGAGTCCCCATTTTCTGTGTACACATTGCCCTAGAGTTGAGTTTCTAAGATATTAGTTCATAAGAAAAGTTTGCCACATCCATTGCTCAATCCAAGCCCGATTGCGAGACAAAAACACACTAGTTCATGGCGCTAGCAGTAATAAATGCCTACGCACGTCTTCCACCAAGTCTTCAAGTGACAGAAAAATTCCACCAAGTCTTCAAGTGACAGCCATCTATAAATATTACGGGCCTACATCCAGCCAGGAACTCTCTCTTGCATGCATCAAAGGAGAAATAACACCTATCAAAGTGTCCTTAATCATCCAATAGCAATAGGAATGTGCTCCTTGGATTTGATCTTCTAAGAGCATTCCCAAAATCCCAAAGTTGTAATGTTTTGTTTCATCGCCATAGATGATATCAAATGCATGCTTTCTAGCTCTTCTAAGCTTACCCCTTTTTGGTGTCATCTTCCAAATCTCTTTGCACTAGATGACCTAGACCCCTTGAAAAGGGATCGTATGGGCACCTAGAGGAGGGGTGAATATGTGCTACTTCAAATTTTAGTTCTTTTTCAATTTAGGTTTGACAGAAAGGTGAATTATCTATATATGAAACTATGGTGAATTTACCTATATGACAACCTAGCAACTAAACAAGAAAAACGAGTAAAGGGCGGTAAAAGGATAGAGGTAACCGAGAGTGGAGCACGAGGAGACACGGGATTTAGTTACCGCGGTTCCTTTCTTTTGAGGGGAAGTACATCTACTTTGGAGGGGTGGGCGGTACTAAGACCACCACGCCACAAAGGCCTCACCCTATTCTACGGTGGATCTGAAGGAGTTATGCCCTAGAGGCAAATAATAAAGTGTATTGTTTGATATATCTCCTATATGTTTATAATACGTTTCATACTATGCTATAACTGTGTTAATACGAAATGTTAATACACGTGTGGTATGTAAACAAACTGTGTCTCTAGTTACCTCTAGCGAACTAGCTCATTGGTCATGAGGATGATCTAGGGTTTCGAGATCATGGGCATTTATGCCAATTGACAATGAGGTCATGTCATTAGTTGAATGATGTGATAGACATATATCTGACAGTTGTATCTTAATGAGATCTGATTACGAAGTTCACCATTGATGATAAACACAGAAAACCTCGCAACCTGATCCTTAGACTGTGAGATAATGCAAATCACCATTCTGGAGGAAGCTTAGATGACATGAAACATCATCTCGTGACAGGGTAATCAAAAAGTTGCTACTCAGGTTTTCCAAAGGGATGCGCTGAGGAGTACATATTAAGACCAAGATTTGCCAATCCATGTAACGGATAGATACATGTGGCCATCTTAGTGGTGTTGAATTAACGAAGCTTGCAAGCATGTGACTTGGTCACGGAATGCAACGACATGGTAACGAGTAAACAAGTTTATCGGTAACGAGAACAAACTATGGTATGGAGATACTAAAGATCAAGTCTCGAATGAACTAGGTATCAAGAGGCAAAGGGAACTAGAAATGACATTTACGGTTCGAGCGATAAGATTCATGAAATGCACGGGGGTCAACATGGGCATCCAGGTCCCTCTGATGATCATTGATATGAGAGAGGTCTCAATCATGTTCGTAGTGTTTCCGAACCGAAGGATGTCATGCTTAAAGGTGGGGATGCTTAGGGATAGATGCGGTATCATAGGAGAAATAGAGAGAGAGAAACCAGAATAGTTCCGGATAACATATGATGTTGATCGGAGGGGGTCCGGAAGGAGTTCCAGAGTGAAAGAATATAATAATATATGTGTCTGTATATTAATTGGAGAATTAATATTAAATATATATTTTATTTTATTTTTAAAGGCAGCCCATTGCTAATGGGCCTCACCCCAAAGGGGCAAGGCGCCTAGGGAAGGGGGAAGCCGGCCAGGGCTTGGTGGGCTGCCCAAGTGGGTCCCGCCTAGGGACGGAGGCTGCCCCTTGGTGGCTGGCGGGTGTGGGCATTAGTCCCACACTGCCTGCCCCTTGGGTGGTGCACCTCCCCTCCCACTATATATAGGGGTCCCTCCTCCCCTTGGAATCATCCCATTCTCTCATTCTCTCTCTCTCATTTCCATTGAGGACTTATCTGTAATATTGGAGAGGACCTCTAGGGTTTTGAGTTCACCACTTTCACACTACCATCGTGTGATCTTCGGTCTGTCATCTTCTTCTTCCGCTGCTCGGCTGGATCAGAGCCCGGGAGACATCGCCTACGCGGACGTGTGTAGTACTTCAGAGGCACCACACTTGGGGTGCTTGGAGCTACTCGTCTTCATCAACATACGCCTTCCTGCGTTAGGCATTCATCGATCTTCAAGGGTACGAATATCGTCTTCCTCTTTCCGTTACTTATGTCTAGATAGTATAGATCCTGGTGTTAGTGTTCGCATAGTTAGAATTTTTTTGTTTTCTGCTAGGGAACCCTATAGTGGTATCAAAGAGGGTATGGGTAGACATGTATGGATAGAACACATAGCAATATGTGGGCATTGATTTTCTAGTTGCTACCCTCTTTTATGTTCTTGTTCATATCACGGCATTGTTTGATGAAGTGGCCCCCAACCGACCTCACATGGTGATTCACGAGACTGGTCCATAGTTAAGTGGCTTAGGGGGGGTCTGTCTCTCTACGGTAGTTGATATGGAATCGACATTGGAGGGCCCTAAAAAGGGAAATTAAACGGCAATCATTAAATCCATGTTGTGGCTCTACGTTCGTAGGTGGGAAGGGGTTCTACCGTGAAAGCCCTAAAGCCGTGTAAAACTTGCAATAGATAATATAGAGGAGTCTATCTTTGGTTTTGCATAGGGGCTAGCGTTGTGACATGGCAATGACAAGTTTGTGAAACTTTTATTGAAGCTCTCGATGGTGATCAAGATGCTACAACCACGTCATAACACTTTACTTTATGAAGTATCTTTGTGTGCATCTTATTATGCTAGTATGATAGAATATACGACGGTAGCATAATAGGATAATCCCACACAGAATCCCAGTCTTAGTATTCCCCTTGTGTGTGCACCACCAAGAAAGTTCTCCGATATGAGGCGGACTGTGACGATTGGGTGCCAAACATATTTGCGTTCGCATACGGTGGGTGTAAGTCATGTTGCATTGCGGATACACACAAGTTAGAACTGGTGATCCTAGCATGTGTAGACATGGCCTCAGGATACAAGAGATCGAAAGGTCGAGCATGAATCACATGGTAGATGTGATCGATATTGGGGAATGTCCACCTTTGAAACTGCTTTGTCGGCCGTGACAATCGGGGGTAGAGTAGTGAATTAGGGTCATGTGATCACTAAACGAATGGAGGGATGTTCGTTTGAGTGGGAGTTCTGTCTGTTTTAGTTTAGGAACATGAATTAAAACTTGAACTCATTATTATGAACATGGTCTAAACACTTTGTAAATCCATTGTAGATGTCTCACCCACCCACCTTCAACCTTAGCACTTTCCTCGAGAAGGACAAGCTGAAAACTGATGGAACCAATTTCACCGCATGGTTCCGTAATCTAAAGATCCTCCTAGTCCCCTACAAGTTGACTTATGTCATCGAGGCTGAGCTTCTAGCTAAGCCTATAGATTCCGCCTCCTAGGACGAAAATAATGTCTGGCAGCCAAGGCGGATGATTTCTCCCTCATCCAAAGTGGAATGCTCTATGCCATGGAGCCAGAGCTTCAAAAGCATTTTGAGAAGATAAATGCTTTTGAGATCATTGAAGATCTCAAGGTTGTCTTTGCTCCATAGGCTCGAGCGAAGAGGTATGATGCTTCCGAGCTCTTCTTCTCTGCTAAGATGGAAGAGCACATCAGTATTAGTGGGCATGTAGTAAAAATGTCTGGCTATGTTAAGCACTTGAATGCTCTGGATTGCAAAATGCCGAAAGAGCTTGCGATTGATAGGGTGTTGCACTCGTTTCCCCTAGCTACAGGAGCTTTGTGATGAACTAAAATATGCAAGGGATGAATAAGACCCTTGCTGAAGTGTTCGCCATGCTTAAAACTGCTGAGGTAGAGATCAAGAAGGAGAACACGGTGTTGATGGTCAACAAGACCACTAACTTTAAGAAGACGGGGCAAAAGCGAAAAGGCAAGGGCAAAAAGCCTAAGAAAGATGGCAGGTTCTTTGCCAACACCTCTAAGGCTGCCAAGCCTAGCCCTAAGACCGGCACCAGGTGCTACTACTGCAAAGGGGATGGGCACTATAAGCGCTCCTACCCCAAGTACCTTGAAGACAAGAACCAGCAAAATAGCCGCCAAAGACACAGGTATATGTGATATACATGTTATAGATGTATTCCTTACAAGCGCCAGGAGTAACACCTGGGTATTGATACTGGTTCTGTTGCTCACATTTGTAACTCTCAACAGGATCTGCAGAGTAAGAGGCGCCTGAAGAAGGACGATGTGACGATGCGCGTTGGCGATGGGTCGAGAGTCGATGTGGTGGCCGTAGGCACTTTACCTCTACATCTGCCATCAGGATTAATTTTAGTTTTGAATAAATGCTACTATGTACCCACATTGAGTATGAATATTATTGTGAGTGCATCTTGCTTGTTGCAAGATTGCTATTCATTTAAATTAGGACAAATGGTTGTTCTATTTATATGAATGATGTCTTATATGTTCATGCGCCTATGTGTAATGGTTTTTTCTTACTGGATCTTTATTGCAATACTCACATCCATAATATTGATGTTAAATGTTGTAAGCATAATGATGATAATTCCATGTTTAGGTGGCATTGCCATCTTGGTCACATTGGCATAAAGCACATGAAGAAGCTTCATTCAGATGGACTTCTTGGATCATTAGATTTCGAATATCTTGATACATGTGAGCCATGCCTTATGGGCAAGATGAGTAGGACACCCTTCAGCACAATGGAGAGAGTTGCAGACCTACTGGGAATCATACATACGGATGTATGTGGGCCAATGAGTGTCTCAATATGCAATGGTTATCGTTATTTTGTTACCTTTACTGACGATTTGAGTAGATATGGATATATCTACTTAATGAAGCACAAATCTGAAACCTTTGAAAAGTTCAAGAAATTTCAAAAAGAAGTAGAGAATCAACTTAACAAGAAAATCAAGCATCTCCGATCAGATCGGGGAGGCGGGTATTTGAGTTATGAGTTTAACATGCACTTGAAGGATTGTGGGATCATACCACAGCTTACGCTAGCCGGAACACCACAGCGCAATGGTGTGTCAGAATGGCGTAACCGTACTCTATTGGATAGTATACGGTCCATGATGTCTTTGACTGATTTGTCTATATCATTTTGGGGATATGCGTTAGAAACCGCCGCTTTTATTTTAAACCGAGCACCATCCAAATCCATGGAGACAACCCCATATGAGATGTGGTATGGCAAGACGCCAAAGTTGTCATTTCTAAAAGTTTGGGGATGTGAGGCTTACGTTAAGAAACTACAGGCTGACAAACTTGGACCCAAAGCGAAAAAATGTATCTTTGTAGGATACCCAAGGGAGACTGTTGGGTATACCTTCTATAACCTAGCCAAAGGCAAAATGTTTGTCGTGAAAAACTGCACCTTTCTTGAGAAAGAGTTTCTTGCTAAGGGAGTTAGTGGAAGGAAAATTGAGTTAGATGAAGTTGATGACCCTTCTCTCCAAATTCTGAGTAGCGCAACTGAAGCTGTTCCGAAACCGTTCTCCAACATGGAAGAAGAGCCCAATGATGATGATAAAAACAACAACATCGAAACTCTTGCGCTTTGTAAGTCTATGAGAGTTCGTACCACTCCTGATTTGTACAGTAGCCTGATACGTTGCTAACGTATCCATAATTTTTGATGTTCCATGCTTGGTTTTATCCACTTTCTTATGTTTTGTCCACACTTTGGAGTACTTTTCGTATGATTTCTTGGACTAACCTATTAACAAGAGCCACAGTGCCAGCTGCCTATTTTCTGCTGTTTTTGGTTCTAGGAAAGTCAGAAAATGAATATTCTCGGAATTGGACGGGACAAAAGCCAAAGTCAGTTTTTCACCGAGGGACACCCGGAGCTAGAATACGAGATGGAGAAGGGCCAGAGGGTGGCCACACCACCTGGCCGCGCGGCCAGGCCTGGCCCACGCCAGGGGGTGGTGTGGCTAGCCCAGGCACCCCCTCGGCCTCTCCTTCTGCTTATAAGATGCCTCCGATACAGAAACCCTAAGTACCCGATAAAAATTCCACGAAAGAGTCTGTAGCCGCTGTCATCTCCATCCCTAGATCGGGAGGGATCAGAAGCTCTTCCCGGCACCCTGTCGGAGAGGGGAATTCACCCTGGAGGCCTTATTCATCATCATGCAAGCCTCCGGTGTGATGCGTGAGTAGTTCATATCTGGACTACGGGTCCATGTAGTAGCTAGATGGCTGGTTCTCCTCCTTTGTACTATCATGTTTAGATCTTGTGAGCTCTGTTCATGATAAAGATCATGTATTTGTAATTCTGCATGTTGTGTTTGCGGGGATCCGATGGATATTGAGATGCTATTTTAGATTGATTATTGATTCTATCATGTCTTTGTTATTTGTGATCTTGCACGCTTTCAGTTGTTAGTAGCTATCTTAGCCAAGTAGATGCTAGCAACTCCAAGAGTTAGTATTTATGCTCGATAGTGGGTTCATGCCTCTGGTAATCTGGGGAAGTGACAGAAATCTCTAAGGTACTAGATGTGCTGTTGCTATTAGGGAGAAAACAACAATCCTTTGTTCATAGAACAATTGTATTGTTTACTTTACACGCAATTCGTAATGCAATTATCCGTTGCTTGCAACTTAATACTGGAGGGGGTTCGGATGATAACCCGAAGGTGGATTATTAGTCATAGATGTAGTTGGATCACGGTCTATGTATAATGTTGTAATGCCCAATCGAATCTCAAAGGAGTCAAGATGATTAGTATATGCTTGTGTGCTTTCTCGATATTTAGCAATTGCCTCACTGTAATTTGTTCACCCAACATGTCATCTATCTTAAGGAGAGCCACCTCTAGTGAACTATGGACCCCGATCCTTTCGTTTATCATCAATCTATGATACATTGCAAATGTATCTATAATTTTTGATGTTCCATGCTTGGTTTTATCCACTTTCTTGTGTTTTGTTCCAACTTTGGAGTACTTTTCATATGATTTCTTGGACTAACCTATTAACAAGAGCCATAGTGCCAGATGCCTGTTTTCTGCTGTTTTTGGTTCCAGAAAATTCAGAAAATGAATATTCTCGGAATTGGATGGGACAAAAGCCAAAGTGCCTATTTTTCCGGAAGGGATCAAGTGCCAGAATACGAGACGGAGAAGGGCCAGGGAGCCACCACACCACCTGTCCGCGCGGCCAGGCCTGGCCCGTGCCAGGGGGTGGTGTGGCCGCTCCCGACACCCCCTCGGCCTCTCCTTCCGCCTATATATTGCCCTCAGGACGAAAACCCTAAGTACCCGATCAAAAAACCACGAAAGAGTCTGTAGACGCCGTCATCTCCATCCCTAGATCGGGAGGGATCTGAAGCTCTTCCCGGCACCCTGCCGGAGAGGGGAATTCACCCTGGAGGCCTTCTTCATCACCATGCAAGCCTCCGGTGTGATGCGTGAGTAGTTCATCCTTGGACTACGGATCCATGTAGTAGCTAGATGGCTGGTTCTCCTCCTTTGTGCTTTCATGTTTAGATCTTGTGAGCTACGATCATGATCAAGATCAGCTATTTGTAATTCATACATGTTGTGTTTGCGGGGATCCGATGGATATTGAGATGCTATTTCAGATTGATTATTGATTCTATCATGTCTTTGTTATTTGAGATCTTGCATGCTTTCCGTTGTTAGTAGCTATCTTGGCCAAGTAGATGCTAGCAACTCCAAGAGTTAGTATTTATGCTCGATAGTGGGTTCATGCCTCTAGTAATCTAGGGAAGTGACAGAAATCTCTAAGGTACTAGATGTGCTGTTGCTACTAGGGAGAAAACAACAATCCTTTGTTCATAGAACAATCGTATTGTTTACTTTACACGCAGTTCATAAAGCAATAATCTGTTGCTTGCAACTTAATACTGGAGGGGGTTCGGATGATAACCTGAAGGTGGATTATTAGTCATAGATGCAGTTGGATGGCAGTCTATGTATTATGTTGTAATGCCCAATCAAGTCTCAAAGGAGTCAAGATGATTAGTATATGCATGTATTGCTTTCTCGGTGTTTGTCAATTGCCTCGATGTAATTTGTTCACCCAGCATGTTATCTATCTTAAGGAGAGCCACAACTAGTGAACTATGGATCCTGATCCTTCTTCTTTACATACACTCTACAATCTTTTACTTCTTTGTGTTTACTTTCTGCAAACTTTCACTTCTTTCCATTCGATACGTTTAATCCTTTGTTTTCCGCAAAACACGGTGAGATTGACAACCTCATCGCAAGTTGGGGACAAAGTTCTATGGTTGTGTTGTGCAGGTCTCCACGTTGCTACTAGCACCGGTAGTGCGCCATGCCAAAGCTCAGCTAGTAACACCTTAGGGGTGTTTCCTTGCTCCTACTGGTTCGATTAAACCTTGGTTTCATAACTGAGGGAAAACTTACTGATGTGCTCATCATACCTTCTTCTTGGGGTTCCCAATGAGCTCTATGTCGAACGTCGAGCACATCAAGATATTTTCTGGCGCCGTTGCCGGGGAGTCAAGGACATCTTCACAAGGGGAGTCCCTCATAACCAATCTCTTTACTTTGTTGTTTTTGTTTTGCTTAGTTCCTTTTTGCTTTGTTTGCTTGTTTTGTTCTTCAAAAACACACAAAAAATAGTTTTGCAAGTTTGCTTTCTTATTTGAAAACCCAAAAAAATGACTACTCTTGAAAACACTAAGTGTTGTGACTTCATTAGCACCAACAACAATGATTTTATGAGCACACCTATTGCTCCACCTGTGGCTGAAAATACTTTCTTTGAGATAAAACCTGCTTTATTCAATCTTGTTATGAGAGAGCAATTTTCTGGTATTGGTAATGAAGATGCTGCTTCCCATCTAAATAACTTTGTTGAACTTTGTGAGATGCAAAAGCATAGGGATATAGATGGTGATATTATGAAACTGAAATTGTTTCCTTTCTCTTTGAGAGGAAAAGCTAAAGAATGGTTGAATTCCTTAACTAGGAATAGTATTGATTCTTGGACTAAGTGCAAAGATGCTTTTATTGGAAAATACTATCCTCCTACTAAGATTATATCCATGAGAAGTGAAATAATGAAGTTTAAACAACTTGATAATGAGCATGTTGCTCAAGCTTGTGAAAGAATGAAATCTTTGGTAAAGAATTGCCCCACTCATGGACTGACTGCTTGGATGATCATCCAAACTTTTTATGCAGGATTGAACTATTCTTCAAGGAACCTATTGGATTCAGCTGCTGGAGGTACCTTTATGACCATCACTTTGGGTGCTGCAACAAAACTTTTGGACAATATGATGGTTAATTATTCTGAATGGCATACTGAGAGAGCTCCACAAGGTAAGAAGGTAAATTCTGTTGAGGAAACCTCCTCCTTGAGTGATAAGATTGATATTATTATGTCTATGCTTGTTAATGGGAAAGCCCATATTGATCCAAATAATGTTCCTTTAGCCTCTTTGGTTGCTCAAGAAGAGCAAGTTGATGTGAACTTCATAAGAAATAACAATTTTGGCAACAATGCTTATGGTAATAATGTTTATAGAAACAATTTTGGTAACAACAATTATAAGCCATATCCTCCCAACAATGGTAATGCTTATGGAAATTCTTACAACAATAATAAGAGTGCTCCCTCTGAACTTGAAGTTATGCTTAAAGAGTTTATTAGTTAACAAACTGCTTTCAATAAAACTATTGAGGAAAAACTCTCTAATGCTGAAAGAAATATAGCATCTTTGGCTGAAGCTCAATCTACTTTGAATAAAATGGCTGCTAAACCTGAAACTAATGAGAATCCCTTTGCAGCTACTAATGCCATACAAGTAAGAATTGATGAAAATGTTAGACTATTAGCTGAATTACATGCTAAGTGGGAAAGAGAAGATGAAATTGCTAGAAACATTAGTGTTTCTACTATCACCACCACTAGTGTTGAGGCTAGCAATAGTTCTACTACTTTAGATGATAAAGTTGATTTTGATCTTGATGGTTGCAATATCTCTGAAGTTATTAAGTTCCTACAAAAGCTTGCTAAAAGTCCTAATGCTAGTGCTATGAACATGGCTTTTACAAAACACATTACCGATGCTCTCATAAAGATTAAAGGAGAAAAGATGAAACATAAAGCTTCTATTCCTATAAAACAAGAGAATGGTTGGGAACCCATCATTAATATGAAAGTGAATGACTTTGATTTCAAAGCTTTGTGTGATCTTGATAGTAGTGTTTCTATTATGCCTAGAAGGATTTATGATATGCTTGATTTGCCTCCTCTTGAAGATTGTTATTTGAATGTCCCACTTGATGCTAATGCTAAAAAGAAACTCATGGGGAGTCTTAATTATGTTCTTATTATGGTTAACGATTCCTATGTCCCCGTTGATTTCTATGTTTTGGATGTTGAATACAATGCTTCTTGTCCTATTACTTTGGGAAGACCTTTTCTTAGAACTGTTGGTCCCATCATTGATATGAAAGAAGGCACCATTAAATATCAACTCCCACTCAAGAAAGTTATAGAACACTTCCCTAAAAAGAGAGAAAAGATTTCTTTTGCTTCTCCTATGAAAACAAAATTTGGTCTTAATGCTTCTTCATTTGAGAACACTTGATTCTTTCTTTGCTTCTTATGCCTAACTTAAAGGCGTTAAAGAAAAGTACTTATTGGGAAATAACCCAAAAGTTTTAGATGAGTCTTGGATAACCGCTCCTTATCTTTTTTATTTGCTTTTTGTGCCAAGAGTAACCTCTAATGAGAGTGAAGTAATGATTGGGAAAGTTGCTGTCCCGAAACAGATTTTTGTGCTTCACCATAAAATATCCTGAGAGAGCTATGTATGTCGGAATTAGCTGTAATGTTTTGTGCTTCTGCCCCAGGTTGTTATCTAACTTTCGTTAGTTCAACACTTTTTCATTTGAGCAACAGAAGGTCTTCGAAAAAATTCGTCTTTACCTGTTGGTCTGTTTTGACAGATTTCTGCCGTTTTCTGCATTTGCTTCTTGTTGGTTCCTTTTTGAGTTCTTTTGGGGAATTGAGCTTTTTGAGGGAAGTGCTACAGTAGATAGTGTTCTAATAGAAGTTTATTTGGTGTTAGAACTGAACCTTGAGACTTATTTATCTTAAGTGTACTAATGTTGCTAATGAGATTGTGTGAAGTTTTCTATGAAGGAAAAATTTCAGGTGTATGGAAGGAATGAGTAATGAGATGAAGGATGGACTAAAGCTCAAGCTTGGGGATGCCACGCGTGTCACCGCAAGAAATATCCAAGAAGTACAAGCGTTAAAGCTTGGGGATGCCTTGGGCATCCCCTTCTTCATCAATAAAAATCCCAGGTTTCTTCCAAACGCTTCATTTTTATTGTTTCATGCACAGTTGTGTTTTTCTTGGAGCATCTTCTTTTTCGTTTTCATTTTGGTTTTCGTTTACTTTGGTTTGCTTAGCTTTATGAATAAATTGGTTGGACCCCCTCTTTCATACATTTGGTTTGCAAATAGTTTGGTTTGGTTTGGAAAAGAGTAGGAAAGTTCATGCTTTTGTGGTAAAAAGAGCTCGTTTTTGACTATGGCTATGCTTTGTCATGCCATGCTTGATTTTGTTTTGGCTTTATGATTAGTATTCTTTGCTGTAGCATGACTTGTTATAAACAATTGAGATTGCTTAATGTGCCTTGGATGAATCATGCGTTGTTTTAGCATAGTATAGTGGTATTCTCCTTTGATGCTTTATTTGGGTTGACTTGGCACATGCTCACACCATGTTATGACTATCTCAAGTCACCATAGCCTTTATGATCCTTTAGTTTTCAACTTGTAGTATCCCTTTATGCTTTGATCAATGATGTTTTGTCGCTCTGCATGATTATGGCCATTATTGCTCTCTTAGTCTGTCGCTCCCAGTCTTTTGCTAGCCTCCACAACCAAGTATGAGTTCCACTCATGCATCCAACTACCTAAACCAAGTTATTCCAAAGAGTCCACCATATCTACCTACTAGCTTATGCTATTCCAAGTATATTCATGCTTTTGTTTACCTTCCACTTGTTATGAGAAAACTAGTGATTAAAGCTCTCACGAACTTGATGGCACACTTTACTTTACTTGCCCTTAATAAAATTGAACCAATGTGTCTTCTATGTTGTATATGCTTGCACTTATTTGTTGGGGATTAGCGGAACCATGCTTTCATGGGGAACGCTTTCAACATTGCACTTGGTACTTGTACCTAGTTGATATCATGCACTTTTGTATATGGATGTCATTGGTGTGAAATGAAAGGGGAGCTTGTAAGTCCATGGAGTTATGTATATGTGTTAGAGAAACGCCTGGGCCGCTGGTCTAATAAATGCTGACATGGTGGAAACCTGCAGCGTAACCATAATGAGCTATCTATGAAGCATTCTTCTTATAAAAAAAGAGTTCTATATTGAGAAAAAAAAGAGAAAAGAAAAAAAGAGATACTATGAAAAGAGGAAAGAGAGAAAAAAGCACCATATTCCCATGGTAAATAAGAAGAATGCTGAGATGCTCGTTGTCTGCTTGCCTTGTCATTTTGATATGGGGATTCTTCCGTATCATCGGGCAAGGGGTACCCCGTTGGCGGTTCTCTATGATACGCATGTACTTACGATGACAAGAACTTACCGGTGACTAAACTTGAGTAGCATGAGGAGCGGCCCTTGTATACAAGGGACATGAGATTTCTGACTTATACTTCGTCAAGCATGTACACCATAGTTTGTTCACTTTAACCTTAATCACTTCAAGATGCTTATGATAGGGGCAATGAGAGCTGAAATACCATAATTTTTGGAAGCTCTTTATGAGACTTGAATCCCTACTTTCTTTTACAAAAGGCCTTTCTTTCACCATTATATTGAGTCTCCACCCTCTATCTTTATGCACTTACTTTGAGAGCATAGTGGCCATTCTTAGTTCTATGTGCATTGTCCCAAGACTAGTTGATTGATGCATACTTTGATATTTCTTGTTTTAAACTATTGTATCTAGTCACTCTTATGAACTTTGAAGGTGTCCTATGCATTTATATTTGCTACTCTATTGAGGGACAAGCTGAATACTATTATGCTATGTTTTCTTTATGTGAAACAAACAAACATCTTGCAAAGCATTGTTATTCATGAATCTTTTGTTTGTGCCTTTTCATGTTGCATCATAGTTTCTTTGTCTTATTGCTAGAACCTTGTCTTTTATGCTATGATTGAAGTACTGTGATCCCAGCTTTGAATGTTTTAAAAATACTTTGATCAAGTCTTTGATGGTGCATGTCACCTCAAAAATTATTTCTTTTTATCACTTACCTACTCGAGGACGAGCAGGAGTTAAGCTTGGGGATGTTGATACATTGCAAATGTATCTATAATTTTTGATGTTCCATGCTTGGTTTTATCCACTTTCTTGTGTTTTGTTCCAACTTTGGAGTACTTTTCATAGATTTCTTGGACTAACCTATTAACAAGAGCCATAGTGCCAGCTACCTATTTTCTGCTGTTTTTGGTTCCAGAAAAGTCAGAAAATGAATATTCTCAGAATTGGACGGGACAAAATCCAAAGTGCCTATTTTTCCGGAAGGGATCAAGTGCCAGAATACGAGACGGAGAAGGGCCAGGGAGCCACCACACCACCTGGCCGCGCGGCCAGGGGGTGGTGTGGCCGCTCCCGGCACCCCCTCGGCCTCTCCTTCCGCCTATATATTGCCCTCGGGACGAAAACCCTAAGTACCCGATCAAAAATCCACGAAAGAGTCTGTAGCCGCCGTCATCTCCATCCCTAGATCGGGAGGGATCTGAAGCTCTTCCCGGCACCCTACCGGAGAGGGGAATTCACCCTGGAGGCCTTCTTCATCACCATGCAAGCCTCTAGTATGATGCGTGAGTAGTTCATACTTGGACTACGGATCCATGTAGTAGCTAGATGGCTGGTTCTCCTCCTTTGTGCTTTCATGCTTAGATCTTGTGAGCTCCATTCATGATCAAGATCATCTATTTGTAATTCATACATGTTGTGTTTGCAAGGATCTGATGGATATTGAGATGCTATTTCAGATTGATTATTAATTCTATCATGTCTTAGTTATTTGAGATCTTGCATGCTTTCCGTTGTTAGTAGCTATCTTGGCCAAGTATATGCTAGCAACTCCAAGAGTTAGTATTTATGCTCGATAGTGGGTTCATGCCTCTGGTAATCTGGGGAAGTGATTTAAATCTCTAAGGTACTAGATGTGTTGTTGCTACTAGGGAGAAAACAACAATCCTTTATTCATAGAACAATCATATTGTTTACTTTACACGCAGTTCATAAAGCAATAATCTGTTGCTTGCAACTTAATACTGGAGGGGGTTCGGATGATAACCTGAAGGTGGATTACTAGTCATAGATGCAGTTGGATGGCGGTCTATGTATTATGTTGTAATGCCCAATCAAGTCTCAAAGGAGTCAATATGATTAGTATATGCATGTATTGCTTTCTCGGTGTTTATCAATTGCCCCGCTGTAATTTGTTCACCCAGCATGTTATCTATCTTAAGGACATCCACCTCTAGTGAACTATGGATCCCGGTCCTCCTTCTTTACATAGAATGTACAATCTTTTACTGCTTTGTGTTTACTTTCTGCAAACTTTCACTTCTTTCCATTCGATACGTTTAATCCTTTGTTTTTCGCAAAAAATGGTGAGATTGACAACCTCATCGCAAGTTGGGGACAAAGTTTTGTGGTTGTGTTGTGCAGGTCTCCACGTTGCTACTAGCACCAGTAGTGCGCCCTGCCAAAGCTCAGCTAGTAACACCTTTGGGGTGTTTCCTTGCTCATACTGGTTCGCTTAAACCTTGGTTTCATAACTGAGGGAAAACTTACTGTTGTGCTCATCATACCTTCCTCTTGGGGTTCCCAACGAGCTCTATGTCGAACGTCGAGCACATCAATCTACAATGTTTACTGCTTTGTGTTTACTTTCTGCAAACTATTACTTTCTTCCACTCGATACGTTTAATCCTTTGTTTTCAGCAAACCCGGTGAGATTGACAACCTCATCGCAAGTTGGGGGCAAAGTTCTATGGTTGTGTTGTGTAGGTCTCCACGTTGCTGCTGGCACCGGTAGTGTGCCCTACCAAAGTTCAGCTAGCTACACCTTTGGGGTGTTTCCTTGCTCCTACTGGTTCGATTAAACCTTGGTTTCATAATTGAGGGAAAACTTGTTGCTGTACTCATCATACCTTCCTCTTGGGGTTCCCCAACGAGCTCGATATATTTTGGGCCATCAAGCTATTTTTCTCGCGCCATTGCCGGGGACTGAATAAGAAGCTCCCACGTCAACCACGCGCCATCAAAGTATTTTTCTGGCGCCGTTGCCGGTGAGTCAAGGACATCTTCACAAGGTCCCTCATAACCAATCTCTGTACTTTGTTATTTTTGTTTTGCTTAGTTTTCTTGTTTCTTTATCAAAAACACACAAAAATTAGTTTTACTAGTTTGCTTTCTTTATTAAAAACACAAAAAAATGACTACTCTTGAAAACACTAAGTTGTGTGACTTCACTAGCACCAACAACAATGATTTTATGAGCACACCTATTGCTCCACCTGTTTCTGAAGCTACTTTCTTTGAAATAAAACCTGCTTTACTCAATCTTGTTATGAGAGAACAATTTTCTGGTATTGGTAATGAAGATGGTGCTGCTCATCTAAATCACTTTGTTGAACTATGTGAGATGCAAAAGCATAGGGATATAGATGGAGATATTATTAAGCTTAAATTGTTTCCTTTCTCTTTGAGAGGAAAAGCTAAAGGGTTGAATTTCTTAACTAGGAATAGTATTGATTCTTGGACTAAATGCAAAGATGCTTTCATTGGAAAATACTACCCTCCTGCTAAGATTATATCTATGAGAAGTTAAATAATAAAGTTTAAACAATCTGATAATGAACATGTTGCTCAAGCTTGGGAAAGAATGAAATCTTTGGTAAAGAATTGTCCCACTCATGGACTTACTACTTAGATGATTATCCAAACCTTTTATGCAGGATTGAACTATTCTTCAAGAAATATATTGGATTCTGCTGCTGGAGGTACCTTTGTGACCATTACTTTGGGTGCTACAACAAAGGTTCTAGATAATATGATGGTTAACTACTCTGAATGGCAAACCCGGAATACCTAGTGAAGGAATAATTTTAGAAGTTGAAAGAGCCACTAAAAACTTCATGCAAATTCAATATGAACAAAATAAATTATTTACTAAAACTATGGAGGAACAATTTACCCTTTTGAAGAATATTAGTCATCAACTTGAGAGTTTGAATAGGGAAATTCCTAGTTTCAAATTGAACCTTTCTAATGCTGAAAGAAATATATCATCTTTGTCTGAATCACAATCCTCTTTCGTTAATAAAATGGCTGCTAAACCTGAAACTATTGATAATCCCTTTGCAGCTACTAATGCCATACAAGTAAGAATTGATGAAAATGTTAGACTATTAGCTGAATTGCATGCTAAGTGGGAAAGAGAAGATGAAATTGCTAGAAACATTAGTGTTTCTACTATCACTACCACTAGTGTTGAGGCTAGTAATAGCTCTACTACTTTAGATGATAATTATGATTTTGATCTTGATGGTTGCAATATCTTTGAAGTTATTAAGTTCCTACAAAATCTTGCTAAAAGTCCTAATGCTAGTGCAATGAATATGGCCTTTACAAAACACATTACTGATGCTCTCATAAAAATTAAAGAAGAAAAGATGAAACATAAAGCTTCTATTCCTATAAAACAAGAAGATGGTTGGGAACCCATCATTAATATGAAAGTGAATGATTTTGATTTCAAAGCTTTATGTGATCTTGATAGTGGTGTTTCTATTATGCCTAGAAGGATTTATGATATGCTTGATTTGCCACCACTTGAAGATTGTTATTTGAATGTCCCACTTGATGATAATGCTAAAAAGAAACTCATGGGGAGTATTAATGATGTTCTTATTATGGTTAACAATGCCTATGTCCCTATTGATTTCTATGTTTTGGATGTTGAATGCAATGCTTCATGTCCTATTACTTTGGGAAGACCTTTTCTTAGAACCGTTGGTGCCATTATTGATATGAAAGAATGCACCATTAAATATCAACTCCCACTCAAGAAAGGTATAGAACACTTCCCTAAGAAGAGAGAGAAGATTTCTTTTGCCTCTCCTATAAAAACAAAATTTGCTCTTAATGCTTCTTCATTTGAGAACACTTGATCCTTTTTCTTGCTTCTTATGCCTAATTTAAAGGCGTAAAAGAAAAATACTTATTGGGAGATAACCCAAAAGTTTTAGATGAGTCTTGGAAGTTATTACTTTAGTAATAACCGTTCCTTGTCCTTTTTATTTGCTTTTTGTGCAAAGAGTAACCTCTAATGAGAGAGAAGTAATGATTGGGAAAGTTGTTGTTCCGAAACAGATTTCTGTGCTTCACCATAAAAATTCGTGTACAATTTATGTACGTCCTTTTGAGGCGTGAATTTTTGTGCTTCTGCCCCAGGTTGTGATCTAACTTTCGTTAGTTCAACACTTTTTGATTTGAGCAACCTAAGGTCTTCGAAAAAATTCGTATTTACCTGCTGGTCTGTTTTGACAGATTTCTGCCATTATTTGCATTTGCTTCTTGTTGGTTCCTTTTTGAGTTTTTTGGGGAATTGAGATTTTTAAGGGAAGTGCTACAGTAGCGAGTGTTTTAATGGAAGTTTTATTGGTGTTGGAACTGAAACTAAAGACCTATTATCTTGAGTGCACTAATGTTGCTAATAAAGATTGTGTGAAGTTTTGTATGAAGGAAAAATTTCAGGTGTATGGAAGGAATGAGTAATGAGAGGAAGGATGGACTAAAGCTCAAGCTTGGGGATACCACATGTGTCACCCAAGAAATATCCAAGAAGTACAAGCATCAAAGCTTGGGAATGCCCAAGGCATCCCCCTCTTCATCAATAAAAATCCCAGGTTTCTTCCAAACACTTCATTTTTATTGTTTCATGCACAGCTGTGTTGTTCTTGGAGCGTCTTCTTTTTCGTTTTCGTTTTGGTTTTTCGTTTGCTTGTTTTTCTTAGTTTGCTGAATAAATTGGTTGGACCCCCTCTTTCATACATTGGTTTCCAAATAGTTTGGTTTGGATTGGAAAAGAGTAGGAAAGTTCATGCTTAAGTGGTAAAGAGAACTTGTTTTTCACTATGGCCTATGATTTGTCATGCCATGCTCGATATTGTTTTGGCTTTATGCTTAGTATTCTTTGCTGTAGCATGACTTGTTATAAACAATTGATATTGCTTAATGTGCCTTGGAAGGATCATGCGCTGTTTTAGCCTATTAAAGCATAGTATTGTGGTATTCTCCTTTGATGCTTTATTTAGGTTGACTTGGCACATGCTCACACCATGTTATGACTATCCCAAGTCACCATAGCCTTTATGATCCTTTAGTTTTCAACTTGTAATATCACTTTATGCTTTGATCAATGATGTTTTGTCATTCTGCATGATTATGGCCATTATTGCTCTCTTACTTGGTCGCTCCCAGTCTTTTGCTAGCCTCCGCAACTAAAGTATGAGTTCCACTCATGCATCTAACTCCTAAAACCAAGTTATTACAAATAGTCCACCATACCTACCTACTAGCATATGCTATTCCAAGTATATTTGTGTTTTTATCTACCTTCTGAATTAAACTTGTTATGAGAAAACTAGTGATTAAAGCTCTCACAAACTTGATGGAACACTTTACTTTTCTTGCCCTTAATAAACCTGAACCATTGTGTCGTCTATGTTGTATATGCTTGCACTTATTTGTTGGGGATTAGCAGAACCATGCTGTCATGGGGAACGCTTTCAACATTGCACTTGTACTTTGTACCTAGTTGATATCATGCTCTTTTGTCTATGGATGTCGTCGGTGTGAAATGAAAGGGGAGATTGTAAGTCCATGGAGTTATGTATATGTGTTAGAGAAACGCCTAGGCCGCTGGTATAATCCATGCTGTCATGGTGGAAACCTACAGCGTAACCATAATGAGCTGCCTAGGAAGCATTCTTCTTATAAAAAAAAGAGTCAGATATTGAGAAAAAAGAGCAAAAAGAAAAAAAAGATATGTGAGAAAAGAGGAAAGAGAGAAAAAAGCACCATATTCCCATGGTAAATAAGAAGATTGCTAAGGTGCTCGTTGTCTACTTGCCTTGTCATTTTGATATGGGGATTCTTCCATATCATCGGGCAAGGGGTACCCCGTTGGCGGTTCTCTATGATACACATGTACTTACGATGACAAGAACTTGCTGGTAACTAAACTTGAGTAACATGAGGAGCGGCCCTCGTATTCAAGGGACATGATATTTCCAACTTATACTTCGTCAAGCATATACGCCATAGTTTGTTCACTTTAACCTTAATCACTTCAAGATGCTTATGATAGGGGCAATTAGAGCTGAAATACCATAATTTTTGGAAGCTCTTTATGAAACTTGAATCCCTACTTCCTTCTATGAAGGCCTTTCTTTTACTTTTATGTTGAGTCTCCACCTTCTATCTTTATGCACCTACTTTGAGAGCATAGTGGCCATTCTAAGTTCAATGTGCATTTTCCCAAGACTTGTTGATTGATGCATAACTTTGATATTGCTTGTTTTAAACTATTTGTATCTAGTCACTCTTATGAACTTTGAAGGTGTCCTATGCATTTATGTTTGCTACTCTATGAGGGACAAGCTGAATGCCACTATGCTATGTTTTTTATGTGAAACAAACAAACGCCTTGCAAAGCATTGTTATTCATTAATCTTTTGTTTGTGCATTTTCATGTTGCAACATAGTTTCTTTGTATTATTGCTAGAACTTTGTCTTTCATGTTATGATTGAAGTACTATGATCCCATCTTTGAATGCTTTACAAATAATTTGATCAAGTTTATGATGGTGCATGTCACTTCAAAAATTATTCTTTCTTTTTATCACTTACCTACTCGAGGACGAGCAGGAGTTAAGCTTGGGGATGTTGATATGTTGCTAACGTATCCATAATTTTTGATGTTCCATTCTTGGTTTTATCCACTTTCTTATTATTTATCCACACTTTGGAGTACTTTTCATATGATTTCTTGGACTAACCTATTAACAAGAGCCACAGTGCCAGCTGCCTGTTTTCTGCTGTTTTTGGTTCCAGGAAAGTCAAAAAATGAATATTCTCGGAATTGCACGGGACAAAAGCCAAAGTCAGTTTTTCATCGAGGGACACCCGGAGCCAGAATACGAGATGGAGAAGGGCCAGAGGGTGGCCACACCATCTGGCCGCGCGGCCAGGCCTAGCCCACGCCAGGGGGTGGTGTGGCTAGCCCAGGCACCCCCTCAGCCTCTCCTTCTGCCTATAAGATGCCTTCGATACAGAAACCCTAAGTACCCGATCAAAATTCCACAAAAGAGTCTATAGCCGCCGTCATCTCCATCCCTAGATCGGGAGGGATCTGAAGCTCTTCCCGACACCTTGCCAGAGAGGGGAATTCACCCTGGAGGCCTTCTTCATCATCATGCAATCCTCCGGTGTGATGCGTGAGTAGTTCATCTCTGGACTACGGGTCCATGTAGTAGCTAGATGGCTAGTTCTCCTCCTTTGTGCTATCATGTTTAGATCTTGTGAGCTCCGTTCATGATAAAGGTCATCTATTTGTAATTCTGCATGTTGTGTTTGTGGGGATCCAATGGATATTGAGATGCTATTTCAGATTGATTATTGATTCTATCATGTCTTTGTTATTTGTGATCTTGCATGCTTTCCGTTGTTAGTAGCTATCTTGGCCAAGTAGATGCTAACAACTCCAAGAGTTAGTATTTATGCTCGATAGTGGGTCCATGCCTCTGGTAATCTGGGGAAGTGACAGAAATCTCTAAGGTACTAGATGTGTTGTTGCTACTCGGGAGAAAACAACAATCCTTTGTTCATAGAACAATCGTATTGTTTACTTTACACACAATTCATAATGCAATTATCCCTTGCTTGCAACTTAATACTGGAGGGGGTTCGGATGATAACATGAAGGTGGATTATTAGTCACAGATGCAGTTGGATTACGGTCTATGTATAATGTTGTAATGCCCAATCGAATCTCAAAGGAGTCAAGATGAGTAGTATATGCTTGTATGCTTTCTGGATGTTTGTCAATTTCCCCGTTGTAATTTGTTTAGCCAACATGTCATCTATCTTAAGGAGAGCCACCTCTAGTGAACTATGGACCCTGGTCCTTTCTTTTATCATCAATCTACAATTGTTTACTACTTTGCGTTTACTTTCTACAAACTATTACTTTCTTCCACTCGATATGTTTAATCCTTTGTTTTCCGCAAAACCGGTGAGATTGACAACCTCATCGCAAGTTGGGGCAAAGTTCTGTGGTTGCGTTGTGTAGTTCTGCACATTGCTGCTGGCACCGGTAGTGCGCCCTGCCAAAGTTCAGCTAGCTACACCTTTGGGGTGTTTCCTTGCTCCTACTGGTTCGATTAAACTTTGGTTTCATAATTGAGGGAAAACTTGCTGTTGTGCTCATCATACCTTCCTCTTGGGGTTCCCCAACGAGCTCGATATATTTTGGGCCATCATAGCCTTGTGATGTTTTTCATTCTGGATAAACAGGAAGAACCTGCAAACTACAAAGAATCTATGGATAGTTCTGATTCCGAGAAATGGCTAGAAGCCATGAAATCTGAAATACGATCCATGTATGAAAACCAAGTTTGGACCCTGGTAGATCTTTCGTAAGGCCGCAAGGGCGTGGAAAATAAATGGATCTTTAAGAAAAAGACAAATGCGAATGGTAATGTGACCATTCACAAAGCTCAACTTGTTGCAAAGGGGTTTCGACAAATTCAAGGAGGTGACTATGATGAGACATTCTCTCCCGTAGTGATGCTTAAAGCTATCTGGATTTTTTGAGCAATCGCTGCTCATTTCGACTATGAAATATGGTTGATGGATGTCAAGACCATGTTCCTCAATGGATACATTAATGAAGAGTTGTATATGATGCAACCGGAAGGTTTTGTTGATCCTAAGGATGCTGAGAAGGTATGCAAACTTCAGCAATCCATTTATGGACTGAAGCAAGCATCTCGGAGCTAGAACCAATGTTTTGATCAAGTGATCAAGAGTTTTGGATTTGTCCAAAATCAACAAGATATATGTGTTTACAAGAAAGGGAGTGGGAGCTCAGTGGTTTTCCTAGTAGTATATGTGGACGACATATTACTCATGGGAAACAATGTGAAACTTATGAAAAGCGTGAAAGCATATTTGAGTAGTCAATTTTCCATGAAGGACCTAGGTGAAGCTGCATATGTATTAGGAATCAAGATCTATAGAGATAGATCAAGACGCCTAATTGCGTTGAGTTAAAGTATTTATATTGAAAAGATTTTGAAGAGGTTCAAAATGGAAGATGCTAAAAATGGTTTGGTGCCTAGGACAAGAGGTGGCACACTGAGTTTGACTCCATGTCCAACAACAGATGCTGATAGAGAAAGGATGTCTAACATCCCCTATGCTTCAGCCATAGGATCTATCATGTATGCAATGATAAGTACTCGCCCTGATGTGGCATTGGCTCTTAGCTTGACGAGCCGATACCAAAGTAATCTAGTATGAAATCACTGGACAGCTGTGAAACATATCCCGAAGTATCTCAAGAGAACAAAGGATATGTTCCTAGTCTATGGAGGAAGTGATGAAGCTCTAAACGTAATTGGTTGCGTGGATGTGAGCTAGAACTCAGATCTTGAAGAATCTTTGTGTTTCTAGTGATTGGTGGGGCGGTAAGCTAGAAGAGCAAGAAGCAACCAATGGTGGCATAGTCTTCAATGGAGTTTGAATACATTGCTGCAGCTGAGGCAGCAAATGAAGTTGTTTGGCTAAGGAATTTCATCATCGAACTAGGAGTTATTCCAAGTGCGCAAGACCCCATGACGATCTATTGTGACAACACCGGCGCTATTGCAAACACAAAGGAACCAAGGACCCATTCTACGGCCAAACACATCAAGCTACGGTTTCACGTCATCCGGCAGAACGTTGGCGAGGGTGAAATCAAGATTTGCAAAGTGCACATGAATCTGAATGTGGCAGATCCTTTGACTAAAGCTCTCCTACAAGCCAAGCACGAACAACACCGAGATGCCATCGGTGTTAGGCTCCTGCCTATTGCAAACTAGATTAATTTGTACTCTAGTGCAAGTGGGAGACTGAAGGAGTTATGCTCTAGAGGCAAATAATAAAGTGTATTGTTTGATATATCTCCAATATGTTCATAATACGTTTCATACTATGTTATAACTATGTTAATATGAAATGTTAATACACGTGTGGTATATAAACAAATCGTGTCTCTAGTTACCTCTAGCAAACTAGCTCATTGGTCATGAGGATGATCTAGGGTTTCGAGATCATGGGAATTTATGCCAATCGACAATGAGGTCATGTCATTAGTTGAATGATGTGATAGACATACATCTGGCTATTGTATCTTAATGAGATCTGGCTACAAAGTTCACCATTGATGATAAACACAGAAAATCTCGCAACCTAATCCTTACACTGTGAGATAATGCAAATCACCATTTTGGAGGATGCTTAGATGGCATCACGCATCATCTCATGACAGGGTGATCAAAAAGGTGCTACTCAGGTTTTCCCAAGGGATGCGTTGAGGAGTACATATCAAGAACAGGATTTGCCAATCCATGTAACAAATAGATACACGTGGCCATCTTGGTGGCGTTGCATTAACGAAGCTTGCAAGCATGTGACTTGGTCACGAAATGCAACAACATGGGAATGAGTAAACAAGTTCATCAGTAACGAGAAGGAACTAAGGTATGGAGATACCGAATATCATGTCTCGGATGAATTAGGTATCAAATGACAAAGGGAATGGGGAGCGACTATCTCACGGTTCGAGCGATTGTATTCATGAAACGCACGGGGGTCACATGGACATTCAGGTCCCTCTATTGATCATTGATATGAGAGTGGTATCTATCATGTTCGGAGTATTTCCGAACCGAAGGATGTCACGCTTAAGGGTAGGGACGCTTAGGGTAGATGAGGTATCGTATGAGAAATAGAGAGAGAGAAACCGGAATAGTTCTGGATAACATCTGATGTTGATCAGAGGGGGTCCGAAAGGAGTTCCGGAGTAAAGGAATATAATAATATGTGTATTTGTATATTAATTGGAGAATTAATATTAAATATATATTTTATTTTATTTTTAAAGGTAGCCCATTGCTAATGGGCCTCACCCAGAGGGGAGGCCCAAATGGGCAAGGCACCTAGGGAAGGGGGCCAGCCGGCCAGAGCTTGGTTGGCCGCCCAAGTGGGGCCCACCTAGGGCCGGCGGATGCCCCTTTGTGGTTGGCGAGTGTGGGCATTAGTCCCACACCGCCTGCCCCTTGGGTGGTACGCCTCCCCTCCCACTATATATAGGCCCCCTTCCCTTGTAATCATCCCATTCTCGCATTCTCTCTCTCTGTCATTTACATTGAGGACTTCTCCGTAATATTGGAGAGGACCTCTTGGGTTTTGAGTTCTCCACTTTCACACTACCGTCGTGTGATATTTGGTCTGTCATCTTCTTCTTGCTGTGCTCAGCTAGATCGGAGCCCGGGAGACGTCGTCTACACCAGACGTGTGTAGTACTTCGGAGGCACCACACTTGGGGTGCTTGGAGCTGCTCGTCTTCATCAACATACGCCTTCCTCCGTAAGGAGTTCATCGGTCTTCAAGGGTACGAATACCGTCTTCCTATTTATGTTACTTATGTCTACATAGTATAGATCCTGGTGTTAGTGTTCGCACAGTTAGAATTTTTTTGTTTTCTATTACGGAACCATACAAGATCTGGCCACAAGTGGCTTGATCCACTCTTCCACTATTGGTACCCTTCGAGGAGGGATCCGACACTTTACAACAAGCTCGGGGCACACATCCACAACTGAATTAGAGGATCATGAGTAGGACAACAAGTTGTCATAACAAATCAAGTTTAGCAATGGGGAAAACAAGATCAAGGATTTATAAAGAAACTCTAGATGCAAGGGGACCTCAAGTGAATGAGGGGGAATTCAGATCGCTTCGGTAATGATGTAGATCAAGGCCTCCTCCTTCGATTATCCAAAGATCAAGACCTTTGGATGGTTGAATGGGGAGATCTTATGATTTTGGTGGCTCGTGAAATACTGGTCTTATCTGGGGGTTCGAGCAACTCCAGGATGAAGATGGGGAGGGGTATTTGTACCCCTCGTGAATTGTAGCCATATGGAGTCGTAGGGGGGCATATAATCCGGCCCAGGAAAAAATCCGGCCTAGAGCAAAAACTCTGGCCCAAATCTCTGTCCCCTTATCTAAGAGCCGCGTCGTATGGTCCTTAGCAAAATTCCGGGGGGGGAGGGATAATCCAGCCCACTGGAAGGGGCAGATTATCTGTCCAAGGCAAAAATTCCAAGGCAAATTTTTGGGTCCGCAGCATAGAAAACAAAAAATTTCCTATGATAAGAACTATACGCCAAGATCTATCTACTAGATACAGAGCAACGAGTGGACATACATCCATGGAGAACTTACCCTCGAAGACAATGAGCTTTGTTAACAAGTAGGAACTCGTGGTTGATGTAGTCGTACACTTGCCAATCTCAAGATCGTGAGGAAGTCCGAGCGCCGCAACTCAGCAGCACATCCGCACTCGCACACACGTTCAAGCCACCGGACAACCTCCACCTCCTCGCTCCAGCGGAAGCAGCAACTCCTTCCAGACGAAATGCCACCGGGAACATGTATCTCGCTAATCCGAGACCATGGGGGAATAATTCTAGAGGGGGAGAGAGATCCTTCACAAGGAGGTGTGAGGATGAAGGAGGGAATGGGTGGCCTTTTATAGGAGGAGGGGAGGGTGCCCCCTCTCTCCATGTCCGGCGCATGGGGGGGTGACCCCTCACCTCCCCCATTCATGTGGTGGTAACCCCTCCACATTAAAATGCCTCTTCACATTCCCTTTTAAAGTCTCCACTTTAAATGCATTAAATTTCTCCAAATTTAATGCTCTCTCATTTAATAAAACTCTTTTTATTAAATTTATTCAGAATTTTGTTAATTACTTTAATTAACAAACATTCACATATAGCCCCTTGCAATATTTCAATATCACATGCAGAAACACCTTCTGCAATTTCACCCGAAACAATTTCCGGTTTCTATTGAAACAATTCCTGCGCTTTGCAATTCTTTCGTCTAAAACATATGTGCTCCATAATGGTGTCCGGTAACTCTTAAGTGTGCCACCCTACGGTTCGCGAATAATGCAGACATGATCGAGACCCTTCTCTGATCAATAATCAGCAGCGGGACCTGGAGATCCGTACTGACTCCTACACATTCAACGATGACTCCTGTGATCGTGAGAACCTTTAACGCTTGTAACTAAATCCCTTTGTCTCTCGATATATTACATGTCCGAGATTCGATCATCGGTATCTCCATACCTAGTTTGATCTCGTTACCGACATGCACTCTTTTCTCGTTCCCGTGATATAACATTCTAGTGATCACATCACTTGCTTGCAAGCTATCCTAATGTGATATCACCGAGAGGGCCTAGAGTATATCTATCTGTCATCTGGATTGAAAAATTCCACTCTTGATCCATGAGCCTCAACATAACACCTCTGTAGTACTGAACCCATCTTTATAGTCACCCTGTTACGGTGTGACGTTTGATGTTATCAAGATACTCTTCCGGTGTTAGCAATTAACATGATCTCATGGTCTAAGGATAAAGATTACTTCGTATGATGTTATAGCAATATAAACATAATGACTTGATCGTAATGCTATACTTCGGATGAATGTTCATCACATCATTTCACAAATGCTGTGACCATGTTATTAACAACATCCAATGTCCATGATCAGGAAACCTTGATCATCTTGTTAATCAACAAGCTAGTCTATAAGAGAGGCATAACTAGGAACCTTTTTTGTTTATTAAACACACATGTATTGATGTTTCCTATCAATACAATTATAGCATGCAAAATAAACATCTATCATATACAAGGAATACATAATAACAACTTTATTATTGCCTCTCAGGGCATATTTCCTTCAGTCTCCCACTTGCACTAGAGACAATAATCTAGTTTATATAGTGATAAATCTAACACCCATGGAGTTATGGTGTTGATCATGTTTTGCCCTAGGGAGTACTTTAGTCAACGGATCTGCTACATTCAGGTCCGTGTGTACTTTACAAATCTTTATATCTCCATCCTTGACATGCTCGCGGATGGAGTGAAACCGGCGCTTAATATGCTTGGAATTCTTGTGAGACCTTGGTTCCTTGGCGTTGGCTATGGCTCCATTATTGTCACAATAGATCACCATTGGGTCCAATGCACTAGGAACCACACCTAGTTCTGTTATGAACTCCTTCATCCAAACCGCTTCCTGCGCTGCTTCTGAAGCAGCAACATATTCCGCCTCCGTCGTTGATCCAGCCACCACAGGTTGTTTGGAGCTCCTCCAACTAACTACTGCTCCGTTCAAGAGAAATACGTATCCGGATTGAGACTTAGAGTCATCCGGATCAGTGTCAAAGCTAGCATCGACATAACACTTAGCGACTAGCTCTTCTTCACCTCCGTATACAAGAAACATATCCTTAGTTCTTCTCGAGTACTTAAGGATATTCTTGACCGCTATCCAGTGTTCTGAACCTGGATCAGATTGGTACCTACTAGTCAAACTAATAGCATGTGCCACATCCGGTCTTGTACATAGCATGGCATACATTATAGAGCCTATGGCTGAGGCATAGGGGATCTTATCCATTATCTCTCTTTCTTCCGCCGTAGCCGGACTTTGAGTCTTACTCAATGTCTTGCCTTGCAACATAGGTAAGTACCCCTTCTTACTTCCGTCCATATTAAACTTCTTTAATATCTTATCAAGGTATGTACTCTCCGATAACCCAATTAGGCGTCTTGATCTATCTCTATAGATTTTAATGCCTAATATATATGAAGCTTCACCAAGGTCCTTCATCAAAAATTTGTTGTTTAGATAACTTTTAACACTGTTTAAAAGATCTATATCATTTCCAATCAATAATATGTCATCCACATATAATATCAGAAATGCCACATTGCTCCCACTCACTTTCTTGTAAATACAAGCCTCTCCATAAGTTTGGACAAATCCAAACTCTTTGATCACCTCATCAAAGCGGAGATTCCAACTCCGGGATGCTTGCTTCAGTCCATAGATGGATCGCTGAAGTTTGCACACCTTATCAGCATCCTTAGGATTGACAAAACCCTTAGGTTGTATCATATACAACTCTTCTTCAATATTACCATTGAGGAACGCAGTTTTGACATCCATCTGCCATCTTTCATAATCGAAATATGCAGCAATTGCTAACATAATCCTAACCGACTTAAGCATCGCTACGGGAGAGAAGGTCTCATCGTAGTCAACTCCTTGAATTTGTCGAAACCCCTTTGTGACAAGTCGAGCCTTATAGATGGTTACATTACCATCAGCATCAGTTTTTCTTTTGAAAATTCATTTATTCTCAACGGCCTTTCGATCGTGAGGTAAGTCCACCAAGGTCCAAACCTAGTTTTCGTACATGGATTCCATCTCGGATTTCACGGCTTCTAGCCATTTGTTGGAATCAGGGCTCATCATCGCTTCTTCATACATCGCAGGGTCATCTATTTCATCAATCATGAAATTCATAACAGGATTGCCGTACAGTTCAGGAGCTGCATGTGTCCTGCTTGACCTACGAGGTTCGACAGTGTCCTCTTTTGGAGTTTCATGATCAATATCATCAGCTCTCTCTTCATTAGGTGAAGTCAACTCCGAAACAACTTCTGGAGCTCCACTACTCGCCATTTCATGAAGAGAAGGTTCAATAACCTCTTCGAGTTCTACCTTCCGACTACTCACACCTTTCGTGAGAAACTCCTTCTCAAGAAAGGATCCATTCTTGGCAACAAAGACCTTGCCCTCGGATCTGTGATAGAAGGTATACCCAATCGTTTCCTTAGGGTATCCTATGAAGACGCATTTTTCCGCTTTGGGTTCGAGTTTATCCGGTTGAAGTTTCTTCACATAAACATCGCATCCCCAAACTTTAAGAAATGACAGCTTAGGTTTGTTTCCAAACCATAATTCATACGGTGTCTTTTCAACGGATTTAGATGGTGCCCTATTTAAAGTGAATGCAGCGGTTTCCAGTGCATAACCCCAAAATGACAGTGGCAAGTCAGTCAGAGACATCATAGATCGAACCATATCCAATAAAGTACGATTACGACGTTCTGACACACCATTACGTTGTGGTGTTCCGGCAGGCGTGAGTTGTGAAACTATTCCACAGTCTTTCATATGTGTGCTAAACTCGTAACTAAGATACTCTCCTCCACGGTCGGACCGCAGAAATTTGATCTTTTTGTTACGATGATTTTCCACTTCATTCTGAAATTCTTTGAACCTTTCAAAGGTTTCAGACTTATGTTTCATCAAATAGATATACCCGTATCTACTCAAATCATCTATGAAAGTAACAAAATAACGATATCCACCTCGCGCCGACACGCTTATTGGTCCACATACATCAGTATGTATGATTTCCAATAAATCTGTCGCCCGTTCCATTGAACCGGAAAACGACGTTCTAGTCATCTTGCCCATAAGGCATGGCTCACATGTATCAAATGATTCAAAATCAAGTGATTCCACAAGTCCATCAGAATGGAGTTTCTTCATGCGTTTAACGCCAATATGACCTAGACGATAGTGCCACATATATGTAGATATATCATTATCAAGTTTAATCCTTTTAGCATCAACATTATGAATACGCGTAATACTACTATCGAGATCCAACAGAAATAAACCATTCAACACAGGTGCATGACCATAAAAGATATTATTCATATAAATCAAACAACCATTGTTTTCAGACTTAAACGAATAACCACTTTGCATCAAACATGATCCGGATACAATGTTCATGCTCAATGCAGGCACCAAATAACATTTATTCAGGTTTATAACTAATCTCGACGTCATATGGAGAGGCAGCGTTCCGACGACGATCACATCAACTCTTGATCCATTGCCGACCCGCATCGTGACCTCATCCCTTGCTAGTTGTTGCTTGTTCTGCAGCCCCTGAACCGAGTTACATATATTAGCAACCGATCCCGTATCAAATACCCAGGTGCTACTGCGAGTACTAGTCAAGTACACATCAATAACATGTATATCACATATACCTTTGTTTGCCTTGCCGGCCTTCTTGTCCGCCAAATACTTGGGGCAGTTGCGCTTCCAATGGCCAGTCCCCTTGCAACAGTAGCACTCGGTGTCAGACTTAGGGCCAGCTCAGGTTTCTTTTCAAGCGCGGCAACAGATTTGCCGCCCTTCTTTCCCTTCTGCTTGCCTTTCTTGTCCTTCTTGAAACCGATGGTCTTATTGATCATCAACACTTGATGTTCTTTCCTAATCTCCACTTCTGCAGTCTTAAGCATTGACAGAAGCTCGGGAAGAGACTTCTTCATGCCCTGCATATTATAGTTCATCACGAAGCTCTTGTAGCTAGGTGGCAGAGATTGGAGAACACGATGTATGCCTAAGTCAATGGGAATCGTTATTCCCAAGGACACAAGCTTATCGGCGTACCCAGACATTTTGAGTACGTGCTCACTAACGGAGCTGTTTTCCTCCATCATGCAGCTAAAGAACTTTTTTGTAGCATTATAACTCTCTACGGCAGCATGGGTATCGAAAATCATTTTCAATTCTCCCATGGTATCAAAGGCATTGCCATTTTCGAAGTTCTGGCTCTAGCCCATACAGTATGCCGCAATGAACTAAGTTGTGGTCCTCCTGACGAGTTATATAGACGTTCTTTTCTTCGTCAGGGGCATCAGGAGCTGGTGGGGGGCCTAGCGGCGCATCTAGCATATATTGTTTTTGTGCAGCAGTGTGGAGAATCCTCAAATTCACAGCCCAGTTGGTGAAGTTGCTACCATTCGCAGCAAGTTTCTCTTTCTCCATGAACACATTGAAATTAAAAGCAGGTGGTGCCATCTACAACAGAATTTGTAAAGTATATTTAGACTAAGTTTATGATAGATTGAGTTCAACTAATCCAAATTACTAATGAACCCCCACTCAAAAACGACATCCCTCATGTCCTTTTGGTGATTACATGAACCAAATCCACTACACCAAGTCGGATCATCACGTGAGTCGGTGTAGCTTCAAAGGCGAGCATCTATATGGGCATCATATCAACTATACGACTCATGCTTAACCTTTCGGTCCGTGTTCCGAGGCCATGTCTGTACATGCTAGGCTCGTCAAGTAAGAACCTTAGTATTTGCGTGTGTAAAACTGTCTTACACCCATTGTATGAAAGCGTAGAGTCGAGAACACCCGATCATCACGTGATGCCTCAAAACACGATCCACAAAATGGTGCATACTTAAGGAAGAACACATTTTATCTTGATATCTAAATGAGGGATCATCTTATAATACTACCAAAAGCGCCAAACTAGCAATATAAGATGCTAATGTGTGAAGTGAGGTGATATGGTCCATGCATTTGATCTCTATCATTTGCATCGTGGTATGATCTCTATCATTCCTTTGTGTGTAAGGCCAAGGTCTATGGAACTTACACGTTAAGTGAGTTGTAAGAGTATCTATCATACACCTACTTACAACAATACCATATCAAAACACTAGCGTAGCAACGATCTAAACTAGACGCCTCTAATTTATCAATTGCAAGTTTTACGTGGCTTAGGGCTTTCGGAGGTAGAACCGGTCTAACCTACGAACATGAACCACAACGAGGATAACCTAGTTATTAGCAACTCGTTGTAAATCAGATATTGACTATAGTAGGAGAGACAGACACCCGCTAGCCACTTATGCAAAACTAGTTGCATGTCAGTCGTGGAACCAGTCTCATGTACGATGACATGTAAGGTTGGTCCGGGTCGCTTCATCCCACTATGCCACCAATATCCAAAGTACATAGAAGATGCAATAACATGATCATCATCGCCCACATATAAACATATGTGTACTACCCGTGCAAAGCACCTACGCATAGATCAGGCTCTGATACCACTGTTGGGTCCGCAGCATGGAAAACAAAAAAATTCCTACGATGAGAACTATACGCCAAGATCTATCTACTAGATACAGAGCAACGGGTGGACATACATCCATGGAGAACTTACCCTCGAAGACAACGAGCTTTGTTAACGAGTAGGAACTCGTGGTTGATGTAGTCGTACACTTGCCGATCTCAAGATCGTGAGGAAGTCCGAGCGCCGCAACTCAGCAGCACATCCGCACTCGCACACACGTTCAAGCCACCGGACAACCTCCACCTCCTCGCTCCAGCGATCCAGCGGAAGCAGCAACTCCTTCCAGACGAAATGCCACTGGGAACATGTATCTCGCTAATCCGAGACCATGGGGGAATAATTCTAGAGGGGGAGAGAGATCCTTCACAAGGAGGTGTGAGGATGAAGGAGGGAATGGTTGGCCTTCTATAGGAGGAGGGGGGTTGCCCCCTCTCTCCATGGCCGGCGCATGGGGGGGTGACCCCTCACCTCCCCCATTCATGTGGTGGTAACCCCTCCACATTAAAATGCCTCTTCACATTTCCTTTTAAAGTCTCCACTTTAAATGCATTAAATTTCTCCAAATTTAATGCTCTCTCATTTAATAAAACTCTTTTTATTAAAAAAATTCAGAATTTTGTTAATTACTTTAATTAACAAACATTCACATATAGCCCCTTGCAATATTTCAATATCACATGCAGAAACACCTTCTGCAATTTCACCCGAAACAATTTCTGGTTTCTATTGAAACAATTCCTGCGCTTTGCAATTCTTTCGTCTGAAACATATGTGCTCCAAAATGGTGTCCGGTAACTCTTAAGTGTGACACCCTACGGTTCGCGAATAATGCAGACATGATCGAGACCCTTCTCTGATAAATAATCAGCAGCGGGACCTGGAGATCCGTACTGACTCCTACACATTCAACGATGACTCCTGTGATCGTGAGAACCTTTAACGCTTGTAACTAAATCCCTTTGTCTCTCGATATATTACATGTCCGAGATTCGATCATCGGTATCTCCATACCTAGTTTGATCTCGTTACCGACATGCACTCTTTTCTCGTTCCCGTGATATAACATTCTAGTGATCACATCACTTGCTTGCAAGCTATCCTAATGTGATATCACCAAGAGGGCCCAGAGTATATCTATCCGTCATCTGGATTGACAAATTCCACTCTTGATCCATGAGCCTCAACATAACACCTTCGTAGTACTGAACCCATCTTTATAGTCACCCTGTTACGGTGTGACGTTTGATGTTATCAAGATACTCTTCCGGTGTTAGCAATTAACATGATCTCATGGTCTAAGGATAAAGATTACTTCGTATGATGTTATAGCAATATAAACATAATGACTTGATCGTAATGCTATACTTCGGATGAATGTTCATCACATCATTTCACAAATTCTGTGACCTTGTTATTAACAACATCCAATGTCCATGATCAGGAAACCTTGATCATCTTGTTAATCAACAAGCTAGTCTATAAGAGAGGCATAACTAGGAACCTTTTTTGTTTATTAAACACACATGTATTGATGTTTCCTATCAATACAATTATAGCATGCAAAATAAACATCTATCATATACAAGGAATACATAATAACAACTTTATTATTGCCTCTCAGGGCATATTTCCTTCACAAATGTCTGCCCCCGTATCAAAGAGTCGTGCCATATGGTCCTTAGTCGTTTCTAGGGAGGGACAGATTATCCAAGGTTGGCTGGGGCCGGATTATCTGGCCTAGGAACATCCGGCCTAGAGCCAAAAATATGGCCAAATATCTACCCCATCTGAGAGTTGCGCTCCTGGTCCTTAGCCAAAATCGCTAGGGGTGGATTATCCGGCCATAGCCAGGGGCGGATAATCCGGCCTGGCAAGCTTATTCATGCTGAATTTGACCAGGGGCTCTTTTCCATTCTTTTTGGAGGGATGATGCTGACACATGTAATAAATCTTTTGTATCTGCAGCACTCAACACACAAACAGAATATCCATAGCATTGTTATATGACACACAAAACAATAGGGATCAACAAATGCTCTTTCACCCCTAAGTGTCATTTTTCTCATTTGCTCTAATCTCCTCGACATAGTGATTGCCAATGTATTTATAAGTGAATGTTGTCACTTGCCACCTGCTCTCACAAGTGTGCACATGTGTATATCTTTTCATCATAATGGCCTTTGGTCTACTGGCAAATGATGCATATAGTTTTCATGGGCATCCTTCCTCACATTTGGAAAATACTCTTATCATGTCATTCTTTGGAAGTTTTATATTGTTCATGTCCTTGCAACTATGCTTCCTAATTTACTTTTTCAATACCTTAGTAGATTCAAACAATTGACCAGTAGAAAATGTAGGATCATGCATATATTCTTGTACAAATGGTTTTAAATTTTTTAATATCTCTGCCTCCTCATCTGAATTTGCAAGCTCATAAAAGTTATCATCAAAGATTTCACATTCCGAAATAACCTTCTTCTCACCCTTTGATTTTTGATCCGCATATTGATGGTACAAATCATCATTGTTTTCTTCTATGTAATCTCTGGCTCATAATCTGAATCACTGAAATTCTCACTATCCAAGTCATCAACAACATCAGATTCTAACCTAAAAAAGCAACATTAGCCACTTGTCTGTTTGATCTCCTTGCATACTGAACATCAACACTGCCTTCCACATTATTAACGTCAACTATAGACTTCTTACTACAACTGATCACATGAGGTAAGTTGGCAATAGGATTTTGCACAACATCAACCCACTACACTACCTTGTTTGTTGGCTCATAGTCAAGATAAACCATGACAAACCCGTGCCCCTGCTTAACATTCCTATCATGCTCAAATTATCCTTATCTTCAACAATAAGCCTCAATCTATCTTCATATATCTGCATACCTAGAAACAACCAGTACACGTCAATCCTGCCACCTGATTCATATCCTAAACTCTCTATTATATCGTCAATCCAAAGAGCAGATAAACTATCTGCCTTACAGTCATCATAACACACTTTGTGCCCACCAACATATGCCTATTCGATCCATAACCAACAAAGAATCCCCCACATACACCTCCAACGTAAAACTGTCACTACTTTCCTCTAAAAGTTGAACAAAACAAAAAAAAGTTCAGAACTCACCCCTCCTAAAACACTAGTGTGAAATTTTGACGTACTGCATTGTAATATCCCGTAGATTAAGATACACGAAAATGGGTGGAGGATAGCTGTGTGCATTGCATCCATGCATAGAAAATTCGGGCCAACTAAAAACCTTTTGATAGAGCTTGTCAAAGTGATTGAAGTTCCACTTGAGATGATGATTTAGGAATAGTTCATCATGCTGAATGTTCCAACTTTGAAATGATTTTTCCTCTCATGACGCAGTTCTAGAGGGAGCCTGCCTATAGTCCACACGATTCAGTTGATGGTGATCTCGCCCGACAGGCGGTACCAATGTTCGTGAGGCCAAGCACACTTAATGCAGAACCTACAGTTACCTCTCCGAGGAACTAATGGGGAAAGTACACATCCTATAGCTACCTCCACGAGGAGCTAACAGGACGACCCAAACATAAAGATCATATAATTACCTCCCTGAGGAACTAACAGGGAAAGTACAAATCCTACGGCTACCTCCACAAGGATCTAACAGGACGACATAGAATGTACTGAGCCTACAGGTCACCTCCTCGAGGAGCCTACATGACAGGTACAATCCCCACGATCCCCTCCATGAGGGGCAAGTAGGGTGGTCCACGAGGATACCTTCCTCATGCGGCCTAAACGCTAGCAAAATTCATGGCCACCTCCCCGAGGGGCCACACAATAGGATGCACAATAATGGCACAAATAAACATGACTCACCCTCGCGAATGGACTAAGCCTCCTCCCACGAAGAGGCTTGAGTTTGCGCGTCTGATATAATCTTCACAACCTCGTTGGAAGCGTATTGGAGCGCCTTTTTGGCCTGGAGACGTGCCTCCTCCCGCTCCACCCTCAGCAACCTCTCAGCTTCGTGAACCCTAACCCCAATATTTGGCTAGCTGATGCTCTTCCACGGCTACCTCTTCCATGAGTCGGTCGAGCCCTTCGCATACACTCGTGATAAACACGACCACGCATTCGGCCTGACCAGGGACAAGAGATCCTCATAGCGCCAGAGTCTACACTGGCGCCCCGCGAGGGCCACCTCCAAGCCAGGCGAAGGAGAGGAGGCTGACCCTTGGGCTACATCATGGCCAAAGGTACCCGCGAGAATCTCCACAATGAAGGTTCCACGGTGGCGAGCAGGGAGGCCAACGTCATTTGTCGTGGGAGTAACAGCAGTCGTGGAATCACCATCTGTCACCTCCGTGACTGCCGCGTCCATGGCTAAGGGACCATGAGAAAGTATAGGCTCCTCAGCGAGTGAGGCACCTGGAGCTTCCACCTCTGGGGCTTCCTTAGTGTTGGAGGACGCACCCTCCTCGTAGGGGCCTCGTGACGCATTTCCTGTCTCCACGAGGGAGTCGCCCTGGGCATTCTCCTCTTTGGATTTCACAGCCGGGGCCTGATCCTCCATGACGGAGGGCATGGTCAGAACAACTTCCTCCGCAGTGGGAGGAGTAGGCGCTGCCCAAGGAGAAGCCAAGTCCCTCGGCATGAGGTCACCCATCATCTCAAGAGTGACAACCGCGGTGGCCTGCATCTCCAGCGAAGAAGGAGGAAGGATGGGATGCGTCACCAGGCATATCTCCTTCATGAAGCTCCTCTTCAACTTTATTTTCTTCGTGGGGGGCCCTCACTGTAGAGAAGCAAAACAACTGAGCGAAGGAGGTAGCAAAAAAAAGGAGGGAATAAAGTGGAAGATCACCCTATGGCACCCGGAGCCTGATGGCTCCAGTTCCCTTGCTTCATTCTGGGGGGATGAAATCCCCACCAGAGCCCTGAGATTCTCCCCCTCCGGGATCACCTTTCGCAAGAACGTCACTGCTCGTGATGGACTTTTTAAGGACCAAGGCATTGACGCACTCCTGGCCGAGAGTATCCTGGGGATCGCTCTCCCCCGTATCGCTCCCCACAGACTCAACCCCCTCTGGAGGAGCCATCCTGTATTGAGCAATGGGCACGGACGATGAACCACCACTCACAGGATTCTTCCATTTCCCCACATCGCTGAGTAGAAGGATCCCCCATTCGTGAAAGTGGGGAAGTCTCGCGCGGATCTCTGCCTTTCGCTCATCTTGGTAGAGCAGCTGGGCCCTGGCGGGGAGCTCGAGCGCGGCGGTCACATGAAGAAGCTCATGAAGGAACTCTTCCATGACCACATCGTTGGTGATGCCCGCTCCGAGAGGCACGCGGTTCATCTCGCACCACTCCTGTAGTTCCTTGTTGTGCTTCTGTAGCAAGGCTATGCAACGCGGGAGGAATTCCATGGCCACTAGCAGACCGGTTAGGTCAGCTGCGTCCAACGATGAAATTTGTGTCCTGAGGGCATCGACCTTCTCCCCTCCAACATCTTACTGGACCACAACCCCTGAGGCTTCACAACCAGCGCTGTGGGGGGATAGAGAAGACGGTTCTCCTCCGAAGCATCCATGTAGATCCAGCGCTTGCGGAAATCCTCCACCCTCTTCGTCCAACCCATGGAAACCCACGACACTCCGTCCCTGACCTTAAGGGAGACGTAGCCAGCACAATACGCTGTAGAGGTGATACGAAGGCTGTAAAACTGGCGAAATAACGCCACAGAAGGCTTCACTCTGAAGAACTCCTCACACCAGAAAGAAAATATGGACACGGTGGTGACGGAGTTGGATTGGATATGCAGTGCAGAGATCTGATAATACTCTAGAATGGCAAGGAAGAATGGGGAGAAGGGGGGCACCAGTCCTACAAGGATGGTATGGTAAAGAAGGGATACACTGAGCCTCCCAAACCCTCTCGTCTCACCGAACCGGGCCATGATACATTGCAAATGTATCTATAATTTTTGATGTTCCATGCTTGGTTTTATCTACTTTCTTGTGTTTTGTCCACACTTTGGAGTACTTTTCATATGATTTCTTGGACTAACCTATTAACAAGAGCAACAGTGCCAGCTGCTTGTTTTCTGCTGTTTTTGGTTCTAGGAAAGTCAGAAAATGAATATTCTCGGAATTGGACGCGACAAAAGCCAAAGTCATTATTTTACCGAGGGACACCTAGAGCCAGAATACGAGACGGAGAGGGGCTGAGGCTCGGCCACACCACCTGGCCGTGCGGCCAGGCCTGGCCCACGCTAGGGGGTGGTCTGGCTGCCCCAGGCACCCTCTCAGCCTCTCCTTCCGCCTATATATTGCCTCTGATACGGAAACCCTAAGGACCCGATCAAAAATACATGAAAGAGTCTGTAGCCGCCGTCATCTCCATCCCTAGATCGGGAGAGATCTGAAGCTCTTCCCAGCACCCTGCCGGAGAGGGGAATTCACCCTGGAGGCCTTCTTCATCACCATGCAAGCCTCTGGTGTGATGCGTGAGTAGTTCATCTCTGGACTACGGGTCCATGTGGTAGCTAGATGGCTAGTTCTCCTCCTTTGTGCTATCATGTTTAGATATTGTGAGCTCCGTTCATGATCAAGATCATCTATTTGCATGTTGTGTTTGTGGGGATCCGATGCATATTGAGATGCTATTTCAGATTGATTATTGATTCTATCATGTCTTTGTTATTTGTTATCTTGCATGCTTTCCGTTGTTAGTAGCTATCTTGGCCAACTAGATGCTAGCAACTCCAAGAGTTAGTATTTATGCTCGATAATGGGTTCATGCCTCTGGTAATCTGGGGAAGTGACAGAAATCTCTAAGGTACTAGATGTGATGTTGCTACTAGGGAGAAAACAACAATCCTTTGTTCATAGAACAATCATATTGTTTACTTTACACGCAATTCGTAATGCAATTATTCGTTGCTTGCAACTTAATACTGGAGGGGGTTCGGATGATAACCTGAAGGTGGATTATTAGTCATAGATGCAGTTGGATGACGGTCTATGCATAATGTTGTAATGCCCAATCAAATCTCAAAGGAGTCAAGATGAGTAGTATATGCTTGTATGCTTTCTCGATATTTGTCAATTGCCCCGCTGTAATTTGTTCACCTAGCATGTTATCTATCTTAAGGAGAGCCACCTCTAGTGAACTATGGACCCCGATCCTTTCTTTTACTATCAATCTACAATTAACTCTTTACTGCTTTGTGTTTACTTTCTGCAAACTATTACTTTATTCCACTCGATATGTTTAATCCTTTGTTTTTAGCAAAACCGGTGAGATTGACAACCTCATCGCAAGTTGGGGACAGAGTTCTGTGGTTGTGTTGTGCAGGTCTCCACGTTGCTGCTGGCACCGGTAGTGCGCCCTGCCAACGTTCAGCTAACAACACCTTTGGGGTGTTTCCTTGCTCCTACTGGTTTGATTAAACCTTGGTTTCATACTGAGGGAAAACTTGTTGCTGTGCTCATCATACCTTCCTATTGGGGTTCCCCGACGAGCTCGATATATTTTGGGCCATCAAGCTACTTTTCTGGTGCCATTGCCGGGGAGTCAAGGACATCTTCACAAGGGGAGTCCCTCACAACCAATCTCTTTACTTTGTTGTTTTCATTTTGCTTAGTTTATTTCTTCTTTGTTTGCTTGTTCTTTTTAACAAAAATACAAAAAAATTAGTTCCTACTATAGTTATTATTTCCGTTGGTCTGTTATTGTCTTGCTTTATCATGCTTTCTATCAATGGTTGGTTTCTTTGAAACTGAATCTAATTGGCAAGGGGGGTTCACGGAAGAACAAAAATATTATTATAAGGAACACCGCTTGTCACAAAAAGGGAAACACTTATGGGAACAAATCGATAAATTGTATACCATTGCTAGAAACGTGTGCTCTACTTATAATGGTACTTATTGCTTTGATAAATCTTGTTGATGTAAGAGGTATAAACACCTCCCTTTTCAATGTGAGTATAATGATGATGTTACCATATCTTCTTATGTTAAGGGAAATTATGACTTTTATGATGTGGAACAAATTGAAGAATTTGTTGCTTGGAAGGGTGCATTTGAACTTGCTAGTTTGCTTGAAAATACTGATGATTCACCTTATAAATATGAGGTTTATGATATACTTAAATTTTGCTTTGATAATTACAAGGAAGAAAATGGCTATATTCTTGAATATATTAATAGATGCTTTCCACAAACAGAAGAGACTAATGCGTTGAAGGAGCTTATGGAAGAAGAAATTGCTGAAACGGGAAGCTTATTAGATGAAAAAGAGGAGGAGAGTGATGAACAAAAGGAGGAAGAATGGATCTACCCATGCCTACCTTCTAATAAGAGTAACTCTTTATCACTTACATTATTTGATTGTCCCCCATGCTTACCAAACGAGGATGAATGTTATGCTCAAGTTATCTGTAATAATCCTTTATTTGTGCCTAACTTCAAGATGCATGGTACTAAAGAGTTTTGCTTAGAAAATGTTTATGATAAAGCTCTAGATGATGCTCCTATATTGAATGATCAGTCATCTTGTTACATAATTGTTAAAAGTGGGTTTGAAGGTTTTAATCCCACTATTTTTGAGCTTGATAAAAATTATGTGTTTGTAGAGCATGAAAAGCATACTTTATGTCATAGTTATATTGTTGAGTTTATTCATGAGGCTACTAAAAATTATTATGAGAGAGGAAAATATGGTTGTAGAAGTTTCCATGGTACTGAAACACCTCTCTATGTGCTGAAAGTTTTGAAGTTGCTCTTGTTTTATCTACCCATTCTTTTTACTATGTGCTTCTTTGATTTATTTTCTTAAAAGATTCCTAGGCATAGGAAGTGGGTTATACTTAAATGTGTTTTGAATTTGCTTCTTGATGCTCTCTTTTACTTCAATTCATATTTCTTATGTGAGCATCTTCTCAAACTATCAAGCCTAACTTAAAGACGTTAAAAAAAGTACTTATTGGGAGATAACCCAAAAGTTTTAGATGAGTCTTGGAAGTTATTACTTCTGTAATAACCTCTCCTTATCATTTTTATTTTCTTTTTGTGCCAAGAGTAACCTCTAATGAGAGAGAAGTAATGATTGGGAAAGTTGTTGTCCCGAAACAGATTTCTGTGCTTCACCGTAAAAATTCGTGTAAAATATCTGTATGTCCTTTTGAGGCGTGAATTTTTTTGCTTCTGACCCAGGTTGTTATCTAACTTCCGTTAGTTCAACACTTTTATATTTGAGCAACAAAAGGTCTTCGAAAAAATTCGTCTTTACCTGCTGGTCTGTTTTGACAGATTTCTGCCTTTTTTGCATTTGCTTCTTATTGGTTCCTTTTTGAGTTCTTTTGGGGAATTGAGCTTTTTGAGGGAAGTGCTACAGTATTTAGTGTTTTAATGGAAGTTTTATTGGTGTTAGAACTTAACCTAAAGACTTATTATCTTGAGTGCACTAATGTTGCTAATAAAGATTGTGTGAAGTTTTGTATGAAGGAAAAATTTCAGGTGTATGGAAGGAATGAGTAATGAGAGGAAGGATGGACTAAAGCTCAAGCTTGGGGATGCCACGCATGTCACTCCAAGAAATATCCAAAATGTACAAGCATCAAAGCTTGGGGATGCCCAAGGCATCCCCTCTTCATCAATAAAAATCCCTGGTTTCTTCCAAACGCTTCATTTTTATTGTTTCATGCAAAGTTGTGTTGTTCTTGGAGCGTCTTCTTTTTTGTTTTGTTTTGGTTTTTCGTTTGCTTTGTTTGCTTAGTTTGCTAAATAAATTGGTTGTACCCCCTCTTTCATACATTGGTTTTCAAATAGTTTGGTTTGGATTGGAAAAAAGAGTAGGAAAGTTCATGCTTAAGTGGTAAAGAGAGCTTCTTTTTGACTGTGGCCTATGCTTTGTCATGCCATGCTCGATATTGTTTTGGATTTATGCTTAGTATTCTTTGTTGTGGCATGACATGTTATAAACAATTGAGATTGCTTAATGTGCCTTGGAAGGATCATGCGTTGTTTTAGCATATTAAAGCATAGTATTGTGGTATTCTCCTTTGATGCTTTATTTGGGTTGACTTGGCGCATGCTCACACCATGTTATGACTATCCCAAGTCACCATAGCCTTTATGATCCTTTAGTTTTCAACTTGTAGTATCACTTTCTGCTTTGATCAATGATGTTTTGTCGCTCTGCATGATTATGGCCATTATTGCTCTCTTAGTTTTCGCTCCCAGTCTTTTTGCTAGCCTCCGTAACCAAGTATGAGTTCCACTCATGCATCCAACTCCAAAAACCAAGTTATTCCAAAGAGTCCACCATACCTACCTACTAGCATATGCTATTCCAAGTATATTCTTGTTTTATCTACCTTCCGAATTAAACTTGTTATGAGAAAACTAGTGATTAAAGTTCTCACGAACTTGATGGCACACTTTACTTTTCTTGCCCATAATAAACTTGAACCACTGTGTCGTCTATGTTGTATATGCTTGTACTTATTTGTTGGGGATTAGCAGAACCATGCTGTCATGGGGAACGCTTTCAACATTGCACTTGTACTTTGTACCTAGTTGATATCATGCTATTTTGTCTATGGATGTCGTCGGTGTGAAATGAAAGGGGAGCTTGTAAGTCCATGGAGTTATGTATATGTGCTAGAGAAACGCATGGGCCGCTGGTCTAATCCATGCTGACATGGTGGAAACTTGCAGCGTAACCATAATGAGCTGTCTATGAAGCATTCTTCTTATAAAAAAAGAGTCTGATATTGAGAAAAAAGAAAAAAAGAAAAAAATAGATTATGAAAAGAGGAAAGAGAGAAAAAAGCACCATATTCCCATGGTAAATAAGAAGATTGTTGAGATGCTTGTTGTCTGCTTGCCTTGTCATTTTGATATGGGGATTCTTTCGTATCATCGGGCAAGATGTACCCCGTTGGCGGTTCTCTATGATACACATGTACTTACGATGACAAGAACTTACCGGTGACTAAACTTGAGTAGCATGAGGAGCGGACCTCGTATTCAAGGGACATGAGATTTCCAACTTATACTTCGTCAAGCATATACACCATAGTTTGTTCACTTTAACCTTAATCACTTCAAGATGCTTATGATAGGGGCAATGAGAGCTGAAAGCTATTAAGTACCATAATTTTTGGAAGCTCTTGATGAAACTTGAATCCCTACTTCCTTCTATGAAGGCATTTCTTTTACTTTTATGTTGAGTCTCCACCTTCTATCTTTATGCACCTACTTTGAGAGCATAGTGGCCATTCTTAGTAATATGTGCATTGTCCCAAGACTTGTTGATTGATGCATAGCTTTGATATTTGTATCTATTCACTCTTATAAACTTTGAAGGTGTCCTATGCATTTATGTTTGCTACTCTATGAGGGACAAGATGAATGCCACTATGCTATGTTTTCTTTATGTGAAACACACAAACGTCTTGCAAAGCATTGTTATTCATGAATCTTTTGTTTGTGCCTTTTCATGTTGCAACATAGTTTCTTTGTCTTATTGCTAGAACTTTGTCTTTCATGTTATGATTGAAGTACTATGATCCCAGCTTTGAATGTTTTACAAATACTTTGATCAAGTTTATGATGGTGCATGTCACCTCAAAAATTATTCTTTCTTTTTATCACTTACCTACTCGAGGACGAGCAGGAGTTAAGCTTGGGGATGTTGATACATTGCAAATGTATCTATAATTTTTAATGTTCCATGCTTGTTTTATCTACTTTCTTGTGTTTTGTCCACACTTTGGAGTACTTTTCATATGATTTCTTGGACTAACCTATTAACAAGAGCCACAGTGCCAGTTGCCTGTCTTCTGCTGTTTTTGGTTCTAGGAAAGTCAGAAAATGAATATTCTCAGAATTGGACGGGACAAAAGCCAAAGTCATTATTTTACTGAGGGACACCTGGAGCCAGAATACGAGACTGAGAGGGGCTGGGGCCAGAACACCCCCTGGCGTGGGCCAAGCCTGGTCGCACGGCCAGGTGGCGTGGGCCAAGCCCCAGGCACCCCCTCGGCCTCTCCTTCCGCCTATATATTGCCTTTGATATGGAAACCCTAAGGACCTGATCAAAAATCCACGAAAAAGTCTGTAGCCGCCATCATCTCCATCCCTAGACCGGGAGGGATCTAAAGCTCTTCCCGGCACCCTGCCGGAGAGGAGAATTCACCCTAGAGGCCTTCTTCATCACCATGCAAGCCTCTGGTGTGATGCGTGAGTAGGTCATCTCTGGACTACGGGTCCATGTAGTAGCTAGATGGCTGGTTCTCCTCCTTTGTGCTATCATGTTTAGATCTTGTGAGCTCCGTTCATGATCAAGATCATCTATTTGTAATTCTGCATGTTGTGTTTGTGGGGATCCGATGGATATAGAGATGCTATTTCAGATTGATTATTGATTCTATCATGTCTTTGTTATTTGTGATTTTGCATGCTTTCCGTTGTTAGGAGCTATCTTGGCCAAGTAGATGCTAGCAACTCCAAGAGTTAGTATTTATGCTCGATAGTGGGTTCATGCCTCTGGTAATCTGGGGAAGTGACCGAAATCGCTAAGGTACTAGATGTGTTGTTGCTACTAGGGAGAAAACAACAATCCTTTGTTCATAGAACAATCGTATTGTTTACTTTACACGCAATTCATAATGCAATTATCCGTTGGTTGCAACTTAATACTCGAGGGGGTTCAGATGATAACCTGAAGGTGGATTATTAGTCATAGATGCAGTTGGATGACGGTCTATGTATAATGTTGTAATGCCCAATCGAATCTCAAAGGAGTCAAGATGAGTAGTATATGCTTGTATGCTTTCTCGATGTTTGTCAATTGCCTCGTTGTAATTTGTTCACCTAGCATGTTATCTATCTTAAGGAGAGCCACCTCTAGTGAACTATGGACCCCGGTCCTTTCTTTTACTATCAATCTATAATCAACTGTTTACTACTTTGTGTTTACTTTCTGCAAACTATTATTTTCTTCCACTCGATATGTTTAATCCTTTGTTTTCAGCGAAACCGGTTAGATTGACAACCTCATCGCAAGTTGGGGACAGAGTTCTGTGGTTGTGTTGTGCAGGTCTCCACGTTGCTGCTGGCACCGGTAGTGCGCCCTGCCAACGTTCAGCTAGCAACACCTTTGGGGTGTTTCCTTGCTCCTACTGGTTCGATTAAACCTTGGTTTCATACTGAGGGAAAACTTGCTGTTGTGCTCATCATACCTTCCTCTTGGGGTTCCCCAACGAGCTCGATATATTTAGGCCATCAGGCCACGCGTTGGTCATCCCCATTCATTCCAGGCCGATGCCAACTAAGAGACCGGATTCGAGCCAGATGGTGGAAGGCAGCAACACCCCATCGGCCTTTGTCTCCGTCTCTGCCGCTTGGGTGGATTCGTCTTCCACCTGCTTCTCCTTTCATGCAGCGGAAGTTCGCCGGGAAGGCATATTGGACATTTAGGTCTTGTAGTTTGCGGCAGCGGAGGTGAGTTTGGGGAGCATGTCTCAAGAGCTTGAGGAAGCAGAATAAAACCGCGTCGAGATGAGCTCGGTTCTTAAAGGCAAAAGGCGACGACATCCCTGTGGCGCGGTTATCAACGCGACTGTTACCAAATCCCACGGGTCACTACAGCAGGTCGTTTCACGCAGATGGAGATGATGAATCTCTGGATGAGTGGGCCCCACCACGCGTCTCTGGCGACCCCTACCGCTGTTTGGGCGGTTAGCCCTTCGTCTACATCAACCGACGCATGCAAGTCAAGCACCCGGGGGCTATTGTCGGGCCCGAGACTAAGGGGCACCCCGGCCCACTAGCGGCTAGGCTGCCACCCTGAGTCGTAACCATTTCAGGAGGGACGCGACATGCCTTCTCTATGCTCGGCGAGGGAACTCCTCCAAGAGGGGTCCCCTAGAAGGGGTATCTCGCCCTCAACCCTCTTTAGAGAGGTCATTGACCCCTCTGGTCTCGCCAGGGACACAAGGTAATCTACTTACCCCAGAGGAAAGCGACAAGCCCAACGGGCAGTCGCCTAGCCGCGCAGAGCACGTGGTATGCCTCGGTAAGGAGGAGATGTTGTCTGGCCGCTTCGGTGATAAATGAGGGATGATGGCGCCTGCGTCAGCCCCACCCTCTCTTTACCGCTTTCGTGCAAGAAGGTGATGGACGACGCCATGCTGCAGGGGAGACGTCAGCAGCGACCTTAATTTTATGCTGGACCAGCGGCTCTCGAAGGTCCAAGGCCTAGCCCATGTAAAGTAGTCTTGTGAGCCAGATCCCCCTAGGCGGCAATGTGGTGACCGTTCCCGCCTAAATGAATTAGGGAAGAGGACCAATGCCCCTATAAAAGGAGAGCCACCCCTACCTTAGAACAGATCGATCCATGCGATCAAAATCCTAGGCAATCACTCACCATTATACCCTTGCGAAGCATTGCGAGCAATACAACAAAGTAGGAGTAAGGCCTTTACCTCCTCACGAGGTACCAAACCTGGGTAAAAAATCCCCGTGTTAACTCTATGTCGTGTGCAAGCTCTGTCGTTGCCCTTATCTCCGAGAAGATCTCAGCACGTGTTCAGTCTCATCACGAATCCGGAGCTTGTTGGTACCCCAGTTCCTTCGCGGAACGTCAATCTCCGCCACCGGCGGAGGCGGTGGTGCTTGCGTGGTCACGAGCGATTTGGATCGGGAAGAAGAAAATAACGAAACAATATAACTTACCAGTGGCAGTGGTAGGTAATTTTCGCCTACTCTAAGGGTAAAACAGTCTTTAAACCACATAAACCTTTCTGCTTTTATTATTAGATATAGATATGAATATGGATATGGATATAGATATAGATATGGATAGATGTTGCTCTTGTGCTTGCAGTCTTTTTTTTTCTAAGAAAAGTCGCTCTTACAGTCAGAGTACCAAACACCAGGCATCGTTAGGTTAAAAAGTCAAAACAAGTTCAGAGTCCCGCTCACGTGGCACCACTTGTCGCAGTCAACTCACCCACCAAGTCTCACCAACCCCCGCGCACCGCGTCCTCTGTCACCCCCTCTCACCGCCATGCGGGGCCCACAAGCCATACTCACTGACCTGTCTCCCACCAGCCTTCTCCCCTGCCTCGCCGGTATATTACCCCCGCTGCCAATTTCCTCTGCTCTTCCCAGGCGGAGGAGGAGCACGAAATCCCGGCCACCATTCCCCCCCTTCAGCTCCGCCCACCGATTCCGACCCGGAGCCGGCGGCGAGATCGATGGGCTCCATCGCGGCAGACGCGCCGGAGGCGGCCGTGGAGCTAGTGTTCCGGTCCAGGCTCCCGGACATCGAGATCCCGTGCCACCTGACGCTGCAGGACTACTGCTTCGAGCGCCTCCCCGAGGTGTCCTCCCGGCCCTGCCTCATCGACGGGCAGACCGGCGCCGTGCACACCTACGGCGAGGTGGACTCCCTCTCCCGCCGGTGCGCGGCGGGGCTGCGGCGTCTGGGCGTGGGCAAGGGCGACGTGGTCATGGCCCTCCTCCGCAACTGCCCCGAGTTTGCCTTCGTCTTCCTCGGGGCCGCCCGGCTCGGCGCCGCCACCACCACCGCCAACCCGTTCTACACGCCCCACGAGATCCACCGCCAGGCGAGCGCGGCCGGCGCCAAGGTGATCGTCACGGAGGCCTGCGCCGCCGACAAGGTGCGCGCGTTCGCCGCCGAGCGCGGGATACCCGTGGTCTCCGTCGACGACGGGGTCGACGGCTGCCTCGCGTTCGGCGCGACGCTGCTCGGGGAGGACGGCAGCGGCGAGCAGTTCGCCGACGAGGAGGTGGACCCCGACGACGTGGTGGCGCTCCCCTACTCGTCCGGCACCACGGGGCTGCCCAAGGGTGTCATGCTCACCCACCGCAGCCTCGTCACCAGCGTCGCCCAGCAGGTCAGCTCCGCTCACTCGCTACCACCAATAATCACCATGCTCCATTACCAGACCAAGCTCCGGATCGTTCGGGCGTTACCGTTTCCGTCTCTGCCCGTGGCGGTTTACGCTTTCCAGCTCGGGACGCCCGTTCTTTTTTCCCACGCGCTTTTCTGTCGGCGCCGGAGCGAGTGGCCAATTAACTCCGCCTCATTAACCACTGGATTGGCCGGCCGATCCGATCCGATGCCGATCCACCTACGGCGGGGCCCCACCCATCGACGCGCCTCAAGATTCGCGCCGGCGCACGATCACATTTCTCTGGCTACTACAGCAGTGATGATGCTCTTCCTTCCGGTAAATATTCGTAACGTGATTTTGATTTGTTTGCATCAGGTGGACGGGGAGAACCCGAACCTGCACTTCAGCTCTGCGGACGTGCTGCTGTGCGTGCTGCCGCTGTTCCACATCTACTCGCTCAACTCGGTGCTGCTGGCGGGGCTGCGCGCGGGTTGCGCGATCGTGATCATGCGCAAGTTCGACCACGGCGCGCTGGTGGAGCTGGTGCGCGCGCACGGCGTCACCGTGGCGCCCTTCGTGCCCCCCATCGTGGTGGAGATCGCCAAGAGCGCGCGGGTGACCGCCGCGGACCTCGCGTCCATCCGGATGGTTATGTCGGGGGCTGCGCCCATGGGCAAGGAGCTGCAGGACGCGTTCATGGCCAAGATCCCCAACGCCGTGCTCGGACAGGTGCGTGCTTCCGTCACTCCGTCCCCAATGGTTTGATCGTCCAATGCCGTTGAATTGGGTGTGACGCGCGTCGGTACTGGCTACAGTGTTAGGCGAGTAGTATAGTAGTACTGTAGTAGTACAGAAGTTTGGTGTACTATAAATGGAATCTTGGACGGGCAAAGGGAAGCTCAACGACGATGATAGATCCATGGTTGTTGGGTGTGATGCTTGAGGGAAGCATGCATCGTACTCCACTTGATTGGATTCGTTGGGCGCGCGAGTGAAGGGAGAACGACGTAGTTGTTGTTGGTGGTGGGTGGCATGGTGGTGTCGAGCTTTTTTGGCCGCTTTTGCGTGCGAAAGAGCGCTGCGGACTGGGCATGATGGGGGCTGTATGGTACGGCGACATCTCATCAACCTTCAACGCCTCCGAGATGGCTTAGTGCGTCGTGGCGTACGGCACCATGGCCGGAGGAGCACGCCACCCCCATAACCCCCGGCAGGTGCAAGAAAGGCATTTGATTAGCAACTGCCTGTCGGCACGCCCCTGATGCCACTGCCAGCGCACCACATCCTGTCGTTCTCTGTTCTTTGAACTTTTTTTAAAACTTGCAACTGAACATCACCTCCTAGATTGAAATTACAGTGGTCGGTTGTCAGCAACTGAATATCCGTCGTTTTCAACAGGGCTATGGCATGACCGAGGCCGGGCCTGTGCTGGCCATGTGCCTGGCCTTCGCCAAGGAGCCCTTCGAGGTCAAGTCGGGGTCCTGCGGCACCGTCGTCAGGAACGCCCAGCTCAAGATCGTCGACCCCGACACCGGCGCCTCCCTCGGCCGCAACTGGCCGGGGGAGATCTGCATCCGCGGCAAACAGATCATGAAAGGTACGCCACGACCAGATCTTTGATCCATGCAAAAAAAAAAGACCAGATCTTTGATCATTGGTAGGTAACATAGTCTTTTACTTCAGTTTCCGTTCTTTTTTTGCTTTTGAGTCCATCAGTCACTGTCCGAAAAGTATTTCCCTAGACTGACGGCGTAGTCCACTATTCTGTACCTAATTAGGTGAGTGGCTTGCAGGCCTAGGTAGCTCCTCAGTAGATGTGTAGTAGTTAGGTGATTTGTTTCGGCAGCTCTCTTTCCTTCTCCAGCGCTCAAATTATTGGCACCTTCCATACCAAACTATTTTGGATTTTCCCCTTTCTGAAAACATGTTCAGACACATGGTATGTATCCCTTTGGTCAGTCGGTACATCCTGGATTTCCAAGCTCCTCCCCCAGCTTGACAAACCGGCATGTGTGCTCACGTTTTGTGAGTGGCCAACGAATGACAGACTAATCCGAGGAGTAGTTGCACCAAAGCTTCTTTCTCCCTTCCACTGGCCAAATGTTCGGTGCATCGATCGATCTCCAGTTAGGTAGTTGGTGACTGGTGAGCCTGCTTGAATCCAACCTAACCACCAAGTAGGAGACGACCCTCTTCTGGAGCACGTCTCCACGCATGGTCCTTGGCAGCTGTTGGCAGATCATCCTCAGACCTCAGCTTGCCGATGATCCCCTTCTGGCGCACGTCTCCATGCATAGTCCTTGGCAGCTGTTGGAGTATCACCGTCAGCTTGCCGAGCAGCTAGCTCATCGACCACGATGGCATAGTCATTGGGCCGTAGGTAGCCCTTGGTTTTCAGCGGCATCACATCTTGACTACGATGTCTGAATCGTCACCACACATACATACCAATGGAGTCTTGGCCGAAGGCTGAAAACCACGCATCTCAGATGCAGATTATGTGCACCGCTTGCGCATTTGCACATGCACATCAATGCAGCTTCGACAAGAAAACAAGCCAACATACGTGTGAATGTGTCCAACCTGAGATTGGCATGTTTCCAACATGAGTGCTCCAAACGTGTATCCAGAGCGTCAACCACCGTTTTCGCCGAGCCTTCACATGGTAGCTCGTTTATTTTGTGTGTTCAAAATAAGAAGAAAAAGAGTCTCTGTTTGGTATGCTGAGCTATCAGCCTCTGTGTCTGACCCATCATAGGACCTACGAAACCCCACATTGACAAGGTTAGTCTAGTTAAGTTTGCTGGACTGCAAAGGCTTGGCCAAATAAAAGATCTTTTTTTAGAAACAAAGGAGATGTTTCTGAAGTGTCACCAATCTCTGTTAGTACAGTTTCTATTTTTGAGAACTGGCCAAAAATTAGATCTTTTGGAAGTATCACCAGTCTGACGGAACTGTTCGCGTCCGGTCCAGCATTTAGTTGTAGTTATGAAGTCACACTAAATCAGCCCAAGATGTGGATAGCTCCAAATTAAGTTTTAGATCACAATCCAGTTGTGTATTATATGAGGTTCCAGCAGTGCAACCAGACCTGAGTACAAATAATCAAACTTGGTCTTGTTGATGGTCCATACTACATGTACTTTTGCGGTCCAGCATTTAGTTTTGGTTAATCACCCCAAAATATGGGGAACTGCAAATTAAGTTTTAGATCACAATCCAATTGTGTGTTATATGAGGTCCCAGCACTGTAAGGCCTGAGTACAGAGAATCAATCTTGGCATCTTCTAGATGGCCCACTACATATGGCTTGCATTCATTGATGCAGCATGATGGCCATGTGAAAGCATTTCCCAAAGACTTTATGCAGATCCAGGACAAACTCCCATGCATGACCAGTCATCTTTGCTTTAGTCTATGTTTATCTTTCTTTAGGGGAAATGACCAGGTTTAGGTATATCATTAACATAAAAAAATAGGACTTTGTGCAGAATCCAGAACAAACACTTATAAGTACCGCCAACTCTATACAGAAATAGGAGTGTATGCAAGCTCCAACCAACAAAGCCATTTCTTATTTCATGGTTCTTTGCATATTGCTGCAATCCTTTTGTATATTTCTTGGAAGAAGTGTCGATTCTACCATCCATTGAAAACTGATTGCAAAACAACACTCCCATAGGAAAAATTATCGGTTTCTCAGAAAAACAAATCTGAGGATTTGGATGTGATCAATATGTTGCTTTCAGAACAGCTGTCTGTATGTTCAGTGGCTAAAACAGTGAGGAAATATTCTACATCTCATGTTTCGTGGTAATAAGTTAATACTAAAAAATAGGCACATTAGGTTGCAACTTGCAGCTTAACTGTCACTAGGTAGCATGTGTACCAACTTTCAGACCTGAATTTATCATTCACTACCATTCAGTAGTATTTCTACCAAAAATACTGTCTCTTCACCTGGAAAACATCTTTTTTTTATCGAAGAAGAATGTACCAGTAACACCAGATTAGGCATTGATATGTACTGGATTTTGTAAGAACAAAAATAATTCTTGGTGCGCACCAGGATGCGTAAATAAGCAAGCCTATGATTTGCAGGTTACCTAAATGATCCAGAGGCCACAAAGAACACCATTGACAAGGACGGTTGGCTCCATACTGGAGACATTGGTTATGTAGATGATGATGATGAGATCTTCATTGTCGACAGACTGAAGGAGATAATTAAATACAAGGGATTCCAAGTTCCTCCGGCGGAACTTGAAGCCCTTCTCATTACTCACCCTGAAATCAAGGATGCTGCTGTCGTATCGTAAGTTGATACATTGCTTGAAGTAATTTAGGATCCATTTGGTCCTTGCAAAATTTGATTTAGACTGGTAAACTTAAGCTGCTCTTCCATTATTGCAGGATGCAAGATGAACTTGCTGGTGAAGTTCCGGTTGCGTTTGTTGTGCGAACTGAAGGTTCCGAGATCAGCGAAAACGAGATCAAGCAGTTCGTCGCAAAAGAGGTAATACAGAGTTGTCCAGTTCAGTGCAAAAAGATCATAAATGTCTGCATTTGTTGAAGCACCTTTACCAATTCGGTGCCAGAACATGTACAGTACCACAATCAAAATCTGCTAAGAGTCCAGACCTAAGAAACTGTACAAATATTACAGGTTGTTTTCTACAAGAGGATCAGCAAAGTGTTCTTCGCGGATTCCATTCCGAAGAGCCCTTCAGGCAAGATCCTCAGGAAGGACCTGAGAGCAAAGCTTGCCGCAGGCATCCCCAGCAGTGAAACCACACAGTCCAAAAGCTAAGTCAGATATATATTGGTTCCCCCACCTTACACACCTCTGTCCAAAACCATTGAATGTTCTCAACCAAATGGAAGTTATTACACATATAGAAGGGCTGATTCTTTTCAATAGATGGCTTAAGTTATAAGTAATTTGTTTGTTCGTCCGGGGATGTTTATCCTGTCATGTATAGATACCGCATTTTTTTTTTGGACAGACAAAGGCTGATTATAATGTATACCGTGTGCTGAGTATTTGTTCAAGGAGATCATGATTCGACTGCCAATTGTTCATCTTTTAAGAGGACTTTACATCCTAATTCAGGTCACTGTTTGTCGGTTAGAAATGATGTTTTCTAATGAAGAGGACATTCTGTTCAGTTTTTGTGGAGTGCTGCAGTGGTGTCCAACTATGGGTAATGTTAGACAGACTATACCAGATTACAATTATTCTGACCAACTGAAGGACATTGGATTACAATATAGCTTAATTTCCCGCGTGAACAGGGCCTACCCGGTATTGTGCTGGGACGGTGCAACCCACCTCCAACTGTTCACAGCCAGCTCATACCGCAGTCTATAAGTAATACACGAAAAATACATAAAAGAGTTAGTTAAATCCGTGGTTAGTCATTGACTTGCTTAGCAAAGTCAATACAATCATTGTACAATGTTTACGGTCACCGAAAACGCGTCGGAGCTTCACTCGCGGTCACCGCTCACGTCGTAGAGATGTATTCGATGACGTGGCACTGAGTGGGACCTAACTTGAAGGATAGCCAGGAATACCCAGCTAGAGGAGGGTCATTTTGCAAAAAATGTTATCCACTTCCCCTGCCTCTCAGTGAGTTCTGCCCAAGATTAGGGCCACCGTTTGGAACGCGATTTTGTGCGTCGTGTAGCTGGTTGAACCAAGATTGAGATCATATGATGAACTGCGCCGGTTAATAACTATAGAGGACAGGATCAAGAGGGGAACAGAGATCGCGCGCTGGTGCAGAAACTGATATTTTGAACTGTAAGTTGACAGCACCGCGACCGTGAGAAAACTCGATTTCTCGTTGATGATTCCGAGCAGTATAGAACTCCGTTTAGGACTCCGTTTGTTCCTACAGATATCTGGAGGTACCCGCTTCATCGGTGCGTGATGGAAGGTGCCGGAGGTGCGCTGTGAGCGACACGAGAAAGCGGAGAACAGAGGCGCTATGGAGGCTGCGCTGGTTGCTGTTGAAATCTGCGCGTGCGGGTGACTATCGCTGTGCGCGAGGCGCTGCGGGGCAGAGCGGAGGCGTTCGAGAAGAGAAGGGAGAAGGTAGGGATGGAGGCGTGCGCGCGACGGTCTGCCGCGGCGACGTTTCTCCGGCGGCGGCGTTGACTCCCGCATCTACTGCCTGCGACGATCTCCCTCACCGCCCAGCTCCGCCACGGCTCCCCACCACAACGTCTCCTAGAGCCACGACGCCGGTGCAGCCAGGGTGGCCATTGGCCAAGCTGATGGCGCTCCCGCCTGCGCTGGTGCCACCAGAGAAAGACCTAGGTCAAGGTCGCCGTCAAATAGCTCATGAGCAATCTGGCGTCCTGGCCAGCTATCTACTTCCCTGCATCTTCTCGCAGATGACCCCCTTGTCGGTTCGCGTAAAAAGGGGGAGGAAAAGTTCGCATGCTACTACACTACTATCAGCAGCGCTAGCTTCAGGTGTCTCAAGACCATGAGTCCGTGGCCAGAAAATCAAAATGCTGAACTAGTTTTCAGCTGGCATGCACTGTCGAGGCCGGTCGCTAGCTAATAATCGAGTCAAGATGCAAATACAAAACAAAACAGCCTCTAAACACGTTATCAAAAAATGGAGCGGGTGAGGAGGAAGGAGAGAGGCTGCAGGAAGCAGAGCACTTGGCGGCGTGGCCTTCTTCTCTGTCACGGGCAGTAGCACGGGCGGAGCAGGGCTCCTCTGGTTCGTGGAAAGAATACGAGAAGGGGGAGATTAGAGGAAGGGCGTATGCGACGAGGACAGCGGCGCGGGCGAGGATGAGTGGCGGCCAGCCGTGGTAGGGTGTTAGGTGGGATCCCGTCAAAATCCACTTCTAGTTTATTTGTCAAAATCTAGTTCAAAATTTTGCTTAAAATCTACACTAGATTTTGACAAATAAACTAGAAGTGAGATTTAGACGGGATCCCACTTGACACCCTAGGCCGTGGAGAGTTGTGGGTGGGGCTTACAGTGGGTCTCCCACCTTGCCTTTGATAGAAAATTAGGATCAAAGGGATATTTTGTCAAATGAAACACATGTAGGTGTGATCGTGGGTTCTGCAGTGCCACGTCGTCAAATACATCTCTATGACGTGCGCGGTGACCGTGAGTGAAGCTCCAACGTGTCTTCGGTAACCGTAAATTTGTATCTTTATTGTACAATGATTGTATTGACTAAACAATTTCAATGCCTAACCATGAATTTAACTCAAAGCATACTGTATTACATACTATTTTGCTGGGTAAATACACTGCAGTAGTAGTACATAATCATGTCTTCTCACACTAAGATAAGAGAAAATGCTAGACAAGCCCAAACAGAAATCCACTTTAGCTGGAAGTCGGGCCGAGCATGTCTATAAACAGCCCAACAACACTAGCTAGTGATCATCGGGAGCCCACCCTGGTACATGGCTTCACGCGGATTGGTCGTCGGCCGGCCTACTTCGTCGTGGAGCGCTGCGAGTGGGAGAGGGATGGGTAGAGACGGAAGAGGTTGCGGGCGGAGATGGCGGAGAGGACGGCGCTGCCGGCGGCGGCGAGCACGGCGCAGGCGACGCTCCCGGCGACCTGCTCGCAGAAGCGGGTGTAGATGTTGCAGACCTTGTTCCACTGCAGCGCCTGCGCGCCGTCCAGCGCGATCAGGCACGACTGCGCCGCTGCAATCGTCACCGCGAAAGTCATGTACGCGCAACCCTGCACGCATATATTGTGTCAGTCACGAGGCAAAACAACTCTACTCAACGCGGTACAGGTTTTGGTAATCGGCGAGTTACAGGTGGCTCACGAAAATTAATAAGGAAATATATGGTCACGGTACGTAGTAAACAAAATATGTCTTCCCATAAGAAGGAAGCACAAAACCCTTTGATTAAAATTCATGCAAATTCAACAAAATTTCATTAATTTACTACAGAAATTATTCAGGCATGATTTCAAATTCAAGATTTTACTTAAGAAAATTGGTACCACAGTTATTGTTGGTCATCGGCGGCTTTTTCGATACCAGCTAGCAACTACTCCCTCCGTTTCAAAATATAAGATGTTTTAGGTTTATGAAGGAAATGTATCTAGACTTTTTTTTTAGTGTGTAGATTCACTGCAAAGCTAAGTGAACCTACGTACTAAAAAGAAGTCTAGATACATTTACTTTACAAAGCTAAAACATCTTATATTTTGAACCGGAAGGAGTAGTAATGAGTATGATTTTTTTAGAGATATTTCCTCCGATCCAAATTAGTTGACTTGGTTTTGTCTAAATTTGGATGTATCTTGCACGAAACAAGTCTAGATACAGTCGAATCTAGACAAACCTGAGCAACTAATTTGGATCGGAGGGAGTACAATAAACCTTAGACTCTTAAATTTGTATACCACATAGACTACATCATAAATGAAATTATTAAAAAATCATCTTAAATTAGTGACCTAACTCACCAACCCATATGACTTTGTGGAGACTGAGTGATGAGCGCCAACTTAATCGATACATCTATTATTTGCTTCTTACTTACTAGTACCATGTTATGGTACAGTAGGTTACTTAACATGGGTTTTTTGGCAACCATTTGTAATAATTGTGTGTATCATGTAATTGTGCAAAGGCCAGTGTAGTTGGTCACCACTGTACTATTAACATATAGTGACGAAAGAGTTACTCCCTCTGATCCACGAAAAAGTTATTATGGATCGGAAAATTCTTCTTTTCCTAGCAAAGTGCTATAACGACCTAAACAATCACGCTCATCCTCTTAAACTTGTACCACATCTGACATCCACATGGTAAACTATCTTCAACTCAAGTTATGAAGAAACCCTATCTTGAATTTGGGACCTAACCCACCCACCCATATGACCTTGTGCTGACCGAGTGATGAGGTCCACATCAGTCGATACACTTATTATTTGCTTCTGCTACTTTCCCTTGCAGAACTTTTTAATAATACTCCGTGTGTATATGATTTTGTGGAGGCTAGGTATTTCCATTTTTGAGAAAGAGATACTAGCTGGATTTGTTTTTAACATGGGCCACTCTTTAGTTCGCAAGAAAAAAAACATGGGCCACTATTATATTTTTTCTGACAAATGATATTGTTACTAGTATTTTAAGTTACACCTTTCTTTAGAAAATAAAAATATATACTCCATGCATGTGTGCAGGCGCAGCACTAGGCTCTTGAAAGATAAATAATGCATCGATCTTTTTTCGATCCGGCACCAAAATGATCGATACGGACCGACTGGCCTTCGATCGGCGCATTGATGGAAGCATGGACGAGTACACAGTGGTGCAGCTGGAGCTAACGCAGCGGTGCAGCGTGTCTAGGTCTGATTTGCCAGTACGATCGACTGGCTTGGGATTATTGGGACTAGAGCGTTTCACGGACTAGTGCCGTGAGCCGCGGGTAGATATACATATACACATATGGTAATAACGCTGCCGCGACAGAGAGGAAGATGCCGGTTACCGTTTGCAGCCCAGGCGCTGTCGAGATGGGATGCCTATTCCTGTCGTGGGCGATCGAATTGGAGTGATGTGCTGGTGGTAGCTCGATCGGCTAGGGTTTGCTCAGGTCGTCGTCGGGCAATCAATAAAGTGCCATGTTAGTAGCTGTCTTGTTTAAACTGCTAACCAGAATTGGTACTAGTAGTATCGTGTTGATTATGATTTTTTTTTAAAATACTGTGTTGATGACTTGATGTACCCTGTGGCCTGTGGGTGAAAAGATAACGGATCTGCCACTGAACGGAGAGCACTCTCGATCGAGCTTGTGTGGAGTCTGGTTCATGGATGGTCCAAGTACGTAGCTAGCAAAGCTAGATGCTGGAATTCATGGAGAAGAAACATGCATCCAGGGTGTTCGGGTGAAGTAGTGAAGAGAATTAGCGTATATATACCTTGTCGAGCAGGAGCCAAGCCCAGGCCAAGGCCCTGCTGTTCCGGCAGTGGCTGTCGCCGGCGGAGCAGCGGCCGATGTAGAGGCACCGGAGCAGGTGCAGCAGGTGGTACCCCGCCGCCGCGCCGGCCGCCACCGCGAGCACCCTGCAGCAGCACGCACGCACGATCAGTTCACCCGGTCACGCGCGCTCCGGCCGGCCGGCCCTGAAACAGTGTAGTCTGCTATGTCCGTTGGACGCGGTACATGGTACTAGTACGTACCAGAGGGCTTGCACGTCCTTGACGGTGGCCTTCTTCCTGATGAGCAGCACCGTCTCCGTCTGCGCGTCCAGCCCCACCAGCAGCGCCGCCGCCGCCGCCAGCACCGCGCACGCGCCCCGCACCAGTCCCTCCGTCCTCACCTCCGACGCCCTCATCCTCCGCCCCGCCGCCGCATCCATCGAGCTCTCAAGCCGAGTCTGGTCTGCGCGTACGTACGTGTGGTTTCAGGCTCGCTCGCTCTGGCGTCTGTTCCTGTCTAGCGCGCACGCCGTCGGAGCGGGCGAGGGGGTCACGGGATAACTTATACTACTAGCAGGCGCGGGCTGGTACTGTGCGAGGCTGCTAGTAGGAGTGCTAGCTAGAGGTGGGCACGCAAGCATGTGCGTACGGCGGCGACGCGTACGTTGAGTTGATGACGCGCGATTCTGGCGGTGTGTGGAGTACATGCAGATGCAGTGGTGGGTACCCGACCGTGGGGCGCGTGGTTAATGCGGCGGTTAACGGACCTGACTGCCCAACCGAACCGAGTACCGTGGAAATCAAGCGCTGATAAACAGAGACGAGAAGGATCCTGGATCCATGTCCATCCATCGTTAATTCTGCTCGATCTGTCTCAGGGTGGAGTGACACCGAACTGTGCATACGTGTGTTCTCGTCAAGAAAGTTAGGTCGAAAATGATTTGTCGAAACAAATCCGAGTACAAAGAAAGGGATATCATGCCTGGTGGTTCCAACATATGCAACATCAAAAACCAAACGTATGAGTCCCCGCAAAAACAAAAAGAAAAACGATGTATGAGATATATGTGAGTGACACATACAACAAAAGGGGGACATGTCTGCAACACGAGAAAGAAAATCCCTCTCTAGAATACGTGTTTGCAACATCGTGGCAAGAGTGTGCATCCATCGATCTAACATAATATGTGTTGGAACACCGTATGGAGCATCTACGAAAATCCCGGTTTTAACTTACCTCTCAACATCAACAATGGAGGTACAAAGCCACACATTCAAGCCCGTCGACCACAAATCCCTCTCGTTGGAGCCGTGCCAGAGGCATGTCATCGGGCCCATGAACCATTCCTTGATGTTGAAGTGTCAATAAGAGTTCCATGGCGTAGATTTAGCTCCATCGTGATGTATCCGTGGAGCTGCAAGTTTCCATGGAGGGTGTTCGAGAGGGTGAGATGCCACACGAAGGCGCTCTATGGGAGGAGAGGAAATGAGGGCACTGCCGGTGAAGGATGCGCGCTACGGAACGATCCAGCAGATTTCCCTCGAGATTAGCAGTCATGAAATTGCAGTATCAAAATTTAACAGATAACTTGAAAATAAAAGCATAAGGTATATCATGTATCATGTTAATGGGCCAAATTCAGAGCTTAGTTTGAAATATCTACTACTTACTCTACATGATTTGACTTATGGTTTCTGGTGTTGTTTAACGAATTTGAATATGGATTTCTGTGACATAATAAATATAAATTCTAAATCGGTTCGGCCGGGGGTTTCAGCCTCCTTTTCTTAAAGTTTGATATTTCTACAAGTTATATTGTGTTATTGTGTGGCATCTTTTTCTTAAGCTTGTCTCTTAAACCTTTTGTATGTGCGTGCATATTTTGTCGTTTGGATAGCCAACTTTTTCCTTTTTCGGTGGCTACAATTTCACTACAAGCATGTTGAAAAATAAACCGAGCACATGTTTATCAATGGAAAACGTGGGCCCCGTCTTTTCTCTTAACTCTGTTTTGGGAAGGACCAAAAAAAAAAACTCTGCTTTGAGAGCGCGAAAAAAAGAGTGATGTAATGCACACGGCTTTTTTTTTGTCCGATTCGCGTACGATGCTACACATCCAGCCATGCTTATGTTGGAACAAACTCCCCTGTGGCCGCTGGATCACACTTCGTGCAAGGATCGGACAGAATTTATCGTCCGCCAAGAGGTTTCGTAAAAGAAAAATCCGGTGGAGCAAACAACTGCTAGTCCCTAATCAGATTCTGTCGATTCTTCTTCTCCACTTGCAAATGAACTGTGCCTTGAAATTAAGGAGATCCACATGTAGTCTTTGCAACCAGCGTACGCTAAGGAGCAACGCACAGTAGCACGAGCTGGAAGAAACTGCAAGCTCGTCGCCATATGTAGAGTGTAGACCCCAACGTAAAGCAGTACAGGTGTACACTGTTCAGATTTACTACTGCTACATCCATTACTGCCTAGATTGCCCTCTGCACAGGACACTTCACTTTCAGATAGCAACTAGAGAATTCAATTTATCTGTCCCTTTCTGATTTTTGGTACCAGCTTAATTACCGTGGTGTTTCTAGGCCCCACTTTAAAAATAGAGCCACGTCGGCCGAACAGATACAAGGTGGTGGAAAGACCCTTTACAAAGCAGATCAAAATAAACAAAAAAAACGCGAAAAACCTAATAGCCACCAAAGACAATGAGCCGATGCCGGGGGTCAACCGAGGCTCCACGATGACGCCCCCAAGAGGGTAACGACGCATCGCGCCGCCGCTGCCGAGACCAATGGTCAAGGGTTTTCACCCGGAGCCCTGTAGCGAAGAAGTTAGCCGCAACAGCGCCTCCAAGAGGGTAACGATACCCGCAGGCATCGCCACCGTTGGTGCCGAAGCACTGAGCTTTCGCCCGAAAAAATCTTCGTACAGCTCCCCGACTTCCGCCACGCCCGTTGTCCCCGAGATAGGCCTCCGACACACGATCTGGAAGCTGCCGAAGCCGAAACGCCACCAACACCAAAGTCCCCCAATGCCCGCTCCTCGCCATCCACATGGCTGAAGAGAGAGATCACCACCACCGCCACGTCGCGCGCCGTAGAGTCGCCCGCGCAGTCCACCTTCTGGGACCGCCGCCCTGGCTTCCAAGAACTCAGCCAGTGAGGCAAGGAACAACCCAGTGCGCCTTCTAGGCACGGGATGCGGCACAGTTGGAACTAGATGGCGGTAGCACGGCAACCACTCGGAGGGATGAGCAACAAGAACGGTAACAAATTCGGCACCTTTTACAAAATGCTGTCGTTTCCATTTCTACGATCTAGTGTATCTTCTGAATTGATGGAGTCCGAAAGTTAGGTATTGTTGGTGTTCAGACACTGTTATTCCAATTAATAGTGGACAAAGTTTGATTATGTGCGTCCTTTTTCGATTATCAATGCTACAGGGTACGTCTTGATGAAGGGTTTCACCATCAGCCGTTCAATTGGGGCATAGGAGGTACAACGATTATAACTTCGCCCATAAAGGGAGCTAATCACAGACCAGTTCATTGGTCTGGCCATTAAGATAGGAACAATTGTTGGGGCTGCCTCCAGCGACACACGCCGAGCAGCCCTTCGAGGACGAATGCCGCAGCCCTCCAGCGACACACGCGGGACATCTCTCCGGCAACACGAACACCGGAACAGCAGAAGACGATGGAGACACCACAGAGTTTTCCCGGCGACGAACACCTGTATCTTGGTTTTATTTCCCACAACGACTCGGACACATATATGGAGGTACACACGCATACACGCAGGGCTTATGTTGGGTGCTTCTCAAAACATGATTTTTTCCCGCTTTATAAATAAAACAGCAATCCACCAAATATGAAATAAGTCTGCTAGGGAAACAACACAAGCATGCCCTCACTGAGAGAGAGCAAAAACAGGCTCTCGAAAGCAAAGGAACCAACGAAGAAGAGCACTAGACGCTCAACAGCTGGACGAAGTGGAGATCCGGCGAGCCGCCTCGAGAAGGTGTTGAGTGCTCAAACATGTGCATGTGTTGCATCATATATTTTGTTGATCTTGGGTGGTTCTACGTGTGTGTGGACCTAGAGCTTGTGATTAATTCCAAAAGTAGTCCAAGATCATTGGAGTTCTTGTGAAAAAGTTTTGTCCTTTCTTGTGTTGGTTGCTCTGTCTGTTTTTGTGATTTCGAACATCTAGATGGACCTCTGGGTGAGACTCCGGGTAAGCCTAAGGTCCCTCTGAACTCATGTTGAGCTTTGGGAGTCTGGACAGCTCAAGTTGATGTCCAGAGGCTCCAGATTAGCCACAACTTGCCCATAAAGCACATATTGTGAGGGCCTATAATAGGAACCTTCTTCCCCGTCGAGGGGTAGGTTTTGGATATGAGACTTCCCCCATTGTTAGACATCCAATCTCCCCCTTAAACCTTAATCTCCCATCCCAGTGAGAAAAAACCCTAAGGATCTAGGATTCATTTAGCGACTCCATCCATTGTATCTCTCCTCTCCAATCTCTCATTTGCATGAGGTCCATAGTGTGAGGTTTAAAGAAGATATTTGATCATAAGTTGTATTGACTCATATTTGTGGCAATGGTTTGAGATCATTGCGTCAATTGACTTGAGTTAGAGTCCAAGAGCTTGTTCTTGGGAGTACCACCTTCTTCATGTTCAGTTAGGAGTTATGAAGTAATCTTGAAGGTTGTGAAGAGGCCCGAGTGTTCGAATTGGTTGTGTAGCTTACCATGCTAGAGTGGTTCTTCTCGTAGTGGATTGTCAGAGGAGAGTGATTTGGAAAAGAGTCCACCCGTGGACACCTGAAAGGAAGTAGAATGCCAGGTTGATATTTCAACTCGCCAAAATCATGACTCTCGTCCTTTTCACATTTTGTACTTGCTACGAATGTTACTCTTGTATAGAGTTTGAATTGGTTGTTTGTTCGGTTCTACTTATCTACGCTCTTGTTTAGACATAGGTTATTGGTGCACATAGTGAGCCAAAATATATTTAGGTTTTGTGCTAAAAAATGATCCAAGACCCCCCTCCTTGGCACGAACACTTGTTTCCAGCCACCTATGGCCTTCCTCACAGCTCAAAACATGAGAATATTAGACCTAATCCTGCACCTCCACCACCACAACCAAGACCCAATTCAATACCAAATATCCCATTTTCCCAACCAATACTTTTTCCCTATGCTGGAAATTCCATGAAACCAGAAGTGCCAAACCCTAATTATCAACCACCTTCCATTGAGAGTAGACTAGACAAGCGGACGAGAGGGGAATGGCAGCGGCGACTTACACATGGGAGAGGAAGAGGCCGAAGGAGATGACATTGCCGACAATGTTGCGGGCCGAAATCATCTTGCTCTCCGCGAGCGGGTGGGGGAACACACGAGTTGGGATTCTTCTTCTATTAACAAAAGTAGACATGCAAAATTTATGTTTGCTGCTGAAGATAAAAACGTTCCAGCTGTTCCTGAATAGCTCCCTTCAAAAGGATTTCCGCTTGCTCGGTGAATGTCTTGCTAGAAGATAGAATTTCTTGGAATTGAGGTTTAGTATCTTTTAGGTGTTTACGTAACTCATCCAGAAATTTATTTACCTGTTCAATCTCTAATGAATCAAGATATCCTCTCGTTCCGATATAAATAGTAGCTATCTGCTAATTTATTTTTGCCCCTTTCTGCCCTTTCCTCTATTTGTTCGATAGGGTCCTCGTTCTATTAGAATTCAAAACCTATTGTCGTCCATAGTTTCCTTGTCGACGCGAAGGGGCAAGCACCCCCCCCCCCCCCCCAAGTCTGAGATCGAACTACATAGAAGGGAATTCCATATCTCAGATTGGATAATGAATATATCCTAGGAATATATAATACCCTATATACATTTGTTTCTTCTATTTTGTTTGCATGTTTTCTCATTTTCTATTGAATCGGATTCTAAAATGATTGCTTAAAGTTTAATTGCACATCGGAACTAAGCAAGTTTCGAGACTGATCCTCTCTCTAGACGATATCCACGTCCTTACGGTATTTGGCAGTACCATCGGATCATGATAACATAACTTAGTATCTAACCATTTCTCTATTAATTTATTCGACTTATATTTTCGCACTCTCAAGACTACCAAAGGGACAATTTTTTTCGAAACCAAGGCAAAAGCTTTGCCTTATTCATTAATAAAGAAGAAAGTGTCTAGTTATTTAGAGGGAGACCAGGCAAAAACCGATACAAATAGGGCCAAGCCCCACCCAAACACTAACACAGCAGGGCCACACCCTCTCTTGCCAACGACCCATCGGAGACTGCAAAGGACGCCAACCACACAAACACAACCAACTGTGACCGCTCCACCAAACTAGCCGATCTCTCACCACTGCCGAACAGAAGACCTCCTATGGGAGGAGAAGACCTAGGACGCCCTCACAACAGTGAAGAAGCCTGCATCCATAAGACCATGCAGCATAGAAGTAGTGTGCGACACGCTGATGACCAACATCGAGAGCCACCTCATCTCCCGACACAAGGCCAAATGCCATCCAAGTTGTTGAACACTCGAAGCTGCCACTCTGACTTTCCACTACTCTACCGCCTCCTGCGCGCTCAACTGAGACAACCACCATCCGGGGCCATCACCCCAACATACCAGCCGCTCGTTCTCGAGCTGCAATGTCGCACGGACCGTCAACCCGTAGCCCAAGCTACACAGGGCAGCCAGACGCATACCCTCGGCCATCACACCAACTCATCCGGGGTCGTTGTCCCGACATAGTCTTTATTGACCCCTCTAGGACGCGTTGACCGAGCTGACGATTCTGCCGCACAAGCGGCACAACCATGCCACCTAAGCCATGATGAGTTGCAGCCCTGCCTCAATAGGGACGCCACGCGCGATGGTTCCCGAGGCCGCTGCCTTGGGGCACAAACACAACCTCTCAGGGCCGCCACCCTGACGTCCACCACACCGTCGACAAAAGAGAGACACGGCCAACCTGTTAGAAGAAATCGAGAGAGAAGCAGATAGCAAAATGATTCAACCGTCTGTATTCTATTGATGATCAGCATATTTATACAAGAGGGAACCGACATGAATATGGGTCACGTCCGCTCGAAGGGGTGTGAGGAAAGTCGGTTGGACAAACAACCGACATAAAGATTACACGGGAGGATTGTCCATCTAATTAACCTATTAATTAAATCCTAACACTCCCCCTAATCCTTTCTTGTATTTGTGATCGATCATCTTTAGAATTATCTCCTCCAAAAACCCTGTGGGGAAAATATGAGGAGAGTAGTGTATGATATGTTGCTAAAACTCCTTTAAACCCAGTGGGAAAATAAGGAGAAAATGGTGCAACATATAATCGTTAGATATGCTGTTAAAACTCCTTCAAACCCTGTGGGAAAATAAGGAGAAAATGATACATCATATAATGATTATTACTTCCATGTTAACTCCATATGAGAAAAACCTTGTAAAAGGGAAAAACCCATAGAGTTTAGAGGATAATATATATGTCGTGTATACTTTCCTAAAAACCCGAGTGGGAAAAAAAGAAAGTATGACATATGATCTTGTGTTGATATTACCTCATTAAAAACCTTGATGAGAACCTGGATAGTAAACTCATAAAAGGAAAAAGAGTGTAATATGATACTTTGAATAGGAGTAGTCTAGGATGATACTCCCCCTGATTCTTGCAAATCCTGAAGCCGTCAAATACCAATTTCATAAAAATATTTATGGAATATGAAAGTTGGTAGAGACTTCATGAATAGATCAGCGAGGTTATCACATGATTTGACTCGCAAGACGTTTATTTCCTGACTCTTCTAGAGTTCATGAAGATAAACCAATTTAGAGGCAATATGCTTAGTGATATTGCTCTCGATGTATCCTATTTGCATCTATGCAACACAAGCAACATTATTTGTATAGATAATGGTCGATGGTTCAAGAGAACCAATACCACATGACGCATGTATGTGGTTTATCATTCTGTAAAGCTACACATGGCAATGTGGCTTTGTATTTCAGAATGATTGGTAGGTGTAATCACCGAAGTATATTTTGAATACATCAATGGAGTGACACTTCTACCATGTAGGTACACAATATGGGGATCATTCAAGTAGCCAACATCAGTGTATTATGATGATATTGGAGTTTAGATTTCTCTGAAATTACATGAACATATCAAATAATGTGTGGTGCCTTGGAGATATCAAAATATATTCTTGATTCCCAACCAATTGTCTTGGTGGGTCCAATGGCACTCGGATATGGAACTTCAAGTCCCGACATCCCTTCTACATCATCCCTTGGTTTGAGTGAATCTTTCTCTACGTCTAGAGATCGAACAACCGGTCATGGGAGATGGATATGACATGTCTATTTTAGGTTTCTCCAATATTTATAATATAGGCAACTTGGTGTACCATAATACTTGAGTGAAGCAGTTCGAGTTGTGGTATCTAGAACTATTTGGTTTTATCCAAATTCTTCATCTCAAATTCCGTCTTTTAGATGATCACGTGCTTCGTCATTGTAGGAGTAATCCTTGAGCATGATAAACACGCATGGGTAATCATCATTGTAGGAGTAATCCTTGTGTATAAGGAACTCACTATGTCGGTTGTACCAGAATATACCGACAACAATAAGCCATGTAATGACTTATTGATTTTACACAATGCATGTTGCATTTACATTTCGATTCGGATAGAGATTCCATCGGGAACCATACATGTCCAAATCTAGTGATCCACATGAAATGTCGTCACTACATCTATCAACTGCATAGATAGATGATTTTGCACTGCCAATGATATAGGTAACGGAAAATGAGGATTCCACTCATGTCTGGAGAGTAGGTCTCGGATCTCTGCGAAAACCCGACCTTGTGCTACAAGCCTTGCTTTCTCACCACCTTGTTCTCATTCTATTTCTAGAAGGAAACATATTGAATCCCATGTAGGGAATTTAGTTGGAAGAGCGAGGCTATTTTCTGCTTGGATTGCACCCTTTGATTGTTTCAGTCCGAGTGAATGGTTTACACTCTGCCATGGCCATGGTCTATGGATCTAAATCATTGTGAAGGTTTTGGCAATCATACAAGAGAAATGTTTGTCGACAGTTGTAGGCTTTTGTTGTATGATTCTCCAGAATCAATATAGTTAGAGGAAATCGCATCCACCTATAATGACTCTTCGTGATTTCCCAATACGCGTGAGTCCAGGTGTTCCGATGTCCCAGTCAGTGTGTGCAAGCTAAAGCTGGGTTGTGGAGGTTTCCCTTCCACTGGGTGTATACTACCCATAAGGTGTTTGTCAACGCTAGGTTGACTTGCATTTACTGATTTAGAGGATATCTCCTCGATTTCCTTTGTTGCTTTGCAGGAAGCTAGATCCTGGTTAGAGGCCGTACTACTCCCCCTCTTCTCGGGTACGGAGAGTTGAGTGGTTTTTATTGGTACCTCCACTCTTTCGGGCGCATTTCTAGCCGGACTAAAGGACTTTGTAACACCTTTGAGATCAGTAAATGAATTTGGCAGGTTATTTGCAATATGTTGCAAATATGTGAATTTCGGACGTAGTCCAAATTCTTGAATACGTTGATATAAGGTAGAACGTGGAGTCCTAATTGATTTCCTGGCATTCTTTGTGGTACATAAAGTCTCCCCCTAATGCCTGGAAATAATCCATCATTTAATATAAGCAATCAACATACTGGGCTATGAATGTATCCCTAATGAGGGGTTCAAGGTACATGTTGCTCAACGGAGATCTGTACCCCACATAGATCCCAAGTATGTGGGCCCAATGATGTATGTTGGGGTGGTGAGATCGGTACGCGTGAAACGCTTCCAAACTTACGTAGATGGGAAATACTCGAAGGATTTTCACGTATCAATTACAGAGGAGGAGTACTGCGATATGCAGTTAGTCATTGAGCAGTGTGTAAATCTGCATGACGCCAACGTCAAGTTGGTAGTGCATTTCTTTGACAAAAGTCATGCAATGAGTTTGATCCTCTTATTCAGGGATTCAACCAAACCATTATGAGTATGGATGTATGGGATAGAGCGCTGAACTTCAATCCGCATGGCCATACAATATTCATTGAAGGCACATGAGAAGAATTCTACAACATTTTCTTTGCGAATTTGTCAAATTCGAATTTCTCGATAATGGGAATGTAACTTGATTACTTCCATCATTATCATGGTAAATGCATGGTTTCATGTGGACATAAAACACATGTATGAGCATCGCATCGATGCATAATTGAGAACCATGCAGAATACCTTAAAAGATCCACACAATGGTTAGGGAATAACAAATGCCTCCCTGGATGTGTTCAAGGGATTGAAGCGGTCCAACTTATATTTTGAAGTGTGAATGCCTCAAAATTTGCTTCCCTATGTTGCACAATATGCACACAAAGTCTGATGACCGAGGAAATTTTGGACTCAAACAAACTGTGACCAATGGAATTGCATTATGCAACATGTGCTACGGTTGGATGTACTAGTAGTGCAATCCAAACAATAGAGAGGGTACTTTCTCAAATACTTGTTCCTCATCCATCGGATTGAGTCCCGTAGAAATCTATATATCGAGCTAGAGTTCGCTATGGAAATCTTCTCTCAAATATATAGAATACATACAATTCTTTTTTTTATGTCAGAGTGCTGATACAATGTATTGTGATATACAATACTTATGTTATGTTACAACATCACAAAAGGACATGATTAAATTGATCACAAAGGAGATAATGGGACTAGTCAAAGTCTCCAAACATGTCATTTGAGGCATACTCAACAATCATGTTCTCCGTGCTCATAGGATCCTCTGACAGCTGGAGAGTAATAGTGTTGCTACGTACAAGAGGAACATCTTGCGAACAACCATCTCCATTGGTGCCATCTGAATGAAGGTTGAAGTTGGCTTCAAACCTTTTCCCTTGAGGTGCTTTGCGTCCTTGGGATTGTTGGTAGAGAATTTCCAGATGCTTTGGGGTCTTGCACTTGTTAGTAGGATGCGTGTAGCATCCACACTTGTCACAAAGCCTAGTTTTGTCATACTTAGGCTTTATGGTGCCTTACCCACAGTCCGAGTTTCGAGGCTTTTTTTTCTGGTTGCGCTTACGCTTACCCTTAAAGTTTGATTGGTTGCCGTTGAAGGCACCACCAAACTTTCTTTCGTTCGTGACATTCATATGAACTTCCGGCAAAGGTTGGGAACCAACCGGGCGCTGAGAGTCATTCTTAGCAAGAAGCTCATCATGCTTTTCAGCCTGAAGTAGAATATGAATAAGGCCTGAATAGACCTGGTAGTCACGAGCGTGGTATTGCTGCTAGAGGAGCCTTTTAGATGGAATCATAGTGGATAGAGTTTTTTCTATCTTTTCCGCATCTGTAGGTTCCTTCTCGCAAAAGCGCAACTTAGAACTTATCTTATGAACCTCGTGATTGTAATTCCCGACGGACTTGAAGTCCTGGAATCGAAGATGAGTCCAATCATGAAGTGCTTCAGGCAGGACAACTGCCTTCTGCTTTTCATACCTCGTCTTAAGGGTCTGAAACAAAGTAATTGGGGATTCCTCCTCCAATACTCGAACTTAAGATCCGGATGGATATGGTGCCCTATAATGTACAAGGCAGCATATTTCTGCTCTTCTCTCAGCGGTGCGACTCTAGCCGGAAGGGGGTCCTCCGGGGTTCTGGATGGCACACGCTATCCCACGGGACACAAGGGCAATCTTGATGTCCATGACCCAGGTAGGGTAGTTGTGGCCATCGAGAGCAAGTGCATCGAACTCTCTTCCAGCCATCGGTTACCTACATGGGTAAACCAGAGGTTATTGAATTTACGCTTTGGTAAACCATAAACCATCATGGTTATGTTGTAATGAATTATGCAAAAATTAATGATAAGTTCAAGAAGTGGGCTTGAAAATCATTAGTGTGAACTTCAAATTGTTAAGTATGACACATTGTAGATAATCTCCAAAAGAATATTTGGAGTCCGTCTCGCAGCACTAGAGAGTATAATCTGATGAAATCAGTAGATACTCATACTTCTAATGCCTTATGTCATGACTTAATAAAATGTTTGGGAGAGCACATTGTTAAGCAATCATAGTGTCAAATATGACAAAATGTAGGCTTTAAACAGTAGTGGTGATAATCTGCAGTGCAGTAGATCTAGCCACTACCTTGTGTTTCCGAAACATCAATTTGAAAAAATCACTTTGAATTTTGCATACCAATTCGTGCTCGTATCGAGTCAAAATGACTCAATTAAGACGATGAATTGATCTATTTGCAAGAAATTGAAAATCTCAATCGCAAACGGTGAATGTAATAAATCTCAACATGTACACACACGGAAATATATTACATCACATATTTTCTGAAATACATATAGTACTCAACAGATAAACAGTACTATTTTAGACGTACTGAGTTTAACAGAATCTACAACAGAGATAAAATTACTGCTAGATTCATGTTAATCTAAAAACTAAAATCCTTAAACGTATCCTAGTCATGAGGACCGGTGGCCCATCACGTGCACATGGGGCTCGATGTAGTTTAGCCCATTTGGACCAGTCCATCAAGTACGAGGGGATAAGGTAACCGCCCTCAGCAACCAAATCCCCAAATCGTACCCGTGCAATCAACTCCATAGTTCTCCACCGCACGAGCTCCTGCTGCGACGGAGTTCACCAACGGCGAGCGGTACTCCTGCGGCCCTCTTCCTCATCGGAGAGGATCCTCCAAGGAGCCGGGTCCTGGGCCGACGCCGTTGGCGGTCGCGAACCCGAGCGCAACCGGGCTCCAAGTACCGGGCAGGCCGGCACGGCGACTCGACGGCGGGCTCAGCGGAAGTCCAAGGGCGGTGAGGCGGCGGCGGGTGCAAGCACGCGGTGAGGGAGGTGTGGCGCTGTCCGCGAGCCCCAGCGCGGCCGGGCTCCAAGTGTCGGCGATGCGGCGTCCGCTGCCGCTCGTCGGCGGCAAGTGCGGTGAAGGCGGAGGAGCGGCGGGCGTCGGGGACGCAGTCCGCGGCGCGACGGTGTCGGCAGCCGCGCTCGGAGGAGCGCTGCCTCGCTTGGCCGGTCGCGGGCGGCGTTGTGCCGTGAGGATGCATACCGCGTCCCCATCGTCGGTCGTCCTTTCTGTTCTTCTGTTTCTTTTCTCAACCTCTCTATGATGTTGCTCTCGATAGAGATCGTGCTGATAACGTGTTAGAAGAAATCGAGAGAGAAGCAGATAGCAAAATGATTCAACCGTCTATATTCTATTGATGATCAGCATATTTATGCAAGAGGGAACCGACATGAATATGGGTCACGTCCGCTCGAAGGGGTGTGAGGAAAGTCGGTTGGACAAACAACCGACATAAAGATTACACGGGAGGATTGTCCATCTAATTAACCTATTAATTAAATCCTAACACAACCAACCCCTCGCAGACCCTTCTACACGGAGGTAGTGACGTATCCGTGTCCCTGACGCACCTGTACCGAGAGAAGATTGTTCTACACGTTGGTATACGCATTAATTACCTATCAAATCCTGTGGACAGGCACGATGGGGATGGAGCTGAACAGGCAGGGCTATCCTTTTCCGACAGCTGAAGCTTAGCATGCATTCTCCGGAAAGAACGAAGTAGTTGGCCGGTACGTCGAGCTTAAGTACAACTTACTCCAACGCTAGGCCATGTCGAGGAGTCCAATCTGCAACCCCTCGATCGAAAAGATAAGCTCTGAAAGCGAGTCGACGATCCGGGGCCGTTAATGTCGCGGCGGCGAAGGACAGACGGCCGGGCACGCATGGGGCATGGGGGCATATATAAACTCTTATATTATCTAGGGGCATATTATGTGTGTGTGTGGAAGAACATGTATGTCTAGTACGGGTGGGCCATGCGAGCGTGCGTAGACTGTGGTCGACGGATAGACTGCGATAGTGTGCACTAAATGTTGATGATGCATACACAGGAACGGCACTTGCAAGAAGATCAGTGTGCATGCCGTGTAGATCATTTCATCCATTTCCCAAGCGCACTCGAGATGGATGAGTCACACGAGTGACGGACTGCGACGGTACGAACTGCAGATGGATGAGTCACACGAGTGATCTCTAGCGTATTCCCTAAAAAATCATATTGTAAAAAGGGTTTGTAGTCTACCTCTACCATACAGTTTTTACAGGATGAAACGGATCCGACTAGAATAATCACGGTAAGACAGACCAAAAACCGTATTCTACCATACTGGACGTACACATGTCACGGCATTTTTTCTATTTTTTCCCGCGTGATCTTCTTCCTACACACCCACTGCTGGCTGCTGGCCACCCACTACACCCCGCTGGCGACGCGCAGCGCCTACTCTGGCGCTGCCCCGAGCCTACCCGCCAAACCGCTAAATTGCGCCGGCCCCTCCCCTGCGTCGCCCCACAAAATGGCGAGCACCGGCCATGACGATGTTGATTGCCACAACCACTCCGCACAACCCCACCACACCTTGGCCCCAATCCCGCGAGCTCGAGGCCACCCCCGCGATGGCCACAATTTGATCTAAATTTTGACGCGATTCGGTCGGATCGAGATGACCTGCCGGAAAATTGCATAGATTTGGTCGAAATCGGAGCTCGGTGGCGAGATTTCGCTGGATTCTGGCGAGTCTGACGTCGGTTTATGGTAGTTTGGATGAAAGTTCCATCCCGCCAGGTTAGCCCTGTGTATAGGGGGAGGAGGGGGGGGGGGGAGGGGGGGGCAGGAAAACGATCACCACTCGTAGCAATATATGGGTGTTGAGCTCCAATTTCCATGTCCTCTTAAAAGAATTTAAGGATGGAGTGGTTTTAAGAGAGCTGCTCGGGTCATTTTTTTACCAAAACCGTAAAAACCGATCATTTTAGGGTTTTACCCTCTTTTAAGGATCTCCGAGTGGTTGTTTGGATATCGAGCTGTGCTCGCTATTTTCTGGTCTCAATAGTTACACGGGTAGACGAGGCATGGAAAATACATGGGCTAAAGAATAGGGCTATCGTTATTGGGATAGGGTAAACCCGTTTATACAAAAGATGCTAGTGTCTCTGGTCATCGATAGGTGGTTTAAAGATCTATTTGTATTTTTATTTTTACTTTTGATGATCATTCTGTTGTTGATGACTATCAAAAAATGGTGAATTTCGCAAAAGTACCCATCTAATAGCCTTTTTATTAAAACAGGGTTTCTGTTTTTATGGAAGTCAAGTTTTATATATCCACGAATTTGCTAGACAAGCCAAACAAATTTTGCATTAGTTATTACAATGTTAAACATGTTTTTACAGAAATCGATTCTTTGGATACTCGGTAAACAAACGAGCCCTTAGGTTGGGTTTTGGGTACGTACAAGTCGCAGCATTCTGAACTACTACCTCTGTTTGGGATTATTAGTCCTAAGAGCTTTTCTACATTGTTTGAGATTATAAGAGCTATTTCATTTATTAGTCTCTGTTAGAGCAAGGGCAATAGTAGAGTTAGCTGTTGGCTATAAACCATGTCTATGTCATCTAGAGTCAATCTAATAGCTAATATGTATAATAGTTAGAGGTAAAAATATAGTACTTTATTAATGTATGACCCACTTTTCACTCTCACGTACCCTCTGTTCGGGATTAGTAGTCCGGAGACCATTTTCAAATAGTTCAGTATTATTAGCCGGGAGTCTTAATTAGCATGCCCATGCAGCCTCTCGTTTTTCTCACCCCGCGTGCAATCCGCCATTTCTCTCTCCTGCATGCAGATCTCACCCAGTGCATGCACATTTACAGGATCCGGGATTGGTAACCATTAGGCAAAAAAATCGTGGAGAAAAAAGCTGGCGTATTAAAGCGCAGTTAGTAACGCCAATTACTGGCCATCTTGGTATTGCTGTTTCGGCCCTCCGGCCTAAAAATTCCGAACAGAGGGAGTAGTGCCTAGGAGCACGTGCTGTAACTGACCCTTAACTAAGCACCCACTCATTTTCTCTCTCCTCTTCTCTCTCATTCAACTAAGCATAAATATATTATTTTAAATCCTATAGTCTGCTGACTGTACCTTATTATACTTGCTCTTATCCAATGCATGTTTATTTTTCCTCTCATTTCTCTCATGCATGTAAAACTATTGGTGCATGTATATTTTAATGAGAGAGTTATGGGGTGTCTTGCTATTAGCAACTTGGCCCTTAGAACTAATAATCCCGAGCATGGATAGTACTTAGTAATGGCACGACCAAGCTAATAGGCAGGCCGGCCAGCCAGCATGTGGGAGGGGTGGGGGGTGGCCAGCCTTGGGACCTTGGATGCCATTAGTGCGGCCACGTTAAGCAGGAAGCTGCCAACGCCACAATCCGACGCCCATGCCATGCAATATCTAGCTTAGCCCCGGTTGGTGGTGCGTATACTAGAAAAACATGTGCGCCTTTTTCTTTTAATTTGATCAAACATAAAACATGTGCGTCTTAAGAGCATCTCAAGCAGCACGTGGAAACGGGTGTAGATACGAGACATCAACATTCTCCGGCAGCTTGTCTAAAGCATCGTCTAAATAGCAGTCACACGTCTATATTTGAATACTCTACTCATAGTGTCTAAATAGCAAAAGCTAACTCTAGAGTCTTTCATGTAGGAGAGAATATAGAAATCCTGCATTCGGACAAGCTGCTGGAAAATTGAGTGTCTAAATTTTTACAATTGTGTATAAGAATATATAAACATTCAAATTTGCAGAAGCATCTGGAGATGCTCTAAGGAATCATGTTACAGTGGGATTACACTGCTGTTGGACTTCTCATTATTTTGTTTGATTCCACTTGGTAATGGTATTGATTACCTATACGTCGCGCTAATGGTGCTCTTTTCGGGGGACAACGAATTCACCTTCGGTGAGTTGCTCGTGGAATAGAAGAAGCTGAGACAGAGAGAGACTGGCAGACACCAACAAATGCTCGAGAGGATCCAAACCGGGATGAATACAAATCAAATACAATTGCGGGCATTTGAACTTGAAAAAGACGTGTAAACATGGTTGAACTCAAATACGATCGTGAGCAGACCTCATTATCTCTTATTTGGTCCACCCTGTCAATATTTCCCATTATTTTCTACTAGTTGATGCATTTATACATCCATCAGCTTGTTTATTGACGCACGTAAAATGCATATATAAACTTTATAGTTTACTGATACATGTCCTCACATATTTATAACTTATATGATGCTATATTCATGTTTTATATTGATTTATAGGAATTTACCAATAATCCTTTTATTTTCTTTATAACACTATAGGGCGGGAAAATTTTATTTTGTGTATTTTTATCTTTCGGTGACCTAAACGAAGTCCAATAAGACCTGGGGATTTTTCGAGGAGTAATTTTTCGCGAAGAGAAGCACCTGGAGTACAATAACCACGAGAGGGGAGGCCCGATGCCCAAACGAGTCTAGGTGGCACGAACCCCACCTTGGGTCGCTCCACCAGGGGTCATTCCCTCCTCGAGCCTCCGAAACCGTCCGTCTTCATCTCAGCATAAAAGTCTTGACCTAAAAACGCCTATAAAAATACCCTTCGGGACGATCTCAGAGGAGGCGGTGCAAAAACACAGAAACAGAGACATAACCAGCAAAAATTAGAGGGGGAAAAGCCCGCGGAGTCGTCGCCGGTGGGATCTCTACCTTCTCCAACATCTCCGGCTTCATCACCATGGTGAAGAGGGAGCAGGCCACCTCTAGACTATGGGTTTGTGGCAGTAGCTTGATCTATCATTGTTCTAGTACCACATGACTCTACACTCGCGGGCTGCTTCGACTCCATGTCCATCGCGCGACTCCATCAATCTGGACCACACGTCCGCTTCATCGACTCCGTCAGCCACGTGACCCTTAGAAATTTTCGACTACGGGAACCCGCTAAGTCTTCGACTGCGCCGACTCCACCGCGCTTCTACAGTCTTCAGATGCGGTAAACCGCTGCCGCCATCGGCTTCGGTGACCTGTTGCGGCTTCGACTCCATCCGCCGTGTCGACTACGTAAGCCGTGCGCCTCCATTCACCTTGACCACACGTCTGCCCCCGATGACTCCATCGATCGCGTTGACTCTATTCCCGGCGGCTGCACCGACTCCGCCGCACGACCCTCTATAGTTTTCGACTGCAGCAAGCCACTACAATATTCAGCTGCGGCAAACCCGCTGCCTCCACCGGCTGCCGTGACCCGCCGGTCGCATCAACTCCCATGACCCACCTTCGCATATGCTCCCGTGACCAGCTCCCCCATCGACTCTGTCCACAAACAATAAAGCTAAGTGTTCCTCTACCAAGAGTCAATAATTATTTACTTCAATCGCGCTCGATACACTCGGGGCTACGCCCTCTTCGAGTAACATAATGTGTCGTCGACTCCGCGCACTCAAGCACCTCATAAGCGATAGCCCGAGTAGCTGATTCTGTCTGATCGTCGAATCCTTGAACTCCGAGTACCTCAGCAAGGTACTGAGACTAAGAGTAATTAGGCTAACGAAAAGGCCTAGCATACTGTGCAAACATGTTGACTCGATTGGCACCATAATTTTACTTTACAAGCCAATAGGTAAATATTATTTACAAGATACATGTACTTTACAACTCTTTGCGTTTTCTGCAGCTTACGAGGACGTTGATTACATCAAGCTACTCTATCGGTTCCTATAACAGGAGTCGATAAAACAACTGGCTAAGCCATAAATTCAAGACCTAGATTGATCCCAAGAGTCTAGGACCTAAGAGACTTCGTCTGAAAGACACATTAGGAGGATCTGATCCCAATACTGTGGAGAGGATATCTCCTTTGTGCCTAACAATCGAGTATAGAGCTGAGTATTGTTCGCGAAGAGAAGTTTGGCCAAGCCATTTATCTTCCCAGAACCTAACCTGTGATCTATCCTTAATACTGAAAACACCAAAACGGAAGAAATGTTTTTTTGGACGCTATTAGTACAGCCCAAAAATGTGAATCACCGGGTTTCTAAACCACTTGAGACAGAGCTTTAGAACCAACATATTTCCTCCATAGAATGGTTTGCCAGACACCATCTTCTGATAGTAGTTTGAAAAGCCATTTACCAAGAAACGCGGTATTTTTGACTTGCAAATCATATATGCCCAGTCCACCATATTCTTTTGGTCGGCAAACCACATTCATTTGGCCAGTCAATATTTTTTTTCACTATCCCCTTGCGAAAAGAATCTTGATCGGAAATAATCCACTTTCTTCAAGACACCTTTCGGCAGTTGGAAAAACGAGATCATATACAGTACCATGTTGGTGAGTACTGAGTTTATGAGAACCAGTCTTCCACCAAGAGATAGCAATTTACCTTTCTAACTATTAAGGCGATTTTAGAATCTTTCCTCAACGATTTTCCATTCTTTTCTTTTTTTCGAAATGGGGAACATAGCCCGGCCTCTGCATCGAAGGATGCATACAACCCTTTTTTATTTCAACGTGCAATCATCCAATCTATATACTAAAACGGGTCTACATACATGCGAATGTAGATTAATGCAAGTCATTTATGATCAAGTAAAACCATGAGCTCGCCATCTCCCAACTAATGGCACGGTTTACTGTTTGTCATTGATTTATTACAGAAACGATGACAAGGAAGAAGAGAAACGAGACAGATGTACCTACCAAATTAAGGACGGAAGTACTAGAGGCAACGGTAATAGCAAAGCTAAAGTAGACATCATAGACACTGAATTATTTGCTCCAAATTTACTGGCCCGAAGATCTGCATCCAGCTGCCAGAACTTGTTGTACCAGAAGAGAAAGGACGGAAGTACCGACCAAATACCCGATCGAGGGCGGCAATAGCAGGCGATCATCAATACGATCGAAGTACTGCCAACTGAATCATTTGCCGGAAGATCTCGGCCGACTTTCTGCATGCATTCAGCTAGAACTTGTTGTTGTACCAGAAGACGCCTTTGCCGTCCCCATGGACTCGACGTAGATGCACTCCTTGGTCTCGCGCCAGACGGCCAAGGCGATGGGCGTGTCGTCGAACTTGTAGTATTCGCCAAGAAGGGGCCGGATCGCCTTGGTGGCCTCCATGGCGTGGTAGTGCGGCATGGCGGAGAAGAGGTGGAGCGGTTTTAAGAGAGCTGCTCGGGTCATTTTTTGACCAAAACCCAAAAAACCGATCATTCTAGGGTTTTACCCTCTTTTAAGGATCTCCGAGTGGTTGTTTGGATATCGAGCTGTGCTCGCTATTTTCTGGTCTCAATAGTTACACGGGTAGACGAGGCATGAAAAATACATGGGCTAAAGAATAGGGCTATCGTTGTTGGGATAGGGCAAACCCGTTTATACAAAAGATGCTAGTGTCTCTGGTCATCGATAGGTGGTTTAAAGATCTATTTGTATTTTTATTTTTACTTTTGATGATCATTCTGTTGTTGATGACTATTAAAAAATCGGTGAATTTCGCAAAAGTACCCTTCTAATAGCCTTTTTATTAAAACAGGGTTTCTGGGTTTATGGAAGTCAAGTTTTATATATCCACGAATTTGCTAGACAAGCCAAACAAATTTTGCATTAGATATTACAATGTTAAACATGTTTTTACAGAAATCGATTCTTTAGATACTCGGTAAACAAACGAGCCCTTAGGTTAGGTTGGGTACGTACAAGTCGCTGCATTCTGAACTACTCCCTCTGTTCGAAAATATAAGACATTCTAGCTTTGTGAAACAAATATATCTAGACACCTTTTAGTGTATATGTTCATTCCGAACGTCTATAAACCTATACACTAAAGGACGTCTAGATACATTTGATTCACAAAGATAAAACGTCTTATATTTCCGAACGAAGGGAGTACTTAGTCATGACACGACCAAGCTAATAGGCAGGCCGGCCAGCCAGCATGTGGGGTGGCCAGCCTTGGGACCTTGGATGCCATTAGTGTCGCCACGTTAAGCAGGAAGCCAGAAGCCGCCAACGCCACAATCCGGCGCCCATGCCATGCAATATCTAGCTTAGCCCCGGTTGGTGGTGCGTATACTAGAAAAACATGTGCGCCTTTTTTCTTTTAATTTGATCAAACATAAAGCATGTGCGTCTTAAGAGCATCTCAAGCCACACCTGGAAACGGGTGTGGATACAAGACAACAACATTCTCCGGCAGCTTGTCTAAAGCATCGTCTAAATAGCAGTCACACGTCTGTATTTGGATACTCTACTCGTAGTGTCTAAAGAGCAAAAGCTAACTCTAGAGTCTTGTATGTAGGAGAGAGTATAGAAATCCTGCATTCGGACAAGCTGCTGAAAATTGAGAGTGTCTGAATTTTCACAATTGTGTATAAGAATTTATAGACATTTTGCAGAAGCATCTGGAGATGCTCTAAGGAATCATGTTACAGTGGGATTACACTGCTGTTGGACTTCTCATTATTTTGTTTGGTTCCACTCGGTAATAGTATTGATTACCTATACGTCGCGCTAATGGTGCTCTTTTCGGGAGACAACGAATTCACCTTCGGTGAGTTGCTCGTGGAATAGAAGAAGCTGAGACAGAGAGAGACTGGCAGACACCAACAAATGCTCGAGAGGATCCAAACCGGGATGAATACAAATCAAATACAAATGCGGGCATTTGGACTTGAAAAAGACGTGAACATGGTTGAACCCAAATACGACCGTGAGCAGACCTCATTATCTCTTCTTTGGTCCACCCTGTCAATATTTCCCATTATTTTCTACTAGTTGATGCATGTATATATCTATGAGCTTTGTAGTTTATTGATGCACGTAAAATGCATATATAAACTTTGTAGTTTATTGATACATGTTCTCACATATTTGCAACTTATATGATGCTATATTCATGTTTTATATTGATTTATAGGGATTTACCAATAATCCCTTTATTTTCTTTATAACACTATAGGGCAGGAAAATTTTGTTTTGTGTATTTTTATCTTTCAGTGACCTAAACGAAGTCAAATAAGAACCGGGGATTTTTCGAGGAGTAATTTTTCGCGAAGAGAAGCACCTGGAGTACAATAACCACGAGCGGGGAGGCCCGATGCCCAAACGAGTCTAGGTGGCACGAACCCCACCTTGGGCCGCTCCACCAGGGGTCATTCCCTCCTCGAGCCTCCGAAACCGTCCGTCTTCATCTCAACCTAAAAGTCTTGACCTAAAAACGCCTATAAAAATACCCTTCGGGACGATCTCAGAGGAGGCGGTGCAAAAACACAGAAACAGAGATAGAACCAGCAAAAATTAGAGGGGGAAACGCCTACGGAGTCGCCGCCGGTGGGATCTCTACCTTATCCAACATCTCCGGCTTCATCACCATGGTGAAGAGGGAGCAGTCCACCTCTAGACTATGGGTTTGTGGCAGTAGCTTGATCTATTTCTCTCTTCATCTATCATTGTTCTAGTACCATATGACTCTACACTCGTGGGCTGCTTCGACTCCGTGTCCATCGCGCGACTCCATCAATCTAGACCACGCGTCCGCTTCGTCGACTCCGTCAGCCACGTGACCCTTAGAAATTTTCGACTACGAGACCCGCTAAGTCTTCAAATGCGCCGACTCCACCGCGCTTCTACAGTCTTCGGATGCGGTAAACCGCTGCCGCCAGCTTCGGTGACCTGCTGCCGCTTCAACTCCATCCGCCGCGTCGACTACGTACGCCGTGTGCCTCCATCCACCTTGACCACACGTCTGCCCCCGATGACTCCATCGATCGCGTTGACTCTATTCCCGGCGGCTGCACCGACTCTGCCGCACGACCCTCTATAGTTTTCGACTCAGCAAGCCACTACAATATTCAGCTGTGGCAAACCCGCTGCCTCCACCAGCTGCCGTGACCCGCCAGTCGCATCAACTCCCATGACCCACCGGTCGCATATGCTCCCATGACCAGCTGCCCCATCGACTCTGTCCACAAACAATAAAGCTAAGTGTTCCTCTACCAAGAGTCAATAATTATTTACTTTAATCGCACTCGATACACTCGGGGCTACGCCCTCTTCGAGTAACATAATGTGTCGTCGACTCCGCGCACTCAAGCACCTCATAAGCGATAGCCCGAGTAGCTGATTCTGCCTGATCGTCGAATCCTTGAACTCCGAATACCTCAGCAAGGTACTGAGACTAAGAGTAATCAGGCTAACGAAAAGTCCTAGCATACAGTGCAAACATGTTGACTCGATTGGCACCATAATTTTAATTTACAAGCCAACAGGTAAATATTATTTACAAGATACATGTACTTCACAACTCTTTGTGTTTTCTGCAGCTTACGAGGACGTCGATTACATCAAGCTACTCTATCGGTTCCTACAACAGGAGTCGACAAAACAAGTGGCTAAGCCATAAACTCAAGACCTAGGTTGAGTCCCTCCTCGGATGGTTACATCGCTTGATGCTACAAAGACGCGATGCTGGCTGCGCACCTGATAGAAGCAAGTGCGTCGAGTCCATCCGCATCATCGACTCACCTGGCTAAACATCGCATGACTCCATCGTGTCGAATCCGTCTGCAACATCGACTCTTGTCTCTTTATGCGTGATACGCTGCCTCGATGTACTTCCGGATCAGTGGGTTATCCTCGCATGATTTTCAACTAAGTCTACAAGATACAAGACTCGAGTCTCTGCTGAGTCTACGACTCAGCCAGACACTCGGGGGCTACTCCAAACTGGAGCGTTGGACGCGCACATACAAGATCTTCGAGTGGCACGCTCCAATTCCTCATTCGAATCTACGACTCGAATAAGGACTCGGGCGATACTCCCATAGCGCATGCCGGTCGCGCATTCAAAGAACTTACGGATCGTTGTGTCTACGCAACTGACAACTACAAGTCTCTGCTCGAGTTTACGACTCAAACAGACACTCGGGACTACTCCCATAGGGAGCACTGGTCACATACCCTATAGTCCATTGTGTATACTACGTCCACAATGTCGACTTGCTTACAGCAACCGAACTCATTGGCGACTTTGCCCATTTTACACTACATTTTCAAGTTCAAAGACAACATCTCCTTGGCCACCTGAAACACCTCCGCGGTGATAAATCTTTGGATGATGCGTCTATGACGTAAAGATAAGACCTATAGATACAATATGATGGCCTGACAACCGCACCTGCTGCGCTCTACCAAATAAATTCCGTGTCTACGACATGAAAAAAATCCCGATGGATGCGTTGGGTACATATGCATTAAAACTGGAGTTCGTCTCAGTAAGGCCTCCGTGGCATGAGTCGAACTACATCAGCAATTTACGAATTTGAGTCCGGGGACTCGAGTTTGAGTAGGTGACGTTGTTTTTTTCCCTAAAGCGATTAACTGGTCCCGATCCGTCGAGCGCATCAGATACATTTACCATCATCCCTATGTACTACTATGAATCCAGCAGACCCGATGAACTTCCGGGTGAAGTGATTTGCACTCCTAACAATGGTCGACTGCGACTACCAAAATAGAAACTCAAGACTTCTAAGTCTCCACCCGAATCTACGATTCGCATGGACACTCGGGGGCTAGTGACATAGGTATGCCTAACAGGCACCCGACTGCAGCCTACCTAGTGCGGCCTGACGGAAGGCCCACTCAGCGACCTGCCAAGGTCTACAAAGCCCAATATAGTTCGGGTGGTGCGAAGCCCATATGGACACCGACTCCAAGCGCGCAAGACAAGGAAAGCTCAAGACTAGAGTTTGAATACAACTTGTAACCAACTCGTATTGGTACCTGAGACCTAGCGTCCCTATATATAAAGGCTAGGAGGGTCTAAAGAGAAGGTATCGCCACAATAGATACAACACAAAATATCTAGACAACACCCATAGCATACACATACGCCAGATCCAATCTGCGCATCATCACCATCAAGGCACCCTTGTAATCCTTCGAATCATCATCAATCAAGAGTAGACCAGCAGTAGTAGGGTTTTCCCTCTAGAGGCCTGAACCTGGGTAAACATTGTGTCCCGTGTTGCTTGTTTGTTAGCTGATCGAGATCTCCAGCACTCCCCAATTCCTATAACCCAAGTCCATCAACGATGGGTATTGATGAGTTAACCCCTCGTCAGTTTCCAAATCCTTTTGAGAGGTGACAAGTGATCCATCTTCATGAGTTAGTGGTCCAATTCTGTTTTGGCGCCCATGTTGTTTCGCCACAGCATGGAAAAAGCCGCGTTACGGTCACCATCTCGCAGCCAGTGAATACAGGCGCGTTGCCTCATCATTGTTTCTTCATGGCCAAGTATTTTATTCATTTCCCGAATCACATCTCTCTCTCTCTATCTTTTGGTCCAGTATAGAGAGAGCTTCCCAGGATGATCTCCAGCTCTTTGCGAAGGTTCTTCAGGTTCTTTCGGACTAATCCAAATGTTAGAAAACTCCAATGTTGAAGCTTTCCTTGTACCTCTCGAAGCGCTGAAGGTATCTGACTCATGTCTGGTTTGGGCATTTCTCTCCATGTTGTAGATACAATGTGCTCATACTCTTCATGGGACCGCAATATATTCTCATATCGAAAGAGGGATGGTCCTGTCTTCTCTTGCTGATGTCGGGATGTTTTATTTATATCCACAAAAAGGCCACAATGATCAGAGATTGTGTTCTGTATATGTTGGTCCCAAGTGCCTTCAAATAAATTTGCAAAGTCTCCATCTGCTAAAGCTCTATCCAGTGTGACTTTAACATTATGGTTTATTGATACATGTCCCCACATATTTGCAACTTATATGATGCTATATTCATGTTTTACATTGATTTATAGGGATTTACCAATAATCCCTTTATTTTCTTTATAACACTATAGGGCAGGAAAATTTTGTTTTGTGTATTTTTATCTTTCAGTGACCTAAGTCAAATAAGAACCGGGGATTTTTCGAGGAGTAATTTTTTGCGAAGAGAAGCACCTGGAGTACAATAACCACGAGCGGGGAGGCCCGATGCCCAAACGAGTCTAGGTGGAACGAACCCCACCTTGGGACGCTCCACCAGGGGTCATTCCCTCCTCGAGCCTCCGAAACCATCCGTCTTCATCTCAGCCTAAAAGTCTTGACCTAAAAACGCCTATAAAAATACCCTTCGGGACGATCTCAGAGGAGGCGGTGCAAAAACACAGAAACAGAGACAGAACCAGCAAAAATTAGAGGGGGAAACGCCTACGGAGTCGCCGCCGGTGGGATCTCTACCTTCTCCAACATCTCCGGCTTCATCACCATGGTGAAGAGGGAGCAGTCCACCTCTAGACTATGGGTTTGTGGCAGTAGCTTGATCTATTTCTCTCTTGATCTATCATTGTTCTAGTACCATATGAGGTTCTCAACATGATTATGGTCATCTATGTAATTCCGATGTGGTGGATCTTTAGTCTGTGAGTTGATATTAGAGATTAGATTTCTATTATGTGTGAGATGTATGGTAGATGCATATTATGTACCCCGTTCTTTATTACTTGTTTTGTTCCAACATGTATGAGAGGGCATGTGTGGGGGAACATGTGTATTAGTTGGAGTAACATGGTGGTGGTGATTGGATAGTGACAACAAATTCAAGATCTACTATAGTTTTTACCTTTCATTTGTTACCTCACTAGGACTAAAGTGAATGCATGTGTTATCATCATCTAGTGACAGTCTAAATGATATTGTTTGTTCAAGTTAGCATATTTTCCATTCAATCATCATATCAAAGTACCTAAGGCTATACTCTATTTTTTCTTAATTCTAGATTGCTTGGAGTTTCCCTTTCTAGAGGAGTATAAGTGATATGTGTTACATCATCTTTAAGATAGGACGTGATTCCCATATACATGCTTATCAATATGGTATTGCTTATTAATTGTTTTATGCCACTACACTTTATGAGAGAATAGACAAGTGAACCGATGAAACCCCGATCAACTTTTATCATAAGAAACAACTTATATTTACTTGCATTGCTTTTATATTTGCTGCACCAATTAAATCTTAAAACACAAAAAACACTTTTACTATTAGCAAACACAAACAAAACCCCAAAAAATTATTTGGGGGTTCTATAGCAGCTTGCAATATATCTTTGTGCCACTAATTTAAGGGGTTCCGTGGTAGTAAACAAAAAAATTCCTACTACGACAACGCACCAACCCAAGATCTATCTATGAAGAAGTGCAGTAACGAGCGGGATAAAGTGATCATACCTTTGAATACTGAAAAGTGGGATTATGTCCCCGCACAAACATTGATGATGAAGCCGAGCGTCGCAAACCTTAGGGTATAGAAGGCTTCAAGCGTCCAGCACCAATAGTGGTGGTGCCTCATCGAGCTTTACACACGTACTATGTAAAAAACGTCTCCCAGGCCTCAGTCGAGCAAGGCAGCGGAAGAAAAATATCCAGACCGATTCCAGCGGCACGATGGCGTGCGCTGGTTGGAGAAACCTCTACCTCGTGTAGCACGTTCCTAACTTGGGAAGACGCTGAGAGGGAGAGAGGGAGAGAGGGAGAGAGAGATAATGGCCAATACCAATTGTTGGAGACTTGATTGAGGAATTGGGGTGAATGCTACCCCTATATATAGGAAAACTAGGGCACTCCCACCATCCAAGTCCCAGGGTGGGACTAAACACTTGGAGGAGGTGGAGGAGGGGCCGGTGGTGGTGGTGATGGGCCCCACCCACCCGCTCGCCCAAGCACACCAAGGGGCTGGTGGAGTGGGAGCCCTCCCACCCTTAGCCGCATTGCCCTTGTGGCCCTTGGGTCCTCCCCCTTGGGCCCTCTTCCTTCCTAGGGAAGGCCCATGTGGAAATTTTTTCCTTTTTTATTTAAATACATATATATTTAATATTAATTCATAATTAAGTATTAAATACATTATTTAATTCCTCCTTATTCAAAACTCCTTTTGAACGGATGATACGTTGCTAACGTATCCATAATTTTTGATGTTCCATGCTTGGTTTTATCTACTTTCTTATGTTTTGTCCACACTTTGGAGTACTTTTTATACACTTTCTTGGAATAACCTATTAACAAGATGCCACAGTGCCAGTTGCCTGTTTTCTGCTGTTTTTTGGTTCTAGGAAAGTCAGAAAATGAATATTCTTGGAATAGGACGGGACAAAAGCCAAAGTCAGTTTTTCACCGAGAGGGACACGGAGCCAAAATACGAGACGGAGAGGGGCCAGGGGCCGGCCACACCACCTGGCCGCGCGGCCAGGACTGACCCGCGCCAGGGGGTGGTCTGGCCGCCTAGGGCACCCCCTTGGCCTCCCCTTTCGCCTATAAGATGCCTCCGATATAGAAACCCTAAGGACCCGATCAAAATTCCACGAAAGAGTCTGTAGTCGCCGTCATCTCCATCACTAGATCGGGAGGGATCTGAAGCTCTTCACGGCACCCTGCCAGAGGGGAGAATTCACCCTGGAGGCCTTCTTCATCACCATGCAAGCCTCCGATGTGATGCGTGAGTAGTTCATCCTTGCACTACGGGTCGATGTAGTAGCTAGATGGCTGGTTCTTCTCCTTTGTGCTACCATGTTTAGATCTTGTGAGCTCCGTTCATGATTAAGATCATCTATTTGTAATCCTACATGTTGTGTCTGCAGGGATCCGATGGATATTGAGTTGCTATTTCAGATTGATTATTGATTCTATCATGTCTTTGTTATTTGTGATCTTGCATGCTTTCCGTTGTTAGTAGCTATCTTGGCCAAGTAGATACTAGCAACTCTAAGAGTTGGTATTTATGCTCGATAGTGGGTTCATGCCTCTAGTAATCTCGGGAAGTGACATAAATCTCTAAGGTACTAGATGTGCTGTTGCTACTAGGGAGAAAACAACAATCCTTTGTTCATAGAACAATCGTATTGTTTACTTTACACACAATGCGTAATGCAATTATCTGTTGCTTGCAACTTAATACTGGAGGAGGTTCGGATGATAACCTGAAGGTGGCTTATTAGTCATAGATGCAGTTGGATTACAGTCTATGTATAATGTTGTAATGCCTAATCAAATCTCAAAGGAGTCAAGATGATTAGTATATGCATCTATGCTTTCTCGATGTTTGTCAATTGCCCCGCTGTAATTTGTTCACCCAACATGTCATCTATCTTAAGGAGAGCCACCACTAGTGAACTATGGACCCTGGTCTTTTCTTTTACCATCAATCTACAACTGTTTACTGCTTTCTGTTTACTTTCTACAAACTATTACTTTCTTCCACACAATACATTTAATCCTTTGTTTTTAGCAAAACCGGTGAGATTGACAACCTCACTGTAAGTTGGGGGCAACGTTTTGTGGTTGTGTTGTGCAGGTTTCCACGTTGCTGCTAGCACTGGTAGTGCGCCCTGCCAAAGGCCAGCTAGCAACACCTTGGAGGTGTTTCCTTGCTCCTACTGGTTCGATAACCTTGGTTTCATAACTGAGGGAAACTTACTGCTGTGCTCATCATACCTTCCTCTTGGGGTTCCCCAACGAGCTTGTTATTACATGAGTCAGCAAGTACTTTTCTAGCGCCGTTGCCAGGGAGTCAAGGACATCTTCACAAGGGGAGTCTCTCATAACCAATCTCTTTACTTTGTTGTTTTTGTTTTGCTTAGTTTATTTTTGCTTTGTTTGCTTGTTTCTTTATCAAAATACACAAAAAAATAGTTTTACTAATTTGCTTTCTTTATTAAAAACACAAAAAAATGACTGCTCTTGAAAACACTAAGTTGTGTGACTTCACTAGCACCAACAACAATGATTTCATGTGCACACCTATTGCTCCACCTGTTCCTGAAGCTACTTTCTTTGAAATTAAACCTGCTTTACTCAATCTTGTTATGAGAGAACAATTTTCTGGTATTGGTAATGAAGATGTTGCTGCTCACCTAAATAACTTTGTTGAACTTTGTGAGATGCAAAAGCATAGGGATATAGATGGAGATATTATTAAACTTAAATTGTTTCCTTTCTCTTTGAGAGGAAAAGCTAAAGAATGGTTGCAATCCCTAACTAGAAATAATATTGATTCTTGGAGTAAATGCAAAGATGCTTTCATTGGAAAATACTATCCTCCTGCTAAGATTATATCTATGAGAAGTGAAATAATGAAATTTAAACAATCTGATAATGAACATGTTGCTCAAGCTTGGGAAAGAATGAAATCTTTGGTAAAGAATTGTCCCACTCATGGACTGACTGCTTGGATGATTATCCAAACCTTTTATGTAGGATTGAACTATTCTTCAAGAAATCTATTGGATTCTGCTGCTGGAGGTACCTTTATGACCATTACTTTGGGTGCTGCAACAAAGCTTCTGGATAATATGATGGTTAACTATTCTGAATGGCATACTAAGAGAGCTCCACAAGGTAAGAAGGTAAATTCTGTTGAAGAAACTTCCTCCTTGAGTGATAAAATTGATGTTATTATGTCTATACTTGTTAATGGGAAGGCGCATATTGATCCAAATCATGTTCCCTTAGCCTCTTTGGTTGCTCAAGAAGAGCAAGTTGATGTGAACTTTATAAGAAATAACAATTTTAGCAACAATCCTTATAGGAATAATTTTGGTAACAACAATTATAGGCCATATCCTCCCAACAATGGTAATGCTTATGGAAATTCCTACAACAATAATAGGAGTGCTCCCTTTGAACTTGAAGTTATGCTCAAAGACTTTATTAGTAAACAAACTGCTTTCAATAAAACTTTTGAGGAAAAACTCTCTAATGCTAAAAGAAATATAGCATCATTGGCTGAAGCTCAATCTTCTTTTAATAAAATGGCTGCTAAACCTAAAACTATTGATAATCCCTATGCTGTTACTAATGCCATACAAGTTAGAATTGATGAAAATGTTAGACTATTAGCTAAATTGCATGCTAAGTGGGAAAGAGAAGATGAAATTGCTAGAAACATTAGTGTTTCTACTATCACTACCACTAGTGTTGAGGCTAGTAATAGCTCTACTACTTTATATGATAATATGATTTTGATCTTGATGGTTGCAATATCTCTGAAGTTATTAAGTTCCTACAAAAGCTTGCTAAAAGTCCTAATGCTAGTGCTATGAATATGGCCTTTACAAAACACATTACTGATGCTCTCATAAAAATTAAAGAAGGAAAGATGAAACATAAAGCTTCTATTCCTATGAAACAAGAAGATGGTTGGGAACCCATCATTAATATGAAAGTGAATGTTTTCGATTTCAAAGCTTTATGTGATCTTGCTAGTAGTGTTTCTATTATGCCTAGAAGGATTTATGATATGCTTGATTTGCCACCATTGGAAGATTGTTATTTGAATGTCCCACTTGATGATAATGCTAAAAATAAACTCATGGGGAGTATTAATGATGTTCTTATTATGGTTAACAATGCCTATGTCCCCGTTGATTTCTATGTTTTGGATGTTGAATGCAATGCTTCTTGTCCTATTACTTTGGGAAGACCTTTTCTTAGAACTGTTGGTGCCATTATTGATATGAAAGAAGGCACCATTAAATATCAACTCCCACTCAAGAAAGGTATAGAACACTTCCCTAAGAAGAGAGAGAAGATTTCTTTTGCCTCTCCTATGAAAACAAAATTTGCTCTTAATGCTTCTTCATTTGAGAACACTTGATTCTTTTTCTTGCTTCTTATGCCTAACTTAAAGACGTTAAAGAAAAGTACTTATTGAGAGATAACCCAAAAGTTTTAGATGAGTCTTGGAAGTTATTACCTCTGTAATAACCGCTCCTTATCCTTTTTATTTGCTTTTTGTGCCAAGAGTAACCTCTAATGAGAGAGAAATAATGATTGGGAAAGTTGCTGTCCCAAAACAGATTTTTGTGCTTCACCGTAAAAATTCATGTAACATATCTGTACGTCTTTTTGAGGCGTAAAGTTTTGTGCTTCTGCCCCAGGTTGTTATCTAACTTTTGTTAGTTCAGCACATTTTGATTTCAGAAACATAAGGTCTTCGAAAAAATTGGTTTTTACCTGCTGGTCTGTTTTGACAGATTTCTGCCATTATTTGCATTTGCTTCTTGTTGGTTCCTTTTTGAGTTCTTTTGGGGAATAGAGCTTTTTGAGGGAAGTGATATAGTAGCTTGTGTTTTAATGGAAGTTTTATTGGTGTTGAAACTGAACCTAAAGACTTATTATCTTGAGTGCACTAATGTTGCTAATAAAGATTGTGTGAAGTTTTGTATGAAGGAAAAAATATCAGGTGTATAGAGAGAATGACGTAACGAGATGAAGAATGGACTAAATCTCAAGCTTGGGGATGCCACCCCGTGTCACCCCAAGAAATATTCAAGAGGTACAAGCGTCAAAGCTTGGGGATGCCCAAGGCATCCCTTCTTCATCAATAAAAATCCCAGGTTTCTTCCAAACACTTCATTTTTATTATTTCATGCACAGTTGTGTTGTTCTTGGAGCGTCTTCTTTTTTGTTTTTTGTTTTTGTTTTTGTTTGCTTGGTTTTCTTAGTTTTCTTTAATAAATTGGTTAGAGCCCTTCTTTCATACATTGGTTTTCAAATAGTTTGGTTTGAATTGGAAAAAGAGTAGGAAAGTTCATGCTTAAGTGGTAAAGAGAGCTTGTTTTTAACTGTGGCCCATGCTTTGTCATGCCATGCTTGATATTGTTTTGGCTTTATGCTTAGTTATCTTTGCTGTAGCATGACATGTTATAAACAATTTATATTGCCTAATGTGCCTTGGAAGAATCATGCGTTGTTTTAGCATATTAAAGCATAATATTGTGGTATTCTCCTTTGATGCTTTATTTGGGTTGACTTGGCGCATGCTCACACCATGTTATGACTATCCCAAGTCACCATAGCCTTTATGATCCTTTAGTTTTCGACTTGTAGTATCACTTTATGCTTTGATTAATAATGTTTTGTCACTCTGCATGATTATGGTCATTATTACTCTCTTAGTTGGTCGCTCCCTGTCTTTTACTAGCCTCCATAACTAAGTGTGAGTTCCACTCATGCATCCAACTCCTAAAACCAAGTTATTCTAAAGAGTCCACCATACCTACCTATTAGCATTTGTTATTCCAAGTATATTCATGTTTTTATCTACCTTCCGAATTAAACTTGTTATGAGAAAACTAGTGATTAAAGCTCTCACAAACTTGATGGCACACTTTAGTTTTCTTGCCCTTAATAAACTTGAACCATTGTGTCGTCTATGTTCTATATGCTTGCACTTATATGTTGGGTATTAGCAGAACCATGTTGTCATGGGGAACACTTTCAACATTGCACTTGTACTTTGTACCTAGTTGATATCATGCTCTTTTGTCTATGGATGTCGTCGGTGTGAAATGAAAGGGGAGCTTGTAAGTCCATGGAGTTATGTATGTGTGTTAGAGAAACGCCTGGGCCGCCGGTCTAATCCATGCCGTCATGGTGGAAACCTGCAGCGTAACCATAATGAGCTGTCTACGAAGCATTCTTCTTATGAAAAAAAAGAGTCAGATATAGAGAAAAAAGAGAAAAATAAAAAAAAAGAGATATGAGAAAAGAGAAAATAGAGAAAAAAGCACCATTTTCCCATGGTAAATAAGAAGATTGCTGAGATGCTCGTTGTCTGCTTGCCTTGTCATTTTGATATGGGGATTCTTCCATATCATTGGGCAAGGGGTACCCCGTTAGCAGTTCTCTATGATACACATGTACTTACTATGACAAGAACTTACCGGTAACTAAACTTGAGTAGCATGAGGAGCGGCCCTCGTATTCGAGGGACATGAGATTTCCAACTTATACTTTGTCAAGCATATACTCCATAGTTTGTTCACTTTAACCTTAGTCACTTCAAGATGCTTATGATAGGGGAAATGAGAGCTCAAAGCTAATAAGTACCATAATTTTTGGAAGCTCTTTATGAAACTTGAATCCCTTCTTCCTTCTATGAAGGGCCTTTCTTTTACTTTTATGTTGAGTCTCCACCTTCTACCTTTATCCACCTACTTTGAGAGCATAGTGTCCATTATTAGTTCTATGTGCATTGTCCTAAGACTTGTTGATTGATGCATAATTTTGATATTGCTTGTTCTTAAACTATTTGTATCTAGTCACTCTTATGAACTTTGAAGGTGTCCTATGCATTGATGTTTGCTACTCTATGAGGGACAAGCTGAATGCCACTATGCTATGTTTTCTTTATGTGAAACAAACAAATGTCTTGCAAAGCATTATTATTCATGAATCTTTTGTTTATGCCTTTTCATGTTACAACATAGTTGCTTTGTCTTATTGTTAGAACTTTGTATTTCATGCTATGTTGAAGTACTATGATCCCAGCTATCAATGTTTTATAAATACTTTGATCAAGTTTATGATGGTGCAAGTCACCTAAAAAATTATTCTTTCTTTTTATCACTTACCTACTCGAGGACGAGCAGGAGTTAAGCTTGGGGATGTTGATACGTTGCTAACGTATCCATAATTTTTGATGTTCCATGCTTAGTTTTATCTACTTTCTTATGTTTTGTCCACACTTTGGAGTACTTTTTATACACTTTCTTGGACTAACCTATTAACAAGATGCCACAGTGCCAGTTGCCTGATTTCTGCTATTTTTGGTTCTAGGAAAGTCAGAAAATGAATATTCTCAGAATTGGACGGGACAAAAGCCAAAGTCAGTTTTTCACCGAGAGAGACAAGGAGCCAAAATACGACACGGAGAGGGGCCAGGGGCCGGCCACACCACCTGGCCACGTGGCTAGGCCTGGCCCGCACCAGGGGGTGGTCTGGCCGCCTAGGGCACCCCCGGCCTCCCCTTTCGCCTATATATCGCCTCCAATACAGAAATCCTAAGTACCCGATAAAACTTCCACGAAAGAGTCTGTAGCCGCCGTTAGGGATTGTATGTTGTAATTCATACATGTTGTGTTTGCAGGGATTCGATGGATATTGAGATGCTATTTCAGATTGATTATTGATTCTATCATGTCTTTGTTATTTGTGATCTTGCATGCTTTCCGTTGTTAGTAGCTATCTTGGCCAAGTAGATGCTAGCAACTCCAAGAGTTAGTATTTATGCTCGATAGTGGGCTCATGCCTCTAGTAATCTGGGGAAGTGACAGAAATCTCTAAGGTACTAGATGTGATGTTGCTACTAGGGAGAAAACAACAATCCTTTGTTCATAGAACAATCGTATTGTTTACTTTACACGCAATGCGTAATGCAATTATCTGTTGCTTGCAACTTAATAGTAGAGGGGGTTCGGATGATAACCTAAAGGTGGATTATTAGTCATAGATGCAGTTGGATTACGGTCTATGTATAATGTTGTAATGCCCAATCAAATCTCAAAGGAGTCAAGATGAGTAGTATATGCATATTGCTTTCTCGATGTTTGTCAATTGCCCTGCTGTAATTTGTTCACCCAACATGTCATCTATCTTAAGGAGAGCCACCACTAGTGAACTATGGACCCCGGTCGTTTCTTTTACTATCAATCTACAATCAATTGTTTAATGCTTTCTGTTTACTTTCTGCAAACTATTACTTTCTTCCACACAATACGTTTAATCCTTTGTTTTCAGCAAAACCGGTGAGATTGACAACCTCACTGTAAGTTGGGGCAAAGTTCTATGGTTGCTGCTAACACCGGTAGTGCGCCCTGCCAAAGTTCAGCTAGCAACACCTTTGGGGTGTTTCCTTGCTCCTAATGGTTCGATAACCTTGGTTTCATAACTAAGGGAAACTTACTGCTGTGCTCATCATACCTTCATCTTGTGGTTTCCCAACGAGCTCGTTATTACACGAGTCAGGAACGGACTCCGAATACTTCGGTATTCTCTCTGGAACACTTCCGGTTCTCTCTTCCTATTTCTCTATCGATAGTAGATTACCCCGCATCGTCGATTACCCTTAAGCGTGACACCCATATGGTTTGAGAATGTTTAGGTATGAAGGAGACATCTCCCCGATCAAGTGATCGTTAAGGGTATCTAGAACACATGATGATCCCTTGACATCCCACGAATTCGATTGTTCGCTTGAACCTTCTAAACGTCGAGTCTCAGTCCCTTTGTGTCGTGGGAATGACCACGCTAGTCGCTACCAGGGGTAGCGATTGATAGGATTGAGGGAAAGAGCGGGCAACCATCTGTGGAGCAAGATGAGGTCTGAGACACATGAGTTTACCCAGGTCCCCCTCCCCCCGTAGTGTAAAGACCTACTCCTGCTAGATTATATTATCGGCGAGTGAGTTAGAGGGGTGGCGAGCTCGGTGGCTAGGCAACGAGTCGCTTGGATGGGATGTATGATGGAACGTGAGTACACAAAACACCCTAGGGAGGTTTATATAGGGGGTACCTCGCTAGGGTTTACATATATCCTAGCTAATCAGATAAGGAGTCGAAGGTTTTGACCTAATCTGACTGGGCTTCAGCTATGCTTCTGAGCCTCTAGCTTCTAGTCGCTAGGCTCCCTCTCAGTCACATTCCAGTTGCCGTCCTGCAGGCCCACTCGCAAAGCCCTTGGTCCAGTCAAAACGTCATGCTGGGCATATCCCATTCGGCATATCCCCATCAGTAGTCCCCGAGGCCAATGTTGATCCGGCGCAGGTGTTCATTTGGCAGTCGGAGTAGGTGAGTCCAATTTGGACGCCCAGTCGAATCGGCAATGGACTCCCTCAATGAAGGAAGAAGTCCCTTTAGCGTGTCTTCAGTCGCAACATCGGCGAGTGGAATTATGCTCGAGTCGCTGCATCCTGTCGAATGGACAAGGCGCACCGGCAAACGAGTCAAGTGAAAGAAGTTGGACCGTCGGCTTGGTCAAACTAGCCATTGGGTAAACCAATGGTAACTTTGGCATAATTACCGCGAGGTAACGACTATCCCGAGATTGGCGGGTAGCGTCTTCTTTATAAAGAGAATGGAAGAGGAAAAGACGAATCTTCGCATTTCTCCATCCCCACGCACTCCCAGTCTCCAGATCCACTCTCGATCCGAAATCTTCGGATGAGGCAAATTCATTCCTCCTGATGGCGCCTCTGAAATATCTGTGGAGAAAATCCAAATGCACCACTACCTCCTTGAAGTCCTTCCAGGATGCGGGCATCCTTTGTAAGGGGAATTGGCGAATCCCCGCTCCCTGTGAGACGGATCCAAAGCCTCGCGCTTGCGAATTCATCTGCTTCTAGAGCCACTTAGAAAGAGGGCTAAGCTTCCCAACATCTCTCTTAGTAAGACCCGCGGGAAGAAGCAACGCGATATCGAGGCAAGTCGCAGCCTCGAAGAGCATGACAATGATGAAGGTATGGTGCAGGAGCATAGCTCTCGGTGCATGACAATGCCAGCGAAGCCCGTGCCGAAGGAGAAGTCGGCCATGAAGAAGCCAACGATGAAACGGATGTCAGCGACTCGGTCGGTGGTGGCATTCAAATCATCGGACGAGGAGCCTGGCGACAAGGAGGGCGAGGCTACGACCATGATTCTAGAGGACCTCGCGCCAGCGAAGGAAACAGGGGCGTCGGACGTGGTAACAGAATTGGTGGTTCCACTCGCCACGATTGTGCTATAGTTTCGGTGACCCAGAGCCAGGAGCTGCTGAGAACACGGGGTCAAAGTCCCCGCCACCAGAGAATGTGCCCGTGTCACCTAGGACAGAGGTTCCTGCAGCCGCAAGCTCGATGTCGAGGAAGCCCACGGTGTCGTGGGCCGCAAATGTATTTGCGAAGGGGCTCTCGTGCAAGTTGGGCCCAGAGCTAGAGAAGCCTGTCCACATTAACACTGGCTTCCACACTCTTCCTGTCACCAAGTAAGTTTGGTGTGTTTTCTTTTGTGTTTTGATGTTTTTCTTGTATCTTCAGCTTGCTAACAGTGGCGAGTTCGCCGGTCTGGTGCCAAGAAGATTGGTCGCCCTTTGGTGGCCAAGGTTCCGCTAGTCGCCGCTGAAGGGAGAGTCGACCCTTCCAAGAAGAGGAAGGCCATCACGGTGGATGCGCCAAGCGAAGGCGCGAAGAAGAAGAAGGAAGGCGACCCCGCTGCCGTGGCGGAGGAGGACATGGAGAAGGGCGACTCCGCCATTCCTTCCAAAGGTGAAGTGCCTGTCAGCTCGGAACCAAGCAAACCGACCAAGCCAGCGGAGGTGCCGATGCCTGTGGCTAGCGCCCCGGCGGCGACGACCGTGCCGTTCCCTCGCTTTGTGGCAAGGGCCTCTACCATGGCAACTACAGCGCCATCGCCACAAGTTCCAGAGGTCGTTGATGGTGATATCGGACAACGTCGCGGACGTACATCGTTCATGATTGCCTTGACGGATGCTATCGAGCTGCACGGCATGTCAGGTGCCGCTATACAGGTAAGTCCAGTCCCCGAGGTTCTAGTCTCTGAGTTTCAGTGGCTAGACACTTAGAACTTTGATCGTCCAGTCCTCGAGGGTCTAGTCGTTGAATTTCAGCGGCTAGACACTTAGAATTTTAATCGTCTAGTCCCTTTTTGTTTTCTGCTTGCAGGGCCTGCAAAGGGAATCGTCCGATCGGCAGGCCACGAAGGAGCGCTTGGAGCACGATTTGTGGGAGACGCAGGAGGCCAATCAGCGTGTCCAGGCGTCTGCTGGTAAGTTGTATTGCCTTTGGTAAATTTGGGTTCTTGCTATTGTGTGGAAACTGAGATATGGTCTTCTTTCCTTCAGTTGATTCTTTCACTGCAATCACCAAGGCCCATGAGGGATATGTTCTAATCGCCGAACTAGACGCTATGAAGGCCGCTTCGGCCGCGGCGAAGGAGTGAATCATCATGTTGACGTAGGAGCTGGAAGCGGTGAAGGCCTCGATGATCTCTTCTGAGGAAAGGGCCAAGGCTGCGGTCACCGCAGCGGAGGAGGAAGGTAAGGCCTCCGACTCGGTCATCCTTGGGTTGCAGGAGAACCTTGCGACGCTTGAGAAGCATGTGATGGAGACCTTCCGCAAACTCCTTGGTGAGTATCTTTTCCTTATTTCCCTTCTTGTCTGGTACGTGGCGAGTCCCCGAGTGGGTGAGTCCCCGAGCGAGTGAGTCCACTGGGTCAAAGCGGTATTGATTCCCTGACATTGCAGCCATGGTAGGTCAAAGTGACCCGGTGGTGCAGACCTTCGATGCCTTGAAGTGCGTGGCGGCCGTGGGAAATGCGGCCACCGCTTCGGCACTTTGTGTCCAGGCTGTTCTCCAAGGGATCTCTCCCACCGAGGTGATTCCTGGTGGGCTAACGGAAGTGTGGCGCTATCTCGAGGAGGCGCCCGTAGTGGTCGAGTGGATGGAGTGATCGGCCTTCCAGCACGGGGCCACCACGACGCTCAGTCTCGGGCTCGCGCACTTCCCCGATGACTTCGACCTCGATGACGTCACCAGCGGGTATCCCTCGGCGACTGGCTTGGTGGAGATCACGAAGGTGCTCAGGTTAACCGCCAAGGCTGCTCCATTCAGGAAGCGGGTGTTCGCAATGGGGGATCTGCTGTCGTACTAAGAGACTGTGCTGGCGCTAGGCGACTCCGAGCCGAAGCACCGTGACCTGAAGTCAGAGCAACCCTTCCGGACGTCGTTGGCGAAGCAGTTGACGATGTACCCATCAAACCCTTGGGAGCCATTTGTCTAGGCCAAGGGCGATGGTGGCGCTTCTTCTTCGAGTCCTGCACTATGAGGAGATTGCCCTAGGGCATTTGTGTTAGTCGTGGCGACTGGCCCCTTTTGTAATGTGCCTTGATGACGAACAATGTTTTTTTGAAGGAAAAGGTCAATCGACTCGCATTGCTATGTTATTGTTGTTTGTTTCGTATTATTATTTATTTTTGTTCAGCGAGTACAAGAATCCATTACATCATCCAAGGTTCAAACTTATTTAAGGTATCATTTTGGAAAATAAGGTGATAGGTGGTGGTCCAACTAACGAAGTGCGCTTACAATCCTATCTCACTGGATCTGGTGGCTAGCACAATATTCCTAGTGGTAATCACCCTATCTTGTTCACATGCTTCTATTACTAAGTCTATGATATCTCCTCTTAAGGATTGGTTGGTGACTTCCAACTCTTGGGTATGTTCTTTCTCTTTCTCTAAGTCTTGTTGGAGGTTGAGCATCCTGCACTTGACTCTAGCACTTAGTTCCTTGATAGTCTTCCAAGCTACTTCTTTTGCTGACTCAAAGAATGTGGTGTGCATAAAAGTGTTGGTGTACATGCAGAAGCCTTTTTCTTTGTGGTTGTCTTCCTTATTCTTGTACAAGTGAAGTTGCACCCACCAATACTCCACTCCTTCCTCCATTACTGGGAAGCCCTTGTACACTGCTGCACCATGTACTCCCATGGTCTCCATGAGGTCCTTGAGAATCTTGGGAAACTCAGTCTCACACTCCAAGGTCATGGTCATGAGTGGTCCTTTCTTCACGGCTTCGTTGACGGAGTTCATCTACAAACAGAGATGAGAAGAAGAAGATTAGAAAAGTTTACGAGAAGAATAGACAAGTGTAGAAGAAGTAAAAAAATTTCCTTAGTGGTTTCCAATCCTAGGGTCATAATCCTACAGGCAACACAGTGCTCTGATACCATCTGTAAGATCCCTCCTTATTAAAGGAAAAGATCCCTGTGATTGCAATGCTAGTCCCTGGATCAATGCTAGCATCCACAATTTAAGATGAAGTACACAGATACAAAGGTCGTTTATTACAGTCATTCCAGAGATAAAATATAGTCTTTTACAACTCATGGCCAAAGGCCTAATACAAGAGTTTATGGAATATGTAAATAAACATAAGTCTTCATCTTCATGTGCCACAGGCAAGCATGTTGAGTGTAGACTCATGACTCCTATTCATCATCAGAGTAACCTGCAACATCATAAGTTACAGCCACAAGGGTCAATACTTTGGAATAGTATTGGCAAGTGATACCTTAGTATATTTTAAGTGGACTATAATACTATATGCATTTGGCTGGTGGAGCTTAGGCTTGCATTGCTCAAAATAGATTTTTTTCCTTAACTTTTTGAAAATACTAAGTTTTTGCTTGAAACCAAACACCCAAGGCATCTATCAATCAAAGACTCTAGATCCACTCAGGGCATCTACCAATCAATGACTGAAGATCCTTTTAACCCTTGTTCACCCACAAGTTTTATTTAGAAATTGGAGTGATGAGATTCTTGAAGTTTCCATGTCTTGATGCTCAAATTGTCCTTACCAGGGACATGGCTAAGTACTTAGGTTTTACACTCTGCAGAGGTGGTGCACTTTACCCACAAGCCTTGGTTTCCCAAGACATGATCCTTCAGTAGCCTTTCCTTAGTCAAATGGACGCGCTCCAACCTATCATCCCATCTACCACCCACTGTCCAAAAGACTAAGTTCCAGCATCCTAAGATCATGGCCGAGCCCATATTACCAAGTGGTTGCACTTGAAGCTTCTCAACAATAGACATCTTAAATCTCTTTGTTTCCTGGGTGGCCATCCACAAGTGAGATACACAAGCCAAGTCCATGGCCTTGTGAACCACTCAACATAAGCCATTCCTTCCATTCCACCCAGGTGGTTCATTAACTTAGTTGTTTTATTTTACAAAAACATAAGTCCTTAGGCTTAGAAATTTTCCATAGTGAATAAATAAACCACCCTTGTTTTCTAGTAGCTAGGCTAAGCATAATAGTACTAGGAATCTTGACTTAGGTAATTTTCACTAAGGCTTCACCTAATAGGTTTTCCCAAAGCATAACTTGTACTTAGCAAATAACCATGCAAATCCTATACTTAGAAAAAAAATACTAATGCATATATAAAATATAGGAATGGAATATTCATGATGATATCACTTGCCTTGGTAGTGTGGAGAGTAGCACTCGTCACAATCACAATCACTAGCAAAATCTACACACAAAGTTATAGCACACAATTACACACAAATATATACAAACAAAAATATTATGAATGCATGCATGCATGAATCTACCAAGTGATGATTTTTGAAAACTCAACCAAGCAAGTGCATGAATACAGAAACTAAACAAGTCACAAAATAGCCAAGACAACTTAAATAACCCTAAAACAAAATACTAAACTAAATCTATACTCAAAAAGGCCTCAAACAAGTCTCTGCAATTTTAGCACATCTAATGGTTACTATTTGCTAAACAAATTGGATAGGTAGAAAGGTCTTGTTTTTCTGATTCCAACGGTATAAAGTTTGCAAAATTCCAACGTGGAAATCAAAAGATATAGGCATTTGAAATCTGGATCAAAATCTGTTTTTAAATTCTATTTTCAGACCTAACCCTAGCCACGCGTCATGTTCTTATTCGCCCGTACCGTTTCGCGCTGGATCGAGCTCCACAGCCGTAGGATTTAAATGAAATCTGGCGGCTCAGATCGCGTACCGCTTCGGGGTTAAGTGGATCTATCCCAGCGCTACGATACAGATCTAACGGCTGCTATTTCCCTGGCCAAGAACTGGCGGCGGAGCGGTGGCTACCGGCGGCGAAACTGTCGGTCGATGATGTTGCCGATGATGCAGACGGCGAGGGAGAAGGAGGAGTAGCTCACCGGGCTCAGGAGGACACGGCGAAGCTCGTCGTACTTGCGGTTGGTCAAGGGGCGCTCGGGCACGGCTGCGATTGCTCACCGGAGTTCGTGGCGGCGTCGGGTGCGTCGGGTGGTCGTCGTGGACGTCGCTGTGGATCACCCCAAGGCAAGGCGAGGACACGGTTAGATTCACAGAGTCGAGGCGAAGTAGTGAGCGTGAACGGAAAGGCGAGGGGCGGTCTGTACCTTCCGGAAAAACTCGTCGGAGTAGATGTCGCCGTCGGTGCTCGCGGTGTCAAGTGGAACCGGCGACCTGGGGCAGTACAAGACGGACTAGTGAGGTCAGGAGGTGCGCAAAGACACGCTGAGTCAGATTGTAAGAACGAGAGGCAGAGGGGAGCTCTGGACTCACCGGAATCGATCGCCGGAGAGGCTCTGTCTGCGGCGGTGCAAAGCTGATTGAGGACAGCCTGGTGGCGGAGTGAGCGAGGTGTTTGGGGGAAAAATATCGCGGGGCAGAGAGGGTCTTATAGCCGGGGAATCGACAGGAAACGCTCGAGGATAAATGCCCATTTACGCCGCGCCATTACCGGCCATCACTACTGCAGCGACGTGGTCGCAAGCGCGGTCTGGGGAAGACGAGGTCGACGTGGACCGGGCCCGCTCGTCAGCGAAGTGTGCAGGATGAAGGTGGGGTCGGGCTGTCAGCGTTTGTCTGCGTGTGCTCGCGCGTGTGAGAAGGAAAAGGAGATCCCCGGGTGGGCTTGCTGGGCTTCATCCGCTGCTGGGCCAGATTCTGGCCGCTCGGCCCTTTTCTTTTGTTTAAGCTTTTTCTTTTTCTAATTCCATTTTCTGAATAGAATTTGATATGAATTCAAATCCTTTTGAATTCAAACTTCTTTGGGGATTTTTGCAGGGTTCTGTGGGTTCAAAAATGAGTCAGATGACCATGTGGTTACTAGCAAAGGCTTGGTCAAGCTTGGGTTTCAAAATAAACAGAGATTTGCTCTAGTTGCAAATATTTGGAATAGGGTTTAGAAAATATTTCTAAATTGGAATCTTGGGTTTAAATGCTACTCCTAATCTTTCCAATCATGGAGGCAAGCAAACAAGATCATGGACAAACAAATCCCAAAGGGTGATGGCCAATTGAGATAAATTGCCCACATGAAATCATAGCTCAAACTTCTGTCTCTAAATGATTTTTGAGAAAAACCCTATATGAATGAATGATGCAAGAATGATATGAATGAGTTTTTGAAACATGATTTTTGGGATGTTACAAATCTAACCCCCTTAAAATGAATCTCGCCCTCGAGATTCGGATTGGCTAGCAAATAGGTGTGGGTGCTCTTTCCGAAGATCGTCTTCTCTTTCCCATGTTGCTTCCTCTTCGGAATGATGATTCCATTGTACTTTGCAAAACTTGATGGTTTTTGTCCTTGTGACTCTTTCTGTGGTCTCAAGAATCTTGACAGGCTTTTCTTCATAGGTGAGATCACTTTCTAGTTGAACTTCTTCCAAAGATATGGTATCTTTCAAAGATGTTTCTTCCATCTCCGGGTGACATTTCTTAAGCTGACTCACATGAAAAACATTATGGACTGCTAATAAAGATGCTGGCAGTTCGATTTCATATGTAGCTTCTCCCTTGCGACTTAGAATGTTGAATGGTCCAACATATCTTGGTGCTAACTTTCCTTTGACTCCAAATCTTTTTACTCCACGAAGTGGTGATACTCTAAGATAACCTCTATCCCCAACTTCGTAAGTGACTTCTCTACGCTTAGCATCTGCGTAGCTTTTCTGTCGAGACTGTGCTATCTTCAATCTGTCTCTAACCAATTTGACCTTTTCTTCGGCGTCTTTGATAAGATCTGGTCCAAACAAGCTTCTTTCTCCTACACCATTCCATAGCAATGGGGTGGTACACTTCCTTCCGTATAGAAACTCAAATGATGCCATCCCAATACTAGATTGGTGACTGTTGTTGTAAGAGAACTCTGCGTAAGGCAGACTTTCATCCCAACTTGCTCCATAGTCTAGGGCACATGCCCTCAACATGTCTTCAAGAATTTGATTAGTCCTTTCTGTTTGTCCATCAGTTTGAGGATGAAAAGCAGTGCTGAATTCCAATCTCGTTCCTAGAGATTCATGAAGCTGTCTCCAAAAGTGAGAAGTGAACTGAGTTCCTCTATCAGACACAATACTCTTAGGTACTCCGTGAAGGCATACAATTCTGCTATGTAGATTTTGGCTAACTTGGCACTGGTATAAGTTGTCTTTACGGGTATAAAATGAGCCACTTTAGTTAGGCGATCCACTACTACCCATATGGAATCATACCCTGACCTGGTCCTTGGTAATCCTGTAATGAAATCCATACCAATATTTTCCCACTTCCATTCAGGAATAGGCATTGGTTGAAGCAAACCTGCTGGTTTCTGATGCTCCGCTTTCACTCTACTACACACATCACACAAAGCAATGTGTTCGGCGATGTCCCTTTTAAGATTGTTCCACCAAAATCTTTCTTTCATATCCATGTACATTTTGGTGTTTCCCGGGTGAATAGAATATGGAGAGTTATGGGCTTCTTGTAGAATCAGTTTCCGCATTTCCGGATCTTGTGGAACACAAATACGTTTCCCGTGCCATAAAGTACCTTGTTCGTCCATATGGAAACTTTTAGCCTTCCCTTGGCTAATCCTTTCCTTAATCTCTTCGATTTCTTTATCCGTCTTTTGGGCTTCTTTAATCTTATCCAACAGAGTGGGTTGAACATCCAAAGACATGAGATGTCCTTCTGGCACAATCTCCAACCTGAGTTCCTTGAATTGCTTACGCAAGTCATCTGGCAATTCACCTTTGGTAAGGCCATTTACAAACGCTTTACGACTTAGAGCATCTGCTACTACATTTGCTTTACCGGGGTGGTATTGCAAACTCAAGTTGTAATCCTTGATAAGTTCTAGCCATCTTCTTTGTCTCATATTGATCTCCTTCTGGGTGAAGATATATTTCAAGCTCTTATGGTCGGTGAACACTTCACAACGTTTTCCCAAAAGGTAGTGTCTCCATGTTTTGAGTGCATGGACAACAGCGGCTAACTCTAAATCATGAGTAGGATAGTTTACTTCATGAGTTTTGAGTTGTCTCGAGGCATAAGCCACAACTTTTCCGCCTTGCATAAGTACGGCTCCTAATCCTTGATGCGAAGCATCACAATACACTTGGAAATCCTTTTCCAAATCTGGTAGACACATAACAGGTGCTGACACAAGTCTCTTCTTTAGTTCTTGAAAGCTGAGTTCACATCCTTCAGACCAAGCAAATTTCTTATCTTTCTTTAACAATTCTGTCATTGGTTTAGCAACCTTTGAAAAAATTTCAATGAATCTTCTGTAGTAACCTGCTAAACCAAGGAAACTACGAACCTCTTTTACATTCTTAGGAGATTCCCATTCTGTCACAGCCGAAACTTTAGCAGGATCAACTGCTACACCATTCTTTGTCATAACATGACCAAGAAATCCAACTTCCTCTAGCCAAAACTCACACTTGCTGAACTTGGCATAAAGCTTATGTTCCCTTAGTTTCTCAAGTATCATACGTAGATGTCTTTCATGTTCTTCCTTGCTCTTGGAGTAGACTAAGATGTCATCGATGAAAACGACAACGAACTTGTCGAGAAATTCCATGAACACTTTGTTCATCATATTCATGAAGTATGCTGGAGCATTGGTTAAGCCGAAAGGCATCACCGTGTACTCATACAATCCATACCTTGTGGTGAATGCTGTTTTAGGTATGTCTTGCTCTCTTATCTTGAGTTGAAAATAGCCTGACCGAAGATCAATCTTCGAGAACACACATGCTCCTTCTAGCTGATCAAACAAGTCATTTATTCTTGGCAATGGATATTTGTTCTTGATGGTTACCTCGTTGAGAGAACGGTAATCTATGCATAATCTTTGAGTTCTGTCTCTCTTTTCTACGAACAAAACTGGAGCTCCCCAAGATGAAGAACTTGGCTGGATAAATCCTTTCTGCAATTGTTCTCCAAGTTGTTTCTTGAGTTCCTTAAGTTCGTCAACTGACATTTTATAAGGCCTCTTTGCTCTTGGTCCAGAACCTGGTACCAAATCTATTATAAACTCCACATCTCTATCTGGTGGCATTCCTGGTAACTCTTCCGGGAACACATCCGGATACTCACACACAATTGGCACTGTGTCCATGCTAACCCCCTTAAGAGAATTCAGCTTGCTCCCTTTAGATCTAAAGTTGGACTTGAATATTATCCTCTTACCTTCAGGGGTTGTGAGTGAAATTGTACGATTGGCACAATCTAGTACTCCCTCATACTTAGCCATCCAATCCATTCCCAAAATTACGTCCAATCCTTGGGAATTTAGGATTATTAGGTTTACTGGAAACTTATGTTTTCCGATCTCTATGACTAGATCCCGGCATCCAAGACTCACTATCATATCTCCTCCCGGAGAGCTAACTTTTATCGGACACCCAATGTTTTCAGATGCAAACCCATTTCTATCAACAAATGCTTTTGATATGAATGAATGAGATGCACCAGTATCAAAGAGTACATATGCTGAGATGGAATTGAGTCTGAACTTACCGGCAACAGCATCAGGCTCTTCATAGACCTCCTCCACGTTGATGTGGTTAACTTGTCCTTTCTGAAAAGGATTTGGCTTGTTAGGTCCTTCAACTTTCTTTTCAGGGCACTTATTAGCATAATGCCCCAGCTTCTTGCATTTGTAGCATTCGACCTGGCTGATGTCCGTCTTAGGCTGACTTCCACTTCCACTTCCACTTCCACTTCCACTATGGTGGCTCTTATGTCCACTCTTGTGATTCTTGTACTTATCATTTTCATGACTGCGATGATGCTTGTTGTCATGACGGTTGTGGTTGTGGTGTTTGTTAAACTTCTCATGCTTGTGGAATCCTGAGCTGACACTATCATCATAGTGAGATCGTTTATGAGACGATCCCGAGCTGTGCTTGTCGGAGTGTTTCCTCTTCCTACTCTCGACTTGCTTCATTTTATTCTCCACAATAACAGCCTTGTCACACAGTGACTGATAAGTGGGAACATATGCCACAGACAGCTGCAGATTTAGCTCATCATTCAAGCCTTCTAGAAACTTTTCCTTCCTTTTGGCATCAGTGTCAACCTCATCCGGTGCATAGCGCGCCAGATTGTTGAACTCTTCAATGTATTCAGCCACGCTGTGGTGGCGCTGCTTCAGGTTATGGAACTCCTTCTTTTTCAGGCTCATCATACCTGGTGAGATATGAGTGGTGCGAAAACCATCTTCAAATATAGCCCAAGTCACCTCATCAATAGGTGTGGTGATTTGGAAATTGTCCCACCATGCTGCGGCTGGTCCTTCCAACAGGTGTGCTGCAAACCTGACCTTTTCAGCATCTGTGCATCCTACGGTCACTAAGTCCTTGTTCACAGAACGTAGCCAATCATTGGCCACCATGGGATCAGTCGTTCCTGAAAACTTAGCTGGCCTCAGACGCAGAAATCTGGTGAGCATATCAAAACCTGGAGGGTTGTTATTGTTGTTGTTATTGTTGTTATTGTTGTTGTTGGGGTTGTTGTTGTTGTTGTTCTGGTTCTGGATGAACGTCGTCATCATTTGCATAAGCTGTGTCTGCGCATTCATCATTTGTTGCATTTCCGGGGTAATGTTGGGGTTGGGGTTGGTGTTTGCGCGACGGGGAGGCATCTGTGGTTTATTCATATAGAGATAAGAATGAGATACCCTTACATGATTTATGCACAATACATTACTCAAACAAACCCATAGCAAGCAACACAAAGATAAAAGCTCAACAACAAGATAACAAAAAGTCTCAAAGTACAAACACACAAGTGGCAAGCCATCCACATGTCGGATGGTCCAAACATTAAGTTCACAAATAACAAGTGCGATAAATAAAGATAACTGAGTAGTCAAATCTACTCGTCGGCATCAATCTCCTCCTCGACAAAGGTAAGGCCTGCGTTCTCCATTGCGGTCTTGTTCTCCTCGATGGTAGTGGTCAAAGAGTCGATCTTGGCCTTGAGAGCCCTCTTCTGGGAACGAAGCCTCTCAATCACTGTCTGCTGCTGCTCTAACTCGAAGTCCTTGGACTGCAGTTCCTCGGTCATATCACGAATCCTCTTGTTCCTATCCTGGACACGCTTCTCTTGACTCTTGAACTTACGGTCTTGGGTCTCGAACTTTGCCTCCATCTCCTTGACTATCTCGTCCTGCTGCGCGAAGAGCTTGTCCTTCTCGCGAAGCTGCACCTGGAGCTCGTCATTACTAAGCATGACGTTGGTCCTATCGGTATCCACGTGCCTAATAAGAGTCTCTAAGTCCTGGAGGTACAGGCGTATCGGCTCTGCTGTGACCCTCGAGTCGTCCTCAAAGTCAATGGACTCTCCGTCATCGTCACGCCTTCCGAAAGCGTGGAAGTGAGTGCCTCTAACCTGTCGGGAGTGACATCCTAACAGTCGTCCTATCAGATCCTGCATGACAACCTCCATGCCTCTCTCCCTGTCATCGTGCATAAGCTTGAAGACGATGGCCTCCGTAGTAGGCTCTATCTGGCGTCCTGGCTGGTTCACCTTGAAGCCCCAAAGGTCCTTCCTCTCAAACTTGGTGAGTGGGTGCACCGTAATGATAGGAAGAGGGAGATCGAGTAAAGTAGTAAGCTCTACGATACGAGGACCAAAACGGGTAGCCTGGAACTCCTCAACAATGCTGATGGCAATAGGCATCTATTTATAAGATTGAAAAAGTTAGAACAACACAATTTAAAATAAACAAGATAAACATTCAAACACATTCTTGGGACACACAAAAATCATACAAGTCATGCATACAAGAATCCATTACATCATCCAAGGTTCAAACTTATTTAAGGTATCATTTTGGAAAATAAGGTGATAGGTGGTGGTCCAACTAACGAAGTGCGCTTACAATCCTATCTCACTGGATCTGGTGGCTAGCACAATATTCCTAGTGGTAATCACCCTATCTTGTTCACATGCTTCTATTACTAAGTCTATGATATCTCCTCTTAAGGATTGGTTGGTGACTTCCAACTCTTGGGTATGTTCTTTCTCTTTCTCTAAGTCTTGTTGGAGGTTGAGCATCCTGCACTTGACTCTAGCACTTAGTTCCTTGATAGTCTTCCAAGCTGCTTCTTTTGCTGACTCAAAGAATGTGGTGTGCATAAAAGTGTTGGTGTACATGCAGAAGCCTTTTTCTTTGTGGTTGTCTTCCTTATTCTTGTACAAGTGAAGTTGCACCCACCAATACTCCACTCCTTCCTCCATTACTGGGAAGCCCTTGTACACTGCTGCACCATGTACTCCCATGGTCTCCATGAGGTCCTTGAGAATCTTGGGAAACTCAGTCTCACACTCCAAGGTCATGGTCATGAGTGGTCCTTTCTTCACGGCTTCGTTGACGGAGTTCATCTACAAACAGAGATGAGAAGAAGAAGATTAGAAAAGTTTACGAGAAGAATAGACAAGTGTAGAAGAAGTAAAAAAATTTCCTTAGTGGTTTCCAATCCTAGGGTCATAATCCTACAGGCAACACAGTGCTCTGATACCATCTGTAAGATCCCTCCTTATTAAAGGAAAAGATCCCTGTGATTGCAATGCTAGTCCCTGGATCAATGCTAGCATCCACAGTTTAAGATGAAGTACACAGATACAAAGGTCGTTTATTACAGTCATTCCAGAGATAAAATATAGTCTTTTACAACTCATGGCCAAAGGCCTAATACAAGAGTTTATGGAATATGTAAATAAACATAAGTCTTCATCTTCATGTGCCACAGGCAAGCATGTTGAGTGTAGACTCATGACTCCTATTCATCATCAGAGTAACCTGCAACATCATAAGTTACAGCCACAAGGGTCAATACTTTGGAATAGTATTGGCAAGTGATACCTTAGTATATTTTAAGTGGACTATAATACTATATGCATTTGGCTGGTGGAGCTTAGGCTTGCAGTGCTCAAAATAGATTTTTTTCCTTAACTTTTTGAAAATACTAAGTTTTTGCTTGAAACCAAACACCCAAGGCATCTATCAATCAAAGACTCTAGATCCACTCAGGGCATCTACCAATCAATGACTGAAGATCCTTTTAACCCTTGTTCACCCACAAGTTTTATTTAGAAATTGGAGTGATGAGATTCTTGAAGTTTCCATGTCTTGATGCTCAAATTGTCCTTACCAGGGACATGGCTAAGTACTTAGGTTTTACACTCTGCAGAGGTGGTGCACTTTACCCACAAGCCTTGGTTTCCCAAGACATGATCCTTCAGTAGCCTTTCCTTAGTCAAATGGACGCGCTCCAACCTATCATCCCATCTACCACCCACTGTCCAAAAGACTAAGTTCCAGCATCCTAAGATCATGGCCGAGCCCATATTACCAAGTGGTTGCACTTGAAGCTTCTCAACAATAGACATCTCAAATCTCTTTGTTTCCTGGGTGGCCATCCACAAGTGAGATACACAAGCCAAGTCCATGGCCTTGTGAACCACTCAACATAAGCCATTCCTTCCATTCCACCCAGGTGGTTCATTAACTTAGTTGTTTTATTTTACAAAAACATAAGTCCTTAGGCTTAGAAATTTTCCATAGTGAATAAATAAACCACCCTTGTTTTCTAGTAGCTAGGCTAAGCATAATAGTACTAGGAATCTTGACTTAGGTAATTTTCACTAAGGCTTCACCTAATAGGTTTTCCCAAAGCATAACTTGTACTTAGCAAATAACCATGCAAATCCTATACTTAGAAAAAAAAATACTAATGCATATATAAAATATAGGAATGGAATATTCATGATGATATCACTTGCCTTGGTAGTGTGGAGAGTAGCACTCGTCACAATCACAATCACTAGCAAAATCTACACACAAAGTTATAGCACACAATTACACACAAATATATACAAACAAAAATATTATGAATGCATGCATGCATGAATCTACCAAGTGATGATTTTTGAAAACTCAACCAAGCAAGTGCATGAATACAGAAACTAAACAAGTCACAAAATAGCCAAGACAACTTAAATAACCCTAAAACAAAATACTAAACTAAATCTATACTCAAAAAGGCCTCAAAGAAGTCTCTGCAATTTTAGCACATCTAATGGTTACTATTTGCTAAACAAATTGGATAGGTAGAAAGGTCTTGTTTTTCTGATTCCAACGGTATAAAGTTTGCAAAATTCCAACGTGGAAATCAAAAGATATAGGCATTTGAAATCTGGATCAAAATCTGTTTTTAAATTCTATTTTCAGACCTAACCCTAGCCACGCGTCATGTTCTTATTCGCCCGTACCGTTTCGCGCTGGATCGAGCTCCACAGCCGTAGGATTTAAATGAAATCTGGCGGCTCAGATCGCGTACCGCTTCGGGGTTAAGTGGATCTATCCCAGCGCTACGATACAGATCTAACGGCTGCTATTTCCCTGGCCAAGAACTGGCGGCGGAGCGGTGGCTACCGGCGGCGAAACTGTCGGTCGATGATGTTGCCGATGATGCAGACGGCGAGGGAGAAGGAGGAGTAGCTCACCGGGCTCAGGAGGACACGGCGAAGCTCGTCGTACTTGCGGTTGGTCAAGGGGCGCTCGGGCACGGCTGCGATTGCTCACCGGAGTTCGTGGCGGCGTCGGGTGCGTCGGGTGGTCGTCGTGGACGTCGCTGTGGATCACCCCAAGGCAAGGCGAGGACACGGTTAGATTCACAGAGTCGAGGCGAAGTAGTGAGCGTGAACGGAAAGGCGAGGGGCGGTCTGTACCTTCCGGAAAAACTCGTCGGAGTAGATGTCGTCGTCGGTGCTCGCGGTGTCAAGTGGAACCGGCGACCTGGGGCAGTACAAGACGGACTAGTGAGGTCAGGAGGTGCGCAAAGACACGCTGAGTCAGATTGTAAGAACGAGAGGCAGAGGGGAGCTCTGGACTCACCGGAATCGATCGCTGGAGAGGCTCTGTCTGCGGCGGTGCAAAGCTGATTGAGGACAGCCTGGTGGCGGAGTGAGCGAGGTGTTTGGGGGAAAAAGATCGCGGGGCAGAGAGGGTCTTATAGCCGGGGAATCGACAGGAAACGCTCGAGGATAAATGCCCATTTACGCCGCGCCATTACCGGCCATCACTGCTGCAGCGACGTGGTCACAGGCGCGGTCTGGGGAAGACGAGGTCGACGTGGACCGGGCCCGCTCGTCAGCGAAGTGTGCAGGATGAAGGTGGGGTCGGGCTGTCAGCGTCTGTCTGCGTGTGCTCGCGCGTGTGAGAAGGAAAAGGAGATCCCCGGGTGGGCTTGCTGGGCTTCATCCGCTGCTGGGCCAGATTCTGGCCGCTCGGCCCTTTTCTTTTGTTTAAGCTTTTTCTTTTTCTAATTCCATTTTCTGAATAGAATTTGATATGAATTCAAATCCTTTTGAATTCAAACTTCTTTGGGGATTTTTGCAGGGTTCTGTGGGTTCAAAAACGAGTCAGATGACCATGTGGTTACTAGCAAAGGCTTGGTCAAGCTTGGGTTTCAAAATAAACAGAGATTTGCTCTAGTTGCAAATATTTGGAATAGGGTTTAGAAAATATTTCTAAATTGGAATCTTGGGTTTAAATGCTACTCCTAATCTTTCCAATCATGGAGGCAAGCAAACAAGATCATGGACAAACAAATCCCAAAGGGTGATGGCCAATTGAGATAAATTGCCCACATGAAATCATAGCTCAAACTTCTGTCTCTAAATGATTTTTGAGAAAAACCCTATATGAATGAATGATGCAAGAATGATATGAATGAGTTTTTGAAACATGATTTTTGGGATGTTACAAAAGATTCTGATGCAAGTGACATAGATGAGTAGGACGCTGAGGATCCTAAAAACCTAGAGGTTGATGCATAAACACTTCTTTCCCAAGAACACCATTTAGAAACGCATTCTGAACATCAAGCTGATGCATGGACCAACCCCGACTAACTGCAATAGATAGAAGCAACCAGATGGTGGTTGGTTTTACCACATGATTGAAAGTATATTCATAATCGAGACCACAATGCTACTTGAACCCCTTAGCAACCAGACATGCTTTGTACCACTCAATAGTACCATTAGCATGGCGGTTTACTTTATAAACCCACTTGGAATAAACAATATTAATACCTTGTCGAGGAGCAACAATACATCAAGTATCAATTGCAACCAAAGCATCAAACTCTTGTTCCATAGCCTGACGCTAGTGAGGAATCCCAAGTGCAGCACAGAAATGATGGGGCTCAGTGGATGGATCAATAGTGGCTTCCTTAACACATGCAGCCACCCAAGCAACAGTGCCATCAATGCACTATTTTGGTTGATGTGAAGGGAATATGCCCGAGAGGCAATAATAAAGTGGTTATTATCTTATTCCATGTTTATGATAAATATTTATTTTACATGCTAGAATTGTATTGATTCGGAAACATCAATACATGTGTGTTTAATAAACAAAAAGGGTTCCTAGTCATGCCTCTCTTATAGACTAGCTTGTTGATTAACAAGATGATCAAGGTTTCCTGATCATGGACATTGGATATTGTTAATAACAAGGTCACACCATTGGTGGAATGATGTGATGAACATTCATCCAAAGTATAGCATTCCGATCAAAGTCATTATGTTTATATTGCTATAACATCATACGAAGTAATCTTAGTCCTTAGACCATGAGATCATGTTAATTGCTAACACCGGAAGAGTATCTTGATAACATCAAACGTCACACCGTAACAGGGTGACTATAAAGGTGGGTTCAGTGCTACGAAGGTGTTATGTTGAGGCTCATGGATCAAGAGTGGGATTTTTCCATCCCGATGACAGATAGATATACTATGGGCCCTCTCAGTGATATCACATTGAAATAGCTTGCAAGCAAGTGATGTGATCACTAGAATGTTATATCACGGGAACGAGAAAAGAGTGCATGTCGGTAACGAGATCAAACTAGGTATTTGGATGCCAATGATCGAATCTCGGACATGTAATATATCACGAGACAAAGGGATTTAGTTACGACGTTAAAGGTTCACACGATCACAAGAGTCATCGTTGAATATGTGGGAGTCAGTACGGATCTCCAGGTCCTGGTGCTGATTATTGATCAGAGAGGGGTCTCGATCATGTCTACATTATTCGCGAACCGTAGGGTGACACACTTAAGGGATACAGACACCATTTGGAGCAAATATGTTTCAGATAAAGATTTAAGAAAGCGCTGGAATCATTTCCATGGAAACCGAAATTGTTTTGGGTGAAATTGCTGAAACTGGTTCTGCATGTGATATTGAAATGTTGCAGGGGGTTTTATGTGAATGTTTGTTAATTAATGTAATTAAAAAAATTCTGAATAAAATAAATAAAATAGTTTTATTTAATGAGAGCTTGCATTAAATTTGGTGGAAATTTAATGCATGTGTGAGTGGAATTTTGAGTGGAGGCTTTTTATGGGAGTGGGAGCTCCACCCACATGAATGTGGAAGAGGTGGGGGAACCACCATGGCTGCCACGCCATGGCCCTTGGGTGCCCCCCTCTCTCCTATAAAAGGCCCCCCTCTCCTCCTCTCACAACACACCTCCTTGTGAAGGATCTCTCTCCCCCTCTAGTATTATCCCCATGGTCTCGGATTAGGGAGATACATGTTCCCGGTGGCTTTATCTGGAAAGGAGTTGCTGCTTCCACTGCTTTGCTGGAGCGAGGGACGGAGGTTGTCGGGGTACCGGACGTGTGTGCGATCACGGATGCACCGCTGCTTTGCGGTGCTGGACTTGGTGGTGCTGGAGCTGGATCTGATGGACATGCTGGAGCCAGACCTACTGGACTTCATCACGATCTTGAGATCGGCAACTGTACGACTACATCAACCACGAGTTCCTACTCGTTAACAAAGCTTGTTGTCTACGAGGGTAAGTTCTCGTTGGATGTATGTCCACCCGTTGCTTTGTACCTAGTAGATAGATCTTGGCGTGTAATTCACACCGTAGGAAATTTTTTGTTTTCTATGCTGCGGACCCAACAGTGGTATCAGAGCCTGATCTATGCGTAGGTGCTTTGCACGGGTAGTACACATATGTTTATATGTGGGCGATGATGATCATGTTATTGCTTCTTTCATGTATTTTGGATATTGGTGGCATAGTGGGATGAAGCGGCCCGGACCAACCTTACATGTCATCGTACATGAGACCGGTTCCACGACTGACCTGCAACTTGTTTTGCATAAGTGGCTGGCGGGTGTCTGTCTCTCCTACCATAGTCAATATCTGATTTACAATGAGTTGCTAATAACTTAGTTATCCTCGTTGTGGTTCATGTTCGTAGGTAAGAACGGTTCTATCTCCGAAAGCCTTAAGCCACGTAAAACTTGCAATTGATAAATTAGAGGCGTCTAGTTTAGATCGTTGCTGGGCTAGTGTCTTGATATGGTATTGTTGTAAGTAGATGTATGATAGATACTCTTACAACACATTCAACGTGTAAGTTCCATAGACCTTGGCCTTACACACAAAGGAATGATAGAGATCATACCACGATGCAAATGATAGAGATCAAATGCATGGACCATATCATCTCACTTTACACATTAGATGTTAGCATCTTATACTGCTAGTTTGGCGCTTTCTGTAGCATTGTAAGATGATCCCTCATTTAAATATCAAGATAAAATGTGTTCTTCCTTAAGTATGCACCGTTCTATGGATCGTGTTTCGAGACATCACGTGATGATCGGGTGTTCTCAACTCTACGCTTTCATGCAACGGGTGTAAGACAGTTTTACACACGCGAATACTAAGGTTCTTACTTGGCGAGCCTAGCATGTACAGACATGGCCTTGGAACACGGACCGAAAGGATAAGCATGAGTCATATAGCTGATATGATGACCATTGATGCTCGCCTTTGATACTACACCGACTCACGTGATGATCGGACTTGGTGTAGTGGATTTGGTTCATGTAATCACCAAAAAAGCACGAGGGATGTCGTTTTTGAGTGGGAGTTCATTTCTAATTTGGATTAGTCGAACTCAATTTGTCATAAACTAAATCAAAGTGAATTTGCATAATTTGTTGTAGCCATTCGCATCTGTTCACTACCTTATGCTTAGTTTTAATTGAGATAATAGAACTATAGAATTCTGGATATTTACTTTACGAATTGGTATCGTATTGTTTTGAATGTCAATTTAAAGTTTATAAGTCCTATTGCAAACTTTCAGCAAACTCTATTTACTCCATGAAGTTTAATAAGTAGTATTAAATCAAGAGTAAGAATTCCAATGTTAGTATCTAAAGTATCATGTTTGCCTCCATAATTATTGATATTCAAAAAGTTGTTTTAATATCAAGATTATATTGGAGCTGAAAATTGTTTCAGAAACCATCATGTGTGAAAGATATTGTGATATCTGAAACAATGTTTTTGGTTGCATTATGATAGAGTATAATTTAGCAAAATACATGTTCTCATATTGTATGAGAATTTGTGAAGGATGGAGATGCTAGGCATCCGAATCTACCAAAAGGGTTTTGGGAACTGATATTATATTCGCGATTCTTCCTTATAGGCTATAGTAGCTTGATCATGAAAGTTGTCATGATAACGATGAATAGAAGATGTAAGTAAAATGTTTACTACACTAATAGATTACTAAAGAATGGATTTTTGAAAGAACACCAAACATTTGATGATGGTGATCCACTTCAAAGTGCAAGTCCAAAGGTATTAGTATTTGACTATATACGCTTTGTACCATGTGTCATGTTGATGACACCACTATTGATGTTGATAGATTCTTTTAAAAGAAAAGGAATTGCTGGAAGAGAATCTATAAAATATTTGGCAGAAAATAAAAGGTTGGAGATGTCCAACTTAGGTATATAGAAGATATACATGTTATGGCTATATTCCTTGCTTGTTAAACAATGTGGTTCTTAGGTATTGGATACCGAATTGGTTGGTATGAAGTGTCATACAGGACAACGCAATTCATGAACTACAATGGCCTAAGTAACCAGCAAGAGAATGAGTGATGATGTTCATCGAAAACAAATAAAGTGTTATTGTGTTTTTCGTTGTCATCAAACCAAGCCTTCAAGATTTGTTTAAATAATTGTTATTTTGTTCCGGTATTATCAGAACAATGGCTGTTCAAATAATTACCGTATTCCATAAAGGATGGATGAACTTTTACAAGTCTAGTTGGAGAAATCACATCCATAAGCACTATTGCTAAAATGTCGCAAGACAAATGATTGAAAGATCACTTATGAAGTGACATAGCTGTTTAAATTATATTTGAAAGAAAACATGAAGAAACTCCATGTTGATGGATTTTTGGAGTCTTTGATTTTGATCAATTGACGCATGTGAGACTTTCCTCGAGATAATTGAAACTCCGTCCATAGGCCAAAGAGGAACGGATGACTAACTTATTGGATATTATGCATGTTGATGTATATAGTCCATTATGTGTAGCCATATGCGATGGATCTTTTTGCTTCTCCAGAAATTTGAGTGAATATATCTATATATTTACTTAATAAGGAAGAAGTATGAAACATTTGAAAATTGTTCAAAGACTTTCAAGATGAAGTGAAAAATCATTGTAACAAGAAAATAAAAGAGTTTATGATTTGATCATAAAGGAAGATATTTGAGTTACAGGTTTAGCAAAACACCTAAGATTTCAGGAATTGTTCCATGAATTTGCACTTCCCGATAAACCACAGGAATATGGTATGTTTGAGAGATCAAATCAAACCTTGTTTGACATGGTAATATCAAAGGTGTCATTTATAACACTGCCATTATGTTTTAAGGATTAAATCTTTAGAGACTACCACTTTTTCACTGAAAAGAGCACCATCGTGATCCGTTGAAATGACACCATATGAGTTATGGTTTGGGATAAAACCCGAATTGTCTTTTCTTAAATTTTGGTATGCTATGCATAAGTAAAATGTTTACAACCAAAGTCGGATAAGCATGTCTTTGTAGGTTATCCCAAAGAATTTGTTGGGAATTCCTCCATAACACCGAGGACAAAAGAGTTTGTCGCTTAGAACGTCAAGTTTCTTGAGAAGGAATTTTTCACGAAAAGTTAAGTGGGAGGACAATAGAACTTTGATAAGGTTGTTGAACCTTAGCTATATGTGCTAAGTAGCGCAGCACCGAAAAGTGTCCTGGTGGTGGCCACAATGCTCATGGCTCTCGTGATTACAAAGGGTGTGATCTTGGAGATTAGAGTTCCTATTAAACCATGTGGGTCGGTAAGAATCAAATAGTAAGATTTGAAACAGAAGTCGTTATTGTTTTGACAATGATGAACCGACTGCATGCAAAGAAGCGATGATGGGCCCTAACTCCATAAAATGACTAGAAGTCATAGAATCCGTGATAGTATCCATACACGAGAAATCAAGTTTGTGAACTTGGAAGACCCTCCGGAAAGGCGTGAAGCCTATCGGTCGTGTTTGGATCTATAAAGAAATAGACATGGATGTTTGACATCTATGAAATAGTCGACATGTCAGAAAGAAGTTTACGGCAATGTTCAAGGAGTTGACTATGACAAGATATGATCTTTCATAGCGATATATAGTCTTGACGGATTAATGTAGCAACCACTACATATAATTTGGTATATGGTAGTTGAATAAACAAAACAAGGTTCTTCTAATAGAACGGTAACCTAGGACATGTACATGACATGGTCCGAAGGGTTTTGTTAATTCAAAGGGTGCTAAAAGGGCATGTAAACTTCAATAGTTGAAGTAAGCATAGCGGAGTTGGAATCTTCACCATGATGAAACTGTTAAAAGAGTTTAAATTCATCGGAGATGATGAAGATGCTTGCATTTGAAAGAAATTAAGTGGGAGCGCTAAGACATATTTCTAATACATTATGTAGAGGACATATTGTTGATTGGAAATGATGTATCTTGAATTGACACAAGTTAAGGATTTCATTAAAATAAGATTTCGATGAAAGACTTGGGCAAACCCAGAATATTAGGCATCAATATCTATATGGATAGATTAAGGCGCTAATATGGTTGTGCCAGACATACATATATAAGATATTGAAAGGGTTCAATATGAGATATTGAAAGGGTTCAATATGGAAACAACAAGAAAGGTTCTTGCGATGGAAATAATTGTATTTAGATTCAAGTGTTTCAACACTTGGTGAGTAAAATCACATGAAGATTCTGATCAATTATACCATGATATGTATATATCCAGAATGTCCTATGCTCTAAATGTTATGAGCATATACCAGAATGATTCATAAGATGATCATTGGACAATAGTAAAGATATTCTTATGAGCTTTGGAAGAACTAAGAATATATCATGTATAAGTGACAAATAGTTAAAGGTAGTTCATTGTAAAGTGTTGCATTGATACTAGTTTTGTCACAAGATATAAATTAAATTTATCTCAATTTAGACTATGGGTGGCACAATATAATGGAAAGGATGTTCCACGATGGATTTGGATGAGTTCCAAAGTTGAGATATTGTGACGGATACTACAACAAAAGACTAAGTATATAACTGCTATAGTAGCAGCAAAGGAGGGCATTTGTGTTAAGTAGTTTGTTATCAAACTAGGTGTGGTTCAAAGTGGGCTAATACTATGAAGATATATTGTGTGACAATAATATCAACATATTTTGAGCCGAACGAACTAAAGGTCTCACCAGAGGACCAAATTTATACAATGCCATCTCATTTGAGAATGAGTGATGCGTAGAGACGCAAAGACATGCAAATACACACGGATCTGAAACTTTCCCATCCGGAGATTATGTTAACCACTAGCAATAGCGTATATGCAACACCAGAAAGCCATAGGTGTTCAATGCGCAAAGTTTTTCAAACTAGATTATTGACTCTAGTGCAAGTGGGAGACTGAAGGGAATATGCCCGAGAGGCAATAATAAAGTGGTTATTATCTTATTCCATGTTTATGATAAATGTTTATTTTACATGCTAAAATTGTATTGATTCGGAAACATCAATACATGTGTGTTTAATAAACAAAAAGGGTTCCTAGTCATGCCTCTCTTATAGACTAGCTTGTTGATTAACAAGATGATCAAGGTTTCCTGATCATGGACATTGGATGTTGTTAATAACAAGGTCACACCATTGGTGGAATGATGTGATGAACATTCATCCGAAGTATAGCATTACGATCAAAGTCATTATGTTTATATTGATATAACATCATACGAAGTAATCTTAGTCCTTGGACCATGAGATCATGTTAATTGCTAACACCGGAAGAGTATCTTGATAACATCAAACGTCACACCATAACAGGGTGACTATAAAGGTGGGTTCAGTGCTACGAAGGTGTTATGTTGAGGCTCATGGATCAAGAGTGGGATTTGTCCATCCCGATGACAGATAGATATACTCTGGGCCCTCTCGGTGATATCACATTGAAATAGCTTGCAAGCAAGTGATGTGGTCATTAGAATGTTATATCACGGGAACGAGAAAAGAGTGCATGTAGGTAACGAGATCAAACTAGGTATTTGGATGCCAATGATCGAATCTCGGACATGTAATATATCGCGAGACAAAGGGATTTAGTTACGACGTTAAAGGTTCACACGATCACAAGAGTCATCGTTGAATATGTGGGAGTCAGTACGGATCTTCAGGTCCCGCTGCTGATTATTGATCAGAAGGGGTCTCGATCATGTCTACATTATTCGCGAACCGTAGGGTGACACACTTAAGGGATACCAACACCATTTGGAGCAAATATGTTTCAGATAAAGATTTAAGAAAGCGCTGGAATCATTTCGATGGAAACCAAAATTGTTTCGGGTGAAATTGCTGAAACTGGTTCTGCATGTGATATTGAAATGTTGCAGGGGGTTTTATGTGAATGTTTGTTAATTAATGTAATTAAAAAAATTCTGAATAAAATAAATAAAATAGTTTTATTTAATGAGAGCTTGCATTAAATTTGGTGAAAATTTAATGCATGTGTGAGTGGAATTTTGAGTGGAGGCTTTTTATGGGAGTGGGAGCTCCACCCACATGAATGTGGAAGAGGTGGGGGCACCACCATGGCTGCCACGCCATGGCCCTTGGGTGCCCCCTCTCCCCTATAAAAGGCCCCCCTCTCCTCCTCCCACAACACACCTCCTTGTGAAGGATCTCTCTCCCCCTCTAGTATTATCCCCATGGTCTCGGATTAGCGAGATACATGTTCTCGGTGGCTTTATCTGGAAAGGAGTTGCTGCTTCCGCTGCTTTGCTGGAGCGAGGGATGGAGGTTGTCGGGGTACCATACGTGTGTGCGATCACGGATGCACCGCTGCTTTGCGGTGCTGGACTTGGTAGTGCTGGAGCTGGATCTGATGGACGTGCTGGAGCCGGACCTGCTGGACTTCATCACGATCTTGAGATCGGCAAGTGTACGACTACATCAACCACGAGTTCCTACTCGTTAACAAAGCTCGTTGTCTACGAGGGTAAGTTCTCGTTGGATGTATGTCCACCCGTTGCTTTGTACCTAGTAGATAGATCTTGGCGTGTAGTTCACACCGTAGGAAATTTTTTGTTTTCTATGCTGCGGACCCAACATGACGTACACCACGCAAGCCTCGAGTGACACGATGCAGGCAGTCTGGAGGTAGGGGGAGCAGTGGCTTAAGCAGCTGCAATACCTCAGCGGGCGAGCAAGCATTGACATAGCCAAGGAATCAGACGACACGGGCGCGAAGGAGGTAGTCGCGGCTATCGTGGGCGCAAGGGACAAAGCTGATGAGGGATCATTCGGCTCGGAGGTAGACTAGCGCGCGGGAGACGTGACCGACCGGTCCACTAGACTAGGCGCACACGAGCGATGTGGGCTAGAGTCCTGCATGTGATCGACGTTAGATGGGTCGATAGTAGTAGCAGAACCCGATAGAGTTTGATCCCACGATGGAGAAGCTTGTTCATCCAGCACTTCAAGTCGAGTAGCCCGACCAACACCCGCACCATGGTTAGGAAGCAACAACGGGGCATGTAGAACATCTCGAAATTGATCAATCAAAGAAGGAGATAAATCAGAGGATGGTGTGTGTGAGGGTGACGGAAAATCAGAGAAGGCAAACACATGTTCATCAAAGATAACATCAAGACTAATATAGACGCGGTTTGTAGGAACATGAATACATTTATATCCTTTATGGAGTGGACTATACCCAAGAAAACACATTTTTTGGAGATTCAAGTTTATGATTATAGGGGCGAAGGTTGGGCCAACAAGAACATCCAAACACTTTAAAGAGAGTATAGTCAGCTGTTTCTCCTAACAAATGCTCAAGCGGAGTCTGCGTATTGATGACACGAGAGGGCATGCGGTTTATGAGAAAACAAGCAGTGGTAAATGCATCGTTCCAGTAACAAAAAGGAATAGATGCATGAGCGTGAAGAGTGACCCCTATATCTACAATATGATGATGTTTGCGTTCAGCACTACCATTCTGTTGATGTGTATGGGGAAAAAACATGATGAGTAATACCAAGTTTCTTGAAAAAAGAATTGAGTTTAATGTACTCACCCCCCAATCCAACTAAACAAACTAAATCTTGTGGTTAAGGAGGCATTCAACATGAGCTTGAAACTGAATGAAAACCTCAAAAACATCACTTTTGTGTTTGATAAGATAGATCCATGTAAAATGACTGTAAGCATCCACAAAACTAACATAGAAATTATGACCACTTACAGTAGTTTTGGCAGGGCCCCACACATCTGAATAAATAAGCTCAAGAGGAGTGTTTGTTACATGACTAGAAAGAGAAAAAGGTAGCTGATGACTCTTGCCTTGTCATCACACACTGACACTAATTTATTGGACTCCGAAGGAAGCTGATTATGACTAAGAACATGATGGACAATCTAGGATGTAGGATGGCCTAAACGAGCATGCCACTGGGCAGGTGGAGCTTTAAGAGCGCTAAAGACTTGTCTGAGGTGACGATCAGGAGATGCATCAAGCGAGTACAGACCACCGTGACATCGTCCTCTAAGGATGATGGCCCCCATGAGAAGATCATTAACAAAAATACTATTAGGATGGAACTCAACATAAACATTATTATCAGAAGCAAGATGGCGAACAGATAAAAGATTTCTTATGACATGGGGAACATGGAGAACATTACGAATATAAAGTGGTGGATAGGTGGGAGTGGGAAGGATTGTTTGACCAATATGAGATATGTGCACACCTGCACCATTGGTGGTGTAGACTTGTTCCTTCCCATGATATTGCTCCTTCAAGCATATGAAGCTTCTCCAATTGCCTAGTGACATGCTCCATAGCACCAGTATCTATGTACTAGTGTGGATCAACATAGAGTGTAGCAGTATATCCCAGAGGAGGCGGCGGTACGTGAGTGTCGGTGTAGACATGATTGGCGAGAGTCAGCTAACGATTGAGGAAGCGGCCATCGTTTCCCATGCCTAGAAAGTTCTTATTGAAGCATTTCAAGCATCTCTCCGCCACGTGACCTTGTTCATCACTGAGCTGGCACACGATGGAGCCACAGCCTAGCCCACGGTCATTTGTAGCAATAGGATATCAGCCGTTACCACCAGCGGCGGGAGCAGAGTTGGTCTGAATCGCATACTTTGCCCCGGGTGGAGTTGTAGGCCGAAATGAGGGGGCAGACTGGCCAGGCGGGTGATAATTTTTGCCGCCGCCACCACTAGTCTTGGGATGTTAGCAGATTGGATGTGATGTCCATAAGAACACCGCCCATCCATGCGTTGATCTGTGGGTAGCATACGCGCATAGAGGTCATGGGGCAGCATCGGAGAGTCACGATTCTTGACAGCCTCAACGAGAGAATCATAATCCTCATCGAGGCCTTGCAGAATATAGGATTGAAATTCCTCTGGGTGCAACGGCTAACCAATCGAGGTCAGGGTGTCACAGAGCGCCTTGACCTTGTTGTACAAGACATCGACAGAGGAGTCTAGCTTTCTTGATCTCGCGAAGCTCATCACACAGTTGCATGGAGCATGCGGTAGACTACAACACAAAGTTGCTCTCAATGGTGGTCCAGGCTTCATGCAAGGTTTTGGCGAACATGATCATCCCTGCGACCTTGAGTGTTGATGTAGAGAGGAACACCGAGAGAAGGGCTTGATCTTGTTGAACCCATGCCGCATAGGCAGGATTTGCCTGACTGACAGTGACAACACCCTTAGAAGGATCCACCATCAGATGGGTCAGTGGGCAGGGGAAGGTCCCATCAACATAGCTGTGGAGTAGATTGCTCCATAGGCGAGACACAACCTGGGCGTGCTAGAACATATAGTTGGTGGCGGAGAGCTTGATGGTGATGAGATTGGTGAATTTTATGGGGGTGGAGGAGGAGCACGAGCTGGTGGAGATCGACAGCATCAAGGCAACAAGAGGGCCAGCCGTGGTGGAGAGAGTCATGAGGGAGGAGGAGGCGGTGGCGGAGGAAGTTACCATGGCCGGCTAGGGTTTCAGAATCGAGATATGGCCGATACCATGTAAAACAAGAGGGAAACAATATTTTGGGAGATACTCAACGCAAATCTGGCGTGGTATCTGGTCATGTATTTATATTAGGGAGGAGTACACGTTAGTTACAAGGGTTTAGAGATAGAGTCCAAACTACATAACTATCCAACTACAACACGGCTACAACATGTTACAAACATATACGTGACATCCATGTACGTTATCACTTGGCACCCGAAAAGGATATGGAGGCGTTGTAGCTGTACAGAGGCACTAGCACTGACCGTAGCTAGCTTTGTCTCCCTTTCTTAATCGATTTGGAGGTTTGGAGATCAGAGGAGGAAGAACATGATTCCAGTCGTCACTTGCTCGCCGGGCGGCCCCTATGGGCTTTCCGTTGGTGGCTTCGTGTATGGGTTAAATTTTCAGGAATGACTCCTCTATCCTCCGGAAGGAAGGGGTATCTAACAATCTGAGCCATTAGTGTATCCGTGTTTACATTTTTTGGTGGCTAGGGTTCTATTGAAGCAGAGGCCTAATTTGCAAGTGCCTTATGTAGTGTTACCTATTATTTTACATACATGCATGATTATCTTTAAGTTACTTTGTCTAATAGAGAGTGGGTGGTACTATGGACACTATTGCATGCTTGTAGATGTCTACCTTTCTATTGTCCAACCCAAAATTTCCCAACAAGCTAAGACTTGTATCCAAACCCCTTAAACCTTATTACTCCAACAGTGTACACCGTACCTACCTATATATCACTTGCTATTCCAAATATACTATATGTGCTACATCTTTGAGTATTTCAAAAACATATGTTTTGTGTAGTTTAAAGCTCATGGGAAAGTAAGATGTGGGGTGAAACCACTAGTGCACAATTGTTTGAAATAAAGCAGAATAATTAAACTTGAACCATTGTGGACATAATTATGTATGCTATGTGTTTGACAACTTATGAGTTAAGCGTTAGCAGAACCACACTAACATGGGGTAGCCTTTCATCATTGCACTATTTTTTGATGAAATCATGTGTATTATTTTGGCTATGGGTGCCTCCGATGCGAAATAAGGGGGAACCGCCAATAAGGGGGAACTTCCCTCAAGATTTTTGGAGTTTACATGTGTCAGAGGGTTGCCTAAGGCGCCAACCTAAGCCATGCTACATCATGCTGGAAATTTATAGCATGGGAACCAATGATGCGTTTCAAATAAAAAGATATGCAAATGGTAAATAAAAATAAATGCCAGGCGGTTCATTTGTATGTCTGTCTTGTCATCTAAGTATGGTAAACCCCTCTCAAAGGGACTCCTTGTATAATGGGGCAAGTGGTACCTCAGTTTCCACCCTTGTTTGGATCTGTATGCATAATAATGACAAAATTCTTTAGGACCCAAGTTGAGTAAACATATGTACTTGGTGTCGGTGGTCAACGAGCATGAGACATTCAACTTGTAATGGGTCAAGCATATGCACCATAGTTGTTTTAACTTTAACCATAATCATAAAAGATGCTTGGAACCCCACTCTTATGATTACTTGTGGCATGAGCTACATATCCCAAAACTTTATTTTACTTTCTCTTATAATTCTTTATCAAAGATCTAGCACATGTATTACCTACTTACTATCTATTACTCAAGTTACCAGGAAGAAGAAGAAAGGTAAGAAGTTTAAATAAAGAAAGAAAAATGAGCCTGAAAGACCAATTATAGGATTCAACCTTTTTGTTTCTATATGTTTAATGGTCCATATTAATTTTATATTACATATGTAACATATTGTTAAGTATAGATGTAAGTACATAAGAGATATCACTTCATAGCTTATTTTCTTATTGTTGTTCTTTAAAGAGAATGAATCATGTTATCTTGTGTAGCAAAGATGATGACTTATGATTTATAATATAAAAAAACTCCAAAGTCCATGTTTAGTTTTATCACCTATATGCTCGAGGGTGAGCATAGGTTAAGCTCAAGGATGTTGATGCATGTAAAATACATACATGAAATTTGTAGTTTATTTATACATGTTCCAATATGTTTGCAACTTATATGATAGTATATTCATGTTTTACATTGATTTATTGGGATTTACCAATGATCCCTTTTATTTGGTTTATAACTTTGTAGGACAGGAAAATCCTATTTTGTGTATTCTTATCTTTATGGACCTAAATGAAGTCAAATGATTTGGGGATTTTTCGAGGAGTATTTTTTCACGAAGAGAATGACCTAGAGCACAAGAACCATGAGAGGAGAGGCCTGGGGCCTAAACGAGCCCAGGTAGTGCAGGCCCCACCCTGGGTTGCTCCACTAGGGACGAGCTCGACGGTCTAGGTGTGCGTGGAGGCCTCGAAGCCAGCTGGTTCCGAACTTGCCGTAGTTGGCTTCTTCAGGATCGAGGGGTCGTCCTTGTCAACGCCACTCACGTACTTGGCAAGTTCATTCGCGTGATTCGTCTCTTCAGCAATGACAACGTCGGCGATCTTGGAACCGTTGTCCTTGCACTCTAGGGCCATGTCGAGGTCACCGTGAACGGTGATGATGCCGAGCGGGACCAGGAGCTTCATCATGTTGTAGGAGTAGTGAGGGGCCACCATGAACTTGGTGAATGTGTGTCGCCCAAGCACGCAGTGATAGGGGATGCAGAAGTTCACCATCTCGAAGATGATTCGCTCAGTGCAGAAGTCGGAGGGAGTGCCGAAGGTGACTGGTGGTGTCACCTTGCCAATTGGCTATGCCTTCTGACCCGGCAGTATGTCGTGGAAGGTGTAGAGGGTTGATTCGACCATCGACTACAAGATATGCAGCCTCCTAAAGGTGCCCACGTACATGATGTTGGTGGAGCTTCCCCCATCCATTAGTGTTTTAGGGGGCTAGTACTCAGCCACTTTGGTCTTGACGACAAGAGCGACTCGTCCTGGGTACTCGATCCTAGGAGCGTGGTCCTCATGGCTCTAGATGATAGTGTGCTCCGACCAGTTGAGCCAGCACTGGATGTTGACTTGTGTCACCATGTTGGTGTCAACTGAGTGTGCCAGCACTTTCTTCTCGCGCTTTGTTCCTATGCCGGCGAAGGTGTGTAGCAAGTAGGTCATGTTGTTGAATGCACCGACATTGTTGTTGTCTCTTTGTGTCTCAGGGTTAGGGCCATCCCTAGTGCGCCTTGCCTTCTCGATCTCTTTGAGAGAGTGGCATTCGGTGGTAGTATGGGTGGAGGGCTTCCCTTCCCTATTGTGGTAGACACAGGGTTGGTTGAGGAGCATCGCGGGGTCAAATTTCAGCCTCACGGTGTTCTTGCTGCGGTAGCCGCCTCTATCGCGGTGGAAGTTCTTGGGGTCGCGCTTCCCATAGATGGTGTTAGTAGTGAAGTCAGTCCTTCCATCGCCATGACTCTTTCCCATTTGGCGGGTGTTGCTGTAGTGTAGCTCGCGGTGCCTGCTGGTGTCATGGCCGTTAGTGCGGCATCTTCCACCCGACTCATCGTTCTAGTCCTAGTTGGGATCCTCTTCGGCGTAGAGCTTGGTGATCTCGAGGAGGTCGGGGATATTGTCGAGCGTCATGTAGACCATTTTGATCTTGGCGACCATAGGTTTGTACCGGCATGCTTTCTTGAAGCAGTGGATCACGGTGTCTGGGTGGATGCTGGAGGCGTTGATCCACATGTCCTGTCAGCACTGAACCAGTGTCGAGTCGGCTCATGAGGGCCCTAAACACAACTCTCTAGGACCTCGATGGTGGTAGCGCGTGTGTAGGAGCCCTCAAAGTGTTTGATGAAGGCTTCCCACATCTCCTCCCATGAGTCAATGATGTTCTCAGGGAGGGTGTTGATCCACTGGTGGGTCGCTCCCTCCATCATGAGGGGGAGGTAGCGGATGGCCAGTAGGTATGTGTGATTGGCGATCCCCATCGCCATGAGGGGTGTATCGATCCACACTATCGCGTCGAGTGTTGGATCATACTTCTCAATCTCCTTCGGCCCTTTGAAGTTGGTGGGGTATTTTTCGCTTCGGATCATTGGTACGAAGCACTGCGGGCCGATTCAGCTGAGGGAGCCTCTGGACTCGGGCTCGCGGTCGCCGCGGTTGGAGAGGGTGTGTTGCAGGTCGTGGGGCCGACGAGCTCTCCATGCCTGGTTGTTGACAATGTGGATACACGCGTCGAACAATAGCCCATTAGTGGTGACCGTGTTGTGCACTGTGTGCGGCTCGTTGGTGGAGACTACAGGGTTGGAAACTCACGGTTGAAGCTGTCGTGGCTCGGGGGACGGGCAGTCATTGAAGTTGGCGACTGTTTGCTCGCTAGGGCGATTGCTGGAGGCCACACGGCTATCGGACGAGCGGCAGTACATTCTCCCCCCGTGAGTCGATCCCTGTTGTTTTCTTCTGCATCGCTCTAGCGAGTAGGGCCTGAGCATATCGGATCTAGATTGTGCCGTCATCCATAGGGTTGAGGTTGGCGACTGTAGCTTGTCCCCCGATGATGTTGTCCATCGGGGTGGAGTAGAGTGGGAGCATGTTAGGGTCGAGCTCCTGTGGCACGATCATGATCTGTGGCTACTCCGGAGCAGGCGAAAGGTGGGGTGGTGGTTGAGATCCATGCACGATCGCCCCAGCGATCCGACGGCTGCTGCCTAGCACCGAGGTGCAGCGGAATTCGAGCTAGTCCACGCGTGCGGGGTCGCACTCACAATCAAAGTTCAGGGTGCAACCCTGAGTGGTGGGGTTGAGGCGACTTCAGATGCAGCGTTGGTGATAGCGCCACAATTCTTGCGCCATTTGTTGCTCGAGGTGGAATTTCTCGCGCTCGGCATGTTCTTTGTTGATGGCCGCTTCCAGTCACTTGCGGTGTTCCTCCACCTCCGCCGTCATCGCCATTGCCTTGAGCAACATGGTGAAGGGGTCTATCGGTGCGCCATTGTCCACCGTGTAGATGGCATTGTAGCGATTGGATCTAGCGTGAGCCTCATCAGGGGACTCCAAACCAGAGTCAGAGTCGAAGATCCGAAGGATGGAGGGATCCTCTTATTCGCCGGTGTTGGAGACTCGCATGATCGAGTTGGCGTGTGACACGGCGGTGATGGATCTGGCGACTGACGCGGAGGTTTCCGAATCGGTGTTGTCACGGAGAGTCGTGTCACTTCTAGCCATGTTGCTCGCGGTTGGGTCGCACTTGAAGGCAGAGAGGGTGATGGAGCGGACTTGCTCCTCCGAGAGTAGATCACGCAGGGGCAATCCGTTGGTGATGTCGAATTCCGCTGATTCGGTTGGGTCAGTGACATCCGTGAACCTGACGAAGAGGTTGATGGTGTCGATTGGCACCACGGCGGCTTGGGTGACGGGGCGTGACTTCGGCCCGTAGCTGCTCGATAGGATCTGGAGGAACCCGGAGTTGGCAATCATGCGACTGGTGGAGAACGGCTGGTCCACTAGACTGTAGGGTCTCGCCGTAGATCTGAGGCTTGACTGACCAAGCCCCACGGTGGGTGCCACGATCGTGGGAATGGCTACGACAGTCGCTACCGGGGGTAGTGATTGAGTCGATGACTACAAGGGAAAGTGAGTTATCTGTGGGTCGAGATCGAGGAGACTCTGGGGTTTTACCTAGGTTCAGTCCCCTAGGGTAAAGAGCCTACTTCGTGCTGTATTTATTGATCTGTATGAGATTATAAGGCATGATGAGTTGGGCAATGAGGACAGTGAGTCACCTCTATGGGGTGCATCAAGGTGTGTCCCTGTAGAGGGTGCCTAGGGAGGCTTATATAGTGCTACCTCATTAGGGTTTACATGGATACTACTGAATCGGTTAAGGTTTCGGTGATCTTGACATAATCTGACTGGACCTAGCTATGCTTCTAGGCTTCTTGCATCCAGTTGCCATGCTCTTGGTCGCAACGCTTCCAGTCGCCACACTAGCGAGCCCACTCGATGTGGGCCTGGTCAGTCGAATCAACCTCCCGGGCATTCTCCGATTGACATATCCCCATCATTCTATGTTGCCAATGATGCGAGCAAGCCAACTAAACAAAAGTGCATACCGCTTGTCTTTTCTCATCTCTCTGTGGCCATTGATGGCCTAAAATATATCGAGCTCGTTGGGGAACCCCAAGAGGAAGGTATGATGAGCACAACAACAAGTTTTCTCTCAGTACGAAACCAAGGTTATCAATCCAGTAGGAGCAAGGAAACACCCCAAAGGTGTTGCTAGCTGAACGTTGGCAGGGCGCACTACCGGTGCCAGCAGCAACGTGGAGACCTGCACAACACAACCACAGAACTTTGCCCCAACTTACGATGAGGTTGTCAATCTCACCGGTTTTGCTGAAAACAAAGGATTAAACGTATCGAATGGAAGGAAGTAATAGTTTGCACAAAGTAAACACAAAGCAGTAAACAATTTGATTTTAGATTGAAAGTAAAAGAAAGGACCGGGGTCTATAGTTCACTAGAGGTGGCTCTCCTTAAGATAGATAACATGCTAGGTGAAAAATTACAGCGGGGCAATTGACAAACATCGAGAAAGCATACAAGCATATACTAATCATCTTGACTCCTTTGAGATTCGATTGGGCATTACAACATTATACATAGACCGCCATCCAACTGCATCTATGACTAATAATCCACCTTCAGGTTATCATCGGAACCCCCTCCAGTATTAAGTTGCAAGCAACAGATTATTGCATTATAAATTGCGTGTAAAGTAAACAATACGATTGTTCTATAAACAAAGGATTGTTGTTTTCTCCCTAGTAGCAACAACACATCTAGTACCTTAGAGATTTTTGTCACTTCCCCAGATTACCAGAGGCATGAACCCACTATCGAGCATAAATACTAACTCTTGGAGTTGCTAGCATCTACTTGGCCAAGATAGCTACTAACAACGGAAAGCATGCAAGATCACAAATAACAAAGACATGATAGAATCAATAATCAATCTGAAATAGCATCTCAATGTCCATCGGATTCCCACAAACATAACATGCAGAATTACAAATAGATGATCTTGATCATGAACGGAGCTCACAAGATCTAGACATGAAAGCATAAAGGAGGAGAACCAGCCATCTAGCTACTACATGGACCCGTAGTCCAGAGATGAACTACTCACGCATCACACCGGAGGCTTGCATGATGATGAAGAAGGCCTCCAGGGTGAATTCCCCTCTCTAGCAGGGTGCCGGGAAGAGCTTCAGATCCCTCCCGTTCTAGGGATGGAGATGACGGCGGCTACAGACTCTTTCGTGGAATTTTGATCGGGTACTTAGGGTTTCCGTATCAGAGGCAATATATAGGCGGAAGGAGAGGCCGAGGGGGTTCCTGGGGCGACCAGACCACCCCCTGGCGTGGGTCAGGCCTGGACGCGCGGCCAGGTGGTGTGGCCAGGCCTTAGCCCCTCTCCGTCTCGTATTCTGGCTCCAAGTGTCCCCCGGTAAAATAATGACTGTGGCTTTTGTCCCGTCCAATTCCGAGAATATTCATTTTCTGACTTTCTAAAACCAAAAACAGCAGAAAACATGCAGCTGGTACTGTGGCTCTTGTTAATAGGTTAGTCCAAGAAATCATATAAAAAGTACTCCAAAGTTTGGACAAAACACAAGAAAATAGATAAAACCAAGCATGGAACATCAAAAATTATTGATACATTTGCAATGTATCAGCCATGCCCCCAGGAGCTGCCTGCCTCCGGTCCAAGCACGCTCGTGCAGGTTCCCAACAGTCCAAGCCCAAATCCAAGCGCTACCTCTTGTAAAAAAACCTACAACTTCTCTCAGAAGGTTAGGAAAACGCTTTAGAATTTCTATGGCGTGTCCCAAATGACATTCGGTAAAAACATTGGATCAGGCGATTGGAGGGCATCGGCAGACCGCTTAGGATCTTCCTTTTTTTTTTGGAAAGGAGCATATATTAATATCACAAAAGATACCAATTACACCCGGCCTCTGCAACAACACAATGTCCTAAATACATTACAGATGCACACAACCCTGTTACAAAATAACAAGAAGAACATAAAAACAAAACTAAAAAATCCCGCTACGGTGATCAAGACATTGTAGTTGCAACACCAAACACCACCAAGATAGCACCCAGAGTCCGGTGCTCACAAAACAATGTCTTCAACAAGAACATTGCCAGGCACAACTAATTAAGGCTAGACCTTAGATTTTCACTCTAAAGCAAGTCCGCTTCTCTCAAAACAATGCCTTCAAGACCATTGCCAGGCACAACCAGCTAAGACTAGACCTTGCATTTTCACCCTAAAAGATAAGTCCATGTACTCTTCCTGCGCTGTCGCCCCCGCTTTTCACTATCGCTACTATAAGTCAAGTATCAACAAGCAAGGTCCTCATCACCACCAAGACATAGGCCACCATCACTAGCCTCATATCTCAGTCGACTGACATTCTCCGCCACTGTGTCCTTCATGGAAATCGAAGGCCGACATGTACCATGTTGGCAACAGTCAGTGCAGCTTCATATCGCTCCTTTGGAATAGGAACACACGACCGAATTTCACCGGATCCAGCAATCTGTAGGCAAGTTGTGCGTAAAGGAGATCGCTGGCGTAGCCTTCCAGAACTCGTTACCGACCAGAAAATGAGAGCCGTCATCAAGCAGACTATCTTCTAGGCACCAGAAGCCCCGAAGGATCGCCCCCTTTATTGGGCAGATCGGTAGGCCCCCATGCCATCGCCCACCGACCGACCCCCTCCGGCGGAAGAGGAGGCAAGCCTACGATCAAACCACGCGCATGCATCGTCCCACTGGAAGCCAGCGAGGTTGACCGCGAGCTTTGCGCCGCCTCCCCAGGCACCTTCGGGTGACCAAAGGCCACACCGATGGTAGGTCTAGGATGGAGCCTAGGCCTACGGCCACCGCCTCCACCTCAAGCCTGGATGCCCAAGGGAAGTCTCCAATCGCCATGGCCAGGGCGCCACCCCATGGTCGTGAGCAGAAGAACTCCACCCCGCGTAGACGCCACACCCGAGTGAACACCACCGTCGTCGCATGATCAGGGTCGTCACCCCAAATCCTGCACGCAGAAGATAACCAACGCCGTCCCCAACCGCCACAGCAAATCTGCCGCCACGCCACCGTCCCCCATCACCTTCGGCATTGGGGCCCGCCGCCAATGCGGCCCTCGTCGACGGCATGGGGAGGCAACCGGCCTTAGGTTTTTCTGCTGCTAGGGTTTTGCCCCGGTGCCGCCTCGGGGACGGCACGGGAGCAGTTTTTTCCCTTAGACTCGGCCGTCAAAGGCGTCCCAAATTGTTTTTTTATTTTTCACACATTTTAATAAATAATTTTTTCTACTCCTAGGTTTGAACATATAAATAATTTAGTTTTACAATAAATTAATTGATATGATTCATATAATTTGAAGTTCAACTTGATCAATCAGCCGGCACAGATGTTTGTCCTTTGAGCCTCCAGAAATGCTCAATAAAATTATTTTGCAGTTGTTAATGACCATCTATATCACGGAATTCTGCATGCATGATGAGGAAATCTCCAAACTCTTCCGGCACCTGGTGCTCAGTAGCGGGAAGAGGACTCTGACACGCATAGGGATGATCATCATTTGGCTGATACTTGTGCTCGCTCTCGTCGGCAAAATAGTCTGTGTATAACATGGTATGACCCTCCATTTTGTGCCTTTGGCTTGGTTTTCCTTCTCCCAAAATTTGAACATCCACGCCATGGAGTCAACTTATAATTGTAGAAGACAAGCTAGAACAATGAGGCGCTCCTGATCGTAAGCGGTGGCGGCAACTTACTCCTCCATCAATGCATAGGTCATCATCTCGTGTTCGATGTCCATGTCTACGAGTTAACCAACAAAATCATCAATCGACTGAGCTGCAACAAGAGAGGCAGGAACTATGGAAAAGAAGCCTGCCGAAGCAAACGACTGAACTCCTTGCATGCATGGCGGTCGCGCAAGGTGGGTGCCGAGTTCAGTGCTCAAGTCGACAAAGGCCGGCAACGGCCAAACTACTAGAGGTGAGGGAGAGACGTTGTGGATGCAGGCGCAGGCACGAGCGAACTATACCAGCTTAAAAAAATGGGCGTCGGCGGCCACGATTTGGGAGGGGTGGGAGCGGCCTTGAGCAAGAAAGGCACGTCAAAGCTAGCCGGCCGATCACGCATAATTAATCAAGGGCGGCCATTCGTTCGTCTCTACGGTAGGGCCGTCTCACACCATCTCTGCTGGTGTTCGACACGCTCTGTAAGGGCATGTACTGTCGAGGACGCTTACGCTAGACGCTTGGAGAAAAAAAACTAGCGAAACGCTCGTCAAATTGATGCACCTTCCAACGCACTGACGCTTAGATATTTTAAAAACTGTATCGCGAGAGCACCGGGTAGTACTAGTTGACCACTTAGGCATCCATCAAGCGTCCGACACAAAAGAAAGCGTCGACCCGCTGGCCTAATCGCCAGGATCGGAGTGCGCGGGGACGTAACGGCCGGGATTTTATTCCTTTACGCCTCTGTAAGCGTCTGCGTTAAACATGCCCTAACAAGGACAGCCTCAAAGTCAAAGCACTAGACACACTATTAGAGCATCTCTAACCGCTGTTGCATTTCGCGGCGGTTGTTTTGCTAGATGCAGCGGCATTTTGCATTTTTGCGGCAGCAGGTAGCGGCCGCAAAATGCAACAGCAGTTGCTTCAGCAGCTGCCACAAAGCAGCTATTTTCATTCAAATGTACACATAGCACTAAACTTATATGAACATAGACATAGGGAATTGAAAATATATTGCGAAATCTAAACGAAGTTCAACGAAATTTAAACCCTAATCTAACCCTAATAAATCTAATCCAAATTCATGTCCTCATTGAACACGTTCCAAAAGTCCGAGTCTAGCCCGTCGAAGGAGTCATCGACGAGGACGGGGACGCGTGGCGGCGGCGTGGCGTTGGACGGCTCGGTGTCATCGGCGTTGTTCGTCTGTGCCGTGTCAAAGGCGAGTTGGGCCTGCTACAAGTTGCGGCTGCATAAATCTAATCTGTGTTGTTCGTCTGTTCCATGCGCATGTCATCGAGCGCCACCACCTGTTGCTGCCTCACAGCGCGACGTTGCTGCCTCTGTGCCGCATAGTCCGCCTCCGCCAAGAATTGCATCATCGGCAGCGCGAGGAACTCCGCCTCCTCCAGTGACTCCACGTCAAGGAAGTTGAGGTCGCGGCGGGGGCGGCCGAACCGTCACGCCACCGCGTCGTAGGTGTGTGTCGCTTTCTTGGCGTTATTGAAGGTGCCCAGCCACCAGCGACTCCCGCCCTCACTAATGTCGGCGGCGAAGCGGCCAGAGGGCCGCATCCTCATGTCGAGGAAGTCGATGATGCCCTTCAAATGGCGGCGGCGGCATCTACGATTTCAGCGGTTGCGGCTCCGATTGGCCAGCAGCAGCGGCAGCTAGGGTTGCGAGACGGCAAGCATCAGTCGGATCTGGATGGGAGGGGGCTCAACGGCGAGGGTTTCGGCCTCGTCGGTTGTCGGCTGCAGCGGAGATGGGGAAAGTGGCAGTTGGGTGCACGCATGTGTGGCTGCAGTGGAGGTGGAGAAATATGTGTGATGCCCCATATATGCAGCACGAAGGGCGATGCCACAAAAAAATACGGCATGTTTGTCCAGATTCGCATGTAACTAGACATGTTTTAGTATAAAGTTAAATATGAATCTAGAAAAACCTAACTCACTTATTTTGGAACGAAGGGAGTAATTAGCTGGTACAGAACAAGTGAACAAAGCTATAATCCCCTGCCCTGCACAGACCGTTCAGTAGGCAAAAGCGTAATGTCTAGGCAATTCACGCTTTCCTTTCTCGTGCATGATATCAACTATACAACATTCTAACATGTTATGTATCGCTAGCAAAAATGTAGCAGTAGGTTATGCGCTGGATGGAAGAGCAATACAGCGGAATTGGTAGGATATCAGTGAAATGCTTGGTACTGTCGGATCAGGTCGACCGGAAGAAGGCTTGGTTACGACGACGTGTTCACTTGCCTTCTGCTGTGCCGATCCCCGATCATCTTCAGCCCCACATACCTGTTAAATGTCAGCATAAGCAAAACGACCATGTCAATTTACTGTTTTAAGTCAGTAGTAATAACATTGCTCATAATGATCCAATACTGAACAATGCAGACAAGTCTTTCTCCTGTAAAATAAGCAGTAGAAGAACTGTCCCAATTCATACCTGCCCATCATCATGATCGTGGCTTGAGGATTTGTCCCAGGTGTCACGCTGAATGTCGATCCATCCACCACGCGGAGAGAACGAGAGCCAGTAACCCGGAAATCCTTGTCGACCACCCTCCCGACCACACACCCTCCATGATAATGCCACAGCGTCGTCACGGTTCGCTTGCAGAAATCTGCCACGGACGTGTCGTTTGTGCTCCAGTCAAGTGGCAGCGTAGCCCCAACGATTCTGAAGTCCCTCCTAGTAGGCCCTCTCCTACCTTGGCTCGACGATCCCAATGGCGAACGGAATATGTCCATTGTCCTGCTCCGGAGCACCTGTGCCACACGGCGCACGCCCACGACACACTGTGCCAGGTCCTCAGGACGGCTGAAATAATTGAAGCGCACGGATGGGGTCTCCACGGGATTGGGTGATGCTAGCCACAGTGAACCCTCAGACAGTGGGCCGGGAACCTTTTCCATGATAGTTGCCATAGTAACATAGAGTGGTGAAGATGGGCTAAGGAAAGGACCAGTAGGGCGCAGCAAGGGAGATAGGGGAACAATGTATGACGCGGCCTCAATGTAGGAGGCGGTCCCATTGGCAGAAGGGATGCCGACTACCTGGATAAGGGAGTGATCAATAGGGACTGATGGGATGATGGAGATGCCGTTACGAGGGTTGTCAAACATATGCTTCCCAACATCAGGGGCATCAGCAGAAACAGGGATGCCAAGGGACGCAAGATCACTAGCAGGGCCAATGCCACTAAGAAGCAGCAATTGGGGACTTCCTAGGGCCCCTGCAGAAAGTATGACCTCCCCACCTGGACGCAACATGGCATGATGCTGCTGGAGAAGACGATCCTGGTACACAACGCCCACTGCTGCTACTGCTGGTCTTGACCTTCCACGGCGATCGGCTGGATAAATATAGGAAGAGTCAAACTTTATTCATACTTGCACATTATAGAACTAAAATTTATGTGCTGGTGCATGAAACACAATCGGTTCAGGACAATTTTATGGTTGCTAATATGGAAAGGAGTTAATCTAGTAGACTAGTACAAGTACATTCCACCATTAAGCTTCTGTCTTTCCTGGGAATTTTAAGCAAGCATAAGTGAACACCATAAATGATCCACACAAGTTTTAGCTTGTAGTGGCAGTTAGACAAAAAGTGTTAACCGTGTTTAGTAGTGCATCAGGTGTGACATTTCTGATATGTGTGGTCAGCATATGTGAATAATTGATTTTGCATATACTGCTCATTTTGGATCCATAGCTCAAATATCAAACACAATAGCATGGTAATGTATACTTTCATGTAGAGTGCAGCAAAATAGAAAATAATAAACACTCTAGAATACTTGTTGAGCTCTACGCAAATGATTTGAAGGAAAACTACGCAAACGCTCAGGACCTGGTGGTTGCTGTGCCAGCAATTAAGGTTGTACTAGATGAATCACTTTAGTGGGACTTTGGCATGAAAGACGTTGGAACTGGTAATGATAAGATGGGTCTGAGGAATCTGAAGACAACAAGAGGCAGTTGTGGGGCAAAGCCATGAGAAAAAAAAGGGTAACTAATTGCAGTCAATACGTATGTCATTCTGACATATCCTGTAAGGAACTTTTGCCATAACAGGAACAAAATAAAGGGCCACGAATTTTGAATTGGACTACACCAGAGGACTATTAATGATGATTTGTTAACAGATTCTCAAACATTAATTGAACAAGAAAAACGGTGGAACTACCAGCTGTAGAGTACATCTTCTGCTACTTGTTTATACATACTCCATTTTTTTTTTGTGAAACCTACAGTGTGTTGAGTTAGCTAGCTACTAGAGACTAGAGTGTTTCAAACACAAATGCAGCACAGAAGAAACATTTTCTATTCTCAGTCTCAGGACAAGTGGAAATGCAATAGGTAAGGCTCCTCAGAAGTAGCATATCTCATAAAGAAACAAATAAACAATAATAGATGTTGTTCTCTGCTCTGCTCATAAGAATTCTGGCACAGCTGACACACTAAATAATCAGCAGTAGTTTACACTCTTCACTATTATGTGTGGTTGAGATGCAAAAGCTATTATATTTATGTCACAAATTAAATGACGGCAAATTTCTTCCTATAAATCCAGCATTCATATAATTTGCAGGATCAAACAAAGTTTTAGCAGAAACTGATGCAAGTACCACAGGGAGATGTCAGTATACTATCCCTTACTAATGCAGTTATAACAAACAAATGCCAGGCATTTCTGACATAATTTTGTGGCAATGCAGTTACTCGCCAATATGGCAAACAATTTTCAGTTTTTCCAGAGTAGAACTATGTGGAAAAACAAGTAAGAAGTATAATAATGCATCACTTACCGGGATCAATAGGATTAATCATGATACGGGTAACAGTAGCACGGATAGCGACACGGAGACGGCCAGGACGGGCAAAAGCAAGGAGGTCCGCAGCACTGTGGCGGCGGCCAGATGCATCAAAGGTGGTGGCACCAATCTTAGTTCCAGCGACATGGTCCACCGTGAAGCCGTTCCACGGCGTCACATTAGCTTCCAGAAGTGCAGCCCTCACTGCCGCCTGCCACCCATGAACTTCCGGCTGGAATGTCAGCTCTTGCTCCACCCATTCATATGACGCATTCACCAGCCGCATGTCCCAATCTGGCACTTCGGCGCCCTGAATCCCCAATAATAAAGTATCACTTCCACAAATTATCAATGTCTATAATTCTTTTAGGATGAACAGATTATCAGTACTGGCGTGGATGTTCTTATTTTGGAGGATAGCTTTGCTACTCAATTCTGCATGAAAGAGTTCGTTAATTATAATCCTCTAAGCTAAAGAGGGTGCATTAAACACATGCTCCCCGAATGGTGCGACCACACGCAGAAGCAATCTGAAATGAACACCGTAGAGAAGGATTGGAGAAAGGGACCTCTCCCTGGCCGTGAAACCAGCCCGGGTGCGCGCGTGAGTAGAACCCAGCATTGATGGCGGTGCCGCCACCGAGCACGCGCGCGCGCACGTTGGCGACGCCGTCCTCGGAGCTGAACCCCTGCGCGGGCGCGCCGGACTCGGGGGAAGGGTCGGCCAGCGCGAGCGTCCTGACGAAGCCTCCCGCGGTGGCGAGCGCCGGGAACTCGGCGGGCGCGCCGCCCCGCTCGAGCAGCAGCACGCGGCCTCCACCCGGTCCCGCCAGCGTGGCGGCTAGCGGGCACCCCGCGGCGCCGCCCCCGACCACGATGTAGTCGTACTCCTCCTCCGCCGCCGTCTCCGACGCGTCCACCACGTACCGCGCGTACCCCGGCGGCGCCCCTGCAGAGAAACCGCACATGGGTCATGAACCGAATCGAGGGATCAGCGAACCACGGCCAGATCTCACGAATTTCGACTGCCCGGCCAGAATTGATTTGGGTTCCTGGGAGATGCATAGTTACCTCCGAAGGGGCGGGACTGGGCCGCGACGAGGGTGGCGGCCACGAAGGAGAGGGCAAGCAGCATCAGGAGGAGGTGGAGGTGGAGGCGTGTGGGGATGGCGGCCATGGCCATGGTTTTGGATTTGGGGGAGGAGACGGTGACGGGGAGTGTGACGAGCGGAGAAGACGAAGTGCGCGCGGGTTTAGCTGTTGGGGAAGGAGTGTGGAGGGAAACGGGAAATGGGGAAGGAAGGAAGGTGGCGGTTATGGATTACGGGATTGCTCTGGGTATGTCGGGCTTTGTTTAGATGGTCCTGGGAAAGGAGATTCAGCTCATTGGGCTATGCGTAGTTGGACTGGGTGACATTGTGCATATGACACGGCCGCCGACGGATATTACACTGAGGCGCCCATATAAGGCTTGTTGATAGCCAGGCCGACTGCATCTTTGTGGTAGGCAGAAATTGGAGAGCTGTATCTACTTGCATTATTTGATTCTAAAAAAATATATATACTTGCATTTTTTCTCATACTTTTTTCATTGTTCCCTGCCTAGTGAAAATTCTTTTTTCATTGATTCTAAATTCTTTTTTTTCCTAGTGAAAATTCATTTTTTTTCTGCTGAGTCTAAATTTGGTGCAACAGTACAATTTTGATTTTTTTTTTTGCCGAGTGTATTATGCATACATACGACATTTTATTGGACTTTGTCGTGTGTATGCACAAGAGACTCCGCAGAGATCATGGCCAGGTGAACGATCATCGAAAAATGCCAAGTTACATAGGTGTCCGACACATCGCATCTTTGGCGAGTGTAATACTCGGCAAAGTGGCTTTGCCAAAAGGTCAAAAAAAAGTGGCTTTGGCCCTTTTTCAATTTTATTTTCATTTTTCAAAGATTTATGCAGATTCAGTATAATACACAATATATTTCCCAATTTCCTAGTTCCCCCACATGAAGAATATATCTAACAAGTGCATAACATGTATATACCAGGAGCATGAACGGGAAATAGAAAAATCAGGCACAATTCTATCAAGTTCACATCAAACAAGTGCATACCATGTCCATAACCATCAAACATAGTCGTCAACCATCAAGTTCACATCAATCACAACCACGAGACATCCAAAAGTGAACCATCCGTCATCAATTTTCAAGGCAGTGAGCTCCTTCGTCAAAGGCCTCCAGGATGAATAGCCTACGAGTGAAAGAAACACTTTCATGAGTTCAAAGTTATGTGTGTGCTAAGTTTTGACTAAATGGAGCAATGTGCAATCCTGGGAGGGACTATCTTTGTGAATCAACTCACAATTTGCAAACCAATATGGAGCAATGGATTACGATGAGGCTATTTTACAAGGTGATCAATATGGAGCAATGCACTACTAGGAAATAGGCTATAGGCGCATGACAGCTAGTAGCGCGCCCATATTTCCGCACGTTACAGGTACTATTTGTAGCGTTCGAAAAATCCCCACGCTACATATATTATTTGTGGGGATAAGGAAGAACGCTACAAATAATGTGGTCCCCACTGACCTTTCTGGTTACAAGTGTCTGTAGCGTGGAGATTATTATGCACGCTACAAGTATATCTGCTTCGGTATATTCTGTTCAAACATCAACTTGTCATTAAAAATATATATAACAACATTTAACAGTTTCAAAAAAAATCAGGGCAACAAATATTTTATTCAAACACCATGTATCAAGCAGGAAAAAACGTGAAGTAGAAAATCTACTTATTTATTATAGTGCATCACACACGAGGATGCATCATCAGTAGAAATAGATCACTTGTTGCTTTCCTCATCAGTTTCATCCCCTTCATCGTCGTCTTCGATTTCCTTTTCATCTTCCTCGCGCGTTTATTACATTTATCCTTGTAGCTCCTCCGTCCAACCAAAATAAAAGCATTTGTCCGCGGGTAAGATTTTGTTGGGCAACGAAATGGTTTCACTCAACGCCTCTTAAAGTAGTCTTTTTTCGATCTTTCTGCACTTCAATGATATATGCTCGCCCATTCAAACGGAATGAGATAGTATTTTCGGTAATCTCATTAAAGTGCAATCCTACATTGCATGGTATAGTCACACAAACAAAGGTAAAAATAATATAGGGAATGAATTAAAACTGGATAAATATGTAGTATGATGAAAAAAATAATTTCTATATGTTATACCAGTAAATCCTCGAAATGACCCCCTTCAATAGTGACATAGAATCGTGCGCCTGTCGAAATACGGGGCATCGTGATCATGTTTGCAAACTTGGCATGGTGTCATATTCTGTGTACACAAATTAATTACCTCCTATAACACAAAATTTTCATACACAAATTTGTATATACATATCATCATAAAAACATATATCGTAAAAATGGCACATACTGACGACGGCCGGACAAGAGACGGGGCGACGGTAGCTGCGGGAGGGTGGGGATCGATCAACGAGGCGTGTCGATCATCGTTATGGTGGAGTGTCTCTGTGAATCGATAGATCAATCGAGATCAATGGAGAAGAAAAATAGAGAGAGGGAGTAGTATCAGAAGGAGCAGGTAAACAGAAGAGAAGATTGGAGTGTCGGTTATCGGCGTGGCAGATCCGATCCCTACTTTTTAACCCTAGTTTTTTCGATTTAAAAAATATCCTAGTATATCTATAGTGTGGGGCCCACACTATAGATAAGTTGTACATGTAGCTTACCTGTAGCGTGTGGGCCCATGCTACCGGTGACCTAACCCTACCATGCATAGGCGCACACTGGCCCCTGGCCCACCCATCGCATCCTCCTTCCAACCCGTGACTCCTCTCTCCCTTCCACTCCACTCGCTATCGCCACTCTTCTCCCACATGCGCCTCCTCCTCCTCCTCCTCCCACTCGAAGCCGCCACCTCCTCCGCCGCCTCCCGTGATACATTGCAAATGTATCTATAATTTTTGATGCTCCATGCTTGGTTTTATCCACTTTCTTGTGTTTTGTCCACACTTTGGAGTACTTTTCATATGATTTCTTGGACTAACATATTAACAAGAGCCACAGTGCCAGCTGCCTGTTTTCTGCTGTTTTTGGTTCTAGGAAAGTCAGAAAATGAATATTCTCGGAATTGGACGGGACAAAAGCCAAAGTGCCTATTTTTCCAGAAGACTCCAGGAGCCAGAATACGAGACGGAGGAGGGCCAGGGGCTGGCCACACACACCCCCAGGCGCGGGCTAGGCCTGGCCGCGCCAGGGCATGGTGTGGTGGCCCTAGGCACCCCCTCGGTCTCCCTCTTCGCCTATAAGAAGCCTTCTGACCTAAAAACTTCGGGGGGTCGATGTTTTTCCAGAAGGAGTTCCGCTCTGCCACCACCACCAGATTCCACGAAACAGCACCAGAAACTCCGTTCTGGCACCCTGCCGGGACGGGGAATTGGAGGAGATCACTGCCATCATCATCACCATCGCTTCTCCATCGACCATCCATGTTTCCACCATCTATGAGTGAGTAATCCCCCGCTGTAGGCTATGGGGATGGTAGGGATTGGATGAGATCGCTCATGTAATGGCATCAGATTGTTAGGGCATGGTGCCTAGTATCTTTTATTAGTGCTTTATGACTTTGTTGTGACTTATTGGGTTTAATGCTTGTCACTAGGGCCTGAGTGCCATGATTTCAGATCTAAACATGTTATTGATTCATTATGATACTATTGTTCTTGGTCTTATCTACAGGTTGTATACACACGTTGTTGTCCGGAACCTATGGCCCCGAAGTGATAGAAATTGGGATAACCGGAAGGGAATGGCTTTGATGTGAGGATCACATGTGTTCACGGAGTGTTAATGCTTTGCTCCGGTGCTCTATTAAAAGGAGCACCTTAATTGCCAGTAGTTTCCTAGAGGCCCCGCTGCAAACGGGCTGGCAGGACAAAAGATGTTGTGCAAGTTCTCATTGCGAGCACGTATGACTATATATGGAACACATGCCTAGGATTGTCTAGTACTTGGATGCTTTATCTTATTTATCTGCAATTGCCCTATGTTCTGATTGCTATGTGAATTGTCTTGTCCATGCAACACGCATACATCCATCCCTATGCCTACCGCACTCGAATCCCACTGTTTACTGCTTTTGTTACTACTGTCTTTGCTTTACTACTGCTGTTACTTTACTATTCCTACTACAAAACTGTTGCTACTGATAAACTGTTGTGAGCAAGATTGTTTCCAGGTGCAGCTGAATTGACAACTCAGTTGTTAAGGCTTATAAATATTCTTTGGCTCCCCTTGTGTCGAATCAATGAATTGGGTTTCACTTCCCTCGAAAATACTGCGATACACCCCCTATACTTGTGGGTCATCAAGACTATTTTCTGGCGCCGTTGCCGGGGAGCATAGCTTTATTTATCAAGTTCACTTGGATTCTCTGTTGTTCGCTGCTATCCATCCATCATGGGTAAGTCTCGTGATGGCAAGGTTCCTATTTTACCATCCACTACAAGAAGAGGTACGGTTCTGAACACCTCTGTTGCTCTTGATTCACCGTCTGTTTTGAGTAAGTTTCTTACACCACCACATACACATGCTACACACACTGCTACTACTGCTGAATCTGAAACTTCTGATGCTTATGATGCTGCTTCTACTGTGCTTGATAAGAGTGGTTCATTAGGTCCTTTCCTAGATGCTACGATTGCTAGAACTATAGCTGGAAATACCAAAACTCCTAATGAAGACACTACCACACCTGTTAGCTCACCTGAGTCTAGTGAGAGTTATGATATTGAAGAAGATTATGTTGAGATGACCGATGAGTTTATTAAAGAATGTAAGAACACCCATGATAGGAGCGCTGCTAAGAGTCTCCTTGAGAGGCGTACTATTAGACCCAAATTATCTCCTGATGCTAAGTTTGCTGCTTCTCCCATAAACATTACAGATGAAGATTATGATTTCTCTCTCGATCTAGCTTACATAGCTATTATCGAGAAATAACCTTTTTGTGGGACTAAGAATGAAAGTGCGGTAGCACATATGAATGAACTTTCTACCACGAGTGGCTTGTTTTCTGATGATATTAAGATGCGTACTTACTTTGTTGCTAAGATTTTCCCCTTTTCGCTGAAAGGAGAAGCTAAAACTTGGTTTAGTAATTTACCTCCTGGATCTATTGATAGCCCTGAGTGCTTGATTAGTACTTTCCTGCAGAAATATTTTCCTCCCAGTGCTAGACATGCTATTTTGCAGGAACTTTTTGATTTCAAACAGGGAGAAAAAGAGGTATTGCCTGAACCATCTATTCCCGTGCATATTCCAACATCAAAGAAGAGGGGAGTTATTGAATTAAATGATGAAGTGATGAAGGAAGCTAAGAAATGTCTTAAGGAGAAGGGAATTAAAGCTGCATATGTCAAGAATTTACCTCCTATAGAATAATTATGTAAGCCTATTCCCTACTCACCCACTATTGAGGTACACTCTCTCCAACACTTTGATGAAGGTGGTATCCCTTACTCTAAACCTCCTGATCAATGCTTAGAAGAATTTGATATCTTTATTGTTAAGCAAGATAACTTTAATAAAAGGGTGCAAAATCATCTAATGGAAAACACTAGAGCTATTGTTGAGTTGAAAGATATTGTGGAAAGAACCTCTAATGATGTTAAAATGATTGTTAAACACTTTCAAATGGTTCAAACTCAAATAGATCAACTCGTTAAAGTGCAAAACGACTTGCTAGTTAATGCTGCTAAAGAAAAACATGCTTATGAAATTAGAACTAGAAGTGGTGCTGCTACCCAGGATCCTCTATATCCTGAGGGGCATCCCAAAAGAATTGAGTAGGATTCTCAACAAGCTGAAAATAGTGGTTCTACTCGTAAGAAAAGGAAAAAGAAACATAAAACTGTTGTAGAACCCTCTGAACCTGCTATAGATCCTAATAGTATATCTATCTCTGATGCTGAAACTGAAAGTGGTAATGAAGAAAATGTTGTTCCTAATGAAGAAAAAGTTGAAGAAGAACCTGAAAACCACACTAAAAATACTAAATACACCAAAGAAGATTTTATTGCTAAGAAACATGGTAGTGAAAGAGAGCCTTGGGTCCAAAAACCTATGCCTTTCCCTGATAAGAAACACAAGTCAAAGGAAGATGAACACTATAATAAGTTTTGTGAGTGGATGAAGCCTTTATTCTTGCAAATTCCTTTGACTGATGCTATTAAATTGCCTCCTTACTCAAAGTATATGAAGGACATTGTCTCGAATAAAAGGAAGATCCCTAATGAAGAAATTTCTACTTTGCTTGCTAATTATTCCTTCAATGCTAAGGTTCCTAAGAAACTTGGAGACCCAGGGATTCCAACTATCCCTTGCTCTATTAAGAACAGTTATGTTAGAACTGCTTTGTGTGATTTGGGAGCTGGAGTTAGTGTTATGCCTTTCTCTCTCTATAAGAGGCTTCAACTTGAAAAATTAATACCAACTGATATATCTTTGCAAATGGCTGATAAATCTACCACTATTCATGTGGGTATATGTGAGGATGTACCTGTCCAGGTGGCTCACAATTGCTTGATATTAACTGATTTTGTTGTGCTTGAAATGCCTGAAGATGATAATATGTCTATTATTCTTGGGAGACCTTTTCTTAATACTGCAGGAGTTGTTATTAATTGTAATCAAGGAAAGGCGACTTTCAATGTTAATGACAAGGAACATACTGTCTATTTCCCCAAGAAGATTGAAAGGACTTATGGTTTGAATTCAATTGAACATGTTGGAGGCATTCAAGTTGGAGAAATATATTGTCCCATACCAAGAGAAAAATTTGAAACTATTATGATTGGGACCATTGCTATCAAGGTTAAGGTAACATAATCATTAGTGCAGTACAAAGTTTTGTCTCATATGCAATTGTTTTGGTAATAAGACTTGATCAACCTTGTTAACAAAAGGATTCCATTGAACAAAACAATGTTTTCATTATGATTATCTCTGTTTATTTCTATCCTTTGCATTTTAGTTTTTGTTTTCGTTTAGTTTTCTTTGTGTTGTTAGTTGCTTGCATGCTAGAACTTCTGTAGTTCTAGCCTTATTTTGTCTTTGCATCATGTTTCCAAAAGAAGAAAAAAAGTCTGTCTTTCAGAAAATCATTCTTCTATTTCTGAAAAATGCCTAAAAATAAAGTGTCTCGAAAAATTCCAGAAAATTCATATTAATTTTTTACGTGAAAAAGGGGCGGAGGAGTACCTGGGAGGTACCAGGGGGCCCACCAGGCAGGCACACCACATGGTGGCGCGGCCAGCCTTGGGTGGTGCCATGCTCTGGTGTGGGCCACCCCTGGCCCCCCACTAACTCTCTCACCTGCCACTTTCTTCTCTCTCCTGAGTAAGCTCCAGTTCATAGCTCAAAATCGCGTTCTTGCTGTGCTTGCTCTCGATTTTTTTGATCTCTTTGCTCAACCCATCTTTCTTGCTGAAATTTGGAGCATTTGTCCCCTGGTATGTGACTCCTCCCCTTGTCCAAGTAGATTTGTGTTTAGTGGATTATACCTTGAGTATTTTGCTGCTGTAGGTGACTGGTTATGAGAGCTTGTAAGCTTGTTTGATGCTTAGATATATAGTTTTGATGCATGTTTAGGCCTCTTGCAAGTCCCTATGAGTAGAATTCTTCATTATATTTACTTTGCAATCACTTGTTTAATAGATGTTTAAATTTCAGAATACCAAGCATGAACAACCATACTTTTGGAGAGATATTTGAGAGTGATGCACCTAGGAGGTCGAGGCCCTCGAGGACAGCTTCTCAATCTAGGCCATCATACAATGAAGATCTCATTGCAACTCGTATTGGTAGTGAAAGGGATGATGGGGATGTTCACCCATCCTCTTTTCCTTGTTTTACTTTCTTACAAGCTGCAGGTATTCTTGCTGATTTCTTGCTACTGATTGAGAGGGTTGGTTTGACTTCATATATGAAAGATGAGAGTGCACAATACGCTATGCTCACCAAAACTTTTGTTGAGAGATTCACGTTTACTAACACACCCTATCAGTCTACTATCTCTTTTAAAATCTATGATCTGCCCTTGACCATGCCTTTGGAGAGATTTTGCAGTATTGTAGGTGTGCATATGACACAGACTGTGAAGAAAATTCAAGGGCGACCCGCTGATTTGTTGGATCTTTACCGAGGGGTGACCAATGATGATGACCGCGTGGCGCAGCGCGGAAAGATAAGAAATATCCAACTCCCTGCTCTCAGATACTTTGCATATTATCTTGCTACTAGTGTACTGGGTAGGGAGAACACAAGTAATATATCCAACTATCATTTAGCATTCCTTGCTGCTGCGCTTAACAATGATACTCGATACAATCTTGGCTCGCTTATTGCTCGCCGCCTAGCTGCTAGGGGGCCTATCTATGGGGGCATCATTGCCTCGCATATAGTCAATGCATTAGGTCTTTCAGTAGATCCCTATGATGCTATGTTGGCACCACAGAGGCTTGACCTTGTTGTCATGAAAACTCATCACTTTGTCACTGCTACCTCTGATTTGAACAATCTAGTATATAGGATGCTTTTCACTAACGGGGATGAAAGGGAGATCCTTTTGCCATAGCCTGCTTTGTTTAGTGTTCACAGGAGACCGTGGTCGCGCTCCAAGGAGGAGGTGGACGAGCAGCTTCGCTTGCTGGGTTTCCACGAGCAGCACCAGGAGGATGTGCCCTCCTATGATTACTCCGCGCATTACGGAGGGACGTACTCGAGTTCGCACCAGGATGAGGGGACCTCTTCGTCGTACCAGGGTGACACTTCATCCTGGCCAGCTTTGGGGGGGGGGGGTACGCCGACACCGCACTCATCTCCATATCATGTTGCGTCGGTACTTTGTATATTCATGTTTTTGTTCTCTTTTAAGTTTTCGTTCTCTTTCTTTGCTTTTGCTTTCTAAAAACCATAAAAAGACCAAAAATATTTCTGTTGTTTCTCTTTGGTTTGCTTCTTCTTTTTGCCTTGGTTTGCTTTCCCCTTTTTTGCTTTGTTTGAACTATTCGAAAAACTCAAAAAGATTTTGCTTTGCTTGTTTCTCTCTTTTGGTTCTTTTTTAAAAATCGAAAACACCAAAAATATTTGTCGTTCTTCTTTGGTTTTTGCGAGTTTGCTACAGGTTCGGCTGTCCTCAGTGGATATTGGTTTCATATTATTATTCAAGCCACACAAGTGAAGAGCAATAATGAGGATCAATGACAACTTGAGGCGTGGTAAGAGGCTGGTAACGAACTCTATTTGTTTTCATTGTGTATGTATACTCATCATTGTGAGCTTGCTTGGTCTGTTCAAGTAGGGTGTATGTTATCTTTGGATGCTTAGTAGTTCTTGCTTTCTTATGATTAGCTCCAGCTCGCTAATAGTTTGTAGCATGTCTTATGAATGTTTGCTTGCATTGCTCTATTCATAAATTGGTATGACACCGTGGTATCCTCCTCTGAATGTTTCATTTGATTGACTTGGCACATGCTCACGCATGCACATGACTGTAATAATCAGTTAAGCCTCGATGAATTATTTTGCCTTGAGGATCTTAAATCACTTTTATGCCATGAGTAGTCCTGTTTTGTTGCAAGCATGATAATGACAGCTATTGCTCTCTCGTTTGTCGCTCCCTTACTATTGCTAGCCTTCACTTTTTCTGAGTATGTTTTACTCAAGTTTCCAACTCCCTAAACCAAATATTTCCAAAGTGTCCACCATACCTATCCTTTAGCATCATTTGCTACCTCCGTGCATATTCAATATGCCTTGTTTTCTTCCGAATAAAATGTTTGCTTGTTACGAGAAAGTTAATAAGTAAAGCTCTCACGAACTTGATGGCACACTTTATTTCCTGCACTTAATAAACCTGAACCATTGTGAACTCTCCATGAAAGTTATATGCTTGCTAATTATAGGCTGGGGATTAGTAGAATCGTGCTGTCACGGGGAACGCTTTCAACACTTGTAAATATATACCCAGTTGATACCTTGCTCTTTCGTTTGTGGATGTCGTCGGTGTGAAATAAAAGGGGAGCTTGTAAGTCCATGGAGTTATGTATGTGTGTTAGAGAAACGCCTGGACCGCTGGTCTAATCCATGCTGACATGGTGGAAACCTGCAGCGTAACCATAATGATATATATGAAGCATTCTTCTTATAAAAAAAAGAGAGATAGCTATTGAGAAAAAGAAAAAAAGAGATTTATGAAAAGAGGAAAGAGAGAAAAAGCACCATTTTCCCATGGTAAATAAGAAGATTGTTGAGATACTCATTGTCTGTTTGCCTTGTCATTTTGATATGGGGATTCTTCCGTATCATCGGGCAAGGGGTACCCCGTTGGCGGTTCTCTATGATACGCACATACTTACGATGACAAGAACTTACCGGTAACTAAAGTTGAGTAGCATGAGGAGCGGCCCTCGTACTCAAGGAACTTGGGATTTTCAGTTTATAGTCTGTCAAGCATATAACTCAGATTGGACCTCACTTTCACCTTAACCATATTAAAGATGCTTATGATAGGGGCAATGAGAGCTCAAAGCTAATGAGTACCATACTTTCAGCATTTGGAAGCCTTTCAAACTATTCAAAAACCTTTTATTTTACTTGTTGAGTCTCCACACATTCTTTGAGCACTTTCTTGAGAGCATAGTGGCCATTCTTAGTTCTATGTGCATTGTCCCAAGACTTGTTGATTGATGCATACCTTGATATTGCTTGTTTTAAACTATTTGTATCTAGTCACTCTTGTAAACTTTGAAGGTGTCCTATGCATTTATGTTTGCTATTCTTTGAGGGACAAGCTGAATGCCACTATGCTATGTTTTCTTTACGTGAAACAAACAAACGTCTTGCAAAGCATTGTTATTTATGAATCTTTTGTTTGTGCCTTTTCATGTTGCATCATAGTTTCTTTGTCTTATTGCTAGAACTTTGTATTTCATGTTATGATTGAAGTGCTATGATCCCAGCTTTGAATGTTTACAAATACTTTGGTCAAGCCTTTGATGGTGCATGTCACCTCAAAAATTATTCTTTCTTTCTATCACTTACCTACTCGAGGACGAGCAGGAGTTAAGCTTGGGGATGTTGATACATTGCAAATGTATCTATAATTTTTGATGCTCCATGATTGGTTTTATCCACTTTCTTGTGTTTTGTCCACACTTTGGAGTACTTTTCATATGATTTCTTGGACTAACCTGTTAACAAGAGCCACAGTGCCAGCTGCCTGTTTTCTGCTGTTTTTGGTTCCAGGAAGGTCAGAAAATGAATATTCTCGGAATTGGATGGGACAAAAGCCAAAGTGCCTCTTTTTCCAGAAAATTCCAGGAGCCAGAATACGAGACGGAGGAGGGCCAGGGGCTGGCCACCCCTCCCCCCCTCAGGCGCGGGCTGGGCCTGGTCGTGCCAGGGCATGGTGTGGTGGCCCCAGGCACCCCCCGGTCTCCCTCTTCGCCTATAAGAAGCCTTCTGATCTAAAAACTTCGGGGGGGTCGACGTTTTTACAGAAGGAGTTCCGCTCCGCCGCCACCACCAGATTCCATGAAACAGCACCAGAAACTCCGTTCTGGCACCCTGCCGGGACGGGGAATTGGAGGAGATCACCGCCATCATCATCACCATCGCTTCTCCATCGACCATCCATGTTTCCCCCATCTATGAGTGAGTAATCCCCCGCTGTAGGCTATGGGGATGGTAGGGATTGGATGAGATCGTTCATGTAATGGCATCAGATTGTTAGGGCATGGTGCCTAGTATCTTTTATTAGTGCTTTATGACTTTTTTGCGACCTATTGTGCTTAATGATTGTCACTAGGGCCCGAGTGCCATAATTTCAGATCTGAACATATTATTGATTTATTATGATAGTATTGTTCTTGGTCTTATCTACAAGTTGTGTACACACGTTGTTGTCCGGAACCTATGGCCCCGAAGTGACAGAAATCGGGATAACCGGAAGGGAATGGCTTTGATGTGAGGATCACATGTGTTCATGGAGTGTTAATGCTTTGCTCCGGTGCTCTATTAAAAGGAGCACCTTAATTACCAGTAGTTCCCTAGAGGCCCCGCTGCAAACGGGTTGGCAGGACATAAGATGTTGTGCAAGTTCTCATTGCGAGCACGTATGACTATATATGGAACACATGCCTAGGATTGTCTAGTACTTGGATGCTTTATCTTATTTATCTGCAATTGCCCTATGTTCTGATTGCTATGTGAATTGTCTTGTCCATGCAACGCCCATCCATCCATCCTATGCCTACCACACTCGAATCCCACTGTTTACTGCTTTTGTTACTACTGTCTTTGCTTTACTACTGCTGTTACTTTACTATTCCTACTACAAAACTGTTGCTACTGATAAACTGCTGTGAGCAAGATTGTTTCCAGGTGCAGCTGAATTGACAACTTAGTTGTTAAGGCTTATAAATATTCTTTAGCTCCCCTTGTGTTGAATCAATAAATTGGGTTTCACTTCCCTCGAAAATATTGCGATACACCTCCTATACTTGTGGGTCATCATCCCGCCACCGCCTCCTCCTCCCGACACCCGAAGCCGCCCATCGCCACCGCCCGCAGGTAATCTCCAAGCCCCTCTTTTTTTAATTAGATGCATTTTTAGATGATCTAGTGCTACCAAACCTAGAGTATTTTAGATGAAATTTAGGATTTTAAAATTTTACGATTTTAGTGCTACCAAACCTAGAGTATTTTAGATGAATTTAGAAATTATTTAGAAAATATGATTTAGAAAATAGAAATAGGAGAAATATAAAATAGAAAATAGAGATAGAAATAGAAATAATATATAATATAGTACAAATTTGATTCATAATGTAGCACAAATACTTTAGGATGCCCATGTCGCATCCTCGTCGTCAACTCGGTGGCAATGACGGAGGACTAGACTTCGTCGGGCATGTCTGAAACTAGGCTCCGTCAGGCTAGCACTGGAAGGTGCTACCTTCCGGGGCGTGTAGCTTGGTGAGGAATCAGGGTCATATCGTCGATCCGGAGCTTCTTTGGTGGCAGTCGAGTGGTCCACTATCGGTGCAGAGGGAGTCGACCCTCAAGGAAGTGGTACATAATCGTGTTAGGGATGAGGACAAGCACGTCCGTTGCTATATGTTTGCGTTGGATGTTAGGTTCTCTAATACCTGGCAGTTTCTTTAGGGATCTCACTTGAGCTATGCTCATGTGATGGTTCCTTATCTTTGGGTGTTCCCCGCCCGTGGCTTCGGACATGGTAGTCAACGTCCAGTTTGATTGAGCGAGATGTATTAGTGATATTATCTGATTGCTAGTAGAACTATGTAGAGAACTTGAATAAGATAACTAATATCTTGATTGTTGATGTTGAATATGATTCTAATATATCTTATTATGCTATTGTTATTTATCATTTTATTATCTAACTATTACTGTTTATATTTTATTTGTTAGCTAACATGTCAGGTGAGCCTTGTCGGTACCGTGATGTTTTCCTGAAAAGGGAACCAAGGTGCCAAAGTAGGCGGCCGCGATCACCGTCGACGGTGTTAAGATACACCTTGGCGTGTGGAGGGACCAGGAGACGGTGACACGAGCGTACGACTGGAGTGCGATCGTGCATTATGGTGCTAGGGCGAGACTCAACTTTTTGCAGCACCGAGCCACTACGCAGCAGCACGCCAAGTGATATGCGCACTATCACTAGGGCGCAGGAGCTCGAGCACGGGCATGTTGAGCACCAACTGCAGCTTAGGCGTCTCCCGGAGTGGGAGGAGGAGATGTCCTGCAGCCTTTTCTATCGAATTCAGAGGTGATGGCGGCACAGTACGCCTGGTTCGAAGGTGGACCCTCCGTCGTGTCCTAGCAGCAGGCCCAGGAGGCTGGTCCGTCTAGCACCCACCAAAGGCATGACGCTAGTCCATCTAGCTCCCAGCAGAGGCACGGCGCACCCCAGTAGCAGGAGGAGGAGGACATGTGGGCTGGCGGGGTTGACTGGGCTCTGTTTGTGGCAGAACCGAACATGGAGGACTAGAGTAGAACGACTAGATAGCTACTTTATTATGTTTATCTATGGAGCTACTTTATTATCATTGTGCTGCTTGTTTATGTGTTATGTTTAGCTAATATATGGTAATTACATCATGCTATGTTTTATTGTGGTAAATGTTTAATTAAGTTCTCATGATCATATATAGGTATAATGAATGAGTCGTGTAAATATTGTGGTTACAAAGAGTGCAGAAACAAGAAGCTTGTCATAGTGCTCTATCGTAACTTTGAATTTAAAATGGTATGTGCATTGTCGAGCAATCTAACTTGTCATAGTGCTCCCTTTCCTTGAACTAATTTTTATTTTCTTATCTTATTTTATTTGGAACATACCCTGCAATTTTAGAAGTGATTTTGTTGATCATTTCGTGTGGCCCTTGTGGCAAACGGGACAGTTCGAGGTCCATCTAGATCCGCTAAATCAACTTGGCCCACGCTTCACGATCCAAATCACCAGTGAGCTAAACCAGACCTTCTTCTAGGGACCAAGGTGGACCGAGATGATCGGAAACTTTGGGATGGACCTCGGGGAGAAGTATGTCTCCTATCTTGACGAAGATGGCACGACCTACTTTGATTACCTAGGCCTCGACGCATCGTCAGACTCTGACGCTTCTTCAGATGATGATATTATTGTCTCTGCCATTAAGTCCAGTTAGTGCTATCTATGATGGTAAAAGTACGTAGTTAGGACTTGCTAGTAGAACTATGTCGAGAACTTGAACAAGATAACTAATATCTTGATTGTGGATGCTGAATATGATTCCAATATATCTTATTATGCTACTGGTATGATCCTATTGCTTCTGGATGCTGCCGATGATTTTGAATGGTGCTTGTTCGATTCAGCTGCGAACAAATGTTTTTTCAATATTGAAATTATACTTGTAACGTGCTGCCCACACTGCTGATAAAGGAATTACCTGTAGCATGCGACTGCCACGCGACTGATAGTGTGCTTACCTGTAGTGTGTCATGTCCACGCTAAAGGTACAAGTTATCAGTGGCGCCTTACCTATAGCATGGGGTAGTGATGTGTACAAGTTAAGAGATCAAAACTGTACCAAGTCAAAAAAAAATGCCAATTCCTATCTTTCGACAAGATCTAAATTTTACCAAGTCCTAAATTTTGACAAGTGTTCTCACATGATTTTCACAAATAGCGGTATGGCAATTTTCACAAGTTCTTGTAAAAAGCTACAAGAAAGATAAGCTCTCACCTGGAGTCACTGTTGCCTCCTGATGCCCGAAGTGTTGGGCGGAGGCTGCGTCTGAGAGGCCATAGTAGGTTTCATCCGATTTCATGTAGCAGACCAGCTTGCTCGACATTGTTGGATCCAATCGATGGATGAAGAGCCTACAAGCATGGAAAAGATTGAGCATGAGACTCTGTAAGCACGGTACAAATAAGGCAAATGAATAAAAAGTTACAATAATAGTTACCATGTAGAAACTAAGAGGAGGAAACAAAGCAAGCGGAGGAAGCGAAATCCTTCCACTCGCATTGGATAGCGTATGCATTTGCCAAGATGACAACACCGACATGAACACATGTTACTGAATCATCTGTTGTTACGGAGCAGCCATAGCCTCCCTCATCCACGTGTCCCTGAGCTCGGCCTCCTACCGCCTTCTCCTTTCTTCATCTATGCGAGCCTATGTTATGACATCACAACCTCATCATTGTTGCAAAGGAAAACATTCATGTAATCAAGTGGATGATCAATGAACAAGAACATATCTAGATCTCGCTATACCATACCATGGAAGGCGATGGGCGAGAGCCGACGAAAATTGTCTTGCATTTTGACCTTTCAACATAGCATAGTTGGAGTTAGTGAGTGAAGGTGCATGGCCCGTGTTATGAAAATGAACACTTTGGGAAGCCGTCTCATAGGCATAGTTTGCATTGCGGTAGTCCGGAGGACTCTCCTTGGTGTTTTCGGTTTTTGACTTATTGCTTTCATCCTTTACACCAAGGGGATTCTCGGAATTCTCATCTATCAGAGCAAGATATTATTGGGCAACACGCAAAGTCAGGCCGAAAACAAAAACTTTTTTTGCTCCGGCTAGAACTCCGGTGAGCCACCCCAATATTCGGCCAAGGTCAAAGGCAATAGCTTGTACCTCTCAATGCGTAGGTCTAGAAGCTAGGGAAGCATGTCACGGTGGTGCTGTACGTTCTCCTCCTCTCGTCTGGCTCCGGTGAACTTCTCTATCCGGTTCCGTGCTCCTCATTGCCTCCGATTTTGCCGACCAATGCCACCAACAAGCACCGAATATGTGGTACCTCTACTGTCACATACACGTACAAGGTGGAACAACAACAAGTGAGATGCTAGTCTCATTCTTGCTGTCACGGGATAGGAAGGTGGAATTTCCAAGTCCCGTGAAACCCTAGGAAGCAACACTGGATTGTCATTTGTCCGCCGCCACCCACCTTCCTTTATATAGGCGAGTAGGTGAAGGCACAAAACACTTATGTCCCTCGGTCCCAAACCCTAACCGTAGTTAAAGTGGGTCCAACCCATTGACACGTGTCCCTATCTGAGAAAGTCCAACTTGTCGGCTTCTGATAGTCGGATCAACATCCGCCTAGTCCTACTCTCTTAAGTGTGCGATCCCGCAGGCTTACGGTAAGCCTAACACAACCCAGTAATCATTCAATAAGATCCATAACTTAGTGAATTTCCAACTAGAGTTGATAATCGGTAGCAGCCTCTAGCAAGACTTGCCAATTCCTAGTTTGCGCAAGTTCCCTCAATGTGACGATCTGTCTGAGTCCCTTTGCCTCACGATATTGGTGATAACCCGCAGGGCAGATTCTGTCATCCTAGTGCCGCTTTACTCTCTTCTTGTTCTAGTGATAACTGATTTCCTCCGGCTTCACTAAGTGGGACTACCTCGATCAACACTTGATCGAGTAGCACATGGCCATACTTTTGAATCATATCACACGAGAGGGTCCATAGAATATCTCTCCAAGATAGAGGAGAAAATTCCATCGTGGCTGATCCACATCATGTAGCTTGCTTCGAAGTTGACCCAAGACCACCCTTATTGCTCCCAGATACGATGAACGTTATGTTGGGGATCGGTGCGGAAAACAAAAAAAATCCTACGTTGAACCCCAGAAACTAGCCTAGGATCTATCTATGTAGTAATGCGATAACGGCCGGAGCGTATAGACTACATAACCTTGTAGACTGTACGCGGTTAACGTTCCGCGGGGAACGTGGTTGAAGTAGTCATACTCGTAGCCGACCTCAAGGTCGCGAAGCTCCTTGCAGGTCACCCCTTGCTCCTTCATCATCTTCGTCGTGCAACAGCTCCGGCTCACAACATTTAAGCGCCCCAAGTGTTGCGCCTCGTGTCTTCGTACACATCCGGTGCACGATGAGACCTCTGGCTCCCCGATCCCGCCGGGAGTGCGGAAGTTGATATCCGGCTAGGAATCCCTGCAACGCAATGGCGTACTACAGGTGTGCCTCGATCGCATAGCCTAGACTTGGGGCCATGGTCACGAGGGCTAGAGAGAGAGGGAAGGAGGAAGTCAACCAAAGGACTTCTCCAATTGATGGTGTGTTCAATCCCACCCATGGGCACCCCTTTATATAGGGGGAGGGGTGTGCCCTCCCCTTTGGGTTTCCCATGTGGGACTAAACAAGGGAGAGGGGGAGGCGCATGGGCCTCATGGGCCAGCCGGCCAGGGGTGGGCCCCACCCCGCGCACAGCCCTAGGCTGGCCGGGTGGGCCCCCTTGAGGCGCATGGGCCTTGGCCCCTTGGCCCTTGGCCCTTCCCTCCTCCGGTTTTCCCTCATGGGCCCTATTTTCCTAGGAAGTTTGGCCCATTAGTGGAATAACCCTTTAAATTAGATTTTAATATTATATTTAATATTATATTTAATATTAATTACACTAATTAATATGTAAATACATATTACAAAATCCATCTTGACCCGAAACACCTTTCGGTTACCTTTTGATTTCCTCCGAACGACTTCGGATCTTTCCCGAAATGATTCCAGTCCTTTTTTCTTTCTCCGAACAACTTCAGATCTCTCTGCGGAGCGATTCCGGCTTTCTCTCTTTCTCTACTGTGATTCAGTCTTATGAATGATCGCTCTCATTGTACCCTTAAGTGTATCCTCTCACGGCTCGGGAATGCTCTAGACATGATCTGTATCAATGATCAACAGAGGGACCAGGGATGTCCATGTGACCCCTATGCATTCCTGATGACCCCTATGCATTCCATTTGAACCGTCTAAATATAGCATCCTCTTCCTTTTGTTTCTCAATACAACTTGTCCGAGATCCGATCACCGGTATCCCATACCTTTGTTCAATCTCGTTCACAATAAGTTCTGTTTTCTTGTTACCGTGATATTACATCCCCGTGACCTAGTCACATGTTGCAACATTTATGGATGTAATTTCACCAAGCCGGCCGTATGTATCTTTACCCGTCATGTGGGTGAACAAATCTTGGTCTTGCAGTCACATGTCATCTACTGTTCCTTCGGAATACCCAACGTACACCTTTATGGCCACCGTATTACCAGATGACGGTTGATGCAGTCTAAGCACCCTAGGGAAACAGTGAGTAATATGAGCTCACGGTCTAAGGAGGAGTCTACGTATAGCTATTGCAACAATGAACTATATGACTTGATCGTGTTGCAATCTTTCGAGGAATGTCCAACCACATCATTCTCCAATGATATGGTCATGTTGTCAGTCGGCATAAATGCCCATGATCTTGAAACCCAGATCATCTTCGTGACCAACAAACTAGTATGAATAGAGGCTACTAGGGACTTTGTTGTTTCATACCACACATGTACCAATGTTTCTACTTGGCACAGTTATAGCACAATATGAAACTATTATAAACTAATTGAGATAGGACAATAAAAACCTATTTATTATTTGCCTCTAGGGCATATCTCCTTCAGTCTCCCACTTGCACCAGAGTACAAATAATCCAACTTGCATTTTACTCGTATAAACCATATACCATATGCGTTTATAGATCATGCATGCTCATGGGAAACGTCATGTCCATGTTCTGTTTTACCAGATCATTATGTCTTTTGCAAATCATTAATGTCTTCCTAATCTGACATTCACACCATTATCTTATAATGGGTCGAAGCATTTGTTTGGCAACAAAGTGAGACTTTTGTTTCTAGTGTTTATGATGATGGTCGTTTTCACCGTTGTCATCTAAACTTCAAAACACACTTTGCTATCCTTTGTGTATATACTATAGTCATGGCAGCAGAACGAGGCCGGATTCCATGAGCTTACAGTGACGTTAGATCAACCTCGAGGGCTTTCTCATGGGCACTGGGCCCTAGGACACATCATTCTATGTTAAAAGCGAACTAGCCCCGCCATAACATTATACAACACACTAGATGTAGCCTTTATACTTCTATATCTATGTAGATCCTAGTGCATGAAATGCATCTATGCCACTTACATTGCTTCTTGCTACTTAAGTACAAACTTAATTCTGGTTCAGTGATCAACTCAGGAATCACTTAAAGACATGTTCTTACAGTGAAGAGCTAGTCCTTCCAACCAGAACCTTGGGTCACATTATGTCGAGTCTGCAACATGGTTATATGGAAGAACCTATGACTGAGGCATAGGAGACGCAACGCATCTCTTTCTTTCAACCATAGTTGCAATACTCAATGCTTCATACAGTAAGAACTTCTTTCTTACCTTGTTTCATTCTGAGCTACTTCAGAATCTCGCTTAGGACATTCTGAACATCTTTCAGAATCAAGTCCAGGAAGCATTCAACATTCAGTGTTTATTAAACTCACCAATCTATCTTGATAGATCTTATTGTTTAATAACTTTAACTTCATCCTTATCTATCAAACTGAAATATTATTAACACCAGTCACATCATTCACATATGTCGTCCACATATCCTAGAATGATTTCACGCTCCCACTCAAATATGACATTCATGTTTGAGATCTAGGGATTTCACTTAGGTCCCACTCAAATATGACATTCATGTTTGAGATCCAGGGATTTCACTTAGCTCCCACTCAAAATATGTCAGCTACATGTTATGAATTAGCCAAGCTGATTTGCTCCCACTCAAATCTAGATCCTCTCAATAATCTTAGACATTCCAAAATTCTTTGATCATCATCAATTTGAGAATTCCAATTACGAGACTTCAATATCCATATATATTTCTAGTGTAAATCCAAAAGACTTAAGCATCACTACTGTTGTAGTCAACTCCTTGAATTTGTCCAAACTTGTGACAAATCGAGCTTTGTCATTCATTAAGTTTCATTTCCTTCTTATGACTTTGCAGTCATTCAGAAGTATCAAGTAAACTTCTTTACTTTAATAAGATCAAGTAACATGTTACTTTGCAATCTTAAATGTAACTTAATATAGGATTTTATGACTCCTAGTCATTTCTCGCACTCAGGTCTATCATGCTTCTTTGTAAATTTGTAGGTATGTCTTGTTCAAAACATGACAAGTGAATAAATAACATAATTCCACAAACTTGTAGAATATATAGTTGAATCCTACTTTCTTTAGTAAAAGTATTTGCTTGAAACTTTATGATCATTATCATTGGTTTCTCCTCTATTTACAGAGTTTGGATTCACGAAACAAATTCCGCTGTGCCACTCAACAATCCGGAGGCAAGGTCAAATACCTTATTTTGATCTTTTACTTTCTTTTACCTGTATCTTCTGTTGGAAATATGCCCTAGAGACAAATAAGTAGTAAGGACTATTATCGTATTTCATATAGTTTATGATTAAGTTCTATGTCATGCTATAACTGTGTTGAGTGGAAACATCAATACACGTGTGATATGCAAACAACCAGGGGTTCCCAGTGAAACTCTAGTCACTGGTTCATTGGTCAACAGATGATCATGTTTCCTGATCATGTGGCATTTATGCCATTTGGAAATGAGGTCATCTCATTCTGAGAATGAGATGATGAACCAATACCCAACCTAAACATTGTGACCCGATCATGTCACAAAGTTCAAGTTACGATGATTAGAAATGGATCCTCGTAGACTATTCCTTAGACCGTGAGGCTATATCAATCACTGTCTCTCGAGAGTGCTTAGATAACATCAAACACCATCTGGTAAAATGGTGGTTATAAAGGTGTGTTCAGGTATTCAGAGGAAACCATAGAGGAATATATGTCAAGAGCGGGATTTGTCCGTCCATGTGACGGAAAGATACTTAAGGGCCCACTCGGAGAAGTTATATCCAATAGCTGCGTAGCATGTGATTAGATCATGGGGATATCACTTGTCGGAACGAGTTAAGTAGCATTGTTCAGTAACGAGATTAAACATGACATGGTGATGTCATTGATCAGATCTTGGGCAATGCAAGTATCGAATGACAAAGGGAATAAGACACGATTGTCCCGGTTCAAACGACGAAAGATCTTCGTGGAACGCACAGGGGTCACATGGCCATCCAGGTCCCTCTGTCGATCATTGGTGCGGGAGTGTCCCGACCATGTCTGGAGTGTTCCCGAACCATGGGGTATCACGCTTAAGGGCTTAATGATGCTTAGAGAGTGTTTATAGGATCGGTGGAATCACCGAAGAAGAGAAGGGAGAAAATCGGAAGGGTTTTGGTAAGTCCGGAGGATGTCCGGAGTGGAGGTGGAAGGTGTTCCATGGCCACGGAGATTAAATGATATGTGAATGAATGTTAAATATTGATTTCATCATTTATTCATAATTATTTAATAAAGAGAAAATCAATTAAAAGGTCAAAAGGCTTAATGGGCCAATTCCGGAGGGAGAGGGCCCATTAGGGGAAAGGAGAGAGGGAGAAGGGACCAAGGGGGAGGCCGGCTAGGCCTTGCCCCCCCCCCCCCCCCCGTGGGGCCCACTAGGGGCTGGCCGACGGCCACCCCACTCCCTCCTCTCCTTTAGTCCCACCCCGGGACTTGAGGGGAGGTAGTACCTCCCCCCTATATAAAGTGGGGTATTTGGCCTAGAAAAATACACCAATAATCAATAAAGGTCTCCCCACTTTTGGGAGGACCTCTAATTGATATTTTCTCTCTCCCCCTCTCTCTCGTGACCGTGGTCCCAAGTCTAGACTGCGCGAGCGAGAGGCATCATCACCACGGAGCGCCGTCGTGCTGCAGGATTCGGATCTGGGAGCTCTACTTCCGCAACTGCTGCTGGATCAGGGAAGCGGGAGTCATCGTTAGGCACCGAACGTGTGTAACTCCCAGCGAGTTGTCGCACTTGAGGCACTCAAGTCGTTGGAGCCAGAAGGAGCGCAAGGACTTCATCACGACCTTGAGGTCGGCTTCGGCTCGTCTACATCAACCACACTCTCCTGAGCGTTGACAACGCTTTTCGGTCTTCAAGGGTAAGTTCGTGAAAAGCCCCTCCCATTACTATATTACTAATAGATAGGTCCTGGCAGCTTCAGGGTTTCAGGGGCGTAGAGTAAAATTTATTGTTTTTATGCGTGGAACCCCTACAGTGGTATCAGAGCTAGATCTATGCGTAGTAATGCTAGTACGGGTAGAACACACGAGATGTAGCATGTGGGCGTTGATCTTTTAGTTGTTACCCTCCCACATGTACTTGTGTATACCGCAGTAATGCTTGATGAAGCGGCCCCCAACCGACTTTACGCATTCATTCGCGAGACTGGTCCACGCTTGACATACGGCTTGTACCGTATAAAGTGGCTTAGGGGGGTGTCTGTCTCTCTCGCATTAGTTGGTGTACCATTTGCAACGGAGGGCCCCGAAAAGGGTGTAGTAGAGACAACTACTTGATCAGCGTTGTGCTGAAAGTTCGTAGGTAAGAACGGTTCTTGTGCGAAAGCCCATTCAGCCACGTAAAACATGCAAAGATAAAGTAGAGGCGTCTAACTTTGTTTTGCAGGGGGGCGTTGCTTTGTGATATGGTTGTGGCAAAGGTAAAGTGATTACCTTTTGTTACATAGTAGTAGATAGTGACGGAGTTGATGAACTACCACGCCGGAATGACACCGGTACCCTGGTGTCTACGGCGCCGAAACCCGGTGACGGCGGATGGAGATCACGACGTGAAGGGCCATATCACATAGCATTTACATTCAATGTTATTGTTTGTATGTCTTATTGTGTGCTAGTATTAGATACTCGACGGTAGCCTAATAAGATGATCCCTGTTAAAATTACCAACGATTGTGTTCCCCCTTAGTGTGCACCACCAAGAAAGTTCTTCAGTATGAGGCGATCCAGGGTTACAGGCCTGGGTGTCAGACATATCTATGTTCACATACAGTGGGTGTAAGCCATGTTGCACACCAGTTACACTAAGGTTGAGTTGGCAAGCCTAGCACGCCACAGAAGCGTGGCCTCGGAACACGGATGGTCGAAAGATCGAGCACGAGTCGCATGAATGATGTGACCGACGTTTAGCGTCCACCTTTGAACCCACATCGATGGCCGTGATCAATCGGGGGAGATGTGGCTGATAGGGGTCGTGTTATCACTAGAAACCCTTTTGGGGATAGGTGTTTCTGAGTGGAGTTATTATTAACTCATTTAATTATAAACTTAGTCTAAATTCCTTTTTACAATTATAAATGTAGATGGGACCTTTCGTGTTGACAATTGAATGGTTAGAAGGAGAGAAACTCAGATTAGATGGATCGAACTTCTCCATTTGGGTTGCCAGTCTCCATGTTCTACTTAGTGAGAACGACGTGGTCGACTACATACTCGACGGGATGGATTTGGATCTGTCCATGGACCTTGAGACCCCAGAGGAGCGGAAAGACCGCTATCTCCGTCATGAGATGGCCTCCTATATTTCAGTTGTGATGCGTTTCGGAATGGTGGACGAGCTGTGGCCTTTTGTGGGTGATGTCAACCCTCGTTCGGTGATGCTACAACTTAGGACACATTTCATGGAGCAGACACGCATTTGGAGCATGAGCTGATGGGAGACTTCCTCTCCATTAAGATGGAGGAGAACTCGTCACTGGACGACCACTTGCAGCACATGCATGATGTGTACATGAGGCCAGCATACTTCCTGGACATCTGGATTTAGGATCTTTTGCAAATGCTGTTGTGCTGCGGTCGCTGCCACCAAGCTACCAAGCACAAGTCAGGACTTGCGTAATGAGGGGAGACACGGAAATGGAGTTCCACCGATTCATGACACATCTCAAGAATGTGTTGGTTGAACCAGATGTCGCTCAGGTCATCGATGACCAAGGTATATATTTGATATATAGTTTTATAAATGTTATAATCTTGCAAACACATTACAGTGTTGAGTATATCTGATACTTGTTCTGTTTTGATGAAAACAGGTCCTTCTGCATGAGAGGTGCTTGCTGGAGAGGAGGTGACGTTGCGTGTTGATGGCGAGCATGATGATGATGGCCGACGACACACTCCGTCGACATTTATCATTTAGTTTGTGTTTTAGGATGATTAATGTAATCAAAAGATTGTGAACTTCTTTAGTGTGTCTCACACTTCGTGAGACGGTTATTCATATGAGTTTGTAACAAACAGTTGTTCCACTTTTATGAATGATCTCTATTCGTGTTCATATCTTGTTTGATTACTTGTGAATTATCCTTGCTATTTGAAACTAATTGATAATGCATGAACATCTGTAAAACATTAAAAATGCCTTGTTTAAAATACCCAACTTAATGATATTTCATTAATGAATGAAACCATTGTTTAAATTCAAAGTTATGATGATAATATGTGAAAGTCATTTGATTTCTTTTCACATATAAATCATGCCTAAGTTCGGCAAAATAACTTGAACACTGTGTATTACTTGAATACAAAGTGTTTAAAGAATTGTTAAAGGTGAATACATATTCGATGTATTGTGTTTTAACGAAAATGGTAGTTATCATTAATTGATTGTTTAAACGTGTAAAGTAGTTTACCAAAGGAAACATGAATATGAAACTATTTGATTTGATCAAAGTGTTTCATTAACAAAGGGTATAAATATAAAAGAGAATCCAATTACTATGATTTGATCAATAGTAATAAAATTCAAATTTATAAGAATGGCATGAAAGAAATTGTGGAATGCAAAGTATTTTGAAACGTCAAAATACAAAGCATCACAATGTGATATTAGATATCAAAGGGGGTTAGATAGAAGGCACCAAAAAAATCGTTGTAGTGTATATGTAGAGACCATTCGTTTAGAAATAGTTAGCACTCAATTAGAATGTAGTGAACCATTTGAATCCATGAAAGTTTTGGGATTATTCGATATAACCAAAACAATAGCGAATAAGTCCTTGTAGAGTATTCATTGGAAACTTTGAATACGAAATCCATAGCTGAAACCAAAAGGAAAGGAAGGTTCGTATTGCGTGGATTTTGGTGCATTCTTGAGAAAGCTCACCTCTAGTGAAGTTTCTCAATTATGGAGCAAATGGAAAATAGTGTAAAACACGATGAGGATTCAAAACCCTACATCAGAGTGTTGAGAAGCGCAACGGACAGCGTTCCTGAACGATTGTCTTCACAGAAGGAAAGAATCAATGATTTTGATCATTGTGTTTTCCCCTTCACTATTGTTTTTCACTACATGAAGTAGGATTCAAAATGTAAATCCATATCTTGTATGGAGACATTTGTGAATCATTTGTCATGATTTTGAAACATGACATACCTACAAACTACTAAGGAAATAATGATAAACTAAATTATGAGAAGTCCTAAAAGCAAAATTCCCTTGAGATTAGAAAGCAATTCGTTGCTGAATCTCACAAGTAAAGGGGTTACTTGGAAATTTCCCAAATGACTGCAAAGCCATAGTAGGAAAAAGGGGTGAATGACAAAAGCACAATTTGTCAAGTATTGGACAAATTCAAATGAATTTGATTCATGTGTGCTAAATGTCTAGTGGATTTTAAACTAGTAAAGTACTAGTATCTCATAGTAAAATCTCCAAGTTTGATATTTGATCAAAGGATTTTGAAGTTATTCAAAATAACAAGGAGATATGCAATTTGCATAAAATTGAGTGGGAGCTATGTAAGTCTTCCTAAAATAATATGTGATTGACATATTTTTAAGTGGGAGCAACATAAGTCTCAAATTCAAATATGTAGGAACATATTTTGAGTGGGAGCTTATAGGAGTAATTCTTAAATATGTTAAGGATGAAAGCGCAAATACTTATAAATAATGATTTATAAGATGTAGAAGTTGATAATAACCGTATTATGATATTATGTAGTATTCCTTAAGGGATTCTGAAAAGTGTTTCAGAATAGAAGTTAATTAAGGAACCAGTCCTTAATAACCCAAATTAGGAATAGCATTAAGTTTAATATTGATGGTTGAAAGAAAGAAAAGGATGATCGTCATCCACTATGTTGAGACATGGGTTCTGTCTTAGTAAACCATGATGATAACTTAGCATAATATATGATCCAAATTAAGGAACGTTTGAAAGTGATTAAGTTCGAATCATAGAACATTGAGCTAAGTTTTGTCCGCAGTGTCTAGTAGAGAATTGTGGACATATTTTCCAAATCCGTAAAGGATAACATATCTTAAAGCATAAAGATTTGTGTTATAAGGTAATATGTTGGAAACTCCCGTAGATACCAATTAAAGTCAAGTAGGAAGCGAGGTGAAGAAAACATCGAAAGTTGCACAGAGTGCACTAGTGTTTCGATGAATACATTTATAATAATAGATAAGGGTACCATCTAAAGTGTTGCATAATGTTATGGTGGGGCTAGTTTGCTTTTAACATAGAATGATGTGTCCTAGAGCACAGTGCCCATGAGAAAGACCTCGAGGTTGATCTAACGTCACTTAGGCTCCTAGAATCAGGCCTCGTTCCACTACCATAGCAATGATGCATTCATACAGATGCTATCATGTGATGATAAAGTATTAATGTTAATCAAGGTGACATTAGTAAGTTGCAAAGGATTTGGGACTGTAAAGTACAGACCCAAGACTCAACCTCTTCCATGAGCAAGCATGTTCAGGGTACCGGGTATATGGTGCCAAAGATTGAGAACAAATGCAGCTAGTGTATTTGTACTCTAGTGCAAGTGGGAGACTGTTGGAAATATGCCCTAGAGACAAATAGGTAGTAAGGACTATTATCGTATTTCATATAGTTTATGATTAAGTTTTATATCATGCTATAACTGTGTTGAGTGGAAACATCAATACACGTGTGATATGCAAACAACCAGGGGTTCCCAGTGAAACTCTAGTCACTGGTTCATTGGTCAACAGATGATCATGTCTCCTGATCATGTGGCATTTATGCCATTTGGAAATGAGGTCATCTCATTCTGAGAATGAGATGATGAACCAATACCCAACCTAAACATCGTGACCTGATCATGTCACGAACTTCAAGTTACGATGATTAGAAATGGATCCTCGTAGACTATTCCTTAGACCGTGAGGCTATATCAATCACTGTCTCCCGAGAGTGCTTAGATAGCATCAAACACCATCTGGTAAAACGGTGGTTATAAAGGTGTGTTCAGGTATTTGGAGGAACCCATAGAGGCAATATATGTCAAGAGCGGGATTTGTCCATCCATGTGACGGAAAGATACTCAAGGGCCCAGTCGGAGAAGTTATATTCAATAGCTGCGCAGCGTGTGATTAGATCATGGGGATATCACTTGTCGGAACGAGTTAAGTATCATTGTTCAGTAACGAGATTGAACATGCCGTGGTGATGTCATTGATCAGATCTCGGGTAATGAAAGTATCGAATGACAAAGGGAATAAGACACGACTGTCCCGGTTCAAACGACGAAAGATCTTCGTGGAACGCACAGGGGTCACATGGCCATCTAGGTCCCTCTGTCGATCATTGGTGCGGGAGTGTCCCGACCATGTCTGGAGTGTTCCCGAACCGTGGGGTATCATGCTTAAGGGCTTAATGATGCTTAGAGAGTGTTTATAGGATCGGTGGAATCACCGAAGAAGAGAAGGGAGAAAACCGGAAGGGTTTCGGTAAGTCCGGAGGATGTCCGGAGTGGAGGTGGAAGGTGTTCCATGGCCACGGAGATTAAATGATATGTGAATGAATGTTAAATATTGATTTAATCATTTATTCATAATTATTTAATAAAGAGAAAATCAATTAAAAGGTCAAAAGGCTTAATGGGCCAATTCCGGAGGGAGAGGGCCCATTAGGAGAAAGGAGAGAGGGAGAAGGGACCAAGGGGGAGGCCGGCTGGGCCTTGCCCCCCTCCCCCCGCGGGGCCCACTAGGGGCTAGCCGGCAGCCACCCCACCCCCTCCTCTCCTTTAGTCCCACCCCGGGACTTGAGGGGAGGTAGTACCTCCCCTCCCCCTATATAAAGTGGGGTATTTGGCCTAGAAAAATACACCAATAATCAATAAAGGTCTCCCCACTTTTGGGAGGACCTCTAATTGATATTTTCTCTCTCCCCCTCTCTCTCTTGTGACCGTGGTCCCAAGTCTGGACTACGCGAGCGAGAGACATCTTCACCGCGGAGCGCCGTCGCGCTGCGGATTCGAATCCGGGAGCTCTACTTCCGCAACTGCTGCTGGATCGGGGATACGGGAGTCATCGTTAGGCATCGGACGTGTGTAACTCCCCGCGAGGTGTCGCACTTGAGGCACTCAAGTCGTTGGAGCCAGAAGGAGCGCAAGGACTTCATCACGACCTTGAGGTCGGCTTCAGCTCGTCTACATCAACCACGCTCTCCTGAGCGTTGACAACGCTTTTCGGTATTCAAGGGTAAGTTCGCGAAAAGCCCCTCCCGTTACTGTATTACTAATAGATAGGTCCTAGCAGCTTCAGGGGTTCAGGGGCGTAGAGTAAAATTTATTGTTTTTATGCGCGGAACCCCAACATCTTCATCAAGACACATCAACTTTGGACAACAACAGGTTTGCCCCTTGTGGATGATGCATTCATAGCTCCCTAAGAATTCTCTACAAAGACTTGTTTATTCGCCACGATTTCGACTTATCGAAATCTCTAGAAACTCAAACTTGCCATAACACTTATGGTGTTGTTTCCATGAATCTTTTAGATGTTCCTTTGTATTTCAAATGAGTGTTTGCTTATTTTGATCTCTAACTCTAAACGACAACTATAACCTTGATAAGAGATAATATGTATCTAATACAAAATGATTATGATGTTTAGACATTTCAACAAAGTTTGAATTCATCCAATTATCATAATTTGTGAAACATCTTTCACAAGTCCCTTTTATGCTAAAATTAACTTGAATACCTTAGTCATGTCAATCAAATCGAAGAGACTTGTTAATTCAGTTAATCCAATATCCCATTTAGTTATGAACTCATTTGAACAATTCAAATCATTTCAAACTTCATGTTTCATTAAGTAAATACACTTATTCACTTAAGTCCACAATTACCTAATGATTTCCACTACTTGTTGAAAATACGATACATCACTATGTATAAGATTCAACATTTCTTCGCATATCACCGTTTTACCAGAATGCGGAGTTTTAGTCATTCTGCCTAAGAGGCATGGTTTTGCAAAGTCTCTAGATTAAGTATCTAGGACCCCGATCTTTCATAAAGAACCTGCAATAACCAAAATGACTTAAACTGTAGTGTCTTTTCATTATTAAGCTTTGGATATCTTTTAGCATTCTAATCCTTTATAAATGTTTAAACTATTATCATTAACATAGTGGTGAGAATAACTTGTTTGTAATCGCAATGTGACCATAAGGTATTGTTCATAAGAATAGTATAAACTGGTTTGTAACTTGTTCATATGAATAATCGTCTTGCCAAAAGCAAGACAAACAAACAAGGATTACAAAATTATATTCAAGTCCACTAATCCAAATGATAAACTTTGAGGGAAGAGGTGATGTCGGCTATCAACTGTTTTGCTTGTTGTTATCAAGTCACGCTGCCTCAAAAACAACAATTCTCAAGCAGATCCTCCTGTTTTCACAAAATGGGACAAGTATCAAATACTTTGCAAACTGCAATGAGTTTTGCAAGAACCACATTTATAATTCGTATATCTTACATATACCTTTTCATCCATGACCTCCATCTGCAATCAAGTCCTTCTAAGAGTTCTCAACTCTAATGCAAGATTGTTAAGTGTTTTTCCAAACAATCTCTTTTCATCCATGATGGAGAAAAACCCATCCAACGGCTCATACTCTATGTGCCTTATTCTGTAGAATACAAAATGTAGCTCAAATCTGCATCGAATGGAGAATGTGTAACACCCTCAAATCGGCCATATGCAAGTTTTAGCCCTTTCCGCCAAACCTGCATAGAAACGATTCAAGGACGCCCACTAGGCACTTTCGTGCGGGTGGAAAACAAAGTAATACCATTACACAACAGACCTCGATGGGACCCACAGAACAGATATATATACAACAGCGACTCAACGAGTCAAGAATGCAGATATATAATACAAAGATCTAAATCACCTCGAAAACGATACGACATCTGAGTACGGATGAGATGCAAATGGGGCTAAGAGCCCTGAAGAATAACCAATGGCGTCCATAACCCTGCCTAGGCCAAGCCGGAAGGGTAACCCTGCGAACGACGTCGAACTCAAACCTGCTAAAACAAAGGGGTGCCGACAAAGGGCAAAGGAAAAAGAGGAGCGTCAGTACTGAGGCCAGTACACGGCGAGGCTAGAATTCGGTGGCTCTCGCCTACATAGGTATGGTGGACTGAAGCGGCAGCGCAGCATGCACTAAACAACCTATAGAGACTCGATTAACTGTCGGCTACTAGAGAGAGATAAGAAAGACCTATTCGGTTCCAACCTGATACTAACACCAAGCATACCCATCCTGGTATTTCCCCCTCGAGACCAAACGAGGAAGTCGGACCAAGGAACTCACACAGTTGGCAATTTTACTCATTCCGTAATAGTTGTAGCACTTACTAATCAGGTATAGATAGCATGAGTCATCCTGAAGCATAAGTAGTGGGCAGTTTAATTAACCATTCCGTGGTAGTTGGAACATTTACTAGTCAGATATAATTGTCCTGAGGAATCCCAAAACCCAGCAGTCGTTGGCACTTTTATCACATTCCATTGGAGTTGCAATACTTACTAGGAAGATATAACAAAACAACCCAGATCCAGCAGTGTTGGCATTTTTAATATCCATTCTGTTATAATGAAGCTGATTACTAGTCACATATTAAGTCAAATTTATAGCACTACTTTAGTTATGCTTGTCTATGATCGAGATACTGTGCTCCAAGTCGTCCATAATCATGGACACGGCTTTCATAAAGATTTACCCTGCAGGGGTGCACAAATAGCAACACACACACGATCAACCTCGGAAAAACCAAATCAAAACCCAACGAGGCTTTCACGACAAAGCAATCACAGGATTCATAAATTATTTCAGGGGGCCACCCTACTAAGCTACCCGCAACGAAGTTCGGTCTTCGGATCCGTGACGAAGCACTTGGCGGTCTACGGGTCGCTGAAGGAGATTGTGCCACTCAGGCTCGGAGATCTTGTCGACGAGAAGATGTTACCCAAAATTATTCGAAGATCTGAGCATCCAAAGAAAAAATAGCTGGCCACAGGTTGACCGCTACATCCCCGCATCGTTTCTTCTCGGGCACACATGTAGGAAATGACACAAGGAAGCAAAAACAAAACACATGCCTATACAACAAGCTAAATAGACAGGTTATCACCGGACAGGGACAGAGGCAGGAGGCCTCGAGGCAGACAATCGACGGTGGAGGAGAAACGGGTCACGGGGAGGCGTAGGGGCGGAGCTTGACTGAGAAGTGGCAGAGGGCGACGGTACAGACGAGGATCCGCGCGTCGGTGGCCGTTGACGGCCTTCGGGGCGAGCAGTCCGGCGAGGACGGATGCCTGCACAAGCAGAGGAGGCGAGGCGGGGGCCCGCGGCAGGGACGGACGAGGCCGGCGGCGAGAGGCGGAGGCCGGTGCGAGGATGGCCGCGGTGGCGGCTCGGGGAGCGGGGTCACTAGAGGCAGCCAGGGCTCGGAGAGGGGAGGCCTGGGGCGGAAGAGCTCGACGGGGGCAAAGCGCATGCACGCGGTGTCGAGGCTGGGCTCCGAACGGCGGCGAGGGCGTCCGAGAGCGATGGCGGCGACCGGGAGGGAGACGAGGGAGGGCGGCGAGGTTGAGGATGTGCGACCGAGGTCGGGTAGGGCATCGGGCGGAGGAGACAGAGGGGAGGAGGTGGCGGCCGACAGCGGCTTCGGCCCTGGCGGCGGGGTCGAGCACGGCTCGGGGCGCGGATGCGCGGTGGAGGGCGGCGGCGGGGCTCGGTCCGCGGAGGCAGGCTCGCCGGCAGCGGCGTGCCGGGGCGGCCGCGGGGCAAGGCGACAGCGGCGCAGGGCTCTGCGGGAGGAGAGGGCGGCGTCGTTTGGTGGGATGTGGGGAGGAGCGGGGGGCGCGGCTCGTGGTGGGACCGGGCGGAAATCCCGAGGGAGGCAGGTGGCATGCGCGGAAGATGGGGCAGGTGGGAAGGCGTGGCGGTCGGGGGGAGTGCGGGTGGTTTTCTGGCGGCGGGGTGGGATTGGAGCCAGGTGGTCGGGACGCGGGCCAGGGTGGACCTGGTCGGCGGGTCAGGAGGTGGCTGGGCGGGAGTTGGAGAGGGAGTGGGGCCAGGCGGGCTGAGGTGGCGGGCTGGGGTTGGCTTGGGTGAGGTGGCTGAGAGAGAGAGAGATTTCCTGGTGGGGTGGTAGGTAGCTGGCTGCTAGGCCTTGGGCATGTTGGCTGACTGCCTCCCCCACAAAATAAATATTTATTTTTACTTATTTTATTTTTAGAAAGGATTTTATAAATAGTTTTTAGATAAATAAAAGATCCAAAAAAGACCGGGGTTTTGATTTGATTAAAGACGGGGGATATTTTAGAAAAGCAAAATAGGCTTTTAGAAAATAGTTTTAGGCAAAAATATGCATGATGACATGACGATGCTCAAATGCAATGTGGCATGATGACATGAGCATGCGGTCATGATGATGCAATGCACAAAAACACAGCGATTTTCTAGTAGTGGTTTTAGCGGGATGCCACAGAATGGCTTGTTGGATGATCATGGAGAAAACACAAACATTCTGGAGTCATCGAATTATCTCCTAATGGTTATTGTATCAAGAAGAGAAGATCACCTTTTATGAGGATATCCCTCAGGCGTGGGTATTAATCTATGAAGTTAGACCCTTTTGCTATGTTCCATATTAAGCAATATATTCCCATGGTCGCAAATGATCTCAATGGGATAGGCTAAGATCTAATAAGATATTTGCAAACAGACATCTAGACTAATTTTATAATAAGAGATCAATTTATAATTGGTCTCCACTAAAACGGTCATCCCCTGGACAATTTTAGTAATCGCATGATCCCTATCCTCTGCACCTCCCCCGATCATCACGGCCATCAGTGCATTATCAAAGGTAGACATTCAACAATGCCAATCACATCATCCATGTGACTCATTCTCGATCTTTCGATCTCTTGTGTTCCGAGGCCATGTTTGTACATGCTAGGATTGCCAAATCTAACTTGTGTTTATTCGCTGTGCAACATGGCTTACACCCACTGTATGCGAACGTAGATATGTCTGACCCTTGATCATCACGGCCGGACTCATACCGAAGAACTTTCTTGGTAGTGCACACACAAGGGGAATGATGTCTACGCACTTCTATTCTTGTAGACAGTTGTTGGGCCTCCAAGTGCAGAGGTTTGTAGAACAGCAGCAAGTTTTCCCTTAAGTGGATCACCCAAGGTTTATCGAACTCAGGGAGGAACTGGTCAAAGGTATCCCCTCTCAAGCAACCCTGCAATCAAGATACAAGAAGTCTCTTGTGTCCCCAACACACCCAATACACTTGTCAGGTGTATAGGTGCACTAGTTCGGCACAGATATAGTGAAACACAAGTCGGATTTATAATTATAAGTGGTAATGGTGATAGAGAATAGCTTGGTGTCGTGGAAAATACTAAAGTAAAACTGAAATAAAGATGGAAGCAAGCAAACATGTAACAGATCTAGTAGCAAACGGTGTATCAATGCTTAGAAACAAGGCCTAGGGATCATACTTTCACTAGTGAACACTCTCATATAAATATCTTCTCTTTATGATACTACTCTTAACTACTCTCCGGTTGAACACTCTAATCGATGGTAGGGCTATAACAGCACACCTCAAAGTTCATCTTTCCCATCTAGAAAACCCCACACTGTCACCTTGAGCACTAGATGAGTCCAACAAACACCACAATTTCATAAAGACATCCAACTCCAAATATAACTCATAACAAGTATTTGTAATCTCTAGCCTAAGTGCCACCATGGTGTGCACATTGTCACTTTCACACACATAGGGAGAGCAGAGATCTATTAAACCACTTGAGTAGCAAGGTAGATCTATAGATCACAAGCTCATGATCTCAATAAGATCATGCATAGAGAGAGAGATGAACACATAGCTACCGGTAGAACCCTTAGCCTCGAGAGAGAACTACTCCCTCCTCATCATGGAAATCAGCAATGGTGATGGAGCTGGTGGTGGAGATCGATGGAGATGGCTCCGGGGGCACTTCCCCGTCCCGGCAGGGTGCCGGAATAGAGACTATCTGTCCCCCGAATCTCCCCTTCGGTGGTGGCGGTGCTGCGGAACTTTTCGTGGCTGGAGGCTTGATTATTTAGGGTTTCTGCCTCGGGAGGCTCTTATAGGCGAAGGAGGCAAGGTCGGTGGCCAGCCAGGGGGTCCACACCATGCCCTGGCGTGGCCTAGGTGGAACCATGCCATGGGGTGGTGTGGCCACCCTGTGGCCCCTCTCCGAATCTCCTTCTGGCTCCGTGAGTCTTTCGGGAAAATAGTAATTTTGGCTTTTGTCCCGTCCAATTCTGAGAATATTCATTTTCTGACTTCCTAGAACCAAAAACAGCAGAAAACAGGCAACTGGCATTGTGGCATCTTGTTAATAGGTTAGTCCAAGAAATCATATGAAAAGTACTCCAAAGTTGGAACAAAACACAAGAAAGTAGATAAAACACAGCATGGAACATCAAAAATTATAGATACATTTGCAATGTATCAACATCCCCAAGCTTAACTCCTGCTCATCCTCGAGTAGGTAAGTGATAAAAAGAAAGAATAATTTTTGAGGTGACATGCACCATCAAAGACTTGATCAAAGTACTTGTAAAACATTCAAAGATGGGATCATAGTACTTCAATCATAACATGAAAGACAAAGTTTTAGCAATAAGACAAAGAAACTATGAGGCAACATGAAAAGGCACGAACAAAAGATTCATGAATAACAATGCTTTGCAAGACGTTTGTTTGTTTCACATAAAGAAAACATAGCATAATAGCATTCAGCTTGTCCCTCATAGAGTAGCAAATAAAATTGCATAGGACACCTTCAAAGTTCATAAGAGTGACTAGATACAAATAGTTTAAAACAAGCAATATCAAGTTATGCATCAATCAACTAGTCTTGGGACAATGCACATAGAACTAAGAATGGCCACTATGCTCTCAAAGTAAGTGCATAAAGGTAGAAGGTGGAGACTCAATATATAATGGTGGAAGAAGGGCCTCCATAGAAGGAAGCAGGGATTCAAGTCTCATAAAGAGCTTCCAAAAATTATGGTACTTATAGCTTTCAGCTCTCATTGCCCCTATCATAAGCATCTTGAAGTGATTAAGGTTAAAGTGAACAAACTATGGTGTACATGCTTGACGAAGTATAAGTCAGAAATCTCATGTCCCTTGTATACGAGGGCCGCTCCTCATGCTACTCAAGTTTAGTCACCGGTAAGTTCTTGTCATTGTAAGTATATGTGTATCATAGAGAACCGCCAACGGGGTACCCCTTGCCCGATGATACGGAAGAATCCCCATATCAAAATCACAAGGCAAGCAGACAACGAGCATCTCAGCATTCTTCTTATTTACCATGGGAATATGGTGCTTTTTTCTCTCTTTCCTCTTTTCATAGTATCTCTTTTTTTCTCTTTTTCTCTTTTCTCAATATAGGACTCTTTTTTTATAAGAAGAATGCTTCATAGACAGCTCATTATGGTTACGTTGCAAGTTTCCACCATGTCAGCATGGATTAGACCAGCGGCCCAGGCGTTTCTCTAACACGTATACATAACTCCATGGACTTACAAGCTCCCCTTTCATTTCACACCGACGACATCCATATACAAAAGAGCATGATATCAACTAGGTACAAGTACCAAGTGCAATGTTGAAAGCGTTCCCCATGAAAGCATGGTTCTGCTAATTCCCAACAAATAAGTGCAAGCATATACAACATAGAAGACACAATGGTTCAATGTTTATTAAGGGCAAGTAAAGTAAAGTGTGCCATCAAGTTCGTGAGAGCTTTAATCACTAGTTTTCTCATAACAAGTGGAAGGTAAACAAAAGCATGAATATACTTGGAATAGCATAAGCTAGTAGGTAGGTATGGTGGACTCTTTGGAATAACTTGGTTTAGGGAGTTGGATGCATGAGTGGAACTCATACTTGGTTTTAGAGGCTAGCAAAAGACTGGGAGCGACAAACTAAGAGAGCAATAATGGCCATAATCATGCAGAGCGACAAAACATCATTGATCAAAGCATAAAGTGATACTACAAGTTGAAAACTAAAGGATCATAAAGGCTATGGTGACTTGGGATAGTCATAACATGGTGTGAGCATGCGCCAAGTCAACCCAAATAAAGCATCAAAGGAGAATACCACTATGCTATGCTTTAATATGCTAAAACAACGCATGATTCATCCAAGGCACATTAAGCAATCTCAATTGTTTATAACAAGTCACGCTACAGCAAATAATACTAAGCATAAAGCCAAAAAAATATCAAGCATGGCATGATAAAGCATAGGCCACAGTCAAAAACAAGCTCTCTTTACCACTTAAGCATGAACTTTTCCTACTCTCTTCCAATCCAAACCAAACTATTTGAAAACCAATGCATGAAAGAGGGGGTCCAACCAATTTATTCAGCAAACTAAGCAAACAAAGCAAATGAAAAACCAAGAACAAAAATGAAGACGCTCCAAGAACAACACAGCTGTGCATGAAACAATAAAAATGAAGTGTTTGGAAGAAACCTGAGATTTTTATTGATAAGGAAGGGGATGCCTTGGGCATCCCCAAGCTTTGACGCTTGTACTTCTTGTATATTTCTTGGGGTGACATGCATGGCATCCCGAAGCTTGAGCTTTAGTCCATCCTTCATCTCATTACTCATTCCTTCCATACACCTGAAAATTTTCCTTCATACAAAACTTCACACAATCTTTATTAGCAACATTAGTGCACTCAAGATAATAAGTCTTTAGGTTCAGTTCTAACACCAAATAAACTTCCATTATAACACTAGCTATTGTAGCACTTCCCTCAAAAAGCTCAATTCCCCAAAAGAACCAAGAAGGAACCAACAAGAAGCAAATGCAGAAAATGGCAGAAATCTGTCAAAACAGACCAGCAGGTAAAGACGAATTTTTTCGAAGACCTTATGTTGCTCAAATCAAAAAGTGTTGAATTAACGAAAGTTATATAACAACCTGGGGCAGAAGCACAAAAAATTACAGCTCAATCCGACGTACAGAGATCTCTCAGGAATTTTTACGGTGAAGCACAGAAATCTGTTTCGGGACAGCAATTTTCCCATTCATTACTTCATTCTCATTAGAGGTTACTCTTGGCACAAAAAGCAAATAAAAAGGATAAGGAGAGGTTATTACAGAGGTAATAACTTCCAAGACTCATCTAAAACTCTTGGGTTATCTCCCAACAAGTACTTTTCTTTAACGCCTTTAAGTTAGGCATGATAGTTTGAGAAGATGCTCACATAGGAAATATGAATTGAAGTAAAAGAGAGCATCAAGAAGCAAATTCAAAACACATTTAAGTCTAACCCACTTCCTATGCATAGGAATCTTGTAAAGAAACAAGTCATAAAAGCACAAAGCAACAGGCATAGGAAAGCAAAACAAGTGCAACTTCAAAATTTTCAACATAAAGAGGGGAAACTTAATATTGTTGAGATACATAAGACCATGTTTCCCTCTCTCATAATAACTTTCAGTAGCATCATGAATAAAATTAACAATATAACAATCACATGAAACATTCTTATCATGATCCACATGTATAAAAGAATTAATACTCCCCACATAAACATAGTCATTCTTGTTAATTGTAGTGGGAGCAAATTCAACAAAATAGCTATCATTATTATTTTCATCACCATAATCATCAAATATAGGAGGCATATTATAATCATAATTAATTTCCTCCTCAATAGTAGGTGGACTGAAAATATCATATTCATCATTGCAATCATCATAAATTGGAGGTATAGTATCTTCATAAGCAATAGAATAGTTATCCTCCAAAGTGTGTTCATTTGTAAACATATCATCATTGGAAAGATCATGGATAGCACTAATAGTATAGCAATTGTTATTATCATCATTTTCAGAATTGGTACCGAAGAGATTATTAATATCAAAAGTAGTGTGCTTTTCCCAATCATGATCACTACTATAGGTAATAGGCATATGAACATCATCAAGTTCAGACTCATCAAAAACTATAATAGGAGCTACATACTTAGGGGAAAATATCGTTTCCTCCCTCCTTTTACTCCTCCTTTTCTTCTTTATCTTATTCTCTTTAGGAGGGAGAGGCTTGACAGGAAGCTTCTCCATATACCCTGGTTCATTGTTAGAGACAATAGAAGAAACTTTGGAGGATTCCTTCTTTTCATTAATAAGATCAAAACACATATTAGTCCTATCATATTTTGGTAAAATCTCATCTTCTAGAATATTTTGTATGTAAGTATTTGTGTGACAATTATCAACACAATAAAGATGACAACCATGCAGGACACTATTCATATCAAAAGCACCCATATCCACCAAAGAGGTTTTTCTTGATAACTCTTCACACCCCAAAAATAATGTAAGTTCATCATGCTGATTAGGAGTGATCATGTCATCACAATACAAACTTGTAGTACTCATTGGATTAGAAGGGCTATTATTATGGCCTGATCATTGGAAATTGAAATGACCCACTTCAAAGCAAAGTTCACAAATAAAAGGATAGAGGGCACAAACTTTTTTACCAAGATCATTTAGAGCCCTATCCCACATTCTAGTTTTTTCATTCCTGTGGGTGATACAATATTCTTCTTCAACTTGATTACTCTCACAAGGTCTTTGTATCCCACAAAAATTAACATGCTTATAAGAAATAGTACTTTCAGAGGTTTGAGCATGTTTATTGCTATCATTAACAACAATTTCATTTTCCATGCAAGTGTCTTTAAAAGGCTCATGATACATGTCCCACTTTTCTTTAAGAGCATTAATATGAGAAGCAAAGGTTTTAAAACAATCAATAAGAATTTGAGGATTAAGACCATATTTAGCACTAAGCTCTTGAAAATCAGCAGTTTTAGCAAAAGACTTAATGCAATCATACTCATAGTTTATACCTGGTTCTTTACCTTTGTTGTTATCCCAATCTTCGGTATTGCTTTGAATTGTTTCAAGAAGATCCCACTTAGCTTTGACCTCCTTACTCGTGAAGGATCCCTCTAAACAAGTATCTAGATAGTCCTTGTAATGTCCTGAAAGCCTTGCATAGATATTATTAATAACAATATTCCTGGGGAGCTCATGAATGGGACATTTGAGCATTAGTGAATTCAATCTCCCCCATGCTTGGGCAATACTTTCTCCATCATGAGGATGAAAATTATAAATGTAATTCCTATCTTTATGAATTTCATGAGGAGGATAAAATTTAGAGTAAAAGAGAGATTCAAGTTCCTTCCACTAAAAATGATGAGGATCATCTAGTAGCTCATACCACTCCCTTGCTTTGCCCTTAAGTGAAATAGGGAATAGCTTCCTCTTAACTTGGTTCATTGAAATACCTGCACACTTGAACAACTCGCATAATTCATGTATAAAAAGTAAATGATCACCAGGATGGACAATTCCATATCCAAAATAGCAGTTATTCATAACACGTTCAACAATTTTTTATAGGTATTTTAAAAGGGATGCTTCCAGTATGTGGATTTAAAATATCACAAGTTCATCAGAATTACCACATATGGGAGATAAAATATCATCAGAGCAAATTTTCTTCTTTAATGCTGGGGAACTAAAAAGATCATTTTCATAAAAACCAACTTCCCCAAGCTTAGACGTTTCCATAGCATTATTAACAAAGGTGTTCAAAAGATTCATACTAATAACATTGCTATTAGCATGCAAGGAAGGTTCCAAGGGTTTTTTAATTTTCTTTTCAAAGAATTCGAGTTCTAACTTAGGAAAAAGACTAAAAATCTCTTTATTTTTTTTGTTGTTTTCCATTAAGCCTAACTAGTGAAAACAAGAAACAAAAAGACAAAACTGCAGAATCTAAAGGAAATAACTTCGAGCACTCACACCAGAGGATGTGAGTACCTTTTACCTTACCTCCCCGGCAACAGCGCCAGAAAATAGCTTGATGTCTATGCACTTCTATTCTTGTAGACAGTTGTTGGGCCTCCAAGTGCAGAGGTTTGTAGAACAGCAGCAAGTTTTCCCTTAAGTGGATCACCCAAGGTTTATCGAACTCAGGGAGGAAGTGGTCAAAGGTATCCCCTCTCAAGCAACCCTGCAATCAAGATACAAGAAGTCTCTTATTCCCCAACACACCCAATACACTTGTTAGGTGTATAGGTGCACTAGTTCGGTGAAGATATAGTGAAACACAAGTGGGATGGATAATTATAAGTGGTAATGGTGATAGAGAATAGCTTGGTGTCGTGGAAAAGACTAAAGTAAAACTAAAATAAAGATGGAAGCAAGCAAACATGTAACAGATCTAGTAGCAAACGGTGTATCAATGCTTAGAAACAAGGCCTAGGGATCATACTTTCACTAGTGAACACTCTCATATAAATATCTTCTCTTTATGATACTACTCTTAACTACTCTCTGGTTAAACACTCTAATCGATGGTAGGGCTATAACAACGCACCTCAAAGTTCATCTTTCCCATCTAGAAAACCCCACACTGTCACCTTGAGCACTAGATGAGTCCAACAAACACTACAATTTCATAAAGACATCCAACTCCAAATATAACTCATAACAAGTATTTGTAATCTCTAGCCTAAGTGCCACCATGGTGTGCATGCTGTCACTTTCACACACATAGGGAGAGCAGAGATCTATTAAAGCACTTGAGTAGCAAGGTAGATCTATAGATTACAAGCTCATGATCTCAATAAGATCATGCATAGAGATAGATGAACACATAGCTATCGGTAGAACCCTTAGCCTCGAGAGAGAACTACTCCCTCCTCATCATGGGAATCAGCAATGGTGATGGAGCTGGTGGTGGAGATCAATGGAGATGGCTCCGGGGGCACTTCCCTGTCCCGGCAGGGTGCCGGAACAGAGACTATCTGTCCCCCGAATCTCCCCTTCGGTGGCGGCGGCGCTGCGGAACTTTTCGTGGCTGGAGGCTTGATTATTTAGGGTTTCTGCCTCAGGAGGCTCTTATAGGCGAAGGAGGCAAGGTCGGTGGCCAGCCAGGGGGCCCACACCATGCCCTGGCGTGGCCTAGGTGGACCCGTGCCATGGGGTGGTGTGGCCACCCTGTGGCCCCTCTCCGACTCTCCTGGCTCCGTGAGTCTTCCGGGAAAATAGTAACTTTGGCTTTTGTCCCGTCCAATTCCGAGAATATTCATTTTCTGACTTCCTGGAACCAAAAACAACAGAAAGTAGGCAACTGGCACTGTGGCATCTTGTTAATAGGTTAGTCCAAGAAATCATATGAAAAGTACTCCAAAGTTGGAACAAAACACAAGAAAGTAGATAAAACCAAGCATGGAACATCAAAAATTATAGATACATTTGCAATGTATCAGGGAACACGGAACATTGGAATTAAATAGGGATTATCTTTTTTGCTACCGTTAAGTATTTAAATATTAGCACACAATAAGATGAAAAAACTGGTATCAACATCATATGTATAATGTGATATGATATGGTCTTTCTTGCGCCTTGATCTCCATCGAGCGCTCCGGCATGATATCCATCTTAACCTTGGTTTGACGCCAAGTCCACGACGCGTCCACCAGGTCGTTCATCGGAACGATGACTATTACTATACTACTTAGTAACAGAAAAGTAAACTACTTTACCTTCGTAACGACCAATGCCATATCATAATCACATGCCCCCTGCAAAATAAAGTTAGACGCCTCTACTTTATGTATTGCAAGTTTTACGTGGTTGTTAGGGCTTTCGCACTAGAATCGTTTCTAAACTACGAACTTTCCAACCACAACATGGATCCGACAGTTGTCTCTATTACACCCCTTTCGGGGCCCTCCGTTGTAAATGCTATATCAACTATTGAATGAGAGACAGACACCCGCTAGCCACTTATACGGTACAAGCCGTATGTTGAGCGTGGAACCAGTCTCGCGTAAGGTCGGTCCGGGCCGCTTCATCAAACAATACCGCGATATAAACAAGTGCACGTTAAAGGGTAACAACTAAGGGATCAATGCCCGCACAAAACTTGTGCGTGCTGGCCGTACAACACTCCTACGCATAGATCGGCTCTAATACCACTGTTGGGGATCGGTGCGGAAAACAAAAAAATTCCTACGTTGAACCCCAGAAACTAGCCTAGGATCTATCTATGTAGTAATGCGGTAACGGCCGGAGCGTATAGACTACATACCCTTGTAGACCGTACGCGGTTAACATTCCGCAGGGAATGTGGTTGAAGTAGTCGTACTCGTAGCCGACCTCAAGGTCGCGAAGCTCCTCGCAGGTCACCCTTGCTCCTTCATCATCTCCATCGTGCAATAGCTCCGGCTCACGATATTTAAGCGCCCCGTGTCTTCGTACACATCCGGTGCACGATGAGACCTCCGGCTACCCGATCCCGCCGGGAGTGCGGAAGTTAATATCCGGCTAGGAATCCCTGCAACGCAACGACGTACTGCAGGTGTGCCTCGATCGCACAGCCCAGACTTGGGGCCATGGTCACGAGGGCTAGAGAGAGAGGGAAGGAGGAAGTCAACCAAAGGACTTCTCCAATTGATGGTGTGTTCAATCCCACCCATGGGCACCCTTTATATAGGGGAAGGGGTGTGCCCTCCCCTTTGGGTTTCCCATGTGGGACTAAACAAGGGAGAGGGGGGAGGCGCATGGGCCTCATGGGCCAGCCGGCCAGGGGTGGGCCCCACCCCGCGCACAGCCCTAGGCTGGCCGGGTGGCCCCCCTTGAGGCGCCTGGGCCTTGGCCCCTTGGCCCTTGGCCCTTCCCTCCTCCGGTTTTCCCTCATGGGCCCTATTTCCCTAGGAAGTTTGGCCCATTAGTGGAATAACCCTTTAAATTAGATTTTAATATTATATTTAATATTAATTACACTAATTAATATGTAAATACATATTACAAAATCCATCTTAACCCGAAACACCTTTCGGTTACCTTTTGATTTCCTCCGAACGACTTCGGATCTTTCCCGGAATGATTCCAGTCCTTTTTTCTTTCTCCGAACAACTTCAGATCTCTCTGCGGAACGATTCCGGCTTTCTCTCTTTCTCTACTGTAATTCGGTCTTACGAATGATCGCTCTCATTGTACTCTTAAGTGTATCCTCTCACGGCTCGAGAATGCTCTAGACATGATCTGTATCAATGATCAACAAAGGGACCAGGGATGTCCATGTGACCCCTATGCGTTCCTGATGACAATGTCGTTTGAACCATCTAAATGTAGCATCCTCTTTCTTTTGTTTCTCAATACAACTTGTCCGAGATCCGATCACCGGTATCCCATACCTTTGTTCAATCTCGTTCATAACAAGTTATGTTTTCTTGTTACCATGATATTACATCCCCGTGACCTAGTCACATGTTGCAAGATTTATGGATGTAATTTCACCAAGCCGGCCGTATGTATCTTTACCCGTCATGTGGGTGAACAAATCCCGGTCTTGTAGTCACATGTCATCTACTGTTCCTTCGGAATACCCAACGTACACCTTTATGGCCACCATATTACCAGATGACGGTTGATGCAGTCTAAGCACCCTAGGGAAACAGTGAGTAATATGAGCTCACGGTCTAAGGAGAAGGAGTCTACGTATAGCTGTTGCAACAATGAACTATATGACTTGATCGTGTGGCAATCCTTCGAGGAATGTCCAACCACATCATTCTCCAATGATATGATCCCGTTGTCAGTCGGCATAAATGCCCATGATATTGAAACCCAGATCATCTTCGTGACCAACGAACTAGTATGAATAGAGGCTACTCGGGACTTTGTTGTTTCATACCACACCTATACCAATGTTTCTACTTGGAACTAATTGAGATATGACAATAAAAATCTATTTATTATTTGCCTCTAAGGCATATCTCCTTCACGTTAGATGGAGTAAAAGCCGGCTTTTTCACAACTCGGATCGTGCGATCCCCTCAGGTCCAAGGATTCCATTGTGTTAGTCGGGGCATATGATGGTGTGCTCATGTCCAACTAACCTTTGGATCGGTCTGGCTATCGTACTTCTTTTGACTAGCCAATGCAAGGAGGATAGCATCTCCATGCTCATGACACATGAAACAATGTCATCTTTTGAATTACAATTAGTCTCGGAAGTGGGTTTCTCTCCCAACCTCAAACAATCAAGGACAAACTGGCTAGATCTAGATACAAGTATATGGTTTCACACCTGCAACAATTGCAGTGACAAATACAACTAGCTCTAAGCCGGATTACGGGTTACAAATACAAGGCGGAATGTGAGCTTCTAGGGCATCATTCCTAACAGATACAACTTCTCTTTCGCATCCACGAGCTCACTAGTTAACGACTCCACCATTTTGGTATGTTTCTTAATTTTTTCCTTCATCTCCACCGGGCTCATATTTTCTCTCTAGGTGGTGAAGCCTAACAAGAAAAGAACCTTGCTATGATACCAATTGAAGGATCAAAGATGGCACCTAGAGGGGGCTTGAATAGGCGACTACAAATTTTAACCAAATTTCTTATTTTGAGGAATAAATGTAGATAAACAAAGTGAACCTAAACCTACGAGATGGACAATCCTATATGATGTGATAAAAAAAGCTAGAAACAAGATACAACAAGTAAAGGCAAGGATAGAAATAATTGAAAGTAGAAGAGGCGAAGACATGCTGATGTATCCTGAAGTTTAAGTCCTTAGGGGGACTCTAATCTCCGTTGGAGAGCTATAGAAAACAAAGCACACACGATCCCTCAACCGGATCAAACCTTCTTATCCATGAGCTCCCAAAACCAAGTGCAAACCCTTGAGTTCCCCACACTTAGCGGGAGCTCTTTCTACTAATAGGATTTTGAAGAGATCCACACACCTTTAAAAATTCCTTGATGGAAATCCACACACAGGATGCTCACAAGGAAACACCAATTGTGTAGGGTACCCCAAAACCCAAGAGTAACATGTCCAAGCTTACTCCAAGGCGCGGATTGTATTTTTGTTTGGACGAAAGTGTAGATCTAGGGTTCCTCTCTATTTTCCCTCAAAGATTAGCAACATTGAGTGGAGGGGATGGGAGGAATCGTAAGTTTCAAGCTTTAGAACAATGTAGTTCAATGGCGAGTAAGAAACTTGTCCTTTCCAAGGTGGAAGAAGGATATTTGTATGGGCCCCAAAGAAGTGGCTATTGGGGGAAAATCCGTCAAGTTGGACGAAATTAAGAAAGTTGGACGAGCTGACATGTTGGAGAGATACACGTCGCTAGATTTCGTCCGAACCTTGTCCAACTTGTGTTTTCTAGAGGAAATGGTTTGTGGCCACATGGTCGGACCGTCCGAACTCGCGTACGACCGTGTCTGAGATGGCATATGAGCCATTCCGACACTGCATGCATCCAAACCAATCCCAAGATGCAACCAAGAAGAGTGGCAAACCTTAGCAAGATAGGAGAAGCTTTTTGGTGAAAAATTATAGGTTCTATACGGGAATTTAAACCTCAACTTTCGTAAACTTGGACCCCTCTTAATAGTATGGCATCCTAGGACTCAAAAACGATAAAAAAAATCGACAACAAAAGATGCGATCTTCTTGATATTTCTTTTATGTAGGGGTAATCATTCATCTTGCTTCCACCAAGACCGTAACTAAATACGAGTATAAACTTGTAAACATGTTTAATTCGCTAATTCAATTTTCATTAGCACCAAAGTCGACGTAGGGTATGATTGTCCCTTCATACACTCTATGCAAAATTTCAACTTTTGTCGTGTGTTCCAAAAATACATAGGGCAAAGATGAGTGCCACGTGGCATCTCTGTTTGGCTCAGACGGCTATCACCTCTTTTTTTTGTCTTATACCACACAAAAAACACAACAAAGATTTTTGCCAAGTTCCGAGGGAAATACATTTAGCAAAATTTGTTTTCTGGCCAGTTTGTTGCCTTGTCATCTCTGCCCAGTGTAACACTCAACAAAAGCCTTTTCCATGTGTTTTTTGGGTTTTGTCGTGTATTTTTGCCACATGGAAAAACTTCAAATTCCAATAAAGAGAGCCACGTACATTAACATAGACGTTGGCACATTTATGATAAATGTTTATACATGTCTAAAGATGTTCTTATGTTTGAAAAGTAGTGCTTCTATTTGGGATTAACATTCATGTATCCTCAAATAAATGTTCATACATATAAACAAATAACTTTCATAACACAAAAAATATGTTTATTTCTAAGAAAAGTATGCATATATTTGAAAATAAAATAAAAAAGGAAGTCTTAAAAAAATCATCATAAATTGAATAAACAAAAATCATAATAGAAAGCAAAAAAAAAAAAATCCAAAAACTCATTAGAGAAATTAAAAAGAGTCGGAAGCTTGCAAAATGGGCCTTGCTCATCAGCGCGTTGGGGTACGTGACGCTTTCATGGGATACACAATGGGTCTCACATTCTATCAGGAGCTGCTATTTCAAGCCTAACGCGTACATTAAGGGTGTGTTTGGTAGTCCGGATGATCTATCTCACCTCATACAAGCTGAGTCCAGCTACGTCCACTCCATACATGTCTATTTTATTTGTTGTGTTTGGTAGGTTGTATGAGTTGAGATGTGCTGAGTTGAGGTTGTGTTTAGTGCCCTGTATGACATGAGCTAGGCCATACATTATTAAACAACAATCAGATCCCTGGCTAAAAAAAGCAAAAAAGCAATCGGGTCCCTGGGCAGTCGCTGGAGCTGCTGCCGGCGAGAGGACCATCGCCATGAGCCGCCGTCGCCGCCACGCGTTGCCGCTGCCGCCATGGTGTCGAGCCCCACCTTCCCCACCGCTAGGAGACCGAGCTCCGGCTCGATGCGTTGCGCCAGCAGTAGCTAGCGCCTCCACGCGCCGATGTGCCTCTGTAGCTCGGAGGAGGGAAGAGGATGGGGATGGGGGCGGTGGTGAGCTCGACGAGGACGGAGCCAGTGGACTTGGACGAGGCCGAGGGCGGTGGACTTCTACAGGGACGGGGCGGTGGCCTTCAACGAGGACGGGGTTGCGCCTCTGTAGCTCGGAGAAGGAGAGAAGACGACGCGAATAGGGATGGTAGACTTCTACGAGGACAGGGGCGACGGCCTTCGACGGGGACGGGGGCTGCGCCTCTGTAGCTCGGAGGAGGAGGGAAGAGGTCGGGAATGGGGGCGGTGGTGAGCTCGACGGGTATGGAGATGGTGGCCTTGGACGGGGACGGTGGCGGTGGCCTTCGAGGGGGACGAGTCCTGGCTCGCTGCAGAGGGATGCGGTGTTGCGGGCGGAGAGAAATGCGAGCGCGGGGCCTCGACCCCTGTCAAGCTGGAGTGGCTGCGTCACGCGCGCGGGATCGACTCGGCAGTGCTGAGTTGTGAAGCTCGATTTGAGCTTCTCACCTGGGCAGTGCCGAGGGGCTATTTTTGCACGAGGTGAGCACTGCCGGATAGAGCCAACCCGATCTACCAAACAACAAAATGAGGGATGAGGAGAGAATATCTGGGTTGTCCCGGTCTACCAAACACACCCTAAGGATGCATCGCCTAGAGGGCGATCCCAGATGGGCCGGCCTAGTTAGTCCTTCGATCGCCTCTTTTCCTGTTCCCTCGCTCCCTCTGGTACATTTGTTTGTTAAGCCTGATTTTTATTCATTTTAAAATATTTGTTAAAAGTTAAAAATGTTCAGATTTTATAAATATTCAAGTTTAAAAATTGTTCACGTTTGAAAAATGTTCAAATTTAAAAATTGTTCATGTTTGAAAAATGTTCAAGTTAAAGTGTTCACGGTTAAAAAATTGTTCACATACGAAAATTGTTCAAAATTAAAATTTGTTCAAATATAAAAAATGTTCAAACATGGAAAAAGTTCAGATTTGGAACAAGTTCCAAAAAAACGGACTGCAACAAAAAAAACCGGATAAGAAAACTCAAAACCAGAAGAAGACATGGGAAAACTGAAGAAACCGGTAAAATCGGGCCGGCCCACCTTGAGAGGCCATGTGGGTGGAGCCTATTAGCGCACACAGTAAGGGATGAGTAGCACTTGCCCGTTCTATCCCACGTAGCGAGTTTTATGATCCACTCACTCGCGTCAAGTCCTCACAAATCACAACATCCTAAATAATCTCACACTGATCTCACATGGGCCAGCTTGGACTGGCCCACTAACTGAAACCAGCCCTTACAAAAACATCCTGACAATAAAATAAAAAATAAATCCTTAAAAAATCACCACCGTCTTCTTTCTGCATCCCTCGATGACACACGGTGATCAGAGCACGATGCCACCTCTAGGCCTCCGGCATAGCAAAACTCGTGTTAGAGAAAGCTTGAAAAAACATAGGCATTTGTAGAAGCGGCGTCCGAGAAGTCGTCACGTAGACCATAAGATGTCATCAACCATGAGCTCGAGAGATCTTTGTCCCAGAGAGGTTAGTATCGAGAAGGACCGGGAGATAAACCTAGCTCCTGCCAGACGAAGATGGCGGACACCAAACTCGCAAGTTTCCCAACGAAGTCGTACCTGGCTAACCATCAGGCGGAGGCGGAACTTGAGGACACCAATACGCTGAAACATCTTCCCATCCACTGAATGCTGATGCCCATATATGACCACTTACCACACCAAGACTAATGCCCGAAGATCGGTTCCAAACTCTAGCCCGTCGACGCTTCTCCAGGGAAGGGCACCAATTTGGGACGGGCTAAAGGACATTTATTCTCATCGTTGCCGATGTTCCTATACCAGAGGCGAATAAATCGAAGACTATAGGGACCGATCCTCTGATCCGAGGTTCAGCTACTCTCCAGCCGCCATAGTAGATGGTGGAGGGTAGGGGAACCAGTGGTGGTAGTGGTGCTGGCGGTCGAGGGTAGAAGCTAGATCGCCTCTGGTCGGCTATGTTACTCTAGCAAGGCTATGTCGTTTGGATCTTGAAAAATATTCTATTATAACTTTATTTATTAGTTTAAGAAAAATAAGTAGTCATATGTGACCATGATAATTACAAAACATTCATTTGAAAACATGGAACACATAAAAACATGGTTCTTGTATTTTTGAAAATTGTCCCTGTATGTTGAAAAGGATGTTGATGTATGGATAAATATCTTCATGGTTCAAAGAAAATAATTTACACATATTTAAAAAAACTTCCACCTATATCAAATTAAAATGACATGTATGTCAAGGAAACATATCCACGGATTTTAAAAACATTTGTACATGTTGAAAAATATGTTCGTTGCAATTTGCAGGCACAAGAAGAAATCTCCATGAACACCAGATAATAATTCGTGTATACCCTAATAAGGCATAAAAACAAAACAAAAAGTGAAACGGAAAAACATGTGAGAAAAGAAAAGAAAAACGAAGAAACAAAAAAGTACAATGGGCGGGCCCATGCTTGAAAGGCATGCGGGCGAGTGACCCCAATTTCTTGGGGCGTGCTATATGCCGCTTCAAGGAGACGCAATGGACGCGCCGCCTGAAGACGTGCTAAGCGGGCCAGCCCAGTTGACAAGATTTCTTGTTATTTTTTCTGTATTTGATTTAAACTTTGAGCATTCTCTATAATAATGATTTAAGAACTACGAATATTTTTGAATATTCGTGAATATTTTATCAATATCATTAATTGTTTTTCAAAGTTATTATTCTCTATCAAAAACCATGGATAAAAATTCGAAAATTATGAACCAATGTCGAAAAATATGAATCAATTTCAAAGAAAGTCACGAACCATTTTCTAAAATCATAAACCATTTTAGTAAAACATGAACCAATTTCATCAAATTCATAAACAAATTTCAATAATCATGAACCAAAAATTTAAAACATGAACCAAATTTTAAAAATTATGAACCAATTTTAGAAGTCATGAACCAAAATTCATAAAAACATAATATTTTTTTAAAAATGAACATCTTTTAAAAAAGATGTTTATAAAAACATAAACAAAAAGAAACAAAAAAGGAAACTGAAAAAGAAGCAGAAAAAAAAACAGATAAAAAGAAAACGTAAAAGGAAAAGCCTAACGCGAACTTGGCTGGCCCAATGGGGCTGCGGCGCTAGCCGCCCTTGCCGCTTGCGGGCGGCAAAATAGCATTCCCGCTATTCCTTCCAGTATGCGAGGTGTTGTGATTGCCTTCGAAACGGTCCATCAATAATTAGAAAATATTTTTATTATTGACCAGTTTATCAATAATAAGTAGTCATATATGACCAATTCAATAATTAGAAAACATCCATTTGAAAACATGAAACACATATAACAAAACATTGTTCTTGTATTTTTAAAAATTGTTTGTGTATGTTGAAAAGGATGTTGATGTCTCTATAAATATCTTCATGGTTCAAAGAAAATAATTTTCACATTTAAGAAAAACTTTCACCTATATCAAATTAAAATATTCATGTATTTTAAATACGTTTGTCCATGTTTAAAAATATGTTCGTTGCAAAAAAATTCATCGGCTCAAGAAAAAAATGTCCATGAACTGCATACAATCAAAAAATGAAACAGGAAAAACAAGTGAAAAACGAAAAGAAAAACGAAGAAACAAAAACAGAGGCAATGGGCCGTCAGGCGAGTGATCGCTATTCCTTGCAATAAGCGACGTGTAGTGATTGGCTTCGAAACAGGCCGTCAGTAGGATATTGCATATGACACGGCCGACGCATGTTATAGCTAGGCCCAGAATATCTTTGGGGAAGGCCGAAATAGAAGAAGCGTGTCTTAACCTTTATTTTGTTCATCATTTTTTTCCTTTGGCCCCTGCCGTTTCGAGATGCACAACACAACAATGGCATTCCTAAATTCCAGAAAATCTGAACTCCGAACCTAGAAGAGACGAGCAGTTTTTAGTACACCTCGACCAGGCAGTACGCTGGGCTGCTGTCTCCGGCGCACAATTAGCAAAACTTGATGTTGATGCCGACTCTAGGCCTCTGGCGTAGCAAAGCTCGTGTCGAATCAAAGTCATCGACGTAGACCATAAGATGTCGCTGGACATGATCTCAAAAGATCGTTGTCCCGAGAAGCTAATACCGAGAAGAATCGAGAGAGAATTCTAGCTCCCGCCAGACGAAGATGGAGGACACCAAACTCATAAGATTCCCGACAAAGCCGTACCTGGCTGACCATCAGGTGGAGGCGGAACATGAGGACATCAATACGCTGAGACATCTCCATCTCCAATGAACGTCGTTGCCATAGACAAACACTTGTCACGGTAGGACTAATGCCCAAAGATAGATTCCAAACTCTGGCACGTCGACGCTCCTCCGGGTAGGACACCAAAATTGGACGGGCTGAAGGACCTTTATTCTCATTGCCGTCGATGTTCCTATACTGGAGACAAAGAAATTGAAGACACCACGGGGACCGGTCATCCGTCTGAGGTTCCCCTACTCTCCAGTCGCCATAGGGACATGTGGATGCCAGGGGAACCAACGGTGGTAGTGGTGCCGACGACCGAGGGTAGGAGCTGGATCGCCTCTCATCGGTTGTGTTAGTGTGGCAAGGCTACATCGTTTTATCTAGACAAATGTTCTATTCTAACATTTTTATTTTATTAGTTTTAAGAAATATAAGTGTAGTCATTATGACCAATTCTATAATCAGAAAACATTCACCTGAAAACATGAAACACATATAGCAAAACATGGTTCTTGTATTTTTTTTCCAAAATTATACATGTATGTTGAAAAGGATGTTGATGCCCGGATAAATATCTTCATGGTTCGAATAAAATAATCTTCACATTTAAAAAAAAACTTTCACCTATATCAAACTAAAATGACAATGTATGTTCAGGAAAACTATTCATCTATTTTAAATATGTATTTACATGATGAAAAGTATGTTCGTTGTAAAAAATATTCACCGGCTCTAAAAAATATGTCCATGCACCCCAGATAATAAGTCATGTATCCCCTGATAAGGCATACTAACAAAAAAAAAGAAACAGGGAAAACAAGTGAAAAACGAAAGAAAAAAGGCAACGGGCGGGCCTATGCTGGAAACGCATGCGAAATGGGCCGTCAGTAGGATTTTGCATATGACACAGCCGACGGATGTTATAGCTAGGCCCAGAACATCTTTGCGGGGAGGCCGAAATAGAAGAAGGTTTGTCTTAACCGTATTTTGTTCATCATTTTTTTCCTTCGGCCCCTGCCGTTTCGAGACGCACAGCAAAACAATGGCATTCGTAAATTCCAGTTTCCAGAAAATCTGAACTCCGAACATAGAAGAGACGAGCAGTTTTAGTATACGTCGATTAGGCAGTACGCTGGCTGCTGTCTCCCAACTCCCAGCAAGGCCGGCACCGTCTCGATAGACTGTGTGGCTGCGCCTGGATCGCACTGTCCCCTAAGGACGCAACACGCAGCGCGCGTCGCCCGCCAGTCCAGCACACTAAGAGCAAGTATAACGAGTCATAGTTAGCTGGCTATAAGGATTAAAATATTATTTTTTTTCTAGTTGGAAGAGAGAATAGGAAAGAAAAAGAGTAGGCTCTCATGCAAGAGCCAACTCTAGCACGTGCTCCTAGGCCATTTGAGAGAGTGAAATATGAGCCATGTAGTGCTAAAATTGTATATTTTTGTAGCTCACTATTGTACATGCTAGCTCTAACTTGACTATAGATAACATAGTACTTCGCTTATAGCCGGCAGCTGTCTATATTATTATCCTTGCTCTAAGCAGAGAGCAGCTCGATGCCTCGATCAGATCACCCCACTACCACCCGAGGCATGCATGCTCGCTCGCTACAATCCGCACGGATCCTCCCCACGACCTCGCTCGCCGAAAATAAAAGAAAAACATACGTAGTACAGTAATCTCCGATCGTCAGTCCTGCACTGCAATGGGACATGGAGCACATGAGCATCACTGGTCAATCCATACGAGTTGCAGACTCGCCACTACTCCCTTTGTTTTAAAATATAAGATGTTTTATCTTTGTTTTAAAATATCCCAGTGAAGAGCAGCGGCCAGCAGCGCGCGTCTAGCAACGCGGCGCGGCAAGCCAGCAACAGCGCGCGCGAGTCGACCCGGACGATGGTTGTCCGGGGAATGGCATCATTTTCCAAAAAAAATCCAGAAAATTTGTACCCCGAGTCTAGAAGAGACGAGCAGTTTTAGTATACGTCGACTGGCACCGTCTGAATCGACTGTCTGGCTGCGCCTGGATCGGCATACTACTATATCGCACTGTCCCCCGAAGAACCCGATGCAATGCACGCTGCAATCCGCACGGATCCTCCTCCACGACCTCGCTCGCCGAAAAGAAAAAACATACAGTACAGTAATCTCCGATCGTCAGTCCTGCAATGCAACACGATGCGAGTTGCAGACTCACAGCTTCTTTTTATATAGTACTACTGTACATGGAATCGAAGAATCGCACTGATGTACTAGTACTACTCCCTCCGTTCCATGGAAGAGGGCGTATGTATTTTGGCTCTTGGATTAAGGATAGTTTAGCTGGACAAATACTTTCCCAACTTGCCCCTGATAAATAGCTTGCCCTCCTCGTTTCTCTCCCGTGTGACATGCTCACGTCTCTCTCTCCTCCCAACATGGATAAGGCCAATGGTAGCACTGCTTTTCTCCTTATTTTTTTCTGACTGATACGCATGCGCCATACACGGCTAATAGCAGCGCTGCAATAATTGCTGCCACCTGATTTTTTAGTCCATGCTGGGAAGGGTAGTTTGGGAAGATACAACATAAAACACACCCTGCGCCTTAAGCTTTGGAGAAAATTTGAAAAAAAGTATACGCCCTCTTCCATGGGACGGAGGGAGTAGAATACTCGTTCGGAGATTCGAGGTTCAGGATCGGTGACGTCGCTACAGTTTGCTCCATTCGTTCCATCAGCTCCCGAGCATGGCCCTAAACAAACTCCCCTCGAGATCGGTGATGTCGGGTCGGTCGGGGGAACGAGAGCGCGCACGATCTCCACAAAATTCCGCTGTCGACTGTGGTCGGAACCGGGACCCAACAGCCCAGCGTTCGATCGATATCCATGCCAAGGATCTGCTGAATCTATGTAGACATGCTCGATCTGCTCCTCATCAGGCACGTCGTCGCTCGCTCGCGCCCATCATTGTCAACTGAATGTTCTCGAAACATGCATGCACCTGCCGTTCGAGATCTCAACAACAAGCCCATTGCTTTCCTCGTTTCGAGGAGAGGTATCATATCATCCACTAGTTGCAATGCTAGTTTAATTAGCCTAATCGACTACTATATGAATCTGATCATGATTACGCTTCTGTCACTAGATCTTGCTCGGCAAAGAGTATTCGTAAGGGAAATCTTCGGTAGGAGAGAGATCACGGAGCATCGATCCACCAGAATATAAATCCTATCTGAACCCATAAACAATGTGCAGCGGGTGCAGGTCACGTAGGCGATGTTCGGAGTCAAACGATCTACTCAAATACTAAGCTACTACCACTAGTATATTATCTTATGGGATCACCTTTGGAAGGTTGTTAGTTTTATGGCTACCGAACTAAGGGGGGGAATAACGAACACATGCCACCCTAGCTACTAGTGGCAAAACCAGTTAACGCAGCAGAAGGTTCGATTCTCTGCGCAAGTAGGCGGGCTAGTGTGCATAGCGAGCTGGCTGTCCCAATGCAACGGTGGTGTGTCAGGCCTTTCACAACGAAGGGTCTCTTAGCACGTTTTCATAGGAGCACTTAAAACTTAAGAAACAACTATGACAATGGAATGTTTCTTAGTTGGTGTTTCTTAGAAGGGTTGCATTTAATGATTCTAGTCTCATGCATGTGTGTGATTGGTCTAGCCAAGTTTTTTGTCTATGATACCGTGCAAAGGGTGTAGCTTAGCTAAGATACAACAACACGCTATTTCTTTATTAAATGACATGCCACATAGACAAAACACCTAGGATACTGCGCTAAGAAACACCCATTGTGAAAGGCCTCACTTGTTTAGTTGGCAATAATTGGAATAATCTAGGACAGGGTTCTGTTCCCTTGTGTGTGGCGAGCCTGTTAGTATATTCAGCCTGAGACCCATAAACCAGTGCTCATGTGCTTTCCGTCTTTTTTATTGGCACGCTTTCCAAAGCAGCTTGACGGCTGAGATTAAGGGTGCTAATCACACCTGGTTTGGGTATGGATCATGTGGGTCGGGATCTGATGTCAGTTCCCTTAATCTCAGCCGTCAGGCTGCTTTGGAAAACGTGCCAAAAAACAGACGGAAAGCACATGAACACTCCACTACTAGCTAATACAATAGGGGTAGGTACAATAGGGGAGTGAGAAGGCAACTTGAACGCATCCACGTAGGCCGTGTTATTGGAACTCTATCTTTTCTGTTTGTGATCAAGTTGGTGGCATCTCAATCATTCATGTACTAGTAGATCAGGCACACACACCTTTGCACGAAGCGGTCAGGGAAATCAAAGCATGAGACGTGAGATGGGATTGTTTATGGGATGGTTGCTCCGACGGGGCTGTGATTCTGTTGGCCACTAGCGAGCTAGCTATCTGAATGCGGCTGCTTGCCACGGCCATTTTTTTTTGGGTTTCCCATGGGCCATGATGCCCTGGGAATTGATCCATCCATATTTTAGACCTTTCAGGCTGAGTTCATATGTCGTGCTTAAAAGTATATTAGGGTAGGGTAGTGTGCACCTCTCAATGGGGTGGCCCTGTATTATATAGTGGTAGAGTACAAATACAATTATAGGTACATTTACAAACAGGTATAACATATCTATAGTTTATCACCCTCCCTTAATCTCAACATATCTACATTTACGAATAGGTACGACAAGTTGACGTTGCTCCTACATAATTGGAACAACGGCAGTGGCAATGACTTGGTGAATATATCAGCAAACTGATCTTTGAAGGAGATAAACCTGATCCGAAGCAACTTCTGAGCCACTCGTTCTTGCACAAAATGAAAATCCACCTCAATATGTTTTGCGTGAGAATGAAAGACTGGATTAGAAGACAAGTATATTGCTCCAATATTATCACACCATAGAATACATGGAGTAGTCTGTGATACCCCAGGTTCACCAAGAAGTGACTGTACAAAATAAGCTAAGTTGTGGCATTAGCGAGTGCATAGTACTCAGACTCTGTACTAGAACGCGAAACAGTAGTCTGCTTTCGAGCACTCCAAGAAACCAAGTTCCCACCAAAGAATATTGCAAATCCCCCCGTGGATCTCCGATCATCAGAGTTGCTAGCCCAATCACCATCAGAGAACACATACAAGAGGTCAGGAGTCACAATAGACGGACGAAGTAGCAGCCCGTGTGACAAGGTCCCCTTGACATACCGAAGAATGCGTTTAACTGCTAACCAGTGAGTACTCATGGGTGAATGAACAAACTGACACACCTCGTTCACTGCAAACGAGAGATCAGTACATGTCATAGTAAGGTACTGCAAGCCACCAACCACACTACGATATCGAGTGGACTCCTCAGCTGTGAGAGAGGTACCACCAGTGGAGGAGAGTGGATCGGAGGCTAACATCGGCATGGTCATAGGTGTACTCTGAAGAAGACCGATGCACTGCAATAATTCAGTAGCATACTTGGGTTGACTTAGGAGAAGACCACTAGTAGGCAAACGATGAACTTCAATACCCAAAAAAGTGCTGGTAACCTAGATCCTTGAGTGCAAAAGGAGTACGAAGCTGGTGAATGAGGTGATCCGTAGCGGCAATAGAAGAACTAACCACAATAATATCATCGTCATAGACAAGGAGATAGAGCGTGACATCTGGATGCCGTAGAATAAATAGAGAAGTATCTGCAGTAGATGGTGTAAACCCGAGTCTAGTAAGCACAAAGCTGATCCATGCATGCCATGCCCCAGGAGCCTGGTTTGGTACATATAGATCCTTGTCAAGATGATAGAGATGCCCAGGATGACTGGTATCCTCAAAACCAGTAGGCTGTTGCATGAACAACTCTTCCTCAAGAATACCTTGTAGTTGATGCAGATGCCATCCCTTAGTGACAGACATGGACAGTAATAGACGAATAGTAGTTGGTTTGACCACAAGACTAAAAGTATCCTCATAGTTAATACCGTACCGTTGCTTGAAACCTTTGGCAACAAGGCGTGCTTTATATCACTCAATGGATCCGTCTGACTTTTGCTTGACTTTAAACACCCACTTGCAATCAATTATGTTGACACCCAGTAACGGTGGCACCAACCTCCATGTCTTGTTGGCTTGCAAAGCTGAGAACTCAGTACCCATGGCATCATGCCAGTGTGGGAAAGTCAAGGCTTCATGATGATCGCGTGGCTCCGAATGCACAAGATTAGTAGATTGAGCAGAGTGATTAGCAATCCAAGCTACCGTACCATCACTACATTTTTTCGGATGACGAATCCCTTTATGTAGCCTTGTAGTGACTCCTAGACAATCAGGGACAATAGCAACAGGAGGTTCAGAAATTGCCAGTAGGGATGGAGCACCGCCTACAGCGACCGCTGAAGAGGGGCAGCCCGACCCAGGAGAACGGGCTGACTCCATCGTGGACAAGGTGGTGCCCGACGGAGAGCAAGCCAACCTAGGGGAACACTCGGCCGAGGAGCCAGGCGAACGAGCAGGCGTTGATGGGCCACTCGGATCGGAGAGGTCGGCTGCATGGGCGGGTGCCGCGAGGCCATGCAGTAGGATGTTGCGATTGACATGCTCGACGTGATCAGTGCGATCAACTTGCACGTTCACCGACGCAGTACTGTCCTCGTCAAGTAGTTCAAGGCGAGCGCCGCGTCCCACACCTGCGCCATGATTAGCAAGAAGAATAGGAGTATGTGCGGCATCAACAAATTGGTCAGCCCTTAAAATAGAGGTTTCAGATATTTGTGGAGTGGAGGAAGATGCATTTTGAGAGAATGAGAATACATTCTCATCAAATAGAACATCACACGATATGTAGACTCTACTAGTGGTGATATGAAGACACTTGTAACCTTTGTGAAGGAAGCTATACCCAAGAAAAACACACTGTTTAGAGCAAAACTCAAGTTTTGTATTGTTATATGGGCGGAGATGAGGCCAACATGCACACCCGAGCACCTTAAGAAAGGTATAATCCAGAGTTTCACCTAGTAAACGCTCTATAGGAGTTTTTATGGAGATGACACGGCTAGGAAGACGATTTATAAGATAGCACGCGGTAGTAAACGCATCACTCCAAAACCGAAGGGGAACATAGGCATAAGCAAGTAATGTTAGCCCCGTTTTAACAATGTGTCAATGTTTTCTTTCAGCTATGCCATTTTGTTGATATGTGTGAGGTAATAAAACTCGATGAGACACACCAATATAAGAAGGACTTGTTTAACCTATGATACTCCCCTCCCTAGTCATTTTGCACATGCAAGATTTTTTTATTTTGGATACGTTTTACGTGTTGTTGGAATTTAAGGAATATTTGATATACATCATATTTGTGTTTAAGAAGGTAAAGCAATGTAAAATTACTGTAAGTATCAACAAAGCTGAAATATTCATGATCACTACCAGAAATTTGGACAGGACCCATACATTAGAGTAAATAATCTCAAGTAGTGTTGTATTGACTCTAGTAGAAAGGGAAAAAGGTAACTGATGACTTTTTTCTTGCTAACAAGCATCACAAATTACACCTTTATTGACTGACTCTAAGAGAAGCTCATAACGATGTAAAATATGTGGAACAATTTGGGTAGCTAGATGACCTAGGCGTGAGTTCCACTGCTCATGCGAAAATTTGCTTGAGAGACGACTCAACAATATTATAGAGGCCTCCACGACATCCCTCTCTAAGAAGAACCACCCGCGTATCCCTATCCTTGACAAGAAAATACGAAGGGTGAAATTCAAAGAACACAATATTGTCAGAAGATAATTTTTTAACCAAAAGGAGATTACGGGAACCGATGGAACATGAAGAATGTTTTTAAGTCATAGAGGATGTGAGGAAGTGGGAATTATGGATTGACCAATATGTGTAATATGCATAACAACCCCATTAGCAGCTTGAACCTGGTACTTCCCATGATACGGTTCCTTCATGGTGAGCTTATTGAGATCGCTGGTGAAGTGATTTGTAGCCCCTGTGTCAGGATACCAATTGAGATCAATTTGGTATGATGTTGTTTTAGATCCACCACCGCCATGAGTCATCGAAAGAGCAGCAAGCTATCAGTCCATGTACCGGCCATCATTTCCAGCACTAAGGAAGTCGCGCTGGAACCTCTTGAAGCAAAAGGAGGCAACATGCCCCACCTTGCTGCATATCTGGCAGGTGGGACGGGAGCCGTCCGTCGGAGCGCCGTGTTGATCTTGGCAGTGGAGAGTGGCAAGTTGCCATTCCATGTACCGACCATCATTGCTAGCGCTAAGGAAGTCGCGCTGGAACCTCTTGAAGCAGTAGGAGGCAACTTGCCCCACCTTGCTGCATATCCAGAAGGTGGGACGGGAGCCGTCCGTCGGAGCGCCACGTCGATCTTGGCCGAGGCGAGTGGCAGACGGCTGCGTAGGCCGTGGTGATGGAGAAGTCATCCTTGGGCTAAACACCGGCTTCGGTAGATGAGCCAATGAAGGGGCCTGCTGGAACACAGGGTAGCCGCACACGGTGTAGTGTGCTTGCATTTGCGCGTCTGTACTGAGCTTCGCGTGACACGTCTCCATCCGTTGTTCCGTCGCAAGCATCTGGGAGTAGATGTCTTTGACCGACATGGGATTGGTGAGTTCCTGGAGGAGACCAACTGGACCAGCGTGTCGTAGTCGTTGTCTAGTCCCTGGCAGAGATAGCCAGAGAACTCCTCCGGGCGTAGTGGAAGGCCAATCGAGGCGAGCGTGTCGGCATGCGCCTTGAATTTGTGGAAGAAGGCAGAGGTGGAGGAGTCCAGCTTGCGAAGGTGGTTAAGCTCCCCGTCGATGTGCATCGCCCGTGTAGTAGATTCGGAGACGAAGCTACTGCAGAGCGTCTCCCACGCCTCGCGAGACATGGTGACCATCGTCATCATCCCGATGACACTCTCGGAGAGGGAACAAACGAAGGCGGACATGATGGCTTGGTCCTACTGATGCCAAGAGGTGTAGAGAGGATTGGGGATCTCCTTGGGCCCTCCTTCAGCGGTTCCGGCATTGGGGATGAACTCAGTCGGGCAGGGCAGGGCAGGGATCCATCGATGAACCCGAACAGGCGATTGCTCTGAAGGATCGGAACCACCTGAGTACGCTAGTAGACGAAGTTCTAGCCGCCGAGCTTGATCATGATTTGATTAGTCAGATTGATCTGCGAGGTAGGGATCACAGAAACCATCTTGGTGGCCGCCGTGCTCGACGAGGTTACGAAGGAGGAGGAGGTGCCGGAGGAGAGCGCAGAGGAGGTCTGCGACGTGACCGATGGCGAGGACATCGTGTCGATGCGGAAGCGAAGGAGAACATCGGCAACGGCCTCAATATCTAGATCGATTAGGGTTTTAAGCCGCCGGCCGGCTCTGATACCATAAAAGTATATTAGGGTAGGGTAAAGCGCGCACCTCTCAATGGGTAACCTTGTGTTATATAGTGGTAGAGTACAAATACAATTATAGGTACATTTACAAACATGTACTCCCTCTTACCCATATTAGTTGACTCGAATTTGTCTAGATTCGGATGTATCTAGACATGTTTTAGATACATCTGAATTTAGATAAATCCAAGTCAGCTAATATGGGTAGGAGGGAGTACAACATATCTACAGTTTATCAGTGCTATGATGCTATTGCTTGCTCCTATACTAATAATTCGGCACGAATCCACCTGCACGGATTTAGTTAATACCCAATGTCTGAAAATGGTGCGCTTCAACAGCCGCAGAGGAAAGAAGTTCAGAATCCATAAAAACAGTCGCAGCAAAACAAAGTTAAAAATTTCCTACTTGTACAAGAAAACCTCAGACCATGAAAAACTTGGCAAACACTGTAACAGTTTCCTACGGAGTATGTACCACCTCATGAGAAAAAAGTAGAGTAGATAAACAATTGATTCTGCCGACAAGATGGCACGCACGATCGTCCGATCGATCGGCGCACGCAAGAAAAGGGGCGCAGTACATGCAGATTTTGCAGCATCCTTGAAACCAAAATGGAACGATCAGTGAAACGGACACGCAAATGGCAAGCAGCAATGATGTGCACCCCGACGATTTTTCTTCAGACAAGATGGCGATTGATCTAATCAGCCTCGCAGAGCTGGCCGGCAGGGCAGGACGACCATTGGTCTATTCAGCCTCGCATCCACGCATCATGTCAAACGAACCGGAAGAATTATGATGCACGACACACGGGGTTCATCCGAGCCATCATCTGAGGACGGGACATGACCTGTGTGGATCCAAGTGGAAAATATATGCACAATCCGTCTTGTCAGATGTACATGGGGGAATATACCGTTTATACCTCGGATTTCTGGCATGCACAGGAGATACGATCTTTTGGAATTGTGACCTCTGAGCCATCGAAATCAGGGTGTGTAAATAGTACTCCTCCGTCTCGAAATAGATATCACATAATTTTCTAACTTTGGATGAATCTAGACACTGTGTATAAGATGCTAAAAGACGGTGCCATCAGTCGAAGAATACAGTGCAAAAAAAAAGACGAAGAATTCAGAGGAGGACATAATTGTTCCATGACTATTTCTTGAGGAAGAATTCAGATGAGGACATAAATGTGACCCCTGGTCCCCTTATGTTGCGTGACTATTTCCTCATTCTCTCCTCCCTCCTCCGTAGACAGGGAGTTTTCATTGTCGATCATTCTGTGTCGAAATAGTATGCCGATGTAGGTGTGTCTGAACCCGATTTTCAGTGTTTAAAACAATTTCAATCGTTGATCGAGCATGTACGTAGGTATATCTCGTGATCAAGCGCGGTGTATTCTTGGTGGTTGAAAAAGCATCCATGGTTGCAATTTCTGCTACACAGTACTAGTGTTGTCCCCTCCCCTGGCCGCGCGGTCGCATCGTGGCTGACTTCTTCGGTGAGCCGGGAGGAAAAAGGAGCAGAGCCTTGATTGCATTTCCATTTATTAGGAACACATAAGGATCAGGTTGTCGATCCCGTCGATCCCCTCCTGATCGACGGGCTTGCTGTTGAATCTTGGCGAGGTTGCCGACGTGACGTTGGTCGCTCCTTGAAAGCCGTCCCGGACAAGATCGCCATCCGAAGGTACAACTAGCGAGTCTGTAGAAATTGCGTTCTCAACCTGCATTTTGCTGAGCGGAATCGGCGCAGCTGATATGCTGTCCACTCGTTTCCAGTGGATCCGTTCTAAGTGGGGTCCGGCAGCCTGCACACCCTTTTGTCTAGATATCCTCATAAAGTAGAAACACCTTATAAAAGCGCGTATGTACTCTTTAAAACTATTGTGAAGAACTTTATAGATTCAAGCCGTAAAATATAAAAACTCTATAGAGCATTCTATGGACTTATCAACATAGAACGAAGGACTTGATAGATCCTGTTAATAAAAATATATATTAATATATTAAAAATTAGACTCGTTTTAAAGAACTTGCCATGAGAAAGTCAAATATGCAAATACTATTAAATTTGCATTTGTTTTGTAAAAGTTACTCATTGTTTTCAATTTACAGTACAAATGGAAAAAGGAACCTAGTAACATGCTGGAGGGTAGTCACATGGCTGGAGGGTCCCGCATGCACCAAAACGAGTGGACTATATTTCAGCTCGACGCGCAATCAGCTCGTAGAGCCACTTTTCGGTTCTCAACGAGCAGCAGACAGGGACGGGGCACGGCTGCGGTACACGAGTCGCCGTCGTGGATCGTGCGCGAGGCCTTCCTTGGCCGCGCCGATCGAGGGCAACGTGTTCCCCACCGCCGGTGAGCAGCCCACGGACCGCCGGCGACGACGGCCGAGCTGAGGAGCCGTGCACGGAACGGATTGATGGTGCATCCGTGCGCGGCCGGCCGGGACCAGCCAGCGAGCTAGCCGGCCACGGCGGGCGCCCACAGGTCGTCGTAGCGATCGGTTGCACAGTAGTTCAGTACGGAGGCGCGTGGCGTGACGGGGACGAGGACTGGGACCAGTACCGCCGTTCGCGTGTAAGTTGCGTCTGCGGAGCAGCGCGCAAGGTGCATGCGGTGCACCGTTCGTGCGCGTCCTTCTCGATGGTCCTTTCCAGGACGTCGTACGGGATTCGAGGGGGGACCAGCGTGTGTTTGCAAGATGTGTTCTTAGGCTGTACGTATATGGTTTGGTTCACAATCACAGCTAGCTCACGCGCATGCATGGGTCGCCGCGCCGTACGTATGCGACCGGTGTGCCCTAGTTGGTACTAGTAGTGGTATATTCCCTCTGTTTCAAATTCCGCGCGTATGCTTACCTAAGTGGCCTAGTATTCTTTCATTTTTCATCAAAAAATTCTTAAAATTTTTGGTATACGTAGTACATATTTTATACTATCTATTTTAAAAATCTCAGATTTTTTTTAATAAGAAATGAGAAAATACTAGCCCATCTACATAAGCGTGCCGACGGAGTAATTTGAAACAGAGGGAGTACGTCGCGATTGTGAGGGCCGTCTCTCTGTGGCTGGAACAACATACACGATCGAGCAGCATATGGTCTGTGCACAGTTTGGCAAACCATTATAAGCAGTATGGTTCTGGGTTTGGTTACAACTCACGCTACTAGCTCATGGGTCGCCATATGAGAGATGTGCCTAGCTCGTACACGTGTCCAACGCGAATGTGGCGGCCGTCTCTGTCCGCCGCCGAAACAAGTCACACATGGCATGCTGTGTTAAATCTGAACGACAGATTATCTGTTTCCTACTAGTCGGCAGAGAGATGTTAACGTTTTCTTCTTGGCGCATCAGTAGCTGTACGTGCTTCGAAAGGAGCAAACCGGTCGGCCAGTACGTTTGCATTTTTCTTCTTAATCCACGTCGGCGTATCCATGCATGCATGCATGCAGAGTCGTTATCTCGCTTCGCCGTCAAGTTTTCAATCGAGGCCGGCACAAATGGCCACCGGAACTCGTAGGGACAAGCAGGCACGATTACACGGGTAACTGGGCTCGTGCCGTGTCGACCTTATCATGGCGATCTGCGCATGCGATGAAAAACATCGCACCGGTCTCGCTGGTCTTTCTTCCCGTTTTATCATGCAGTCCGAGAGCATCTCTAACCAATAGCCGAAAACCTCTGACCGAAAGTCCAAAGGCTTCAGAGGACCATATTTGAGAATCCGACTCTAAAAAATTCCTCCCTCTCTCCCATATTTCCTCCTCTCGTGGCCAATGCGAAAAACTTCACCGCTCTTCTCCATTGCTGTCATTCTGTTCCCCACCGCTCGTCCTTCCACTCGAACCTGCCGGAGTCGGCCAGATCTAGCCGCAGGTCGCCGCGCCAATCCGTGTAAAAGTTTAATATAGATTGTATTAGTTTGAATTTTCACATAACATAATATTGGTTGGTCATACCATGTTTGAATCTTTAAGAATTATATATGTGAACAAACGGTCCCTGATCCTATTACCACTAGATATAAAAATAGGAGGTTAGAATTCTCGTATGAGAAACAGACACACGGGTAAACACCCCAGACTCTTAACAACTGATCCACAAAGAGTGGTCAAGGGATCATAAGACCATCTACCACCGGGAGGGTTGTGTTGGCGGCGTCCCTGCTACTCTACGTCGTCAACCTGTAGTTGGTCCCTCACTGATCAACTCCATGCAACAGATTGTCCACGACCACAAGAACATGGTTGTTGCCATGGGAACTCTCACGATTCTGGTTAGTATCACCCCTTTTGCATATGACTAGGTATTCTAACTATGAGATTAAGGTCCTAAATGTTAGATTTATATGGGCTGCAGCCCATGTAGGCGGCCCATTTAGTGTAATAAATTCTGAAATCTTAAGACCCATCTACTATGGCATTTTGGGAGTTCTGTGGGAGACAAAGTTTATATTGCTAGTTGAGAGAGAGTTGGACCAGCTTATAAGGTGAGCTGTTTTACTCCCACTAAGTGAGTGAGAAGAGAAGGAGTCCACGCGCACTCCTCCTCCTTCGCCGCCCGCCTCGCTCGCACGCGCGTCGCGTTTCGTGAATCGACTTCGAGTTAGAAACTCGTTTTGTGGAAGACTAAATTTTTGCTTGGTGCACCAGCTATTGGGTACGTGTCAACATTCGTGTGCATGTTTGACATGTGTCCTTGTCTTCCAACGCGTGGCGACTCGGTCGGCTCACCTCCTAGGCTATAGAGCGAGAGACAGACAGATCTAGATAAATACAGTTATTTTCTCAGTCTCTCTCGCTATGTGTTCCTCTTGCTGCGCTGCTCTCGAAACCCCGTCCGTTGAGATCCTGCACCGGGAGATGGGCGATAAGGTTTTTGGGGAGCATCTCGGCGCGATTGCTCGCCTCCATTCTTGTGTTCTTCTTCGGCAAACGACGATCTCATCAACACCATGGGCGACAAGAACCAGGACCAAGGTGCTGTTGCAGTGACAACCTTTCCGGTCAACCTGTACGTGCTATTCTTCTCTTTATACGCACTAGTTTTTGCTAGATTTTCAGATCTATTAGATGTGGTTGTTTGGCTGCATGTGTTTAGATCTGCTAGTGCTTACATAATGTTGATTTCGATAATAATCTCATGGGGAAATTGCCTAATATTCTAACAATCCAAAAACCTTATTTATTTAGGCAATTTTCATCATCTTCCTTTGCCGCATCGCTCAAACCGAGCCCGTTTACGGGTGCTAATTTTAAAAGATGGCAAGGGAAAATCCTCTTGTGGCTCACTGCAATGGGCATAGAAAAGGTTGCAGATGGCACTCCCAGAGGTCCGCTTACTCTCGAGGAAGAGAGAGCGTTCAGGGAGGTCACTGTACTTTTTGTGGCCTCTGTACTCAGTGTTCTTGGAGACAAGTTGGTTGATGCATATTTGCATATCCGTGATGCCAAGGAACTGTGGGATGCGCATGACGCTAAGTTCGGTGCTGTCGATGCCGGTGGTGAACTGTATGCTATGGAGCAGTTCAATGACTACAGGATGGTTGAAAACCGATCTGTAGTAGAACAGGCTCATGAGCTACAGATCATGGCAAAAGAACTCGAACTTTTCAAGTGTGCGCTTCTGGACAAGTTTGTCACGGGATGTATTATCGCTAAGCTCCCCCTTCGTGGAGGAACTTTGCCACTTCTCTGAAACATCAGAGGCATGAGCTCTCTGTTGAGTACCTTATTGGTTCTCTGGATGTTGAAGAGAAGGCGAGGGCAAAAGACAAATACACTAGTGGAACCGAGGGACATTCTGCTGCCAATATGGTGCAGAAAAATGCCCACAAGTCCAAGGGAAATAACAAAGTCTGTCAGACTACCAACATCAAGAATAAGAAGGGGCAGAACAAGGAAAAGAAAGAACCTTGCTGGGTGTGTGTGGCAAGATTGGCCATTGGGCTCATTGTTGTCCACAGAAGAAAGGCAAGAAGGGTCAAGATGGATAGAGTTCTAAATCTGTCAACATGGTCATTGGCAATACTGATGCAGGAACTTCAGGTTCTAGGTACGGTAATTTATTACCTACTGTTCTTTCAGTATTTCAAACTACAGAATGGTGGGTTGATACGGGTGCCAATGTTCATGTGTGTGCTGACATTTCCATGTTCACCTCTTATCAAACTCGAGATTCCTTAGTCACTGTAACACCCGAATCGGCCCTATGCAAGTTTTAGCGCTTCCCGCCAAACCCGCATAGAAACGATTCAAGGACGCCCACTAGGCACTTACGTGCAGGTGGAAAACGAAGTAATACCATTACACATTAGTCCACGATGGAACCGACAGAACATATATATACAACAACGACTCCATGAGTCAAGAATACATATGTACTATACAAAGATCCAAATCACCTTGAAACGATACAACATCCAAGTACGGATAAGATGCAAATGGGGCTAAGAGCCCTGAAGAATAACCAATGGCGTCTATAACCCTGCCCAGGCCAAGCCGGAAGGGTAACCCTGCTAACAACGTCGAACTCGTACCTGCTAAACCAAAGGGGTGCCGACAAAGGGCGAAGGGAAAAATAGGAGCATCAGTACTGAGGCCAGTACACGGCGAGACTAGAATTCGGCGGCTCTCGCCTACATAGGTATGGTGGACTGAAGCGGCAACACAGCATGCACTAAACAACCTATAGAGACTCGATAAACTGTCGGCTATTAGAGAGGGATAAGAGAAACCTATTCGGAACCAACCTGATACTAACACCAATCATACCCGTCCTGACATTTCCCCCTCGAGACCAAACGAGGAAGTCAAACCGAGGAACTCACACAGTTGGCAGTTTTATTCATTTCATTATAGTTGAAGCACTTACTAGTCAGATATAGATAGCATGAGTCATCCTGATAGCATAAGTAGTTGGCAGTTTTAGTAAACCATTCAGTTGTAGTTGCAGTACTTACTAGTCAGATAACATAGCATGTGACATCCCAAACCCAGCAGTTGTTGGCACTTTTATTTCATTCTATTGGAGTTGCAATACTTACTAGGCAGGTATACATGACACGATACACACCAGTTCCACCAGTTGTTGGCACTTTTATTATCCATTCCATTGTAGTGAAGCTGATTACTAGTCACATATTAAGTCAAATTTATAGCACTACTTTAGTTATGCTTGTCTATGATCGAGATACTGTGCTCCAAGTCGTCCATAACTGCGGACACGGCTTTCAGAAAGATTTACCCTGCAGGGGTGCACAAATAGCAACACACACACGATCAACCTCGGAAAAACCAAATCAAAACCCAACGAGGCTTTCACGACAAAGCAATCACAGGATTCATAAAATATTTCAGGGGGCCACCCCACTAAGCTACCCGCAACGAAGTTGGCCGGCTCCGAGACAGACCCAGGGTTTGTGACAATGGCTGTAAACGACTGGAAACCCGAAAGTGTGACTGGGCTTGTCGATACCGCGAAAACATTCCACGTCCCAAAATAGTACAGGTGCTCCACGCACAATCATAAATAAAGCAGTAAGCATGGCATAAGTACAGGATAGTAATAAAGCCCCAAACTACTTTGTGGCCCCAAGAAATAAGAAATGAATCAATCTCTAGCTAAGGGGATTCATGGTCCCATATGCGGATAGTGCGATAGTCAAGGAACATGTATCAAGTACTCGGGGTCCTACGGGACACAAGTGAGCGTGGAAGAACCAAATAACATCTATTGCCCACCGATGCCTCTGCATTAGTTATCCAGCAAATTAATAGTTGTATTTAAAGTCATGATCATCTCCACCATTTATCATGTGTCAACTTGCCGTCAACGGTGAAATGACAACGACGCGAAGCAACACATAAGCAAGCAACTACGACTCGCAAGGCTGACTATCTATCAAACAACAGGCAATAGGATGTGTCCATGGCAATATAGAGGCTGCAAGGAGTATAAATGGTGCACGGAAACTAAAGCATCGCAACACAGATAGCAATATATCAACAGGAGGAAATAAAGACTATAAAAGCAAAATAGGTAGAAAGAGGGAGATGCTTGCCTGGGAAACACTAACGAAGATACATTATCTGAAGAACTTGTCGATACTCGCATCCGCTCAACGGCCTAATCCGTGAAGAAGCAAAATACTAAAAGAAACACCGGATACACTATTTAATACTACAGCAGAAGAATCGGCATGTTTATGATATGATGTATGACATGGCAAAGATACGATGCGACTAAGCAATATTAAGCGGAACCGGGGTCCCGATAATTAATTAGATGGTTAAGTTATTTAGTTACCCCGCAGTTTTAAATGTTGTATTAACAGGCATAACATGTCATCGGTTCGCTACACAATTTAAATGGAGCCAATATAAGACTAGAAAAGCCTGCATATGGCCTCCATATTTAATTTAGATGAATAGTCTAAATACTCCCAAACAACCATAATATGTATGCGAGTATGAATGATTTAATATGCAACAAGTATATGTCATTATAAAAATAGGGGTCTCGAAAAGGGAATCACATTAGGGGTCGAAGATCTTGGGGTTCGGTCTCGACGGGATCGGGTCTTTGGGTCCGCATCCGTGAAGGAGACCTTGCGTTCAGATCGGTCTTCGGGTCCAGGACGAAGAACTTGGCATCCGAAGGGTTCGGTGTTCGAGGTTTGTCCATCTAAGCCATGTCGGAGATCTTGAGGTTTCGGCTCGATCGATGGTGCAGTACTTGAGTTTCGACGCAGGTGATCTTCGAATGGTACTCTGGTGGCCTTCAGGGTAACAGATTGAGGAGCCTCCCGGTCACACAGTTATGGTACCACCATGATGCGTACCAACACACTACAAGTTGCAATATGTGCCTTGGTCATCGGGTAGCAGCAACAACAACATTGAACCAGAGGCTAGCACACAGGACATCCGTGACGAACCTGTAGGAGAACACACAGAGAGGAGCCCGCTGCCAACTCAAGCACCAGCCAGAAACGGTGGCAGCAGGCGATGGGCATGGGGAACACCAAGGATGCGCGCGTCTAGGAAGAGACCACACGGGGAGGCGAGGTGCTGGACACGCTCTCGCGTGCAGCGGCAGAGAGGGGGCGCAGAGACAGAGGCGCAAGGGCGCGTCGAGGACGAGCGGTGGCCGGTGATGCAGACGTGGCCTCGCTTGACCGACAGAGAGAGGCCGCGACGGAGCTCTACAGGGATGGTTTGGTGCAGACGAGATGGGGCGACGAGGGGGAACCGTGGAGGCGAGGCCATGTTGCGGAGGAGGAGGCGTCCCTAGCGGCGGGGTAGAGGGAGGCCGACGGCGATGCTCTACTCGATGCAGAGAGCGAGCGGGAGATGCGGGACAGAGGCGGACGGCGGCGGAGATGCACGACGCGGCCAGGAGACGGCAGCGGCAGCTCGAGGAGAAACACGGCAGAGGCGACGGCCACATGCGGCCGGTCACGCTGCAGGGTGGTGGCCGGAAGCGGGCTACTGGGCAGAAAGCAGCGGTCGGCGCGGGCTCGGCATGAACACGGGGCAGCTTCCCCGGCGACGGCTGCTGTAGAGGCGAGGGAGGGTGCTCGCGGGGAGGCGGCTTAGGTTCTGCAGGGCGGGCGCGACCGGGCCTGAGGGAGGGCGCTTGCGGGGAGGCGGCTCGCAGAGAGGAAGCATGACGGCAGGCTCAAGCAGGGCAGAGGTTGGGCGGCGGAGAGCCAGGCGGCGGCGGTGCCGACCGTGAGGTAAGAGGGAGCCGCGGGGATCGATAGGGATAGGGGTAGGTGGGATCGCACGGGGTCTCGGGATGAGGATCACGATGAAAGGAGGGAGGCGTCCGAGTCGGGGTGGGGCCCGCGAGTGTCGGTCGTGTAGAGAGGACGCGGTGCGGGGGTGTGGCTCCAGGGCGTGCCACGTGCGTCACGCTAGGTGGCGGGGTGTACGTGAGTGTGTTGCCGCGCGGGGCAGCATGACAGGCAGGGTAGGGCATCGCGCGCGCGTGTCTACTTACAACGGGTCGGGTTAGGGTGCTGCTATGTGGGCGGGGTGGTGCTGGCTCGGTGGGGTGTGTCGGTAGGTGCGGCTGGGTCGGTAGGTGCGGCTGGGTAGGTAGGTGGGGTGTGGCGGCTGGTTCAACTAGGGTTAGGGTTTTGTTTTATCTGGGTTGTAGGCTGGCTGCTGGTGGGGCCTCGGGCCTGACCAGTGGCCGCCTCCCTAGTCAAAATATTTTATTTTTTTATTTTTTTAAAGGCGTTTGTAATTAGTTTTTAGACAAACAAAAAATCCGAAATAGACCGGGATTTTGATTTGAAACAAAGACAGAGAATATTTAGAAAACAAAGATAGACTTTTCGAAAATAGTTTTAGGCAAACCATGCATTATGACATGACGATGCTCAAATGCAATGTGGCATGATGACATGAGCATGCGGTCATGAAGATGCACAGAACAAAAACAGAGCGACTTTCTAGTAGTGGTTTTACCCGGGGTGCTACAGTCATGATGGGGAATGGGTTACATGCTACTGTTCTTGGTGCTAGCACGGTAGATCTGAAGTTTACTTCGGGCAAGATCGTGTAATTGAAGAATGTGCAGCATGTCCCTTCTATAAAGAAGAATCTCGTTAGTGGATCCCGTCTTTTAAAAGATGGGTTTAAGTTGGTATTTGAGTCCAATAAAGTTGTACTGTCTAAGTATGGAACCTTTGTTGGAAAAGGCTATGAATGCGGATGCATGTTCCGTTTTTCATTGGTAGACTTCTGTGATGATGTAGTAAACCACGTTTGCACTACTAGTAATGAAACTAATATTTGGCATTCATGACTTTGTCATATTAATTCCAGTTGTATGTCGCGGCTTGCTGGTATCAGTTTAATTCTGAAATTTACTATTGTCAAAGGCTCTAAGTGTCATGCTTGTGTGCAAGCAAAGCAGCCTCGCAAGCCTCACAAGCCTGTAAAGGAGAAAAACTTGGCACCTCTAGAGCTGATACATTCAGATCTATGTGAGATGAATGGTGTGTTGACAATTAGTGGAAAGAAATATTTAATGACATTGATCGATGATTCTACTAGGTACTATTATGTATACCTCTTGAAAACTAAAGACGAGGCCTTAGATTTCTTTAAAATCTATAAGGCGGAAGTTGAAAATCAACTTGAGAGAAAGATCAAAAGAATTCGGTCTAATTGTGGTGGAGATTACCTTTCTAATAAGTTCAATTTATTCTGTTCGGAACATGGTATTATACATGAGAGGATGGCTCCCAATTCCCCTCAATCCAATGGGATTGCTGAGAGGAAAAACTGGACTCTAACAGATTTGGTTAACGCCATGTTAGACACTACCGGTTTATCCAAGGAATGGTGGGGGAGGCTATATTGACATCATGTCATGTCCTAAACCGTGTTCCAACTAAGAATAAAGAGATTACACCATTTGAAGAATGGGAAAAGAAAAGGTTGACACTTTCCTACTTACATTCTTGGGGTTGTTTGGAAAAAGGTCAACGTGCCAATCAACAAGAAGCCTAAGCTTGGACCAAAAACTGTGGATTGTGTCTTTCTTGGCTATGCTTCTCACAGCATTGCTTACAGATTTCTTGTGGTGAAATCTGAAATGGACGACATGAGTGTCGGTATCATCTTTGAATCAAGAGATGCTACATTCTTTGAGGATATATTTCCTACGAGAGATATGCCTAGCATATCTAATAAGGAATATGATCTAGTTTCTGAACCTGAAACTCCCATAGAGAGTGATGAACAATCAGATGATGAGAGTTCAGATTCGGATGAGGATGACAATGAAGCTCCCACAAGGAGTAAGAGACAAAGGATCGCAAGATCTTTTGGTAATGATTTCATTGTGTACCTAGTGGACACTCCCACTACCATTTCAGAAGCTTTTGCATCTCCAGATGCAGACTACTGGAAGGAAGCAGTTCAAAGCGAGATGGATTCCATCTTGGCTAATGGAACGTGGGACATATCTGAATGTCCGTATGGGTGTAAACCTGTAGGATGTAAATGGGTATTTAAAAAGAAGCTTAGGGCTGATGGTACTATTGAAAAGTACAAAGCTCAGCTTGTGGCTAAAGGCTATACCCAAAAGGAAGGCGAATATTTCTTTGATACCTACTCACCTGTGGCTAGATTGACCATAATTCAAGGACTACTATCACTGGCTGCCTCACACGGTTTTCTCGTTCATCAAATGGACGTTAAGACGGCTTTTCTAAATGGAGAGTTGGACGAGGAAATTTACGTGGAACAACCTGATGGTTTTGTACTAGAAGGTCAAGAGAGAAAGGTGTGTAAATTGAAGAAATCTATGTATGGCCTCAAACAAGCTCCCAAGCAATGGCATGTGAAGTTTGAAAGAACTTTGACATCTGTGGGCTTTGTTGTAAATGAAGTCGACAAATGTGTGTACTACTGCCATGGTGGGGGTGAGGGAGTCACTACTAGGAAACCCCTTATCAGTGGCGCATCTTTTTTCACTATTTGTGGTGCAAATCTGATACGGCACTGATACGTCGCCACTGATAACTATCTTCTGTGGCGCATTTTCAAATGCGCCACAGAAATCTCAAACTTCTGTGGCGCATATGGCCAATATGCGCTACAGAAGTTTTTTTTCCAAAATTAAAAAAAAGGTGGGCTAGATCTCAAACTTCTGTGGCACATATGGCCAATATGCGCCACAGAAGTTTTTTTCAAATTTCAAAAAAAACCGGGCCAGATCTAGATCTGGCCGGAGGTGGTGGTGGTGGTGGCTGGTGGCTGGAGGAGGGCTAGGAGTAGGTCGCTAGAGTTGGTGGTGGAGGAGGAGGAGGTCGCCGGAGTTGGTGGTGGAGGAGGAGGAGGTCACCGGAGGTCGCCGGAGTTGGTGGTGGAGGAGGAGGAGGTCGCCGGAGTTGGTGGAGGAGGAGGAGGAGGTCGCCGGAGGTCGCTGGAGTTGGTGGTGGAGGAGGAGGAAGAGGTCGTCGGAGTTGGTGGAGGAGGAGGAGGAGGAGGTCGCCGGAGAGTGGAGAAGGAGGAGGGAGGAGAAGGGGAGAAGTGTGGAGGGGAGGAGAAGTGGGGAGGGGAGAAGAAGTGGGCGCGGGGGGGGGGGGGGGGGAGGGGGTGAGAAAAAGGAAAAAGGGAGGGAGAAGGGCGCCCGCGGGATTCAAATTTCGAATCGCGCCCAAGACTTCTGTGGCGCATATGGGAGAAATGCGCCACATAAGTTTCTCCCCCTTTTTTATTTTTTTGCAGTAAAAAATCTTCTTTCGGCCATAACTTTTTACTCTTTTTGGATTTGGGAATTCTGTAAAATCCAGAACGACCGTAGGTGGTTGAAATCGAGTAGGAAATTTCGAGACGATTATTTTGATAGGTTAAAGTTTTTTTTTCAACATCGTATGCAAAAGTTATGGCCGTTTTACCGTGCCATGACCTATTTTTGCAAAATACATCGAAATGGCCATATGCGCCACAGAAACATCACTTTCTGTGGTGCATATGGACATATGCGCCAGAGAATTGTCTCCCCATTTTTTGGTGCTGGGTCCCATCAACTTTCTGTGGCAGATATATATCTATATGCGCCACAGAATTATCACTTTTTGTAGCGCACACGAAAATATGCGCCACAGAAATGTGGACTTCTGTGGCGCATATTGGTTTCATGCGCCACTGAACTGCCAAACTTTAGTGGCGTTTTTTTCCCGTGTGTGCCACTGATATTTATCTATGGCGCATGGTTTTACATATGCGCCACAAAATATCTTGTCTACCTATAAGTTGTTTCCTAGTAGTGAGTTGTCTTATGTCTCTATGTTGATGACATATTAATTTTTGGGACAAGTCTCAAAGTGATTAATGAGGTCAAAACCTTCTTGTCTCAATGTTTTGAGATGAAGGATCTTGGAGAAGCTAATATTATCCTAAACATCAAGCTACTGAGAGATGAGAATAATGGGATTACACTTGTGCAATCACATTATGTAGAGAAGGTGTTGATCAGATTTGGATACGATGATTGCAAATACTCTCCCACACCTTATGATCCTAGTGTCTTGCTTCGAAAGAATCAAAAGGCAGCTAGAGATCAATTGAGATACTCTCAGATTATTGGCTCACTTATGTATTTAGCTTGCGCTACGAGGCCTGACATCTTGTTTGCTGTGAGCAAACTTAGCCGGTTTGTGGCCAACCCGGGAGATGATCATTGGCATGCTCTTGAGAGAGTAATGCGATATCTAAAGGGAACCATGAGCTATGGAATTCATTATACCAGGTATCCTAGAGTACTTGAAGGGTATAGTGATTCAAATTGGATGTCAGATGTTGATGAGACAATGGTCACAAGTGGATATATATTCACTCCTGGTGGTGGCGCTGTTTCATGGAAGTCTTGCAAGCAGACCATCTTAACGAGGTCAACTATGGAAGCAGAACTCACAATATTAGATACTGCGACTATCGAAGCAGAATGGCTTCGTGAACTCTTAACAGATTTGCCTATGGTTGAAAAACCAATACCGACAATCCTTATGTACTATGACAACCAAACTGTGTTTGTCAAATTGAACAGTTTTAAGGATAATATGAAGAGTTCAAGACATGTCAAGAGAAGACTGAAGTCTGTCAGAAAGCTGAGAAACTCCGGAGTTATATCATTGGATTATGTCCAAACGGCTAAGAATCTGGCAGATTATTTTACAAAAGGACTATCAAGAAATTTGATAGAAAATGCATCGAGGGAGATGGGTTTGAGACCCACGTGGGTTGTCAAGGGGGTAACCCAACCTATGTGATCGGAGATCCCGTAAATTAGGACCTAGGAAACCGAAACAACTGAGTTGAGAGAAACTTTTACACTGCCACTCCACTACAGATGCAATTCTCTCACAGTATACTGTAAGGAAGGTTGATTATATCTTAATGTGTTCTAACTGTCTCCTTGGGAGCAAAGACGTTGTCCTACAGAGCGATCTTGAAAGAACACACCTATATGAGCTACACTGCCGGTCACAGTGTATGAGATTTGGGTGAATATCTAGGAAGCTCATGAAAGACCGAGGAGTATGACGTATAAGCTCCACCCGAGGGGTAGCCTATGGCAGCCAAGTATCGGTAACGGCATTGAGTGAAACTTGCTGCGCAAGACTGGAAATTCAAGGCATAGTCCATTGTTCAGTTGTAGTAAGCGTATCTCTTTGTCTAGGTGGAAGTTCAACTTAACAGTCTCCACTGAACTGCAGGTATATTAAACAGTGATTGGAACAAATGAGCCATATGATGTACCTCTGAGATCTGGTGGGGGATTGTTAGATTTATATGGGTTGCGGCTCATGTAGGCGACCCATTTAGTCTAATGAATCCTGAAATCTCAAGGCCCATCTACTATGGCAGCTTGGGAGCTCTGTTGGAGACAAAGTTTAGTCCCACATTGCTAGTTGAGAGAGAGAGTTGGACCAACTTATAAGGTGAGCTGTTTCACTTCCACTAAGTGAGTGAGAAGAGAAGGAGTCCATGCGCACTCCTCCTCCGCCGCCCGCCTCGCCCCACGCGTGTCGCGTTTCGTGAATCGAGTTCGAGTTAGAAACTCGTTTTGTGGAAGACTAAATTTTTGCTTGGTGCACCAGCTGTTGGGTACGTGTCAACATTTGTGTGCATGTTTGACGTGTGTCCTTGTCTTCCAACGTGTGGCGACTCGGTCGGCTCACCTCCCAAGCTATAGAGCGAGAGACAGACAGATCTAGATGAATCTAGTTCTTTTCTCAGTCTCTCTCGCTGTGTGTTCCTCTTGCTGCACTGCTCTCGAGGCTTCCCCATCCCAGCGGCTGCGTGCACGGCTGTCCGGGAGAGCAGGCTTCCGAAACCCCCTCCGTTGAGATCCTGCACCGGGAGACGGGAGATAAGGTTTTTGGGGAGCGTCTCAGCACGACTGCTCGCCTCCGTTCTTGTGTTCTTCTTCGGCAACCGACGACCTCATCAGCACCATTGGCGACAACTGTTGGGTCCGCAGCATAGAAAACAAAAAATTTCCTACGATGAGAACTACACGCCAAGATCTATCTACTAGATACAAAGCAACGGGTGGACATACATCCAACGAGAACTTACCCTCGAAGACAACGAGTTTTGTTAACGAGTAGGAACTCCTGGTTGATGTAGTCGTACACTTGCCGATCTCAAGATCGTGAGGAAGTCCGAGCGCCGCAACTCAGCAGCGCATCCGTACTCACACACACGTTCAAGCCACCGGACAACCTCCACCTCCTCGCTCCAGCGATCCAGCGGAAGCAGCAACTCCTTCCATACGAAATGCCACTAAAAAACATGTATCTCGCTAATCCGAGACCATGGGGGAATGTATGTGGAAGAAGGAGGAGGAGGAGGGCCTTTTATAGGAGGAGGGGGGGGGGGGGTGCCCCTCCTCTCCATGGCCGGCGCATGGGGGGTGACCCCTCACCTCCCCCATTCATGTGGTGGTAACCCCTCCACATTAAAATGCCTCTTCACATTCCCTTTTAAAGTCCCCACTTTAAAATTCTCCAAGTTTAATGCTCTCTCATTTAATAAAACTCTTTTATTAAATTTCTTCAGAATTTTGCTAAGTACTTTAATTAACAAACATTCACATATAACCCCTTGCAATATTTCAATATCACATGCAGAACCACGTTCTGCAATTTCACCCGAAACAATTTCCGGTTTCTATCGAAACAATTCCTGCGCTTTGCAATTCTTTCATCTGAAACATATGTGCTCCAAAATGGTGTCCGGTAACTCTTAAGTGTGTCACCCTACGGTTCGCGAATAATACAGACATGATTGAGACTCCTCTCAGATCAATAGTCAAAAGCGGGACCTAGAGATCCATACTGACTCCTGCATATTCAACGATGACTTCTGTGATCGTGAGAACCTTTAACGCTTGTAATTTAATCCCTTTGTCTCATGATATAATACATGTCTGAGATTCGATCATCGGTATCCAAATACCTAGTTTGATCTCGTTACCGACATGCACTCTTTTCTCATTCCCGTGATATAACATTCTAGTGATCACATCACTTGCTTGCAAGCTATCTCAATGTGATATCACCGAGAGGGCCCAGAGTATATCTATCCGTCATCGGGATTGACAAATTCCACTCTTGATCCATGAGACTCAACATAACACCTTTGTAGTACTGAACCCATCTTTATAGTCACCCTGTTACGGTGTGATGTTTGATGTTATCAAGATACTCTTCAGGTGTTAGCAATTAACATGATCTCATGGTCTAAGGATAAAGATTACTTCGTATGATGTTATAGCAATATAAACATAATGACTTGATCGTAATGCTATACTTCGGATGAATGTTCATCACATCATTCCACCAATGGTGTGACCTTGTTATTAACAACATCCAATGTCCATGATCAGGAAACCTTGATCATCTTGTTAATCAACAAGCTAGTCTATAAGAGAGGCATAACTAGGAACCCTTTTTGTTTATTAAACACACATGTATTGATGTTTCCGATCAATACAATTATAGCATGTAAAATAAACATCTATCATATATAAGGAATACATAATAACAACTTTATTATTGCCTCTCAGGGCATATTTCCTCCAGTCTCCCACTTGCACTAGAGATAATAATCTAGTTTATATAGTGATAAATCTAACACCCATGGAGTTTTGGTGTTGATCATGTTTTGCCCTAGGGAGAGCTTTAGTCGACGGATCTGCTACATTTAGGTCCGTGTGTAATTTACAAATCTTTATATCTCCATCCTTGACATGCTCGCGGATGGAGTGAAAACCGGCGCTTAATATGCTTGGAATTCTTGTGAGACCTCGGTTCCTTTGCGTTGGCTATGACTCCATTGTTGTCACAATAGATCACCATTGGGTCCAATGCACTAGGAACCACACCTAGTTCCGTAATGAACTCTTTCATCCAAACCGCTTCCTGCGCCGCTTCTGAAGCAGCAACATATTCCGCATCCATCGTTGATCCAGCCACCACAGGTTGTTTAGAACTCCTCCAACTAACTGTTGCTCCGTTCAAGAGAAATACGTATCCGGATTGAGACTTAGAGTCATCCGGATCGGTGTCAAATCTAGCATCGACATAACACTTAGCGACTAGCTCTTCTTCACCTCCGTATATAAGAAACATATCCCTAGTTCTTCTCAAGTACTTGAGGATGTTCTTGACCACTATCCAGTGTTCCGAACCTGGATCAGATTGGTACCTACTAGTCAAACTAATAGCATGTGCCACATCCGGTCTTGTACATAGCATGGCATACATAATAGAGCCTATAGCCGAGGCATAGGAGATCTTATCCATCATCTCTCTTTCTTCCGTCGTAGCCGGACTTTGAGTCTTACTCAATGTCTTGCCTTGCAACATAGGTAAGAACCCCTTCTTACTTCCGTCCATATTAAACTTCTTTAATATCTTATCAAGGTATGTACTCTGCGATAGCCCAATTAGGCGCCTTGATCTATCTCTATAGATTTTAATGCCTAATATATATGACGCTTCACCAAGGTCTATCATCGAAAATTTGTTGTTTAGATAAATTTTAACACTATTTAAAAGATCTATATCATTTCCAATCAATAATATGTCATCCACATATAATATCAGAAATGCCACATTGCTCCCACTCACTTTATTGTAAATACAAGCCTCTCCATAAGTTTGGACAAATCCAAACTCTTTGATCACCTTATCAAAGCGGAGATTCCAACTCCGGAATGCTTGCTTCAGTCCATAGATGGATCGTTGAAGTTTGCATACCTTATTAGCATCATTAGGATCGACAAAACCCTTAGGTTGTATCATATACAACTCTTCTTCAATATTACCATTGAGGAACGATGTTTGGACATCCATCTGCCATATTTCATAATCGAAATATGTAGCAATTGCTAACATAATCCTAACTGACTTAAGCATTACTACGGGAGAGAATGTCTCATCATAGTCAACTCCTTGAATTTGTCGAAACCCCTTTGCGACAAGTCGAGCCTTATAGATGGTCACATTACCATCAGCATCAGTTTTTCTTTTGAAAATCCATTTATTCTCAACGGCCTTTTGATCGTGAGGTAAGTCCACCAAGGTCCAAACTTGGTTCTCGTACATGGATTCCATTTCGGATTTCATGGCTTCTAGCCATTTGTTGGAATCCGGGCTCATCATCGCTTCTTCATATGTCATAGGGTCATCCCTTTCATCAACCATGAAATTTACAATAGGATTGCCGTATAGTTCAGGAGCTGCACGTGTCCTGCTTGACCTGCGACGTTCAGTAGTGTCCTCTTTCGGAGTTTCATGATCAATATCATTAGCTCTCTCTTCATTAGGTGAAGTCAACTCCGAAACAACTTCCGGTGCTACGCTACTCGCCATTTCATGAAGAGAAGGTTCAACAACCTCTTCGAGTTCTACCTTCCGACTACTCACACTTTTCGCGAGAAACTCCTCAAGAAAGGATCCATTCTTGGCAACAAAAACCTTGCCCTCGGATCTGTGATAGAAGGTATACCCAATCGTTTCCTTAGGGTATCCTATGAAGACGCATTTTTCCGCTTTGGGTTCGAGTTTATCCGGCTGAAGTTTCTTCACATAAACATCGCATCCCCAAACTTTAAGAAATGACAGCTTAGGTTTGTTTCCAAACCATAATTCATATGGTGTCATTTCAATGGATTTAGATGGTGCCCGATTTAAAGTGAATGCAGCTGTTTCTAGTGCATAACCCCAAAATGATAGCGGCAAGTCAGTCAGAGACATCATAGATCGAACCATATCCAATAAGGTACGATTACGACGTTCCGACACACCATTACATTGTGGTGTTCCGGCAGGCGTGAGTTGTGAAACTATTCCACACTCTTTCATGTGTGTGCTAAACTCGTAACTTAGATACTCTCCTCCACGGTCAGACCGTAGAAATTTGATCTTTCTATTACGATGATTTTCCACTTCATTCTAAAATTCCTTGAACTTTTCAAAAGTTTTAGACTTGTGTTTCATTAAATAGATATACCCGTATCTACTCAAATCATCCATGAAAGTAACAAAATAACGATATCCACCTCGCGCCGACACACTCATTGGTCCACACACATCAGTATGTATGATTTCCAATAAATCTGTCGCCCGTTCCATTGAACCGGAAAACGGCGTTCTAGTCATCTTGCCCATAAGGCATGGCTCACATGTATCAAATGATTCAAAATCAAGTGATTCCAAAAGTCCATCAGAATGGAGTTTCTTCATGCGTTTAACGCCAATATGACCTAGACGGCAGTGCCACATATATGCAGATATATCATCATCAAGTTTAATCTTTTTAGCATTAACATTATGAATCTGCGTAATATTACTATCGAGATCCATCAGAAATAAACCATTCAACATAGGTGCATGACCATAAAATATATTATCCATATAAATCGAACAACCATTGTTTTCAGATTTAAACGAATAACCACTTTGCATCAAACACGATCCGGATACAATGTTCATGCTAAGTACAGGCACCAAATAACAATTATTCAGGTTTATAACTAATCCCGATGGCATATGGAGAGGCAGCGTTCTGACAGTGATCACATCAACTCTGGATCCATTGCCGACCTGCATTGTGATCTCATCCCTTGCTAGTTGTCGCTTGTTCCGCAGCCCCTGAATTGAGTTACATATATTAGCAACCGATCCCGTATCAAATACCCAGGTGCTACTGCGAGTACTAGTCAAGTACACATCAATAACATGTATATCATATATACCTTTGTTTGCCTTGCCTGACTTCTTGTCCGCCAAATACTTGGGGCAGTTGCGCTTCCAATGGCCAGTCCCCTTGCAATAGTAGCACTCGGTATCGGACTTAGGGCCAGCTCGGGGTTTCTTTTCAGGCACGGCAATAGATTTGCCACCCTTCTTTCCCTTGTGCTTGCCTTTCTTGTCCTTCTTGAAACCGGTGGTCCTATTGATCATCAACATTTGATGTTCTTTCCTAATCTCCACTTCTTCAGTCTTAAGCATTGACAGAAGCTCGGGAAGAGTCTTCTTCATGCCCTGCATATTATAGTTCATCACGAAGCTCTTGTAGCTAGGTGGCAGAGATTGGAGAACACGATGTATGCCCAATTCAATGGGAATCGTTATTCCCAAGGACACAAGCTTATCGGCGTACCCATACATTTTGAGTACATGCTCACTAACGGAGTTGTTCTCCTCCATCATGCAGCTAAAGAACTTTTCAGTAGCATTATAACTCTCTACGGCAGCATGGGTATCAAAAATCATTTTCAATTCTCCCATGGTATCAAAGGCATTGCCATTTTTGAAACGCTTTCGAAGTTCTGGCTCTAGCCCATACAGTATGCCGCAATGAACTAAGTTGTGGTCCTCCTGACAAGTCACATAGACATTCTTTTCCTCGTCAGGGGCATCAGGAGCTGGTGTGGGGCCTAGTGGCGCATCTAGCACATATTTCTTTTGTGCAGCAGTGAGGAGAATCCTCAAATTCATAGCCCAGTTGGTGAAGTTGCTACCATTCGCAGCAAGTTTCTCTTTCTCCATGAACACATTGAAATTAAAAGCTGGTGGTGCCATCTACAACATAATTTGTAAAGTTTATTTAGACTAAGTTTATGATAGATTGAGTTTAGCTAATCCAAATTACTAATGAACTCCCACTCAAAAACGACATCCCTCGTGTCCTTTTGGTGATTACATGAACCAGATCCACTACACCAAGTCCGATCATCACGTGAGTCAGTGTAGCTTCAAAGGCGAGCATCTATATGGGCATCATATCAACTATATGACTCATGCTTAACCTTTTGGTCCATGTTCCGAGGCCATGTCTATACATGCTAGGCTCGCCAAGTAAGAACCTTAGTACTCGCGTGTGTAAAACTGTGTTACACCCGTTGTATGAAAGCGTAGAGTCGAGTACACCCGATCATCACGTGATGTCTCGAAACACGATCCATAGAACAGTGCATACTCAAGGAAGAACACATTTTATCTTGATATCTAAATGAGGGATCATCTTACAATGCTACCAAAAGCGCCAAACTAGTAGTATAAGATGCTAACATCTAATGTGTAAAGTGAGATGATATGGTCCATGCATTTGATCTCTATCATTTTCATCGTGGTATGATCTCTATCATTCCTTTGTGTGTAAGGCCAAGGTCTATGGAACTTACACGTTGAATGTGTTGTAAGAGTATCTATCATACATCTACTTACAACAATACCATATCAATACACTAGCCCAACAACGATCTAAACTAGACGCCTCTAATTTATCAATTTCAAGTTTTACGTGGCTTAGGGCTTTCGGAGATAGAACCGTTCTCACCTATGAACATGAACCACAACGAGGATAACCAAGTTATTAGCAACTCGTTGTAAATCAGATATTGACTATAGTAGGAGAGACAGACACCCGCCAGCCACTTATGCAAAACAAGTTGCATGTCAGTCGTGGAACCGGTCTCATGTACGATGACATGTAAGGTTGGTCCGGGCCGCTTCATCCCACTATGCCACCAGTATCCAAAATACATAGAAGATGCAATAACATGATCATCATCGCCCACATATAAACATATGTGTACTACCCGTGCAAAGCACCTACGCATAGATCAGGCTCTAATACCACTGTTGGGTCCACAGCATAGAAAACAAAAAGTTTCCTACGATGAGAACTACACGCCAAGATCTATCTACTAGGTACAAAGCAACGGGTGGACATACATCCAACGAGAACTTACCCTCGAAGACAACGAGTTTTGTTAGAACTCGTGGTTGATGTAGTCGTACACTTGCCGATCTCAAGATCATGAGGAAGTCCGAGCGCCGCAACTCAGCAGCGCATCCGTACTAGCACACACGTTCAAGCCACCGGACAACCTCCACCTCCTCGCTCTAGTGATCCAGCGGAAGCAGCAACTCCTTCCAGACGAAATGCCACCGGGAACATGTATCTCGCTAATCCAAGACCATGGGAAATAATTCTAGAGGGGGAGAGAGATCCTTCACAAGGAGGTGTGTGGAAGAAGGAGGAGGAGGAGGGCCTTTTATAGGAGGAGGGGGGTGCCCCTCCTCTCCATGGCCGGCACATGGGGGGGGGGGGGGCGTGACCCCGCACCTCCCCCATTCATGTGGTGGTAACCCCTCCACATCAAAATGCCTCTTCACATTCCCTTTTAAAGTCCCCACTTTAAAATTCTCCAAGTTTAATGCTCTCTCATTTAATAAAACTCTTTTATTAAATATATTAAGAATTTTGTTAATTACTTTAATTAACAAACATTCACATATAACCCCTTGCAATATTTCAATATCACATGCATAACCACTTTCTGCAATTTCACCTGAAACAATTTCCGGTTTCTATCGAAACAATTCCTGCGCTTTGCAATTCTTTCGTCTGAAACATATGTGCTCCAAAATGGTGTCCGGTAACTTTTAAGTGTGTCACCCTATGGTTCGCGAATAATACAAACATGATTGAGACTCCTCTCAGATCAATAGTCAAAAGCGGGACCTGGAGATCCATACTGACTCCTGCATATTCAACGATGACTTTTGTGATCGTGAGAACCTTTAACGCTTGTAATTTAATCCCTTTGTCTCATGATATAATACATGTCTGAGATTCGATCATCGGTATCCAAATACCTAGTTTGATCTCGTTACCGACATGCACTCTTTTCTCATTCCCGTGATATAACATTCTAGTGATCACATCACTTGCTTGCAAGCTATCTCAATGTGATATCACTGAGAGGGCCCAGAGTATATCTATCCGTCATCGGGATTGACAAATTCCACTCTTGATCCATGAGCCTCAACATAACACCTTCGTAGTACTGAACCCATCTTTATAGTCACCCTGTTACGGTGTGACGTTTGATGTTATCAAGATACTCTTCAGGTGTTAGCAATTAACATGATCTCATGGTCTAAGGATAAAGATTACTTCGTATGATGTTATAGCAATATAAACATAATGACTTGATCGTAATGCTATACTTCGGATGAATGTTCATCACATCATTCCACCAATGGTGTGACCTTGTTATTAACAACATCCAATGTCCATGATTAGGAAACCTTGATCATCTTGTTAATCAACAAGCTAGTCTATAAGAGAGGCATAACTAGGAACCCTTTTTGTTTATTAAACACACATGTATTGATGTTTCCGATCAATATAATTCTAGCATGTAAAATAAACATCTATCATATATAAGGAATACATAATAACAACTTTATTATTGCCTCTCAGGGCATATTTCCTTCAACAACAACCAGGACCAAGGTACTGATGCGGTGACGACCTTCCCGGTCAACCTGTACGTGCTATTCTTCTCTTTGTATGCACTAGTTCTTGCTAGATTTTCAGATCTACTAGATGTGGTTGTTTAGCTGCATGTCTTTAGATCTGCTAGTGCTTACATAATGTTGATTTTGGTAATTAATCTCATGGGGAAATTGCCTAATATTCCAACACTAAAGATGTTTAGCCTAAATAATTAAGTCTAACAATGGTATCAGAGCTACCTAATCTCTCTTAGAACCATAATTAGGCAAATATGAGTCTTTCTGTTTATGCTAATGGCCTAAATAGTTTCAGTGAAGATCTGATGTATTCAGATCGCTTCTACATGTTTAATATAACTACTTCTGGTTTTCTTAGTGTCAATTGATCGTGTTTAGATGCAATGCCTTAAGGCTGATGGTTGACTTAGTGCTATATGTTTAATGTTGCACCGTTAGCACATGTTGATCAAGATTAGATACTAATGATTATGCTTATGATATAATGATGTTGCATACGGCATAATGCTTTCTATTAATGATGATTATGATCATGATTAAGTTAAAATACGTTACGAGGTCTTCCCCTCTCGTTAGGGTTTACTACTCCCGCCGACCTCGCTTGGCGTCGAGATTTCCCCACCGCTATCTTCCCCTCCCCGTAATCTGATCTCGAGCTGGGCCTCAACGACTAGGCGAGGTTGTCTCTCTCTCTCGGACTAGGGTTCCACTATGGAATCAGGTACCTTGGGCTCTGGCTCGGGCGGATCTGGTAAGGAAGATCTGGAGGCGATGATGAAACGCCTGGGTTTGCGTGAAGAAGACCATGATGATGTGGTTGTGGATGAAGCTGCTCTTTCGACGGATGTGACCAGATGGCTAGCCATTCCTAGGGTTTACACAGTTCGAGAATTCAGTGATTTTTGGTTCTACAAAAGCATGCGTAATGCATGGGATCTAGCACAGCCAGTCAAATTCCGATCGCTTGGTGATAACTTGTATACCATGCAGTTTTCATGCTTAGGTGACTGGGATAAGGTGATGGAGGGAGGTCCATGGACGTTCCGTGGGCACCCGGTGCTCATGGCAGTTTACGACGGGTTCACAAAGCCCTCTGAAATCGATTTGAATACCTTCAAAATATGGATACAGATCCATGACTTGCCTAATGGTTATCGGCCCCTCCTGGATTCTTTGGCTGGGAAAGTAGGTACGGTGATTTGTACTGAGCCTATCTCGGATGATTTTGTTGGTAATTTTTATAGAGCTAGAATTCAATTTGATGTACGGAAGCAATTGAAGATTGTCACATCTATAGTTCGTGCTGGGAAGAGGCAGTTGTTTCTAGTAAAATATGAGCGCCTGCCTGACTGGTGCTCGTTTTGCGGCTACATTGGCCACCTGCATAATGAACATGGAGATGGTTTGCATCCGCCTGAGTCTCTTGTGTTTAAAGATCTGAAGGCGGAGTGGAGTATGCGTACTGCTAGTAGAGGGAGGGGCCGTGGTAGAGGTTCTGGACGCGGTCAAGGCCGTGGAGGGCGCGAGTATGACGATTACTTCGATTCTGATAACTATCCTGGTGATGAAAACTTGATGGCTGTTGACACAAAGAATAGAAAAGAAGCTTCTGTAGAGATACTCTGGAGCTTTGCGGCCTTGCTGATTTGGGCTTTTCCGGGGTACCCTTCACATATGATAATAAGCGTGCTGGGGCGGCAAACGTCAAAGTTAGGCTCAATCGGGTGATGGCTTCTAACAGCTGGCGTAACTTGTTCCCTTTCAGCTCGGTGCAGCACCTTGTTATGCCATGTTCAGACCATGTGGCTCTCTTGATCAAAGGGGAGGTTGAGGATACGCAGGTGGGTAGGAAGAAAATGAGGCAGTATGAAGTCATGTGGGAGAGAGACAGTACATTGTCGAGGGTGATCTAGAATGCATGGGCCAACGTTGGTGTGCTTCACAACCTCGGAGATGTGGTAGAAGCCCTAGGAGGTACTATGAAGAAGCTCAATGTTTGGAGTCGTACTAAATTTGGTAGCATTAAATCTGAGCTCCAAAAGTCACGTGCCCAACTGGAGCAACTCATGCATATGAATGCCGATAAGCAGGAGATACATAGAGTGACAGATTACATGAATGAGTTACTGTATCGGGAGGAGATGATGTGGCTCCAACGTTCACGTTTAACATGGTTGAAAGAGGGTGATAGGAACACTAAATATTTCCATAGTAAGGCTGTCTGGAGAGCTAGGAAAAATAAGATCCGTAATCTAATTGATGAAGATGGAGTCAGCCATGCTGATGAGGTAACCATGCAGTGTATGGCGACTGATTATTTTAAAAAGTTGTTCACCACTGATGATTCTTTGAACCCGGAACCTGTGGTGAATCTTTTCGACCAATGTGTGGGGGTGGAAGCGGCTGCAGTCCTTTGTGCTGAATTTACCGATAAGGAAATCTCGGATGCTCTATTTCAAATAGGGCCTCTTAAGGCTCCAGGACCGGATGGCTTTCCTGCTAGATTTTTCCAGTGCAATTGGGGAGTTTTGAAGGATAGTATCATTGCTGCGATGAAGGAGTTGTTGGGGATATACTTTTCCGGGTATCCTCACAGTTCCTCACTGACCAGGGTGGCCCACTTCGGGTTAGAGCTTTGCTTCACGGGCGACCCAGTTAGGGAGAAAGACGGAGTCCAATCTGGCTACGGGAAGGCCCAGAAGACTTACCGACTTAGGCCCATAATGTTACTTGTCGTTCAAGATATACTCTGTAACCGACTCTCAGTCGTAGCCGGATAGATCTCTCCTGTAAACCCTAGGCCGGATATCTATATAAGCCGTCCTAGGGAGAGCCTTTAGGGCACACCTCAATAGTCTACAATCTCAACTCGCACAGGTGAAACCCTTGTAACCCATATTCCAGCTCTGCCGTATTACTGGATTGCTAGCAGGAGTAGGATCTGTCCAAAGCCGGCGAATTCAAACCTGGGTAAACTTGTGTGCTCACCGTCCCATAATACCATACGTCTCACACCCCTCTCTTCCGCACGCCTCGAGGACCCCCTCATGGCGTACTTGTCATCAATCCGACGACAGTTGGCGCCCACCGTGGGGCAAGTGAGCTTCGGATCTACGTTTCAAGCGGAATCTGCAAGAATCGGAATCGGCGAGACTATCGCCGTCGGTCGCATCCTCTACACCAGCGACATCCCTCTCATCATTCTCGACGAGACTTGGACTCCGGCTAGGAAGGCCGTGACTGCCTACACAATCATGTCTTTTGGCGAGATTGATGTTTACATCGGTTTCGCTGAACCTGCCCAACCCACCCTAGCGGTGATCATAGAGGCAGAAGAAACTTCTGGGTCCCCTTTGTCCATAGAGGCGACAGAGTTCCGGATCTCAGAAAACCCTAATCCCACCCAGCCCGCACCAGTTGCGGAGATAGTGGAGAAATCTGAGCCTGAAGAAGACCTAGCGGTCCAAGTCGAATCTGGAGTGGATCTCCCAGGAGGATCCGGATCCCAGATCGACCCACCCGCGGAAGTCGAAATCCAGGAGGATCATATCAGTGACACTGATTCCGGCTCTGATGATGCCAGGACAGACAGACCTTTCCTAAGGTACACATTACGACGTATGATACTGCAAGGCGAAAGCGCAGATACAATTCTCGAGACCATCAAAAGTTTCGACATGGCTGACCGTGAAAGCCGCAGGTACCTCAGGAAGCACGCGTTGCACTTTGTCGGATACATGGGATCCGGATCCGGCTCTGCCGATGTTGGGGGGATACCCCCGGGTAGGGTCACGCCGGGGTATAAAGGCCGAGTTATCCGAGGTACGGCAAGGTCAAAGCGAATGCTGGCCGAGTTACCTCAAGGCAGGCCGAATCTCGGGGTAACCTAGACCAGGGGGTGTTCACCTAACTGAGTCTCATCCGACTTAAGAAGTGAGCCCGATAGATAAATCTAACTTGTATGCAGGAACAGGTGTGACCGGATCCTCCACGATTCGGGTCATAGCAAGCTTCTAGCAGAAGGAAGGAATCTCGCTGGTCAAAAGTAACCTCGGTACGCACTGCATGAGCGAAGCGGACAGGGCCAGGACCACAGAGGCGTGGCCGACAGAGGTGACGACGCCCGTGTCGGCTGACGCAGGCGCCGCAGAGGCTCACGTAGCCTCTGCATGGGTGACACGAGGGAAAAGCACCTCGGTCGGTTTGCTATTTTGGGAGGAGGCATATTCACTGGAATATGCCTTCACGTATGCCCTAAGTGGAGACCTAGCCACCCCTATATAAGGAGGGCTAGGGACTCTGTAGAAAGGGTTGGGTTCTACTGATTGATCTCTAGTTGGTCTTGTACAGGTTAGCCAGTGGTGAGAGTAAGAGAGTCCCTTCTTCCTCCTCTCCCCAATACAGCTCTAGGAGCACTTGTAATCTGTGAAGTGAATCGAATACAACGCTTCTATGTGAGGAATCACCTCACTATCCCTCCCTGGATTCCCCTAGTGCATTTAGTCCCCACCTTTAGCCTATCCATGGCATCTGCCGTGACACCACCATGACAGTTGGCGCCCACCGTGGGGCTAGCGGCGCTAGCAGGGGTCAAGATCCGGACGGGAAACCTCATTGGCACCGGCGAACGCATCGTCTCCAGGCTCGTTCAGCGCTTTGGAGCGCTGGACTTTGTCAGCAACAACGCTGGCTGCTTCGGCACGCGCCCACTTCCGTGCAACGGCCTATTCGTCAAGCTTGGTGCGCACAAGGTCTACGTTGCTGTGGACGTATCATGCATTCATCCACGACACGTCCTCGAGGCAGGGGAGCCACCCCCTAGCGTGGTTCACGAGGCGCGTATCACTCGCTCCTCGGACCGTGCTGAGGTGATGATGACTGCGCCAGATCCAGAGGTAACACCTAAGGCACCGAGGAAAAGTAGAGGTCCTCCACTAGAGAGGCCTGAGAATGTAATGAGAGAAGCTATGGATAGCTTGGCAAACCCGGTAGCAGCAGTGGTAGATCCGGCTCAGGCACAGGCCGAGCTAGAGGAAACTAGGTAGAAAATTCTAGAGGGAGCAAAAAAGATTGCTGCGGCTCAGCAGTCGTTGAACATGACGCTGCGTGAGTATGCAAAGGCAAATAAAGTAGATGTTCTAAAAGTGAAGGGGAGAAATCTCATGAGTGAAATGAACAAAGAGGGTGATACTAGGATCGAGGAGTCAGAGAACTGTTTGCCCATATGGTTGCCGAAGTACAGTACCCCGGCAAAAAACCTCAGAGCAGCGGATGCAGCTGCGTCCGAGTTAGAGGGTCTAACGGGTGAAGCCCGTCAGAGACAGCAAGATAGGGTCAATGAGTTGGTTCGGATCACGAACAAGCAAAATGAGGAGTTGCTCAGGGCTAACCCTGAGAGAGCTGGGGCCTTCAAGATCGTTCGCGACGGTGGGTAACCCGGAGAAATCCGCTGGAGCCGTATCGTCTCCTCATGGTGGTCCTAGGAGAGAAGAGGTAGTAATCTCGGCCAGGAGAAACAAACAGATCGTTCCTTATGACCCGACAAGGGCAGGGAAAGCAAAAGAGGTACAAAGAAATGATGATCGACGAAGTGTAAGCCGAGGTGAAGCTGGCCGAGGTAACCGTGACCAAGGCAATGCCGGTCAAGGAAACGCTGTTAATGGCAACTCGGCAGGACAACTGCAGCAGCAGAATATACCGAGGCAAGAGCAAAGTGCCGGCCGAGGTATGCAACAGAGGGATGCGCCACAAGAGCGAGACCGGTATAATGATGGAGATTCGGAAATGGTGAATGCAGGATACCCAAGGCCGGACTATCATGTGATAGGGTCGAGATTGGGAAGTAGGGATCTGATGCCGGACAACGCCAGGTTGAAACTGGATCGGCTGTATAGGTCGGAGTAGATTAAAAGTCAAGGTCCTCCGGGCCCTGCGTGTTTTGGACCCCGGATCATGAAAGAGCCACCGGTACCTAACTTTTAGTTACCCAGAGGCACAAAGACGTATGACGGCAGCACTAAGCCGGAGGATTGGTTGATAAACTATGCTATAGTTGTGAAAATTGCTACAGGTAACTTCCGATGGGCTGTGAGATATGTACCCTAGATGTTGGAGGGGCCAACAAGGGTATGTTGAACAATTTTCCGCCTAGAAGTATTAACAGCTGGATCGATTTTGAGGAAATGTTTATCAGCAATTTCTCAAGTACGTATCAGAGGCCAAATAGGCCACAAACCCTAGCTATGTGTAAGCAGAGACCGAACGAGACGGACTGGGAGTTCTTAACCCGGTGGTGTACCGTGCGAAACTCGTGTGAGGGTGTGATAGAGTCACAGGCCATAGCATGGTTTGTGCAGGGGTGCAGGTATGCAAGTGAACTGTGGCAGAAGTTGCAATGGAAAATGCCTACCACTTTGGCAGAAATGATCCGGATTGCTGATTCGTATGCTTTGGGTGATCCGACTCAACCTAGGCTCGTGCCGAACGAGTCGAATGAGGAGTACTACCAGAGAGATGGAGCCGGATCATCCTGGAGGAATGATTACAGATGTAAAAGGAGAGATGACAGACCGGATCACCGATACAGTTCGCAAGAAGTTGTAGCTGTGAATCGAGATCAGCCCGGAACAGGGAGCAATCAACGTCAGAAAACTGGAGGGCAACAATGGACACCAAGGAATGATGGCAAGAAAACTTGGACGCCAGAGCAGAAGAAACAGTGGCAAGAAAAGAAGGACCGTCCGAGGTACACTTATGAGTCGATGTTGGATCAACCGTGTAAATTTCACACGCCAAATCCGAGTAACCCAGCGGGTCATACAACGAGGCAATGTGAGTGGATGTGTAAGATAGAACAAGGTGGTTCGGGGAATGCTCAGGCACCCCGGAATGATCAACCTCGACAGGAGTTACCCCGGCAGCAATTGCTCTCCGGAGCGAACACGCAACAACTAATGTTGCCTCCCCCTCCGTCGAGGTATGATAATCATGAGAGAAGGGATGCAGTGCATCAAGTAGAAAACCAGCATCAGCCGGATTAGAGGTACCCCGGAAATGAGGGGAGGAATGAGTACAGGGAGCATCACCAGAGTTACTGTGTGTTTACCACTGAGGAAACATATAGGAAGAGCTTGCAGCGCCAACATATGGAGGTCAATGCAGTAATGCCCGTAGTGACGAGGTATATGCCTTTGTCGGACCAGGAAATCACCTGGAACATCAAAGATCATCCCAAGCTTATGCCGAGTCCTGGTTCGTATGCGTTAGTGCTAGATCCGAAATTCATTGGGCCAAACATCAATGTGAGGTTCTCCAAGGTACTCATTGACAATGGCAGTAGCATTAACATCATGTATGCGGATACAATGCGCAAGTTGGGTATCTCGGAGAACATGCTCTAGGCTACAAGGACAACTTTCCATGGTATTGTGCCAGGCATTTCTTGTGAGCCTATAGGCAAAGTCCGGGTTGACGTGTTGTTCAGCACGAGAGATAATTGCCGAACTAAGAATCTGGAGTTTGAGGTGGTGAACTTGGAAAGTCCGTACCACACGTTACTCGGAAGACCAGCATTGAACAAGTTCATGGCAAGCTGCCACATCAGTTATTTGAAGATGAAGTTGCCCGGGCCAAATGGGGTGATTACCATTGCTGGAGATTTCCGACGTTCCATTGAGTGTGCCTCAGCCGGGTCTAACTTAGCCGAGTCACTTGTGATTGCGCAAGAGAAAAGAAAAATCCAAGAGGTGGCGGCATTAGCTCAGTCCGCGCAACAGTATATGCCGACGTTGAGTAACCCGCATGGTAGCATTTCGTTCCAAGCCGCAAAGGATACTAAGAAAGTGCCTGTTGATGACATGTTCCCAGAGCGCACCGTAACAATTGGTGCCGGGTTGAGTGATAAATAGGAAAGCGAGCTCGTCAACTTCCTCCGTGAGAATCGGGATATTTTTGCTTGGTCCACACAGGACTTGCAAGGTGTTCCGAGGGAGTTGGCCGAGCACTCTTTGAACGAGAGACCCGGAGCAAGGCCGGTGAAGCAACCTCTCCGCCGCTTCGCCGAGGATAGGAGAAAAGTCATTGGAGATGAAATAGCTCGGTTACTAGCAGCAGGATTTATCATGGAAGTACTTTACCCGGATTGGCTATCTAATCCGGTGTTGGTGGAGAAGAAGAAAGATGATATGAATGTGGCAGTGGTTTGGCCTATGTGTATCGATTACACGAACCTGAACAAGGCGTGTCCAAAAGATCCATTTCCACTGCCGAGGATAGATCAGGTCATAGACTCAACTGTTGGATGTGAACTGTTGTCATTCATTGATGCATATTCTGGTTTCCACCAGATACCTCTGGACCCGGATGATCACATAAAGACTGCATTTATCACCCCGTATGGGGCTTATTGCTATCGCACCATGCCGTTTGGTTTACGTAATGCAGGGGCAACGTACCAAAGATGTATGCAGAAATGTTTGCACGACCAAATAGGTCAAAATGTACAAGTTTATGTGGATGATGTGGTTATCAAGACCAAGGAAAGCAACACGCTCCTTGACGACATCAGGCAGACATTCACAAACTTAAGAAGGTTCCGGATGAAGCTTAACCCGGAAAAATGTACCTTCGGTGTCCCGGCTGGAAAATTACTCGGATTTCTCATCTCCAGCCGAGGTATCGAAGTTAATCCAACTAAGATCCGGGCCATTGAACGAATGGAACTGCCGAAGTGTCTCTCTACCAACTCATGAAAAAGTCGGATAAGTTCGTTTGGACGCCACAGGCCGATGAAGCCTTTGCCCACTTAAAGAAGATGTTAGCCACTGCACCAGTGTTAGCCTCTCCACTATCAAAGGAGCCAATGTTGCTCTAAATAGCCGCAACCAACCGAGTTGTAAGTGCAGTGATTATGGTAGAGCGCGTCGAAGAGGGTAAGTCGGTGGAAAGGCCAGTGTATTACTTGAGCGAGGTGTTATGTGCCTCAAAGCAGAACTACCCACACTATCAAAAGGTGGCATATGGTGTCTATATGGCAGCTAAGAAGTTAAAGCATTACTTTGAGGAGCATCCCATCAAAGTAATATGTGAAGCTCCCATATCCGAGATAATGGGTAACAAAGGCGCGAGTGGCAGAATTGCAAAATGGGCAATTGAACTAGCTCCTTATGCGCCACAATATGACAGAAGAGAAGCAATCAAGTCTCAGGCTGTGGCTGACTTTTTTGTGGACTGGGCCGAGGTACAATATGAACCACCGCCACCAGATCCGAACTACTGGAGGATGCATTTTGATGGGTCATAATCAAAAACCGGGCTAGGCACCGGAGTTGTGCTTACCTCGCCAAAGAAGGACTAGCTGAAATATGTGCTGCAGATCCATTTCACGGCATCAAACAATGTTGCTGAGTATGAAGCACTTTTGCATGGTCTCAAAGTGGCAAAAGATATTGGGATACGTCGGATACTATGCTTTGGCGACTCAGATTTGGTAATACAGCAAGTGTCGGGATTGTGGGACGCCCTTGATCCAAACATGCCTCGGTATAGGTTTCATGTGCAGAAGATATCTGGTTACTTTGAGGGATGTGAATTTCACCATGTACCCTAGGTGGAAAATGAGGCTGCCGACATGCTGTCGAAGCTCGGATCAACCCGACAAGCAATTCCACCGGGTGTAGCATTGGAACACCTCAGAAAACCGTCCATCAGGCCGTCCCTAGGAACAGACTCAATCTATGTCCCGGAAGATACAGAACCCAGAGCTGTGCCCATGGAAATTGACATGGGAGGTAGTGCGCGAAACCCGGGGCCTGCATCAGCGAACCCGGGGACTGCCTCGCAGGACCTGGGGACTGCTCAGCGTGATACGGTTGAGGTTATGCCGGTGGATCAGATGGAAATTGATGATGACGTGTTCCCTCTGCGAGCAATACCAGCTTGGGCACTGCCTATATTTCAATTCCCGAAAGATGGAACGTTACCCACTGAGGAGGTGTTATCCAGGCAAACTCAAGAGGAGAGCAAAGACATACACAATCATCAATTCCGAGCTATACAAACGGAGTGTGACCAATGTACTCCAGCGATGCGTTGACCCGGAAGAAGGGCTTGACATCCTCCGAGATATACATCAAGGGGAGTGCGGGCATCATGCCTCGTCCCGAGCCTTAGTGGCAAAAGCTTTCCGGCATGGATTCTACTGGCCAAGTGCCTTAGAACAAGCAGAAGATCTGGTGAGAAAATGCAATGGTTGTCAGAGGTATGCTACCAAGACACATATGCCTATGTCGGAACTCAAAACCATACCAATCACGTGGCCATTTGCCGTATGGTGTTTGGATATGGTTGGCCCGTTCAAACCAGCAAGGGGGAACATGACTCACATTTTAGTCATGGTGGATAAGTTTACGAAATGGATTGAAGTGAAGCCTATAAGAAAATGTGATGGAGCTACGGCCGTAACATTTCTCAAAGACATTATCTTGAGATACGGTTATCCTCACAGTATCATAACTGATAATGGCACAAATTTTGCTGAAGGAGCATTCGCGCGATTCTGCCGGGATAAGAAGATCCGGCTGGACGTTGCCTCGGTAGCCCACCCCGCATCAAACGGACGAGTGGAAAGATCCAACGGATTGGTATTATCCGGGATAAAACCCCGGCTCATTGAGCCGCTGCAAAGATTAGCAGGGTGCTGGATACAAGAACTACCAGCGGTATTATGGAGTTTAAGAACAACTCCGAATCGATCAACAGGCTATACGCCATTTTTTCTGGTATATGGGGTAGAAGCTGTATTACCAGCCGACATAGATCATGATTCGCCTAGGGTCACCCAATACACAGAAGCCGAAGTGCAAGAAGCTCGGAAAAATGATGTTGATTTGCTGGAAGAAGCGAGAGAATTGGCATTTTCCAGATCCGCCATATATCAGCAAAATCTCTGACGCTACCATAGCCGGAAAGTGAGCCCTCGAGTTTTCCGAGAAGACGATCTGGTGCTCCGGTTGGTACAACGTACCGCTGGCATGCATAAGTTATCCCCCCATGGGAAGGGCCGTTCGTTGTGAGCAAAGCAATGCACAATGATTCTTATTATCTTATCGATGCAAAGCCACAGGAAAAGAACAAGGCGGACAGGTCCGGCGAGGAATCTAAGCGTCCATGGAATGTAGCTCTACTTCGTCCTTTCTACACTTAGCAGAGAAGTGTGTGTATCCGAGTCTTCTCATATGTCGGTATGTATGCCGGCAATGAGCCTATCAATGAAATGTTGGCACCTCGAGCAGTAACTCGGGGACTGCCTTAATAATATTTGTTGTCTTTTATTATTTATACATCAGCTGGAGTAAGTTGTTCTACTTAGCTCGGATTAGTAGTGTGTGAGCACCAAAAACCCAACTCTTCGACTTGCTGCTGACCAACAAGAATTGGCTTCATGGCAAGCAAGAGAACAAGTTTGGAATTGCGTAGCACATGAAAAATGACTAAGGGAAAGAACTTAATCGAGCCGATGTTTGTTTTTTGGACTAACCTTGTATTTACTTTCAAATTATTATGCTGAATTATTTTGAGCTAAGCCTAAAGTTTCTAAGTATTGTTAAAACAATTTCTGAAGCTCGGATTCGTAAGTCATAAAACCGAATCAAGGTAGACACAAACCGAGCCAGAAGATTGGATGAACAAGAAAATGAAACTTGGGGGCTACGCCCAAGTTGATCCGGCCGATACAATTCCACCCGGCATACCGGGGATCTAATAAATTTTAAAGTGTTTTCACTCAAGGAGCAGCAGGAGGTGGAAGTTCGGCGTCATCTTCGCCTTCTTCGATATCCGAGGCATCGTCCTGTTCACCCTCGTCTGAACCATCTTCTACGTTCTCAGCATTTTCGTCACCAGCGGCTTCCAGGAAGCTCGGACCCTCAGTCCATTCATGAATGGGAGCATATTCAATGAGGCTATGGGCGCAAGCCTGGCGCCGAGCTACCCACTCCGGGTCATTGGTCCATTTGGATCTAGTGCGCGGGCGCGTCAGGAGGTTGAGGTCGATCTTCACATACCACATGAGTATGTGGTGAAGAACGGTCTCAGCTGCGGCACGTCTAGCGGGCTCCCTCCAAAGGTCGAGCTGGGTCTCGACTTCCATCAGCTTTTCAGCGAGAATTGCGGTTCTCTCCGGAGTGTCTTCGCCAGGCCAGAACGTGTTGAAGATTCGGACTGCAACGTCAAGGAGATCCTTGTCGTAATTCTTGATGATTTCCACGCGAGATGACAGGCTGACCAACAGGTCCTCCATGTCATAGGGAATGTCTTCACCGTCAGGAGCAACGGGAGTACCCCTATCTCGGTGGAATTTGGCAACGGCGGCACTCGCAATGGGAGTACCCTCTGGAAATTTGCCTAAAAACAAGACAAGAGAAGCAAGTAATGAAAAGACATGTGAGGTAACCCGGAGAAATATGCCAGATAAGGAAAAGGAACTTACGTAAAATGTGGCTGTGGATCCGGGTCAATTCCTTGGTACAATCATCGCGTCTTTTGCGGAGCTACACCAGTTCAGCGTTTGCCGACTCAAGCTTGACGTCGGCCTCCTGGAGAAGCTCTCGATCCTTGGCAATTTGGAGATTGAGGCGCTCGCGCTCTTCGGTGTAGTCCTGGCTAGCCTTTTCAAGCTCGGTTTGGTTCTGCGCTTTCATCTTCTTCATTTCTACCTTTAACTTGGCAATCTCGTCATCCTTGGTTCGGAGGAGGGCAAGCTCATCGTCTTTCTTCTTTAGCTCGGCCTGATGCTGCCCTGCTTGTTCGATAAAATGCAGCATCATATCAGGCACGGGCACACTATCTTCCAGCGATACTAAAATAGTTTGTTAACCCGGCAAAGCCGAGGTATGAATGTTCGCCGAGACAAGGAAAAAGGAGATAGAAAGCAAAGCAAGGTCGGACAAAAGTAGCTTACCCTTAATCTGATCCAGATTCTTCCTCATAAGCTTGTTCTCAGCCTCCACCCCAGCTGCGAAAACCAAATGACGGATTAGTTTGGCAGAAAAAGATGAAGGAAAACAGAAAAATGTGAAGAAGAGAACTTACCCCTTTTCTCGTGCTCAGTGAGATGTGCATTGTGCTTTGCGAGCAGCATTTTGTGAGTGTCCAGGAGACGCTGGAACTCAGCGCTCCGGTGGTTGGTGGTCACCTGAAAAGAGTACCAAAATTTAGCTTAAGCCTTGTGCATATTATAAGTGTACAAGATCCAGGCCAAATGGAACTTAACCCGGCTCTAGGTGTGTGCATATTCGAAGTGTACAAGATCCGGGCCAAGTGGAACTTAACCCGGCTCTAGGTGTGTGCATATTCGAAGTGTACAAGATCCGGGCCAAGTGGAACTTAACCCGGCTCTAGGTGAGTGCATATTCGAAGTGTACAAGATCCGGGCCAAGTGGAATTTAACCCGGCCCTAGGTGTGTGCATATTCGAAGTGTACAAGATCCGGGCCAAGTGGAACTTAACCCGGCTCTAGGTGTGTGCATATTCGAAGTGTACAAGATCCGGGCCAAGTGGAACTTAACCCGGCTCTAGGTGTGTGCATATTCGAAGTGTACAAGATCCGGGCCAAGTGGAACTTAACCCGGCTCTAGGTGTGTGCATATTCGAAGTGTGCAATATCCGGGCCAAGTGGAACTTAACCCGGCTCTAGGTGTGTGCATATTCGAAGTGTACAAGATCCGGGCCAAGTGGAACTTAACCCGGCTCTAGGTGTGTGCATATTCGAAGTGTACAAGATCCGGGCCAAGTGGAACTTAACATGGCTCTAGGTGTGTGCATATTCGAAGTGTACAAGATCCGGGCCAAGTGGAACTTAACCCGGCTCTAGGTGTGTGCATATTTGAAGTTGTCAAGGAGCTACGTTAGTTTTCTAAGGAGCATCCGGCCGAGTAACAAGTTACTCCCCCAGAGGCTCGGGGACTAATGGTTATATCACTAATATCTACGGCATGCTAAAGAAAAGGTGAAGTAACGTACCTCCATCATCCGACCCGCGAGGTTAATTGCCTTAGCGGCTGTGTTCATCTGAGCAGAGAACTCGGCGGGACCGAACTTCTCCGAGAGATCGTCGTTGTAGACGAACTCCGCCTTGTTCCAGATGTTCATAAACTCGATCAAGGTTGGAGGATATCACTCACCGCTGAGCATGTGGGGCGCCACCAAGCCCTTGGCATGCGCTTCCCTCCTCTCAACCTGAGCAAGGGCCAGACTGGTGTGCAGAACAAGTTGCTGCGCATTAGCTGGCTCGACAGGGGCATCCTTCGGTGCTGGAGGCTTCTTGGCAAGCATGGATGTGAGGGTGCGCTGTCCAGACTCGACGGACGCTGCCCTGGTGGCGTCAGGGGCTTTCTTGCCTTTGAGCTGCTGAGAGGAGGAAGTGGTTGCAGCAGATTTACCCTTGGGAGCTGCCTGGGTGCTTTCTCGCCGAGACTGAGAAGACTCGGACAAGGCGGAGGGGCTTGGTGTTGCTGCTTTGGCTGCTGGCGCTAGAGTTGGTGCTGGTGCTGGTGCTGTTTTCTTCTTCGGAGGAGGTACTGAAGTAGACTCGGTAGCGACTGGTTGCGGCAGAGCCGAAGTGGTGGATGCCGCTGCCTCGGCTGGGTCTGTCTCCCCCGCTCCGAGGTTGCCCCCCTCTTGACGAGGTGGGATGGAACCCGGAGCAGCCGCTGAACCCTCCAGAATAGGGCTCAGCGGGCGTGATTCGTCGCCACGCGGGGGAGAAGGGCTGAGTCGGAGTGGCGAAGTGATGCTAGATCCACTCTGGGGGACCTCCACCGCAGCTCTGCCGAATCAAATAATGTCAGATGAGAAACTATAACGATGCAAGAACAAGTAAATGGTAGAGGGAAAAAGAGGCTTACGCATCCGAGGTCAGTGGCTCCTTGGGCTTCCGAGCCCTTCGTGCTGGGGCCTTGGTTGCAGGCTTGGAGGCAGTCTTATCCCCGGACTTCTTTTGCCTTTTGGTTGGCTGAGAAGGTCCGGAGGATGAAGTGGATGCGGCTTCCTTTTCTTCTTCGGCGCAACCGGAACAGGGTCACCCACGGCAAGGGGAGGGTCCTCGTGGATCTGCCCACCGGGGTTAGCTGATGCCGGAAAAGCATAAGAAAGGGGTACAGCGTCAAATGCTTCCATCACCTCAATATCCGAGTCATCTTCATCGTCGGGCCAATCTCTAATAGAAGAGAGTTTACCGGTGGGTCGCTTGGTCGCGTCGGACATTGGGAGGAACATCTCCTGGTCCGGTTCTTCCTCGTCCGAGCTCTCCCAATCAGGCGCACATTTGAGGGTGGGGTCGGTGCCATCCTTGATAGTCTGCTGAAGGAATTGCTAAAGGAGAAAAAAGACAACGGAGTTAAAATACAACAGCAACCGATATAAGATCTGATTCGGAGAGCGTATGTGGCACAAAGCTTACCACGGGAGAAAGCCTATCCCGGCAATAGTGCTCAATTCCCCACATCCACTCAGAGGAGAAGTCCTTGTGGGTGGTGAAGAGGGCCTTGACCCGGCGATAGATTTCTGTGTTACTCAGCTCGATAGACGAAGTCTGGTTGGGGTCGCGGCCCCAGCTCATGTGGCACACCTTGTGGGTGCGTTTCTGGAGAGGGGAGATCAGGTTGCGGACGAAGGTGATCATGGCGTCCTCGTTGCACAACCCGAGCTCCTTCAGCTCCGTGAACCTTTTATTGACCTGGTTGGCCAAGACAGTGGGCTTCTTGGGGACAACGTCCGATAACTCCGGGTTAGGAGGACCCGGAGCATAGGGGCGAAGCCGGATCAAATCCTCAGTGCCTTCATTCCGAACATAGAAGAAGGTCCGGGCCCATCCTTTGCAGGAATCCAGACTGATAACCCGGGGAAAGACGGAGAACCTCCGAGGTGAAATGGACGCAGCGCCGAACTGCGTAAGTTGTTTATCCTCCGGCTCTAGATCTACATTCAGAATTACATTATGACAAAGGCCAAAAAACGGATCCATAGCTCCTTCATGGGCCATAGTCCGGCGTAGCCTTCGATTGTAGAGGCAAAAGCAGAGAGAGAAGTGATGGCATTGGCAGGAAGGTGATGCGGCTGGAGTTCATAGGTATTCAACCAATCGTGGAAAAAGTCGCTAACTAGTAAACCGAACCCCCTCTAGAAGTGTGACAAGAACACCACAAACTCACCCAGATTGGGTGAGGGCGCGAGTTCGGCAGAGGCAAGGCGCGCAATGACTCCGGCGGGGATGCGCCTGGTGCGGTAGAGCCAGTCCAGGTCGTCCTGACAGACCCAGGAGCCAGCCCACGCACCGCGGTCCGCCGTCGTGGTGTCCTCCTCCATCTCCTGCTCAGCAACGATGAGCTCCTCTTCTGTCATCTCAAGTTCATTGCCCTCACTGTCGCTAGCGGTAGTGGGGGGCAGCGGCCTAGATTGACAGCGATCCGTGGCGGAGGAGGTGCGCAGCAGCGACGGCGATGTAGATGCACGTGGAAACAGTGTGGCGACGGTGCTGCTACTCAGATGCGCAGGCGGCAGCGCTATCATAGGAGAAGATGAAGAAGGAGAACTAGAGGCAGAGGGGCGCAGAAGTGGGAAAAATCCTAAGGGGTGCGCTCCTCCCCTATTTAACCACTCCCTCGAGGGGGAAGTGGGATCGTGTCATGAGGGCACGCCACACGGTGTGGCCGTGTATAGCCCGCATCGACCAATCAGCAGAAAGCCACACGGAAGGCCACAGGGTGTAGCTGATCCCATGATGTGACACATTGATGCGGTTAACGAGGAGGCATGTGTGACATGACCCGCGCGTAGTGATAACTAACAATTACTGCGGCGGTTACTGTGGCTGGCCCTTAAAATGAGGCAACCTAATGATTAGCCTCCACGTGGGTTAGCGTACGAGAGAAGGAAAGAAGACCCGGATGAGACCATGGTAACCCGGCCAGCAAGTGAGAACTTGGAATGTGCCAAGGGAAGGTAAAACCATGAGGTCTGAGTTAAGGTGGTAACCCGGCCAGCAAGTAAAAACTTGGAACGTGCCAAGGGAACGTAAATCCATACAACCCGAGATAAGTAGGGAACTCGGAGAAGGAGCACAAAGCTCGGTGGAATTGAACCTGTTGTGGCCTTAGCGGCTAAGGCAACTAAGACCGCACCAGCTTCGGGGACTAATGTTGGGGGATACCCCCGTGTAGGGTCACGCCGGGGTATAAAGGCCGAGTTAGCCGAGGTACGGCAAGGTCAAAGCGAATGCTAGCCGAGTTACCTCAAGGCAGGCCGAATCTCGGGGTAACCCGGACCAGGGGGTGTTCACCTAACTGATTCTCATCCGACTTAAGTAGTGAGCCGGATAGATAAATCTAACTTGTATGCAGGAACAGGTGTGACCGGATCCTCCATGATTCGGGTCATAGCAAGCTTCTAGCAGAAGGAAGGAATCTCGCTGGTCAAAAGTAACCCCGGTACGCACTGCCTGAGCGAAGCGGAAACGGGCAGGACCACCGAGGCGTGGCCGACAGAGGTGACGATGCCCGTGTCAGCTGACGCAGGCGCCGCAGAGGCTCACGTAGCCTCTGCATGGGTGACGCGGGGGAAAAGCACCCCGGTCGGTTTGCTATTTTGGGAGGAGGCATCTAGGGACTCTGTAGAAAGAGTTGGGTTCTACTGATTGATCTCTAGTTGGTCTTGTACGTGTTAGCCAGTGGTGAGAGTAAGAGAGTCCCTTCTTCCTCCTCTCCCCAATACAGCTCTAGGAGCACTTGTAATCTGTGAAGTGAATCGAATACAAAGCTTTTGTGTGAGGAATCACCTCACTATCCCTCCCTGGCCCTAGTGCATTTAGTCCCCACCTTAGGCCTATCCATGGCATCTGCCGTGACACCACCACGACAGCCGATCCTAGAGAAAACACCGACTCAGTGCTGGTGGCAATTGGAACAAACGCCGACGTACCCGTATCCTCGGATGAATCGATGACGTCAGCAGATTTCCGAAAGTTCTCCGTGAAATATGAAGAGTATAACTCCAAAGCTGCAGAAGAAGGAGAAGCCATGGATGAAGGATCCGGGGAACACTCTCCCAAAGCGCAGGATGACATGGACGTCGGAGATAATCCCGAAGTCCAGATGTCCGAAAGTACTGATCAGAGCTTGACTCCGGGAAACGGACCTAAAGTTGTCTTTGCTACCGGCGCTGCCAAGAAGGCAAAGAAGAAGAACAAGAAAAACAAGACCCCAGCAAAAGACCCTCTGACAGAGGAGGTGATTGCCGAAGAATACGAAGAAGACTCAGATGGAGCGCTTATCCCAGAAGAGCCGAAAAAAGAAGCATCGGTGGATGGACACGTGATCACCGAAGGTGCACGTAAACTCATCGATGCCGCATTAACCACACCTATCCCTACAGCCGCAGAACTTACTGCGGATGAGCTGGACAAAAGGGCGTAGGCCCTAGAAGCGTGTCGTCAGCAACTCCTCGATGAAGCCAAAAACATCGAGGTGGATAAGAAACGCATGTCAAACAAGGAATACATGTCTCGTTTACATCAGAAGACACGGAAGCGTCACATAGATGACAACCAATTCCCACGTGTCCGTGCCGTTCTTTTTGGAGATGAGATGGGGAAGCCACGGAAAGATAGCAATGGAGATTGGGTATATCCAACACCAGTACAGAATACCGTGGCAGCCTGAGAAATTCTATCGGCTAATCCAGGACCGGAGGAGATCCGCTTGGGTATCAAACTACTCAACAAGGGACTAGAGCAACAAAAGGTCACCCTGTCCGGAAGTCAAAAACTGGTCTCAGATTCTGACCAATGTCGCACAGATTCGGCATGGGCTGGCGTAAGATCCCATTACGTCCGGGCACAGTATCATCACCCCGAACGCCGGGAAGACAACTATTCAAGAACCGGATCTTTAGGACAGCATCACAAAACTTCGCGTAACTGGAGCAACGTCGCCCTAGCGGCCGAGAAATACGCCATTGCCACCTTGAATCTGACGAACCCTCCCCGACGAGAATCTAAGGATCGAAGAGGAGAAGATAAAGAAAAACGACGGGAGGAGGATCGCCAAAAGATGCCACCTCCTAAACACACAAGCCGTCCGGCTGAGCCTCACCATGGTGGGAACGACGGATGAAGAAACGACGGAAACCATGCTGGGACAAGCCGGCAAGGGGCTCGTCGTAGTCAAGACCCTCTCCGGAATCGGAATAATGACATTCTGGACGGAGGCCGGCGATCATCCGGAAACTATCCAGCTGCTCCACCCTCTCCACCACATAGTCATCACAACGGCTCCCATGGAGGGCAAGGAGAATGACATGGCGGAGGAGGTGGTGGCAGAAGCCGAAGTCCGGCTCCACGGCACCGCAACCACAGCCGGCATTCGGGACGATCTCTATCCCCGAACATCGCAAGGCACATGATCAATTCCAACATAGAGGCTCGGCGCTATGACAACGATGATTTCCATGTGGGCCCAAAGTGCTTCGGACCACGCATCAGAGCTACAAAATTCCCAGAAGGATTTGCTATCTCAAGACATATCCAAGCCTACGATGGCATTGCTCGGCCAGATACCTGGCTACATGACTTCTTCCAAGCTTGCTGCATCGCCAAAGGCGGAAATAGCCTGGTCGCAACCCGATATCTCCCACTTATGTTGCGGAAGACGGTGCGATCATGGCTCAATGAACTTCCGGAGAACACCATCCATAACTGGTATGACATGCAAAGTGCGTTTTTTCGTAATTTCGAAGGCACATATCGGAGGCCCTATTCGGTCGGAGACCTACAACGTTGCACCCAGAAAGCCGGAGAAACTTGCCGAGATTATCTCGGACGATGGATCGACACCAAGAACTCCTGTGAAGGAGTAAATGACCAAACTGCGATTGAAGCTTTCATTGCAGGTCTCCCAACTGGTCTACTGCGTCATCGCTTGAAGTGTGACAAGGTCACTGATTTGGGAGAGATGATAGAAACAGCGAGCAAATATGCAGATGTTGACGACGACGTAGAGGGATTACTCAACGTCCTAGTTGTACCTCAGTCGGCAAAAACAAAGCAACAGGCTCAGAAACGTAAGAACACCTCGGAGGAAAAACCCAACACGGAAACAGCGGTGGTTACTACTGTTTCTGGGTCTGGAGGACGAGGAGGACGTGGCGGAGGCCGCGTGCATGGCCGTGGGACTTCAAGGGTCCAAGGTAGAGGAGAACAGCAACCATGCAAAACCTACTCTTGGGCCGACATTACCAATAACCCATGTGTGCATCACCTAGATGCCAATGGGGGCTTGTCCCACACCAACGCTGAATGTCGTTTCAATGACGACATCAAAAGAGATGACACCGCGGGCTATAAAGCTAAGTTGAAGAAGGGAAAGAAAAATCCTGAAAAGGACAAAGAGACCAAGGAAGATTCCAACATGGAGGAAGCCGATGCTTCAAATCCCAAGTCGGAAGGGAAGAAGACTTTTCCCACCAAGAAGGACACTTATGTCACTTTCCTCGGATCTCAACCAGCAAAGATCAAGAAAGCAGTTCTACATGAGCTCAATGCAACAGTTCCGGCTGTCCCACAGTATCTGGACTGGTCTGAAGTGGCAATCACATTTGACCACGATGATCATCCGCCTAAGTTACACAGGCGAGGAAAATACACCTTAATCATCAACCCACTTATTGATGGTTATGGTTTCTCCAAGACCCTCATGGACGGTGGTAGCGGCATCAATATTCTCTATGTCAAAACGCTACGCCGGATGAAGACCTCGGAGACCCAGCTGAACCATAGCTCTGTGATTTTTCACGGAGTTGTCCTAGGAAGACAAGCTAATTCCCTGGGAGAGATTACTTTGGATGTTACCTTTGGAACTCCAAAGAATTATCGAACGGAGGCACTTTCCTTCGAAGTGGTCCCGTTCAAGAGCGCATACCACGCTATATTCGGACGTCTGACTTACTGGGCTTTTATGGCTCGTCCGTGTTACATTTACAATATGATGAAAATTCCAGGTCCCAACGGCGTGATCATCATCAGGGGAGACCCGAAGAAAGCGCGAGAGTGCGAGGATGGAAATGCCGCCTTTGCCGAAGCCGTGCTGCACGCCCAGGAGTACCAGGAGATCAAGAAGAGCATAGATCCGTCTGAGATGCCCGCAATGAAGAAGGAGGTGACCAAGCCAAATTCCGGAGTTAAGGGCATCAGAAGAGACGAAGAAAGCACCGTTGAAGGATGATGACCCCTTCAAGGTGACCCAGATAGGCGTAGGCCTATATAGCGCAGAGGAAAGCACGCTCGTCAAGTTCCTCCAAGCAAATCAAGATATCTTCGCATGGCAGCCATCTGACATGAGCGGAGTACCTAGGGAACTTGCCGAGCACTCTCTAAATGTAAACCCGAATGCTAAACCCGTCAAACAGTCCTTACGATGGTTTGGCAACGAAAAGCGTAAGGCAATAGCTAAGGAACTAGCGTGGCTCGAGTTAGCCGGATTCATAGAAGAGGTCATCCACACTGAGTGGTCGGCCAATCCTGTATTGGTCCCTAAAAAGGACACCACTGATTTAAGGATGTGTGTTGATTATACTGCCTTGAACAAGGCTTGTCCAAAAGATCCATTCGCTTTGCCTAGAATTGATCAAGTTATCGATTCTACGGTAGGCTCGGAACTCCTATGTTTTCTCGACGCATATTCCAGTTATCACCAAATCCGGATGAAGGAATCTGACAAAGTCAAAACTTCATTCATAACCCCTTTCGGAACCTTCTATTTTTTTACGATGCCCTTTGGGCTGAAGAACGCAGGAGCTACGTACCAGTGCACGATGCAGCGTTGCCTCCATGACCAACTCGGACGCAATGTACACGCATACGTGGATGATATCGCGGTGATGTCCAAAAAGAAGGAAACGCTAATTTCCGACTTGGAGGAAACATTTGCCAATCTACGAAAATATAACATCATGCTTAACCCGAAGAAATGCTTCTTTGGAATACCAGCCGGAAAATTGTTAGGTTTCATCGTGTCTCAAAGAGGCATAGAGGTGAACCGAGACAAAATCAAGGCTATACTCAATATTTCCAGGCCAACTCACCTGAAGGACGTACAAAGATTAACTGGCTGCATCGCTGCGGTCAGTCGATTTGTAAGCCGGCTTGGTGAAAGAGCCGCACCATTATACAAACTCCTGAAAAAGACCAAAGATTTTGTTTGGACTGACGAAGCTGAAGCTGCACTACAAGACCTGAAGAAAGTACTCTCATCTGCTCATATCCTTGCAGCGCCGGAACCTCGGGAAACGATGTTGCTTTATATTGCTGCGACAAATAAGGTCGTTAGTATCGTCATGGTGGTGGAGAGACCAGAGGAAAATCAGGAACACCTGGTGCAGCGTCCGACTTACTTTGTCAGCAAGGTCCTGGCAGAATCAAAACATCGATATCCACACTATCAAAAGTTGGCTTACGGTGTTTTTCTAGCATCTCGTAAGTTACGACACTATTTTCCGGAGCATCCAATTACCGTGGTGAGCAAAGCTCCCATGAGAGATAATCAACAACAGTGACGCCACATGACACATCGCCAAATGGGGCATAGAGCTTTTAGCTTTCGATATTGAGTACAAACCTTGGATAGCAATCAAATCCCAGATCCTTGCTGACTTTGTCGCTGATTGGACAGAGACGAAGGAGAATATGATACTCCCTGAGTCGGAATATTGGACCCTCTTTTTTGACGGGCCTAAGGCTCGAGGGGGCTCGGGGGCTGGCGTGGTGCTCAAATCACCCCAAGGAGATAAACTTTTATACGTGTTGTAGATCCACTTCACAGTGACAAACAATATTGCCGAGTATGAAGCACTGCTATATGGAATCTGGATTGCTAAGGACATTGGCATCCGATGTTTGATGTGTTACGGAGATTCGGATCTTGTTGCTCAACAAGTGTCGGATATTTGTAATGCAAATAAACACATGGCAGCATATAAAGCTGTCATGGATGATCTATCTAAATCGTTCGAAGGGTTTGAAGTTCAACACATTACTCGAGCAAAAAATGAGGAAGCAGATGCACTATCTCGGATAGGTTCTGCGCGGAAAGAGGTCCTGGATGGCGCTTTTTTAGAGCACCTCAAAGTCCCCTCAATAAAGGGAGTAGATGAGGAATATCCGACCAAATCCGACTCACCTTTAATAACAGTTCTGGCTGTAATTCCCACCTGGACTCAACCCTACCTCGATTATTTGGTAGATGGTAAATTACTCGAAGATGAGGTGCTGAGCCGGCAGATTATCCGACGAGCTAAATCCTATGCTATTGTTAAAGGCGAGCTCTATAAACAGAGTGTTTCTGGGGTTTTTCAACGTTGTGTATCTCCGGAAGAAGGAGTGGAAATCTTAAGGGAAATCCATGAAGGTGAGTGTGGTCACCACGCTGCAGCCAAATCTTTAGTGGCAAAAGCTTTTCGACACAGATTTTTCTGGCTTACAACTCAGGCAGATGTCGAACGATTAGTCAAGACGTGGAAAGGCTGCCAAAAGTACGCCAAGCAAGCTCATGTTCTGGCTGATCAGTTGCAAACAATACCTATAACATGGCCCTTTGCGGTCTGGGGGCTTGATATGGTAGGACCTTTTAAACGAGATCCAAGTGGATTTAATCACCTCTTAGTGATGGTGGATAAATTCACCAAATGGATTGAGGCTAAACCCGTCACAAGTTGTGATGGAGAAACAGCCAAAAGATTTGTCGAGCATGTTATAATCCGGTATGGTTATCCGCATAGCATTATCACGGACAACGGGAGTAACTTTTCTATGGGAGAATTGGCTGAATTCTGCGACGAGTAAAATATCCGGCTTGACATTGCGTTAGTCGCACATCCACATGCTAACGGACAAGTCGAAAGAGCAAATGGTTTAATTCTACAAGGCCTAAAACCGAGACTCGAAGCACCACTCGGACGTGCTGCGGGGGCTTGGGCAGAGGAACTACCCTCTATAATTTGGAGTTTACGAACAACTCCAAACAGGTCAATAGGATACACACCTTTCTTCTTGGTCTATGGTGCAGAAGCAGTTCTTCCTAGTGATTTGATTCATACTTCTCCTAGAGTGGCCGCGTATATCGAAGAGGATGCCGAGATTTCTCGATAAAATGATCTCGACTTAGTCGAAGAAGTTCGCGTCGTTGCTGAAATGAGATCTACAGCCTATCAGCAGAAGTTACGCAAGTATCATAGCTAGAGAGTCCGAAATAGATCCTTCAATAAAGGTGATTTGGTTCTATGGCTTGTGCAACAAAGAAAGCACAAACTTTCCCCAGTATGGGAAGGGCCCTTTTTAGTTAGTCGAGTATTGCACAATGGATCGTATTACTTAACTGACATGAGGCCAGTCAAAGAAAGACCTGCTACTAAGAAGAGAAAGAGAGCTGGAGGCAGTACAAATCCAGATGAGTTAGACAGACCATGGAATATTGCTCAGCTACGTCCCTTTTATTCTTAGTTTATCCTTCTTTGTAAACATATATATGTACATGTTCTGTGAGAAATAAAAGTTTTGGTTACCTCAAGTTTTTTATGAGAAGTTCTTAAACCATCTTATTTCCGAATGATCATGTCATAGTCGAAAATCCCAGAATGCTTGAAAGTACTTTATGCTCATATTTGTTCTGGTTTAGATTTCCGATTCTAAAAACTGCTACCTTCGGGTATAACTCTAAAGTTTCTAGTCTTTACTTTGGTTATTTGTCTGATTGCTAGATACGGGCATTTTCTGAGTAGTGAATTGTTGGTACTGGAAGCCGGCTTAGTTTCCGAGTTTAAACTGGTTTAGCAATTGAGCTCCGTTGCTCAGCAAAGTTTCCGGCAGAAGGTTTAGCCGGCTCACGAAAGGGACAAGGTGGAAAGCCAGATAAACGATAAGTAGAGACGAAAAAATACAAGTGCTTATGTAAACATTTCAGGCACATAAAAAATTTTCAAAGCCAAAAAGTGCTAAAAAGATCAAAAGCTTAGCACTAGCAAAGTTAAAGTATTACATATTTACAAACGCATCATGTTTTTTCTGGAATAATACATAAGTTTCTGGTCTACGATGCAGGAGGAGATGAAGGAGCTGCCGGCTCGCTGGTTACTTCGCCTTGATATCGTTCCGAGATGTCCGCATCCGAGTTGGTGCGTTCATCGTCGGAAACTTCTGTTGGTTCTTCCGGAGGAGGAGGCAGAGTATCCACGCGCGTGAAGAAGGGGATCTCGTAGCTAGTCAGGTCAGCCACGTGACACCCATATCCGGCGCAGGAGTGCATGATGGCTTGAAGGTCTTGCTCCTGGCCGTCTTCGTCTACCTTGCAGTACCCTCTGGTCACTTGCCATATCTCCATGTTTCCATGGTGGCTCATGACCATGGTGAGAGCGTTCTGCGCAGTAGTCCGCGCGTAGGACATGTTCCAGTCCCGAACAAGTTGCAGCATCTCCTTCACCTTGTCCCACACCTAGAAGTCCGACATGCCATCTTGAGAGCTTCCCCGATGTCCTCAAGGGTCTGGCGCAAGTCATGAAGCAGGTCACCGACTTGGGTAAGCCGGTGGGTGCGGGGCTCGGAGGAGGAAGAGTCCGTCAAGTTCAGAGGACCTACACAAAACAAGTTAAGAAAAAACCGACATTGGTAAAAGTCGAAGACAGAGACAAGTCAGATAGATGGAACGTACCAAAAATGACGTCGTCAATTTTGGTCTTCTCCTCCCGGAGACTCTGGAGTTCAACCCGGAGCGCCTGGGACATATCCTTCTCTCTGCCAAGCTCATTTTTGAGATCCGAGATTATTTTATCTTGAGCAGCGATCTTGCGATCACGCTCATCAGTGGCCATGGAAGAGGATTCAAGGACTTGAGCTATGCTCCTTTCATGATCCGCCTTAAGCTTATCCAGCTCTTGGCGAAGTCCCTTGTTCTCCACCACCAGGGTCTTGAGGTTCTCGGCCTCTTCAATCGTGGCGACGGATTGTTTCACCAGCGCTATAAGTCAAAAAGAACAAAAGTTCAGAAAAATTCGACATTGAAAATAACAAGGACAAGGTTTGAGTCTCGGAATATTTACCTTCAGCCTCATCCTTGGCAACCTTAAGCTCAGCATTTTTAAGCCGGAGAGCTTTGATCTCTCTCTGCTTATCGCAGACATTGGTCAGTAATTCCTGGTTATAGGAACATACTTTCTGTAAGTCAGAATACCGAAGGTTAGAAGGCTACTTAAGGCTCGGGCTAATATTTTTGCTAAAATATCAGCACGAGCCTTGGGGGCTACACTAGTTCGTTCTTTGGCATCCTAATGAAGCATAAACCCGGATTGTTTATCCTACTTCATGCTTGGGGGCTAGAGGATATGATATAAAATACAATAAAGGAAAAATAGGAGTTGGAAATCCGACTTACATATTGTTCGCGGGTGAGTTTATCCAGACCCGCGTTCACTTCAGTAGCCACCTTCTCGGCGAGAGTCAAAGGAATCACTGGAGCTATTGGAAGCTCACCGGTCCTAATCCTCTCGTCGCGAAGGCAGACTTGGGCGAGAAGGTCAAAGAACTTGACGTCCTTTGCTTCTTGCGCTTCCTCTTTGGGGGATAGATGGCTTTTCTCTAGGCATTGCCTGGCGAGCTGCTGGATTTCTTCAGCAGATTTCCGAGACAGGCCAAACTTGGCCAGTCCCGGATTGTTGATGAGGTTTTCGGTGAAGGTTTTAGCCGAGGGATCATTATCCGAAGAGGGTTCACCCTTATTTAGATCTGACGCACTCGTGGTGACGTCAGTTTGCGATCCAAGGTTCACAGGCCCCGTTGAAGGAGCCGGATCTTCTGAAGCGTCTGACGAGATAACCGGCATTGCAGAAGGTTGAGGGGCAGGAGTCGGAGGAGCCACGGCAGGGGAAGCTATGGTAAGCTTCGTCTGCCGCAGCGGCTTCGAAGGAATCCCTTTCCCCTTGGCCTTGACGAGCAGTTTTGCTCTGAGAATGTAGTAAAGTCGGAAAACATTACATCTTGAAAAGAAATTTGAGTAAAGTACAAAGGAGGAAAGTTGTGACTGAAAGATACCTCTTCACGACAGGCACCTCCTTTGTGCCAACAGTCACTGTCGGAGCTTTGCGCTTCTTGAGCGCAAGGTCCGGCAATGGGACCACCTCCACCTCCTGAGAGAATTTTGGAGGATATCCTTAGAGCGGAGCAAATTCCGACTCGGGGAGGTCAGCAAGCTGAAAAGAAGAAAACACATCAGTATTGCAGTATAACTCAAAGAATGAAACACATAAAAAGTATACTGATGGAAGCTTACCGGCACCACGGGGTTTTCCGCCGTGTGCATGTCCAGAGAAACCTCCGGAATCCTCCTCTCGATCCGCTCCTTGATCAGCCACTTGATTTAGCTTATGTAGCCTTGAGTGGTGTAGGCTTTGGAGCTGATGCGGAGGGAGTCGGTTGGAGACGACGTGATGGAATGCATTAGTCGGGTTCCATGGTACTGAAGTGGCTGGATCCGACGTGAGACCCAGCACTGGACCAAGTCGGATCCCTTCAGACCATTGTGCTTAATCAAATATTCGATCCGCCTCTTAGCGAGGATCAGATCATCAGAAAGAGCCAGAGCAGCCTCGTCCTAGGAAGGCTGGGCCGTGGCAGCTCCGTCGACAAAAGCCGGCAAAGCAGTAGCTTTGTCGGGAGCCGAAATATCCCTATGATAGAAAAAAGTGGCCGGCCATTGTTTGACCGAGTCACTGGCTAGAATCTTGGGATAAGCCCAGTCGCGTCTAAGTGAAAAGCTGATAGTGCCGGTGATGTAAGGAACACTGGCAGTAATGGAATTCCTCCGGACATGGAAATAGTACCAGAAGAGAGTCAAACTCGGCCTAATGCCGAGAAAGCCCTCACAAAGCGAAGCATACGCACTCATCTCTAAGAGAGAGTTGGGAGGAAGATTGTGGAGTTGAACTCCGAAATGATCTATCACCTCGGAGAAGAACTCCGAGGGAGGAAAGGACATACCTCTATCGAGATGGGTTCCGAAGTGGACCCGCTCGCCGTCGCGCGGGTTGGGGATGGTTTCCCCGAAGCCGCTCCGCCAGTCGCCGGCGGCGAGAAGCCCCTCCTTCTCCATGTTCTTGAGGCCCTCCTTGTTGAGGGAACAGGGGATCCAGATTCCCCGGAAACTCTCCTTCTCTGCTGCTTCTTCCGCCATCGCCGCTGCCGCCAAACCAGAGGAAGAAGATGAAGCCATTTCTCCGGTGAGAAGATGACCTGAAAGGGGCAGCGCTGGGAGTTCTGTGGGGGAAGGACGAGGAGGCTCTGTGCGTGCAGGAGGATTGGGAAGGAAGGAAATGGCAAAGGACTGGTGGAAAGGAGAAGGAGAAACCCAAACCCCTTATATCCACCTAACTGCGCCAAGATTCGTGCAAATGCTACAGTGTAACCGACACGCGTCGTGGAAAGAACTGGGAAGGACTCACGTGATGATTGCGTTGCCTCGATCTCCACGCACGCATTGAAACGGCGCCTCGGTTCTGCAAACCGCGGACCCACCAACGGTCGTGCTGACGGAATGACTGTCAGATGACGTGACTTGACCATGCTTGTGTCAGGTGGCGTTAGAGACCAAGTTCCGGCTTGGTTTAAAATCGAGCTAGAAAATCCGAGTAACCTATTGATAGGTCCGACTTATTTTTAAAGACCCGGATCATATTTTTTGTTGTGAAGTTTCAGGAACCCTTCGAGATTCTGCAAGCCGAAGATCAAGCTAGACGATGATAAATCCGACTTTGGATCTTGGAGGCCTCCGGGGGCTGCTGTTGGGGATATACTTTCCGGGTATCCTCACAGTTCCTCACTTACCAGGGTGGCCCACTTCGGGTTAGAGCTTTGCTTCACGGGCGGCCCAGTCAGGGAGAGAGACGGAGTCCAATCCGGCTACGGGAAGGCCTAGAAGACTTACCGACTTAGGCCCATAATGTTACTTGTAGTTCAAGATATACTCTGTAACCGACTCTCAGTCGTAGCCGGATAGATCTCTCCTGTAAACCCTAGGCCGGATATCTATATAAGCCGTCCTAGGGAGAGCCTTTAGGGCACACCTCAATAGTCTACAATCTCATCTCGCACAGGCAAAACGCTTGTAACCCATATTCCGGCTCTGCCATATTACTAGATTGCTAGCAAGAGTAGGATCCGTCCAAAGCCGGTGGATTCGAACCTAGGTAAACGTGTGTGCTCACCGTCCCGGAATACCATACGTCTCACACCCCTCTCTTCCGCACGCCTCGAGGACCCCCTCATGGCGTACTTGTCATCAATCCGACGACAGGAGTTCTTTATCTCAGGTATAATGCCGGAGGGAGTAAACACTACCTCAATTGTGTTAATTCCGAAAGTGACTAATCCATCCAAACTTTCTGATTACCGGCCTATTAGCCTCTATAATGTGGTGTATAAATTGGTCTCAAAAATGCTTGGTTAACAGAATGAGACCACTATTGGATGATATTATTTCTCTGGCACAGAGTGCCTTTGTGCCGGGCCGGCTCATCACGGATAATGCTCTATTAGACTTTGAATGTATTCATCACATTAAGCAGGAGAAGGATCCAACAAAGAGTTTTTGTGCATATAAACTTGATCTATCAAAGACATCTGATAGGGTGGACTGGGTTTTCTTGAGGCGAGTGATGCGAAAGATGGGTTTCCCTCACCAGTTTGTTGAGTGGATAATGTCGTGTGTGACATCGGTGAGATATGCTGTTAAATTTAATGCTACCCTCTTGGATTCGTTTGCACCGTCGCGTGGGCTACGGCAAGGTGACCCTTTATCCCCATTCTTATTCCTCTTTGTAGCTGATGGTTTATCTTCACTACTGAATAAAGGAATCAATGAGAATTTGCTATCTCCAGTCAAGGTGTGTCGGCGAGCACCGGGTGTGTCACACTTGTTATTTGATGATGACACACTATTGTATTTCAAAGCTACACAAGATCAGGCTGTCAATGTCAAGTCGGTCATTGTTAGTTATGCATTGGCAACTGGACAACTTATCAACCCTTCTAAATGCTCTTTATTATTTGGAGATTCGTGTCCCTCGGCTGTTCAGGAGAGCATCAGGAGTGTTTTTGGTGTTTCGACTGTAACCTTTGATGAAAAATACCTGGGTCTCCCTGCCCCTGATGGCCGGCTATCCAGGGGTAGATTACAAAGTCTACAAGCTCAGTTGACTAAACGGTTGTTAACTTGGGGTGATGGCAATTTGGCACAGGCTGGCAGAGAGGTTTTTATCAAAACCGTTGCCCAAGCATTACCAACATATATTATGGGGTTTTTAAGCTACCTCTCTCTGTTTGTGATGATTTTACAAGATTAGTGAGAAATTTCTATTGGGGGACGAATGACGGAAATCGGAAAACTCACTGGAGAGCTTGGGAGAAATTGCAAAGGCCAAAGAACCAAGGTGGTCTAGGATTCCAAGAGTTCTGTGTTTTCAATCAAGCCTTGTTAGCACGTCAAGCGTGGAGGTTGTTAACAAAACCGGATAGCTTATGTGCTCGTGTCCTAAAGGCTAAGTATTACCCTAATGGTCGATTGGAGGACACAGTTTTCAGTGACAATGCGTCATCTACCTGGCAAGACATCTCCTTTGGGCTGGAATTATTAAAAAGGGGTTTAGTATGGAGAATTGGTAATGGGCAAAATGTTCGTATATGGCGTGATCCTGTTGGATATATGCCCAAGAGGCAATAATAAAGTGGTTATTATTATATCTTTATGTTTATGATAAATGTTTACATCCCATGCTATAATTGTATTAACAGGAAACATTAATACTTGTGTGTTTTGTAAACATAAAAGAGTCCCTAGTAAGCCTCTTGTTAAACTAGCTTGTTGATTAATGGATGATCATGGTTTCCTGATCATGGGCATTGGATGTCGTTAATAACAAGATCATGTCATTAGGAGAATGATGTAATGGACACACACCCATAGTAAGCATAGCATAAGATCAAGTCATTAAGTTCGTTTTGCTACAAGCTTTTCAAATGCATAGTAACCTAATCCTTCGACCATGAGGTTATGTTAATCACCATCACCTGATGGGTACTTTGATGACATCAAACGCTGCTTCGTAACTGGGTGGTTATAAAGGTGACATTGGGTATTCTGAAAGTATGTGTGGAAGCGCATGGACCAAGATTGGGATTTGTCCATCCATATGACGGATAGATATGCTCTGGGCCCTCTCGATGGAATGTCATCTAGTTAGCTTGCAAGCATGTGACTAGGTCACAAGGGATGACATATCACAGAACGAGTAAAGAGTACTTATCAGTAACGAGGTAGAACTAGGTATGGAGATACCGACGATCAAACCTCGGATAAGTAGAGTATCGCGTGACAAAGGGAATTGGTTTCGTATGTTAAATGGTTCTATCGATCACAAAGTCATCGTTGAGTATGTGGGAGCTGTTATGGATCTCCAGATCCCGCTAATGGTTATTGATCGGAGATGTGTCTCCATCATGTCTACATGTTCACGAACCGTAGGGTGACACACTTAAGGTTCAAAGTTGTTTTAAGTAGATATGGAATGTGCGTTGGAGACCGAATGTTATTCGGAGTCTCGTATTGGATCCGGGACATCACGAGGAGATCCGAAATTGTCCGGGGAATAAGATTCATATATTGGGGATCATTTTCTAAGTTAGGAAATGTTCCGGAGTATTTGTATGGGGATTCTAGAAGGTTTCGGAATGTTCCGGAAGGTTCTAGAAGATTTCTTGGAGTTTACTTGAAAACCAAAAAAGGATCAAGGAATCCTTGTGGGGTAAGACAAGGATTCGTGGGGGAGTAGGACTCTCCCCTACCTCCTTGATCCGCCGGCCAAGGGAGAGGGGAGTCCTACAAGGACTCCACCTCCCCATGGAGCCTCCCTCCTTTAAATAGAGGGGTGGAGGCACAAGCCCCCTTGCCCCTTCTATTCTCTAGATCTCAAGTTGCCTCTCTCCTCCTCCTTCCCTCTGCTATGGCTTAGGCGAAGCCCTGCAGAATTCTCTACTCCACCACCACCACCACGCGTCGTGCTGCTGGGATTCCGTGGAAAGATCTACTACCTCCGCTGCTCGCTGGAACGAGGAGAGGAAGGTCTGCTTCGACTCCGCACGTGTGACCGACTACGGAAGCGCTGCCGGAACGCGGCGCCGGAAGGATCGTCTACTCGATCTTGAGATCGGCAAGTGATCGACTACATCAACCACGAGATCCGATCTCGTAACGCTTTCGGGTCTACAAGTGTTAGTATAGATCTATCTCGTTGCACATGTCTAATAGATTAGATCTTGGCTTTTATCTAGATTAGATCTGGGTTTTGTTCGTTCTTACGGTAGAAATTTTTTGTTTTCCATGCTACGAACCCATCAGTGGTATTAGAGCCGTGTCTATGCGTAGATCTGTTGCACGAGTAGAACACAATGGTTTTGTGGGTGTTGGTGCTCGAGCCATCTTTTGCTTTGTGTACTTTGCATCTTGCGGTATGGTGGGATGAAGTGGCTCGGGCTAACCTTACATGTCATCGCACATGAGACTTGCTCCACAGTTGACGTGCAACTCGTATTGCACAAGTGGCTTTGCGGGTGTCTGTCTCTCCCATCATAGTATAGATCCAATCTACACTTTGCACTTGATAGCACCTGTATCAACGTTGTGGTTCAGTTTCGTAGGTAAGATCCGTTCTTATTCGAAAGCCCCAAACCACGTAAAACATGCAAAGAAAATTAGAGGCGTCTAACTTGTTTTTGCAGGGGGTTTGTGATGTGATATAGCCATCATGTGATTGTGATTATATTTGATGTATGCAATGATCCTTGTTGTAATATGGAAACCGGCAGGAGCCTAATGGTTGTCTTTAATTCTATTAAGACCTATGTGTCTATTCATCTTGTAATAGCTTTATTCCAAGTAGTTGTAATAGTTGCTAGTGATGATGGACAACCATGAAGCGGCGCCACTGACCTTGACGCAATGCTGGTGATGATGGAGATCATGTCCGTGCTTTGGAGATGGAGATCAAAGGCATAAGAAGAAAGGGCCATATCATATCACACTAATTATGAACTGCCTGTGATGTTAATCCTTTATGCATCTTGTATTGCTTAGATCGCGACGGTAGCATTATAAGATGATCCCTCTCACTAAATATCTAGTAATAAAGTGTTCGTCCTTAGTAGGCACCGTTGCTAAGACTCGTCGTTTCGAAGCATCTCGTGATGATCGGGTGTGATAGATTCTACGTGTGCATACGACGGGTGCAAGCCAGATTTGCATATGTGGATACTAAGGTTAATCTTGACGAGCCTAGCATGTACTGACATGGTCTCAGAACACGGAATACCGAAAGGTAAAGCATGAGTCATATGGATGATATGATGAACATGTTGATTGTTCGCCTTTAAAGCTACATCATCTCACGTGATGATCAGACTTGGTGTAGTAGATTTGGTTCGTGTAATCACTAAAACAACTCGAGGGATGTTGTTTTGAGTGGGAGTTCTTTTGTAATTTGGATTAGTCAATTTATCATAAACACAATCAAAGTGAATTTGCATAGTTTGTTGTAGTCATTGGCATCCGTTCACCAGCTTACGCTTAGTTATAGTTGAGATAGTAGAACTATAGAAATTCTGGATATGTGCTTTACGAACTGGTATCGTATTGTTTTGAGTGTCAATCTAAAGTTTAAAAGTCATATTGCAAACTTTCAGCAAACTTCGTTTACTCTGTGAAGTTTAATAAACAGTATTAAATCAAGATTAACAATTCCAGTGTTAGTATCTAATGTATCATGTTTGCCTCCATGATTCTTGATACTCAAAAGATTGTTTTTAATATCAGGTTTATCTAACAGCTGAAAGCAATGTTTCAGAAACCATCATATGTGAAAGGTATTACGATATCTAAAACAATGTGTTGGTTACAACATGATAGAGTATACGTCCTCATATTTGATGAGAATTTGTGAAGATTGGAGACGCCAGTCGTTCTAATCCTCCAAAAGGTTTTGGAAAAGAAACATCATACTCGCAATTCACCTTTATAAGCTATAGCAGCTTGATCATGAAAATTGTCATGATAAGGATAAATAGAAGATGTAAGTAAAATGTTTACTACACTAAAAGATTACTAAAGAATAGAATTTTGAAAGAATGCCAAACATTTGATGAAGGTGATCCACTTCAAAGTGCAAGTTCAAAGGTATTAGTATTTGACTATACACACTTTGTACTATGTGTCATGTGAATGACACCACTATTGATGTTGATAGATTCTTTTAAAAGAAAAGGAATTGTTGAAAGAGAATCTATAAAATATTTGGCAGAAAAGAAAAGATTGGAGATGTCCAACTTAGGTATATAGAAGATACATGCTATGGCTGTATTCCTTGGTTGTTAAACAATGTGGTTCTGCGGTATTGGATACCGAATTGGTTGGTATGAAGTGTCATACAGGACAACACAATTCATGAACTGCAATGGCCTAAGTAACTAGCAAGAGAATATGTGATGATATTCATCGAAAACAAACAAAGGGTTGTTGTGTTGCTCGTTAACATCAAAGCTTGCCTTCAAGATTTGTTTCAATAATTGTTATTTTGATCAGGTATTATGACGACAAAAGGTTGTTCAAATAATTACCGTATTCCATAATAGATGGATGATATACAAGTCTGGTTGGAGAAATAACGACCATAAAACTAATGCTAAAATGTCGCAAGACAAATAATTGAAAGATCACTTGCGAAGTGACATCACCGTTTAAATTATATTAGGGATACATGAAGAAACTCCATGTTGATGGATTTTTGGAGTCTTTGATTTTGATCAAATGACGCTTGTGATACTTTCCTGGAGATAATTAAAACTCCGTTCGTAGGCCAAAAGAGGAATGGATGACTAACTGATTGGAATTTGTACATATTGATGTATATAGTCCATTATGTGTAGTCGTGGGCGATGGATTTCAACTTCATATGCTTTCTCCGAAGATTTGAGTGAGTATATGTATATACTTACTCAATAAGGAAGAAGTATGAAACATTTGAAAATGTTCAAAGACTTTCAAGATGAAGTGGAAAATTATTGTAACAAGAAAATAAAAAAAAGTTTATGATTGGATCATAAAGATGTTTGAGTTACAAGTTTAGCAAAACACCTAAGATTTGAGGAATCGTTCCATGGATTTGCATTTCCCAAAACACCATAGGAGTATGGAGTTCAAGATATGTAATGAAACCTTGTTTGACATGGTAAGATCAAAGGTGTCATTTATAAAACTGCCATTATATTTTAAAGATTAAAGCTTTAGTGACTATCGCTTTTACACTAAAAAGAGCTCCATCGTGATCCGTTGAAATGACACCATATAAGTCATGGTTTGGGATAAAACCCAGGTTGTCCTTTCTTAAATTTTTGGTATGCTAGGCATAAGTAAAATGTTTACAACCAAAGTCGGATGAGCATGTCTTTGTAGGTTATTTTGAATAACCATTGGGTATTCCTCCATAACACCGAAGACAAAATTGTTTGTCGCTTAGAGTGTCGAGTTTCTTGAGAAGGAATTTTTGGTGAAAATTCAAGTGGGAGGACAATAGAACTTTGACAAGGTTGTTGAACCTTGGCTAATATGTGCTGAGTTGCGCAACATCGGTAAGTGTCCCGGAGGCAGCAACAATGCTCATGGCTCACGTGCCTCAAAGGTTGTGGTCACGGAGATCTAAGTTCCTATTGAACCAAGTAGGTCGGGTAAGTAATCAAATGCCAAGATTTGAGAGTTAAATCATTGTTGTTTGACAATGATGAACCGACTACATGCAAATAATCAATGATGGGCCCTGACTTCGTTAAGTGGCTTAAAGCCATAAAATCCGTGATAATTCCATACACGAGAAATCAAGCTTTGAATTTGAAAGACCCTCTAGAAAGGTGCAAGACCTTACAGTCGTATATGGATCTATAAAGAAATAGACATGGATGTTTCACATCTATGAAATAGTCGACATGTCGGAAAGAGTTTACGACAATGTTCAAGGAATTGACTATGATAAGATTTGATCTTTCATAGCGATATTTAGTCTGGACGGATTAATGTAGAAACCACTACATATATTTTGGTATATGGTAGTTGAACAAACAAAATAAGTTCTTCTAATAGAATGGTTACCAAGGACGTGTACATGACACGATCCAAAGGGTTTTGTTAATTCAAAGGATGCTAAAAGAGTATGCAAAACTTCAATGGTTGAATTGAGCATCGCGGAGTTGGAATCTTCACCGTGATGAAACCGTTAAAAGGTTTAATTTCATCAGAGACGATGAAGATGTTTGCATTTTGCAAAAAATTAAGTGGGAGCGCTAAGACATATTTCTAATACATTATGTGAAAGACATATTGTTGATTAGAAATGATGTATCTTTTATTGACACAGGTTAAGAATTTCATTTCGATGAAAGACTTAGGCATAACCCAAGAATTAGGCATCAATGTGAAGGGGTTTCGCAGCATAGTAAATCAAAATTTTCTACGGAAGCGAACAGAGGGAAAGCCAAGATCTAATCTAGGAGATGCAAACAATGAGAGAGATTGGATTAGATCTTCATACCCTTGAAGATTCGCACAGCGGAACGTTCGTCGGAACGTGGGTGATGTAGTCGAACTCGCTTCTCCTCCTCGCGATCCGATCCGATCTAGCACCACAAGTGGCGGTGCCTCCGTGAGATGCACACGTGCAGCACCTCGACGTCTCCTCCTTCCTCGGACCAGAAAGTATGGTGGAGAGATGGATTGGATCTACAACACGACGGCGTGGTGTATATGGTGGAGAATTTCTGCTGCAGGGCTTCACCTACAAACAGTCGGGAGGGAGAGAGGAAGGCAGCAGGGCTACTAGGGTTTGGAGGAAGGTGTGTGGGAGGGGGGAGCACCAGCCCTCTATATATAGAGGGGGAGGGGGCGGCCAGCCCTAGCCCCTCCTCCAAGCCTATCTCTAGTTTAAACGATTTAAACTCTCCCTTATCTAGAAATTCTATCCCGAGATTTAAACGAGTCAAATCTCTCTAGAATCGGCTGGGCCCTATGGGGCCTTGTGCCCCTGGCCCAATGCGGCCAGGACACTCCCTCATAGGCCCATGCCCCCTCCCGGAAGGTGGGACCACGTTGGCCCCCTTCCGGAAGGTTCTAGAAGCTTCCGGTACAATACCGATTAACCCGGAACAATTCCGAACTCCAAAAACTGCACTGCCTTATATGAATCTTATTCTCCGGACCATTCCGGAACCTCTCGTGATATCCCGGATCCCATCCGAGACTCCAAACAAAAATTCATAAACCAATTATCCAATCTATCCTAGCGTCGAGACACGTTAAGTGTGTGACCCTGCGGGTTCGAGAATATGCAGACATGATCTTCTATCAATAATCAACAGCGGGGTCTGGGCACCCATATTGACTCCCACACATTCATCGATGATCATATCGGATGAACCACGATGCCAGGATTCAATCAATCCCATATATATATTCCCTTCGTCTCGCGATATTTTACTTGCCCGAGATTCGATCGTCGGTACCGTCATACCTAGTTCAATCTCGTTCACAGCAAGTACTTTACTTGTTCCGTAATCCGATATCACTTTGTGATTAACTCCTTAACCACATGCTTGCAAGCGGTGTTGATATCGATTACCGAGTGGGCCCGAAGTATATCTCTCCGACTTGGGAGGGACAAATCCCATCTCGATACATACAACCCAACAGATACTTTCCGATCACCTGAGAGACACCTTTATGATCACCCTCTCATAGGATGACGTTTGATGACCTCAAAGCTTTCTTTCGATACCAGGGAGTTGTATTATCTCATGGTCTAAGGAATACAATATTTGACATAAGAAAAGCTTCGCAAAGATGAACACAATGACACGATCTAATTGCTTCGCTTAGTTTGGGTCTGTCCACCATATCATTCTCCCAATGATATGATCTCATTATCAATTGACAACTCATGTCTATGGTTAGGAAACCTTAACCATCATTGATCAATGAGCTAGTCCATAGAGGCGTACTAGGGACATAGTGTTGTTCACAAACCACACAAGTATTAATGTTTCCGCTTAATACAATTCTAGCATGGAATATAAACTTTATCATGAATAAGAATTATAATAATAACATCTTTATTATTGCCTCTAGGGCATAATTCCAACAGTCTCCCACTTGCACTAGAGTCAATAATCTAGTTTACATTTGGCAACAATCTCACACCCATGGCACTGAGGTGCTGATCATGTTTTACACGTGGAAGAGGTTTAGTCAATGGATCTGCGACATTCAGATCTGTATGTACTTTGCTGATCTTCAGATCTCCATCTGCTATATAATCTCGGATTATATGAAACTTGCGGTTGATATGCTTGGTCTTTGGATGATATCTTGGTTCCTTAGCGAGTGCTATGGCGCCAGTGTTGTCACACAATATCTCCAGTGGGTCCAATGCACTTGGAACCACGCCAAGCTCAGTGATGAAGTTTCTGATCCAAACTCCTTCACTTGACGCTTCTGCAGCAGCCATGTATTCCGCTTCTACTGTAGATCCCGCGATCACGCTTTGCTTGCAGCTTCTCCAGCTCACAGCTCCTCCATTCAAAATATACACGTATCCTGTCTGAGATTTAGAATCATCCTTGTCGGTGTCGAAACTAGCATCGACGTAACCTTTTACGACGAGCTGTTCATCACCCCCATAGACTAAGAACATTTCTTTAGTCCTATTTAGGTACCTTAGGATGTTCTTCACGGCTGTCCAGTGTTCCACTCCTGGATCACTTTGATATCTGCTCGTCAAACTAAGAGCATTGGACACATCCGGTCTAGTACACAGCATGGCATACATGATGGAACCTATGGCCGAGGCATAAGGCACTTTGCTCATAGCTTCCCTATCATTTACCGTAGCTGGACACTGAGCCTTGCTCAATATCATACCTGACAACATAGGCACTGAACCTTTCAATGCCTTATCCATTCTGAACCTTTTCAGAACTTTGTCTAGGTATGTACTCTGGCTTAAAGCTATCAGGCGTCTTTGTCTATCTCTATAGATTTTGATGCCCAATATATAAGCAGCTTCACCTAGGTCTTTCATTGAAAAACACTTGTTCAAATAACTCTTCACATCGTTAAGCATGTTGATGTCATTTCCAATAATCAATATGTCATCCACATATAGTACCAGAAACGTCACCGAGCTCCCACTCACTTTCTTGTAGATGCAAGCTTCGTAGCAGTTTGGAACAAATCCAAAGCTCTTGATCACTTGATCAAAACGAAGGTTCCAACTCCGAGATGCTTGCTTCAGTCCATAAATGGAACGCTGAAGTTTGCATACTTTATCAGCATCCTAAGGATCGACAAAACCTTCGGGTTGCATCATATACAACTCTTCATCAATGTTGCCATTGAGGAACGCAGTCTTGACATCCATCTGCCATATTTAAAAATCATGAAACGCAGCAATTGCTAATAAAATCCGAATGGACTTAAACATCGCTACGGGAGAGAAAGTCTCATCGTAGTCAACACCTTGAACTTGTCGAAAACCTTTCGCGACAAGCCGTGCTTTATAGACGGTAACATTACCATCCGCGTCCGTTTTCTTCTTGAAGATCCATTTGCACTCAACGGCCTTTCGGTCGCTAGGAGGGTCCACCAAAGTCCATACTTGGTTTTCGCTCATGGATCCCAATTCGGATTTCATGGCTTCTAGCCATTTCTCAGAGTCTGGGCCCATCATCGCTTCCTCATAGTTCGTAGGTTCACTGTCTTCTACTAACAAGACAGTCAAGACAGGGTTGCCGTACCACTCAGGAGGGGCACGCGACCTTGTCGACCTGCGACGTTCAGTAGCAGCATCGTCCGAAGCTTCATGATCCTTGTCATTAGCTTCCTCTATTGTTGGTGCAGGCGGCACTGGAACAATTTCAGGTGCTGCGCTACTCTCCAATTCAAGAGAAGGTTCAATAACCTCGTCTAGCTCTACTTTCCTCCCACTCACTTCTTTCGAGAGACTCTCCTTCTCAAGAAAGGAACTGTTCTTTGCGACAAACACTTTGCCTTCGGTTCTGTGATAGAAGGTATACCCAATAGTTTCCTTAGGGTATCCTATGAAGACGCATTTCTCCGCTTTGGGTTCGAGCTTGTCCGGCATCAACTTCTTGACGTAAGCTTCGCATCCCCAAACTTTAAGAAATGACAACTTAGGTTTAGCACCAAACCACAGTTCATACGGTGTCGTCTCAACGGATTTAGATGGAGCCCTATTTAAAGTGAATGCAGCGGTTTCTAATGCGTAACCCCAAAAAGATAACAGCAAATCAGTAAGAGACATCATCGATCGGACCATATCTAATAGGGTTCGATTCCGGCGTTCAGACACACCATTGCGCTGTGGTGTTCCGGGTGGCGTGAGTTGTGAAACGATTCCACTTGCTTTGAGATGCGTGAGAAAATCATAACTCAAATATTCGCCCCCACGATCGGATCGTAGAAACTTAATCTTTCTGTTACGATGGTTCTCTACTTCATTCTGAAATTCCTTGAACTTTTCAAATGTTTCAGATTTATGTTTCATTAAATAGATATACCCATATCTACTTAAGTCATCGGTAAAAGTGAGAAAATAGCGATATCCACCGCGCGTCGAAACACTCATCGGTCCGCATACATCGGTATGTATGATTTCCAACAAGTCCGTTGCTCGCTCCATCATACCGGAGAACGGGGTTTTGATCATCTTGCCCATGAGGCATGGTTCGCATGTGTCAAATGATTCAAAATCAAGGGACTCCAAAAGTCCATCAGAATGGAGTTTCTTCATGCGCTTTACACCAATATGACCTAGACGACAGTGCCACAAATAAGTAGTATTATCACTATCTACTTTGCATCTCTTAGCCTCAATGTTATGGATGTGTGTTTCATCCCTTTCGAGATTTAGAAGAAATAAACCATTCACAAGAGGTGCATGACCATAAAAGATGTTACTCATATAAATAGAACAACCATTATTCTCCGATTTAAATGAATAACCGTCTTGCAATAAACACGATCCAGAAATAATGTTCATGCTCAACGCAGGCACATAATAACATTTATTAAGGTTTAAAACTAATCCCGAAGGTAAAACTAAGGAGAGCGTGCCGACGGCCATCACATCAACTCTTGATCCGTTGCCAACGCGCATCGTCACCTCATCCCTCGCAAGCCGCCGTCTATTCCGTAGCTCCTGTTTCGAGTTACAAATATTAGCAACTGAACCGGTATCAAATACCCAGGCACTACAACGAGGGCTAGTAAGGAAAACATCAATAACATGTATATCAAATACACCTTTGATGGTGCCAGCCTTCTTGTCCGCTAAGTACTTCGGACAGTTGCGCTTCCAGTGACCCTTGTCCTTGCAATAGAAGCACTCAGTGTCCGGCTTAGGACCAGACTTGAGCTTCTTCTCAGCAGGGGCAACGCGCTTGCCGCCACCTTTCTTGAAGGGCTTATTTGCACCTTTACCTTTCTTAAAGGAGGGCTTGTTGACCATCAACACATGATTATCTTTCTTGATGTCCACCTCCGCAGCCTTCAGCTTTGCGAAGAGCTCGGTGATCGTATCAGTGGAACCAATCTGATTATGAGTCACTACAAAACTTTTGTAGCTGGGAGGGAGTGATTGCAGAACCCTGTCAATCTTGAGCTCCTCTGGAATCTTGCAGTCCAGTTGCTCAAGGCGTTGAGTGTAGCCCGACATCTTAATGGCGTGCTCACTAACGGAACTCCCTTCCTCCATCTTGCAGTTAAAGAACTTCTCAGAGATCTCATATCTCTCAGAACGGGCCTGAGTCTGAAACATGGTTTTCAGCTCCTCGAGAATCTCAAAGGGCCCGGGATAGTTTTCAAAACGATTTTGAAGTTCCGGTTCCATAGCAAACAACATGGTGCTCTTAATCACACCATAATCATCTTTGCGCGACTGATAGACAGCTTTCTCATCAGCCGGCGCAGTTGCAGCAGGGGGTTACCTAACGCTTTCTCAAGGACATAGTCCTTTTGTCCGCCAGACAGAATGATTCTTAGATTGCGGAACCAGTTGGTGAAGTTAGACCCATTGTTTCTAAGCTTTTCTTTCTCAGCAAAAACGTTGAAGTTGAAGTTGGACTTGGCCATTGGATCTACAGTATTTGCAAGTACAATTTAGACTATGTTCATGATAAATAGTTCAACTTAATCAAATTACTAGATGAACTCCCACTAAATTCAACATCCCTCAAGTTGTTTAGTGAACACGATCCAAATTCACCACACCTAATCCGATCATCACGAGAAGAGATGTGGTTTCAATGGTGGACAACGAAGTGTCGTTCATATCATTCATATGACTCATGCTTAACCTTTCGGTTCTTGTGTTCTGAGGTCATGTCTGTACATGCTAGGCTCGTCAAGTTAGACCCAAGTATTTCCGCGTGTGCAAAACCGGCTTGCACCCGTTGTATGTGAGCGTAGAGTCTATAGCACCCGATCATCACGTGATGCTTGGACACGACGAACTTTCGCAACGGTGCATACTTGGGGAGAACACAGTTTTTATCTTGATCTTTAAGTGAGGAATCATCTTACAATGCTACCGTCGCGATCTAAGCATAATAAGATACATAAAGGGATAAACATCACATGCATATAACTTTATGTGACATGGTATAGCCAATCTTCGCGCAATGATCTCCATCTTGTGCGTTCCGGCATGATCTCCATCACTCCACCATGATTGCCTCCACCACGAATAGCAACTACAACTATTGCTAACTACTTAGCGATAAAGTAAAGCTATTACATGGCGTATAAGAAGTTGACTCGCAGGTCATACACAATTATAAAGACAACCATATGGCTCCTTCCGGTTGTGTACTCATCGACATGCAAGTCGTGAAACATTACAAAACATGATCATCGCATACATTATACACATCACATCTTGGGCCATACCATATCACAGAAAACACTCCCTGCAAAAACAAGTTAGACGCCTCTACTTTGTTGTTGCATGTTTTACGTGGCTTATGGGAGTAGATGCTAAGAACGATTCTTACCTACGGAAAGCCACAACGGTGATATTATGGTTGCCAAACTCCGGTGTTAATCCCATGACAACTATAGTGAGAGAAACTGACATCCACCAGCCGCATGTGTGGTACAAGCCACACGTCAGGTGCGGAGCCGGTCTCGCGAACGACGTCGCGTAAGGTTGGCCTGGACCGCTTAAATCTCACTATCCCGCGTCATAAGAAGAACACAAACGAGAGGCTTGCAACAGAAAACATCAACGCCCGCAACAACCATGTTGCGTTCTACTCGTGAATCACATCTACGCATAGATCTAGCTCTGATACCACTGAAGGGGTTTCGCAGCATAGTAAATCAAAATTTTCTACGGAAGCGAACAGAGGGAAAGCCAAGATCTAATCTAGGAGATGCAAACTACGAGAGAGATTGGATTAGATATTCATACCCTTGAAGATTCGCACAGCGGAACGTTCGTCGGAACGTGGGTGATGTAGTCGAACTCGCTTCTCCTCCTCGCGATCCGATCCGATCTAGCACCACAAGTGGCGGTGCCTCCGTGAGATGCACACGTGCAGCACCTCGACGTCTCCTCCTTCCTCGAACCAGCAAGTATGGTGGAGAGATGGATTGGATCTACAACACGACGGCGTGGTGTATATGGTGGAGAATTTCTGCTGCAGGGCTTCGCCTACAAATAGTCGGGAGGGAGAGAGGAAGGCAGCAGGGCTACTAGGGTTTGGAGGAAGGTGTGTGGGAGGGGGGGTGCACCAGGCCTCTATATATAGAGGGGGAGGGGGCGGCCAGCCCTAGCCCCTCCTCCAAGCCTATCTCTAGTTTAAACGATTTAAACTCTCCCTTATCTAGAAATTCTATCCCGAGATTTAAACGAGTCAAATCTCTCTAGAATCGGCTGGGCCCTATGGGGCCTTGTGCCCCTGGCCCAATGCGGCCAGGACACTCCCTCATAGGCCCATGCCCCCTCCTGGAAGGTGGGACCACGTTGGCCCCCTTCCGGAAGGTTCTAGAAGCTTCCGGTACAATACCGATTAACCCGGAACAATTCCGAACTCCAAAAACTGCACTGCCTTATATGAATCTTATTCTCCGGACCATTCCGGAACCTCTCGTGATATCCCGGATCCCATACGAGACTCCGAACAAAAATTCATAAACCAATTATCCAATCTATCCTAGCGTCGAGACACGTTAAGTGTGTGACCCTGTGGGTTCGAGAATATGCAGACATGATCTTCTATCAATAATCAACAGCGGGGTCTGGGCACCCATATTGACTCCCACACATTCATCGATGATCACATCGAATGAACCACGATGCCAGGATTCAATCAATCCCATATATATATTCCCTTCGTCTCACGATATTTTACTTGCCCGAGATTCGATCGTCGGTACCGTCATACCTAGTTCAATCTCGTTCACAGCAAGTACTTTACTCGTTCCGTAATCCGATATCACTTTGTGACTAACTCCTTAACCACATGCTTGCAAGCGGTGTTGATATCGATTACCGAGTGGGCCCGAAGTATATCTCTCCGACTTGGAAGGGACAAATCCCATCTCGATACATACAACCCAACAGATACTTTCCGATCACCTGAGAGACACCTTTATGATCACCCTCTCATAGGATGACGTTTGATGACCTCAAAGCTTTCTTCCGATACCAGGGAGTTGTATTATCTCATGGTCTAAGGAATACAATATTTGACATAAGAAAAGCTTCGCAAAGATGAACACAATGACACGATCTAATTGCTTCGCTTAGTTTGGGTCTGTCCACCATATCATTCTCCCAATGATATGATCTCATTATCAATTGACAACTCATGTCTATGGTTAGGAAACCTTAACCATCATTGATCAATGAGCTAGTCCATAGAGGCGTACTAGGGACACAGTGTTGTTCACAAACCACACAAGTATTAATGTTTCCGCTTAATACAATTCTAGCATGGAATATAAACTTTATCATGAATAAGAATTATAATAATAACATCTTTATTATTGCCTCTAGGGCATAATTCCAACACAATGTCTATATGGATAGATTGAGGCGCTAATATGGTTTTGCCAAATGTACATAGATAAGATGTTGAATGAGTTTAATATGGAAACAACAAGAAAGGTTCTTGACGCACGAAAAGGACTGAATCAAGATTCAAGTGTGTTGACACGAGATTCAAGTGTTTTGACACTTAGTGAAATCACAAGAATATTTTGATCAATCTTTGAGATGTACACATCCAGATATGTCCTATGCTCTAAATGTTATGAGCATATACCAGAATGACTCATAAGATGATCATTGGACAATAGTAGGGATATTCCTATGATCTTTGGAAGAACTAAGAATATATTATTTATATAGTGGTGACAAATAGTTCATTGTAAATTGTTGCATTGATACTAGTTTTGTCACAAATTAAGTTTATCTCAATTTAAACTATGGGTGACACAATGTAATGGAAAGGAAGTTCCATAACGGATTTGGTTGAGTACCAAAGTTAAAACATTGTGACAGATACTACAACAAAAGGCTAAGTATATGACTGCTATTATAGCAGCAAATGAGGGCATTTGCGTCAAGTAGTTTGTTATCAAACTAGGTGTGGTTCATAGCGGGATAATACTATGAAGATACATTGTACGAAAATTGTATCAACATGATTTAATCCCAAGGACTAAAGGTCTCACCAAAGGACCAAATTTATACAATGCCATCTCATTGGAGAATGAGTAATGCGTAGAAACGCAAGGACATGCAAATACACACAGACCTGAAAGTGTCAGATCCGAAGATTATGTTTACCACTAGCAATAGTGTCTATACAACACCAGAAAGCCATAGGTGTTGAATGCACAAGTTTTTAACTAGATTATTGACTCTAGTGCAAGTGGGAGACTGTTGGAGATATGCCCAAGAGGCAATAATAAAGTGGTTATTATTATATCTTTATGTTTATGATAAATGTTTACATCCCATGCTATAATTGTATTAACATGAAACATTAATACTTGTGTGTTTTGTAAACATAAAAGAGTCCCTAGTAAGCCTCTTGTTAAACTAGCTTGTTGACTAATGGATGATCATGGTTTCCTGATCATGGGCATTGGATGTCGTTAATAACAAGATCATGTCATTAGGAGAATGATGTAATGGACACACACCCATAGTAAGCATAGCATAAGATCAAGTCATTAAGTTCGTTTTGCTACAAGATTTTCAAATGCATAGTAACCTAATCCTTCGACCATGAGGTTATGTTAATCACCATCACCGGATGGATACTTTGATGACATCAAACGCTGCTTCGTAAATGGGTGGTTATAAAGGTGACATTGGGTATTCTAAAAGTATGTGTTGAAGCGCATGGACCAAGATTGGGATTTGTCCATCCATATGACGGATAGATATGCTCTGGACCCTCTCGGTGGAATGTTATCTAGTTAGCTTGCAAGCATGTGACTAGGTCACAAGGGATGACATATCACGGAACGAGTAAAGAGTACTTATCAGTAACGAGGTAGAACTAGGTATGGAGATACCGACGATCAAACCTCGGATAAGTAGAGTATCGCGTGACAAAGGGAATTGGTTTCGTATGTTAAATGGTTCTATCGATCACAAAGTCATCGTTGAGTATGTGGGAGCTGTTATGGATCTCCAGATCATGCTAATGGTTATTGATCGGAGATGTGTCTCCATCATGTCTACATGTTCACGAACCGTAGGGTGACACACTTAAGGTTCGAAGTTGTTTTAAGTAGATATGGAATGTGCGTTGGAGACCGAATGTTGTTCGGAGTCTCGGATTGGATCCGGGACATCACGAGGAGATCCGGAATTGTCCGGGGAATAAGATTCATATATTGGGGATCATTTTCTAAGTTAGGAAATGTTCCGGAGTATTTGTATGGGGATTCTAGAAGGTTTCGGAATGTTCCGGAAGGTTCTAGAAGATTTCTTGGAGTTTACTTGAAAACCAAGAAAGGATCAAGGAATCCTTGTGGGGTAAGACAAGGATTCGTGGGGGAGTAGGACTCTCCCCCACCTCCTTGATCCGCCGGCCAAGGGAGAGGGGAGTCCTACAAGGACTCCACCTTCCCATGGCGCCTCCCTCCTTTAAATAGAGGGGTGGAGGCACAAGCCCTCTTGCCCCTTCTATTCTCTAGATCTCAAGTTGCCTCTCTCCCCCTCCTTCCCTCTGCTCTGGCTTAGACGAAGCCCTGCAGAATTCTCTACTCCACCACCACCACGCCGTCGTGCTGCTGGGATTCCGTGGAGAGATCTACTACCTCCGCTGCTCGCTGGAACGAGGAGAGGAAGGTCTGCTTCGACTCCGCACGTGTGACCGACTACGGAAGCGCTGCCGAAACGCGGCGCCGGAAGGATCGTCTACTCGATCTTGAGATCGGCAAGTGATCGACTACATCAACCACGAGATCCGATCTCGTAACGCTTTCGGGTCTACAAGTGTTAGTACAGATCTATCTCATTGCACATGTCTAATAGATTAGATCTTGGCTTTTATCTAGATTAGATCTCGGTTTTGTTCGTTCTTACGGTAGAATTTTTTTGTTTTCCATGCTACGAACCCATCAGATCCTTGGATCCCCAGGCTGGACTCCTTCAGGCCTATATCACGCCAGGGAAGGTGCAGGCTTCAGTTTGTGTCGGATCTTTTAGATCAGTACGGTAATTGGAAGATTGAGCTGCTTAGACAGTATTTTCATCCTGCGGATGTTTCGGAAATTTTGAAACTTAAACCATCTCGCCGTTTGGATGGAGATCGCCTCGCTTGGGCCTTGAATAAGCATGGGTTGTTCACTGTTCGTAGTGCTTATTGGTTTGCTATGGAAGGAGTGTGGGTTCAGCTACTGAATCTTCAAGTACGGCCCAGGATGGTAGTAGGAAGGTATGGGATTTAATTTGGAAGTCTAATGTGCCACCCAAAGTGCAGAATTGAGGAGAACTTTGGAGGTTACCGATAGGTGTCCTATATGTGGTGTTGAAGCTGAGGACAATTTCCATCCACTTGTGCGTTGTACCTTTGCCAAGGAGCTATGGATTTCTATGGCTTCGGTCTGGAGCATCCCACCACTTTATTCAGTTCAGAACACTGGCACAGAATGGCTTCTTAGTCTGATCAGCAACCTGGACGGTGATGCTATTACAAAGATTTTAATGATCTTGTGGAGAGTGTGGCACATTCGAAACGAGGTAGTCCATGATAAAACTCCACCGCCACCTGATGTTTCTAAGGGATTTTTGTTGAGCTATGTGCAGTCGTTAATTCAGATCAAGCACCATTCATCGGAAGATATATTGAAGGGAAAATTTATTCTGAATTATGAGGATAGTGTTTTCCATGCGCCTGCGGTGGCTGCTCCGAGTCATCCATAGTGGACTCCTCCTCCCCTCGGCTGGATCAAGTTGAATACGGATGGTTCCTTTGGCGCGGCAGGTGACGCCGGTGCGGGAATTGTTGTGCGTGATCATGTGGGTGCTATATTATTATCGTCTTGCCGCATGCTATCTAATTGCAGAGACGCTTTGGAATCGGAATTATTGGCTTTAAGAGAGGGTCTATCCTTGGCGCTCCACTGGTGCAATCAGCCTATTATGATTGAGATCGACTGCTTGGAGATGGTGAAGATGGTTGGAAATGTTAAGATGGATAGGTCAGTGTATATGACTGTCATAGAGGAGATTAAATCCCTGCTTAAGGTCCGCCAAACTTGTATTACTCATATTAGTAGATTTCAGAATACTGGCTATGCTAGGACTGATGAACGTACGGCAGTATGGTTGTCTTCAGGCCCGGAGGGTTTAGCTGACATCTGCCAAAACTTTGTAATTCCTGAGATTTGAGTAATACTATCTATTCGCAAAAAAAAAAAAAAAAAATCCACATGTCCTGTCTGTTCTCTGTTAATCATACCGGTCACGTTTAAGTCACTAATGTCTCCTGTTTAGTGCTAACTAAACACACGAATTGAAGTTCTATTTCTGTTGGTACTCTGTATCGGAAAGAAGAGAGGAGGAGGGGAATTAGTGGCCAGACAAGCCCTAGAAAAATTCCCAAAAATCAATCCCGAAACCCTAGCAAATGTGTACGTATATATGTTGCGTCCGCGGAACACGCAAATGTGCGCATGGGTCGCCGTATGCGACCGGCCGGTGTGCCCTAGTTGGTACTAGTGGTGTACGACGTACGCGATTGTGACGGCCGTCTCTATCGCTGGAACAACATACACGATCGAGCATATGGTCTGTGCACAGTTTCGCAAACCATTATGCAGTATGGTTCTGGTTTGGTTCACAACTCACGCTACTAGCTCATGGGTCGCCATATGAGAGATGTGCACAGTTTCGCAAACCATTATGCGAACCGCTCCTCTTCCTCGTCCACATCGCCACCTATCCGCGCGTCCCTGCTCGAGGTCGAGGCCCAGACGCTCGCCCTCGCTCGCTGGAGACAGCCTCCTCTTCCTCCCGTTCCGTCACCTCGCAGAGCCTCCTGCCGCAACTGCGTCCAGCACGCCTCCGCCTCTATCACTCATCTGCAACGACGTTGTCCAACTCGCAACAGTCCGTGGGCTGGCTTCCTCCTCCGCGTGTACGGGCGGGTAGAAGGAGCAGGCAGAGCGACGAGTAGAAAGGACATGTAGAAAAAACGGTTCGATTTTTGCACTATAGGATGGAAATGATGGGTAATTTCCGCAAAGATATAGGGGCAAAACCGTCCAAGCTAATGTCGGACGGAAATTTTAGAGATGACTAACCTACCTCAACGTATAGATAGATAGATTGAGATTAACAAAGCTAAGAGACAAGGAAGAAGGGGAGAATGCAAGTATCGGTGAGGCAGGAGAGAATGCCGATGAGTTATCATGGAACAGAGCTGAATCCCTGGTCAGTGGGGGCGTGCACCAAGATATGAGGTCTGTTAGATCTGCCATTTAATCTCGCATGGTCAATGTAGATAGCGTCTTACCTTTTTCTTTGCAGTGTGACCATGGTACACATTTCTTTTATCGAGAGTGATCAGACTAACTGCAAAAGGCATAAGGATGCTAGATCCATACTATTACCAGTACTTGTTCCATGAGCAAGGCATGTTCTAATCCTCAGATGCAGATTCTCCTATGCTCATGGGGAGGTGCTCAAGTGTACCAAGGTCAAACAATTTGGCTTTCCCCATAATATATGCAATCCATGGTTATATGGCTAACAAATTAATCAGCAGATATCCAACATTAATTTACTATTTCGGACATATATTGTTTTGCTACCGGAGAAGGCAAGGTAACACATGCATCTTCCTGTGTTCTTACCACTGCTTTCTTATTTCATACACGTTCAACAGTATTATACTAAGTACTAATTACATATCTCTCATGAGCTCTCGACATTCATCCACATGCATTTTAGCAAGTGTGAATGTTCCCCTTATATTACTGTAGGTAGGATATATCTGCAACACAACAGTGCATATCGCTATAGATTTTTTTAAGGGACACCAAATGCTCAAATTTTAATTGTCCCCAATAAGTTTTTGTAGCAAAAAGCAGCTACTCTATGGTTTATGGAGAATAAATTTGAGTCCCCTGGATCAGATTCATTAATCAAATTTAAAATGAATCGTTCAAGTTCTCAACTAAATATGTGACTCTTATCTTAGGGAGAAGGTATACTCACACTTGAAAGAGAAGAATCCATTTTTATAGTCCAACCCAAATGGGCATGAACTATGTATAATAAGTGTCGATCATTTTCTTGTTGCTCCCACTAAACCAATCTTGTAAGACGTTGCGATCATCTTGGGAATTTTGTCATTCATAGGGGGGGGGGGGGGCATATATATTTTAGCTTCTTTGTTACTAGATTTTCAGCTCTTGACATTAGTTAGTTTTAAGTCCATGTGCTTTTAGATTCAAATGGTTAGATTTTTATGAAAACACTAATGATGTACCTCCGTCCCAAAATAAGTGACTTGAGTTTGTCTACATTATAATGTATCTATATACTAAAATGCGTCTAGATACATGCGAATCTAGACATATCCACGTCACTTATTTTGGGACGGAGGGAGTATCTTATAGCAGGTCTTATGCCCCGTTTTTTGTAAGCTTTAGGAATATCGATATTCCTCCATCCATTGCTGTCAAGATGTTTGTAAGAGATATAGATATGCAGCTTAGAGAGAAATCAGGTATATAGTAATTTCAGTGTTTTCTTTTGACTCCTGGTTCTGAATTATTTGGGTTATGCTGGAGGTGGGACTATTACCAAATCTGTGAAAATCTTGTTGTATGGTCCATGCCACTTTGTCTGCAGTTGTTGCATTCCCTTTTATATTACACAAAAGAAGGTTCACTTGTGTACCTTCTATGTATCATGTAAGAATATAGGAAATTACAACCAATGGAGAGTACAGTTTGAAGCTTATTTGGGAGTAGTTTTCATTGCTACCATGAACCTTTTGGTAATATACATATATATATATATATATATATATATATATATATATATATATATATATATATATATATATATATATATATGTCTAGCCTTATTGGGACCAGTGAGAGTACAGTTTGAATCTTATTTGGGAGTAGTTTTCATTGCTACGATGCACCTTTTGGTAATATATATGTCTAGCCTTATTGGGTTCATTGTAACTTAATTCGTGCACATGTCATATTTGGTTACTTTCTGCATGCTCATTTTTGAATTATTCTTATGTGCTGTTGTTAAGGGAATGGTGATTATTTCATCGAAAATCTGAACCAACATGGTCTGATTGAGAAATCTGTTCATATTTTATTACTTATTACTAAGTACTATGATCAATACATGTAGCAGGATGTGAAGTATACACGTGGTACTTTATTTGATGGCCTTTTACTGGAATGCAAGACTTAGTGGTGGACAAAACTACCTGGAAGAATGTTGGTGCTTGTGGTTTGAATAAGGTTGAATTTGATCACATCAAGTCATCATACTGGTTAAAGTTGTGCACCAGGTGCTTGGCATATGTAATTTAGTCAGTATTATTTGTGACTCTTTGTCATGAAAAAAAAAACCCGGAAATGTAACAGTTGCTTTCCTTAAATTATTGTGCTGATCACTTATTTGCCCTTAAATTTCATATCCGAGATTGTCTAGATTCGATTTTTTTTTCAGGACGAAGGGAGTATGCAACATCAAGCATTCTTGTCTGAAATTTCAATTTATTTCTGTGATATTAGATTACAGGGTTGACAATGCAGTGATATAATGGCTGAAATTTCAGTTTCTCTGGTATGATTAGTGGCATTGTCTCTTGTGTTAAATTAGTGGCATTGCACTTTCTGTTTTGTTGTGTTTGATTTCATTTCTACCGTGAAACGCGTAGTTGAACAAAATTTTTTTGCAACGAGCCACTATAGTTTGAACTATTCAAATCAGTTCGTATGTCCGCATATCTATTGTTCTAATTTTTTCTATCTTAATTCTCTCAAGATGGGCGGACGTGGCAACGCGCTCCTTCGTGGTCTATTGTAGACAAGAGGGGGGCGGCGTGGCGGTGCTGGCGGCGCGCTGCACGACCTGCAGGGGCGGGCTCGCACTTATGTTGCGGGAAAACGGGATGGAAGCGAGCGCTACTCGGTGGGATCAGCGCGGACGCGCACTGGAATGAGCGATCCGGGGAAATCGTATCCTTTTCCTTTTTTGAGATCGCTTGAACGTATATCTGACGTTGATCGCCTCGAGAGATCAGTAGGTGTGTGTCGGATCCCCGCGCGATCTCCACAAAATTCCGCTGGCGACTGTCGCTGGAACCGGGACCCAACACCCAAGCGATCGATACCCTGCCCATGCCAAGGATCTGATGAATCTATACATCCTCGATCTGCTCACCCACGTCCTCGCTCGCTCGCGACCAACGAAGAATGTTCTGGAAACATGCATGCACCTGCGGAGATCTCAACGATACAACGAGCCCATTTCTTCTCCTCGTTTTGAGGAGAGGTGTCATCCACTAGTTGTTAGGCTAATTTAATTAGCCTAATCAACTGTATCTATCAGATCATGATTACTCCCTCCATTCATAAATACCTCGTATCCTGAGTTTAGTTAAAGTCAAAAAGTTATAAACTTGAAGTATATATTTAGGAAAAGATATCAAATTAACAATGTAAAAATTATTGTATTTTTTTTAGAAACACAGTACAATCATCGACGCCCACAACATGCACATGCACCCACCCCTATGAACGCACACACGCACACCCTATCCCTACTATGAGCATCTTCGAGAGACTGAGCCAGCGGATCGGATCTTGAGATTGACGAAGTCGTCACGGACATCTTGTCATAAACCATATTTTTTATATTATATACATTTGGAATCATAGATGTTGATGTTCTTTCTTCCATTGTTGGTCAAATTTTGAAAGTTTGACTTTGACTAAATCCAGAACACGAGGTAATTGTGAACGGAGAGAATACGCTTCTGTCACTAAATCTTGCCAGGGATAGAGTAGTGGCTATGGAAATCTCCGGTACAAGAGATATAGATCATCGAGCACCGATCGCAAGCAGGCCTATCCGAACGATTAAACAATGCTGCACTGTTTAAGACTTGAGAACTGAAGACACGCAAACATAAACAGGACAGCGTCTGGTATGCATGCATGTCACGACTTGCTCATCTACTCCTAACAAAGCAATACTACTACTATAGTGGAATTATCTTATGCGATCCTCTGGAAGATTATTAATTGTTTGTGGCTACCGAACTACGGGAGGAAAAAAAGAACTACGGGAGGAATAATGGCTAGTGGCGGCAAAGCAGCTGAAGCATCAGAAGGTTCTCTGCGCAAGTAGGCGCGCTACTAGTGTCGCAACGGTGGTGTGTTACTTGCTCGGGTTGCCTTGTGTTTATAATTTGGAATCTATGACAGGGTTATGTGCCCTTGTGAGTGGCGAGCGTGTTAGTTTATTCAGCCTCAGAGACATAAACCCGTACTCTCTCTGTTTTAAAATATAAGATATTTTAGCTTTGTGAAAGAAGTGTATATAGACTTCTTTTAGTATGCAGATTTATCTATGTTTAGAGTGAACCTACACACCAAAAAGCTCTAGATACACTCTGTTAATAAAGCTAAAACATCTTATATTTTCAAACCGTGGGAGTACTAGTTAGCTAGTAATAGGGTAGTGAGAATTCGAAGGCCAAATTGCACGCATCCGCGTACGCCAAGTTGGTGGCATCTCTCTCTTTTTTTGCAGTCTAGTTGGTGGAATGTAGTATATCAGGCACACACAGCTTTGCACAAAACGGCCAGGGAAATCAAAGCAATTGGGGGCCAAAGGGTTTATAATACAGTAATAGTGTTGTGTTATCTAAGCATGAGACGTGAGAGGGCATTGTTTATGGGATGCTTGCTTCGATGGGCTGTGATTCTGTTGGCCACAAGCGAGCTAGCTATCTGAATGCGGCTGCTTGCCACGGCCTTTTTTTTTTGTTCCCGATGATGCTCTGGCAATTCATCCATTCATATTGTGCTGTGATGTTATTGCTAGCTCCTATGCTAATAATTCGGCACGAATCCACCTGCATGGATTTAGTTAATACCCAATGTCTGAAAATGGTGCGCTTCAACAGCCGCAGAGACGACAGAAGTTCAAAATCCATAAACAGTCTGCAGCAAACAAAGTTCAAAATTTCCTACTTCTACAAGAAAACCTCAGACCATGAAAAGTTTTTTTTGGAGAACCCGCATGAGATGAGCGACTTGGCCCGCTTGGGGAGCTTGAGGTGGCGGCGGTGGCGCCAGAGCGAGAGCACGATGGGGCAACAGCAGCAGTGTCGACGAGCTCGGCGATGCGCTCAAGCCATGCGTCGTGTCCGGCCGGCTCCGGCATGTAGCGCAGCAGCTCTTGCACCATGCGCAACGCTGCATCGGGAGAGGGGTTGCTGCTACGGCCACCCTGAGAGGCGAACGCGGCGCGGGAGATGGCCCGCGGCGGTGGTGCAGAAGGGGAGGAGTGTGCATCCTCCTCTTCCGCCCCACGCTCTTGACGAGGAGGCTCGTTGCCGGCGCGGCGTGGGTTGTTGTTGACGACAGGTTCCGCGCGGGCGGCAGCTCGGCGGCGCGCACGCTCGTTGCGGGTCGGTCCTTCAGCCATGTCGACGGAGGAGAGGCGCCTCAGCCCCCTACCTGGCACGCCAAATGTTGGAGATTGTCTCGGCAGGGTATCTCGCGAAGTAGGGAAGTATCGAACGCAGGGGGTTGATCATGGTCTCCCCAAACCTCCCTACAACTTAGCGAGAAATAGTCAAATCACGGCAAGAGTGACACGAGAAGTTTACCCAGGTTCAAGCCATTGTACTATGTAAAACCCTACTTCCTGCTTTTCTTGTATTGCTTGGTGAGGTTACAAGAACAAGTGGTTGATCTTGCGATCAGAACAAGGGCTCATGGGAGGAGAAAGCTAGGGTTCCCAGGTGGAAGAAGAGATCCCTACCTATGGTGCCCTACCCCTCCTTTTATAGGTGTCCCAGTCCTCTTCCCGTACTCCTGGTAGGAAGGGTTCCCACATGACGACAACTGAGTGGGTAGGTGAGATGTTTTCCCGCGGTGTGCGGTCCATGCTAGGGAGCAGTCAGGCGTGATGGTTGCGCACTCCTCTCCACAGAGACAGGGGTGGTCCACGCAGGTGTCGGGACTTGTCGACCACTCCTAGCTTGCGGAAGGGTAAGATACTCCCTTGGGCAGCAAGCGCAAGCTAGAGTGGTTGACCAGCCCGAAGTCATCATTTTTCCTTGGCGAGCGATATCTTCTAGAGGTTGAATTCCTTCTAGTTGGAGAAGTGTATCTTGCTAAGGGAGTGCTCCCATATTCCTCGACGAGGGGTCTCCTCGAAGCTTGGAGAGACCAACGCAATGTAGGACCCGGCAACACGTGGGTTGTGGTACCCTGGTTTCCATTGGCCTGACAGGATTCTAGTGCAAGTGGGAGACCAAAGATAATATGCCCTAGATGCCAACAATAATGTTGTTTATTGTTATATATCTCTAATGTTCATAATAGTTTTGTATCATGTTATAACTGTATTAAGAGGAAACATTTATAGGTGTGGTATATAAACAATCAGATCCCTAGTATCCTCTAATACTAGTTCGCTGGACAGCTGATGATCGAGGTTTCCCGATCATGGACTGACACAAACGTCAACTGACAACGAGGTCACTTCATTAATGAATAAAGTGATGGACATAGCTGACCATATAATTGCAATGTGATCCAGTCACAAAGTTCAAACATTGCAATATCTAGCAGAGCATAGTGATTCAGTCCTTTGACCGTGAGACCATATTAATCACTATCTCCCACGGATGATTTGATCACAACAACCGTCATGTCCGTAATTGGGTGGCCATAAAGGTGTGTATTGAGTACTCCAAGGGAATATATTGAGGCTTGTGTGTCAAGTGCGGGATTTTCCTATCCGAGTGACGGATAGATACCCTGGACCCACTCGGTGAGATTACATCAAATAAGCTTGCAAGCATGTGACTAGGTCACGAGGCTGTAATATCATGAGAACGAGTAAATGAGTTTGTCGATAACAAAATCAAACTAGGTATATCGATACTAGAGATCAGGTCTTGGACAAACAAGGTATCGTAGAGCAAAGGGATTGAGCCTCCACGTCTAAAAGGTTCAAGCGATCAATCAAATTCGTGGAATATGAAGCGACTATCATGTGTTTCCAGATACCGCTATTGGCCATTGATCTAAGAGCTGTCTCGGTCACATATGATCATATCCGAACCGTAAGGGTGTCACGCTTAAGGGTAGAGACGCTACGGGTTGATCTACGACCGTAATAGAAATAGGAAAGAGAGAACCGGAAATGTTCTAGATATATACCGAAGTGTTCGGAAGATATTCAAAATGAGTTTTGAATATAGAGAATTAAATAAAAATTACTTAATATTTAATTAGTAGAATTAATTATTAAATATAACTATTTAATAAAAATAAAAAGGGCAAAACCCCTACATGGGCCCTCCCCAGAGGGGAGAAAGCCCAAGAGGGGGAGGCAACTAGGCCTAGGTGGGCCAATGCGCGTGGGTGGGGGGGCTCCCACCCCACCGGCCACCTAGGTGGGCCTTGGTGCATGGGTGGGGCCCACCCCGCGCCTGCGTCCAGCCCTCCTCCCATGTCTCCCATGGTTTTTTAGTCCCATCCCGGTACTTGGAGAGGTGGGGTGCCTAGTTTTCCCCTATATAAATGGGGTCGGGTGCCCTCCAATCTCATCCCAAAGTTAGCCATTTGCCTTTTCTCTCTCTCCCTCACCTGTGTGTTCCCTTGTTAGAAACGTGCGCAATGAGGTAGAGCTTTCTCCACCCAACGAACGTTGTCATGCTGTTGGAGTCGGTCCAGTTCTTCTTCTTCCGTTGTCTTGCTGGAGCAGGGCCCGGGGGACATCTTCTATGCCAGACGTGTGTAAAACTTCGGAGGAACTTCCATTAGTGGTGCTCGAAGCTTGAAGCCTTCTAGACCTTGAGGTATGATATGCTCGGCTTTATCATTAACGTTTGTGCGGAAACGTAATCCCGCTTCCGGTCTTCAAAGGTATTAACACTGATCCCCGCTCGTTGTTACACTTCTCCATAGATAGATCTTGGTTGGTGTGTTCTTGTAGTAGAATTTTTTTTGTTTTCTGCTATGAAACACCTTCAAAAAATTTCCTACATGTATATCTCAGATGAAAGTACTACGTCTTGCACTACTGCTGCCAATATTTCCATGTTTAATTCCTTGCAAGACATTTTTATATTAGAAACCGGAGAGCACTTGTATACACTAGTTAATGCTAGCATACATACATATCAATTGATCAAATTGTATACAACATAAACCAATGTAGTTACTCTAAGAGTTGAGTGTAGAGAATGCATATATTATCAACTTATTATAGAATCCATTGTAACTTGAAATAAAAGTTTGAGCACTAAAACATTCTATGAATCATGCCATACTCTGTGACAGAATCTCCAAATGCATGTCGAGCTACATGTAGCCCTTTATTTTTAATTTTTTTCTAAAAATAAGGTTGCAAAAAATTCCGAGTGAATCCTGACATAGACAATGATGTATTCTACAAACATGCAAAATCTTTATACAAATTACTTTATATTGTAGGCTACAAAAAAATGAGAAAAGTCTGGATACGAGTGCAATAAATAGTGCATATTTCAAAACTATGAATTTGTCAGTTTCCAATCTTTTTGTGTAGGCTAAAATATGAAGGATTTGAAATTGATATGTTGCACGCTTGTTGGATCGTTGATGAAATCGAAACTTTTTTCAAATTCTTTTGAAACTTATAGATTTGTTTTTTGAAATTTTGAAAATAAAGGGCCACATGTAGCTTGGCCTCCATTTGTCACACTCAACTAATATAGATCGGAGGGAGTATATAGATATGTTACCTAATCATATAGTAGAAACCACTATTAAGATAATTTTTAAATCATATGCCTTAGAATCTTTGCGACAAATAAATATACACTAGTAGCAAAATTTTATTAGGGAAGTTACTTTTGTTAGGAAATACAATCTAAATTTAGCACAATGCATGAACGTTTTCAATGATACATTATAACTATATACAAAAGAACACTATAACTAGTATTTAACGACATCTCTTGATATTTGATTAACTATGCCAAATATGTAGTAAAAGCATTATCCTTGTTAAGACTATAGCATGTTAAAATCAAGTTAGGAGAAGTCTAAAATTTTAGTATAAACTCTATTTATTTTAATTCAGCATGGGTAGGGGTGAAAATGGTAGGGATTATTTCTTGACCGACCGACCGACCGGAGGATTATGGAAATCAAATACGGATATGATCATATAATTACCGGATACGGTCACGGATACGACTAGTGATTAATGGATACATAAAATGGTGTGGTTTAATGATATCTGTTTGTATATGAAAACATACCGTATTTCACGGTTGTGTAGAAGAGGATGAAAAAGAAGAATAACAACAACAAGAATAATAACAACATGATGGTGAAGAAGAACAACAATAACAAGAAGAAGAGGATCGTACTGGGAGGAGCCCTCGCCTGCTGAAACATTCTACGCCATTGCTAGGAGAGATTGAGTCTCTGTGAGAGGGAAAGCTTGAGGGGCTGGTAGAGTAAGAACTGCCAGACAACAAGCTCTCTCCTTTTTATTCTCGCGCCTGGTCGACCCACCTCTCCTCCAGAGAGCCATGGCTAATGAAGAGGCAGCAGGGTGGGGGATGGAGGAAGAAGAAAGTGATTAGTCTGGAAGAATGGTCAAAGATTCCAGTCTGTGGTCTAGTTTTATACAAGACCATCGTCTACTCCGATGTTATCTCAGGCTACATCCACCGTTCATTCGTTAATAATAGCCTATGTTGTTACCTTCTCAAAAGTGTCACTGACAGAACCAGGGAATAAACCCCCACAGTATGCATGATGGGACTCTATTGGACTGGCCTTTAATTGGATGGTTCAATGGGCTTCGGCGCGCTGCCTAAAACCCCGCTGATAAAAGGGGTGGGTGAAAGAACATTTCATGTTTTCCTATGTTTTGCGTGTTAGATAACAATACTATGGAGACTTTTCATGTGCGCTAAGTGTGCAGGAAATTTTGAGGGGGGCCAGATAATCCGCCCCACCAAGGGCCGGATAATCCGGCCTACTCATCTCTCAAGGAAGCCAAGGCGCGTCGCTCAGTGTCCAGTCGGATTTTCTCCTAGAAAATCCGAACTGGGGCGGTTTTTCCTCCCCAGGCCGGATAATCCGGGTGTCGCAAGGGCCGGATAATCCGGCCCCCGGTTTTCGAGCAAAAGAGGCCAAGGCGCGTCGCACGGTATCTGGTTGGATTTTTCTCCCAGAAAATCCGAACTGGGGCGGTTTTTCTTCCCCAGGGCGGATAATCCGGCCCTCACATAGGACCGGATAATCTGGCCCCCAGAAGTTGATCAAGGGCAAGCTCGGCGTGGCTCTCTGATAGGGGGCGGATTATCTGCCGGATATTCCGAGTCGGGGGCGGTGTTTCCCCCAGGCCGGATAATCCGGCCCTCACTTCGGCCGGATAATCCGGCCCCCAAAGTGTGCAACGGCTGGTTTCGGAAGGGGGTATAAGTACCCCTTCTTCCCCAACGTTTAGAACTCTTGATTCATTCGAAATTGACCAGACAATGTGCAAGAGCTCTCATTCTCGATCTCCCACTTCAAGTACCCGAAGGTCTTGATCTTTGGTGGAATTGAAGGAGGAGAAGTTCATCATCCTCATCAAGAATCAAGCGCTTCAACTCCTCTCCATTCACTTGGAGAAATCCCTGATCTAGTATTCTTGTCAATACCTAGATCGTATTTATTGTATTTGATAAGTTTGTTCTTGTGGCAGCTTGTTGTCATTTCGGGAGCCTCCAAGTTGTTGTGGATTTGTTGCCCCGCTAGTTGTGTAAAGGCGCCGGTGCCCGCCTCGAAGGGTACCTATAGTGGAAGGTGGATCAGGCCTGTTGTGGCGAGATCCATCGGAGAACAGGGTGAGGCCTTTTGTGGCGTGGTGGTCTTAGTACCGCCCACCCCTCCAACGCAGACGTACTTCCCTTAACAAGGAAGGAACTACGGTCAAACAAATCCTGTGTATCCGCGTGCTTCACTTCAGTTTACTCGTTCCTCTTCCACTCGCTCTTTACTTGCTAGTAGATAGGTTTGCATATAGGGAAATTCCACCTAACAGTTTATCTAGAGAATTTACCCTTTGTGCTAAGCCTAAAATTGAAAAAGAATTAAAAATTGGTGTAGCACCTATTCACCCCCCATCTAGGTGCCCATACGATCCATTTCAATTGGTATCAGGGCCCCGACTCTTAATTCGGGCTTAACCGCCTAAGAGTAGTATGGGTACCAAGGATGATGGAAATGAGGCTGTGGATAAGGTCACAATGGATGATCTCAAGTTGTTGGAAACAACCTTGTTGAAATCCTTTGAGGCCAAGATGGAGGAGATGAATCAAATGATTGCTCGCCTTACATCATCCATAGCCCCATCTCCATCCTCCTCTGAGGCTCCCACACCATCATCTAAGGAAAAGGGTAACACCGGATCCAAGGATGATGATGTGGAAGGTGAAAAACTAAATGGTTCCACCTCCAAAAAGGGAAGTGGTAAGGACGAATATAGTGAGGTTCACCACGTATATTCCCTCGACCCACCTATCCCTCATCCTCATATAAACAATAGGGGTGACCCACCCAAGCTCACTGCATCCTCTTTTAACCAATGGCAATTCCTAATGAAATCTCATGTTTGCAGCTCCTCTATTGAATTGTGGAGGATTATTGAAGAAGGTCTTCATATTGGAGATCAAACCAATCTAACAAGAAGGGAAGTTGTGGATAGCCAGTTGAATGCCACCGCTCTCCACATGATACAGCTGGGTGTGGGTCCCAAGGACATGCCACACATTGAACATCTCAACACAACTAAAGAGGCGTGGGATGCTCTTACGAACCTTTTTGTTGGAAATGAAAGCATGAGAAGAAACAGGTATGATGCCCTTAGTAATGAAGCTGAGGGATTCTACATGTTGGATGGTGAAAACCATGAAGACATGTATAGAAGACTCAAGGGCATCGCAACAACATTTCGAAAGCATGGGGCCACTCACATTGATGATGCTTGGATAAAAAGAAAATATGTGAGTGCCTTAATGCCTTTCGAGCCAACGGATTTGAAGAGCCTGCAAGGTAGACACAACTTTCATCAAATGACATCCAACGAAGTCATGCAAGAAATGGCGTCATTCAAAGTGGCGGCAAAGAATGCTGAAGATGCCCGTGCTCGGGCCATTGGAATGCAAAAGGGTGTCAATGTGGCTCTCAAAGCCAATGTTGTTGAGCAAGAGGAAGATGAAGGAGATTTTGAGGGGGTATCCATGGACTGCCCCGATGAGGTCAAACGTGCTCATGGTGAGTACATGGCATTCTATGCAAGGAACTTTTGGAAGGACCCTGCCAAAGCCAAGTCTGACCTTGAGCGCAAGAACGGGTCAAATGGAAGAAGAGAAAGTGGCCCAAGATTGAGAACTTGCTTCAACTTGGGAGATAGAATGCACTTTGTAGCCGAGTGTCCTTATCAAAATAGACAAGACAATGGTGGCAGACTCATCCTTAAAGAGAAATCTAAAGCTCCTAAGAAGAAGCCGTTTCTTAAGAAGAATGGCCCTTTCAAGAAGCAACCCAAGATTGTCCTTGTAGCTCAAGAGGAATACTCATCCGCAAGTGAAGATGAAGAGGATGATGATAGTTCCCGTGAAGTGGCTGCTATAGCCACCACATCGACTCCCTCCTCTCTCTCCGACTCGCCGAACGAGAACGCCATCAACAACAACGCCACTTGCCTAATGGCAAGAGGATCCGAGGTATCAACTTCTAGCTCTTCATTTCCTAAGACTAACATAATTTTGGATATGGATGATCATGACAGTCTTGAAATGAAAGAAGAAGTTATTGCCTTGGATACTTTTTTCACTAACCTACAAGGTGAGCACAAACTTCATTTTGATGTTCTTATGAGTCAACTTGCTCAAGCCGAAGATCTCCTTGAAGAAAAGGGCAGAATTAAAAGAGAAGATGCCTTGGAGATAGCTTCTTTGAAGAATGCCTTGGAAGAGGAAGAGGAAGCTCGAGTATCTTTGGAAGAAAGACTCGAATCCCTTGTGGAGTCACAAGAAGAAGCTGTAGCTCAGCTCATTAAAGAACGTGACCATGCTCTTGCCAAGGTTAAGAAACTAAATAAAGAAAAGATTGACTTTGGGACTGTTCATGCTAGACTTTTGGAGAAGTTTGATAATCTTGAAAGTTCTCACAAGGCATTGAAGAGTGATCATTCTACTCTAAATGAGTCTCATGACCAGCTCCAAACTCAATTGAAATGACATGATGTGCCAAGTACCTCCACTTCATCCTTTGGAAAAGAAGATCTTGCAAGAAGTTCTCAACACAAAGGTAAAGGGGTTATTGATGAGATACTGAGCAGGAAAAGGACAAACAATAGTAAAGAAGGTCTTGGTTACATACCCAAGATAAAGAGCAAGAAAAACAAGAAGAAGAAGAACAACAAGACTGCTCAATCAAAGACTAGCAACATTACCAATGACAAGACCAATTATGATGGTTTTGCAGGGATCAACAATCCTAACTTTGAACTATATTATGATTATTATGGTGATGTTTATGCTAGTTATGTAGGTCCTTATGATTGTTACATTCCTTGGTCTATTTGGGTTCCCAAGACCCTTGTTACTAACATGAGAGGACCCATTGAAAAATGGGTACCTAAAACCAAGAAGTAATTTTCTTGCAGGGCTTTGCTTCCGGTGGTTCTAAATGGGTACTCGATAGCGGTTGCACGAGTCATATGACCGGAAGCAAGGAGATCATCACGGAGATGCGTCCAAACCTCGATCACATTACCGTCTCCTATGGTGACAAGTCAAAATCTGAGGTATTGGGTCTCGGCAAAGTTGTGGTGGCTCACGATATCTCTCTCGTGGACGTCATGCTTGTTGAGACCCTCGGGTATACCTTACTTTCAGTCTGTGCCCTTGGTAAGATGGGCTTTGAAGTTTACATTGATGCTGATTTAGTGGTACTCTTGTGGAGCAAGTCTCTTAAAGTCGCTTTCGTGGGATATGTCGAAAACGACCTGTATGTGGTGGACTTTTCGGGGAAAACCACTATAGGCCCGATGTGTCTTTTCGAAAAGGCTGACGCGGGCTGGCTATGGCATCACCGACTAGCCCACGTCAATATGAGAACTTTGCAAAGTCTCCACAAGGGTGGCCACATTCTTGGACTAAAAGAAAATGTCTCTTTTGCCAAAGATCGTGTTTGCAGGGCGTGTGTTGAAGGGAAAATGCATGATTCACCTCATCGAAGGAAAACCATTATCTCTTCAAAAAGGATTTTGGAGCTCCTTCATGTAGACCTCTTCGTTCCTCCATCTCATGCAAGCCTCGGTGGGAAGAAGTATTGTCTAGTGATTGTTGATGATTACTCAAGATACACTTGGGTTTATTTCTTCAAGTTGAAGAGTGAAACTCAACAAACTGTCATCGACTTCGCCAACGAGGTTCAACGTCAACACAACGTCCCCATTCTGGCTATAAGGAGTGATAACGGCTCGGAGTTCAAGAACTACACCTTAAATGAGTTCCTAAGTGAAGAGGGGATAAGATATCAATATTCCGCTGCGTACACCCCTCAACAAAATGGTGTAGCCGAGAGGAAGAATCGAACTCTAATGGACATGGCAAGATCAATGTTAGCCGAATTTAAATCTCCATATAACTTCTGGGCTGAAGCAATCTCTACTGCTTGTCATTCATCCAACCATTTATATCTCCGCAAGATCTTGGACAAGACTCCGTATGAAATACTTACCGGTAACAAGCCAAACATCTCATACTTTTGGGTATTCGGGTGTAAGTGTTTCTTTCTTATTAAAGGAGTTCGTTTATCTAAGTTTGAATCTAAGGCTTTAGAAGGTATTTTTGTTGGTTATGGTGCCGAATCCCACACTTATAGAGTCTACAATAAGCTCTCCGGAACTGTTGTAGAATCTTGTAGTGTGGTGTTCGAAGAAAATGACGGCTCCCATGCGGAGCAAGTTGGTGTTTGTGATGCAGATGTTGAAATACCCCAAGATGCCATAAGAAGAATGGGCGTGGCATTCTTCCGCCCCATTGAGGAACCCCTTGTGGCGGACCGGGAAGGACAATGATCTACTCATATAGAGCCCTCATCTACACATACTCAACATGCTCCAACCACGGGGGCAACTTCTACACCATCTCCATCAACTGCTGAAGGTCAAGATGCTCCAGAAAGCTCTAGGCCGGATTTTCCGGTTGACACCGGATTATCCGGCCACCCCGCTACAGCTGACCATGTTGCTCCTGCTGGAGAAAATTTCAACTCAAGCTCCAGGCCGGACTTTCCGGCTAGCCCCGGATTATCCGGCCCCTCTCTAGTTCAAGCAAGTCCCAGGCCTCCTGATGAAGCTGCTGCAAGTACTCCCAGGCCGGATTATCTGGCCTCTCCATCAGCCGGATTATCCGGCCCTGAGTCTCTAGTTCTGCAGCCTCCTGTTATGGCTACGGATTCACCTCAAGGGCATGCGTCTCCACCATCTGCTACTGATGTTCCAGTTACTGATCAAGGCGGAGAAAATGCTTCCAATGAAGACTCAAGCGATGAATCTCCTCCTCCAAGAGACATCAAACTTATTGAACTTCGTCGCAAGGCTCGGGCTGATCGTAACCTTGAGTTGAGGGGTCACACTCTCGACAAGGTTGTTGGTGATGTTCGATGAAGGGTTTCTACAAGAAGAGAATTGGCCTGTTTTGGTGAGCATCAAGCTCATATCTCCATGGTGGAACCTAAGAAGGTCTTTGAAGCTCTTGAAGACCCAGACTGGGTTGTTGCTATGCATGAAGAATTGAATAATTTCGAGCGCAACAAAGTCTGGAAACTAGTGGAGAAACTCAAAGAGTGCCGCAATGTTATTGGCACCAAGTGGATTTTCAAGAACAAGCAAGATGAGAATGGCATTGTTCTGAGGAACAAGGCAAGACTTGTGGCACAAGGGTACTCCCAAGTTGAGGGCATCGACTTCGGCGAGACCTATGCTCCTGTGGCTCGCCTTGAGTCCATCCGTATTCTACTTGCTTATGTTGCACATAACAATTTTAAGTTGCAGCAAATGGACGTCAAGAGTGCCTTCCTTAACGGTCCTCTACATGAGTTGGTATACGTAAAGCAACCCCCGGGATTTGAGGATCCTAACTTTCCGAACCATGTCTACAAACTCGATAAGGCACTCTATGGCCTTAAACAAGCCCCACGTGCGTGGTATGAGCACCTTAAAGAGCTTTTGTTAGATCGTGGCTTCGAAGTTGGGCAAATCGACCCCACTCTTTTTACTAAGAAGGTTAAGGGGGAGCTCTTCGTATGCCAACTATATGTAGACGATATCATCTTTGGTTCTACTAACAAAGCTTTTAACGATGAATTTTCAAAGCTTACGACTGACAGGTTTGAGATGTCTATGATGGGGGAATTATGGTTCTTTCTTGGATTCGAGATCAAGCAACTTAGAGAAGGAACCTTTATTAATCAAGCAAAGTACATCCAAGACATGCTCAAGAGATTCAAGATGACGGATCTAAATGGTGTCGCCACACCGATGCAAACAAAGTGTCATCTTGAACTCGACCCTCATGGTAAAGATGTGGACCAAAAGGTATATCGGTCCATGATCGGCTCTCTCCTTTACCTATGCGCATCTAGACCCGATATTGTGTTGAGTGTGGGAGTGTGTGCAAGGTATCAAGCAGCTCCTAAAGAAAGCCACTTAGTGGCAGTCAAGAGGATCTTTCGATATTTGGTTCATTCCCCCAACTTTGGTCTCTGGTATCCTAAGGGCTCCAATTTCTCTTTATGTGGTTATACTGACTCAGATTGGGCTGGTGATAAGGATGATCGAAAATCCACTTCTAGAGCTTGTCAATTCTTGGGAAGATCTCTTGTTTGTTGGTCCTCCAAAAAGCAGAATTGTATATCTCTATCCACCGCCGAAGCTGAATATGTTGCTGCTGCCAGCGCTTGTACTCAATTATTGTGGATGAGGCAAACTTTAAAGGAATACGGTGTCAATTGTGACAAAGTGCCTCTTTTATGTGATAATGAAAGTGCAATCAAAATTGCATACAATCCAGTTCAGCACACAAGGACGAAGCATATTGAGATTCGGAATCATTTTATTTGTGACCATGTTGCTCGAGGCGATATTGATCTATCCCTTGTGAGCACGAAGAACCAACTGGCGGATATTTTCACAAAGCAACTTGATGAAGCAAGATTCTGCTATTTGAGGAATGAGCTAAATATCATTGATTCCGGGAGCTTGTCTTGATTACCCATGCACTCACTCGTACATCTCAATCCTTCTCCGGTCTAGGTGTGGGAATGGATATAGGGGGAGTGTGGTCCTAACTCATTGGGCTAACCCTCCCCCCATAATGCCAATAGCAGGATATATCATTTCTCTTAATATCATGTTGTGATATGTGAGCTTATTGATGAGTATTGATCGTGAACCCAAGATATATCTTCGCGGTGTCACACCATACACTCCAACAAGGTGGCTTCGGCCACCGCCCTCTCCCTTGAGGAGAATTGGATCTTTTTGGATGTTATTTGCTCTCTCATGTTCTTATGGGAATCACACTCACTCTTGGCTTTTATTTGATTTGGTTTTTGCAAGTTTGAGTATATAGTACCATCTCAGTTTGGCTTTCTTAATCCCAAGCCTTTCCCTACCCATAAGCCATCTATTCTTGCACACAAGTCCCTCGTACACCTTGTGGGGGTGTTGTTTGGGGACGTGCGGGCCTGGTTCTGTGTGTAACAGAATACCAGATTTGAGGCCAGATAATCCGGCCCAAGTGTTGGCCGGATAATCCGGCCCTGGCGGATTTCATCTTAAAGGGTAGGGCTCAGGGGGAAGGGCTCATAATGAGCAGCACTTCTCCCCTAGCCCTCTCCTCCTCACCAGTCGTCGCCTGCCGCCCCTCGCCCTCCCCGGAGCCTCTCTAGCCACCGGATTTTCCGGGCCTCCCCAGATCTTCTTCTCCGCGCCTCCGGGTACCTTCTCCTCCACGTTCTTCCTCCAATGAGTGAGGGTAACTCCCTCCCTCCCCATCTTTGGCTAGATGTGTATCTTGTTGGGTGGAACGTTGTCTAGAAGGATGTGTTTTCGCATAGAAATCATAGTCTTGCAGTTTCTAGGCCCGATCTACTTTTTTGCATTCAATCTAGGTGAAATCGAAAATTTCTGCCAGGGCCAGATTATCCGCCCCTGGCTAGGCCGGATAATCCGGCCTGACAGATTCAATTCTGCTTCAGTTTCACTATGGTGTATGCATTGAGTAGTTTGTCCTATGAACTTTTTGACTGCTTTTTCCATGCTCTCTCCTGGACTTGTGTGTATGCGTATCCCCTTGCTATCGCCCTTATTCTCCTCACAGGTGGTTCAGGTGTTCCCAAGACCTACAAGCGCCGTCCTTGCTCAAGATACTTTCGGGACGACGGACAAGGTAACCTAGTGGACGAAGTTGAATTGAGGAGAAGGAAGAACGAAGAGAGGCGCATGGCTGAACAATCCAAGAGGACTAGAAAGGGGGTGTCCAAGAGGAAGGGCAAGGAGCCCAAGATCAACTACAGGGCTTTGGATGCGGTCTCCTTCTCCGTCATCTGTCATCGTGACTTGTTTGCTGAGCTGCCTCGTGATGATGAGCTGGGGGATACCCGTTTTTGGTGTGCAGAACAGAAGGAGATTTATGAAGACATCTATGCCAGGCTGAACATTAGGCCTATGCACCCTCTGGTACTTGCTGATGTTTTGGAGAAGGCGCATCTTGTGGATGCGATGTTTGTGGCTGAGAGGATGGGGCTGCACCATCTCATGTCTCTCCAGTGCTCCTTTGACTCTGAGGTGGTGAAGCAGTTCTTCTCCACTCTGGTGATTTGTGGGGATGAGCGCCGCACTATGAAGTGGATGACTCATGACAGGCCCATGACTGCTGATTTTCACGTGTTTACTGAGGTTCTGTGGTACTCCTTCCGCAGCAGGGATAGAGCCAGTGGCCACCGCATCATCACTCAGCTGAAGCCCAACAAGGAAGCCGCTCTCTCTCCTTGTACTGTGAACAATGGCATTGTGGGTACTGTGGTTGGTCTTGCTCCCATCTATGCAGCATTGGTGGGTCTCTTCCGTGACTCTATTACACCGAGTGGGGGCAACAATGACAACATTCGTGGTCACCTTGTTCAGCTACTTCAATTTTCTCATGAGGTTGCCTCTTGCGAGGACGAGTCAGTGCAGTACAGGCTGGATGTCAGGGACTTCATTTACCATGAGCTGTGTGATGCTATGTTCAACCGTCTGTCCATTCCCTATGCGTCCTACATTATGTTGCTCATCCGTCACCTGCTTCCTGCTGAGGAGTTCCACATTGACTTGGACAAGGCCAAGAAGATATACAACAAGGTACGGAAGACCTCTCACCCCTCCTCTGCTCCCGAGGGCCTCATGAGGGATGCTCGCAGGCCCCCTGTGCCTCCCGTGGCCTGTGAGATCAAGCAGCTGAACTGGTTCCACATCACATTCTCTGCATGGGCATGGACACGCGCAAGGGTCAGTACGAGGCATACAGGCATCGCCATGAGTTGGCTCACTCCCAGCAGCTCATTCTCCACCACGTGTCCGGCGCTTCGGGTGCTCCTCCGGCTCCTACATTTCCCACTCCGTTTGCTCGGTGGAACTCTTCCTCTGGGCTGAACTATGGTGAGCTGGAGCGTCACTTATTCCCCTCTGCGCCTGCTGCTGATGATGAAGATGAGGAAGGTGACACTGAGGAGCTCGAAGATGAGGATGAGGAAGAGAATGAAGACGAGGACGAGGACTACGATGAGTGATCCCATGGGGCGCTAGCATCACTCTTCTCCCTTTTTGGTGTCTCGATGCCAAAGGGGGAGAAGTAGTTATATTAGGTTGTCCGTGGATTTGCATGGGTCGGGCATAAGCACTTGCACTTTTCTATTCGTTATTTCTTGCTTATGCCCATTTAGCGTTGAACTTTAAATTCGTGATTTGTGGTTGTTTGAGACTTTATGTGATTGTCTGGATGATGCCTATGGACTTCATATCATGGATTATGCTTATGGTTATATCTATTCATATCCTATTGCTGGAGGTTTATCAT